>CAMRHE010000059.1:0-2400000 GCA_947044405.1 Leptodactylus fallax | reverse complement strand
CTGAGTGACAGCCTTCCCTGTGTAAATATGCAGAGAGAGCTGTCAATCATGGAGTAGGACCACCCAAATGACTTCTAAGCTCAGAATGAGCAGAAGGTTAAATGAATAAATGAAAATCTCTGCTACATCTTTCCCCACAAAAAATATCTTTTAATTTGCATGGTGCCTGCGGTATGGAATGTATTTTCAACATAGGTTCCCTTTAACGGACCATCGAAGAAATATAAGATTCAAATCACTTTACTTAAGGAACAGGATATGCATTCACATTGGTTTCCAATATAAAATATAAAACACAATTCATAATTCATTTGAACGACTATATGGCCACAGAATATTTTCTTGTAATGAAGCAAGTTCTTTATAGTAGTACTTGCTAGCATAAATCATCAACCAATGAATCCTGTGTCTTGTTTTGATAGCTAGTCATTAAGAATTTATTTAAACTACTGATTACCAAAACACACAGTCTTGAGTTTACAGGAAATCTTAAAGGGCTGTGCTTTAAAAAAAAGAATCTAGAGGGCAAGTCAAGTGCAATAGTTTGGCGACAGCCAGTCCAGGCTATAAAATGCCATGTAAACAGAAAGAAACCAGTGTTTTATGCTTCCAAATAATATTTCTCTTCATCTTGTATATGATCAGACAACACCAGTCAGATACTATTCCCAGTGCTTATACATTGGCTGCTTACTAATAAATCTTTAAACATAAGGTTTGACTGATGTCTGCATTTTTAAACTTAACCACATTATTTAATATTTCATATATAAAATTATGCATGGTCAGAAGGGAACATTTTATTCCCAAGCATAAGAGTGATGTCAGTTATTAGAAGGAAATGATTGGTGTCTTTAGACTAGAAGCAGATAGAATGTTTGTCATCAGTTGATGTCTCTTAAGACGGACACCAATGCTTATAAGAATAAGAAAATAACTTGTTTATTTTTTAATTAACATTACTTTGCAGATATTTATTTATCTACTATTGCCACACACTTCTGTTTTGGCATAATAGTCTGTATGTGACAACTCATAAATTAATGAGTCTTCTTGCAACCTGTTTATTTCCATCACTCACTGCAATAAATTCTGTCATTCAGCATATCGTGAAGTCATAAATGTGTTCATATTAGAAGGCTATATATTAAATATATATTGCTTGTCATAAGTACACAATGAAATATATGTTGCCTAATAGGTCAAAACTCACGTGAAAGAAGCTCTGCATTATAAAAAGTTGCCTACTGTATGTCATGCTATATGAGGGCAGCATTGAAGTACTGCCTATTTTTATTATTGGGGCAGCTTGGAATAAGGAGGGTATGTTAAGCTCAGTGTTAAATCTTTTTTTATGCTGATCAAGACCTAACAACTACCTGTTGCCCAGGAGTGTAACAAGTAACCATAGAGCCCCATAGCAAAACTTGTAATGGGGTCCCACTTTGCCATGACTACCTTAAGTAGCAAGTTCAGAACCTGAAAATCATACAGTTATTTTGGTCTCCTTTACACACAGGGATAAAGAACACAGTTATGTCCCAATACAGGGATAATGCATACAGTGATGTCACAGTACCAAGATAATGCAGATAGTGATGTCATAGTTCAGGGATAATGTACATAGTGATATAACAGTAATGCCCACCATGACATCATAGCAGGGGTATAACCATGTAGTAACCATGGTGCCCAATAGCAAAACCTGTGATGGGGCCCCACTGTAACATGACCACCTTAAGCACCAAGTTCAGAACTTATAAAGTGTACTATTATTTAGATTTCCTTCACTCACAGGTACACATTGTAATGTTCAGGGTGATGTCACAGTGCACTGATAATACACACAGTGATGTCACAGCAGATGGATACTAAACACAGTGATGTCACAGAACAGGGATAATTAATACAGTGATGTCACAGTACAGGGATAATAAATGCAGCAATGTCACAGTACAGGGAAAATGCCCACTAAGACATTATAGCAACGGGATAATTCACACACAAAAAGTGTGTACGAAAGAAAGTATACGAAGAAAGTATTTACAACATGCAGGCATTGTAATGTCCTAGTAAAGTAATGGAGACACATTCAGTTTTTCACATCCCCTTTCATCATTCATAATTATCACTAATTGCATTCTAGGTCTCAGTGTAATTTGCCCCCATTAGTTGTTGAGTCCCATATCAGCTGCTATGTCTGCTAGCCTGGTGGTTATGCCAATGCATCATAGCATAGGGATAATGCACACACAAAAAGTTCACTGTAGCCTTTTCAAGGGACTTGGCCTTTATAAAAGTGGATAGCTACATATATTCAGATCCAATATCATAATAGTAGACCCCAGTAGTAGGATTTTCTCTCTCAATAGCATATTTCTTTCCATGTATAATATATTGGTACATAGAGAAATATCTCTCTATATGCCAGTACATTGTATGCTGAAACATATATATATATATATATATATATATATATATATATATATTATATAGAGATATTTCTCTACATACCAATACATTATACAGCGAAATAAATATACTATTCAGTGAGGAAAGTGAAATGCTTTATACACATCATCTCCTGGGTTCAGTCCCTAACCTAAACTTTAGATTGATAGAAGATCTCTCAGTAACTTCCTCCTTAAAAGTCACTGCATTGAGGTGATGTCAGTATGCAGTGAAAACAAATGAGCCAGCGGGGGAAAGAGACTATACATCAGGTAGAGGGACCCGAATACCGGGACACACCTGGGAAACCCAGGTGCACTGACATGTCTGTAATAAACATATTATGGCTGCAACTCATTTTTCATTTTAAATTGATGCTGTGGGCGTGTACAATAAGGAGCAGTCTGCCCCTCTCCTCTTCATTATAACTAGTTTGGTTTGTTTCATGTAATTCGGCCAGGAATAACTATACAAGAACAAATAGCTGAGAAAAGTGACCATCATATAGGAGATCCAGGCCTGTAAATTGGTCTGTAAATATAGAGTCGATATATGCAGATACTCACTACATTCTAGCATCTACCATGTAAGCATGATACAGGAGAAGAGCAATCTATTAGCAGTCAGTAAAGCTGCTTGCTGTCTTTGAATAACATCCCATCTGTAACCACACAAGCAGCCAGAAGTAGAGACTAGTTCATAGTAGACTTTTCTTACATTGTGAGATGCTGCAGAATGTTCAGTTTCAGCAGTTTGCAGACGTCTCGAGCTGTGAGTCTGTGATAAGAATTAGCCCCTCCCATCTGCATTCACTAGGTGAAGACAGCAACCCCTCCCCCTTCCACTCACTCTGATCCATCTTGCATCTATGGAGACAAATCTAGCTTAGCAACAGAGAGAGGATTTTGAGGGGAAAAAAAAAGCAGCAACATTTTTAAAGTGAATTAAATGAGACTAAGTCTGAAACATTAGTCACTATTTAATGATGGTGGGTAATTTGGCTGGCTGGACGCTCCAGACAGCTGCCCAAACCAGCCCTATTATAACTACTTATAGACATTACTTATACACATTATAGATCATAGCTTTGTAAAAAGAAGGTAGAGGTGGCATTAAACCGAATAAAAGTAGTAGGAGTCAGTGGCGCACTTTCTATGTAGACAGAGAATGAAAGCGTTTTCAGGCAGCCTGAAATTATGTTATGATATGATTGATTCAGTACCTTAAATGTGTCCATGCTGACTTGGGTTTATGATTGTAAAATTTATTCGGCTTAGGAGCATGAAAAGTAAGAACGTGGGTCTTTTTGTACATGTAACGCATATATACAGTAACTATTCTCTTCCTTCTAGATAGATGGGAACATCAACTGTTCATCTGTTAGACCAATGTGAGAGTTTTATATGTGCAATGTAGTGTTAATGGGCTGTCGTGATTTCTAACTAAATATTTCACTCCTAACTCAACGGTTTGCATTCCAGGTTCCCTGAAGACTACTTTCCCAAATCTTTCTGTGAAGACGTTGCCTTCTGCCTCCTGTTACAGAAGCTGCTGAGTTGTAGCTCTCTTATTTCCCGTTAGTGTCTGTTGCACACAGTTTAGAATGTCAAGGAGGGAATTAGCCTCTGTTGTACCATTTTTCACCTAGGAGAGAGCTAAAAAGTCTCATCACGTGTGGTTCTGGGATTTACAGCATAGGTTTCCAACCTCCAGTGGCTAATTATTTCAAGCAGTCCTGCAGTGCACCTTGGGCAATGCTTTATAGAGTTAGCTTCATGTGGTTGAACACGCGCTATCCCATTGGTTGCTGGCTGTCACATTGCAAAAGATGGAGTGCTATTTCATGCAGCAATTTTAAATAGAAGTGGATGATTTTTCAAGTCATTATTAGCAGAAATGTCAAATAGAAAGGCAGACCTGGTTATCCCACTGAGAGGAGCCACTGAGGTGGAAAATGCATGCCACTGCCAATGAGCTGAGAGAGCATTGAGCGTACTGTCAGACAAAGCTTTCTGTAGCTTCAGGAACTGAATCCTGGATATTGTAAACTACTTTACTGTAATGAGAATGCCTGAACTGCCATTCTGATATCCCTCATATCAAACAATGGGCTTATTTCATAATGGCAGGTTCTGTTTTGATATATAGGTATGTAGACAAACCCATGCTGTGCAGGAATAAAACACATCTATGTATTTCAGGTGGTCTGAAGCTGTAAATATAATCACATACTCTCCCAATATATTGTGAAAATAAAAAAACAATCTCCAATTGTTAAAATTGCAAAAAAAAAAAACATAAGACAGAAACCCAAAATAAAAGCAAATCCAGAATAATTTATTAATAGTATACATAACACAACACATTGGAATGTATGAATGCTTGTAGGGGGTAACCCCATTCAATATAACTGTCACACTTGATAATATTACATTTATTTATCCAGCATATAAAAAAGTAAATGAACCCAGTCACCCATAAAGTTCCATCTGAATACACTTAAGAAGATATAAGCTGGGATGTGATTGGTTATTATGAGCAACTGCTTCACTTCTTATCTACAATGTTTTTATCGATGAGGCTCATTATGTCTGTACAGCTGCTAGGGGACAAGGTAAGTGCTGAACTCTTCTCAGGAATAGCTGGTCTGCCAAAATTACCATAAAGCTACATGTAGCAACAACTTATCTCATGTATAAACCATTAAAAAGACTACTAAAATTGCAGAATTTACAAAGGTTACTCACTATTCATTTCTTCATGATAAGAAATAGATTGGGCAAAACTAGGCCTCACATAAGATAACTCAGTTTTCTAGTTAGTGCCCCACATAGTATAAGTCTCCATTAGTTCCCTCCATATGTTATATTGACCTTATGGTACCTCCTCACAGCATAATGCTACTTAGTGATCCCAACAGAGGAAATTGCGCCATTATTGCCCCCGCATAATGTAATGCTCCGGAGTGGTGCCCAAACAGTATAGCCCTCTTTAGTACCCCCAAACATTATAATGGCACTTTATTGCTTTCACACAGAATTGACAATGACAGCAGTTGAGAGAAGAACTGACCTCTTGTCCGCTGCACCGTTAGCACTGATATATTATAACAGGGGCAGCAGGGATTGACAATCACCTACACATCAGCATAGCTACATAATTCCTGTGTAGGCAGCTGGGATGATACTGCCCCCAAAAAGCTGGTGGCCATAGTCTAGGTACAGACTTCGGTCCACTAGTTCAGTATCCCTGCATTATATAGAAGGCGGCTTCCTCTCTCCTGCCCTGATCTGATAGATCAGTGTGGGACAGGAAGGGAGGAAGAGAGCTGTGCAGCTACCTTAATGATTGGCTTTTTCCCAATCATTAAGGAAGTGGTCAGGGGGGTCTGGCACTACAGGATAGTATAAAACACCAGACAAAACTGCTTTATTCTTCCCAAATAAGAACAATATTTCCTGGAGATGTTTAAAGGAGAGGGCACCATTCACCACATATGGCGGACATTTGACCATATTATAGTGGAAAGCAGTTATTTCTATTTATAAACAAATACTAAAAATTAATATACCCATGGTGCGTGAATTGGAATTTCTGTGTTTAATGCTCCACTCTTTAGATATTTTATGGAAGCAGACAGGCTCATAATACCCCACTTCTGGTAATCTTTGGACAGCCCATCTTTGGTGCACTGGATAAACAAAGTGGATCAATTATACAAGTTTGAAGAGATTTCCCACTGGAAAACTAGGATCAGATATTAATTCTTTCTCATCTGAGATCCTTGGATAACTTTTAGAAACTTCAAATGTAGATACCAGTGGGGTTCAACCCGACTTTTCTCCGGTGCTCCACACTTATGGTTGCCGTCTGTTGTCTATTAGAGCTACTACTCCTGTGAACTCTTCTACTCATGTGAAGCCATCACTTTCAGTAAGGTCAGTCTGACACTAACCTTATTCTATTCAGCAACCTACCTGTTTTCTATTATGATTTCTCTCTCTCCCTGTTCTCTCATATAACTTAATTATGTCCAAATGTATTATACTGATATAGTTCATCAAACATTGTAGTTGCTGCTATTTACTACATCTTTAGCAAACCTTATGCACTAACCTATTGTTAATTGTAATATGAAAAATCAAATCAAATAAAAAAAAAAACTAACAAAATCATGCAATTCTGATTAATATTCAATGGAAATAGGTCAAATCACATTGGCTGCTGTTGGCTTGCTTTGCTATCCCAAGACTTGCCAAGGCAGCTTGTCTTTCCAAAACAGCTATATTTCTCTAGTCTTGTAAACCCATTGCATGATAGTTGGTCGTCTGTTTATAAGCAAAAGCTGGTTAAAGAAGAAAGACAATCAGCCAAAACACTGATAAAAGTCTACATGTGAATAGATTTCCATCGGCAAAATTAATTTTTCTGACTGTCCTAGTATCAACAAGAACTTTTTTCTAATAATACAAATGTGACAAAAACACAATAATAGGGGAACTCAAATAGGTAACATGTTTCTAAAAATGTTCTAGTTGGAAATAACATCAGTATACATGTAACCAATACTTTTAGGTATTTGCTGCTATACCTGCATTACTTATGACTTTATTATGACTTTACAGGTGGATGTGCATAATAATTTAGAGGGTCAACTTTGAGCTTATCTTGCTCATGACTAATATTCCTGGTAGTGACAGAGTAAACTTCTCTTTATCACCTTGTCAACATGTCCCTTATTCTTGACAGAATAGCCCTGATAAAGAACAGCCATTCTATGGTAATATGATCTGAATTATTGATTCTCCCTTTTATGCTGCCACTGGGATATTATTCCACTAAGAATACTGATGTGGCATGCTTGTTTGGTAAGAAAGTATTTTCAAAAAAATATGAAAAAGAATAGATCTTTGGAAAACAATATTTATGTGCATCCTTTAACAAAATGTAATTCATAATTCAACCAATCAGGTCCTTCAGGTGGACATGTGCAGGTATGACACATTGAAATAAGATATATTTGCCAGAATAAAATGAATATGAGTTTTAAACATACCGGAAGTATTAAAAGCAGTATTTATTAAAATCGTCTCATTGGTCCAGTGGTGTGACTTTGAATCCATGGGCCCAATGCAAAATCTGCCCCTGCCTACTATATGTTAAGTATCTGGCACTGACTTATTACCATCTCTAGTGTGTTCACATGATTGAAGGTATACTGTCAATTTTAGTCTAAGCCAACGATAATTATCACTGAATGTTTTTTTTACTCTACTGACTCAATATTGCTACATAATATCATACGAAATATATTACTGCTGTGAGGGTCCTGTACAGTTAGTGTTGTCCAGTCCACTTTCTTCTCTCCCAACAAGTACAAAAAGGAAGAATGCAAGATTGTCCAATGTGAGGAAATGTTTAGGGATATGAATAGATCTGCTTACAAGTTCTCTTCAATTAGAGAGACCCTCTATTCTGTGAATTGTCTCCATCCTCTCCATTACATAAATTTTTAGACTGTGGGTTATGGTGGGCCTCATTCATGTCACTCATGCTATCAACTTTGTTGTGGGCTGTGGTTGGTCCCATTCATATCACTCATGTTATCTTGCCTTTAGGTATATATGTGCATTGGTTGTAACCAGGGGTGGATTACGACTACCATGTGTCCTGGTCTGTATTAAGATTGTGGGCTATCCATGAGGCAAAAGTTTTCAGGGCCTTTTAAATGGGTTGATTATCAGCTGAATGATCATTTATAGTAATGGTTCCCTGCGGTCATGGCTTTCCATCCTGATTAGAGTCAAATGAAGTAAAACAGTGAGAGTCAGAATCAGAGTAGAATCTGCAGATGATTTTGAGGCATAATCCACCTCAAAATCAATGCTAGATTCCACCATTGTGAACATTCTGCTCAGTTTCCTGATAAGGACCTGCATTAAATAAGAGGGTTCCAAGAACCTATACAGAAGAATACTTATAAAGCAGTGAAGGGTGATGCAGTATTTGGGCATCTGAGACCAATGAAGAATTGAGAGAGTGTAGGAATCTTCACATGAAAACCAACTGACTCTTTACTGCTAAAACTGACAGTGAATTCAGAATATACTCATAGTGCGGTCCTGAGCCCACCTATACCAGTGAATGACCAAGCATGACTACATAACTACTGCAAATGGTGAGAGAGAGACTCAGTCCCTAGTGCTTGAAACTGCTTGTGACTGGTATGAGACCAGGTCTTGTACAAATGAGTCAGTTATGCTTGCAAATTACTGACCTGTATATGGGCAGCCGGCCAGTTGCCTTGGGACACAACAGAGCGAGAATGCTAGATTTACAGTCATGGCTGTAAGTGTTGGCACCCCTGAAATTTTTCCAGAAAATGAAGTATTTCTTCTACAAAATTATTGCAATCACACATTTTCTTATACTGTACTGTACACATATTTATTTCCTTTGCATGTATTGGAACAACACAAAAAACAGGAAAAAAAACCCAAAAATGATGTAATTTCACGCAAAACTCTAAAAATGAGCCGGACAAAATTATTGTTTGGAAAAAAATAACTGAAATCAATTCCTTCGTATAACCATCAACAAGCTTCTTACACCTCTCAACTGGAATTTTGGACCACTCTTCTGTACTCTTCTGTTCCAGGTCTTTCATATTTAAAGGGTGCTTTCTCTCCACGGGTGTTCAATGGGATTTAGAGCCAAACTCATTGCTGGCCACTTCAGAACTCTCCAGCGCTTTGTTTCCATCCATTTGTATGTGCTTTTTGAAGTATGTTTGGCGTCATGACCTAGGACGCAAACCCAGCTTTCTGACACTGGGCACTACATTGAGACCCAAAATCCTTTGGTAAACTTCAGATTTCATGATGCCTTGCACACAATTAAGGCAGCCAGTGCCAGAGGCAGCAAAACAACTCCAAAACATCTTTGAACCGCCACCATATTTGACTGTTGGTACTGAGTTCTTTTCTTTGTAGGCCTCATTCCGTTTTTGTTTAACAGTAGAATGATGTTCTTTACCAAAAAGCTTTAGCTTCTCATCTGTCCACTTTTTCCCAGAAGGATATTGGCTTACATACATTTTGGCAAACTGCAGTCTAGCTTTTTTATGTCTCTGTGTCAGCAGTGGGGTCCTCCTGGGTCTCCTGCCATAGTGTATCATTTCATTCAAATTTCGGTAGATAGTTCACGCTGACACTGATGCACCCTGAGTCTGCATGATAGCTTGAATTCCTTTGAAACTTGATTGGGGTAGCTTATCCACCATTTGGACTATCCTGCATTGCAACCTTTCATCAATTTTTTTCTTCCATTCACATACAGGGAGATTAACTACAGTGTCATGGGTTATAAACTTCTTGATTATGTTGCGCACTATGGATAAAGGAACATTAAGAATTGTGGAGATGGACTTGTGATCTTGAGATTGTTGATATTTTTCCACAATTTTGGTTCTCAAGTCCTCCGGCAGTTCATTACTACTCTTTCTGTTCTCCATGCTTAGTGCGGCACATACAAACACACAATGAAAAGATTGAGTCTACTTCTCTCATTTTTATCTGGTTTCAGGTGTGATTTTTATATTGCCCACACCTGTTTCTTGCTAGAGCTAAATTTGAATGAGCATCACATGCTTGAAAAAAATTTCTTTCCCCACAATTTGGAAAAGGTGCCAACAATTTTGCCCAGCCCATTTTTGGATTATTGTGTGAAATGATGTCCAGTTTGCCTTTTTTTCTTTTTTTTTTGTGTTGTTCCAATACATGCAAAGGAAATAAACATGTGTATAACAAAACATGTGTAATTTCAATAATTTTCTGGGAGAAATACTTAATTTTTAGGGGTGCCAACACGGCCTTGACTGTAACTGGTATGTGGAAAAAGAGAGAGATAACTGGGCCTAGTCTGAGGTGCATGCTGAACATTGGCAATGTTATTATCTGCAAAAGACTGTTCCGTTATGCAAAACTGTGTGCCTCTGTAGGAAGTGAAACCACCAAGAACAGTGTCCCTGTAAAGACATGGAACTCTCAAGCCCCTGCCCTCCATTAAGACTGTTGTAACTAAGCCTGTTGCCTTTTGTTAGATCCCTATAACCACCAATCATGTTACCCCAAATCCTGACTAAACACCCATTCTAGTTATCTGCATTGTCTAGCTGAATTATTGTGCCATCCTTAAATTGAGCACTGAAACATACTACTCTTATGACCAATAATCCCAGTAAAAACTAACCCCTTACAAAATCTCTGACAGATCTCCAGTTAATCTGAGGGAATCTTAACCCTAGTGGCTAACATTCATCATTTATATTTGTGACCTAAAATTTTAGATCTTTTTGTTCTTTTCCATGTCTTTACTTACTATCTGTATTTTGCACCATTTAGTGAAATGTTTTCTATATCTTGTTAAGCAGAATGTATCCATATAATTTTTAGTAGTAGTTGTCTTTTTAGAATTATAGCTTGTAAATCTTCTGTTCCTGGTTTACAGGACTTTAAAAATATAATTATTGAAAACATAAAGCCTCATTAAGGCTTAAGGTAGATGCCCATGTACATTTTCTATAAATATACACTACTGTTCAAAAGTTTGGGGTCACCCAGACAATTTTGTGTTTTCCATGAAATGAGCAAATGAGTTGCAAAATGAATAGAAAATATCGTCAAGACATTGACAAGGTTAGAAATAATGATTTTTATTTGAAATAATAATTTTCTACTTCAAACTTTGCTTTTGTCAAAGAATGCTCCATTTGCAGCAATTACAGCATTGCAGACCTTTGGCATTCTAGCTGTTAATTTGCTGAGATAATCTGGAGAAATTTCACCCCATGCTTCCAGAAGCCCCTCCCACAAGTTGGATTGGCTTGATGGGCACTTTTTGCGTACCATACGGTCAAGCTGCACCCACAACAGCTCAATGGGGTTGAGATCTGGTGACTGCGCTGGCCACTCCATTACAGATAGAATACCAGCTGCCTGCTTCTTCCCTAAATAGTTCTTGCATAATTTGGAGTTGTGCTTTGGGTCATTGTCCTGTTGTAGAATGAAATTGGCTCCAATCAAGCGCTGTCCTCAGGGTATGGCATGACGTTGCAAAATAGAGTGATAGCCTTCCTTATTCAAAATCCCTTTTACCTTGTACAAATCTTCCACTTTACCAGCACCAAAGCAACCCCAGACAATCACATTACCTCCACCATGCTTGACAGATGGCATCAGGCACTCTTCCAGCATCTTTTCAGTTGTTCTGCGTCTCACAAATGTTCTTCTTCTGTGTGATTCAAACACCTTAAACTTCAATTCGTCTGTCCATAACACTTTTTTCCAATCTTCCTTTGTCCAATGGCTGTGTTCTTTGCCCATATCAATCTTTTCCTTTTATTAGCCAGTCTCAGATATGGCTTTTTCTTGGCCACTCTGCCCTGAAGGCCAGCATCCCTGAGTCGCCTCTTCACTGTAGACGTTGACACTGGCGTTTTGCAGGTACTATTTAATGAAGCTGCCAGTTGAGGACCTGCGAGGCATCGATTTCTCAAACTAGAGACTCTAATGTACTTGTCTTGTTGCTCAGTTGTGCAGCGGGGCCTCCCACCTCCCACTACTCTTTCTACAGGTTAGAGCCTCTTTGTGCTGTCCTCTAAAGGGAGCAGTACACACCGTTGTAGGAAATCTTCAGTTTCTTGGCAATTTCTTGCATGGAATAGCCTTCATTTCTAAGAACAAGAATAGACTGTCGAGTTTCACATGAAAGTTCTCTTTTTCTGGGCATTTTGAGAGTTTAATCGAACCAACAAATGTAATGCTCCAGATTCTCAACTAGCTCAAAGGAAGGTCAGTTTTATAGCTTCTCTAACCAGCAAAACTGTTTTCAGCTGTGCTAACATACTTGTACAAGGGTTTTCAAGGGTTTTCTAAACATCCATTAGCCTTCTTACACTGTTAGCAAACACAATGTACCATTAGAACACTGGAGTGATGGTTGCTGGAAATGGTCCTCTATATACCTATGTAGATATTGCATTAAAAACCAGACGTTTGCAGCTAGAATAGTCATTTACCACATTAACAATGTATAGAGTGTATTTCTGATTCATTTAATGTTATCTTCATTGAAAAAAACTGTGCTTTTCTTTCAAAAATAAGGAAATTTCTAAGTGACCCTAAACTTTTGAACGTTAGTGTATATTAGTTACCAGTCAGAAGGGTGACAAATGGATCAGATAAGAATGTTCACCAAAGTTTAGTTTCAACCAATGGTGAAACAGCTGCAGTCTTGGCACTTAGGCTGTATGTCTGCCATTGCATTTTACAGTTAACAAAATTCAATCTTGGAACAGCAGGAGGGGGAAGGCACTGCTCTCAGACAACCAAAAATCTCCCCTTAGTCCTGGAAGTTCATTATCGCCTCTGTAAAGCATGACGGTGGTGTGAAATGGGTTAGACGCACGGATGCCTCTGTTAACGGCCAAAGCAGAAAAAAAAAATAAAAAAAATAAAAAAAAAATAAAAAAGTCGCACATCATTAGGAATGGAATAAACGACACAGAGGCACAGAGCAGAAATGATTTGATTAGCAATTTCCACTTTTGAAAAGACCTGGAAAAGAACCAAATGACTATAGAGAAGGTGTGATGGAGTTCTTAATTGCTGTAACTGCACAGGGAGAAGCGATGATTTGTGACATATAATACAGCACAGTACGCTAACGCTAATAACTGTTAATTAACTGCAGCAATGATATACTCCAAATGCACATACACGTTACTATAATTTCTAGATTAAAAGCTGCCCCATTTAGAATCAGAAGCATGGTAGATAAATTGAGTGGCACCTCCAACCTCTTAAAGCTCAGTTAAAATCCTACATTGAGTGAAGTGTCCAGGATAGAAGAGATACCCACATGTCAGTGTGAAGCAGTTACTGCGCGAGCACGTCCTCAAGAGAACCACTTATTAATTCTGAAAGGCTGTTTTTGCACCAGACCATCTGGCTTTGTTCTGATGGTTTCAGCGGCTGCTGGCGAGCAGAGATTCACGTTGGCCCTCATCATAGAATTGCTGCTAGCTATGATACAATCTTCATCAATTTTCTATTATTTTCATTTGTTAATTTATAAATTGTGTCACTTCACAGAGATTGAATGATCTTACAGAATTGTGTCAGCTCTCTTCTCCAAAAAAAAAGGTAATTAACAGAAGTTCTCTATCGACAGCACAATAATGTGGTGACTATAATCATATTAGGTTCAGTATCACAAAATCGCATCAGTACTGCTAAATACTCAATTTATGTCTCTTGAACAATTGAATTAATTGGAATTCCAACATTTTGGGGATCTAAATAAGGAAAGCAACTGTTATTACTTTAATGTAAGTTATTAGACATTTTTCAGTCTACTTCAGCTACATCTGGAGGAAAAATTTGTTTTACAATAGTCATAGTTGGGGCTTCTTTATGATAAGAGTGCTAGAGTGCTGAGACTATGTAAGTCGCTGACACAGGAAATTTTGATGGTTGATTATTTGTACAAATTCAAGAGGGGACTGAACTACTTTCTTGAAAGCAAAAATATCACAAGTTATATCACAAGTTTTGGAAGCTATTATTTTGGAATGGGATGTTGATCCAGGAATTAATTCCAATAGCCACATTTGAAGTTCGAAGAAAAGACACAAGATATTGATAACTGCATGAAATAGAAACAAATGAGACAACTCAGGCTCTGTACGAGGCCAGATTACTTTGTAAAAGGCTTTCCTGATAGTATGGGATGTGATCATGTCCTTGGCACTAAATATATGGTGCACAAAATTGCAATATGGTTATGTATCTGTAGATAAAGTCAATCTCTTATAGATATGAGTTCTAGGATGTTTGATGGAACTTTTCCTTCATTGGTGAAACTAAATACTTATTTTTGCTTTAGGCTCTGTTCACATCACGCTAGGGCCTTCTGTCAGTATTATACATGGAAGTTTAATAAAAAGACATATTGACACATAACAGCCTGGCATATTCCAAAAGATACTCTTTAGGCATTCATCTGGTCAATGTTGTCTTATGGAAATGTTTGGAATATGTGCCACAGACTTAGGCGGAGGATATGCTAAATGTGATATATACACACTCACAAATGTCTGCATAAAAAGTCAAGAATACACACAAACGTATACAACTCAAGTTGCTGACCTAGTTCCCATGGTCTTTTGTTCAGACAAATGGTGCAATTGGCCTATGTTTTGTAGGCCTATATTCATGCACAAGACCTACTGTACTTGGGAAGACACAAATAAATATCAATTTTATAATAAAAAGTATTTGTGTCTAAGCTGACAAATACTATATTAAAAATTGCTAATGTTTAACACAGTCCCAAAATGTGAAATAAAAATATAAAACTGATGTTTTCCTACTTTCCCTTCCTTATGAAATGATGAATCCTTGCTTTTGGACTAATTCAGTTTAGTAGGATGTGCCTTCTTTGAATGTATCATCCTCTAATTCAGAAACACTAAACTAAATTCACCTGCTATGAGGGGTAAATTGTCCATCTACATAGCTTTCAAACTGTTTGAATGGTTTTCAGGTATAGTGTAATGCAGATTTGGATGTGCAATATATGAAGAAAAAAAAATTCACACAATTTATCTGTTAGCTCTTCAGAAATAATTCTGAAGTGTACTTTCTTGGAACTGCTTTGTGTTTTTCCTCTGTTTTTCCTCCTTTTATTTTATGAATACATTGACAACTGGGTTTTAGCAATTTGAGTTTGTCACAATACAACCTAGATAGTGATGACTGTACCAGGCTATGTAGGGACACAACTTTTTAGTAATGAGATTAGTAATGCTCAGTTGTTATTTGAAAATATTCAGGGGAATAACACCAAAAGCACAATTCAGAATTCTTGAAGAGGATCCCCCAGAATTATTCCGTATGGAACACAAAGGCTACCAAAGTATTTACAGTTAATTTGCACTTTATACAGGGGCGTAAATACCGAGGTAGCAGCGGTAGCGGCTGCCACAGGGCCCGGGACATTAGGGGGCCCGGAGCCCTGTGACAGCCGCTACCGAGAACCCCACAAACCAGTGGCGTAATGATTACGGTCGCAGGGATTGCGATCGGACCCGGCAGGGTACGGGCCCACAGCCAGCTGAAGATGACCAGGCCCCGGACCACTATGATAGTGGTCGGGGAAAGCCTGGTTCCCGACCTCTATACATACTGTTATTGGAAAGTGACCCTGGCTTATTGCAGGCCCCTTTCCAATAGATAGCAGGGCAGGGCACCTAGGGGAGGTGACTGAAAACAATAAACACATATTCTCACCTCTCCTGGGCACAGCGTTCTCTCCGGTGCTCTTCTGTCATGACTGAGGCCTGTGATTAGGCCCCAGCGGTCACATGGGGTGCGGCCACGTAATGACGTCAGTGCGCCCCCATGTGATCGCTGAGGCCCAATCACAGGCCACAGCAGCGACGTTGGAAGAGGGCCTGAAGACGCTGAAGACGGCAGGATGGAGCAAGGATGCCAAGGAAAGGTAAGGCAAGATGAGTATGAATGTTTGTTATTTTTAATCACCTTCCCTGGGTCTCTGATTATTATACTCTGGGGTCTGAGGAGACCCCAGAGTATAATAATAGCACCAAAGCAGAGGGGGCTGTTGGGAGCATATAATACTGGGGGGGGGGCACTGTGGAGCATATACTACTGGGTGGGGGGCACTGTAGAGAATATACTACTGGGCAGGGCCACTATAGAGCATATACTACTGGGTGAGGCCACTGTAGAGCATATACTACTGAGCAGGGCCACTGTAGAGCATATACTACTGGGTGGGGCCACTGTAGAGCATATACTACTGGGTGGGGCCACTGTAGAGCATAAAATACTGGGTGGGGGGCATATAATACAGGGTGGGGGCCACTGTGGGAAGCATATAATACTGGGTGGGGACCACTGCGGGGATGCATATAATACAGGGTGGGGGCCACCGTGTGGAGCATATTATACTGTGTGGGGCCACTGTGGGGATCATATTATACTGTGTGTGGGGGGAGCAATGTAGAGCATATAATGCTGTATGGGGACCACTGTGGAGCATATAATGCTGTGTGGGGGCCACTGTGGAGCATATAATACTATCTGGGGCCACTGTTGAGCATATTTTACTGTTTGGGGACCTGTAACCGGTTCGGGGGGGGCCCCATGTCAAATGTTCGCCTTGGGGCCCAGCCATTCCTAGTTACGCCCCTGACTATATATCTATGCAGTCTGTAATATAATATACAAGCTATAACTGAAATTAAAGGGGTATTCCAATCAAAGCAAGTTACCCCTTACTGAAAGGATACAGCGTAATTTGCTGATCGGTGGGAATCCCACTGCTGAGACCCCCACGATTACAAGAACCGTGGTACTTTGCAGGACACTCCATTGATTTCAATGAAACCGCCAGAGATAGCCAAGTGCTGTGTTTTAGCTATTTCCGGTGGCTCCATGGAAACGAATGGAAAGGCACGCGCTATCCATCTTCCTGATTCCATGCAAATGATCAGTGGAAATTTCAGTTGGCTGGACCTCCACCAATCAACAAGCTACTATAGGAGATAACTTGCTCTGACTGGAATACCCATTTAAGTCAGCAGTCTTCTAACTCTTGACATAATGGCATATTCCCATTATAGGAATGTTGGTATTACTAGGACATGGCATCATTTAATAACAAGTGGAGTTTTAACTGTCTGGACCCTCATCAATGTTCAGAATGAATAAATAGCAGCACACAGCCACCAACTTCACAAGAGAGTATATCACAGCTCAATTCATTAGTCAGACTCAGGCTGGTAAGTTACACTTCTGGGCAGATTCAGATGGGGAGAAGTGGTTAGAATGCCAATGCTGCTGCCAGTGGTGAAGAGGTGGTTTGGGGACAATACAGCTGTTAGTTTGGGAGGGGAGGAAATGTCAAAATGCTCCTGCCACTTTGGATATAGAGGAGGATAATGTTGTTGCCAGTGAGGTAGAGTTGGGAAAAAGTCCATTGCAGCTGTCAGAGGAGGAGTGATGGGAAGCGGAGCAATGATAGTGGGAGAAGAGTGGAAAGGGGGATAATGCTGCTGTCAGAGGTGCTGAACTGCATTTGACTCTTCTGGGAAGGTATTTTGTACTGTGGTATTTGGTGCTGTTAGAGTATATTATGTGTACTGCAATTAATGGTAGTAATTTGGCATTGCATGGTATATGAAGGCTTTCTATAATGCAGCAGATTGGGTACACAGTCCTAAACTGAGCTGCTTGCAATCTTGTCAACTGCAGTTATCACTCGTTTTATCAGTAGAACTATGAAAAGTCTCTCTGTGGCCCTAGACTAAGTGACAAATGGACATTACTATTTCTCTTGTCAGTAGGATATGTGCAGCAATCCATAAGATGGGGGATAACTTGCTGATCAGTGGGGATCCAACTGCTCAGACTCTAAATGACAGTCCAAAAAGTTGGGAGCTATGCAGCTCCCTAACACTTCCTCTCCTGAGCCAGGAGCCCATAGGAATGAGGGAAGTAAAAGTTGCTGAGAGAATATAGGCTTTTTGGCACATATTCAGTGTGTGAAAAGGTCCTGGCATACATGCTAAATGTGCCAATAGGCCAACATGCACCTAGAATAGGCCAAAATTGTTTCTTTTTATACTGTATAGTAAAGCATACTAACCTTTTCTATCCCGTGGGATGCATAAAAAAAATTAGTATATGGAAATGTATCTCTTCCACTATATTTGTAAAAAAAAAAAAATACACCTATTGATTTTTACATAAGAACTAGTATGAGATAGATAGATAGATAGATAGATATGAAACAGATATATAGGAGAAATAAAAAACAGGCCATTGATGATAGAGATAGAGTATATCTATAGCACAGGCTGCTGTGAATGGCTACTTCCTCCTCTGTTGGGCAGGGAATGATGAAAGCTGCTGAAGCCTCCCTGCCCATGTCCATCTGTAAGAAATGAGTCAGGAAACATCATATGTTGCTACAGTGACAGCTCCACTACTGCACAATTCATTTACATGGGCCCAAATATCAAATAAGTAGGGAGCTCAGCAACTGAGCTATGGCTGCTGCAGTGGGAGCAGCAGAGAGGTCAGCAGTTTGCAGAGCTTAAAGAGCAGCTGGTGGCAGTTCCTGCTGCTGCAGCAGCTATCGGTACTCGAGCCTCCCTTCACAGCAACTCATCACCTGCTGTATACCCCCTGGTCCTGTGGGAAGTACCCCTTAGGGTACACGTACCACAAGTTGAAAAACGCTGCTCTAGTATTCTGCCTGTAATATGTGACCAGTTGTATATTCTATTGTATAGTCTGCAATGTGTGATTATACTCTGCAGAGCACTGTATAGACCTGATATCTCACCACCTTATGATCAGTGTATGATAGTGTTATTTGTGACATTGGTGCTTGCATAGTAGTAGCATACAGTTGTCTGTGACAAAATATCTTGCTCGCAATCTGGCCTGTTTACAGTTCCTGCCACAGTCCTTTCCCATGTGCACCACTATGCAGAAAGGACTTCAGTCCCTTTGCTCTTGGAATCAGTGGAGTCCTAGATGTCAAACCTTCATTGGTTAGAATGTTAAATCACATGCTAAATCTAGGATGCATAGTTGGTTAACTGGGTTATGCTATCCTACCATGCTTAAAATGAAATGCTTAGGAGATATATGGAGCTTTTGGATGTTTTTTGAGTCTCTATAGTCTCAGATAAGTTATTAACGCACCAATGGGATAAAAATATTTTGACACAGTTTATTTCTATTATGTTATTAGGCGACTATAAGACGCTATGAGAAGAAAGGTTGTACTCCCCATCATCTTTCTAATGAACATGTCCGTCACCTAAATGTATTCCAGTCAGATATATACCGTCACATAATACACAATGTAGTTACACCTTCCCTTTCCAACACAGCATACAAAACAAAGCAGATGAAGTCTTGAATGCCGCACAAAAGAATTATTACGCTGTCATAGATTATGTGCTTAATCTTTCCTGGCAACTTTTTTACATTTCTAAGAGTTATGGCTTTGAAAAGTCACAGCTAAGATTACTTAATGAGCATTTGCCACCCTGGAAGTGAAAGTAGTTCGGATGTGTTTCAGTCAGCTGTTAGCTTTATTGCCTCTCTTCTGTACTAAAAGTGACAAGTAGAACACATTATAGAGAGCTCAGATGTGTTATGTAGATGAAGCCTGCAGCAATATCTGCCTGCTCTCTATTATTTATGATGTCTATATAATACAATGGACTGAGATTTAAACCATTGTGATGCAGTTTGTTTTCCAGGGGTGCTAAAGTACAGCACATTTTACTGAGAATTGCATCTCTGTTACATATTAATCAAATCTATCTTACATGCAGCTCTTATGCTGTAAAATAAAAGCTAGAAAAGATTAAAGCTTTTGGCTTTTTCTCAGCTGTCAAGGACTGGCAATAAAATAATAATACAGGCTTCTAAATAATGTGTGTGTGACAGCTCTTTGCTCGGTATTACAATCTTTTATAGAGGTTAACTACAAAATAAGTTCCAGTGAGTGATTAGACCAGGCCCGCGTCTGCCGCCATAATGCAAAGTACTACATAATTCTTAGGTTGTCTCATTTGCACAAGTCCATTGGGTCGGTAAGGTGCTAACAGTGGCATCAAGCAGACAACATAAAGCGATTCTAGGTGGTCCTAATCTCTTTATGAAGCTGAAAAGCATTACATTTTACCACAAGCTTTGTATGATACAAGGGAGAAAGCAGCCTAAGGCTCATGCCACTCTCTCAAACCGGGACAAATTAATGCTAGACCTTTATGAAGAAGGGTGGTGATGTGTCATGGTAGCAGTTAGGTTATATGCTATGTATACTCCAATCAGACAGCATCATTTCCTATCATTGGGTTCATTCATACTTATATGAAATCTGTATGACAGTGCACAGTGCGATATAGCATCCATACAGTTCCCTACAGGCTCTATCAGACTCCATATGTATAGGGATATTCTACCCTAGAAGCAATGCTAGCAGTATACCTCCATACATACTGAGTTTGATTGTGTTCTGTGGTGTATATCAAAATATGCATAAAATGCATTAGCCAAAAATATCTTTGCATGTCTTCATATGAAATTGAAAGTATACGGAAGTACAATAGAAAGCTCATGCACCTCTATTACAGCTCCATTACAGCTCCTTAGAAAAAATAGGCCATAATATAGCAGTGTGCATTAGTCAACTGATACATTGCACCAAACTTTCAGGACCGAAAATGTGTTGTGCAGATGTAAAAGAATGTCCCCACTTTCACCTTTTAATACATATGGTCTATGGAATTGCTAGGATATAAATACATATTACATAAAGAGATTTTAGTTTAGGTGAAATTTATTGGGAAAAAACTGAATGACCTTTGTGAATGCAGACTCCATGATTGATTCAGCAACACTCAATTATACAATATAGGAAGGACAACCATGGTCACAATATTAATGTCTATATAGGCACATTCTCCAAAATGTGATATTTGACTGACCTTTATATAAACTGTAATTGTGGAGAATATAACAGCAATGACCACTTATAAGAAGAATAGTATTGTACAGATTTTATTAACATACTTTGAAGCTGTCATATATTCCACAAATGAAAGTTAATTTAATATGTTTCAGATGTAATTTTTTAACTCATTTATAATAATTATATAAGCAATGCTTTAATAATAATTAACTGTACTTATTTGTCTAAGCACATGTGTCTGTATATTAACGGGCGTATACAATAATTTCTGATTACTATGGCAGATGATTGGGTTATGTGCTGTATTTACTCTTGCAATTAATTCGTCATTCATCATAAATGGTGTTATAGGTCATTACCGACTCACTGAGCATAATTACAATCAGTCTTAACACTAAAAGTTTACTTCATCATTGTTTTTGGTAATGGGAAACATGTAGCCTCTCAACTGACCCAAATGTGTTATTATCCTGCTATATTTAGTTTCACTACTGTTCCGTGACACATCAAGAAAGTAAAGGTCTAAGTGACAACTGACTAGGCAATCAGGTTCAGTTATTATTACTTTTTCTTCTGATCCACATTCATTTTCATGGCATTTCACAGAAAAGCAAAAAAATTTTTTTTTTTTTTATTCAAATAATCATATTCCACAGTGCTTTACAGATAGTGTCAACACTGTTCCATATAGGGCACACAATCAAATTCCCTATCAGTATGTAGTGTGGGAGGAGGCCCACGCAAACTCCTTTCAGATGTTGTCCCTGGTTGGATTTGAATCTAGGACCCCAACGCCGCAAGGCAATAGTGCTAACCACTAAACATTAAAATCATCTTAATATGTTATATATGTTCGTCTTTTTAAAGAGTGAGCGTCCTGAAACAGTGCTATCTACAGTTGGATATTCCTGGCTTGACTGGTATACACTAATTTGTATACTTTATCCCACAGAGCGTTGTCTGAAAACAAGATTTCACACACTACTGTGTCTCCACAATAACAACCCAAGCTTGGTCTATTTCAAACAGACCAATATCATAATTCATATGCAAATCTGATCCAGTTGTAGCAAGTTGTATGTCATATTCTGATAGGTGAAGGAACTATTTATAAAATCTCAGGTTGATGAATAATTTTGAGTCCCTGTCCATCTGCTCAATGGACCAAATATACAACACATTTTGTCTTCCACAAGCTACAGACCTTTGTAACCTTTCCATGTTGAAAATGTGTTATTATACCATTGGTATTCTATTAGTAGTAGCGTGTCACTTTTTTGCAATTCTTTAGTTCCATGAACCACTAGTGCTTTATACTTGACATGTTACTGTTTGCCATGCTATATACAGTTGAAACCAGAAATTTACATACACTATCTTAAAAGATACATATGCATTTTTTTCTCACTATCTGACATGAAATCAGAATAACCCTTTCCAGTTTTAGGTCAATTAGGATTACCAAAATTATTTATATTTGCCAAATGCAAGAATAATGAGAGAGAGAATCTTTTAAGGCATTTTTATTACTTTCTGCAAAGTCAAAAGTTTGCATACATTTCATTAGTATTTGGTACCATTGCGCTTAAACTGTATGGCTTGGGTCAAACATTTTGGATATCCTTCCACAAGCTTCTCACAATATTTGGTAGGAATTTGGGCCCTTTCCTCCTGACAGAACTGGTGTAACTGATCCACATTTGTAGCCCACTTTGCCCGCACCTGCATTTTCAGATTTGCCCATAAATTTTCAATAGGATTGAGATCAGGGCTTTGTGATGGCCACTCCAAAACATTGACTTTGTTATCCTTAAGCCACTTTGTAACCAGTTTGGCAGTATGCTTCGGGTCATTGTCCATTTGGAAGACCCATTTGCGCCCAAGCTTTAACTTCCTGGCTGATATATAAGGCAATACTGAAGATGTTGCTTCAGTATTGCCTTATAATGTTCTTTTCTCATGATGCCATCTATGTTGTCAAGTGCACCAGTCCCTCCTGCAGCAAAACAACCCCACAACATGATGCTGCCACCCTCGTGTTTCACAGTTGGGATGGTATTCTCCGTAAAAACAAAGACTGTAAGAAAGTCATGCAAACACAGTTTTTATCTAATTCTCTGATTTCTCTTCCAACTTTTGAGTACATTGTATGGAATACTAAATGGGACCATTACAAAGTATAATTTTCCCCGCAAAAAAAAAGCCCTCATATGTCACTGTGAATGGAACAATAAAGAAGTCATGGCTTTTGGAAGGCAGGGAGTTAAAAACCAAAATTGAAAAATGCTGCGGCGGGATGGGGTTAAACAATGTGCAAATAATAACCTGCAGATCATGATGATTGAGGGGGGAATTATAGTCTGGAAACAGTTTACAAACCAGGTCAAATTTTTCCAATTTACTGTGGACTGTATGCTTCTCTCTCAACGGAAACTTATGCTGTATTTTATGGTCTATACTACATCCCAACATGATTTTATAAGCATGATTTTGTGTCTATATTGTCATTCCAACTAAACCACTTTTGTGATTTAGTAATAAATAGTGAGTTGGAGCACCAGTAATTACCTATACAATGCTTAGGTTTTGTTTTTTTTAGAATAAAGTATAGTGGCTTCAGGATACAATATTTTTCCCAGCTTCTCATACACATATATGATTATTCTGCAGAGTGTGTATGCATACAAAATAGGGAGAGGGGAGTAAGGTGCTGCCAAACACCTCTGTAGGCCACTTATTTCCCTTTAGACTACGAGAATCAAGCCTTTTGAAAACCAACAGCATCTGGGAAAGTTGTATGACCACCATAAGCATTAGATCATTAGCTGGTAACACCTAAATCAGCAAGTTTGGTAAACATTAAAGTGGACCTTTCACCACCTCCAACAAGTCCAGTTCTTTGCATCGTTTAATAGTCGTTGCTCCACTAATTTTGGAACAGTTGGAATGTTCCCGAGCAATCAATGCTGTTAGTTTTGGTGCCTGATATGCTATTTAGGCTCTGTACTGTCAAGAGGACGATGTCAGGTAGGAGCAGACAAGGATTGTGATTCTGAGCTCTGACACTGGCTGCCTCTGATTGGAGATCTGAATCATGCTCCCCTGCCTGACACTGCTCTTCTGACATTACAAAGTTTAAATAGCATATCAGGAATCAAAACTACCTGCACTTGTTGCTCAAGAATGGTGGGGCTAGTGAAAAAATTCCAACTGTGCTGGAATCAGTGGAGCAGCAGCTATTCACAGATGCTAAGAACTTGAACTGGCAGAGGTGGTGAAAGGTCCTCTTTAACTAATCTAATTTGTATAGACAGTTTATATGGGCCATTGCAACTTGAACTACATTCAACACATTATACCATGGACACTGCATTTTCGTGGTAAAATATATGTACTACAGAAGTGCCTGCATTGTTTGGCTGCTTAATGATGTCTTTGCACAGTACAGTTTTTTCTACTGCTCTTTACTTATGCCAGGTTGAAGACAATTCACTTTGATTTTTCTGACACATGGTCTGCTACACATTATCCTTGTTTTATCTGTATACTTTGTCTATCATTTTCATCATATTATGGTTTAAGATTTTGGGGCTTTGGAATCAATTACTAACTTCATGGTCTATTATAGAGTTATGAACACAAATTACAATATTTTCAACCTACAATAGTTTTTCCGGAACCAATTAATATTGTAACTTGAGGGGCCACTGTAAATTATTTTGCTGCTTCCTTACCATATTGCTTCTCTTCTCATTTCTGAAGAAAAGACACATCAATACAAATAAGAAAGCTAAGCTTGCCACCAGATTGCAATTTGCTGCCTGCTTCATGCTTGCCTATAAATAGTAGAAAGACCTGTACTATCTAGAGTGCTGATTATTCAAGTGCCATTATATCAAACTGCTGAATGACTTTGATTGCGTTTGATTAAGTATGAAATATGTTTTGAATCCAGCTTACCCTCAGTCACCCTCCTTCCATAATGATAATTAGGCTTCTCAGATATAGGAGATCATATATTGTGTGGCGAAAAGGGAAAGCTATATGGTGATCTATTCACAGGGGGTTTTCAATCCTGCAACCGCTGACCTGACAGCAGGGGGAGGTGACCCCACAATTGTCCTTCTTATCATTCACTAATAACCATTAGGGACAATAGTGAGATCTCACACCTGCTGTCTACTTGGAGAGCATAAGGCCCCAGCAGGGGGCCTAGCAGTAAATCTTCACTTTACATTGCAGTCTTTTGTCACATACACAAACAGAGATAAAAACCTGTACTCAAGGGAGTCTGAGACAAGCCATTATGACCAAGGATACTTCCTAGAAGAGAAGAAAAGCAAAATCCAACCAAAAGATTTTGTCTAGTCAACCTCTGCATTGTCTTCAATTAGAATCAAAGAGAGAAACCAACCTCATAGTTCTCTCAACCAGAACGTCGTTACAAATGATTCCATACTTTGGAGATGATGAGAAGTATGAAGATCATTTGGATCTTTTTTTACTTATAGCAGTTAACCTCTTGTGCATGAGTAGTAAAAACATTATTAATAATTGAATGATTTCACTAAAGGTATACAACCCACAATGGTACTTATCATGTTTACAGAGAACATAATGAGAACATAATGAAAAACACAGATCATGAGTTGCTTGGTTTTAAGAACTTGAAAGAAAGCATGTTTATTGGATTACTAATGAGTATCCCATTCATAAGTAAACTGTATAAGTGGGTCCACATGTGGTTGTGGTCTGTAAGCCTTCAGGATATGCTTTAGAAGCCATGCCTTTCATTAGTGAAGGTTACTGTGTCGCAAGTAAATAGGCGCAGGGTATTCTATGGGCTTCAGTGGTTTAACTGTGCCTGAAAACACTGTCCATACTCTGAATAACGTGTATACAAATTATAGGCAAGCAACACAGTTCACAATTTTCTAGAAATATACAAAGAATTCCTTTCACAAGGCCTACTTTATCTCTTATCAAGGTCATATGCATATCACTTACATTGAAAGGTACAAGCCTGCCCCCTTTATACTCCAGGTCCTTTGCTGCTGTTCTCAGAATGTGGGTATTACGGTTCGCCAAAAAACCTTTAATAGATTGCATTCATACCTGTGTATTACACATACATAATTTTTGTGTATGTGGGCAAATACACCTTCCATAGCTGTCAGACAAAAATTGTTAATTTGGTGAAAATTCTATCTCTCTTTAAAATTTGAGTTATGAACATGAACATCTCAGACATGACCTACTTGTGTGTAGCTGAAATATAACCTACTGCTCTGTCTTGAACATGATCAGTGTGGTAGAACAAGAGAAACAGTAAAGTACAGTATTATGAATTTAGAATTTATTTTGCTTGGGAGATTAAAGAATTCCTAAAAATCTAAGTGATACCCATAAAAACCAAGTAGATTAGGTTGTATGGGCAACTACGATCAATGATGACAAACAACAACTTCTACTGGATGGTACAGCATGCTGGGAGTTGTAGTCTTAAATGGTCAAATATTTCCTATAAGACCATACCAGTAATAGCCACAAATTGTGCCATTTGACTGCTAGGACTGCTGAAAGAATACACTGGGCAAAATACACTTTCATGTTCATGAGACTAGTGTATTCATGATAAAAGACCTACTGTGCTTCTCCATGACAGGTTGCTGTTCAGGAAATGCACATATATACAAAAATCAGTCGACCACCCTCCTGAGAGGTGGAAAGAGACAGAAAAAGCACTCTCCCCATAAATACACTGGTCTCATAAACATAAACAGAATTATGTCTGGTATTTCTCTCAGTGCCCCTTGTAACCATATGGACCCATAGCTGTATTATGTGGCCCTTAGTTATGACGGCATATTAATCTGATAAATATTTTTAAAAGCCAGAGATAACAGTAATATACTAAAAATGTAGTTGAAATATAATAATTTGCTTTTAAATAGTGATTATGAACAGACTGTCTCGTGGTGATGTCCCCCAAATTACCTTTTTATAGTAAGAGCAGTTACGGTTGTACTTTAAATAACAAAATGGTAATATGACGTGATAGTAGTAATATTACGATGGAAACTATTTTAACTAGTCATTTCTAAACGTGCATTGGATTTCATCAAAGCAACCGTCCTTCCCAAGACTGCCTAAAGGTATTAACTCACAGTGAACACAGCTCGTCTCTAAGGACCTTCCTGGCCCTTTCGTCATGTTGTGGTGACATTTTAATCGTGCTTTTGTGGGAGCTAGCTGGCAGTTTGTCATCAGGAATAGCACTGTGAGGGGCCAAAGCTGGCTGCTAGCAGAGGCGGCTGCTGAGGGAAGAAGTCCATTCTGACAGACTGAGCAATAATCTGAACTTACTGCACTGAGCCTGTGGGACACCAGCAGGACCGCTTTATCTTCTTCATTAAAGTGCGCTAAAAAAAAAAATCCATTTTCCTTTAAAGTCCCAGGAACAGATGGAGTAAAATTAATTGCGCCATTAAGTCCCGATAGACAATACCAGAGTGGTTTTCTTTCAATGGTGCATGTGTGTTACAAAGTGCTCTTCGTAAAAGGCAATTACTGCAACATTTGCCATAAAATAAAGGTTGCTTTAATGGGCAATAAACACAGGCTTCAAATTTTGTATGAAATGGGTCTCCGAAGGGCGCTGTTATAGGCAGCTCAAAGGCACAACTGACTTTAATATTTTGCCCTGGCTCTAGCACAGCTAGCTCTGAAAACAATGATTTCCACCCTTGGATACTTTATAATAGAATTATGCATGTGGGTGTGTGACATTGCATTTCAATCCAGCTTTTCTCTGGGTAGACAGGCTACAGGGAATTGTGATCAGGAAGCAGACAGAATATTAGCTTACGGACGCATGCTGCATGTCATACAACAGAAACACTCAACCATTTGATTTCATTGTATGGCAAAATATCTAAATACATGTGCATGGTTTTTAGAAGATCCCTGGCAAATGCAGGATGGGATGAGAAGTTCAGTTCTGCTTGACATTTTGTACTGCAAAGAGATCACTGATCTCAACAAAACTGATTCTTGAAACAGATTTGTAGTTTAGCTTTCTTACACCCGGGGCAAAAATGCAATACCCTGATTGCAGAGTGAACCCCCTTTTCCACCCAGCATGAGGTGCATATGACCTGCCAATCTACCTCTCAGCTAGACCTGATGGGTTATTATGGGATTATCCCCTCTTATACCTTGGTGAACTCATCAATATATATAGGATGCCTTGTATCAAAGTATAGGAGGAATTAATATTTATGTGTAAATCAGTTTTAACCTGGTAAACTGTGACATAAACATTTGTAGTGCAGAATAACTAGATAAACATGCTCCAGTAGAAATGCATATCCGGCATTATTACTATTTTCATAATCCACAGCGAGTACATTTACATAAATTAGGAGAAGCGTATGAATGCACGCTTGTTTTAATATCGTTTCACAGTAGGGGACTGTTTGAAGTATTCTCTTGAAGTACTAATAGAGATTTTCTATACATAGCTACGGTGTAATACATTAGCAGCAAATCATTGAGCCCTACGTGTTATCATTTCAATTGTATGAAATCCTATGGATGGCAGAATTAAAAACACTGAAAAGAAAATGTTTTACCTATAACTCATTCCCTCCATGACATTGTTCACTATCTGTGTTTTAATCAGCTACTAACATCCTGGCTACAGTTTTATCTTGGATTATCATTAGTAAGAAGGTCATATTATGGAAGAAAATTCAAGGCAAATGCTGTCTGCTTCTTACTGACATATACAAATAGATCATGATAAATGCTTTTAAGGCATTTGGCTTATCGAGAATCGCTCTTTCCTTCATCCCATATATAATCTACCATAAATGTTTGTATGACATATACTCTGATTGATTTTCATTTAGCAATATACCATTCTAATGTAATCATACTTATCAGATATTTGCCACGTTTGGCAAGCAGAGGATGGGCTAAAGTATGTAGTGTAAACACTATAAAATTTAGGAATCATTTCACTATTGGGTGACATTTACATTTGCACATCTCTAGTGGAGTTCCAGTGTAAGATGGCTTAGGGAGGATGTCCATGGTTTAGAAAAAGAATTGCCAAAGGAAGAAACATAATAACATAAAAAAAAAATAATTAAAAAAAAACATATTCTCACCTGTTCAATCCCCTGTCACTCAGCACTACATCCCTGTGGTCCCTGCAGGTCTCTATTTACTGGTCATCACTGCAGGGCCAGTAAAAGGAGACTATCAGGATCCAGAGCTGCAGTGTTGAGCAGGTGAAGAAAACTTTATATATGTTATGGTATAATGTTCCCAGTTCCCAGACAATTTTTTAAATGAAAATTCCATGCAGGGAGGTATCAGAAGGTCAATGGAATTGTAAGAGACAGCCAATGTTGTCTTAAGCTTCATTTGTCTGTATAAACTGTTAATGTTGAATGTATTTCTGTGATTCTGTTCCTTTAAGACAGCAGCCATTGTAATTGTGACATGATGCTGGAGTGAGACCCCCCCCCCCTTTTATGTCAGCCTGCCTGTTCTGCAGACAGAGTGTGAGCAGAGAAGCAGGAAGTGACGAAACAGAGAGCAGCAGCCATCTTGGCAAGTGTTGTATTGAACTGGTGTGGAGATTTTTCTGTACAGCTAAGCTGTATCTTGGTCCAGAGACAAACAGAGTGTAAAGAGACAACAGGACTAGTGAGTCCACGTGAAAGGAACTGTGCTCAGTGGCTGATCAGTGAGACTGACATCGTGACTGTGTATATGGATACCACAGATAGAGACTCGCAGTGCTGTTGATGTACTGGACAGCACCTGCTAAATCCCGGCTTACATCCCAGCTCAGTGTATGGATTCGGCAGGACTGTCAGTGTGCTGAGTGGAATCTGCTGTTGGATTACATTGCATTCAGTTGGTTTCCCTGTCTGTTAAAGAGGACTTCATTTCTCCCAAGATCCTGATAACCGTGAGGAGAGGACGCTTCACTATAAAAGAAAGGACCGACTTTGGGCCCCACCGCGCGCTTCTACGGACTGTAAGCGGTCCACCTGGACCACTGGGGAAAAGGGGGTGCACCCAAATGTGAAGTCAGGGTCAGTTAGGGATAGTTTTGAGTATATTGTTCATTCAGTGTCCATACTGCAGAAGTGGACAGAGTAAAAGTAGAAACCATTGCAGAATTTGCCTTGAAATTGTTCATGCTATATTGTATATTTTGCTTGTCTTTAGCCCTGTCATTTTACCTTTAACTAGCCTTTATTAACTTATAGTAAATATATATTTTTTTCTTGAACTACCGCGTGTGCGTTCATTTCTGGTTGCGGAGTCCAAACCACCTGCCTTGCTCTCGGTTCACAAATTGGCGTAGTCGGCAGGATCCGCTTACCAGAATGGACGGTGACGCACCCGTTCGGGAGAATGGTGCTGGAGGAAGAATGCCAGCAGGGGCTATAATGAGTCAGTTAGCTAAATTTGATGGCAATAATATGTCAGTGAGTATGTGGGTGGAACAGATACGAATGATACAGCGAATGTACCAGACCGCACCAGAAGTACTAGTAGAGCTAGCAATATTGATATTACAAGGGGATGCTAAATTCCATAATGTACAGGTAGAGGCCATCTCCCGTGCCAATAGTATGGTCCCGAGGCCGCAGACCGCAGTTGGAGTTACTTTGTCACAGGGGGCTAGTTCTGGCTCAGAGACAGTAGAAAAAGGGACGGTTAAAGAAATTCTCACAGTAATGCAGAAACTGCAAGAACAAATGGAACACTTGCACACTCGTTGTGATGAGCAGTCTATGAAAATTGCAGACTTCCAGAAGACTGGAGATGAAAGGGTGAGCCATCCACACCCAGCAAGTCAGAATCACCCACCACCCCGCTGGAGGGGTGAGGATAGGACCTACCGAAGGGGTCCAAATCATTTAGTGCAGTGCTCAGGAGAAATCGAAGGGGCTTACCGAAGGGGCCCAAACAGATGGCCAGAACGACGGGGGGATACGCTGCTGGGAGTGTGGACGGATGGGCCACGTTGCTGCTAGATGTCCAGAGCAGCGACAAACTTATGAGAGACCGCCGTTAAACTGAAGTCCCCTGCTGCTGAAGGGCGTGTAGTAGGGGAGACTGACAAGGAGACTATGTGGGGAGAATGCCCTGATGATGACCTGATCGCTGCAAGTCCTGTCATACAGGTGGAAATGGAGGGTATTCCGGTTACCGGGATGATTGACACGGGTTCCCAAGTAACGACCTTGAGTAGAGACTGTTATGAACGGTACTTCCGGCAACATGTGAAATATGATCCCCATACATTCGTACGAGTGGTCGCAGCTAACCAGTTACCAGTTCCGGTCGTGGGAGTGGCCTGGATGAATGTCCGGGTATGTGGCCAAGATCTAGGTAGGAAAGGCATTGTGGTGGTACAGGAGTCACATGAAGTAAAGGTCCCTGTCATTTTGGGGATGAATGTGTTAAAAGAATTAGATCAGATCCTCTTTGAAAAGAAAGGTCACGGTTATTGGAAAGAAACCACCACCCATCGGCCTACTCAAACAGCTTTCCAGCGTCTGATCCGGACATGTGGCTTACAGAAAAGTTCAGATGCACAGCGTCCTCTGGCTCGAATTTCAGTTCCTTTGCATACAAAAGTTACACTGCCACCCAGTCGGGAGACAATAGTGTCCATGCCCGTAGGCACCTGTCGGAAACTAGAGGGCATAGCTGTGTTGGTAGAACCACTGCAGGCAGCCGAAGGAGGTGTTGATCCGCTAGTGGCCCGTTCCTTGGCAATAGTTCGCAATGGAAGAGTACCACTTCGATGTGTAAACACTCAGGACCAGAGTGTGGACCTGACCCCAGGGAGGCTGCTGGCTAACATCTATGTGACTCCGGAGGAAGTAAGGAAAGTAACTCCAATGCAGCTGAAGCCGACTGCAAGGGATGAGTGGACCGTAACTGTGTCCATGGGAGAAGATGAGGAACCCACCTCTGAATGGAATGGCTGTGCAATTCGAGAACAGATGAAGATGGATGTAAGTTCATGTTCTCTGGAATGGGTGCAGAAGGTAGATGAGCTGTTGTGGGAGAACCAAGCCACCTTTGCACGGTATGCTGAAGATTTTGGATGTACCACAGGGATCTACCATGAGATTCCCACAGGAGACACCCCTCCAATTAGAGAGCGCTACCGACAAATTCCTCCACAGTTGTATCAGGAAGTGAAAGAACTGTTAGCTAAGATGCTACAGGGTGGGATCATCCAAGAAAGCCAGAGTCCCTGGGCGGCTCCTGTGGTGTTAGTAAGAAAAAAAGATGGGTCCATCCGATTTTGCGTAGACTATCGGAAGTTAAACGCTTGCACCGTACGAGATTCCTACCCCTTGCCACGGATTGAGGAGTCCCTCTCAGCGCTAGGGAGAGCCCGGTACTTCTCCTCACTAGATCTGGCTAGTGGGTATTGGCAGGTGCCGATGGCCACAAAAGACAAGGAGAAGACGGCATTCATCTTGCCCATGGGACTATACGAATTTAACCGGATGCCCTTCGGGTTGACAAATGCACCCGGAACGTTTCAGCGGTTGATGGAGAAATGTCTCGGTGACTTCAACTTTGAGTTCACTCTCATCTACTTGGATGACATTATAGTGTATTCTGCGACCTTTGAAGACCATCTCCACCAGTTGGGGCAAGTATTTCGAAGATTGCGGGAACATGGGCTCAAATTGAAACCCAGTAAATGTTGGTTGTTCCAATCTGAAATTGATTACTTGGGTCACCGCGTATCAGGAGAAGGGGTGAGACCATCAAGAGACAAGATAGCGGCTGTTCAAGATTGGCCGATACCGACTACCCTGCGAGAAGTGAGGGCGTTCCTTGGAGTAGCCGGTTACTATCGACGGTTTATTAAGGATTTCGCCAAGGTAGCAGCACCACTTAATGCTCTCCTACGAGGCACATCCGGTGGTCCAAAGAACCGGTCCGTGAAGTGGGGACCTGAACAGGAACAAGCCTTCCAGGCATTGAAGGATGCACTGACAACAGCCCCAATCTTGGCATATGCTGATTACCACTTGCCGTTCCAGCTATATACAGATGCAAGCCTGTATGGTCTTGGAGCAGTGCTTTCCCAGCTTCAGGATGGCCAGGAGAGGGTCATAGCGTACGGCAGCCGGTCTTTGAGAGATTCTGAAAGAAACCCCGAGAATTATAGTTCATTTAAATTGGAGCTGTTGGCACTGGTATGGGCCATGACCGAGAAATTCTCTGAATATTTGACCGGTGCTGAAGTTTTAGTACTGACTGACAACAACCCACTAGCTCACCTGGAAAATGCCAAGCTCGGGGCGTTAGAGCAGAGGTGGATAGCCCGAATGTCTACATTCAATTACCGCATTAAGTATCGGTCCAAGACAGAGAACCAGAATGCTGACGGACTTTCTAGGGTAACTGCCCAGACCCCCACAGAAGACGTGGATCATGAGTTGGAGCATGTGGAGGTGCCCGATTTCAGCAGATTTTCACAGGCCTTGACCGCCACTAATCAGTTTGAGATGGAGGGGACTGAAATGGCTCCTTTCTTTGGTCCCTCACGACAGGAATGGGCACAGATACAACAGACCCATGAGGGGCTGGCGCAGATGATCAAGTGTGTTGAGAAAGGCCAGAAGCCCTGTAGAGAGGAAAGAGAATGACTGACACGTGAGATATTATCTGTTTTGAGTCAGTGGGAAAAGTTGGAGATGAAAAATGGAGTGCTATGCCGAAAGGTCTATTTACCTTCTGAGATCGACATTCGATACCAAATTGTGGTGCCTAGTGAACTGGCTCGCTCCTTGGCAGTTGAGGCTCATAATAAGAATGGACATTTTGGTCATGAGAAGACCTTTCGTTGGTTACAGCGACTGATTTACTGCCCTGGTCTTCGTCAAATGGTCGAAGAAGTATGCCGCAGCTGTCGAACTTGTGAGATCCATAAGGCAATAGAACAGAGAGCTCCCCTGCAAACCATCGTGACCCAGGAACCTTTAGAAATCGTCATGATAGACTATCTAATGGTGGGCCCATCCAATAGCGGACACCAGTATTGCCTCGTAATGGTGGATCACTTCACCAAATTTGCGGTGGTAACCGCCACCAAGGACCAGACAGCTGAGTCAGCAGCTCGTGCTCTGTGCCAAGATTTCATTCGAGTATATGGGTGCCCCCAACGCATCCACTCCGACCAGGGCGCCTGCTTTGAGGGACACGTAATGAAAGAAGTTCAACGTATCTACGGGATAAAGAAGTCGCACACGACTCCATACCACCCTCAGGGAAATGGGGCCTGTGAAAGATTCAACAGAACTCTGCTACAGATGCTGCGGACTCTGGAGGAAGACAAGAAGTTACAGTGGCCTCAGTTCTTGTCTGAAATGGTGTGGGCCTATAACAATCAGGTCCATTCTACAACGGGGTACTCTCCTTATACACTTCTCTTTGGGCGGTCTGGGCGAAGTATAGGAGAATTACAGTTGAATGATGTGGATGGGTTCCCTCCGAGGGATCCAACCTCTTGGGTGCGGGCGCATCGGCAGAGACTTGAGACGATCCATCGATTGGTGCGGCAGCGCCTGCAAGAACATCCCCATCCTGATAAGACCCCAGTGCAAGAAGCACCATTGCAACCAGGCGACCTGGTGCTAGTTCGTGTCAAGAAACCCCAAGGGAAATTGGAAAGCAGATGGGAGGCTTTGCCGTATCGTGTTGTTGGCCGCAAGTATGCGAATGGGCCAGTGTACCAGGTCCAGAAAGAAGGAACTGATTGTGTTCGAGTACTTCACCGAAATATGTTGCGCCTGTGTCATTCTGAAGGGACAAATAACGATGGGCCTGCCAATGTGAATGAGCTCCCACAGTCAGAGAATGGAGGTGCGGAATGGGCCTCCGACGAGGAGGATGATTGTTGGCCGATCCCTGCTCCTGGGGATGTTCCACCTGTGACTACTGTATCTCCGGCCTGTGCCCCCTCTGGTGCGGAATCCACTGGTCCTTCTCAGCCCATAGCTGCAGCACCCCATAATATACCACCGGTCCTCAGACGGACCACTAGGCCAAATGCTGGTATTCCCCCTGTTCGGTATGCGCAGGATGAGTTTGTTTGGCCTGCCATACATCGGTATACTACCACCCTGTGCATAAAAGTACAACCCTCTGGATATACAGTCATAGGCAGGGACTGCCAATCTTAAAGTGGGGGGGAATATGTAAGAGACAGCCAATGTTGTCTTAAGCTTCATTTGTCTGTATAAACTGTTAATGTTGAATGTATTTCTGTGATTCTGTTCCTTTAAGACAGCAGCCATTGTAATTGTGACATGATGCTGGAGTGAGACCCCCCCCTTTTATGTCAGCCTGCCTGTTCTGCAGACAGAGTGTGAGCAGAGAAGCAGGAAGTGACGAAACAGAGAGCAGCAGCCATCTTGGCAAGTGTTGTATTGAACTGGTGTGGAGATTTTTCTGTACAGCTAAGCTGTATCTTGGTCCAGAGACAAACAGAGTGTAAAGAGACAACAGGACTAGTGAGTCCACGTGAAAGGAACTGTGCTCAGTGGCTGATCAGTGAGACTGACATCGTGACTGTGTATATGGATACCACAGATAGAGACTCGCAGTGCTGTTGATGTACTGGACAGCACCTGCTAAATCCCGGCTTACATCCCAGCTCAGTGTATGGATTCGGCAGGACTGTCAGTGTGCTGAGTGGAATCTGCTGTTGGATTACATTGCATTCAGTTGGTTTCCCTGTCTGTTAAAGAGGACTTCATTTCTCCCAAGATCCTGATAACCGTGAGGAGAGGACGCTTCACTATAAAAGAAAGGACCGACTTTGGGCCCCACCGCGCGCTTCTACGGACTGTAAGCGGTCCACCTGGACCACTGGGGAAAAGGGGGTGCACCCAAATGTGAAGTCAGGGTCAGTTAGGGATAGTTTTGAGTATATTGTTCATTCAGTGTCCATACTGCAGAAGTGGACAGAGTAAAAGTAGAAACCATTGCAGAATTTGCCTTGAAATTGTTCATGCTATATTGTATATTTTGCTTGTCTTTAGCCCTGTCATTTTACCTTTAACTAGCCTTTATTAACTTATAGTAAATATATATTTTTTTCTTGAACTACCGCGTGTGCGTTCATTTCTGGTTGCGGAGTCCAAACCACCTGCCTTGCTCTCGGTTCACAGAATAATACTGTTCCCTGTTAGTATGTTCTCAACATTGATAGGTATTCTAAGAAAATGATCATATCTTCACATTTACAGTGAATCTGTAAAAGGAGACAATGCATATGAATAACTCTAAGACTGTTTACACTTGTGTAATGGCTTCCATTGTAACAAAAAACATGCTAGTGTGTCGCACTAAGGTTTCTCAGACTTTTAGCTATGATCAAGTGTACACTCAGGCATATGATCGAGGAATAGGAAATAAATGAGTTGGATTTTTTTTAAGTCTACTTGCATAGTTTTTTTTTCTAAGCTAAGGCATTCTACCGCCACTCACTGCTTCTCCCTGAATAGGGACCCAGGCATAAGGTTTATGTAAATGGGGTATCAATAAATTTAATTGTAAGAAAAAGCCTTTGAGCCTTTCATTAACATACGTTTAGCCATTTAGTTTTTTTTTCTTGCACTTTTGAAACAGTTAAAGAAGAAACGGGGTTACAGTCAGAGTACAAATACAGAAGCATGTTCTAAACTTGGATTATCATGCAAACATCACACAAGGAAGGGAACATAAGCCTTTACCTATTTGCATCAGCCATCAATAGGCAATAGCGGAATTGCTTGTGCCCAAAGCTTTTTCAACATCTGCTCTGAGTAGTTGATAACAGGGTCTATGTGGATTGTGTTATTGTGCAAACACAGAATCCAAGCAGATGTTTCAATTGTCTTTTCTTTGTTTAAATTCAGAAGCTTGTATTCATTGCATGTTACATGAGGGCTCATTCACACTTCTACTCTCTAAGAACAACATTATTGCCATTCTGTTCAAAACTGCTACTTACTCTGCCATTGCATTTACTAAAGAAAGAAAACAATAAGAAGGAATTCCATGGGAAATTGCAAAAATTGGGGAATCAAGAATCTGTTGTGCGTGGATTTATACTAGTAAATTATTTATTTACATAATGTATAAGATTTCTTAGGAAACATACTTGAAACTTGTAGGCTGGGTTCACATCTGCATTGCAAGACTAAACATGGCTGACAACAATGGATCCTAGAGAACCTCATTGACCATAATGGGATCTGTCAGGTATCTGTTGTTTTTGTTGGGCTAGCAGGACTTTTTTTTATACATGATTTTAGACAGACTCTGCCACAGAGGTTCAAAATGGATCCTCTGACAAAGATGTAAACGTAGCTGTAATGAAGAGGTTTGTTATAAAGAGAAAGTTGGCACAAACAGAAAAAAATACAAACTTAGGGCTCTTTTGTGTGAGCAATTTTTTTTATCTGAGTGTCGTCCATGAAAAAAACAGACAGAACACAGCCATTATAGGTCAGTGAGAAGTTGCATGTGCTATTTTTTTCTCTTTTCTCTTTTCTCTATTTGCCTTGACCACTCAAATTTATGGGACAGTGAAATAAAACAAAATGAACACAGATGTCATTTGTTTATTACAGATTCATCGTTAACATTAAGAGTTTTATTAAATTTTTATCAAACATTATGCTGAAAGAAAACAAAGTGTCAAATGAAGACAATTTTCATAATTGTTGAGTATGGGAGAAGGATCGCAGGGAGAGGGGGAAAGGGCAGGAACACAGCACATGGGGATAAAGTAGAGAGGTAAAGATAAATGGCTCTAACGAAGCACAACAACACAGGACAAAATATACTATAACAAGTAGTAATAGGTAGGGGTGGCACCTCAGAAGTAGGATAAGCTAGGGAGGTGACAAAGGGGAGAACAACGAGGAGAAGATTTTGTAGTTAGTCTCCTGAGCTCTGCAAGACATGGAAAATTTGTTGCATGACAGCAAAGTGGAGCACCACACATCTGGTGGAAAGGCAATGCCAAGATCCCTCTCCCAGCTCGCCGTAAATGATGGTAGAGGATTGTCCTTATTGTCGGAGAGTAGGCTGTATAGAAGTGAGATAGGGAGGGGGTGGCATAGTGGAAGCTGTACAGAGATGTTCGAAGGGATGCAACGGCCTGTGGAGGTTATGTGTTCTTTTAATGGAAGTATAAAAGTGGTGTAGCTGGATATATTGCTAGTGAGAGGCCAGGGTATCGGAGTCATTGGGGACCAGGTCGAATAATGGAGAAGAGAGGACTGGGAGAAAACCAGGGAGAACGTGATAGGAGTTTGGTCAATCGGGTAGGAGAGAAAGACAGGGTGAAGGGCCACAGAAAAGTCTGGGTTGCCCGAGATAGGAGCAGCGGGCCGTCATTTGTGTAGAGCAGTGCTTTTCACAGAAAGTCTGCTTTATACTTCAATTATACCAATAGGTATATTTTGCATGGTGCCTTTCCAAAACTGCAACGGTTTTGGAAATTGCAGCATTTCTACCTCGCATATTTTTCCGCAATGTGGGGATGGGATTCGCTAGAATACCATCCACTTTGCAGGGACTGTAAAACACCATGATTTTTGCCACGTTAGGCCCCGGCCTAAGGGTTCAGAGCCGATCAGGACAAAATGTGCATGTGATTAAAACAAATGAAATAAAAAAAAAACAAAATATGCTTCATTCCTATTAATTTGATGCAATAGAAGTCCATGAAGTTCATAAAGATAGGACTTGTCTAGTTGGGATAACACCTTTAATCAGTCATACATCAGAACATAGAACCAGAAACCCTTCATTCCCGAAGTTTGCCCTACTGTAGGTAGTTTGTCATTACACAAAATATGGCTATATCACAGATTCATTTTGTACGGAGTAATAAAAGACCTTCCATATAATATGTGTATAATACTAAAGAATATGAACAAGCAGTATGAAAGCCTACCAAATAAATTTAAGTACAATAGCCATAGTTAATTTGTCAAATACCACACCTTCAAAGGTATTACATTTAATATCCAATATGGAAACACTTAAAAACTGAGGTACAGCATTGCTGACCACTGCGGATTTCTCTGTACTGTTGCCAAGCCCATGCCTTTGGTTGTTATAGTTACAGCTTCTCCAAAATCTCTCGCTTCCTGTAAATGACTATAATGTGTTGTACTATAATGTGCTATCATAGCATTGCAAATTATAGTCATTTACAGTTGGCAGGAAAGCACAGAGAAGCTGAAACCCAGAACTGTCAAAGGCTATAGCTACAACAACCTACTACAAGGACTTAGGAGTCACACGGAGAGATCAGTGGGACCAGGATTGGTTGACTCAAAAATTATATGGTTAACTGGTTTAAGATCAATATGACACTGTAATTAAGGCTTTTTATAGTAAAGAGTACTTGGATTATTCTGCTAAGAAAATTTCCAACTATGCTGCGAGGAACCCAAACCTAAAATGCAACGGACAGGAATATGTTATTATTTTATAGATGACCAATGCTCCCTCATATTTAAGCCTTTGTACTTCTTAGAACTGTTGCTAGACATTAGGAATTAAATTCAATGCAGTATCAGGAAAGTCAATATATAATGCATGTATTAAATTAATAGTCACAAATGTGATAACAATAAGTAAAGATTCCTGTCATTTTGTGGAATCTTATGTTCTTACACCATCCTTGCCCTTGGTATTTATGTGTGCTTTAGGAGAAATCACAGGAAGTGGCGAAGTAACATGAGTATTGTTTCTGCAATCAGTAGTACTCACAGCCTTAGCTAAGAAGTGAAAATAAAGGGAGGACACTGCTTAAAAAGGACTTGCCACCAAGTAAAAAATGCTAAATGCTATACATCATTTGACTTTTTTTGTTTTTTTAACTCCTTCCATCCATCTCTTTAAAATATATGGTCCCTGGAAGCTTTTGTGTATGGTGTCATTTCCTCTTTAAGGGCCCTTTACACAGCTTGATAATCACCCCAATGAAAAAATGATTGGTCACCATCATTGTTCAGTGGAAATGTCTGCAGGTGGATGTTTGCTCCTCCAAGAGACACCATGCCATACCTATTTGCAATCACTTATCGTGGTCTCCTATTTTTGGAGTGTGTTGTTACTAAGTTGCTAAGTTGCCTCAGTCAACGCCTCATCATTTTTGTAGCGTTGCATTGTCACTGCCATTTTTCCACGGATTTCTGGCCCCCGGAATGAGATCCACGGATAGAAATCCATTGCCACAAAAGCTGGGAGCCTATTGAAGGTTCCCAGGCTTGTCTGGCATTGATTTGACTTACAGGCTGCTCTATGCAGCCTGTAATACAAATGCCGTCATTTTGCAATGCATTAGTGATCAGACTCCCTGGGGTTCAAGACCCCTAGGGTGTCTAATAATTACAGTAAAAAAAAAGTTATAAAAAAAATTATTAAAAATTCTAATTACCCCCCCTTTCCTAGAACACATATAAAAGTAAAAAAAAACAAAGTGAAACACATACACATTAGGTATCCCTGTGTCTGACAATGTCCAGTTTACAAAATTATTAAAAACATTTTTCCCTTACGGTGAACGCCGTAGCAGGAAAAAAAAAATCAAAAGAGCTGAACCACCGTTTTTTCACTGTTTCACCTCCTATAAAAATTTGGATAAAAAGCAATTAAAGAAATAGACATAAAAATGAATAAAAATTATAAAAAAATAAATAAAAAGTACATCTACAGTGCCTTGCGAAAGTATTCGGCCCCCTTGAACTTTTCAACCTTTTGCCACATTTCAGGTTTCAAACATAAGGATATAAAATTTTAATTTTTTGGTGAAGAATCAACAAGTGGGACACAATCATGAAGTGGAATGAAATTTATTGGATATTTTAAACTTTTGTAAAAAATAAAAAACTGAAAAGTGGGGCGTACCAAATTATTCGGCCCCCTTAAGTTAATACTTTGTAGCGCCACCTTTTGCTGCGATTACAGCTGCAAGTCGCTTGGGGTATGTCTCTATCAGTTTTGCACATCGAGAGACTGAAATTCTTGCCCATTCTTCCTTGGAAAACAGCTCGAGCTCAGTGAGGTTGGATGGAGAGCGTTTGTGAACAGCAGTTTTCAGCTCTTTCCACAGATTCTCGATTGGATTCAGGTCTGGACTTTGACTTGGCCATTCTAACACCTGGATACGTTTATTTGTGAACCATTCCATTGTAGATTTTACTTTATGTTTGGGATCATTGTCTTGTTGGAAGATAAATCTCCGTCCCAGTCTCAGGTCTTTTGTAGACTACAACAGGTTTTCTTTCAGAATGGTCCTGTATTTGGCTCCATCCATCTTCCCATCAATTTTAACTATCTTCCCTGTCCCAGCTGAAGAAAAGCAGGTCCAAACCATGATGCTGCCACCACCATGTTTGACAGTGGGGATGGTGTGTTCAGGGTGATGAGCTGTGTTGCTTTTACGCCAAATATATCGTTTTGCATTGTGGCCAAAAAGTTCGATTTTGGTTTCATCTGACCAGAGCACCTTCTTCCACATGTTTGGTGTGTCTCCCAGGTGGCTTGTGGCAAACTTTAAACGAGACTTTTTATGGATATCTTTGAGAAATGGCTTTCTTCTTGCCACTCTTCCATAAAGGCCAGATTTGTGCAGTGTACGACTGATTGTTGTCCTATGGACAGACTCTCCCACCTCAGCTGTAGATCTCTGCAGTTCATCCAGAGTGATCATGGGCCTCTTGGCTGCATCTCTGATCAGTCTTCTCCTTGTTTGAGATGAAAGTTTAGAGGGACGGCCGGATCTTGGTAGATTTGCAGTGGTCTGATACTCCTTCCATTTTAATATGATCGCTTGCACAGTGCTCCTTGGGATGTTTAATGTTTAGGAAATCTTTTTGTATCCAAATCCAGCTTTAAACTTCTCCACAACAGTATCACGGACCTGCCTGGTGTGTTCCTTGGTCTTCATGATGCTCTCTGCGCTTTAAACATAACCCTGAGACTATCACAGAGCAGGTGCATTTATACGGAGACTTGATTACACACAGGTGGATTATATTTATCATCATCAGTCATGTAGGACAACATTGGATCATTCAGAGATCCTCACTGAACTTCTGCAGTGAGTTTGCTGCACTGAAAGTAAAGGGGCCGAATAATATTGCACACCCCACTTTTCAGTTTTTTATTTTTTACAAAAGTTTAAAATAACCAATAAATTTTGTTCCAGTTCACAATTGTGTCCCACTTGTTGTTGATTCTTCACCAAAAAAATAAAAATTTTATATCCTTATGTTTGAAGCCTGAAATGTGGCAAAAGGTTGAAAAGTTCAAGGGGGCCGAATACTTTCGTAAGGCACTGTATCCCTACAAAAAAATGCCTTATGCATCCCTGTACACAGAAATATAAAAAAGTTACAGGTGTCAGAATATGGCAACTCCAAGAATTTTTTTTTTTTTTGCAAAGTTTTGCATTTTTTTAAGGGCTTAAAACGGAAAAAAAATTAATTTGGTATCCCTGAAATCGTACCAACCCATAGAACAAAGGTGACATGTCATGTACGCTGCACAATGAATGCCACAAAAACAAAGCCCATAAGAAAGTCGCACAGTTTTTCTCCAATTCCACCCCATTCTGATTTTTTTTTTTCAGCTTCTCAGTACATCATATGGAATATTAAATGGTACCATTACAAAATGTAATTTGTCCACAATAAAGCCCTCAAATGACTCTGTAAACAGAAAAATAAAGTTAAGGGGTTTGGGTGGCGGGGAGTTAAATACAAAAATCGAAAAATGCCTGTGTTGGGAAGGGGTTAAGTATATGGAAGTCTCCTGACTTTTCCCTGACACATGATGATGGGGGAAGGAATGAGCAAGCTACAGTTTATTATGATCCTTCTCTTCTTCAGGAGATACATTGCCTCCAGTGGAACTTTCTTAACCAAACTGTAAACTGTATAACAGGATACTCATATACCATATTCCTTTTAAAATATTGGCATCTTCTATGCAGAACTAAACCAGAGGCATAACTAAAAGGAGTGTAGAGGCAGCAGTGACACCTGGCCCTGGTGCCTTAGGGACCCAAAGGCCTTTTGTGCCATTTATAAGGATAACTGTATTTTAATTTGCACATGGTTGATGTGGGCTCTATTATATATGTTGCCTTGGAGCCCAGAAGCTTCCAGTTACTCTTTTTCATCTACAGACTTATAGGAAACAGTACTGACTATCCAATTTTTACTACTAATCATTTTGCTCCTAGAACCATTTGATTATTGGATCATTTATCATCTTAAAGTAAAAGTGTTACTATATGGGTACATGTAACCCGACCATAAACTATAGATAATAAAAACTAATGTCATAGGTTTGGAAGAGCTTCACCTAATATCAACTACTGTGGAAAATATATATGAGATAGAAGTAATTTCCTCAGTCAGATCTACTGTTCTATGCCACTGTACACATAACTTGGATGTTTATAAGAGACTTGTGACTGTGTGAATATTAGACATTTTATTTTTTATACCATTTTATAATGCCTACGATCAATTCTAGGATAAATCCTCTTTAGACAGATAGCATCTAGTCAGAATCTGGCACAAGATATTTATTGCTTGAAAGAAAGAGTATTTGCACTTAACAAAAGTCAAAAGGACAAGTTTTACACAGTGACTTCTGATTTCATTGAATTTATATGGCACCTACATTATACTCAAATTTAATCTAATTACAAGAAAAGGTCAAAATAATAAAAAGTGGCATTAATAAAGTCATCCAATTCAGATGATATTTAACTTCATTTTCTGGTATACAGTGTATGTAACAAAGAAAAAAGCTACATATCAACCATTTAGACAATTTCATTAACTGAATTATCTCAATGGAAAAGTCCCGAAAGATTGACTAAAAGCTGGTTATACACTGTAAAATGCTTGAAAGGTACATTAAAGGCAAAGAAGGTATGAGCTCCAATTCCTATGAGAAAATGTAAGTGCTTTGGTTTATCATCAGACTTTCCAATATGTCGGAAAGCCCTTATGTAACATCCAGTGTATTAGGGTATTTTCATATAGTGTGCTATATTTTTTTTTCTGTGCTTACACTGTTGTAAGCATACAGCTGCCACCCATGCTTTCCAATTTACTATGGTGCAGGGTTTCCCACAAGTGGATTAGAATTTAAGCGTTGTAGAGAAAAAAGTGGTAGAATGACCAGTATGACGTGCTGCAGTGAGACTGTGGTGAGTGGCCACACACAGAACAGCCCCATTGAATTGGGGCTAATCAGCATATGGACCTGTACCAGTCAAAAGTGCCTCAACTTCCATCCAAGGGTTCCATAGCAAATATTCAGGTAAGATTTTTCTGACATGTATTTCCACCATATGAGCATCCCTAAGGTTGTCAGAAATGCCAATTTCACCTCAGTATGACATTCTTGTGACTTCCTCCCTCCCTATCACATAGTTGTTAAACTATGTATGTCCACCTATTAAGACTCTCATATTTTGCCATTATCGTGTGGCTTTTCATTTTAACTTAGTTTGCTGATCGAGTTGTGTGACTAGGTGTTAGAGCATATGTTTCTGCACTGATTGTGGGCATTAAGGCCCATGGTGCCGTTAGGTGAAAGCTGACCAAAGCGCCATTTTGCTGGTGCCACACAGACACTACCATTTTACCGGGGATCACTGACACCATGACAGCCGGGAGCCTATTGAAGGCTCCCAGGTTTGTCTGGCAATACCTTCTATTGCAAGCTGCATTATGCAGCCTGTAATAGAAGTGCCTATATTTTGCAATGCATTAGTGACCAGACCCTCTGGGACTCAAGACCCCTAGGAAGGTGTAATAAATGTAATAAAAAAAAATAAAATGAACATGGACCACATTTTTTTTTAATTTGTTCCCTAGAACAGATATAAAAGTACTTAATTACTGTGAAACACATACACATTAGATATCCCTGTGTCCAAAAACACACAGTCTACAAACTTATAAAAATATTTTTCTCGTACGGTGAAGGCCTCTGATAATAATTTTAATAAAAAGTGATCAAAGGTGTTATGCTTCATGACCAAGAAGCAGTGCTCTGGAAATTACAGATTTAGCATGTGCTTAGGTTCTGAGGCTCCTGGGCAGGCTAGTGCCACCTAAATCACCTACCATCTTCAAATACCATGTCACCATACCTGCAAGAAGAGGCAGATGTCAGAAGATGGTGGCTCTGGGTTAAGGAGGTGGGTTTCTACAGCATTGGATAGTCTGTGCTGAATAGAAAGGTAGCTCCTGATCTATGATCTGATGAGTAAAAAGCTGTCTGGAAGCTAATAGACCCTTGCAACTTTTAGTGTGTGTCTGCCACAGATGCCCCTATAGAGTGCCACACTTCCACACTATGCATGCCAGTTTTTCTTCCCCATTTAAGATCAGGAACAGGATCTGTCACATGACAGCCACCACAGTGTGCATTGGGGGTTCTTCATTGGAACTTTTTTCATGAGGAGATACTTGGCTGGAAAAGGCTTAGAAACACTGTCTTAGAGCATTTACATGAGATTCAGTTTTCCCATTTAAACTGGCTATACAATTACAATAGCTGTCTGTCTAATACACAATCAAATATATGTGTGTTTTTAATGGGGAATGGGAAGTAAGGTCCCATTTACACAGGCTTATTAGTGGGGCAATAGTTGGGAATGGATATCCAGGGAAAGTTCGATCTTGTTTATTACCTATTTGTTGGCAGCATATACATGCAGCAGTTATTTCTGCAGCATATCCATGTATGGGGATTCTTTCCCATATGGTTTGTATTTGTTAGCAAAACATTATCCTCTTTACACAATGTGATGAGCTGCCAACACATTATGATTTAAGACACCACATAAAAGATGTGATCACCCAACAAATGAATGCTTGCTCACTTGTTAGCTGATAGCTGGTAACTTTCCAAGGGCCAATTAGGAACTACTGCCCTTGTCCTGATATTTGGCTTGGTAAATAGTCCATGTAATACTTGTCTAGATTTTAATTTTGGTACAGTCTTTGTCACTATTGGTAGTATGAAGTGGTACCACTCAAGGATGGTACATCCATACGTGTCGTAGTGGGAAGTTTTGATTTGTCTCCCAGCACAGTCTGAAGAACTCTGTACACATACCATTACATGGCAAGAGCCAAACAGGGAAATATGAGGTCATAAACAGAACAGCACAATTGGATTCTGCCCTTTTGTTCAAAGAGGAACAGTGACAGGAGAAGCGCTTCTATAGCCCTCCAAAATGACTTCTTGTGGGCTACTAGTGTTCATGTTTCTCAATGAACTGTCAGAAACAGATTTCAAGAAGGTGGCTTTAGGCTCAGTGTCTTGAAGTGGGACCTGTGCTTACAGCTTAGTGCCATGCAGATTGATTTGCATTTGCCAGAGAACACTAATAGAACACCAGAAATAGCAGGTCTGCCATTGGCCCACATTCTCTTAACAAACGAAAGCAGGTTCACATTGAGCACATATGACAGACAAGCAACAGTCTAGAGATACCCTGGTAAACATTATGCTGCCAGGAACATCATCCAGCACAACTGGCTTGGTGTAGTCAGTGATGGTCTGGGAAGGTATATACTTGAAGGATCACAAAAATCTCCACCTGATAGCCAATGATGCCCTGGCTGCTGTTTGGTACTAGGATGAAATCCTCAGTGCCTAAGTCAGACCTTACCCTGGTGCAATGGGTTCCTCCTGGTACAGGACAATGCCCGGTCTCAAGTGGCCCAATTGTGTAGGCAACTCATAAAAGAGACATCAAAACCACTGACTAGCCCTCATGTTCCCCATACCTGAATCCAATTGAGAACCTGTGGGACATTATGAATTAGTGCATCTGTCCAGGAACCCACTGAAGCCATGATGCAAGTCTGGGAGGAGATCTCCAAGAACACCATCCACCATATCCTTAGGTGTATGCCTAGATGTTGTCAGAAGTGCATACAGGCACATGGGGTCATACACACAACATATTAAAATTGCCGGGATAATATTCATGCAAATGGGAACTTATTATGATTTCAATTTTTCCACTTTGATTTTCGTGTGATTTAGAATTCAGTCCTCAATTGTTTTTGGCTTACATTATTTGTTCATATGTCATTTTGTTCTCAACGACTTACATAAATTGTGTACAATTTATATCAGCAAAAATTTTCAACGAAATTTTTTTGCTCATCAAGGTCCAATGCATAATTTAAACTTTCCATTAATTTTTTGCTAAGTGTATATTAGGGAATTGCTGTATAAGAAGTTTCCAAGGATATCCAGATCAGAAGAAAGTCTATAGCAGGAACTAATAAACAGTATCCTTAAGCTTGTTAAGAAATGGAAATATTTCTGTACAAACTGGGAAGTTTCAATAAAATAAATATGTATATGTGTTTGTTTCCTATTACGCCTTTCGTTCAGTAGGGACTGATGCACATTTTGCTGGAGAATGTTTCAGGTTACAGACAACCTCTCCCATGCTGTTCATTTTTGAGGTTTTAATGAGTAGACTCATGTTTTAATGAAAGCAAGCAGCTAACTTTTGTACAGAGCATAACCAGAGACAGCCGAGCTGACATCTAGAGGTTATCTGTATCGACCATTAGAGCCCTGAGGTTCTCTGTGTGTGTTTTCTTATAAAACATTAGGCTCAGTGGGGCTTTCAAAACCCCCTACAGTTGGTAACATTAAAATCGCACATGTTAGTAGCATCCAAGGCACAGTAATTTGTTTGCCTGTGACTAATGTGGTTGGCAGGAACAAGGGAGGGCTCTGGCTTAAAGATGATGCTATTCTCTTTGAATATTATGTTGGCCAGACAAACAGCTTAACAATATAAAGATGCAACAAGCTTCTCTTTCCTCCCCACTAGACTGAGGCTAAAACTCAGCATACCACATGGTAATCCCCTTAAATGTACTGGCAATGTACTAACTAAATGTCGTATTGCAGCAAAAGCACCACTATAATGCTAAAGGCATTAAAAAAAGATGAAAAACACTCTATGGAGTTAGATGGTACAGAGATGTAATCCTTTCGTCTCTGGAAAGCCTGGCTATGAATGAAGCCAGAGGCACAAATAAATGGAATAAGTGATCTTAGCCTAATCCTTAATAGGAGTCAGCATATATCATGAAGACATGGGATATTTTATGTTAAGATTGTTCTTTTCTTACAGCAAACTTCAAACCTTACTTACTGCAGATCACAGCCAATTAATTCTTCCAGAGCAACAGGCCAAAATGTGTCGACTACATAGAATAATAGCAATGCGAATACAATGTAGTGCATTGTGACAGTGCTCTCACATGGCTTCTACCGCTACATCACAAAATAAAGTCTTATTATCGCCTCATGTAAGAAGGAGAAAGCTGTGTGGTTTACAATACTTTGGCATTTCAAATGTACCATTTACAAAGTGTATGCATCATCATGACATATCTTTGTGTAAAGGAGTCATTGAATGGAGTGCTTTCTAGACAAGCATGCTTTTAGCAAAAAAATTGAGTCAAAAACATATTCTTAGCACATATATGCACCTTTATATCATCTATATACTGGCATCTTTCTAGTATCTATCTTTCTGTCTATCTATATGTGGTATACTCATACAGCGAAATATGTTGCCCAGTTTTTTATACTGTACCCTCTGTATAAAAAAATATTTTTTTATATAGGTATGCTTACCCATACAGGTATGGCATATTCTAGCACAACACTCTTTGTCTGGGGCTTTATGGATATAGTTGCATATGCTCTGTGAGCTTCTAAGTGCATATATCCAACATTTACCAAGGTGTGAAAAGAGCCTAAATGTTGTTGTTCAGTAGTTTGTTAATGTATATTTCTGCATAATTCTCCCCCTCTTTATTTGTGTCAGTTATGTCTATCTTTGTGTATTGCTCAATATATTTTATCTATGTATTTTTTGGACTAAAAAGTTTCCAGTTACATATTTTATAGTAATAACCTTCAGACCCTTTCATATCCGTTAATTTGACTGTGCTTCACTTTATATATAGAACAGACAAAAGCAAAGATAGGTCGTCACTATGAAAATTGTTTTTTTTTCACCCTTAGTGTAAATGTGGAAGAACTACAGTCATATGAAAAAGTTTGGGCACCCCTATTAATCTTAATCATTTTTAGTTCTAAATATTTGGGTGTTTGCAACAGCCATTTGAATTTGATATATCTAATAACTGATGGACACAGTAATATTTCAGGATTGAAATGAGGTTTATTGTACTAACAGAAAATGTGCAATATGCATTAAACCAAAATTTGACCGGTGCAAAAGTATGGGCACCTCAACAGAAAAGTGACATTAATATTTAGTAGATCCTCCTTTTGCAAAAATAACAGCCTCTAGTCGCTTCCTGTAGCTTTTAATCAGTTCCTGGATCCTGGAGGAAGGTATTTTTGACCATTCCTCTTTACAAAACAATTCCAGTTCAGTTAAGTTTGATGGTTGCCGAGCATGGACAGCCCACTTCAAATTATCCCACAGATGTTCAATGATATTCAGGTCTGGGGACTGGGATGGCCATTCCAGAACATTGTAATTGTTTCTCTGCATGAATGCCTGAGTAGATTTGGAGCTGTGTTTTGGATCATTGTCTTGCTGAAATATCCATCCCCGGCGTAACTTCAAATTCGTCACTGATTCTTGTACATTATTCTCAAGAATCTGCTGATACTGAGTTGAATCCATGCGACCCTCAACTTTAACAAGATTCCCGGTGTCGGCATTGGCCACACAGCCCCAAAGCATGATGGAACCTCCACCAAATTTTACAGTGGGTAGCAAGTGTTTTTCTTGGAATGCTGTGTTTTTTTGACGCCATGCATAACGCCTTTTTGTATGACCAAACAACTCAATCTTTGTTTCATCAGTCCACAGGACCTTCTTCCAAAATGAAGCTGGCTTGTCCAAATGTGCTTTTGCATACCTCAGGCGACTCTGTTTGTGGCGTGCTTTCAGAAATGGCTTCTTTCGCATCACTCTCCCATACAGCTTCTCCCTCCTTGTGCAAAGTGTGCTGTATTGTTGACCGATGCACAGTGACACCATCTGCAGCAAGATGATGCTGCAGCTCTTTGGAGGTGGTCTGTGGATTGTCCTTGACTGTTCTCACCATTCTTCTTCTCTGCCTTTCTGATATTTTTCTTGGCCTGCCACTTCTGGGCTTAACAAGAACTGTCCCTGTGGTCTTCCATTTCCTTACTATGTTCCTCACAGTGGAAACTTACAGGTTAAATCTCTGAGACAACTTTTTGTATCCTTCCCCTGAACAACTATGTTGAACAATCTTTGTTTTCAGATCATTTGAGAGTTGTTTTGAGGAGCCCATGATGCCACTCTTCAGAGGAGATTCAAATAGGAGAACAACTTGCAATTGGCCACCTTAAATACCTTTTCTCATGATTGGATACACCTGGCTATGAAGTTCAAAGCTCAGTGAGGTTACAAAACCAATTTTGTGCTTCAGTAAGTCAGTAAAAAGTAGTTAGGAGTATTCAAATCAATAAAATGATAAGGGTACCCAAATTTTTGCACCGGTCAAATTTTGGTTTAATGCATATTGCACATTTTCTGTTAGTACAATAAACCTCATTTCAATCCTGAAATATTACTGTGTCCATCAGTTATCAGATATATCAAATTGAAATGGCTGTTGCAAACACCCAAATATTTAGAACTAAAAATGATTAAGATTAATAGGGGTGCCCAAACTTTTTCATATGACTGTATATTCTGTCCATTTTTGTTTAAAAGTGATTCTTGAACAATTTACAAAAACAAAACAATAGATGGTGTCAGGTAGTAACATGTACGAGACCATCTCTTGCGGAAAGAATAACAGTTTCCTAGTATGAAAGAGGCCATCCATCCAACAGCTAAAACTTGGCCAAAGTTGAGTTATGCAACAGGACAATAATCCCAAGCACACCAGCAAGTCTACAACAAAATGGCTGAAAAACAAAAGGATCAAGGTGTTGTAATGGCTCAAAGTCCAAACCTTAAACAAATTGAAATGCAGTGGGACCTAAAGAGAGTTGTGCATAAACAAATGCCCACAAACCAATAAAATTCCTGAACAATGTGAGAAGCCAGACATAAAGCAATTACTTCAAGGTGGTTCTACAAACTATTCATGATGTGTACTTAGTTTTTCACACACGTTTTTTTTTCATTCTGGCTTCATTTTTGTTGAATAAATAATGAAATATTGGAATCTGTTGTGTTTTGTTGCTCATCTTAGATTGTATTCAGTTAATTTTAAGATCTTCCAAGGACTCAATGCTTTTTTTTATATTATCTCTTGATACGTAAAACCATAGAATTCAAAGTGGATATACTTTGTTTTTCCTACAACTGTACTTTGTGCCAGAATTTTACTTTACTTTTTGAATGCTTGCTAGGTGGCTCTCTCTTCTGTTTGTCAATGTATTTGGAGATCTGCACACACATATCTATAACTTTTCATACTGCACAGGAACTAGCCAACAATACAGACTCGGGAATAGTACAAATACATAATAGGAGAAAAATAAGAGATATGTTATAGATTTGGAATCAGACCTGTTTTGGCAACAACTATTACCTTTTTAACGCAAGTATGCAGACATGGCCAAAATAGGATTCATTTTGGGGATGTGGCTTCCAAATCTAGTAAATTCACTCAATAAAGACGTGAATTGTCTTTCGTCATTTGAGACTATTGATAAACGGCATTGTAGTTCAAGTCATATTTTGAAAGCATTGGCCTGCCAAGAAGTGGACATTTGTTAAGAGCAGCAATCGAGTCAGGAAAGAATTGTTCAAGTTTGATAGCTTGAGTTATACAGCACATAATCAAACTATGTGTAAGGGTCCTTGGAGAATGATATAATACAGATTGAATGCCAAGTATAAATCTACATACAGTATGATATTTTTTTTGTATTGACCATTACGTTGACAGGAACTTGCAGATGTACAGTACTTAGTAAGTCAAGATCCAAGATTTGCAAAAAGGGTGATGAATCATATGATAAATGTAAATGGTTAGTTGTAATTCAGAAATTTTTGGTAACAAAGCAGGAAGCAATAGAGTAAATATCTAGACCAGTGTTCCCTATGCCTACAGTAAAATTGTATGCTGAATCTTAAAGGTGTTGCCAAACATAGAAAATCCATTTTCATATAACCTATTAGGAAATTATGACTTAAAGGGAGTTTGTAATGTCACCACCAAAATTGCTTCTAAACCACTTATATACTTCTGTAGGCATGGTTAGTGGCATCATGAAAATACCTTTTTTACTTTTCTGCATCAAAGTGCAAACTTACTGCCAAAAAAAAACAACCTTTAATTTGTATGCAAATTAGCTATTCAGTGCATTTCAGACATGGTGAAGAACCTGTGGCCACCTTATATCTCAAACTGTCAATCCTTATCATATGGAGCAGTATTGCATGATGAACACAAGCAAAAATGGGTGTTCTGACACACATGGCCATGCCCCAGGTGTATTGATCAGCAAGTTTGCATATGGGTTTGAAATTTAATTTCCCATCAGCAGAATGTACTTTGACACCAAAAGAAAAAAATTCATTATTTCACTAATAGCAGACTCCCTTTAATACAAAGAAGGTCCTCTGTTTTGGATCCTCATCTTTGACTAGAGTATAGACTACTTGCCCTACATTATACAGAGAGCCCATTAATTTGAACAGACACTTTACAATGCTTAATTTTTCCAGTGGTGGGGTTGCAGGGAACTTGAACATTTAAGGGGAGTCTGTCATCACATTCTATCATATAAATCCATGCCCACAGATAGACAGTTTAATGTCACACAAATCAAGCAGTGTTATCCTCTTGTAAATCAATGCCCCTATTGCTGAGATTAAATTGAGATCACAGTTTTTGACAATATGCAACTGATTTCTTTGGTGCATCAAGGGTGTTGCAAGTTAGCTCTTTAAAGTAACAGTAATACCCTCATTGCTCCAAAGAGCTTAGTTGCATATTGACAAAAACAGTGATATTTTGTCAATGGAGGCAACAATTCACAAAGGGAAAACACTGTTTGATTCAGGTGACCCTAACCTATCTTACTGCAGGAATGGGTTGATATGTTTGTGCTCTGAGGACAAAAACCCTTAAGGGTAGCCATACACTTTAGATGAATACTTGTCAGAACTGACAATTTTGGCATGGGTGATTGGCCAATTGATTTTATAAGAGAGTCCTGCATTGAAGCTATCAAGCTTTTGGATTTCAAGAGTCGTGAGTTGTGGCCTGACAGAGGGAAACCCTGCTAATATCCTAAATGAGTGGGTCCTAGTATACTGAAATAGGTTCCTTCTTATTGTCAATACATGTAGGGGTGTAAGCAGTGGGATAAGCACAGTTCTTACTCTTATGACATATTCAATCGCTATGTTCTAAACTTTTAAAGTTGAAAAAAATTATTAAAGTCATTTACCATCATTTTATGACATTTCTGTTGCAAACAATTGACACACATTGTCCATTCTCTTTCGTTGTATATAATACAGACACCAATTCCATGCTGATCCAGGATTCCCAGCTGATTATCGTAACAGGCATTAATCTCAAGCAGATTCTCCCGAAATGGCAGTAGGACATTGAAAATGTTGTATTTGTCAAGTCACAGGAGGTTGTTAGAGTGTGGATTGGGATTTGATCACTAAAAAGTTAATACCTAAGCCAGCTTCCTCAAGAAGGCATTTAATTTTCACTTTAATCTATTCAAGATTTATGAGAACACATTCTCATCACCACTAGGCACAAAGAAAAATGGAATTTTCAATTCACATTTTGGCAGACACATTTTACAGTTTTATTGTAAAGGGGCTCTGGAAATATCCATATTTTTGGACAGGGAACTAGTTTACTGCAAGTTTATTGTTTGTAATAAATAATGCATTTACTATCCCGTCTGCCAACAGTTAGAAACTGCTGTGAGTGCCAGGCAGGGCCTTGATCTCTCCTCTGATAATAAGAGTTTCATATATTGGAGACACATTTTTAAACATTGTGATCCTTGCTCAACAATTGCACGTCCCACCCATACTTAAAATTAATAGATTTTGGAGCTTAACAGCTGGCAGTACAGAATTTTCTTCTTGGAAGTGTCTTGCTGGCACAATCAGCATGTACATAACCAATTCTCTGGATGCCTTTGCAAAGGAAAGGCCAGAAAGAAACTACTTATATTCCTTAGACACCTTTTTGAAAAAAATAGTAAGAGAAAAATAGCCATGCTGGCAATTTCGACTGCACACTTTTCTGAAATTAATGCAGATACCTGCTACATAAAAAGATAACTGTATTCATAAGTAGAGAATTATTTTGAGGCTAAAACCTAAAGCACCAATGCTAATTACTCAGCAGCACTTGGTAAACCTGAACTGCTGTGAATACTTGGCTCTCTTGATATATAGATGCATTTGTGAAAAGAGTACGTTTTCTTCTAGAAGAAAACTATTATATCATTACAACTATGTTAAAGCCAAGATCAGTATCAGATTCATATCAGTCACCATTAACATTGTGAAAATGTCTGTATATTTACAATTGCTAATAGTGCTTGAGCATACAGTATCTTTGAGTGTTCATATGTATCAAAATGTGGGCATATGCACTATACAATCCTATGCCTTTCAAACTAATAATCACAGAACGTTCCTAATGATGTGGACAATCATTAAAACAAAGGAGCCTGCAAGAATTGTAGCTTAAGTATTATACTGTATACGTATTACAAGGTCTGGATCACATAAGTAATAAGAATATTGTTAGCATGGAAAAGATTAGGGTAGCATAGGATTATAGGCATATGATTTATATGACTAGTCAAATAATTTAAAGAGGTTGTCAGTGTCCAAATAAATAAAGATTAGTAGACATCATTCCTCAAGATAAGAAACTCACTAATGGACACTGTTCCTTCACTCGGGGCTTCTGCTAGAAATATACACAAACATTGTTTATGTCTGGAAGGGCAATATCCATGAGTGTTCATTGACAGACGAGGGAGGAGTCATTCATCCCACTTGTCTTCTTGCAATACAACTGTATAGACATACCGTATGAGTGGTCTCAAATTGGTTGAAATAAAATAATGATAAAAGAAAAATGGACAGAAAAAGGGAGGATAAGAAAAGTAAGGAAGGGAAAGAAGAGCAAGAGAGAAAATGTTAGTCCTCGAGTCGTTTCTCAATTTTTTGTATTACCTATGAGAGGACCTCCACAATCAAACTACTATAGTTGACTTGTGGCTTCCAATGAAATGATTGTATAATTGTATCTTATATCTGAGAATATTTAAGCAGTGGGAGGCAATATCTCTTGAGATAGGAAAAACTGATCACAAAGGATGCTAAAAATTTCTTATTAATAAAAGTGTAGGGCAACTTAAGTTTCACGTGACCTAAATGCATTGTGAAGGACTTCCATGCTCCAGTGAAAATTATAATTAGAATACTGACAACCCTGTTGTCCCAGCTTCAGACTATGCAAAATAATCTTTAACCAGAGATGTCAATCTTACTATTTCTGTGTCACCCACATTCAAGTCCTTACACTGTAAACACCATGCAAGCTAAAGTGGACATTACATTGTAAGTGAACATCTGTAGTGCAATGTTGTACATACAGGAGGCATCATGTGGCAGCAGCACAGGAGAGATCCCATTTCTGCAACAACTTTGTCATTTGTAAATAAAGCTTGCTTATAATATTAAACGGGTTTTCCTGTTTGACCATGTTTACCAGGAGACTAGCCTGCAGAACTAGCTCCAAACTGATGGCTACTAAACTAGAATGCAAGATTTAAAAACAAAGCGTTGGAACCCCAACATGTTTCACCACAGCAGTGGCGTCCTCAGGGTTTTGGGGCCAAGCAATGTAGGCTAGTCTTCTCAGCTATCATTATAGGGCATACGAGCTAGTGGCCCTAATACATGATACACGACTTTCAGCTTACTAGATGCAATCATTTTAGATTCTTTTTAGAGAGATATAACAAAAGTTATATATTATTGGTGTAGTTACATAGGTGGAAATTAGGATTTTTCTTTTGCTTTACAGAGCATAGAACCAAAAGCAGATAGCTCTATACACTGTATAGTCGCCAGGCAGTACTACAACTCCTACTGACGACAATGGAAGCTGAGCTGTAGTAATGCCACTGGGTCACTATACAGTGTATGCAGCTATCTGCTTCTGGCCCCCTACCAATCAGAGAATTATGGCCTATCATAAAATAGCCCATAAAAAAAATCCTATACAACCCTTTTAATGATGCCTCCAATTAACCCTTTTCATTAATATTACCCCAATGACCCTTATATTAGTTATGCCTCTTTATATTTTATTGCCCTATATGTCCATCTTACTACCCCATTTCCACTGTGATATAAATAATGCCCCCCAAAGTTTAAAAAATAAAAAATAAAAATTATACTCACCTTTCCTCCACCGCTGTGCCTCTTCTTCCTTCCTCTTATTTACTTACTTCAGGTCTGCAGCCTACAATGCACTGTAGAATAAGATATCTGCATCCCAGCGCAGGAGGCGTGATACAATGACATCATCACACCTGCCCAGGACACAGACATCCTAGTTGTAGTAAAGGCACCTTGTACACTGCAGGCCTGAATAGGCTTGCAGCCTACAAGTAAGAATGGTACAGCAGGAAGCCATCAGTTTCCTCCTCTTCCATGTATAACAACTTCATTGATGTCCTTTTAGTCGCCAATACTTTTGAAATTGCCCCCAGAGAATCGTCGGAGTCCTCAGAGTGGGAAACCATCCTGCTCCCTGCTAGCTTTCTGAGGATATGAACATAGCCTTAAAACAATTACCTAAATCACTTGCATTCGACAAAATGTCATATTGTTTATCTTGTAGAACTGTCTTTTATGTGCTCTACAAATTTGCTATTTTTCACTTAAAAAATTAGCAATAAAACTGTATAAAGGTTATAGCCAACAATCATATCTGTCAGTGAATATTACGCCTGTCTGTGTTACTTGTGTGTATGCTGTTTAGGCTGGTACAGCTGCAAGTCTTTAAATATGGATGTGATTGTTGGTAATATGGGCATTTCTGCATCTTTACATCTTAGTTCCAGTGCAGCTGCACTTTATTAAACTTCTCAATTCTTCAATTCTTTCAGTGCAGTTTTCATCTATCTTTGATTCTTCCTCAATTCCATTACAATATTTTTTTGTATTTTATTTTTTAATGCATTTTTAACAGTTTTAGGGATGTAAACAATTGATTTTTCTTGAATGATATATGCTTGAATATGTATGGAGGGGTATGGATGTATATAGGGGAAAGCCATCTATAGCGTATTGGCACCTTTACTGTAGTCAGAACGCCTCCATTATCTTTGGGTTGTAGTCTATTCCACAATGATGCAATCAGGAAAAGATGCCCTGTGACCAAACCGAACCCTGCACCCAGAAAATTAAGAGTTCTGACTACGCCAAGAAACATCTAGCAGTCAAACCAACAACAATAAATACAGAAATATAGCATATTTCAAAAACACTTCCTGATTTTGTGAATATGCTTTCCTTCATCCAGAGCAAAGGTTTAGTTCACTGTCCTAGCCCTATATCTTAAAAGGAATGTATCACCAGCATGGCTTATTTTTTAAGCCTTTTTTAAGTGAAACATTTTTTAAGAATTTTTGATGATTTTACTTTTAATTTTCCATGTCAGTATCTATACCTAGTATAATGTTGTACCGTGTTAGCCATTGAAAGTAGTGGAAGAGTGAAGAAATCAGGCGATACCTTTTAGAGGCTAACTGAGTATATTTATAAGTAAGCTTTCAGGAGTACTCGCTCCCTATAAAAAAGAGTGCTATATCCTGCAATTTTCGCTTTGTCCACTAAGACTAATAATACCAGACTCATACTTGCAAATTCTGTAGGGATTTCCATTGCAGCAGTCACCTCATTGCCATCACACACAAGACACATTACAATAGAAGATCACACCTCTACAGATAATGGTGCCTCATCATTTCATCCTCTACTGACAATAAATGATGTCACTGTTTATCTACTTCCTCTCCCTGTGCAGACCATGCCTAGAAAACTCTCCCACAGACCTCAATGAGTCGGTGCCAGATGATTGCTGCATATGGCTATGACAATACTGTAAAGCATATCACTAAATTCTGTTAACAGAGTATAGGAGAAGCTCATGCAACATAGCAGCCCCCATAATTATGTACAGAAAAATGTATTTAAAAATTACAATCTGAAAATAAAAACAGTTTAGAAAAAAAATATAATTATATATCAGGTTTAACCATTTCAGGACTAGGCCATTTCCCCTGGTTCAGGACCAGACACATTTTTAAATAGTTTCCCCTCTCCGTTACGGTATCTTCTACATAGGTGACAATTATTGCTGTGTCACTGTGGGCGGGTATAGAACCTGTGATGTGGGTGTGGTAGTGGCATTTTTTGTGCCTTTTATTTAGTTTTTACTTACAAATTATGCCCCCCATAAGGTCATAATAACCTTGGGGGTGGGGGCAGTATTTTAACTTTCCTTTTTTTTATTCTTTTTTTTTCTCCTGTAACTGATTCTGATACATTAGCCTCAATCACAGGAGGAATGTAAATCTACATTGAAATATACATCAGTTCATTTAGGAAATAAGCAGAGCTCCATATTCACTTTGAAGTGTGCATGTGTTCTTAATAAAGAAAGGAGGAAAAGCCACTACTAGATATCATTTTATACATAGGCAACCATTGACTTATCTTTTTTGCAACATGCCCAATCCTTTAATCCCCCAACTTCTCCCTTACAAATTAGATGGCCTACTGGTCATTCATCTAATGGGAATGGCTATCTTTAGTCAATAGTTAAGGAAGCTTATATGATGTGCTTGTAGTGGAGGTACCTATAAGTGAATGCTATGGCCATTATTGATGACTATGACAAACAGGCCACAAATTTCCCTAGACCTATGAAAATATAATTTAGCAAATGTAGTAAAACATTGTCTTATAAAATGTAGCACAGACATAAGAGGAATTTACAAAAGAAGGCACGCCAGTTTTCTGGAGCAAAAGTCGTCAAAATTGTGCTACTTTCTCCATTTTCCAACATTCTCTGCATTTTTTTAGAAAATTGGGTGGAACAGGGTTGAGTGGGCCCAACAAATTTACTACAACTGACACCTGAAAACTACTCCAGTTCATGACTGGTGTATATATTTCAATTTTATTGCATGGTCTGGGTTAGAGCTTCTTAATAATTCAGGGGTGTTGCATGCCAGCAGGAGAGTGAATTAAAACAGGGAGGAAACTCCAGTCTTAATAAATCCCCCCACAGTCTTTAGTCTTAGGTTATATAACGCATGCAGAGCAAGAACATCATCATACAATATTTTTTATTATGAAGGGTAAACTGATAATATGAATATATACACTCAGGTCAAAATAATTAAGCGGATGTGCACTCACCGAGAAGCTGACTTTGCTCTATGTAAAAAAGCATTATGTACATATGGGTAATTTGTTTCTTGGGGTTAGAAGGGACTTATCATTTTCCATAGACTTTATTTCAGCCAATAAATCAGAAGGAAGCCTGCTGTGACAATACAGAAAATAATCCCTGTCCAGTAGTTTGCTTCTAGAGGTCTGGCCTCCTGTGTCAGTAAATTGGCTGTAGCAATTTCAAGAGGTATTACCAACAGAAGATTACGTCACAACAGCTGCCATGCAGACATTCAATTTCAGCCTAGATCCAGACCGTCAATGATATATGTCTGTGGAGCAAAGCATGGCTTTGTCCCTTTAAGTAAAAGAATGAATAAAAAATGGCAAAATAAAATAAATAAAATTCAGCATCCTCAGTCTTCCCTCCTGCCACTCGTGTGCTTGTCTTTAATGAGCAGCTCCAAATGACAGCTTTAATCACTGCCTCTGGCCACTGAGAGAGACCGTTAATGATAGAAAAGAACAGAGAGCCATTTGCATCAATCAGCTCTAAATCACTTTTTATGATAATGCATCGGAGCGGAGAACAAAGTCTCTGATGTCTCCTGCATGATGATGTACCACAGTGCTGTCTCCTTGGCTCAGGCCAGAACATAAATCTCCTAAAGATGAACAAACCATAACCTGTGCTACTGAGACTGTTGGCCCTTATTTCCCAAACTGCTAATGATCTTTTAGCAGAGAAGAGTCAAAAGAGGCCAAGTTATCAGATGATTCCACTGCTTTGAATATCACATAGTACATTGTAATGAGAAGGAATGATTTAGCGGATGATGATTCTGACAGTGACATAGCTCTCGCTAATATCTAGCTAGGCCAGCCCCATCACGTTACAGTAGGAACATATTATTTTACATGTTACATTAAATTGCCTGTGTCACTATAGAAACATGTACGCTGAGAAGCTGTTCATGTCATAGTTTTATAAGGAAGACTATCACAATATGCGTTCTTGGACTTTGATGGTTGTTTGTATGATTTCTCCCATAACATGCAGTATTATAGGGGTTTTCCTATCTAAAACATGTCTTATGGATACGGGTCTCTCCACAAGAACCCGCACCTCAAGAATGAGGTCAGAGACCTCTGTCCCCTGTTTGCTCCGAATGGAGAGGTGGCCCAGTATTTGTAGTTTTCTCCATTCATCTCTATAGGAGCACTTGGCTGTTTTTTTGGAAATGAATGAAGGGATACCCATATTTGCAGTTACCTTTTTCTGAGGTTGCCTTTCTTGGGACAATCACTGGTTCCAGAGGAAGGACCCACATGCATAAAAATGTCCAGTAGATAAAAGGGCAGTGAGTTCAGTCATGGAGTAATTGTTGCTGATACTTAGTTGGGATTTCCTGCTGAAAGTCAATGACAGTTTCCAGTATAATACATGTGGATGAGGTTTAAAGGTTAAAATCCACTGCAAATCTGCTGCAAAATCTAGACTATAATTTGCATATAACATATGCTGATTTTTCTGCAAAATTGTGTCAAAATCTATGTTGGATAATAACTGTAAAGTGACTAATGGCTTAAATCTGTGAATTCTTTCTTGCAATATTGCCTTACTTACAAGGTAGTACAAGGTATTCCACTGTACTTAATGCAGTATTACACGACAACCATTCAGATCGAAAGGAATCCATGTTATACTCAAGTCAGACAGAACTGAGATTGGCAGAATGTAATCTAGTGCTTGGATTATGTTCTTTGGATGTGGATGGCCCATGGAGAAGGCCAAACCAAAGCAAGCATAATAGTGATGAGTGATGCTGGGGATTACACTTTTATATGTGAGAGATTTAAGATCTGCTGCTTATTAAAGGGGTTTGCCCATGTATACCATTTAGAACCCATCCACAGTAGTGTTCTGGATTGGTGGGGGTCCAACCACTTGCACCCCAACTGATTGCAATAACCAAGACTGTCTTCTAAAGACAAATGTAGTGGCAGTGTGCCTGTGTAACCACGACTATTCATTTGGGGGTATCAGGAATCCCCTGGGCATATGAATTGCGGCACAATTCATATGTCCACATTCACATTCTTCTGGCCCTATTTGTGAAAGCACAATATGTGCAAAACTGTTGTTGCCATGATGCTGGTCTGATCCTCCCTCCTTCATTGCTGTTTTTATTGCTTTTTTGGAATAAAGGATACAGTTGGTGAGTGCCCCCCGTTTTTCCTCTACTACTACTTTTGTTCATGTATCCTGAGAATAGGTAATCAAAAAAAGGAGTTGTACAAATCTTATAGCCCAGTAGACAATCTTTAACTGTTAGAGGAGTGTTTGTCTCAGCGTGGTGGCTCAGTGGTTACTGTTAGCACTGTTGTGAGTTTGAATCCAACTAAAAGCAACATCTCCATGGAGTTTGTACATTTGCATGGGTTTCATCTGGGTAATCTCCTTTCTGTCTACATGTTAAAAATATACTGAAAGGTAAAACACCTGATCCTTATGGGTGTTGGAGATGAGCACCTGTATCGCAGGCCTAAAATCCCTTACTCCACAACGCTCTTTGTGTGACAGAAGTGCATTACAAATGATTGTCATAAGCTTGTTGACTGCAAAAACCATCAAAATGGTTCAGTTACCTGTGGACATTTGCTTTTTATGTAGACTTTAATAAACTAACATACAGTACATGTAGCACGTTGCTGATTTCACCACAAATTTATTTTAATTTACTATACATTTACAGTACATTTTGTGTAAAATAGATAGCTTGATGGATGTTTTCATTTAAATTGCAGACTTTGCAAATGTGTATTTGCAGTTTGCCTGTTTTGAAAATAAGTCAATACACCCTACAAAATAGTTATAGGAAGTAAAATTTGGTCTACAAATCAGTCATGTTATACTAAATCTTCCTTGGAAAAAAGAAATAGAGCCTTCAAAAATTCAGCCACTTCTACATGATATTAAATGCAAATTTTCAAATAAAATCCTCTTTTTATGATGTACTAGGCAGTTTCTAGTGGACAGTTGTAAAAACTCAAGGTCCATGAATATAAGCCCTGAATATTGCATGCCGGTGCTGTATGTCTATTGCCTGTTATCAAAGTCAAAGGAATAGAGTTTAGAAAGGTGGGGATCCAATTTGAATTTAGCAATATATAAAATACTGTATATCATTAAGGAGAGATATGGTTATGGTTTACATTTAGAAACTGAATCCTCTGCCAAAGTGATGTAGAAATATACTATATATTTCTATACTACTATAGAAGTATAATATATAACAGATAGACCAGGCCTTTGATAATTCACTTTCAGGAAAGAGTTGAGGAACAAAAAGGTTAAAATATCAACAATAATCTATAAGATCTTTATTTCTGGATTATTATGCAATAATATAATTTAGAGAATCTACTGCAATGATACACGTATTCCAGTGTTAAAGGGGCACTCTGTAGTTAAAATGCATAACATATATCAAGGATATCCAATGAACATGGACATAGCTGTAGGACTGAGGTGTACAACCTGTGGTCTAGAAACCACATGAGACCAGCAATGCCCTTCTATGTCTTCCCCAGCAATCATGTGGTGTCTGTAAATCCCATAAACTACAATGAAAGTAGACTGACACTTGAGCAGCCACCTTGTCTCCTCCTTGCAGAGGACCCCTATTCTCTTGATCTGTAGAAGCCCTTGGGAGTAACATAATCTGACAATGTACCCCTCAGGCCAGAAAAGGTTGTGTACCTCTGCAGTAGGGAATCTAAAGGAAGACCTGTTGTCTGACTACTTATAAATATCTGGTCAGTATGTGACCCATACCTTGTGAAATTGAGGGTTAAGGTCTCTTATTTTGTCTTTCAGTTTGACAAAAAAAAAAAAACCTCAGAGATACATTTTGTGAAAGTGGGCTGTGCATATACTGTAATTATAGACTAGATAGGATAGTGCCATACAGCCTTCTACTGTATCCATTGCATGCAGATGCTACCAGTTCTAAGGCACAAAGTGAAACAAAGTACTACAGGTAGATATTTCCTAGTAGTTGTGGATACTAGGATTGGATCTACAATTATGAGTCCTTTATGGCATAATTCAGAGATATGTCATAACTAAAAAAGATGTAGAAAAAGAGGACTATAAATGTTTACTTTATATTTGTAAGTTTATTATCATCTGGTTTTGGCTTTAAAATAAGATGCAGGATGTTTACTTTATATGCAGGTGTGAATGAGACCTAATGGTGCCTGCATTCTGCTAATGTTGTGTGCCATGCAATGGCAGGGAATTTGACTTATGTACAGATATGCAAGCTTATTAAGAACCAAGCTTATTAAGAACCCCTCCCACTTGTCCAATAATAACATTATATTAGGATTTTAATAGTCATACAATTCAGTAATTCAGCCACTTCATTTTTATAGAGGCTGTGCACCACGTATTCCCTAAAAAATGTTTCTTTCTGCATATAAAGCAGCTCCTGATTTCAGCTGATTGTTCATTCATGAGAGGTAGTAGAATAAGATAACTCCTCCTTCAATTTATAAGAACTCATTGAACCATTGCGCAATATGCATTCAGAAAAGAAAACACAGCAGGTAGCAATATCATATTTTGAGTGAGATCACCTTCAGAAATAAGTCTCAGCAGTTGTTCATCCTGCAATTATTGAGTGCTTATGATAGAGTCTTGTTTTCTCTTCTCTGATGACCAGTTAGAGCACACATGACCCAAATTATCAATCTGATGGGCACCCTTTTGAAGGCCATTCTGTAATATAGTTGCTTGTATAGACAACCTGCTAACATGCTATTTTTCAGTAACTGAGATCACAAAGTTTTTTAACAAGCGAAGATAAATATGAGACCTTAAGGTCATTTCTTTTATACAGGGGAGATATACAGTATATCATCTTAGGGGTAAAGAGATAAAATATAACAGATTTTTATGTACTATCGAAATTCACAAATATATTGATTCACATGGATCCTTGAGAGGAATATAAAAAATACATAGAGAATATATCAGATCATACTTAAAGAGACTCTTAATAGAGACTTAATTAATGAGTTTCTGACTACTTGGAACTCAACCCCCCCTGCCCCCCGACACACACACACACACACACACACACACACACACATACATCACTGGAATGAAGGGTTGCTTCCTGTTGTGGTCCATAAGGCACACTGACTTATTCATATATTCAGATGAATTGGACTTGCTGAAATGCCATGGATATTCACACATACTGAGACAATGTACCTGAAGACACGTGAGACAGGCAGTCATCTAATTTCTTCACCTTCCTGCAAGATTTTTAAATAGGAACTTTCACCAGCAACTCCAGATCTTAGCATCTGTTAGTAGGTGTCGCTCCAATGATTCCAACATACTTGAAATTTTTTCTCTAGTTCCCACCATTTCAGAGCAATCAGTGCTGTTAATTTTGGGGCCTGATATGCTACTTAGGCGTGATTCAGAGCTCCAATCAGAGGTAGACAGTGTCCAAGCTCAGAATCACACCCCTTGCTTGCTCCTGTCTGACACTGTGCAGCTGACAGTACAGACCATAGCAAAAGATGTACCAAAACTAAGAGCAATTGTGGCTCAGGAATGGTGGGAGCTAAAGAAAAAATTCCAACTGTGCTGGGATTAGTGGAGCAGCACCTATTAAATGATGTAAAGAGCTAGACTTGGCAGAGGCAGTGAAAAGTCCTCTTTAAAGAGGACCTTTCACCAGCTGCACCAATTCAAGTTCTTAACATGTGTGAATAGGTGTCGCTCCACTGATTCCAGCACAGTTGGAATTTTTTTCTATAGCCTGATGTGCTATTTATGCTCAGTAATGTCAGAAGGGAAGTGTCACACAGGAGGGGGTGATTCAGAGCTCCAATCAGAAGCAGCCAGAGTCAGAGGTCAGAATCACATCCCTTGCCTGATCCTACCTTACACCGCCCTTCTGACAGTACAGAGTCTAAATAGCATATCAGACACCAAAGATAACATAATTGATTGCTCCGGAATGGTGGGGACTAGAGAAAAATTCCAACTGTTCCAGAATCAGTGAAGCAGCAAATATTAATTGATATAAAGAGCTGGACTTGGTGGTGGTAAAAGGTCCTCTTTAAATCTTGATATTGGTTTTTGTGTTTCAGTCTTAGTATGTCATTAAAGTCCTGTGTGTAGTCAAGGTTTGGCATATAAACAATATATAATTAAAAAGAAAAGTAAGACAAATGGTACTTAATAAGGTATTGTCTATAAATAAGAATGGCTGCAAGTAAGCTATAGGAGAATACTACTGCTAACTTGATGGCATTGCATTTAATGGGCACTACAACCAAACATTAGTATGTAAAGTGTATGCTACCATGGGTTAGGCCTGAGGACCTTTTGGTGTTTGGATGACTTTGAAGTGAAGAAAAAAGAAAATGTGTGTTCTTTCTATGGTGCTCTCCTTCTGTTGTAAGAACGTGGACCAACACAGTCACCAAATTGGCGAATACGGGTGTTACAACCAAAAGAGAGTGTGATAGAATTACACTTCTTCACTATTTCACATTTTCATATACAAATACTGTTCATACTATGAACTGTCACATTATTTCATCCCCCAGGTATACTAAATGCACCTAGGTCAAGGACCAAAGTGAATATTAATACTTTTTGCCTGCATAACTACAGAAATTGTATTCTCTAGCAATGCATTTTATTTAACGAAAAATAAACAGAAAAATAGCTACAGTCAATTGTATTTATATCAAAGACAACCTCCAGTAGTGACAATAACAAGCCTATGAAGCATGCAGTACCAGCAGCCTGCTGTTACCCATTGTATATCTAATATTTTGCCCCAGCTTTCTAATTTCCTGTACCTTTCCCTACAGAATCCCCTTTGCCAGAGAATTCTTAAACCAGAAAAAGAGATTCATAAACTATCTCAGCTAAACCTTACTTTCCACCACTAGCTATAAAAATACAGCAGGAGCAGCTCTAAGGCCTGTTCCCCTCTGAGTTGACCCACTGTGCCGCACACTTGATTTAACTGACAGATTGCAGATTCAAGGTTGGGATTTTTAGCCTAGACAAGAGTTTGATTTCCATCCAAGTTTTTACTGATTGGCCCAGCAGGCTAGCCTTTCATTTAATAGGCTAGACCATGTTGAGAACACTGCTGCTCCACGTCAAACTGTGTTCTTTCCAAGCTCATCAGATGAGAACGAGACCTAGGGATTATTTGAAGGTAGCTGTAAAGTACGTACAACAACAATTTTAAAATACAGCTACCAATAAAAATAAAATCACAAATTAATTGACTTATCCGCGATATATTTTATAGGATTAATAGGATTTTCTGTTTCATTGTGTATGGTGTTATATAAATGCATTTACTAATGTACTTAATGTACTTCAATATTCATATTTGACCCAATGTAATAGTTTCAGCACACCCCTCCTGGTCCTGACAGCACCATTTCTGAGTTGGTCCCGATAGAGAAAGGGTACGTCTCTCTTTTCTATGACAACATGTGACTACTGACTTCGTTTAAGGGGGCTGACTGTCAAGCTCAGTTCAATAATTAAGCTATCTACCTTTTCCATTATGGCTTATGCAAAGGCAGACAAGAGGATTGGCTTAGCTACTGAACTGAGACAGAAAATCTGCCCCATTCAAGCTTATCACTAGTCATATGCCAATACAGTGAGGGTGGAAGCCCACTTTGTGTATCAAGGCCAAAGCACTGGAGTCCGCGGTTCAAATCCTGCCAAGGACAACATCTGCAAGGAGTTTGTATGTTCTCCCACGTGTTTTTGTGGGTTTCCTCTGGGTACTCTGGTTTCCTCCCACACTCCAAAGACATACTGATAGGGAATGTAGATTGTGAGCCCTATATGGGACAGTGACCACAATGTCTGTAAAAATGCTGCGGAATATGATGGCAGTATACAAATAAGTTAAATAATGAGGAAGTGGAACTGCAAGACAGGGACATTGACATTTGGATAATGTGAGCAAAAAGTATATTAGCAAGTACAGTTTTATAACATTTCTTACACAATAGAATATATGATTGTGCTGCTGGATAACCCCTTATTTCAAGATGATATAATATCTTTTAGTCATTCTGTTGTTCTGTGTTGTATATTAACTAATTATATATAGAAGGGCTCTCTATGAACTATAATGACTAAAGGTAAATATATCCAGTTTATACAGGGGTTCTTCATGTATTAACCTCAGACAGCTCTCTTCCCTAGCTGTAGGGAGGACAGCATTTTAAGAAGACAATCACTGCATACCTCCAGTCTGCGAAAAGGGGTGTACCATTTTATATGAAGTCTAAAGAATCAACAATTTCAGATTTAAAAAATGTTTAAAAAAAGTCACATTCAGTGTAAATACTCATACCACAGCCATAGAATATATATACAGTAGAATCAGTTCCTTATGAGCATGTTGGCACACAGAACGCAACAGCAGATGTGAGCGCTATATGGGCACTGTTCTTCGAGCTGTGCTTTGTTAAAATTATATAAATTCTGTTTTGTTTTTTTTTACTCCCACTACTACTAATAGGGTTGGATATGTGACGGCTACATTAAATGTGTTAGAAATAGCAACTTTGAGCCATTCATGATGGATGTTTCATTAGATTGTTAGAAGCATAGACTAAACTATTTTCTCTAACAATAATAATAACAACCAAATAATAACCAGTATTTTTGAGAATGTCTAAGCTCAGTTTTCAGAGGAACACAATACACCACTACAAGTTGGCGCCCTTAATGGAATGCCACAACAAGCATTGCAAGCAGCCACAATGAGATTGGACACATCACATTTTAAACTGCAGGATGAGTTTAGAGAGTGTATTAAATAATCAATGGGAACCACTCAGTGTAAGCTTGAAATTGATGGCTGTGGTAAACGGAGCTCACATTATGACAGGCTAAATCCAATAATAATCATATGAACAGATAGTTTTTTTCTTCCAGCGGTTAAACTTTGAACTTCTAAGAGGGTCTTTTTGTGTAATCAGACTTATCTATCCTGCTATGGGAGATGACAGTGTAAGTATGGGTGTGTGCTAATGTTTTGGGGAAGGTAATGAGTGGGTCTGTAGGTTTTCTGTCTGTTATATATATTTCCATGACTTTCTGAAAGCACAAATTTGCCATTTCACCTCTGTTTTTTTAAGAACGTGAAAAGTTCCTTCTAGGCTGAGACAAGGAATATTTTGTAATCATATACCAAAGGAAATCATAACAAAAATTCTTCATTCTTCTAATTGGGCTTCCTCTTACTAAACTCTCCCCACTACAATCTGTCCTGAATGCAGCCGCCAGACTCATCTTTCTGTCAAACCGGTACACAGACGCATCTACCTTGTGTCAGTCGCTGTATTGGTTGCCCATCCATTACAGAATACAATATAAAATCACACTGACCCACAAATCCATCCATAGCGCTGCACCCCCCTATATCTCCTCTCTTGTCACTGTCTACCGCCCAAACCGTCCTCTCCGTTCTGCCAATGACCTTAGACTTGCATCCCCTGTTATCCGATCATCCCACTCCTGTCTCTAAGACTTTTCTCGAATTGCACCGGTGCTCTGGAATGCTTTACCCAAGACAATCCGATTAATCCCCAACTACAGCAGCTTCAAAACTGCCTTAAAATCACATCTGTTTGGTCTGGCTTAACACGTGACCTGATCACAGTGTAGTGTGCGGAGGTGTAGAACAATAACACCTTTTATCCTTCCTCCTCTGTTCCTCAGATCCTGGCCCCTACATCTAGAAGTTACACTGCACTCCTTGCACTTAGTATCTGTTTATTCACAGGTACTGGCTGGTGACGGCTTCATACAACTTCAGTTACACAACCTTTTCTATTAAAAGATGACTGGACCATGGTAGCAAACAAGCCCTCTGACCTCTTGTGTCCCCCTATCTCCTCATAGAATGTAAGCTCTTGCGAGCAGGCCCCTCACTCCTATTGTTTGATATGTTTATTTCTTTGTCACATTGTAATATTGTTTGTTCATTTGTCCTCTGATTTGTAAAGTGCTGCGGAATATGTTGGCGCTATATAAATAAAGTTATTATTATTATTATACTAGAGGAAGGACCCGGCTTCGCACGGGTATATTTCATTTTTTGTTTGTGTAGTGACCCCATAAGAATTGGCCAGTTTTGCACTTGAAATCCAGTATGGCAGTCCAGTATAGGTATAGTCTATTTATGGCTGTGTTGCTATGGAAACCTGGTAAATGAAATGTGAACTTACATTGGCTAATACACGTCATATGACTGAATATTTAAGGACCTGCGAACTGCTATTGACTCATACAGGACATAAATAGCTTGGTTGCTATGGAAACCTGGTGTAAAGCTGTGTATATGCCAAGACTGAACCTGCGATTTTCCATTGGTCCATAAGTGTCATGTGATCATGTGCATCTAAATTTGGATATCAGTGAAAAACCTGCGATCAGTTGTTATGGAAAACCTGGAGTAAAGCTGGGTGTATGTGACCTTGTGTAACAGTGTCATCCACAGCGCCCTGCCCCTTTAAAGCTGACCTACAGCAGTGAAGAAAAATGGCTGGGTTGTTATTGAAACCTGGAGTGCAGCTGTGTGCATGTGGCTGACAATGCTTTGTCAGATTGGAGACGGGCTTGGGTCTGCTGGGGAGTTTCAGCAGCTTGCTGTTGTCTATAACATACCTTATCAGATTGGAGACAGGCTTGGGTCTGCTGAGAGTTTTCATTAGCTTGAGCAGCAGCCATGCGTTTCAATTTATAAGAATGCTGAAATCCAGTATGACAGTCCAGTCAGTGGCGTAAATACCGATTTAGCAGTGGTAGCAGCTGCCACAGGGCCCGGGACATTAGGGGACCCGGCGGGCCTCTGATGTTTTGTTTTTTTTAACACCAGCAGGTAACGGGCCCTATTTACTTACCGATCCCCACTCCTGCTCACGGCCGCCTGCACTTCACCTTCTGCAGAGGCGGCTGTGAGCAGGAGCGGGGATTGGTAAGTAAGGCCTGTGGGCCGTGAACCCCACAAACACTGCTATCATTATACTCTGGGGTCTTTTCAGCCTCCTTGGTGGCGTCCCAGATGTCGGTGGGCCAGTCTGACGTCATTATGCGTTGTGATACATGCCTGGCTCACGTGACATCTGGTCCAACATTGAAGAAGTAGCGGGAAGTGCGCATAATACTATATGAAGGAGCCACTATGATACTGTGTGCAGGGGCCACTATGGGGCAGAATACTGTGTGCAAGGGCCACTATGGGGCATAATAGTGTGTGCAGGAATGCCGTTTGTGCGGGGGGGGGGGTCCCATGTCAAATGTTCGCCTTGGGGCCCTGCCATTGCTAGTTACGCCACTGAGTCCAGTATAGGTACAGTCTATTTATGGCTGTGTTGTTATGGAAACCTGGTAAATTAAATGTGAACTTATATTGGCTGATACACGTGATATGACTGAATATTTAAGGTCCTGTGAACTGCTATTCACTAATACAGGTCATACATAGCTTGGTTGCTATGGAAACCTGTGTGCCTGAGGAGAGTAAGCGCCTGCAAGCTGTTATTGGCTGATAAGGGACATGTGACCGTGTGTATGGCAGTTGGAATATGAGTGAAAGACTTGCAGGCTTGTATAGACTAATGCTGGTCATTTTTTGGGAATACTGTACCTCAGGAACGGTACATCCAAGAGAGCTGAGACCCAGTCTATAATATTCCCGGACACCTGATGTACATGTGTGCCAAATTTGGTGAGGATCGGTCCAGTCATTTGGTCGCGCATAAAGAACAGACAGACAGACAGACAGGAACTCATTTTTATATATATAAGAGATTATTATTATTATTCATGTACCAATCTACAATACAAAGAGGAACAGTAAAAGTGGTGATCTACCTTAGTGTTCTGTTAGCTAACAATTTGCTTAGCTAAAAGTTTGTCCTCTAGACTTCCCTATACACATACAAACTAAATTTGGCAAAGTGTGCATGTATTTGCATTTGGCAGAGGGAAATAAGTCACTGCAAGATACCTTTGGCAGTGGCTTACAGTATCTCCCAGAAGAACCAAAGGATCAATAGTTGAGATTCTACACGGTCAATCCTTCTTTTTCCCAAAAGAAAAATCAGGAGGCTCCTAGTTTAGCCAAAATTGGCATGTTCAACTGACTTTTCACAAATATATATGAAGGTCTTTAGATTATTGGCATCTGTTGACAAGCTAATATTTATGGGGGCAACTTGACCTCAATTTTAACATGCCTGGTTCTTTATTCCACTGGGAGATAAATATTGCCTTAGGTGTCTGGCAGTTGCTTATCTTCTTTCAGTATTAAATAACCATGTCAGTTAAATGAAACCAATCCTGCTGGAAGAGAGACAGTAACTGTTGGCCAAAGGAGCATTAGATCAGCAGCTACCTGATGTATATGGCAAGAATCAGGGGTCATACGGTCAAGCTATCAGAGCAGTGAGTCAGTCAGCAGGCAGGAAAGTTGCTACTGGACGCGATTAACAAATATATAAACTGCTGGGCACAAGGCATTGCCTATGCCAGTGATGGCAAACCTTTTAGCGACCGAGTGCTCAAACTGCAACCCAAAACCCACTAATTTATCACAAAGTGCTGACACGGCAATTTTACTTTAATACTGAGATTTTATTTTAGCAAAAACAACACATACATTAACATCTTTTGTCTTTAAAGGAAACACAGTAAGACCCCATTCATATGACTGTAGCCATGTTTGCGGGCCGCATTTACAGGCCTCAGCGTTCATGTAGGGTGCACTGATGTCATTATGCCGACGCACCCCATGTGACTGCTGAGGCCCAATCACAGGCCCCAGCAGTGTCCTCTGGGGCCCGTGACTTCAGAGCCCCGAAGAGGATGCTGGGAACCATCGGAAGCCCAGAAAAGGTGAGTATAAGTGTTTTTTTTTTTTTTTAATCACCTCCCCTGGGCAGGCTGCAATTGGTAAGAGTCCCGGCGGCATGTACAGACATCACATAACGCCAGGCCCCTTTCCCTTAACAATATGTACTGACTGACTGCTATCATAGTGCTGCGGGACCCCGGCCATCTCCAGCTGGCCGTGGGCCCCATACCCTTCTGGGCCCAGTCATGGGGTGACACCGCACATGCCCACTCTGACATGCGTGCAATAGGTTCGCTAGCATGGGCCTAAGCTATGCACCTCATACAATTTCTCGGACACTTAAGCCAATAAACACTTGTCACGTTGTAGAGCACTCAATAGCTAAACAACATGAAATATTAAATGGTATGGTAATATTAAATATCAAATGCACCAACAGTATAATGTCTCTCTCCAGATGCCCTGACATTTTAATGCCCCCTTACAGCTGCCCCCACAGTTTAATGTCCCCCTCCATTTGCCCCCAGTTTAATGTCCACCTCCAGCTGTCCCCTGTTTAATATCCCACTCCAGCTGCCCCAACAATTTAAAGTCCCCCTACAGTTGCTCCCACAATATTATGTCCCTTTCCTACCAAACAAAAAAAAAAAAAAAAAAAAACACTAATACAAACCTCTCCTCGCTACCCTGCTGTTCTGGTCCAGAGTCTTCAGGCAGCTGCAGGCGAGATGTAAGTGACGTCATCACATTGTACCTGCAGCTCCCGGGGAAGAGGGGGCATGAATGGTGAAGCAGAGATGAGTTGAAGTTGGGGCAGCCCAGAACAGTGGGACAGCAAATGCAGGATTATCCTGCTGTCCCAAGGGAGCCCCCGCTACTATAGGACCCGATGCAAGTGCACCATTGGCACTATGGTTAAAGTGGCCTTGGATAGGACATCATGTATATAGAATAATAGAATAGACTGCCCAGCAAGATTCTACATATATTTCAACTTTTCATGAAAAATCAGGTACCCTTTAAAATCAATACATACCAAAAAAGCCTGGGGCACTAAACAATTACACACTAAACACCAGGTACTGTAAGGGCACATAAGCACTACAAATTAAGGACCCCTCTATGATATCCATATGCCATATTGAGACATGAAGAAAACCCTTTAAGCAAATGTGTGTGTAGGCTTCATTATTTTGCTTATATATAGCAAATCTTATCTTTGATGGCATGCTGTACAATGAGATATGTAAATGAGGCAATGAGATGTGTACATTTATTGTCAGCAGAGAATGTTTTGAATTAACCCAATAGGCACATGTTAAGGTTACTGCTTAGTATTTGTTTCACATTTTTGTATTTTAGAACTTTCCTCTTTTCTTCTTTCTTCTGCCATGTAAAGATAAGATAGGATTTCTATAACACTGCATAGTAACACTAGGAACCAGTGCAAATGTATTGAACACAGAGCATAATATTCCGGTTCTTATTGTGAGCCATCATAGTGTAAATATGGTTTGGAGCATTAATTACTCTGCAAACATTGAAAATATACACAATTTTACTTTCAAAGCTTCAAAATAACCATAGTATCACCTTGAATGCTTTTGGCTCAATTACTTTGGGTTGTCCCCTGAGGCATTAAACATATCATGCCTGCTACGCTTTGCTAGCATCCTAATATGCCTTTTGCCTTGGTGCGTCTTTTTTCATTGAAATGAATGAGAACAGAATGCCATTCATTTTAAATTGCTTCCAGCATTATCTGCGTTCCAAGGTATTGAACTGATGAAATATCCATACTCATAACCGTCAAACCAGTTCTAGAGAGTAACATTTGGTGTTCATCACTCTCTGTAAAGTGTCCACTGGGAAAATAGATAAAGGTGAGCCTGCCCTTAGAAGAAGGTTATATCTTAAGGGATGTCATTAAATTCTATTATCTACCCATACAGCCTATCAATCTATCTATTGTCTATTTATCCATCCTATCTATCTATCTATCTATCTATCTATCTATCTATCTATCTATCTATCTATCTATCTATCTCTTTCTATCTATCCATCCATCTATCTATGTATCTATCTATCTATCTATCTATCTATCTATCTATCTATCTATCTATCAATCTACATGTCCGTCTATCTATCTATCTATCTCTGCAGAAATAATTCCATACCATATTGTAACACTGGAAAATGTGCAAGTAATAATGTAAATGTACAACATTAAGGCCATCTTTATATTGGGTTTTTCTATAATAATGAATAAATATGCACTTGGAGAATGTATGAATTCCAGTGTACTAATGGGAGAGAATTCTTCAAACCATTGTGAAGCAAAGTGGAGACCTGTACATAGCAACAAATAGATGTCAGACATTTCTAGCCCTGTGACATATTGCATTGTCATGCTGAAAGATTCAATCTGCCCAGGGAAGACAAACAGCATTTATGTGTGTCGGTCATCTGCAAAGGTGGGTTCATATCACAAAGCCATCCACAACCTGTCCCCTCCATATATCTCCGACCTAATTTCCTGCTACCTGCCCGCACGTAACCTCCGATCCTCCAAAGACCTCCTACTCCGTTCTGCTCTTATCCACTCTTCACACAAACGTCTCCAAGACTTCTCCCGTGCATCCCCCATACTCTGGAACTCATTACCAAGATACATAAGACTGTCCCTCACAATCACAAGCTTTAAGAAGGCCCTGAAGACTCACCTATTCAGGAAGGCCTACAACCTCCAATAACGCTACTGTCACCACACCACCACCTGAGCAGCCTCTACCCCCACCTTCTGTCTCTCTCCCTCTTCCCTCATTGATTGTAAGCCCTTGTGGGCAGGGCCCTCTATCCCACTGTGCCAGTTGGTCACTGTTTGTATTATCTGTTTTGTACATCTTGTGTACCGTATGTAAATACGCAAATGTAAAGCACCATGGAATTAATGGTGCTACATAAATAAACAACAATAATAATAATAATATCAAAATCAGTTCAGAGTGCTCTCCACATGGCCGAGTGGGCACAAAGAATGCCGTGAAAAAATTCCCCAGACCATAACACTGCCGCCACCAGCAGTAGTTACAGGGTGTTTGTTCCCTGATGTTTTTTGCCTGACACACAAATGTCGATCCATTTGATGAAGCAGAAAACATGACTCATTGGATAAGGCAACCTTTTGCCAATCAGCAATAGTCCAACTGCCATGCAAATTGAAGCCTTTTTTTCTGATGCATCTTTCTGCTTCAGAGACCCATATGAAGTAAGGTTGCTGAACTGTTATTTTAGATCCATGTCTGGTAGCCCTCTGGTTTATTTTCACTGTGAGCTGCTCGTTGCGGCATGTCGGTCAGCCCTTATGCACCTTCGTAGTTGATGGTCCCCTCTCACATCAATGGCACTTGGTTCTCTGCAGTTTCCACATTGGTTATTCCCAATGGTGCCATCTGTCCACTCACAATACACTTTTAATGTGAATGGTTCTCAAACTGCACTGTTTGAGAAATACTGCCACTCCTGGCCTAAAAGACAGTAATCGTCCTTCTATGCAACTCTGATAAATTGCTCCTTTTACCTATGATAACAATGAGTGATGTGTGTTCAGACAGGCTATCACACACCTTATATACCTCCATGCCAGCCTATGACACTTCACTTTTTTCATGGTCTATGCGCTGTTGATGTCAAAAGTAAAAGGTGGTCTTAAAAATATGACTCAACTATGTAAAACCACCACCATTGTTTTACCTAGGTAAAGTATTTTTTGACTACCTTAAACCAGTTTCTGTCCTTTTTTCCATTGACTTGAAATATAGTTGTCTGTTTCTACAGTAGCTACTAGGCAGCACTCCTGCTGTCTTAGACTTATGTTTGGCTAGGATCTTTACTTTACTTATTATATTCTTTAATGTCACCTGCACCTCAAAACATCTCCAGCATATCCCCTTTCCTTATTGTGGAAACGGTTGCTTCATTCTTGTCCTGAGTAACTGTGTACTACTGTAAGTAATCCCCCCCTTACTAAGCACTTTTCCTTTCAAATTTTCCTGAATGCAGCAACCATTCTCATTTTTCTTTCCAAGTACTATACCAATTCCTTCACTTTGTCCCAGTCACTAAAAAGGTTGCCCATCTACAGTCATATGAAAAAGTTTGGGCACCCCTATTAATCTTAATCATCTTTTGTTCTAAATATTTGGGTGTTTGCAACAGCCATTTCAATTTGATATATCTAATAACTGATGGACATAGTAATATTTCAGGATTGAAATGAGGTTTATTGTACTAACAGAAAATGTGCAATATGCATTAAACCAAAATTTGACCGGCCAAAAGTATGGGCACCTCAACAGAAAAGTGACATTAATATTTAGTAGATCCTCCTTTTGCAAAAATAACAGCCTCTAGTCGCTTCCTGTAGCTTTTAATCAGTTCCTGGATCCTGGATGAAGGTATTTTTGACCATTCCTCTTTACAAAACAATTCCAGTTCAGTTAAGTTTGATGGTCGCCGAGCATGGACAGCCCGCTTCAAATTATCCCACAGATGTTCAATGATATTCAGGTCTGGGGACTGGGATGGCCATTCCAGAACATTGTAATTGTTCCTCTGCATGAATGCCTGAGTAGATTTGGAGCTGTGTTTTGGATCATTGTCTTGCTGAAATATCCATCCCCGGCGTAACTTCAAATTCGTCACTGATTCTTGTACATTATTCTCAAGAATCTGCTGATACTGAGTTGAATCCATGCGACCCTCAACTTTAACAAGATTCCCGGTGCCGGCATTGGCCACACAGCCCCAAAGCATGATGGAACCTCCACCAAATTTTACAGTGGGTAGCAAGTGTTTTTCTTGGAATGCTGTGTTTTTTTGACGCCATGCATAACGCCTTTTTGCATGACCAAACAACTCAATCTTTGTTTCATCAGTCCACAGGACCTTCTTCCAAAATGAAGCTGGCTTGTCCAAATGTGCTTTTGCATACCTCAGGCAACTCTGTTTGTGGCGTGCTTTCAGAAACGGCTTCTTTCGCATCACTCTCCCATACAGCTTCTCCTTGTGCAAAGTGTGCTCTATTGTTGACTGATGCACAGTGACACCATCTGCAGCAAGATGATGCTGCAGCTCTTTGGAGGTGGTCTGTGGATTGTCCTTGACTGTTCTCACCATTCTTCTTCTCTGCCTTTCTGATATTTTTCTTGGCCTGCCACTTCTGGGCTTAACAAGAACTGTCCCTGTGGTCTTCCATTTCCTTACTATGTTCCTCACAGTGGAAACTGACAGGTTAAATCTCTGAGACAACTTTTTGTATCCTTCCCCTGAACAACTATGTTGAACAATCTTTGTTTTCAGATCATTTGAGAGTTGTTTTGAGGAGCCCATGTTGCCACTCTTCAGAGGAGATTCAAATAGGAGAACAACTTGCAATTGGCCACCTTAAATACCTTTTCTCATGATTGGATACACCTGGCTATGAAGTTCAAAGCTCAGTGAGGTTACAAAACCAATTTTGTGCTTCAGTAAGTCAGTAAAAAGTAGTTAGGAGTATTCAAATCAATAAAATGATAAGGGTACCCCAATTTTTTCACCGGTCAAATTTTGGTTTAATGCATATTGCACATTTTCTGTTAGTACAATAAACCTCATTTCAATCCTGAAATATTACTGTGTCCATCAGTTATTAGATATATCAAATTGAAATGGCTGTTGCAAACACCCAAATATTTAGAACTAAAAATGATTAAGATTAATAGGGGTGCCCAAACTTTTTCATATGACTGTATATTACTGTGATCCCCTTGCGGAGGTGATCGGTGCAGTGTAGTTGTAAAGGAAAGTACCACCAATCAACTGGAATACCAGAACCAAATCTTTACTTGACTGTAGAGGACAAAATATGGTATATAACATGTCACAGCACTTCAAGGCAACAACCTTAAATTACCAGAGTTTACACAAGGCAACAGATGACACTCCTGTCTTTACAGGTGATATTCCCACGCAAACTCACAGATTTAGGTCTCTGGTGCTTTCCGTGACGACAAGATTGGACAAGCACAACACACAGTTGTTCTTAAAGTAAGTTATCTCCCATCATAACCTCAATGTTATGTTCCAGTTAACACAGGGCCACATCATGGGATGCAAAAAATAACTTCCCCCATAGTACAACATCTAGGTGCAACCTTAGTTCCCCCTCTCCCAATAATCTAAGACTAACAACATCCATAATGTGTATCTGCCGCTCTTGTCTCCAAGACTGTACATGTGCTGCATCAGTTCTTTGTACTGTGATCCCCTGGGCAAACAGATTAACACCCAGAATTTACAGTTTTATACAGTATGCTGTTGTAAGGGCTCTTAGTTACATAGTGAACATACCTTTTTGTGTTGTAAGGGCTGTTAGTGACATAGTGAACATACCTATGTTGAAGAACAATCTTGCTTCTAAGTTAGTAAACTTTTGATCCTGATACAAATGCACTGTTTGGTGCACCAAGGTTGTGGCTACATATTACACCATCTCTGTGCCACACTGTGCTAGTATTTACTAATTAGAGACAATTTTACTGCATTAAAAATAATATATACAGAAGTAGAAAAAGTCTTTGTGCTTTTATTACCCTTTAAGAATGTTTAAGATTGTAATGTATTTACTGAAAATAAAGAAAAGATCCCTTTGTGGTTTACTGGACAATGGCAGATAATAATGTTCAGCAGCAGTTAACAATGATCTAATGAGCTTCAGGATGAAGGAAACAATAAATAATAACCTCCTCCTGTAGGAAGAAGAAAATAAATGTAAAAAATAATGTAAACCATTACAATGGCAAGAGTCTCAATTAAATTACAAGATTCTGTCTGACATGCACAATACGAGATTCTTAAGCAGTGAATTTATATAATATAAATTGATTTTCAGTTTATAATAGTGGGACAAGCTGTTTTGCTTCAGATAGGTTAGTTCATTAACAAACTGGATACATGCCATGCCCTATTCTTGTTTTCTTTCCCTGTAGCCAAATGTAAATAAATGCAAAATGTCCTGATCTAAACTCAGTGGATTCTGATTTATGCACATATTCTGTAGGGTTACTGGAGACTGCTAAAACTAAATTCATACCACTAAATATATATTATATATATGCCAATGTTCTATAAATGTTAATTGTCTGGAATAATACATTTAGCCAAGATACAATGGGATCCCATACCACAACTATATTGAAAAGCACTGAACTTGTCAATACAAATGTATTAAAAAAACTGTAAAGCATGATGCAATTTTTTTCAAGGCTGTCTATGGTAGACATATGCAACTGTATGGGCATACAGATATTTATCTCTGGCTATGTTTTAGGCCAGACCATGTTGAACAAATCATCAAATGTGTATAAATTTAGCCTTACTGATAAACACAGGTAATGCTGGTATCCCAAGTGATAGCTTCTAGTCATAACATTTACATAATGTACAATGAAAACAAGGAGAAGCAGCACAATGTCCACTCTTTGTTTCATATGGACTGGACAGAAAGCCATGCTAAACAATTTTTGTATATGCTAATTCTTCCTGAAAGGTCTGAATATATTCCCGTACTCCCTGGTTGATGCCTTGATGACTGGATCAGAGCATCTCAAAAACAAGTATGCAATGGTTAGTAACTAACAAATGTTTGTTACATAATATGTCCTCCATTATAAAAACATTTTTATTGTATAGTTTTCCACTAACTCAGGCATCTATAAAAGCCCCAGTTATAGGGGAAAATAATGTTCTGTGACAGCAACAACTTCTGGCAGATCTGTACTTGGTCTTCTAAGAGCCAGCAGCTCTGCTTACACCTGAAGACACCCGACAATCATGTGATCGCTAGGTCCAATAAAAGCTACAGCTCTGCAGCTGCCTCTATTGACTTCATAGCACTGATTCAGAGCTAAGTAGCATGCAAAGTAAATGGCAGAAGCAGTAATAAACAGCTTCTGTCTTTTCTAGTACAGGAGCAGGAGAGTTAACAACAGCGACCCCGAAAGACATTGCTGAAGAGTTAGGTTATCCACTGCCTGATGTCTGAAGTCAGCAGGCAGTCCTAAACAGGTTAAATATGATACTTTCTATATGGATCTGTGGCATTGGTTTACATTGGCTAGTTCTTCTTTACATGCTGAAATTAAGATATAAAGAAGACCTATTACCACCCCAAAAGAGAGTGAAATAGCACATTACCTTTGTTCCTCTTGTTCCCCTTTCTTTAACCACTTTCCTTTCTTCAAGAGTTCCTCCATTCTTCTGCTACCCTTGCGATTATATTATGCAAATGAGCCTTTGTTACCAGTGAATAAATTGACAAAGAGGAAGTCCTAGTCCTTTGAGCTGGGCATGAAAACTGCTGTAACACTGCCCAATGAGAGAAGCAGCCTGATACCATGTGACCTCACTCTCCTCTCTCTTCAACAACAGCAGAAAGCTGCACAGAGAGAAGACTGGAGATCATCTGTATAACAGGGAGAACCTTGAAGGAATGAGCAGCTCATAATGCTACACAAAGTTGTGCACGCTCCTACAAACTATGTACTGCTTTACCACACAGATTAAAAACCTTTCCTACACCTGACTGCATTTCCTATAAGACCTGCCTCCAAAGCAAATAGCAATCCATTAGATACAAATAATTCCCTGCAATAACCCCTTAGACATGAGCCATTTTTCAGTTGTGCCATAATCCCTCAGACCTGAGACATTCTCCAACTCTATGATAATTCCTTAGACACAAACTAGTCTTAAAGTTCCGCAATAACCTTTCAGACAAGCGAATTTCCTCCAAGTATGTAATATCCAGGGGTGGGATTTAGCCAGTTCTCCCCAGATACTGCCAATAAACTGGGGAGAAAAGGAGCACCAACCTGGTTTTGTTACTGATAGAGCAGGAAGCCATAGGCTTTCTGTCCTACCACTATTTGACGTGTAGACCACAGGCCACTTTAGGCATTAAATTATGAGACATATTCCGCCACAAATCAGCGCCATATTCTACCCTAATTCTGCCTCCTATTTTTTTCAATGGAAGGCAGAGATCAAGGGAGGATGCTGAAAAAATAAGCATCCTGCTCGATCTTGCTGTGGATTCCATGGCTGATGCAGCTGCAGAGTCTGTGGCGCGAATCACATCTCTGATTGGGTCCATTCATCTGAGCCTAATCAGAAAAGGAAAGGTAAAGCTCTAATTCAGCTTTCTGCCATATCCAGGGGGCTGGAAAACTCAGAGGAATGTGAGATGCCCGCTAGCCAGGAACCCTGCATATCAGCTGTTTTGGAACAGAGAGGCAACCAGTATTTTAACATGTAGGTATAGGAACTGCAGCAGTGCACAGTGTATGGCGGGTGAGCAGAGCTCCTACTAGCAGGTTAATATTACTGGTCAGTGCGCTGTCCTGGAATAGCTGATGTGCAGGGGTTCTGATTGATCAGATGTAATATCGATGGCCTAGTCTAAGGATAGACATCAATATTAGAAGGGTAAATAATCCATATAAAATAGGGAGCCATAATGTATATTAGGGGGTAGGGAACACTCTGGATGATAGGAGACACTATTGGGACTCCAAAAGGGGGTGTTGGTTTGGTGTTTGATGTTGGTTTGCGTTAAAGATGGTGTGGATAGAAAATTTTCATGGTACGTTCCGCACACAACCCGTTCCTCATGCAATCTGAACAGCAAGCTTCACAATCACTAGGGTTTTACTCAATTAGAGGATCTTTACTGTTTCAGTCTGACCATGGCTTTCAGCCATTTATGAAGTCATTTAAAGTTGGGCTGAAGAAAAATAGAAGAGTTGTAGTCAGAGTTGGTAGTTTGGCTTACCAACTCCACAGTTCTGGTTACATTTTTATTCTGAGGGGTGCAATGGCTATATTTTTATGCCTAGTTTTATGTGGCTCATGCAGTATGAAATGCTGAGTGCCTCATTCGTTCCACTATATAGATAATCTCTATGGCTTCCTCTTCTTTCTGCGACAAGAGCCAGAGTGAGGTCACATATTATCAGTCTGTCCTTCTCTTATTGGACGAGTCACGCTCTGTGGAGGGTGAAGGGCTAGGGTTTCATTTGCATAAAACAGCAGCAGAAATAGCAGGAAAAAAGATGATCTCATGGTGAAAAGAAAAGTGGCTACAAAAACAGGGGAACAAAGGTAATATGCTATTTCACACTCTTCTGGGTGGTGACAGGTTCTCTTTAGGTACGTTCCATTTTTTAGCATTGCCAGACCATGTCACTTAGCAGCTTTTGATTTACTACATGCAGCAGTTTAGTAGAGTAAATTCTTTCTAAACCACTTTTTTTCTTCCACTTTAGGTTAGCTGTGTGGAGGGGAAGTGTTTCCTCCTCCTTTTGCCTCGGGCACTGAGATCAGGAAATTCATTGCTAATCACTTTGGTTGTGATTTCTGATTTCAACTGGCAGCAGAGAGAATTGAACTGTGGTCCCTCGGGTGAAGCTGGTTTCACAAGGTAGGCCTCAAGCTTGTTAAGTTAGAGGCCTGCCACGTGCTTATCAATTTTAAATTAATCTCCAGCTTCCATAGCAGTTGCTAAAAATACAGCGTTCAGTTCTGATAGCTCATTTACACTAAACATGGCTCAATACAAATCCTTAAATAAAAGAATGACTTTTGTATTAGCTTATCCTTTCACCTGCATATGTTAAATACATTTGAAGCATTGTATTTGCCCATCCAGTTGATTCTTATACAGTATGCTTGTCACACTGAATAGTTTCTGATGCTTAAACATAATGTAATAACAGACAAAGGAAGCCATAGTAAATGCATAACATGTTATCCCATTCCTCCCTCTTCTACTTTTCTCATTTTGTTGTTTTTGTTTTTTCTTTCTTTAACTTTTTTACTTTCTCATTGACATGGCCAATATGCTTTTTTTTCTATTATTAATCTACTATTAAATGTTTCAGATACAATATTGGGAAATTGTAAAAAATAAAAAAAAAAAGTCATTTGTGTGGTGGAATGGGAAAAACTCAATTCCACCATAGACAGTACTGTGCAAAACTTTCAGGCAGGTCTCGAATATATGCTGCAAAGTAAGAAAGCTTTCAGAAATAGAAGGGTTAATAGTTTATTTTTGTCAATTAACTAAAAAAGTGAATAAACAAAGATAAATCTAAGTCAAATCAATATTTGGCTTGACTACCCTTTGCCTTCAAAACACCATAAATTCTTCTAGGTAGACTTGCACACAGTTTTTGAAGGAACACGGCAGAGAACGTGTTCCAAAGATTTTGGATAACTAACCACATATATTCTGCAGACAGATGCAATGATATTGAGATTAGGACTCTGTGGGGGCAATATCACCCCCTCCTGAACTCCTCCTCCAAAGGCTAGTTACATTTTTCTTTTTTTCATTCACATGTGCTGAGTATTCAACAGCATGTCAATCTCTGCAGCTGTAGCGGCTGTTAATCATAGCAACTACATACTGATCATCCTTGTACGTCCTCATGTGCACATGACTTATAGTAAGAGTCAAACTATCTCCATTACAAAAGCTACCAGGGTTTACTTCTGCATGCCTCCACCACAGTTTGGCTAAAGTAGTTTAACATTATTTTCTTTACTTAGATGAGTATCAGTGACGTAACGATCTCGGTCGCAGGGGGTGCGACCGCTACCGGGCCCGGCAGGATATGGGGCCCATGGCCAGCTGGAGATGGTCGGGCTGCAGACCACTATGATAGCGGTCGAGGAAATCCTGGTTCCCCGACCGCTATACATACTGTTATTGGATATTGCCAGGCCCCTTTCCAATATATGGCAGGGCAGAGCACCCAGGGAAGGTGACTGAAAACAATAAATACATATTCTCACCTCTCCTGGGCACAGCGTTCTCTCCGGCGCTCTTCCGTCATGTGACTGAGGCCTGTGATTAGGCCCCAATCACAGGCCTCAGCAGCGATGTCAGAAGAAGGCCTGAAGACGCTGAAGAAGGCAGGATGGAGCGAGGATGCCAAGGAAAGGTAAGGCAAGGTGAGTATGAATGTTTGTTATTTTTAATCACCTTCCCTGGGCCTCTGATTATTATACTCTGGTGTCTGAGGAGACCCCAGATATAATAATAGGACTGAAGCAAAGGGGTCTGTTGGGGATTGGGGGGTGGGGGGGGGGGGGGGGGGGGGGGGGGCCGGTCATATAATACTGGTTGGGGGCCACTGTGGAGCATTTAATATTGGGTGGGGGTCACTGCTGAGCATATAATACTGGGTGGGGGCCACTGCTGAGCATATAATACTGGGTGGGGCCCACTGTGGGGAGCATATAATACTGGGTGTGGCCCACTGTGGGGGGCATATAATAATGGATGGAGGCCACTGTGGGAAGCATATAATACTGGGTGGGGACCACTGTAGGGAGCATATAATAGAGGAGCCTCTGTGTGGAGCATATTATACTGTGTGGGGCCACTGTGGAGACCATATTATACTGTGTGGGGTCACTGTAGGGAGCATATTATACTGTGTATGTGGGGAGCAATGTGGAGCATATAATGCTGTGAGAGGGCCACTGTCTAGCATATAATAATATCTGGGGCCACTGTCGAGCATATTATACTGTTTGGGGTCCCATAACCGTCACTATCAAGAATTTGCTGTAGGGAGGGGGTAGGGGACCCTGGACAAAAGTTTGCATTGGGGCCCACAAGACTTTAGTTACGCCACTGATGAGTATTATGTGCAATACTTTCTGTTAACACCCCCATATTGTGTACAAAAAAAACATTCCAAACAGTGCATAATTATAAGAATGGTGATCTAAATAATTGTGCCATACTTTGACAAAATAGCAGTTTTATATAAATAACAATGCAATATATTGTCACCAACACTGTACAGTGCAAAAATAATTTAGTATTCAGAACTAAAATGCATAAACCCATCATACAACACTCAGATAATACCAGAATACATTGACCAGATGACATCTCCTCTACATTGCAATTTATTACTATGCCATGTCTCAATAATGCTGCTTTATATTTATATTAAGATTTGTAGCGGTCAGAAGTTTTAAGTAACCAGTCACCTTATGTACTGCCATTTATACGACCTGTAAAACTACAAAAGTCACCCCCCCCCCTTAAGACTGGCCTTGCATATGAAATCAGAGGCGTACAGAGTTACAGTAGGGTTTCATAGTCTACTAAAGTGCCACACAGTATTACCGCTCTGTACAAATCAGCAGTTCTATAGATCAATAATATCCTTTTGTTCATGGGCCCTTAGGCTAAGGCCCCACGTGGCATCCCGCAGCAAAAAAGCGGCAACGCATCGCGGTTATTCCCGCAGCGCTTTTGAAAGAAATTTCGCAGAGGCTTCCTCTGTGGACTTTCCGCTTCAATTATACCTATAGGGAAACCGCCAGCGTTTCCGTAGGTATAATTGACTTGCTGCGATTTCGCATGTCTGCAGAGTGTATTTTAACGCAAAGTGGGGATGGGATTCGCTAGATTCGCTGTGTTTAGGCCACGTTGGGCCCATAAATGCCTTAAATGGTTTTCTAGGTTGTAAAAATAAAACGCATCAGTTTACTATACCTGCATCAATACTGCTCCATTCCCATTCTGAGTTTCCCCACCTGTTTCCAATCCTTTCTTTTATTTTTTAATTCATATAGCGCCAATATAAGAACATACAAACTCCAACCAGATGATGCCCATGTTTGGGTTTAAATCCAGGACACCAGCGACATCACATGACAGCGACATCACATGACAGCAACATCACATGACAGCAACTTCACAAGACAGCAACATCACATTGCTAGAATGATGTCACATCAGGTGCCAATGATTGTGGATTTAATAAGGTAAAAATCTTACTTTTATATTGTAAGCTCATCAAGCCTATTTTAAAGTCCAGAAACTTATATTTAATGTCTCTACATGATCATGTAAGTAGCATTATATGACTTTTTATTTTACTGGTTCCCAAGCAGGAAAGTTTTTCTTGGAAAACTTGCCTTGTTAACTGCACGTATTTAAGATATCCAAATCATTAACCTCACAGTGTGAGAGAGACCTCACCTTCACCAATTCTATTGTGGCCTGTAAAAATGGCATCCCATAAAGACTTGAAAGCCTTACTTTTAATTGACAGCGATTATTTAAAGACTGAATTTATGCACATTGGGGAAAATGGCTCTGTAAATAGCTTCACAATACAAAATGACTGCTTGTAGTTTTCTTTAAAGTATGTGCACGGACTTCTCATTTTGTAGATACAATTGAATTTTTTGGAAAATTAGTTATTTAGGTTTTCTTATGCTTTTCAAATGCAACAAACCTTGGTCAAGACACAATACTTTCTTGTTAACTTACATGTACAACTCACAAATTCTTCAGAGATTTATCTTTGCTGATATTTTAATGTGTTTTGACAGTAAGTCAAGGGGCTTAGCTGTGAATTGTAATACAAATTCTCAGCTTGCTGTATCTTCAAGAAATAAAAAAAGAAGGCAAAGAAAATGAATTTAAAAAAAAAGAAACAAAAAAGGGTCTAGACAGACTTTCCTTCAACTCACCAGGGAGAGATTTTTAAAACCAGTTTATGAGAAAATAATTCAGGTTTGCACAATGCACTTTTTCCCCCCTTTTTTATATTACCGCAGCGCGGCTGACAAATTAAGAACCTGGAGAATTTTATCCAGAAGAATGCAGCTCTGTTTAAAATGTACATTTCCCTCACAGTAGGCTTACTTTACATAGTTGGTTCCCTTTTATAAAGCTGTTAGGAATGGCCATATAAGACGTATAGAAGGAGGCCATAAAACCATTCATCCTCACAGTTGTTAAACTGTTTTGCTGAAATTCCTCCAACACACTCGCTCCCTGCTTCTGAAAGTGGAAAATAAATAGTCATAATAAAATCTCTATTCAAATATAAACTAATTTGCTTTTACAAATGATTAAATTACAAGATATGTTTCAGAGCAGACATTTAGGTAAATCTTTGTGGTGCCAAATGCTAGACTTTGGTTTTAGTCATGTCCATAAGCAATTGTTTCGCTTGTTGTGTGGCAGTTGTCCAATTCCTTAAGGAGAAATTAAATCTTGCTTTAACAGACCGGCAAAGAAATGCATTTCACTTGTACTGTACACATTCATATAGAATATCTGAGGTGTCTCTTTACCCTTGTAGACATAAGCATGCTTTAAAAAAATAAGAAATCGTTATTAAAGTATTTGGCCACTTTCTGGTGAGATTTCTAAAATGCTATATACTGATCCATAACCCTTCAGTACTCACCACAACAGTTTAAAACACCCTGCTGTCCATTTTAGGCCAGGACCCACAGTGGCGGAAACGCCGCTGAAAAAAAACGCAGTGTTTTACAGTCCCTGCAAAGTGGATGGGATTCTAGTGAATCCCATCCACATATTGCGGAAAAATACGTGCAGCGGACATGTTGTGATTTCCAAAACCGTTGTGGTTTTGGAAATCGCAACATGTCAGTTACATCTACATAAACGACGGTGGTTTCCCTATAACTATAATGGAAGGAAACCTGTGTGGACTTTCTGTGAAAAGCGCTGCGGGAAAAACTGCGATGCCATGGTTTTTCCCCCATCACTTTTTTACTGTGGCCCGCTTCGTGGGGCCTTAGCCTTAGGGAGCTTAAATAGTGGATAGCAGCTGCCATGCCCATAGCAGTTAGAAAGGGGTCAGTCTCATGATTTCCCTGACTGCTTCTCTGGCTCGTCCTCAGGGGTGAGCTGTGACTGGTTGTCCCAAACCAGCTGATAAAATAAGAGTTGTTTCAGAGATCCAGGGAGAAGCGGGATGTTGACTCAGTTCACCTTCTAGTAAAACCATGCCATCTAACCATCTTGGATTTTGCCAGATGACAACATGTCCCAATTACAAATGTATGTGCATCCTGAAATATCATCACTTTGTGGGAACAATTACTGTGTGCCACACATAGACAGCACTATAAGAGCACTAATGGAGCTCCATTACTGTATGCTACACAAAAAAGAGAATTATTAATCTGTGGGGGTACAAAGGAGATTTGGTTGGACAAAGGAACAGAACTCATGATTCTTGTATGCACAAACACAAATAAGGAACTTTCTGAATAAGGAAGGCAACAAAAAATAAGTGCCTAATAGTCATGAATATGAAAACCATCTCTTTATCATGTATGTAACTCGCATTTAAGTGTGAATATGATGGGTTAAGCTACAACCTATAAAGGGAGGGGTCTCAAGACTATACTATGTAGAAACACATGTCAAGGGCTTGAACCCTAAGACAGCGTCTTCATTGACCATACCTGTGTGTCAGTGTGTTGTTTTTTCTGTGTTGCTTTTTTTGTCCTAAATTCTGTAGCAACAAGATATTTGTCTTTTTTTGTGTTCTTTGAAAGTTGGTAGGTATGAGACTGATATGAAGAGAGGGCATATCCTTGAACACACTCATAGGGATACAGAAAATGTCTAAATATTGGTGAGAATCATAACGAACATGCATATGAAAAATGAAAGGTATCATAGATGAAGACTTAAAGGGGTTTTCCAGTGAGATAAACTTAACTGACTTCCTCCGATGGTTTCTTCTTGCTGGACCATGGGATTCCAGCCTGGTTCCGTTCCTGAGTCACGTGATCGAAACTTGCCTGCAAACCCAACGTTACTCCACGACCTCTGTCCTCTCCTGTTTTCACAGGCTTTTACTTTTGCTATGGGGGCTGGTTTTACTGTAGTGAAATTGGTAGAAGAGAGAGGGGGTGGAGCAATCTGAGGGTGTACTGGAGGATGGGTACTCAGGTACACCCTAAAAAAAAATTACAGTTATTAGAACCATAGTAATACGAGTTTTAGGCTTAAGCCCCACATAGTGGGCTGCAGCCAAAAAGTACTGCAGGAAAAACCACGGCGGAAATGCATTGCGATTTTTTCCACAGAGCTTTTCACAGAAAGTCCAGAGTTTTCCTCTGTGGACTTTCTGCTTCAATTATACCTATACAGAAAACGCCAGTGTTTTCATAGGTATAATTGATATGCTGCGATTTACATCTGCAATGTGTGGATGGGATTATCCAGAATCCCAAATTAGCCAGAATAACAAAATTGCGGCATTTACGCTATGTGGGGCCCCAGCCTTAGAGTGTTTCTTGAGGGATGTTTCAACAAGGCATGTTTAACAAAAAGTTAGTGGTTCGCACTGTTGTCTTGCAGCGCTGGAGTCCTAGGTTCAAATCCAGCTAAGGACAACATATTCATGGAGTTTGTATGTTCTCCCCGTGTTTGCGTGGGTTTCCTCTGGGTACTCTGGTTTCCCCCACATTTCAAAGACATACTGATAGGGAATATAGATTGTGAGCCCTATGTGGGACAGTGTTGACAATGTCTATAAAGCGCTGTGGAATACGATGTGCTATGTAAGTAAGCAAAATATATAATAAATATAAATATACAGTGCGGAAAAGAAGTATTTAGTCAGACACCAATTGTGCAACTTTTCCCACTTAAAAAGATGAGAGAGGCCTGTAATTGACATCATAGGTAGACCTCAACTATGAGAGACAAAATGAGAAAACAAATCCAGAAAATCAAATTGTCTGATTTTTTAAGAATTTATTTGCAAATTATGGTGGAAAATAAGTATTTGGTCACCTACAAACAAGCAAGATTTCTGGCTCTCACAGACCTGTAACTTCTTCTTTAAGAGGCTCCTCTGTCCTCCACTCATTACCTGTAGTAATGACACCTTTATGAAATTGTTATCAGTATAAAAGACACCTGTCCACAACCTCAAACAGTCACACTCCAAACTCCACTATGGTGAAGACCAAAGACCTGTGGAAGACTGAATCTGCAATAGGCAAGCAGCTTGGTGCGAAGAAATCAACTGTGGGAGCAATAATTAGAAAAGGGAAGACATACAAGACCACTTATAATCTCCCTCGATCAGGGGCTCCATGCAAGATCTCACCCCATGGGGTCAAAATGATCACAAGAACGGTGAGCAAAAATCCCAGAACCACACGGGGGACCTAGTGAATGACCAGCAGAAAGCTGGGACTAACGTAACAAAGGCTACCGTCAGTAACACACTACGGCAGTGCCAGACGTGTCCCCCTGCTTAAGCCAGTACATATCTGGGCCCGTCTGAAGTTTGCTAGAGAGCATCTGGATGTTCCAGAAGAGTATTGGGAGAATGTCATATGGTCAGATGAAACCAAAGTAGAACTGTTTGGTAGAAACACAACTCGTCGTGTTTGGAGGAGAGTGAATGCTGAGTTGCATCCAAAGAACACCATACATACTGTGAAGCATGGGGGTGGAAACATCATGCTTTGGGGCTGTTTCTCTGCAAAGGGACCAGGACGACTGATCCGTGTACATGAAAGAATGAATGGGGCCATGTATCGTGAGATTTTGAGTGCAAACCTCCTTCCATCAGCAAGGGCATTGAAGATGAAACGTGGCTGGGTCTTTCAGCATGACAATGATCCCAAGCACACCCCCAGGGCAATGAATGAGTGGCATCGTAAGAAGCATTTCAAGGTCCTGGAGTGGCCTAGCCAGTCTCCAGATGTCAACCCCATAGAAAACCTTTGGAGGGAGTTGAAAGTCCATGTTGCCCAACGACAGTCCCAAAACATCGCTGCTCTAGAGGAGATCTCCATGGAGAAATGGGCCAACATACCAGCAACAGTGTGTGCCAACCTTGTGAAGACTTACAGAAAACGTTTGATCTCTGTCATTGCCAAAAAAGGATATATAACAAAGTATTGAGATGAACTTTTGTTATTGACCAAATACTTAATTTCCACCATAATTTTCAAATACATTCTTTAAAAATCAGACAATGTGATTTTCTGGATTTGTTTTCTCATTTTGTCTCTCATAGTTGAGGACTACCTATGAGGTCAATTACAGGCCTCTCTCATCTTTTTAAGTGGGAGAAATTGCATAATTGGTGGCTGACTAAATCCTTTTTTTCCCCACTGTACATGTTGAAAGAATTTGTCATGATGGAGAATCTATTTTCCATAAAGAAATCTGCCTTCAAGAAACCCCGATCATGATGTACAGCATTAGTAAGAGATTGTCTCCTATCAAATGTGAAATGCGTATTGTCTATAGGTCCAGTGGTGGAACCTAGAGTGGCAGCATTATGAGATTAATCCTATAAGTATATGATTATTTTTGTCTTCGCCATAATACAGCAGTTTGTTTTATTATATTATATAAGAACATTTTTCCAAACTAAGACCCATGAAGATATTCAACACTATGTACTATGTGAATGAGCACAATGTCCATTTTGACACAAACTTAACCTGTATTCCCAACACTGGACCAGGCAGGAGGTCCGCACAAATGAGAAAAAAGACAGCAGAACAGCACATTAAATCACTTCAGTGTATTTTGCCAGAGAGAGGCAAGGAATTTGTCACTCTGGTGAAAAGGCTTTTGAGGTTTTGAAGAGTGTAATCAACCTATTTTTGCTTTATACTGGAGAGTCCTGCTGGTTTAAGAACATGAAATGCTGATTTAACACCTCCTCTAACAGAGTTGTAGAATCTATTTTAGTGACGTGACTAAGAAGTATAGTGCATACCGCCATACAAATCATGGTAATCTGATGACCTGTGAACACTCTGGTTTTACAGGGCGCTGTTTAAGAAGCACATTATGACTAAAAATAAAAATGAATGTTTAAAATTTAATCTCAGCTGTCGGCTTATTTCTGACTCAAACCCAAACTTGAACAACAACAATAAAGGCAAGCCTAGCTATATTATTTAGGAAAATTGCTTTCAACTTAGAATTACAGCAATTATTGTGCCATAGAGGTTGTCCAGAAATTAAAACAATTATCCAAAGTACAGGAACGTTAATAAAATAAAAAATATATCTGTAACAGCACTGCGGCTTACTTATATAGCGCCATCATACAGAAAGTTAATAAAATAAAAAATCCCATTCATCTGTCACTGTTGCTCTGATGGTTCCTGCTGGTCATTGTTTATTTGCCTGTAGCAATGATATACCATACATATACCTGACCACTGCAATCAACCATTGGTATCGGCACATGACTATCAAAGGCAGTCATCGGCTGCAGCAGTTACTTGAATGCAAGTGACATCATCACTGCAGGACTAGGGAACAGAAACTGGCAGGGACCAGACTGGAGTTGTGTGGTGATTTTAGTTTTTAAATCAACAATACTGCCTTTTGGCATTTGTTTTTTTAAATCCTAAACAGGAGGCACAGTGATATACTGTGTTAGTAGAACATGTCAGGGTCACTAGCAGCAGAGTAGGTAATAGTCAAATGGGGACATAAATGGTGACCAACAAGGCCTGAAAAAGAACTCGCCATGGTAGTTGCGCAGCATAGCAAGGCACAAATGGAGAACAGCATGGCAGAGATGCAGCATGAAGCATAGGTCAAATAAGATGACCAGAGAAGTGAGTGGTCATATGGGGACCACAGTAAGATGGCTGGGGACCCAGAGTTTCAGGGTCTCAGAGTTTCAGGGTTTCACTGTACATAAAGAGCCATGAAAAAGAGACTGAGCCCCCTGAGGCATCTGTGACACATTATATATTGAATTGTATATAGTTGTAGATTTTTAGATATAACATTTAAAAGAGACTGTGCCTTCGGCGCTTCATTCCATCTATCATAAGTGAACCTACGCTGCATTGGGTAATGTATCTTCACCACTGTACCCAATCCTATTGTTTACAGTACTTGCTCTGTTAGAACATACAACATTTTAGAAGGATGTCCTCACCCATAGTCTATCTGTATTAGCCAGAGAAAGAGAGATTGCAAGGAGTTGCTCCCTGGCAACGTTGCAAACACATGTATTATGTGGCCACTCATTTATGTAAATGGATGTCATGTAAGATTCAATGCAACGCTTTACCTTTAGTTTCCTTTAGAATTGGGTTAACAGCTTGTTAACCAACTGCCACTGAATCCTCAGAACTCTTCTTCCTAAGCTTACATTCACACAACTGTGGGTAAAAATAGTAATGCAAAATGTCCAGTTTTCATGGCTGTTTTGCACCCAAGGGCTCCTGCTTTCACAGATCCCTGATACACTGTAGTGAATGCATGGTGATCTGTAAAAACGGACGAAAATAGATCATGACCTATACTTTGACGGTCCATTATAACGGAGTGATTTCTGTGTTGCTCTGGGAGCTCCTAGCATCCTCTGCATTTGTTCATGTGGTGTAGCTTCTTGCTGTGTAGCTTCCTGTGTAGCTTCCACACTACCTCCATCTCACTCCCCCTTCCTCTCTCACTCCCTTACACCCCCTCCCAGTCTCCCTAGCTATCCCACCCACTACTAGTCCTTTCCAACTAAATAACAGCCCACCCCTCCACCCTTCTAACCCATCATACGTATGTGTCTTCCTCTCTGGGAATGGCTCTTCCTTTTCTTTCACTCTCCCGGCTGTGCACAGGCCTGAGACACCTGTGCAGTACAGATGGCACCTCTGACAGCACGTGCACAGACCGGAAGTGCCTCTGACGCCTGCACAGTAGTGATGGAGTGCCATCTCTACTGCGCATGTGTCAGAGGTACCTCCAATCTATGCAAGCGCCAGGAGAGTCAAAGAAGAGGAGGAACTGTTCCCAGTGAGGAAGACACGTAAGTATGATGGGATGGATGGGGGGGGGGGTTAGTATTGGTGATGTTCCGTTTCCGGAAATGGGGAAACAGAGTATCACCGGATTATCAGAAAGTGTGCCTGGGGCGGTCACATGACCGCCCTGGTGATCTAGGTAATTATACATTTTTTAAAACAAAAGTAAATTAGAAGTTAGGCAGGGGGAGGGGGTTTAGTTTAGACAACCCCTTTAAGCTAACACTCACCCTACTAACACAGACAGGACACATTCAGTGAAGAAAGACATGCATTGTCAGACAAGGTAAATACATACCACATATAGCAGGCAGAGAACATCTAATGAGTGAGGGTGCTATGTCTCAGACTCACACCAATCTGATATTGATGACCTATCCTTAGGATTAGTCATATTATATGCTATATATAATATTATATATTATAATATTAATAAATATTTTTAGCCCAGAAAACCACTTTAACAATGTATCATCCTTACAGAAGTTTCAGCTACAGAACCTACTACCTATTGTACTAACATCACTAGCTGGTTTACATTTAGAAAAATGGTTGTCCTGTTGGGAAAATGGAACAATGTTTTGCCAGAGATAACCATAACCAAGCAAGTACTTTCTTATGAGAACCTAATGTCATTGCTCAATCCATAAATATTACTTAATAAAAAAAAAAAACTTTAGAAAGTTGTAAAACAAAAACAAAAAACTAAGTGATACTCATTTTGTGGACCCTTGACGCTCCAGTGCCTTTGCTTCCTGAGTCCCTCTCTCTGGTATCCTGGCCACCAGTGATACCATTCTGATGTGGGAATACTACAACCAATTACTAGCTGCATTAGTGATTTCAGTGGTGTCTTCACCAGCCAGTGCTTGATGAAATACCAGGCCAGGAGACAGAAACCAGGGCAGGACAGCCTTTTTAAGAGTTCATATTTAAATAGGACCTTTCACCACCATTATCAACTCAACTCTTTGCATTCATTAATAGGTTCCTCTCCAGAGATTCCAACAGTTGAAATTTTTTATTTGCGTTTCAGCACCCAATATGCTAATTATGCTCTCCATTGTAGAATGGGTGGTCCCAGGGTTTCTGCTTCAGCCCAGGTCTGCCCATCTGACAGTAGAGAGTCTAATTAACATATTGGATGATGAAATTAACAACACCAATTGCACAGGAATTGTGGGGGTTATAGAAAAAAAAATCTCACTGTGCCAAAATCACTGGAGCTGCTCCTATTAAAGAATGCAAAGAATGGGAGTTGGTGAAGGTGGTTAAAGGTCCTTTTTCTTGCTGTTTTTATTTTTATTTCTGCTAGAAATGGTCTTTAAATATATTGCTGCTTATTTTAAGCATGCATTTTCTATAGATTTTTTTAGTTTTGAAATGAAGCTGCATGCTGTTAGGTGATGTAAAAAAAAACCCACTTCACGAATGCAAGGGGTCAAAAAAGGAACATTAATTATCTGCTTCTTTATTCTGTTAGAAAACTTTAGAAAATGTTTTAGATTTTTCTGACATAGTCCTATTTTTACACATGGATATCCTTTGAAGGACTTTATAAAAAGCATGGCTAATGAATGCTGAGAAAGAAGCTATCAGCAAACCTATTAGGTACTATGTTTAGATGAGAGGTACAAATTCTCCAAGTATATTCCTGAGGGTTATTTGTGAAGTTATAGTAATATACTCCTAATGGGAGTTAGGATGTACTGACATCGGAAGCGAGACTGACAGGCCCACAGTTAGCTGTCATTTCCATCATAGCACTTATAGGCTTGCCAGGCATTCTCTAAGCAGACGAAGAAAGGAAGGGTTCTGTGTGACAGTATTGTACAAGAATGCATGTGAATACCATTATGGTATTGAAAGTGTCAGGTGCCAGCAGAACAGCCCTGATCAGATAGACAAGCATCGCAATGAATGCTTTAAGGTTATTTGAATCCTGTCATTTCTATCAGCCAGCTATCCACAAGTGAATCTTTCATTAGTTTGTTTTGCTTAGATGCGCGGCACAAAAGAGACGTAGACCCAGCCCCTTGGCTACTTCATCATTAACTGCTTATGACGGGTGGTGAGAGGCAAGGGAACACAGCAGAACCCCACCCGAGTGTCTGCTCATTAACGCCTGGCAGTGAGAAACTGGAGTGAGTGGACACTGGCACAAGTTAAATATCTATTTTGAAGGGAAGGCCAAAAAGACTCTCAGTAGATTTAATTAAAACCATCGTGAACAGATGGGGATGATGGAAAGAGATCCAGCTTGAGACCATTCATCTGTCTAGACTTGAGTGTTTTAATGAAGCCTTTTCCTTTTTGCTTGCCCCCACACTGTAGCATCTACTTAGCTGTATGCAAAAAGCTTAGCATTGCAACCCTGCTGTTAAAGCTATAGTGCTGTAGACTATTTCACTACACAATATCCAGTGTGTCGGTTGTAAATTTCCCCATTCAGAAGGCAGCTAAATAACCCAATATTCATTTAGTTGTGCAAGTGTTTAGCTACGGGGCAATTTCTTAATAGCTGTTGCCAGCTGTTGCAGCCCACCCAAAGGTACTACGGCAATCAACCGTAATGATTTGTTGTATGACTTGCTGTATGGAAAAAGCTGAAATATCTATTTTTTGTTTACCATTTTTCAAGAATCAATAGAAAAGCTCGATTTTTACTTGACATGGGGAATTTAACCCTCAGGAAGTATTGGAAAAGTAATTTTAAGGAACGTAAAAAATCCCCCAGGTTTATTTTCTGATATATTTTATATTCTTCAGTGGCCTAACACTGCAATGTGGATATAATATTCTCTACTGAACTTGATTGCTTTTCTAATGTGGTTCAATATTGCCTTAGCAAATCTGAGTAGATCTGTACAACTAAAGATGAAATTTACCAACCAAAAAAGAAATATTTTCTGCAGGTGATAAAAAAGGTTGAGAAACAGACATACAAGCTGCAACAGGGTAATAACTAAGATAGGAACAGAGCAAGACGGCCAAGTACTGCAGGTAAATATTTTGGGTAGCAGTTCTTATATTTCTGTAGCTACTGAATGCTAGATGACACAGGAAGCAATGGCGTGCATTTCAACTCAGGCAGCATCATTTCATGTCTGCAAGGGGGGCACGTTTTGGTAGATATACAGTGAGTACGGAAAGTATTCAGACCCCTTTAAATTTTTCACTCTTTGTTTCATTGCAGCCATTTGCTAAAAGCAAAAAAGTTCATTTTATTTCTCATTAATGTACACTAAGTGCCCCATCTTGACAGAAAAAAAAACCAGAAATGTAGATATTTTTGCAAATTTATTAAAAAAGAAAATCTGAAATATCACATGGTCATAAGTATTCAGACCCTTTGCTCAGTATTGAGTAGAAGCACCCTTTTGAGCTTGTACAGCCATGAGTCTTCTTGTGAATGATGCTACAAGTTTTTCACATCTGGATTTGGGGATCCTCTGCCATTCTTCCTTGCAGATCCTCTCCAGTTCTGTCAGGTTGGATGGTGAACGTTGGTGGACAGCCATTTTCAGGTCTCTCCAGAGATGCTCAATTGGGTTGAGGTCAGGGCTCTGGCTGGGCCAGTCAAGAATGGTTACAGAGTTGTTCCCAAGCCACTCCTTTGTTATTTTAGCTATGTGCTTAGGGTCATTGTCTTGTTGGAAGGTGAACCTTCGGCCCAGGCCGAAGTCCAGAGCACTCTGGAAAAGGTTTTCTTCAGGATAACTCTGTACTTGAGCATATTCATCTTTCCTTCAATTGCAACCAGTCGTCCTGTCCCTGCAGCTGAAAAACACCCCCATAGCATGATGCTGCCACCACCATATTTCACTGTTGGGATTGTATTGGGCAGGTGATGAGCAGTACCTGGCTTTCTCCACACATACCGCTTAGAATTAATGCCAAAAAGTTAAATCTTCATCTCATCAGAACAGAGAATCTTATTTCTCATAGTCTGGGAGTCCTTCATGTGTTTTTTGGCAAACTTTATGCGGGCTTTCATATGTCTTGCACTGAGGAGAGGCTTCCTTCGGGCCATTCTGCCATAAAGCCTCGACTGGTGGAGGGCTGCAGTGATAGTTGACTTTGTGGAACTTTCTCCCATCTCCCTACTGCATCTCTGGAGCTCAACCACAGTGATCTTTGGGTTCTTATTTACCTCTCTCACCAAGGCTCTTCTCCCACGATTGCTCAGTTTGGCTGGATGGCCCGGTCTAAGAAGAGTTCTGGTCATCCCAAACTTCTTCAATTTAAGGATTATGGAGGCCACTGTGCTTTTAGGAACCTTGAGTGCTGCAGAAATTCTTTTGTAACCTTGGCCAGATCTGTGCCTTGCCACAATTCTGTCTCTGAGCTCCTTGGGCATTTCCTTTGACCTCATGATTCTTATTTGCTCTGACATGCACTGTGAGCTGTGAGGTCTTATATAGACAGGTGTGTGCCTAATCAAGTCCAATCAGTTTAATTAAACACAGTTGGACTCCAATGAAGGAGTAGAACCATCTCAAGGAGGATCAGAAGGAAATGGACAGCATGTGAGTTAAATATGAGTGTCACAGCAAAGTGTCTGAATACTTATGACCATGTGACATTTCAGTTTTTCTTTTTTAATAAATTTGCAAAAATATCTACATTTCTGTTTTTTTTCTGTCAAGATGGGGTGCTGAGTGTACATTCATGAGAAATAAAATGAACGTTTTTGTTTTTAGCAAATGGCTGCAATGAAACAAAGTGAAAAATTAAAGGGGTCTGAATACTTTCCGTACCCATATGTACAGGTGCATCTCAATAAATTAGAATATCTTTGAAACGTTCATTCATTTCAGTAATTCAGTAATACAATTCATAATCAGCATCTTCCATGATTGTGTGTCCTACTGAACCAGACTGAGGGACCATTTAAAGGCTTAGGAAACCTTGGCAGGTGACACACTGAATTTACAATGCTGAACTTTTTTACAATATTCAAATTTTCTTAGATTTAGGTTTTCATTAGCTGTAATCCATGATCAACATTTACAGAAATAAAACACTTGAAATAGAACACTCTGTGTGTAAACAATCTAGAAAATATAGGTCATTTTTTTATTTAATTACTGAAATAAATAAACGTTTCAAAGATATTCTAATTTATTGAGATGCACCTATACAATCCATCTTGGACTCTCTCATTTCATTTTTTTGTATCAGGCAGCAGAAGGCTTTTGGAAACCATTGATATTAACAATTAAAGGGGATGTCTCATGGAATTCTCTGTGTGGTCTATTGTAGGGTTCAAAAACCTCTAGTGACCACCTGTTATTAACAGAGGAAGCCATGTCTGGCAAAACATTTATCCTGGAATGTTGCTGCAAAGAAAATCTAGTATTACATGACTTAGTAATACATGAATAAGCTGCCACACGGGGGTATGGGGTGGGTTAAGGGTGAAAATAAAACTAGAGCAGCACTTACACATTAGATTAGTGTTGGCAGATCCATTTGACTAAGTTTTCACCAATATACCAACTTATACTAAAGTATCTATACCGAAAGCTATGTCTGTTCTATATGCTTTAGATATGCAGGATTGGAAACATATACGCATGCAAGGTATAATTTGACAGAACATTTTCTGTTTAAGCACACACCGGCACAGATATTCTTGTCTCATGCCAGTACTTGGCAGTGACAAGCTTGGTTCCAGGTAACAGTCAACCTCTAATGATTGATCAGTCTACAAAAGCAAAAATGTGATTGATTCCTTGTTAATTACTGAAGTTGTCTTGTGGCTCTTGAGGGCTAATTTGGACAGCCTTGATCTAGGAACATGTTGCCTTGAATGACAGGAAAGCAACTGTGCCTTGGGCTGATGTGGACATTCTAATGATTCAGGTCAGTCAAGAATGAGAGTTTATTCTATTCCCATGACTAGAACGTTTGTTTAGGTTTTCTTACAGAAATATGTCCAGTAAATATGGATAACAAAATACATTTTGTTAACTGGCAATGCCAGACTTGTGATATGTAACCCTGAAAATAAAACTCATTCTATATTAGCTTTATTCCTGCTAGCACATTGGTTTATAAAAGTACAGTGGTCCTTACTATACAAGTAAATCGTCTTTGGAATAGCTAGTTGAAGTTAAAGAGGCTTTATCAGCATATTTTGTGGTCCTATTTATTGGCAGCATATTACAATGACTAGTTTTCTGGGGTTATAAACCAAACAACACAAAATATTGTGCTGATCACTCCCCCCGCAAATTGCCATCTCACCAATAAATCATAGTCACTATGTATACAGGAAGATACACAGCAGCTGTCAATCATTGGTGGTATTAACCAAATGGGACATCACCTTTTACTTCTCAGTATCAAAATCAGAGGAGTCTAACAAAGTTAAGCAGCCAAAATTTAAGCAGCCAACATTGGATGTGTATCAGCCAAACCTGCTGATCTTAATTGGCCCAGCCCCCAAAGCACTTTATCTTCATTTACATATGAATAAATAGATTTACATAAAAATTAGGCTTCAAAGCTGAATAACGGAGGCATATTTGAAATCACATCTATGAGGTATTGTATTTAGGTTTATAACCAAGTCCCTTTAATGGCAAGTTTTTCCCCAACATACCGTAAAGCAGTCCACACATATGAGATAATGATTTGTGATATTGCAGCCAATCATTCATCTTAGGGACCCACCAGAGAGCTAGTTTTAACAAAAAATTGACTCAATGGTCCTTAAAAAATTGTAAATGATTGACCAAAATTAACTAATCATGTCACATGTACATTGTTTCAGACAACCATGGTTGAAATTCCAACCAGGCCAGTTACATTATCAGGAGACAAAAGTCTTCCATGAGAAAATGCAAACAATTATATGTGCTAATTTTTCATTTTGGACAGATTTTACATAATATATATAGGCACCTTAGGATATGACATCGCTATCTATGTAGTGGAGGTGTACCTGCTTGGATGTTCAGGAGATTTTCTGCACAGTACTGCTCCCCAGCAGACGTTGTTCAAAGATGAGTTTCTCAGACAGATTGGAATGAATGGAGCTGTGAAGTCAGCTCTGCACAGTGCCAGGTCAGGACTAGTGATGTGCATATATAAAATGTGAAGGGGCTTTAGCTCTATGACTAACACTGTGGCACCTTCATTTTACAGATGGTGTGATTCCCAACGATCGGACCCCCACTGACCAGACATTGAAATCATCCTCTAATGATATTCCATCACACTGCAATGGTGGCAAAACCTTTTGTAACACATGAACACATAATAGAATCACATGGTAAGAATAAAGCAGTGTCTTGAGTAATTAAAACTTTGGTTGCTGTCTACCTTTATGAAGCAAATCACAAAATTCATTTCTTTCCTAGGACTGTATAAACAATTTTTCCCTAGTTCTAGGTCTTCACAAACTAGTTACGTGAATATGTAAAAACAGCTCTTTGCTCTGCTAAATTCCCTACTATATTAATCTCATTATCCTTTGAACCGTTTAACTGGCAATGCCAAATGCAATTTGTATTCTGCAGCAAAGCAAATGCTCTAAACTGATTATCCCAATATGAACCGTGGCAATCCTCGATATTGTTGGGCCTGAAAGGCCGTCTATCCACTGAATAGAGTTCCCATATGCCTTCTGAGCTTCATGACAAAATGTTGCGTCTGCTTTGCAAGGGATAAATTAAGCGTGTGAAAGTCTTAGCAAAGCCCTCATTTTCCAGTTAATCAAATCTCTCCTAATCAAATTAGCACACATAATTCCTCTGGATGCAAGGCACAAAAAGTGCATTATCCCCTTCTTTGGAGTTGAAAGGGAGAGAACAGCATGATGCCTTTTCTCCTCTGCTTGAGTGGGCCCAAATAGAGGAGTTCTTCAGAAAGGCAGTTTGAGGTAAACTTTGGCAGCATTAGTGTTCTCAGCTCATTAAATCCACTGCCTCTGTGACCACCTCCAGGGACCACTGAAGCATTCTGTAATGAGATACTTGTTTAATTTTTCTTCAAAGGCTGGACATCTGTGACAAACCTCCCCATTTCAGCCCCACACAGGCATGTTTATCAATAGGCCTTAGGCCTCTATCTGGTTTGATGGAGTGTTTTTCATTGAATAAACCAGATAATAAATTTCGAAGAGAACAGAACAATTGCCATTAACTCTGCTCTCTCCGAAAAGTCGAAGCCCATCATGAAAATTCAATAGCCGGCAGAGCTAAATGGATAAATGTTCACAGTCAACCTTTTTAATTGATTTTCCTTCATGAAATGATCTAGTCTCTGAAGCTAGCCGTCCCCAAGCCCCTCTTTAACCTTTCTTTTCATTCCACATACATTTAGAAACACTGAACAAAAACGAATAGCTAAAATATTAATCTCCCTGGAGAGCAAAGGCCTGCAACAGACCATATTCTTAGATCAATTCCCAACAGTGTCAGTGGTCGACAAAAGAATGAAACACACTTTTAGTTCTATTCAGGAAGCCTCTGCTCATGACCTTTATTGAAAACCAACCACCACATCCCGACACTGGCTGCAACTAAAAAGCCTTCACTAGATAATAGAAATTCACTGCAGATATTGTTATGTCTCTTTTACTCAGTCACTTCTGGTTATTTGATAATGAGGCCCGAGACATGCATAATGAAAGCTGTCTCAACAATATTTGCACTTTAATGCTTTATTATGTCTATGAATATGTTCTAAGTGGTAATGTTCTAGATTTCTCAGTTTTCATGAGCCTTTCAAACGCATAGGAAATGATAACAAGCTATTATGATTTCTGAGTCCTTAAACAGCATGAAAAGCAACAGTTATGAGAGTCTTATGATTTTACTTTGTTTTTAAACCAAATTTAGAAATTCAGTATCCCTTTGCCCCTCTAATCATTATCCATTGTATGTAATTTCATGCTTCTTGACGTCATTCCCTTCTCACATGGTTCCTTTTTCATCTTGCACATACTTACTTCATTTAGACATATATTTAAAGCTTGGGAACATCTGGGTTTTGAATGAGACTCTGTGACTTAGATTTATTAACTCTTTTAAATCATGCTGGGTAATGAAAAGTACTCTTTGAGAGAGTTAAGATGAGTGATTACAAAAATGCTCCAGCAATATGATAAGAAAAACTGCCTTGACCAGATAAATACAGCTGTCCTTGTCAGTGGTCTATAGCAGACACTTGGGCTGCTGTTGACGAAACCTAATGCAGACAAGCGTGGAGGTGTCAACTGTGGCAACCCATCACATTCCAGCTGTCAATTTGCGGATCTGATTTCTATGGACAAGACCAAGGCATTTCATCTGCACTAGTTTGTATAAATAAAGCAAATGTGTCTATAAGATAACCAGTGTTTATTTTTGCATTTAACTAGTTTATGAAATAGAAATAGGTGTCAATACTCATAGTTAATTGTCATATTCAATATTTTCCATGCTCTTGAAGGATATATCTAGAATTTTTATTCATATAACAGTATAACATATGTCCACAGGCTATGTACGGTATTGCAGCTCAGTTCCTTTCACTGCATTACAGCTGTGCTGCTATCTCTGGAAGAAAACAGCCATGTTTGTATAAGCCTGTACAACCCCTTTAAAACCAACATTGGTAGTTAAACAATACACATATGAAGGATTTAAAACTGATGAAGGACCATTTCCTAAGACTCCTCCTGTTATTCTATCAATTTGCATGCGCTCTGTATTCTAATGCCCAGTACAGTTTGATCACACACAAATACTCACACATGCAGTGGCCATGGTTTACAAATTGATAAATGGTTAAAAAAGAACTCCCACAAAATATCCCGCCTTCCAAATTATTATGCAAATTGAATTTAAGTGTCATAAAGATTTCAGCTTTTGTTTCTCACTTAAACTCATGGATGGTTTTGTGTCTCAGGGCTCTTTGGATCACTGAAATCAAACTCAAAAACCTATGTTAATTAGTTTGCCAGGTGAGCCAAATTAAAGGAAACCTACTTTTCTTAAGTAGGTTGCACATTATTAAGCAGGCCACAGGTTTCAAGCAATATGGGAAAAAATGATCTCTCTGCTGCCAAAAAGCATCAACTAGTGCAATGCCCTGTACAAGGTATGAAAACATTAGATATTTCACAAAAACTTAAGCGTGATCATGTGAAGAGATTTGTGGCTGATTCAGAGCACAGGTGGGTTTGTGCAGATAAAGGCATAATGAGAGGCTGTCACTTGCATCCACCATTTAGGAAAATCAGAAAAAAATATAATTTTCATGATAATCGTGTGGCCATTAACAATTAATTTCAATGGATACACAAATTTGTGGAAAAGGTTTACCTGTTTGCTGTTTGCCAACAAAAGTGTGTGACCATTTAATTATTTATAAACGGCACCCTCCATAGAAAGTCATGTTTTTTAGCAAGGGCGTATCTAGCAAAGACTGGGCAAACTTTTGACTTGGCACCCCCCATACGGCATAACGCTCCCTTTACTGGCCTCCACGTGGTATAATGCCCCATTTACACACAACATAATGTCCCACAATGGCCCCTTCAGAGTATAATGTCCCATAGCGGTTCCTTTCACACAGAATAATGTCCCATAGTGCAGAACCCAAAATTTTGGGGGTTCACCACGCAATGGCCTCAGGCGGCACCTCATAGAATAAACTGGGGAATGTCATTTTTTAAATTGGCCACTACTTATTGTGTTATTGCAATAGATAGCGGCCGATAATTTTTACTCACTTGTCCTTGCTCCTGTCCAAGCCACCCTCACTGCTGCCTCTAGGCGGCACTGCATGTAAAAATTATAGATAGTGGCCTAATATATACTGGGGGTCATATACTGTGCATATGGAGGGTGTTAAAAAAAAATGGGGTCCTAATCTGTGAGTGTGTGTGGGGGGGGGGCTAAAAAAGGGGATTATATACTACGTTGGGCCATAAAAAGGGGTCATATACAGTGTTTGGGGTGTATAAAAGAGGGTCATAAACTGTGTGTGGGCTATAAAAAGGGGGATCATATGCTTTGTGGGGGGTAAAAAAGGGGGTCATATACTGTGTGTGGACCATAAAAAGGGGTCATATACTTTGTGGAGGCCATAAAAAGGGGTTATTTACTGTGTGGCGGCAAAAATGGAGGTCATATACTGTGGGGAAGCCAAAATAAAGGGGTCATATACTGTGGGTGGAGCCATAAAATGGGGTTATATATCATGTGGGGGGCCAGAAAAAGGGAGTCATGTATCGTGTGGTGGACTAAAAAAGGAGGGTTGTATATCATGCGGTGGCCAAAATAAGGGGATTTTTTGATCTACAGGTGCACCTCAATAAATTAGAATATCTTTGAAACGTTTGTTTCTTTCAGTAATTAAATTAAAAAAGTGACCTCCTATATTTTCTAGATTCTTTACACACAGAGTGTTCTATTTCAAGTGTTTTATTTCTGTAAATGTTGATTATGGATTACAGGTAATGAAAACCCAAATCTAAGAAAATTAGAATATTGTAAAAAAGTTCAGTATTGTAAATTCAGTGTGTCACCTGCCAAGGTTTCCTAAGCCTTTAAATGGTCCCTCAGTCTAGTTCAGTAGGACACACAATCATGGAAGACGCTGTTTATGAATTGTATTACTGAATTACTGAAATGAATGAACGTTTCAAAGATATTTTAATTTATTGAGATTCACCTGTACCAAAGGGAGGATGTCCTACTTAGGGGAGTTCCAGCAAGCAACCAAAGATAGCTGGGTTGGGCATCTTTTTTATTTGGGGGAGGGGGGAACCTTTCTATAATTTGCCTCAGGCAGCAGAGAGTCTAGGTTCACCCCTGGGTCTTTTCAAAGTCTTCGGGCTACTTCAACAACGTCACAGATGTTAGTTATGCCAGCGTCATTATGCATCATGATGCCAACCTGATCCACATGATGTCTGTGACGTCATTGAAGAGGAGCCCAGAAGAGGTGAGTAACACTGTTTTTTATGTTTGATCACTCCAATCATTATACTCTGGGGTCTGAAGAGACCCCAGAGTAAAATAATAGCAGTTTCAGTTTGGACGTATTCAGCCCGAATGTAACTGCCAGGCCAGCAGAAGGTGCCCAACTAAGGTTGCAGCCATTACACCTGCTACGGCGGTAGTTCCGCCACTGGGTTTGCAGGGGTCTCAATGCCTCCAGGAGAATATCCCCCTACCTCTAAAGCCCCTTAGACACCGTCACTATTCACCGTGGCAATTAAGGGGTTAACCGCTTAGGATCGGTACACAGCCTGGCACCCATGCCTGAGCATGCAGGTGACGTCCATTTTTCTGCCGCAACCAGGGGCGCACCGCTAATGAGGCGAGGTGAGGCGGCCGCCTCGGGCGGCACTGTCTGGGGGGTGGCATTTTGCTATTTAATGTAAACCAGCCCAGGACAGGCCGCTTTAAAAAAAAAAAACAAAAAAACAAAAAAAAACCAGAGCTGAGCGCGGCCTGTCCTGGGCTGGTTTACAAGACGTCGCATCTCAGCGCAGGCGGCGACACAATGACGTCATCACGCCGCCTACGCTGAGACACAGACGTCGCGGACAAGAGGAGGAGGTGGCGGCGGCGGCTGCATCAAGGCATCGCAGGTGAGTATAGCTTTTTTTTATATATATAAATAGGCCGTAACCTGTTGGAGCATCCCCGGCAGGTCAGGGCCTATTTATTTACCTACCCCGCGTCTGCTCGTGGCCGCCCCCGCTTCCCCTTCTGCTATGGGCCGCAGAAAGGGAAGCGGATGCCGCTGTGAGCGGCCGCGGGCATCGGTAAGTTAGGCCGCGGGCCGCAAATACTACTATTATTATACTCCGGGGTCTATTCAGACCCCGGAGTATAATAGTCGGAGGCCTAGGGTTGGTGAGAGAACATAAAAAACAGTGTTACTCACCTCCTGCGATCCGATGTAACTCCGAGCAGGCTTGAGGCCTGTGGTGACGTCATCAGGTCGCGTCGCCGGCCTGATCACGTGATGTGTGTGCGCAATTAAACAGGGCCGAAAGCTGCAAGGAGTGCACCGGTGTCCAGGATAGGTAAGTAACTCTGATTTTTATGTTTGTATTCTCCCCTGGGTCTCCAATCATTATACTCTGGGGTCTGAAAAGACCCCAGAGTATAATAATAGTTCATGGGTGGTCCACTATGGGGCATAATACCCTGTGCAGGGACCACTGTAGAGCATAATACCCTGTGCAGGGGCCACTCTGGAGCATAATACAAGAGCAGGGGCCACTATAGAGCATAATACCGAGAGCAGGGGCCACTATGGAGCATAATACCGTGTGCAGGGGCCGCTGAGAGGCATAATCCAGTGTGCAGGGGCCGCTGCGGGCCATAACACTGTGTAATACTGTGTGCAGGGGCTGCTGTGGAACATTATAGTGTGTGTAAATGGGGCGCTATAAACATGGGCTATGGCACCTGTTTATATTATACGCTGTCTGTTTATAGTGACCGTGTGATGTAATTGTAGCCTTGTCACATACTGTAGACATGTACAGGACGAGGCTGCAGTTACATGACATGGCCGCTATGAGATGAATTACACTATGTAAACAGAGAAGCGGTCACGGCGCTTACGCAGTTACCATTCAAACAGCTGATCAGTGGGGGTCCTGGGTTTTTGAACCCCACTGATTAGTTTATTAATGACCTGGAAAACCTTTTAATTAGTTAACACCTGGGGTATTATTAATAATGGGCACTATTTATACAGGGTACACACGGACATTATTAATATAAAGATGCACTTGGGAGTATTATTCATTATGGGGGGTTATATCATATATTATATAATTGGGGGTAGCAGCAGGATGGGGGCTTTGTGTAGGTGAGGACAATGTGGGTTGGATGCCTGGAAAAGTGAGGAGCCAAAGATGTCTGTGTTGCAACCTTTACAGAGACAAGTCACAGCTAGAAGAAGTGGTCATGGCGGTCCAAAGGGAAGAGAAGGGAAATGTGACCGATTAGTCAGAGACATCACCGGTAAGTCACAGAATGTTACTGCCCTGTATTCACCTAAATGATAGAGGATAAATACCTGAGTGATGGGGGTCTGTCTGCTGAGACACGCACTGAGCCTGAGAACTGGGTTTTTCCCCCCACTAGGTGGGAATCCAGCCTGACCGCAGCCATATATATAGGTGTGTCACTTGGTGGATGGACGAACCCGCGTGGCTCTCATTCACTTCAATGGGAGTGCCAAAGATAGCCGAAGTCCAGTACTCAGATATCTGCGGGGCTCCTATTATAGAGAATGGGGGCCACGTGGGCTTGTCTATCCACCAAGCAGAAGATATGTGAAGTTACTTTCATTGTTAATGCCGTCTTGTTGATCTGATACTGAAGTAATACAGGAAGAAGAATTCTTAAAAACTGTTTTATAACTTTGTGTATTGTGTATATTGTACGACAATAACAGTGTTAAACTAGTAGCATGGAAACTCAGGTTTTTTTTTTGGTTTTTTTTTGGGGGGGGGGGGGGGCGTCTTTCTATAGTCCGCCTCAGGCAGCAAAGAGGCTAGGTTCACCACTGGCCGCAACTGAAGTAAAAAGTCAAATGTGGTGGAATATGGCCCGTTAGTGACCAATATAGAAGGTCTATACATTGGTCACTATTGGTTGAAAAAAATGAATAATAAGTTAAGAAAATAATGAACATATGCAGTAAAAAAACAGAAGAGGCACTACAGACCTCCTTAGAGCATGTGAATGTGGAAGGCCAGTCAGGTAGCCTTTCACTCTTCAGCTATTGAAGTGAGCATGCATGTTAATTTTGGCAGTAACACATTTCTCTAAAGACATGAGAGACCAAGGCAGATGATAAATGCAGCGCAAATCTAAAAGCAGTTTTGATGTGTTTAAGTTTAAACCTTTATTGGAGAAGCTGACCTTGCTAATATACTATGTAGATTTCTTGCCAGCAAACCATTGGACTGTAAAGCATGGATTCAAGCTGTGGGCAATGATCTGTAAAAGAAATGAATGAGTGGGTTTTAGCAGCCAGAATCTGTAGCCTAGTATCTGTATCTGACAGCTGTCACCCTCTCTACTGAGGCCAAACCCAAGCCCCTTATTTAAAAGCAGTCTGGCTGATCAGATTACTGGGACAGTGTGTCAAAAGTGACTGCACACAACTAAAAAGACTGAAAGTCAACCTATAAATAGATATACTAGCTGTCTTTTTGGACATCTTAAAGGGTCTGCTGGTGGATTTGCAATTGCAGGGTTATATATTTGCCAATGGTAAAATGAGTCAGTGCGGTCTAAATGTAGATATTGGCCGACATCAATGTGTATTTCTGCAGCTGAATTTTATTCCCTAGTCCTCAACTATTCCACAGGGATTTGCAAGCAAAAAGGAAACCCTTGTTATTTGCATAACTATATAATCCTTAAGGCATTGCTTCTGTGAAAATAAAGACGAAGCTCAGGACAGAGCTTCTTTATTTCATATCTGTTGTATATGTCAAACTGAGCTTCATCCAGAACAGCTGTAAAAGCACTCAGACAGGAACGTCAAAAGTTATCTATAGGATGTAATAAGAGCAAAGCTTACTTACTGGGCACCGATGTGTTATAAATGACCTGACAGACATTTTAGAACATGTACCAGCTTTTCCAAGAAGTATTTCTCTCTCTTCAAAGGAACGTTGATGAAATTATTGGCAAATGAAAACTTGTAAACAGCTTCAGATAACAACCATGTGGAAATGTAGACATGTGCACCAAATGATACACTTAATATGCTTCTGTGGCTACATTCATGCACTGGTAAAAGTAAACGCACTCCCACACAAGATTTTGCAGAAATGCTACGCAATGTAAAAAGCACAACAGTCAACACACAAGTGAGTGGTATTGATTTACTGTACAATTACTGTTAATGTAGCGGTTACATTCTGGAAAAGGTAGCCAAGGGAACTGCTTCATTGCTCACTGGAGCCAGGAATAACATGAGTTTAAGCATTTCTCCAAGCAGCCACCTTTTGAAGAAACAGTCCCTCCTTATGACCCAGATCCCTTTGTTACCCATCAGCTTATTTTGCATAGCAGCAAACTATTCACATTACAGCACTTTACAGGTGTCACCACTCCCTGCCCTAAATGGGACTAACAATCGGTATGCCGTTGGAGTGTGGGAGAAATTCAGACTACCTTAAGGAAACTCATGCAAGCACACAGAGAACATACAAACCCCATGCAGATGTTGCCTTTTTTCAGATAAAAAATTAGGACCCTAGTGCTGCTTAGCAACAGTGCTAACCAGTGAGCCACGTGCTACTGCATCACATGTCCCTCTGTACAATTATTCTATAAATTTGCATTAATACATTTACTGTGGCACTGTGTATTGCTCTATAAAATAGCATAAATCCATTTAGCACACATCATTTAATTACAATTGTTTATCGCTGATACATTCGTATATCTGATTTTATGACAATGAAAATTACTATTTTCATGCACAAAAGTGGCCAGAAGACATTGGGCTTTTTTTTTTTTTTTTACACATGTGAAGATATAGTGCTAGCTGTAGTACAGAATATAAAATATAACTGCACCCTAGAGGACCATTCTTCAAAAAATCATATTTTATGCCACGTCCCACACTGTTTCCTTTAGTTCTGGTCCTACACCCAAATGGAAGGCATTTCCTCCCAGTTTGCCAACATCACTATAAACTGTAATTCCTATAGGTACAAACCCCGACTACTGTGAAAATTCAAGGCATTAACTCTGACTTTTTACTGTCGAAGGAGAACCAGTCCTTAAAAGACCATTTTGTATTTTTTTGTTTCATGCCATTTATTACAGTTCAGAAGAGTAGCTCAACACTCATTCTATAATGTATTATCAATGTATACCAAGTGTGAGACTTGCATACAAAGACCTTACTTTAACTGGCCACCATGAGTAGACAAGCTGTCTTAGGTTAACACACACTGTCAGAAATATTTTACTGTAAACTGCTACCCATTCTGCAAACCAAATGCAGCAAAAGAAGCAAAAATCTACAAATGAGTTTCTCGTATATTTCTTATTTAGCCAAACTAGTCAACCATATATATGAAATAAATGATGGCAATAAAATGTAGTTTATCCAATAATAATCATCTCCCACATCCCCAGTATGAAGCTAGTTAGCAAGAGGGGGGTTCAACTACCAGAAAACATTGTTGCCACATCTTTTATGCCAAGAGAGACGACCGATTGAGCCACAAAAGTCCAAGTGGGTAATCTTATCCCTTTCTCATGCATGCATTATAATGTTGGCAGATTCACCTACATTAATCATTGTTTATAGCAGCTTTGTGGTTTTAGTCAGGGGCAGCAATCCCATATGTTCAACCTATGCAGCTGCACAGGTGCCCTATAGGCAAGAGACCCACTGTTGGCTTGAAAAAATAGTGCTTTCTCCTACTGTAAGACTGCATTCAATAAAGAGTGCTGATGGTTCTCATGGCTCATAGCTACTGGTTTGGGTTGGCACACTAGTCATGAGTTTTGTAATAACCCCTTCCCCTTGGGAATTATTGCTTGCTATTTTCTTAATTTAAATATAGATTCTTATCTGCTGTTAGAATTCTGCTGTTTACCTTTGGAAACACACAGCTATTAAGCTTTCCTCTGCTGTCAGACATTTGACCTAACAGTTTAAAGAGGTATTCTCATTAGGGACTTTTATGGCATAGCCACAGGATAAGCCATAAATGTTCAATAGATGCATGTTTCACCTCTGGGACCTGAATCTATCCCTAAAATAGGGGTCTCTATCTTGCACCTACAGTGAATGGAGAGTTCTAATAACCAGTATAACTAATTTACAATTCATATTTTCATCATCTACCATAAATCATTACCAGGTCCCTGCTGGTCCTTCTTTCCAACACTGAGGAAATGCTCACTTAGCCAATCACTGCATTTCCTGTATCTGAAGACGAGAAAAGAAGAGACCAGGTAAGAATCCTAGCAGAAACAGCAGGTGGGTGGTAAGGTGAACCTGGGAATTTTTTCCGATACAGAAAACCCCTTTAAGGCTAATAACAGCTAAAAACCACAGCAAAAAACTCATTGGAAAAAAAGCAGCCAATAACTCTTTGGGGAAAACTAGCATTGTCTAAAATTATCATGCTGCATTTTTCAAAAACACATGCATTTTTGAAAACACTGTCTTTTCCACTGCTTTTATTTCTGCAATGTGCTAAAGAGATTAAATAAAATTTCATTCACTTTGCTGTACTTTGCTTTACTCACCATTTTTCACAAAGGCCACAAAACTGCACTTCTACTAAAGCAAAATTTCATAAGTAACAATTCAGTGCAGACAAAAAATTGCATTATATGTGCTCAGTTAGGCTAAGCCTCATCCCCCAGGGAGGCGCAGCCAAAAATCGCAGGTATCCGTAGGTATAATTGACATGCTGTGACTTTCAAAAATGCAAGCGTTTTTTAAAACTCAGCTTTTCCACTGCAGAATTTTTTCTGCAATGTGTGGATGGGATTAGCGAGAATCCCATCCACTTTCCGGCGTGGGCAAAATGCTGCATTTTCGTAACGTGGGTCCCCCGTCTTGGGCTGAGGTGAATCCCATCCACACATTGCAGAGAAATAACCGCAGTGGAAAAGCTGCAATTTCCAAAACCGTCACATTTTTGGAAATCACAGCATGTCAATTATACCTACGGAAACGCTGGCTGTTTATGTATATGTATAATTGAAGCAGAAAGATTGCAGAGGAAAACTCTGAATACTTTCAGTGAAAAGTGCTGCTGGAAAAAACCACAATGCTTTTCCACCATTGTTTTTCCTGCAGCGCTTTTTGGTTGCATGGGGCCTTAGCCTTAAAAGGTTTTCTAGGCAGCCAGCATTTTTCATACTGGAGATCTGTCCACAATGTATCTGGTCGGGAGGGGTCCAAAGCCCAGACCTTACACTGATCAGCCATTTTGGCAACCTCCGAAGGTAGATATGGATGGAGCTGGAAGCAGCTCTGCACCTTTTACTATTGAAGTAATAGGCGCAGAACTGCAGCCTTGTCCACTGTATAACAGTGGAGTTGGGGTACTGCAACTCCGGTCTGGTCTGGATCAGAGCTGCTTACAGGTCCATTCATCTCCATAGCTTCTGCTGCCCAGAGCAGCTGCATCAACTGATCAGTGCAGGGTCCCAGATAGGTAATTGCTATATAAACATTGGGGGGTGTATGGGGGCCTGAAAACACCTTTTGCATATTTGATAAACTGTTGACAGTTTTCAACAACAGCCAACAGAATTGCAAAGCTACTTTGGATAATAATAGAGGATGTAACTCAGGATAAGTAATTGCATAAGTAATGCAATGTATTTACTGTACAAGTTAAAGGTGGCCATACACTTTAGATTAATATCAACTGAACCTACTGATTTTGGTGAACTGTTGAGCATTCAGAGTGTATGGGGGACTCCCCGACTCTCCCCTCACAGATGATGTTTGACAGTGACGTACTACCAACTCAATATTTAAAAAAAATTGCACATTTCGCAAAATCAAGCATACATGTGTACTGTAGGAGTAGCTGTCAGCTGAATGGGTGTTTAAATGTGAATATAGTGTTACTATATAGTCTGTAGATGACTGGACAGATCAACTTTGCTGTCACTCTAATCACATATATATTCAGTAATGAAAAATAATGAATAAACCACTTACATTACAGCAGGGTTATCTACAGTGTGTGGCAGATAATAAGAAGATTTAACTCTGAATCCTAAATTATACCATATGAATAGAAGGCAAGGTTCAGAACAATCTAGGCATTCATTCAGCTTTGTTAGCAGATGTTGTTTTCTTTAGGACTTTACTCTAAGATTGAAGACATAGCCATCCATAATTTTTGTCTTATCCTTGAACTATCACCAAGTTTACATTCTTTCTGGCTTTTGTTGTCACAGTCCTAAAAGCAATCCATGCCTAATTGTTAGATGTTTCACATAGCATGCTACAATCCTGTCACTTTTTTTCCCATTGGCATGTTACTTTTCTTCAGAGAGAATATTTCAATATTTGTACATTTTATGTACTGAAGCAGAATAGCTAAAATTACCAGAAGAAAAAAATGGTAACCTCAGGACAAAAGACATTGAGTGGCGACTTATCAAGACTGGCATTTAGTACACTGGTCTTGATAAATCCTGTGGTGTCGGAGGATGTACCTCATTATGTTGAGGTACATGCCTTGTTATCAGGTGCACCCTCAGGTGGGGTTTGTTCCTCAGTACTAAAATGAGCTGCTGATGATTTCAAGCAACACTGACATCAGTAAACTGGCATAAATGCACAAAAAAAATCGCAACTTTTTCATGCTTTCTATTCAAGAAAACTGGCATACAAAGCATGATAAAATTCCTCTATGATTTTTATTTAATTCCAGTCCTTCAGGACTATTAGAATTTCTAAATTTATTTATAAATTGTACCTTGTAATAGACATATTTTTAAAACTTTGCGCCTGAGTTGAGTATTACAATAGTTGAGTATGAAACTGTGTTTGTTTAAAGAAAATTTGTTGTCAAGAAATGACCGACTGTTTTTATGGTATGGTGAAACGCCAGCCTTAATAAATATAGTTACATAGTAGATGAGGTTGGATGAAAACATCAGTCCATAAAGTCCAACCTATAACCCTACAAATATGCCCCATTGAATTATTTTTTCAATTGTTACCTATGGGTGATGTGGCTGCTGTAAAGCATTTCTCTAAAAGTTGTGAAGAGCAGCACAATCAAGATAGCTGCTTTATCATCAATAGGAGCAGAGGTGCAGTAATTGCTCCCAGCCAATATACAATTCATCGAACTATCTGGTACCAGCTTTGCACACTGTATAATACGGGGGGCCAGACATAACCCCAAACAATTGTTTAGGGTAGGATTGCAGGGGGTAGCTGTCAGTCCCCACTAATCAGATATGGATGGATTATCCTAAGGATAGGCCCTAAAAAAAAATTCTGAACAATCCATTTAAAGAGTGCCAAGACAGGAATAACTGGGCGCAAGTACCAAGCACCAGCTCAGGACTTACAGAATCAGACAAAAGGTCGTGCTCTACACTGCTTCTGTAACTCCAAAAGAAGTGAATGGGAATAATAGAAACAGCGTAGCACAGCTGAGTTACACTGTTTCTGTAGTCCCACACTTATGGAAACAGGGTAGCAAAATGTGCTGCACTGTTTCCATAGCTCCCATTCACTTCTATCAGAATTAAGAAAACATTGCAGTACAACAGATTGCCAGTTTCTGTAAGTCCTGCCCCAGTGGACAGGATTTACAGCCAGCTATTCATGTCTCAGCAATGATTTTCTGAGATGGGAATAAATCTAAAGGATGAGGACAGGCGTTCAGGTTTTGCTAATGCAGTTATTGAAGCCAAAGACAGGTGTGCTTTGGCACTAGTAAAGTTTAGCATAGCAAGATAATAATAGATATTTGAAGTTGATGCAGGAAAATTTTCAAGTGTAAGATTCTGACTGCCTTTGACAAAATTGTGAAGGCTAGAAATCTAGGTCAGAGCATTGCACAAAAAGCAGGTTTTAAGGGGTGCTCTTGGTAAACAGTGGTTAGTACCTACCAAAAGTGGTTTGAGGAACAATAAAAGACCCAAGCTTTATCGATGCGTATTAAAAGTGATGAGTAGCCTGTCTGCCACAATCCCACAGAAGAATGATGGTTGCACAGATTGCTTAAAATGTTAATGCTGGTTACAATAGAACAGTGTTAGAATAAATAGGGCATATCAATTTGCTGTATATGGGGCTTCTTAGCCACAGACCAGTCACAGTTTTCCAGCTGACCCCTGTCCTCCACCAAAAGTGTTTACCTATATATATATAGTACATGGTGATTTTAAACCATGCAAGGACTTTATAAAATGGCTGTACATAAAAAAATCAGGATATTAAAATAAGATATGAAAAATACATTTTATGTTTATGTATGACAGCCTATACATAACATAAAATGAAACTCACTGTATACCTATAAACTCAGACACAAACTTATAGCAAGACATCTTCAGATACAGGTAATATATATATATATATATGTGTGTGTGTGTGTGTGTGTGTGTGTGTGTGTGTGTGTGTGTGTGTGTGTGGGTATTTGTATATATCAATGTATAATCTCTCTCTCTCTCTCTCTATATATATATGGTCATACATCACACAAGCTATTCATTTTTATTTTTGTGACAATTATGTTTTACACTTTTGTACTAGCTGCAAATAATGTTTGCTTTTACATCAATAAAACCAAAATCATAAAGAATGGGAAGTAGAACATTCAGCCTCCTCTGGCTTACAATAAGCAGGGTTGATGTGATAAGGTATACTGTATGCAGCATAAAGGAATCAGTGTGTGTGTGCGTGACCAGATTTTTTTAACTTCCCAGGGATTTTTGCTTCTGGCAACACATTCAGCCCTAAGTAAGCAGGTGTAAAAAGTACAACAGCCTTGAAACTGCAGCATAGCTTCTACATGGCACATATATCTTTGAGGATTTGGCTAAGTCTTCAAGGGATCTAATGCTTTTCCACCTATTGACATGTACAAAGCAGTTTAAATGATGCATGAGAGGCCTCGGGCACATGCAGTTCACAAAACATAACTCTGGTCAACAAGGGAATTTAAGCTGACCAACACTACTTATTGTATTTGACAGTGAAAGACAGCTTTTGCTAAGGCATTGCCATAAATGCAGAGCAAAGACGACAGCATCTATGCTGCAGGATACTTTATGCAGATTGCTGGGTTACATTGCAAACATGTTTCCCAGTAGTTTTATCTGGAAAATCAAGCCTTACTATTCATAGCATACTTGCCAGATAGGATATTTTGCTTAAATAATTTGCAACATATAAATTGACAAAATTATTAATCCCCTGAAAACCATGAAAGCATACCTTCATATTACATAAGCATGGTATACTTTCAACTCATTAGAATACCCAACCGACATTGGAAGCCTATGTAAACTAGAATATCAGTATGAATATATTGTTTTTTAATCATATCTGAAAAATCCTACATGACAATCTGAAATGTCATCTATACTTCAATCACGTATTATATAAACAGAAATGTATATATCTGTTGTCTGATTTAGAAATTCCACTTTTAAATACTATTAGGGCTTCATAGTAATAAGAGATAGCTTCCCTCTTTAAAGGGGTGTTCCTATTCCTTTTTTTAAGCCCCTGAAGAAGCTTAAAATAACAGAATCTGTATACTCTTTCTGTTCAGTCAAGAAAACAACAGAGTATCTGTTTGGGTCCCGAATTCCTAACCTTTGACCTTTGCCCCACACGTGAACCATACAGCCAGTCAATGGCTGAGCAGTGATGCTCCATTCAAACAGAACATCGCTGCTGTTAGGTATCTTAATATGCGTAATCATATTAGTGTCCATCATACTTTTCAGTCCAACACTGCTCACAGCCATCACTTTAAGTCTGCTATGCCTACAAGTCAAACTCTGGCTCAGTTTGCAGCCAGCCAGAGCTATCAGATAATGAGACAAACCAGAGTGTTACCTCATTGTCCAATCCTGAGCCGAGGTGGGGTATTTAAACTCAGGATTGAGACTACTCAAATGCCTTCTATTGATTGTAGTTAGGTTTGTGATCTCAGAACTTACCTGGTTATTTGCTGATTCTCTGCATACTGATTTTGGCTTGCTTTCCTGGTTATCCAACTTCTTACTGATTTGGTTTTATTTAAGAACTCCTGGACTGAACCTTAGCTTGGACACTGTTATTTTTCTGCTATAGATTTAGATGCTCCTGAGCTCTCCTGGTTTTGACCCGGCTTTTATGTTACACTCTGTCTGCTGTAAGTTTGCTGGTTTGATTTACCCTGCAAGTGCACCTATTTTCTGACACTCGATTTCGTGGGTAACCCGGGTCCCTGATTGTTAAAGTTCAACCTGTCTTGCGACAGGCTCTGGTGTAAACCTCAGCAGCAGTCTTAGAGCCATAACGGTGTTGGATCATAGGTAGCTTGCTTTGCTTTCTATTTTTGTTCTGCCAGTTTCCTACAGTTGGAAATTGCTTAAATAACAATACCATTACTGGAGAATTGCTTAAGTGGCAATCCCATTACAACCGTTCAGCTATTGATTGGCTGATACGCTCACATGTGGACACAATGTCAACAAAGACCAAGGATCTGAATGGAGACTCTGCCAGGTGTCCAAGTTTATTTCAGTAGGAAGAAGCAGAGTCCTTCTATCTTACAAAGGAACAAATAAGTAAGCAGGTATGTTACAGTGCAGCATGCCAAAATCTTCAGATATCTTTCAAATATATTATATTATCTACAAATCTTGACAAAATATCTAGATCCTTATGATGGTGGTGTATGTTTAGATTTTAGTTTATATACCATCTGCAGTAGTAAACCATACCATTGACCTGTTATACTCAATCACAGTATGAGTAGTTTTGACTTGGGCTACATCTGCATTACTGGTGTACATCTGAAATCAGGGCCGGTGTCAGCACCCGGCATACCCGGGCAAGTGCCAGGGCCCCATGCTCCTGAAGGGGCTCACTCAGCTGCCGGGTGCTGACTGTTACATACACTTTGCCTATTTGACCACGCAGACAGTTTTAATTGCAAGACACGAGTATGCAATTAAAACTGCCTGCATGGGCTGCTATAACTTCCCAGGGAGCGGGAACCTCTTCAGTGTTTGCTTGCGCTCTTGCTCCTTGCTCTTCATTGGTCCTTACAACCATGGTGTCTGGCCCCGCCCTCCCGGGTATCTAGCCCAGCCCCCCTAGGAAGAATTTGTGAGAAGAATCAGTCATGATGAGATGAATAAAGCCTGTGTCATGTGCCAGCAATATGACTGTGAGTACCTGCTACAGGCTGTGAAAAAGGTGCAAAAAGTTTATATGGTGGCACTGGAATCTGAATAATTGACTATAGCTGTAGAAAATAGAGGAGTCAGGATTGGTGGTTTGACCTACCGACTCCACAGTCCTGGGCTGCAGGGGATCATTCATGGTGTCAACCCAGTTAGGAAGAATAAAAAGACCAGCACAAGTTCAGGTGTCCAGAGCAGCAGGAAGCCGTGAGGGGCGTACATACTGTTCAGGGTGTATATTTACATAGCGGTAGCCACATGTGGCGACCAATAATTGCACAATGCATGATTATAGTATAATTCTGTGATCATTGGCTGCAGAATCCAGGCAGATTTTTGGGGCCACTGCGGAGCATATAATACTGTGTAGGGGCCACTGTGGAGCATATAATACTGTGTGGGGGCCCACTGTGAAGCATATAATACTGTGTAGGGGCCACTGTAGAGCATATGATACTGTGTGGGGACCACTGTGGAGCATATAATACTGTGTGGGGGACACTGTGGAGCATATAATACTGCATGAGGACCACTGTTGAGCATATGATACTGTGTGGGAGCCACTGTGGAGCATATAATACTGTGTGGGGGCCACTGTAGAGCATATGATACTGTGTGGGGACCACTGTGGAGCATATAAAACTGTGTGGGGGCCACTGTGGAGCATATGATACTGCATGAGGACCACTGTTGAGCATATGATACTGTATGGAAGCCACTGTGGAGCATATGATACTGTGGGGGGGGGGGCCACTGTGGAGCATATGATACTGTGTGGAGCCACTGTGGAGTGGCACTATTAACAGTATCAGGCCCTAGTCACACAGTGGAATCTGGCACTGATTTTGTAGCAGATTTCACCCCTAAATCAGCAGCAGATTCTCATTCTGCCTCCTATTGAAACTAATTGGAGCAGGAAGCTGGTAAAAAAGCATCCTGCTGGGTCTTGCCGCAGATTCTGCAGCTGATTCGGAGGCCGTGGCTTGAGACTCCCCACTGGTTAGACTCATTAATTTGGGCCTGGCACTGTATTTCAACACTGTGAGCCGGGGGCAAAAAATAAAGAAGAATCCGAGGCAGATGTCTGCCTCAAATTCCTCTTTACTTTCTGATGTCTGAACAGGTTGTCTCAACTTGTATGGAATGGACTATAATACAGTACACTCCAGTAGGTCTACCTCAGCAAAAAACATCCAATTTTGAATGTTTTTTTGCTGCAGGGTGCATGAGTTACTCCAAAAGGGGCCCACTGGGGCTCTGTCTCCCAAGGGCCCACACAAACCTGGAGCCGGCCCTGTCTGAAATAATCTTTGCATTTCTGTGTCACCAATCATGACAACTATAGAAATATAAATTAATTTTATTTCTATTCTACTCCAAATAGAAAAATAGTTGTAACATTATAGTAACATTCAGTGAGTTCAGTAACATTCATTCTCAATACAGAAACAAGTGAAAGAGTCATAAAATGTAGGATTTCACAGAAAGGACACAAAATTTGTTAAAAAAAAAGTATATTATAAAATGTATTAATAACACGAATAGTGACAGAAAATCACCAATAGTCGGAAAGTTTAGTTACTCTTTAGGCTAAGACCCACGTAGCGACCTCACCCGAAAAACACTGCAGAAAAGACCGCGGTGGAAATTCATTGCATTTTTGTCCATAGCACTTTTCACACAAAGTCTGCAGAGTTTTCCTCTGCAGACTTTTTGTCCCTATTATACCTATACGGAAAATGCCAGCAGTTTTTGATATCGCAGCATTTCCGTTGAAGATATATTTCTGCAGTGTGTGGATAGGATTAACCAGAAGACCCTTCACTTTGCAGGTACTGCAAAACGCTGTGTTTTTTTGCCACAGTGTTTCCGTCACGCCCACATCACAGTGTTTTCGTTTTAGTGGGGCCTTAGCCTAAAGCTCTGCTTCTGCTTTCCACCACAGGGACAGAATTTGGAGAGGATTCTGCAGAAGAAGACAACCTCAAATTCCTGTGAACCTGCCCTTATACTCCCACTATATACAATGAAAAGATTATATTAATAACCATAAAGACAGTAATGAGTTTTCATTAATTAAATTAATTTCCATTTTTTTCCCCTTGTGTATCCAGTTTATTTTTACCTAATGGCTGCTACAAGGCATATATTCAGGGGTAATATGTAGAGCCAACATCAGTTTTGACTGTTTTTGACAAGTCCTGTGATATAGCCACCTTAGGGACTGAAAGACACATCTGTGAGTAGATGTTGTAGTTGCCATCTGCACAAACTGCATTATTTAACTGCACTGGCACTGATTAACATTTTCTGTAACCTATGGTAATGGGCTCTGGGGGCCTCACTTGTCTGCTGCACTGTGGCAGATGATGTCTTCTGTTCCATCCTTAAAACAGGATGCTTAAATATTTAATGGAGCACATGTTCAATTGGCTATACAAACAGGCTAATCTGCAAAGCATGTGCTCAGTAACAAGCAGCCAAGCTATGCCATCAGAATAACAACATGTTCTGCCACTCTGGAGGTGTAAATATTTCTAGTCAAATACTGTAATTCACATGTTATTGATAGGGGTATTGGGCAGTGGCACAGAAATTCAGAAAGTGCCAAGATAAATGAAAACTTATTCCTGTCTGGGATTTCTGTGTGGCCGTGAATTCAGAACTGGAACAATATGTCAGTAAACACACTAGATTGTTGGAAATGTAGCACAGCACGTCTTACCACATGAAGGATGGTATAAAAGAGAAAAAAATGAGCATTTCAGTCATCTGCCAGGCACAATTTTGTGGGGTAAAATGATGGGTTGTAGTATAAATATTTACATTGTATTTGATTTTTTTTTTTTTAAATAAATCTGTAGCTGTATGTCATTTTGCTGAGCTTGCAAAATTTGGCCTTGCTGTGCATAGTAGTTTGAGACCATATTTAATGTCAGTGAGACTATTTGCAATAATTTGCTTGCTGCAAACTTCCTTTGGTTATTGACTCATGAAAAAAATCCAACATTACATCGCAACTTAACAAAATCCTTGAAAGAATACATTTCAGAACTCCTGTAGACACATATAAGATAGATAGCATATCACTGTGTGACAACATATCACTCTGTGATATCATTTATGTGAAAGACTAATTACTGTATCTCTTGACACACAATTATGGACATGTCCAGCTGAGAGGAGAGGTAATGAAGAACACAGCTTTACATGCACCAGCAGAGGCGTAACCTGAAGCTCCTGGGCCACAATGCAAAATCTGTAAAGGGATCCCCATCTATACTAGTGGTATCTTTTTACATTGTAGAGAGGTCTTTGGGCCCTCTCAGGCTCCATGACCCAGTAGCAGTTGCTATCTTTGCACCCCTATAGCAACCTGTGTACCAGGTTGATGTAGTTACTGATCTAGGGTTACAGACTACACATAAACCCTATACATAGTCTGACCCTGCAATCCTATATATTACCCCACTCCATATGCTTCTTACTGGCTTCATCCAGAGCAATGCTAAGGCATCTGTGGTCACAGCAGGTTAGTGCTGTTAGTGTTATACATGTCACAGCATGCAAAACCATGTCTTTATGAGAGAGGAACAAAGGTTATAGAAGAGAAGGAAGAGGAAGAGAGAACATACTTCACATGGACACCCTCTGAACACTAAACAGCTCCACAAGCGCACATTTTTGATACAGTAGATAAAGAAGCAATACAGAAATCAGCCAATAGAGTACTACAACCTGAGCTACTCACGATCCTCCTTATAATATAAAAGTGCACCATGCCAGGAAAGGGTCCCACACCAAAAAATGGAAAGGAACCCTTTTTCTTTATTGTCTGTCCTTCCAGAGATTTCAAGTATAGTTGTTGAAATTTTGAGAAGGGTGCTGATCTAGAATATAGAAAAAGGGGCAGGGGAGGCTGTAGACTGTGCCTTATGCAGCAGCATGCATGTCTCAGGCAGTGTGCAAGGTCTGCAGATTGTAAAGAAATAGTCTTGTGAGGGAATAATCAGTGACATTAGTAAAATAACATAATGCAAGGTTTACAAGACTGTATTGCCCAATGCATTACTGTATTTGTGCTAAACAACTATCCAGGCCTTTTTAAGAGATAGCAAAGGTATCAGACATCATGATCACAAGCAGGGGTGTAAATTAGGGGGTGAATAGGGTAGCACTTGGGCCCAGGAGAAATAGGGGGCCCATCAGGTGTCTCATCCCAATATGAGATGATCTGTACTTATAATTATAGCTCTAAGGCCTGGTACAGATTTTGCTTTGGGGCACAGGAGCTTTATGTGACGCTGCTGAATACAAGTAAAAAATCTTTATGTAATACTATGGTTTTCAGAGGAGTTTCATTTATCTCATCTATTTAGAAATAGATGAGATTGTGGTAAAATGTTAAAGAAAAAAGTTAAAAAAAAAAGAAATGCTATTTTTAGCATTTGCAGAATATTAATTAGAACAATACTTAAGTGACTGCAATGAAAGATAGGATAGGAGATGAAAAAATAGCAGTAGATAGCTATGAAAAGCCTATGGCTAAAAAGCAACAAGACTGAAACACTGAAATTGTTTTCAATAAGCTAAGCTTTTTGGAGAACAGGTGAAATAACCGGACAATTGAGATGTTGAGTGGAGGTTGAAAGATTGACATTGACAAGAACCCATCAAGAGAACTACACAAACCTTCCAGAGTACTTCACCGAGTAGGTATTTTTGTAGTGTCATTCGCTCCGGCATAATTGTACATGTCCCCTACTTCAACTCACATATTTCTGCTTTCCCTGAAGCTCAGCGCCTTCACAGCTTTATCACAGCTACATACTCTGTTGTATGCAAATCACACCCAAATGCAAACAAAGTATATCACAATCTTATTTAAGTGTTAAACTTCAATTAAATAAGCAACAGCACAACAAATGTGAAAAGGGATTATTGTTAATTATTATAAGTGGGGTTTTTAGATTGTGTCCCAGATGCGAATGCATACATAGATAAAAATGTTTAAAAAAGTGAGTTACTTTTTCATTTTACATGTTGAAAGAACACAATAGTTTATCAGTTATAGAGATTGTATTTTGTTGGGTGTAATAAAATTGAAAAGCTTAGCAGTCACTTAACATCTGTTGTGGAGGACACTAAAATCTGACAAGTTGGATTGTTTTTCAATCGTTGTACTACTGATACTGTTGTAAATCAAAATAACATAAATGTCTGACCAAATTAAATATGCATGGTAAAGTGGAGGTTGAGAAGTTGAAACTCACATACTATGGTCCTCATCATTCACCCTCTCATTCTAACCTCACATTGCAATATATAAAGGACTAGAAGAAAGTAGTGTGCATGGTTAAAAAATTCATTTTCTACTGATATGAAGCCAATATCTTATAAAATGGCTGGGTTGTTATGGAAACCTGGTGTAAAACAATATGGCTGGGTTGTTATGGAAACCTGGTCTAAAACTGTGCATGTCGGTGAGGCTAAGAATGAGGAACCTTCAATCTTCTATTGACTAATATGGGTCATCTGATGTGATATGGAGGAAGGCCCTTGATGTGGAAGACAGTAGTGCCATATTTGCTTTTGTGAATATGTCACTGGGTTGTTATGGAAGCCGGGTGTATAACAAAAATGGCTGGGTTGTTATGGAAACCTAATCTAAAACTGTGTGTATGTTAGTGAGACCTGCAAGCTTCTACTGGCAAATATGGGTCATCTGATATGATATGGAGGAAGGCCCTCGATGTGGAAACCAGTGATGCCAGCAGGTAAGGGGGTTAGTTGGATTATATAGACCTATGTCTTTATTCAACCTCATTAGCTATGTTACTTTAGTACTGCAAGTGACCTATACATATTAATCACTCCAGCTCACAATCCAAAGGTTAGACCTGTATTTTGCTGTAAGGCACTGCAGAATTCCTCCCGCAGTGTTCCAAATGCTTCATGACACCAAGCATTCTAAGGTAAACCCCTGTAAATGAAAGCCACTCATGCTAAATCTCTACCAGCAAAAATGAAAAGGGTTCATAGAAATCAACACCTATGTTCTCTGCAAGATTTTAACAAATGGTTTATACCTGGATCATGCATATACTCCTGCACACTAACAAATACTGTGGGCAAGGTTTGTGGTTTGTGCTATTAATATTTCTTTTAGAAGTATTGTCTTGACTGGCCCCTTTAGATGATATCTATCTCTGAATTCTGATTACTGATTCATTTACACCTACTGTACATAGTTTCAGCTCACTTTCTGTCATAGACAATAAGTTATGTTTCCACATCTCTCATGTGATATTGTAAAGTTGGTAATTTACAGTTACAAATATTTCACTTTTATTTTACCTTCTCTTTATAGTTTGGAAGGTCTAGCCCTTGAATCCCAAGACCATTAATTCTCACACATTTTTACTGAGACTCACTGGTGAATGGATTTTAGCACCTTAGTGTGTTCCTCTAAGTCTTTGTATTGATTGTTCATTCTGACCTTATCCATCTGGTAAGTACACTGAGCATGTAGCATGATTTGCCTAAACAATCGAAGGAATGTCTTTCAAGATTGTCAGAAGGCCTTTCCACATTTTCACTCACCAAATAGATGCAATCTATATGAAAGAGTTGACCTTTCCTCAAGGCCAGCTTTTAGTGGTCATCTATTCCTTAAGAAGCAAATAATGGCCATGAAAAATTAATAAAGTCTATTATTCAGAGATTGTTTCAGGGCATGATTGAACCAAGCAAAGTGAAAAAATGTGGGCATTCCTCTTCCTTGCTTATTGTGCACATTCATTTATTCATTTAAAAACATTTCTGCTACAATTTTTAGTAAAATTTAAAGTATCCTTCTAGTGATTCAGTTTAAAATCTGTACTCTAGAATTTAAATAAAAAAAACCCCATCTAATCTAGAATTTCAGAAAATCAGTGTTCTATACTGTTATTTAGATTCCATTTATTTCAATATGGGGAGGAGTAGGAAGAAACTTGGATTTACCCTTCTAATGTCAGCTATAGAAGTAGGTAGACATACATATATAAGTACTATATAAGTACTAGAATAATTTGAAGTTTCTCACCCAAACAATGCATGATAAACTACCGTATTTTTCGGACTATAAGACGCAGTGGACCATAAGACGTACATAAGTTTTAGAGGAGGAAAATAAGGAAAAAAATTTTGAAGCAAAAAATGTGGTAAAATATTTAACATATGGGAGTTGTAGTTTTGCAACAACCCTGCAGCTGTACGGGGTTGCATAGGGTGTCTTTTTTGCGGGGTCAGGTGTACTTTTTAGCTATACCATTTTTGGGAATGTCTATTGCTTAGATCATTTTTTATTCAAATCAGAGGCGAAGCAGTGAAAAAAAAAACGACAGTTCGGCACTTTTGATTCTTTTTCCCGCTACGACGTTCACCCTACAGAAAAAATATCTTGTAGACTGGGCATTGTATTTAAGTTTGTAGACGGGGTATTTTCGGACACATGGATACCTAATGTGTATGTGTTTCACAGTAATTTACTACTTTTATATGTATTCTAGGGAAAGGGGGTGATTTAGAACTTTTTGTTTTTTTTATTTTTATTTTATATTTTTTTAAAACCTTTTTTTTTTTAACTATTTTATTAGCCCCCGCCCCCCAGGTGGCTTGAATTTGCAATAATTTGATTGCAATGTATTCTGTACATTACAGTACTGTCATAGACCAGCCTCAGTAGTAATATTCCTATGACAGGACTGGGAGCCTTCATTACGCTCCCGGCTGTCACAGGTCGTCTCCTGTGATCTCGCCGCGCAGAAGCCGGCCTGCAACAAAAAAGGGAGCCACCGGCCCGAGTACAGTTTTGGGGGGGGTCTTACAGGTAATGCGCGCAATCGGAATCTGATTGCGGGAGAAAAGGTAGCAGAGCAGAGCGGCCGCCATTGCCTTTACAGACCCGGCATCTGCTGTAATAGCACGGTGGATGCCGGGGAGGGTTCGCGCCGCTGGGACACCGTGTCCTCACGCCCAGGACCCGCAGCATTGCCCCACTCCTGCTGCTGCAGGAAGCCCCGCTGCAGGAAGCAGGAGTGGGATGATGCATTCAGACTATAAGACGTACCCCCCCAATTTTCCTTATAAATTTGGGGGAAGAAAAGTGCGTTTTATAGTCCGAAAAATATGGTAATTGTGCATCTGTAGGGGACCTTGCTGTTCTAGTGGATAAAATCCTATAATTAAAGCAGTCACTGAGTTATACAGTGTATATGACTGTGCTAACAGGGGAGAGGAGAGCAATTGCTGGAAAAATGGCTACTATTGTAATATCAACTAGCAGGCTCATACACAGAGAGCTTGGACCAGGCTTCAACTCCACACTGTTTGCATCATGGTAGATAATGAAAACAATTTCCTGCTGATAGAACGAATGAGTGTTCTGAGGATCTAAAAACTTTTCCATTGGTGGTATGTTGTAGTAACTTGTGTCATTTTGGTATTTGTAACATAGGACAATAGAGGCTACCTTGTCTAAAAGCAACCTTTCTCTTTGCCATATTGGCTTGGAAATTTCGACTGTTTGGTAGCAATCTCAATACTTAATATTTGGTTTTCATTATTGACTGAGTGCAAAATTAGAATACTGTAGTAGCTATGAGAGATTCAAATAAATTTGAAATGAGCAAAAAAATAAAAATTGCTATCTTGTTATATAGTACTATTTAAGGTTTCTGATAAGGTATGCAATGATTGCATTCAAACAAATTGTTAGTGTAGGGAAAGCAGATATCTGATATGATATGATAAGTTACTCAGTTTTCTCAGAGAGAAAATGGAACTTTCCTGGAAAAAAAATGGAACTCATGGGATTCCTATTTATAATACCAGCCGGCAATGTTTTGACTTTTTCAAATGTCAAATTATCATGGTGGAAAAATATTGCTAAGTCAGTCTAAAATGTCAGTAAATGGTTTTATAACAGGGAAGATTCAATAAGAACAGAGACCTGGATCACGTGCAGTATTATTAGTGGGAAATTACGGTGCAAGATCAAATACCAATGAAACCATGGGCATAGGTAAGCATTTCACCTGACTTAGATATCTTAAGGACTCAAGCACATAACTTTAAACTGTGCACACACCACACTACATTTCTGCATGACCTATATAAATTAATGGGATTGTCATAGAAATTTCTGCAACAAATCTACCATGTGTAAATATGCCCTAATATAGCATACCTTTTAACAGAACACTATTTTTCTTATTTATATGGAATCCAGCAGAATAAAATGTTCTTTGGAGGCATGCAGAGGTACAGTACAAGTCCACATAATTCTATGAGCACTGTTTTATGGATCCACACCAAATAGATGCATGCCAAATTATCATTATAATACTCTCTTAAAATTATCATATGGTTTATTGGGGATAACAGTAACTAGAGATAGTAGTTTGTCCACCTATTGTATATTATGAATTACAATGTGAAAAAGCAAAAGTAAGATAAGTTGAATTTGTGACATCCTATTGCCTTAAACTGCTACATATGCATTATGTTACATATACAAGAATCACATATTGTAACCTGCTGTTCTACTATTCAATAATTCAACAATGCACTCACTTGATCCATGCCCCCATGGGGCACACTTTCTAACCATTCAGTGGCCAATTTAATTGGTAGCCAACAAAATTGTGTATGCTGTAAGGCTGTAGGTGGAAACAGGAAGAGACACAGCACTGTGGAATATGTTAGCGTGTGTAATACAGTATAATCATGATGCAGCCAAGGACCTTTGTGAAAAGGTACATTCATTGATTCACCTATCAAAAAGGGGAATAAATATTCAATACAAAAATAATATTGAACAATCTATCCGAACAAAACTAATAGATGACTTTTATTTATTCCTGAGTATTTATTTCTTCAAAACAAAGTAATTTTTTTTTTTGTTTCTTTATAAACAAACTAGTAGTATTGCACAAAAAGTGACATATGGTATAATCTACTAACAGGAAAATGTACTTTGAATTTTATTGTGGAAAACAAACTCTCAAACGGGTTTTCACAGATGGTTTTCTTTGCTTCTGGGAGAAAACGGAAAAAAAAAGTTCAATAATGGTTGAAAACACATCCTTTTACATTTAAATTCCAGATTTACCAAACAATTATCTCGTGAAGCACATAAAAAATTATGAAGTCAACCTTTTGTTTCATTTAAGTATCACATACTTATTTCCACATTTTAATGTTAGTAGTGAGCTATGAATAAAATATTCACTGTCTCTTTAAATATAAAAACTAGTCAATCATATATAAACATTGTACAATATGGGAGATTTATTGAAATTAATGGAAAGGAATACTGGAACTGCTGGAACTGTACAACTAGCCTGGTAGACATGAGAATGGCTATGTGATTGAAATATTTTTATTTTTTTACTAAATCTTTCTCATGTATGAATGAGGCCTTGTAGGGAATTTAACTATATAGCAGAAAGCTAGGGCCCATTTCTTTAATTACTAATAAGATTTTTTGCAAAAGTCCACCAGAATCCACATAAATCACTCTCAATATCCAATATCAATTTTGATCCAGAGTAGCTTTAAGACTTAAAGGGGCCAATTGAAAATCTGTCAAAGCAGCACACATACAACATGTGACTTTGTCAAAAACTTGCAGTCAGCTCTTGCATTGCAGTCTGCACTGTTCACCTGTCTTCCTACAGATCACATGGCTCATGCTGAACTCAATTTTGGCACGTCTGTTGTCACATCCATTCATAGAGTCCTGGCACTTTCAAGCCTACGAATGGATGGGCATATCACTAGTAACATCAGCAATAAGGGCAGGCTTATTGCTATAATATAATATAATATAATATAATATAATCATGTCACAAACCAATCCTCTATATATGTATCCTGAGAGAAAAGGGGAAAAACATCTCTAGGAAGTACATTATGAAAGCAGAAATGGTGGACCATTAGATACATATATTTAGATCCTGTAGTTGTAATAGCTCCAAAAATATAAGAATTAAATCAATATTGCAGAGAGAAAATCCATTTATACCCCATCATGAACAGAACACTGTAAATAAACTGGGTTGACCATAACTATGTTAATAAGACAGATGTGACTTTTCTCCAGCCTGGTGAAAACATGTTTAAGGAACTGGAATATTTCCTGTGTATTGATATTCCCCATGGCGTGCACCAGATGTAGGATTTTAGATCAATCACATAACATAATCCTATGCTAAACACTGAATTTTATATATTTAAACAGAAAGGTTTCATTATCAGGACTGCAGCGTAAACCATAACATCCCTTTAGAAGTCTACGCTTTTTGTATGTGCTTTATACTGTGCTCTACATTTGTGGTAATTGCGTAAACACCGCAATTTGGCTGCGGCAGACTTTATAATCCATGCAAAGTGGATGGGATTCTAGAAGATCCCATCCACACATTGCAGAAAAATACCCGCATCGGAAATGCTGAGATTTCCAAAACCATTGCGTTTTTGGAAATTGCAGCATGTCAATTACTCCTACGGAAATGCTGGTGGTTTATGTATAGGTATAATTCAAGCAGAAAGTCCACAGAGAAAAAACGCCTTAGCTTTGTACCTAAAATGTCCTGGACTAATAGACATAAAAGGAAATTATATGCGTTTCCGCCACAGTTTTTCCCGCAGCACTTATTGGCTGCGACCCGCTACGTAGGGTTCAGTTTCACTCTTTGATCTGGGGATTAACTTGAGACAAAAGAACACCTGACTTGTTAATTGTGCCATAAAAATGGACACCAATGGTTTTTGAGAACATTTCCTAGATGAAGGTATTTTTGACCATTCCTCTTTACAAAACAATTCCAGTTCAGTTAAGTTTGATGGTCGCCGAGCATGGACAGCCCGCTTCAAAATATCCCACAGATGTTCAATGATATTCAGGTCTGGGGACTGGGATGGCCATTCCAGAACATTGTAATTGTTCCTCTGCATGAATGCCTGAGTAGATTTGGAGCTGTGTTTTGGATCATTGTCTTGCTGAAATATCCATCCCCGGCGTAACTTCAAATTCGTCACTGATTCTTGTACATTATTCTCAAGAATCTGCTGATACTGAGTTGAATCCATGCGACCCTCAACTTTAACAAGATTCCCGGTGCTGGCATTGGCCACACAGCCCCAAAGCATGATGGAACCTCCACCAAATTTTACAGTGGGTAGCAAGTGTTTTTCTTGGAATGCTGTGTTTTTTTGACGCCATGCATAACGCCTTTTTGTATGACCAAACAACTCAATCTTTGTTTCATCAGTCCACAGGACCTTCTTCCAAAATGAAGCTGGCTTGTCCAAATGTGCTTTTGCATACCTCAGGCGATTCTGTTTGTGGCGTGCTTTCAGAAACGGCTTCTTTCGCATCACTCTCCCATACAGCTTCTCCTTGTGCAAAGTGTGCTGTATTGTTGACCGATGCACAGTGACACCATCTGCAGCAAGATGATGCTGCAGCTCTTTGGAGGTGGTCTGTGGATTGTCCTTGACTGTTCTCACCATTCTTCTTCTCTGCCTTTCTGATATTTTTCTTGGCCTGCCACTTCTGGGCTTAACAAGAACTGTCCCTGTGGTCTTCCATTTCCTTACTATGTTCCTCACAGTGGAAACTGACAGGTTAAATCTCTGAGACAACTTTTTGTATCCTTCGCCTGAACAACTATGTTGAACAATCTTTGTTTTCAGATCATTTGAGAGTTGTTTTGAGGAGCCCATGATGCCACTCTTCAGAGGAGATTCAAATAGGAGAACAACTTGCAATTGGCCACCTTAAATACCTTTTCTCATGATTGGATACACCTGGCTATGAAGTTCAAAGCTCAGTGAGGTTACAAAACCAATTTTGTGCTTCAGTAAGTCAGTAAAAAGTAGTTAGGAGTATTCAAATCAATAAAATGATAAGGGTACCCAAATTTTTGCATCGGTCAAATTTTGGTTTAATGTATATTGCACATTTTCTGTTAGTACAATAAACCTCATTTCAATCCTGAAATATTACTGTGTCCATCAGTTATTAGATATATCAAATTGAAATGGCTGTTGCAAACACCCAAATATTTAGAACTAAAAATGATTAATATTAATAGGGGTGCCCAAACTTTTTCATATGACTGTATATCAAAAAACAGGTCTATCAATTAAATATAATATTTTTGGGGGGGGGTGTTTGGGGGGGGGGGGGTGTGGGGGGCCCCCCGCTCTGTTGTTTGATGGAGGGGGGAAGAGAAAAAACCCCTTTATTTAGTGGGAGTTTCTTTTTTGGGTTTTTAAAAGTGAGTTTTCGAAGACTGGGTTTACAACTGAAGAACTACATGCAGTTTGTAATTGCAGTAATGCCTAGTAAGTGTTACTATACATTTCACCGGTATACTAACAACCATTAAACTGAAAACCTTTGATTTACTGGCATAGTGGAAATGTGTTACCCATTACTGCAATTAAAAACTGCATGCAGTGCCTCAGAAGCGGACATTCTGCTTCAATTATGCCTATAGGGAAACCGCCGGCGTTTCCGTAGGTATAATTGACATGCTGCGATTTCCAAAACCGCAACAGTTTTGGAAATCGCAGCATGTCCACTGCGCATATTTTTCCGCGTTTTTACGTTTACGTTCACGCCACATGGGGCCCCGGCCTTAGATTTTGCTGTGGTTTTTTGAGCCAAAGCCTGGAGTGAATTTAGCAAAAAGGAGTTGTATAGTTGCTTCCTATATATTTCCCATTCCCACAGCAGAATCTGCAACAACAGAAAAGCAGCTTTTCCGCCTCGGCCTTAATGAAAATAAAATGAAAAGAAATTCAGGAATTTGTTAAGTTCTCCCACTTGAGAATGTTTTAAAACAAGTTAGTAGAAGGATGTTACTACTATAGGTTATTTATATGCTTAGCAGAATGTGAGCCCTTTACACTGCTCTATGTGTGGTGACTGTGAACCTTGTTTGTGAAACCAGCACCAGTTGGACTTTTAGCTTAAAAGTGATTTTGGTGGTGGTAGATTCCCTTTGCTTTCCTTTGATACTGTGACATTTTAACTGAAAAATCACAAATCACAATCACAAAGAAGGAAACTACATACATGTGTATGAAGGCAGGTGACCAGGTGAAAGAAGACTCCATAAGTCCACATTATTTAAGGTTGCAATTCTCAAATACCATGCACAGTAAAAGGAGCACCTCTAAAGTGAAAACTGCTGTTGATCTAAATAAAATATTGTACAGGGAAGGGAAAATTGCAGAGTTAAAAAACTATTAAAAGTATGCTAGCCCAGGATATATCACAAGGACCCTCTTTTGGTATCTATCACGTAAAGTAATGAATGCATCAGGTGTTTGAACCTCTAGTCAACATAGCTCAAAAATGAGACTTAGGCTAAGGCCCCACATGGTGTCCCGTGGCAAAAAAGTGCAGCGGGAAAAAACGGGACGGGAACGCATCACAGTTCTTCCCGCAGCGCTTTAGACAGAAAGTTCGCAGAGGTTTCCTCTGCGGACTTTCTGTTTCAATTATACCTATGGGGAAACCGCCAGCGTTTCCGTAGGTATAATTGACATGCTGCGACTCCCAAAACAGCGCCGGTTTTGGAAATCACCGCATGTCCGCAGCACGGTTTTTACCGCAAAGTGGGCATGGGATTCGCTAGATTTTTTTCCGCCACGTGGGGCCCCGGCCTTAAAGGGGTTGTCCAGGACCTGAAGGTAATTGATACTGATGACAGATTCACAGGACAGATATGTGGTCAGAATCAGCCCTGCACTTATTCAGTATCAATTACCTTCAGGTCCTAGACAACCATTTTAAAGACAAAGTTGGATTGTTTCAGCAGATTATTGCAGTACATTATACAGTACTTTTGTTCTATATGTACCATATTGTAAATAATGTGCATCTTTTTACTAATTTTTCCATACAATTAGAACTTTGTAACCATGGTGATGATGTTATAATGTACAAGCTTTACAAGTCTAATTACATTTCCATTCAGAAATAAAGCTGTGTATAGAATCTGTTGTGCATTAGTTTACATCACTTTACTGAAATGTCAAGACCAATGCACTCAGCACAAGCACAACAATGTATACACATAATTGCAGTATAGCTACACTGAACAGTGTCAAAACCTGCAAAAGATCTGAATAACAGCATTAGATGATGAAAAGAATCCCAGACAAATAGCACAGACTGAGAATGCTCCATAATGCATTTGTGAGCACATAATAGAGCACATTTTCTGAATGTTGTCACTTTATCTCCTAGATACTAAGTGAATAATTTACAATACACATAGTTTACACATTGATGTCCTTCAGCTTAGAGTAACTTGACTGCAATAATTGACTTTTTGCAGAGTAAAGGGTGTCTTTATAAATTATTCTTTAAGAACAATTACAAGGCAGTAATTTATGTGACTGGCACAACAGAGACCTAGATCCAGAACAAGATTTTCTAACCTTGAGATTCTTTAATGATTCCACTGTACTTAAAGCTGCACTTGAGTTTTTTCTTTCTTTCATTATGTTCATTATTCACCCAGTATATATAAGTTTTTTCTTATTTGGATACTCCTTTCTATCTGAAAATTGCTAGGATCTATCTCTTAAGTTGGGTCATGTGATCGCATGATAATGTCTGAGAATAACATGTTTTTCTGTTCTCTCAATGTGGTCACCATCTCAGGCAACAGACCTTCCTGTATATATCGAATTGGATGGATTTACCACACAGGCTCTCCACAGCAGAGACATAAATTGCTATCACTAGTTACTGGTGATTATAAGAGTGTTATAATCAGTGGCGTAACTAGGAATGGCTGGGCCCCAAGGTGAACATTTGACATGGGGCCCCCCTGAACCGCCGCCCCTAACCCCCCCCCCCCCCCCGCATAAACCGCATTCCTCCACACAATGTTATACGCCATAGTGGCCCCTGCACACAGTATTATGCCCCATAGTGGCCCCTGCACACAGTATTATGCCCCATAGTGGCCCCTGCACACAGTATTATGCCCCATAGTGGCCCCTCCACACAGTATTATGCCCCATAGCGGCCCCTGCACACAGAATTATGCCCCATAGTGGCCTCTGCTCACAGTAGTATGCCCCATAGTGGCCCCTGCCCACAGTAGTATGCCCCATAGTGGCCCCTGCACACAGTATTATGCCCCATAGTGGACCACGCATGAACAATTATTATACTCTGGGGTCTTTTCAGACCCCAGAGTAAAATGATCGGAGACCCAGGGGAGGATACAAACATAAAAAACAATGCTTCTTAGCTCTCCCTGGCTCCGCTGCACTCCCGTGCGCTACTTCGGCCATCTTCAATGTTGGACCAGATCTTGCGTGAGTGAGGCCAGCGTCGCGACGCATAATGACGTCGACTGAAGTCTGGGACGTCACCAAACAGGCTCGGAGTCTGCGGAGCGTAGGAGAGGTGAGTTACAGTGTTTTTTATGTTCCCTCACCTCCCCTGGGCCCCCCGATTATTATACTCAGGGGTCTCAAAAGACCCCCGAGTATTATGATAGCAGTGTTTGTGGGGTTTGCAGGAGCGGCTGCCACAGGGATCCAGGTCCCGGGCCCCATAATGTTCCGCTGCTACCCCAATATTTACGCCCCTGGTTATAATGAAGGAAATAACAAAAGAGAATATGAAGAGAAAAGGATGAGTATGCTTTTCCCCAGCAGGCAAAGATTATACTGTCTGTAGTTGACCTTGTGATGCTGTGCTGAGGCATGATGGGATTGATAGCAGAGCCAGAAAAGGAGACATTTATAATTTAAAGGGGTTATCCAGTTTCTAACATTGATAGCCTATCCTTAGGTTAATCTGTGGGGGTCTGACATCCGGGACCCCCACAGGTCACCGATACTGAGACAGCGCGGTTCGCGGTATTGTTTACATTGAAATCTATCCGGCAGCGCTGCAGTACAAGGGATAGGCCATCAATGTTAGAAACCGGATAACCCCTTTAAGATGGAGTTTGATCAGAAACAAGACAAAATGGTAACTGCACGGTTATGATTGCACTTTACATACATGAAGTACAGAGTGGAAAGATAATCAGGTGAAGGGCACAGGGATGGAAAAAGAATGTTTTTGCTGGACTGCTTCTTTAGAAAATTGTAATCCACTTCTTAGAACATATATCAAACTGGATATATTCTCTAAAACCTGGACCATTAACAAGTCCATAATCATTCCAATAACCAGTGTCTGATGAATGTTATTGGTAGCAGGTTGATTTGGTTTGCATGGAAAAATGTGGCCAAAAAGATCTGCCAAACTTGTCTGTTTCTTGGCATGACCATAATCATCATGTTTTCTAGCCATTGCTAAATTGACAATTGTTTATGACGAATACAAATGTGTTTTCTATCATTTTTGAACTAATGAAATATTCTGTATGCTTTCCACCCTACATTTGATCATTATGTTCTACTAAACACTGGAGCTTCTGTTTGAAGTCAGTTTAAAGACTACATGATAATGATTATCTACCAATTCCCTAAAATAATATAGTTATTATTGGAAACATTTCTTTCCAAGTGGATGTGATCCGATAATATCTACTAATAAAGCCTTTACAGCAGCCTGACGCTAGGTTCACACTTGTGCCTGGTATCCATCCGCAGCCTAAAAAAAATGAATTGGTCCAAAAAGGATTCCAAACGGTTACACACCAGATACCTGAATCTGTCTTCCTATACAGATCAGTCAATGGGTGTCCAAAAAAAACTGTCCGTTTGTGCTCCATTTGACAAATCCATTTTTCCCCCTTCTTCATCCTGAGCATGCGCAGAGGGAAAAACAGATTGCAAAATGGACACAAACAAATTACTACCTGTTGGTAATCCATTTGTGTCCACCTATCATAGACCTCAATGTTAAAAAAAAAAAATTAAAGGGGTTATACCATAAAAAATATTTATCCTCTATCCATAGCTGAGTGCTGTACGGCATTCTCAGACTTGTTGGACAATTCAGCGGTAAGCCCTTCTATGGATAAAGGATAAATATTGTTTATGGCATAACCCATTTAAAAGATGCCCTCTTAAAAGGAAGTTCAGCACCTTAATAAAAACAAATCCCATACCCACTAGTCTGTTAAGGGGCAACTTTGTATTGTGTACTGGGTTCCAATTCTCCAACTGCTGACCTGGTGTATATGGGAGGTGCAGTGGGGCAGATTCTGAAACGCATATCCTAGAAAAGTGTTCTCTTATGGAGAAGAACCTACTCTATAACATTAATATTTCTGCATATAGGGTGTCCAGGTTGAGCTCTACTGCATATGCTTCATCATTACTTTCCCACCTGCTGCTTGCAGTATTAGGACTGGGTATATGTTATAAAGTTACGCCCAGCCCTCATTGCTGACTATAGATAGTTGTTTGTTACTGCTGTAATAGCGTGATGGGTCATGCCTTTTTATAAAGTATCACACCCCTTTTTGGCTTATCCTTAGACCAATAGCTGTAATGGTCTAAATATAAAATATAAAAGGCAGGACTCAAAAGACAGAGAAAAATGTACGTTGATAAAAACTCTTCCCCTTAATAGAGAGACATATAAATTGCATTTGGTTAAAATGGTTTCATTATGGATTAATATGCATTGAATGACTGAGTATTGGTCTTTTTCATTAATCTAAAGTAGAACAAAATCAATGTGCCAATCATTTCCTTACCTCCTGTAGAGTCTGTCTATGACAGTTTATTACAAAAGTGTGTTTTCCTCAATTTAGATGGAGATTTTTAAATAATGGGGAGAAAATGGGAGAGAAAAGACCTGGTACTGGTTTTGTTTTTTCATGTTTTGTTTACACTCAGCAGGCACCGAAGGGAAAAGTGACATGCATTGTTACACTTATAAAAATTGCTACTAGTCCCCCACAGACGTCCATTATGTCTCCAAGGTCTGTGATTTATAATGTAAAAGCTTAATCAAAAGAAATGCTGGCTGTGCCCAGTCAGGGATGGGTAGACCAGTCAATTTAACTTTATGTTAAAATAAGAAAATAATTGGACAAAATGTATTTGAAATAGAAATCTGAAATGGCTTGTTGGCAATCTATTTCACATAAATACAGCAGTAAATACACTTTTGAAAGCATTTCTCCTGGAAATGAATTATAAGTGAAAGCTGAAAATCACTGCTGAAAGTTTAAAGTAATCTATTCAGTTAAAGGTATAGGGCTGCACTACTGCAATTGGAGTGATTTACTATTACATTGCAAATTGGTTGAATTAAAGATTCACTGCTTACATATTAAAACAAACAAGGAAAGCAGTTTATCTATACAAACTAAGAAATATTACATTGCAATATATTTGTACATGATGTAACACATAAGGAATTTTCCAACAATAATGGTGATTATTTTCATTGTATCTCTTACTATTGCATGCATTATAATGTCACAATATGATACAGATCCATATAGCGTATTTATTGACATTGGTATTAGTAAAACAAATATGTAAAGCCTGATTCACTACAGCCATTTTAAGGGACCACATACCCTTACTGTATGCTCTCATAACTCATACCCTAAGAAACACGAACCCCTGTACATGGTACCAGTTCAGCTACATCTAGGTAACTCTATTCTCATTTAGTTGACTAGAAACTGGAAAGAAGATTATGGATTTATTACATACATCATTGGTCCTAGAGCTGTTTTGTGATATCTAACAAACTGGACACTTTCTCCAATCCTGCTTCAACTTTTCAATGTAGCCCTGATGGTGTAGGTTGATTTTCTACTGCCCTAGTTGAACAGTGGCATCAGGATGCTAAGGCACCTATAGCACAATGTTGATGTCAGGGTTGGCAGCTTATTTAAAGGGAAATTGTCCTGCTATCATTTGCCTCTTGCTTTAGTTTGATCCTGTCCTAGCTTTTATTAGCATGCTTATACTATTGCATTTACTCCTGATTTTGACATTGGTCTTGTTCCTGACCATACTACTTCCTTGTACTTTGGATTGTCAGCATAATACCTGTTGTTATATTCCTGGCTCTGACTCTCAGCTCCATTTCTGACTGTTCCAGTCTCATCCTCTGACCATCTTTTGGTGATAACCATGTTGTATTCTTGTCATCACAAATAGTACTTACTCAGGTCTTGGAAAATAATGCTCATATATATTTTGGGCAAATGCAAAATAAAAATGAAACAACAAATATACTGGAAAATTAGGGGATAAAGTTGTAGATACCTTATTGTCCAGTAGCACCCCAATGTTTGTCTTAAACACTGTGAACTGAAGAACTCCATAGTACTCACACCAAGGTGCCATTAAATACCCAGACTTCTTATTCCCAGAATTCCTATAGTCTTAAAGTGACACACATTTCAGTTCAAATTCCAAAACATAAAATATTCTACACAAATCATATATTCTACATATATCATACCGCCTGTCTCCTTATAAAATAAAAGGAGCTTACAATCTTTATAACCTTCTGAAAATAACTTATGCCAAAGAAAAAAACAATCCATTGTTAGACTACAGCTCTGGCTCACCTGACGTTAATCAAGTGCACGCTATAAAAACCCAGCACACACTCTACTCAGGTTTAGTCAAAGGTAATGCATGTTATGGGGCCTGTTCTATCTATAATACTGACGCCAACTTAAGTTGTAGAGAGGCCTTTGTGGGTCTGAGCTCAGACTCCAGGGCCAGATAGAGATAGCTGCTTCTGCACCCCTATAGTTATGTCCCTGGCTGTGTTAGTGGGGAATTCTGAATCAGTTTGTCTATAGAAATCAGAGTGGATAGAGACAAAGGTTTGTTGGCCAGCAAATGAAGTAAAGGAGAGTGATACATAGACACACACAGACAAACTAACTTAACATTCAACCCACAACAGACCTCCTTGTTGGGTTTAAAGGGATTCTATCATTGGGGAAACATGTTTTTAACTGAAGCCACGTCGTAATAGCCTTTATAAAGGCTATTCTTCTCCTACCTTTGTTGTTTCGCTCCTCGCCGCAGTTTAGAAGAAATGTTGATTTATATTTTTATGCAAATGCATCTTCAGAATTCACAGGGGGCGTTCCCCCAGTGCAGAAACTGCACAGGGGGCATCCCCTGTGCTCTCCTCAGATGCATTTTTGAACTTACCGTGCCGCCTCTCTTCTTCTTAAGCAGACGCCTCTTCTTGACGTCATCCTTGTACAAGTCTTCGTTCCACCATTTTCCTGTGGCCTATTACATACAGCGCATGCAGTACGCTCGTGTATTAGGCCACAGGAAAATAGCCGAATGGACATGCGCAGTCGGCACATGACTCCCGAACGAAGGATGACGTCAAGAAGAGGCGTCTGCTAAAGAAGAAGAGAGGCGGCGCGGTAAGTTCAAAAATGCATCTGAAGAGGGCACAGGGGACCCCTGTGCATTCTGAAGAAGCATTTGCATAAAGATAAAAATCAACATTTCTTCTAAACGATGGCAACAAAGTTAGGAGAAGAATAGCCTTTGTAAAGGCTATTACGATGTGGCTTCAGTTAAAAACATGTTTCCCCAATGATAGAATCCCTTTAAGAAAATTTGGGTTTTTCTAGACCTCGTACCTTAATCTAGCTAGAGTCATACTGATTGTGGTCTAGAGATCCACATTTTGATATGTACATATAACATGTGATGCTGTTTTTGTTACTGTGACCTTAAATTTGTGCTATTTCCAAGAATCACACATTCCTTATATACAAGATATGCAGTAACATCGATCACTGTTCTGTTGTGGTATAATTCAACAGGTATAAAACATGTTTGAGACAACAATCTCAGGGGGTACACCTTTCTCTAGATCAGAGATGAACTTTTAGGAATGAGGTGCCCTACTCTGTGGGACTCGGTATCATCATGACAAAGAAGAATGTGGAAGAAAAAAAAACTTAATTTCTTATAGTTTCAACTACCATATCTATGAAGGACATCTGCTCATTTTATCAAATGTACAGTAATACAGTACCATACAGTAGTCTTTTTTGGTACAAGACAATCCAAATGCACTAAGTACAGCTGTTTTATTATAGTCTTCAGCATCAGGAACATGTGGGATGCACAATTCAAAATCATACAATATGTGACAGCAGATAGCTTCATAAAATGACCTTAGTGTCCCTGCCCAGACTGTAGAATACCACATATAAATATCTATACGAAATTTTGGTGAACCAGAGGAGAGTGCCGATGGAAATAATAAAAGGGTTAACAGCCAGCCATAGATTTTCTTTCAATCCAAGCTGTAGAGAAGGAAGCTGCTTTAAAAAACTGAGCGATTACCAATAACTTGGTCTTAAAACAGACATGTTCAGGTAACCATTACTCCCCATCTACGCAACAACACCAAAAGACATTGCTGCAGACTGAGGTTCCACTTTTCCCTCCATAAAAAGACAGCGACTGGTCATTAAGGGGTTAAAGAGGACCATTCCGCACTTATACCAACTTCAGTTCTTTGAATCCCTTAATAAATGTAGCTCCTGATTCCAGCACAGTTGGATTTTTTTTCTCTAGCTACCACCATTTCTGAGCAATCAGTGCAGTTAGTCTGAAAAGCTAAATGAGCCTTTTTAAAGTCAAGTGGGTGGTCTTAGGCAGGAACAGACAAGGATGTGTGACTCAGAACTCTACATAGTTTCAGAACTTAGAATCACACCTTCTTGTCTGCTCTGGCCTCTGCTCTGGCCATCCATTTGACTGTAAACAGCCTCATATCAGACGCCAAAGTTTAACTGAATGGATTGCTTAGGAATGGAAGAAAAAAAAATCCAACTCTACTGGAATCAGCCTGTTAAAAGCTGCAAAGAACTGGAGTTGATGGTGGTGGTGAAAGTTCTCTTTAACCACTTCCATACCAGATGCTTTACCCCCCTTCCAGGCCAGACACATTGTCGGGTATTTTGCATGTGCGATTTTGAGGGCTGTAACATTTTTATCATATGAGTTATTCAACTAATTTCTGCGTCTTTTTTCAGTGACACATAGGGCTGTAGTTTTGTTTTTTTTATTTTTGCATGTGTTTAATTTTTTTTATATCCAGGAAAATATAAACAAAAGAGGGGAGAAAACGTGTCTGTTTTTCACTTTTTCACAGTAATTTTTATTTTGTATGGTGTCATCGGGGGTGGGGCTATAAGAGCCTCCTGCACGTTACTTTCACATTACAGACGCTGATCCCGGCGGATCACTTGATGGCGGCGCCCATAGCGGTGTATACAGCACTCATTGAGCGCTGTATACACAGCAATTGGGAAGGTAATAGACCTTCCCTGCCTTCTCTCTCGGAGCTCCAGTTGAAGTTACAGCCGGCTCCCGATTTCAGCAGCTGCACGAAAATCGTGCAGCTGCTGAATTCTGCTTGGACGTACTGGTATGTCCTTGCTGAAATAGACAACCACCTTCTGGACATATATATTCTATGGGCATAACGGAAGTGGTTAAAGAGCAGTCAGCAGGTAAAGTTAGAATTTTTGAAGATACAGTGGGGAAAATAAGTATTTAGTCAGCCACCAATTGTGCAAGTTCTCCCACTTAAGATGAGAGAAGCCTGTAATTGACATCATAGGTAGACCTCTACTATGAGAGACAAAATGAGAAAACAAATCCAGAAAATCACATTGTCTGATTTTTTAAAGAATTTATTTGCAAATTATGGTGGAAAATAAGTATTTGGTTACCTACAAACAAGCAAGATTTCTGGCTCTCACAGACCTGTAACTTCTTCTTTAAGAGGCTCCTCTGTCCTCCACTCATTACCTGTAGTAATGGCAGCTGTTTGACATTGTTATCAGTATAAAAGACACCTGTCCACAACCTCAAACAGTCACACTCCAAACTCCACTATGGTGAAGACCAAAGAGCTGTGGAAGGACACCAGAAACAAAATTGTAGACCTGCACCAGGCTGGGAAGACTGAATCTGCAATAGGCAAGCAGCTTGGTGTGAAGAAATCAACTGTGGGAGCAATAATTAGAAAATGATAGACATACAAGACCACTGATAATCTCTCTCGATCAGGGGTCCACGCAAGATCTCACCCCATGGGGTCAAAATGATCACAAGAACAGTGAGCAAAAATCCCAGAAACACACGGGGGGACCTAGTGAATGACCTGCAGAAAGCTGGGACTAACATAACAAAGGCTACCGTCAGTAACACACTACGCCGCCAGGGACTCAGACCCTGCAGTGCCAGACGTGTCCCCCTGCTTAAGCCAGTACATATCTGGGCCCATCTGAAGTATGCTAGAGAGCAATTGGATGTTCCAGAAGAGTATTGGGAGAATGTCATATGGTCAGATGAAACCAAAGTAGAACTGTTTGGTAGAAACACAACTCGTCGTGTTTGAGGGAGAGTGAATGCTGAGTTGCATCCAAAGAACACCATACCTACTGTGAAGCATGGGGGTGGCAACATCATGCTTTGGGGCTGTTTCTCTGCAAAGGGACCAGGACGACTGATCCGTGTACATGAAAGAATGAATGGGGCCATGTATCATGAAATTTTGAGTGCAAACCTCCTTCCATCAGCAAGGGCATTGAAAATTAAACAGGGCTGGGTCTTTCAGCATGACAATGATCCCAAGCACACTGCCATGTCAATGAAGGAGTGGCTTCGTAAGAAGCATTTCAAGGTCCTGGTGTGGCCTAGCCAGTCTCCAGATCTCAACCCCATAGAAAACCTTTAGAGGGAGTTGAAAGTCCGTGTTGCCCAGCGACATCCCCAAAACATCACTGCTCTAGAGGAGATCTGCATGGAGAAATGGGCTAACATACCAGCAACAGTGGGTGCCAACCTTGTGAAGACTTACAGAAAACGTCTGACCTCTGTCATTGCCAACAAAGGATATATAACAAAGTATTGAGATGAACTTTTGTTTTTGACCAAATACTTATTTTCCACGAGAATTTGCAAATAAATTCTTTAAAAATCAGACAATGTGATTTTCTAGATATGTTTTCTCATTTTGTCTCTCATAGTTGAGGTCTACCTATGATGACAATTACAGGCCTCTCTCATCTTTTTAAGTGGGAGAACTTGCACAATTGGTGGGTGACTAAATACTTATTTTCCCCACTGTATATCCAATTGAATTGTAAAATTTACTTACATTTTTTATTTGATAAGAGAATTCCTTTAAGTGAAATTTGTGCCGAATCCAAGGTTTATCAGGAAGTGCCAGGATAGGATTCTGATTAAGTACACAATGCCTTTAAAATTTATGGATGGTAAGCTGAACAATGACAAACTGACTAGAAGGGGGATAAACTGAGTATGACAGAGAAATTCATTGCATATCCATATGAAGTGCTCTGAAAATAACTTTTAACTTTATCATTCATTTTGCTTCTCCATCTGGTTTTAAATTGGGATATTTCACTTACATTTATTTTTCCTTCATTTCCTTTGAACTTTATGATTTTTTTTTTTACAAAATTCTTTTGATTTAAAACTTTAGATTTTAGCTGAGCCAAGCCAATAATACACAGCAGGATATAACTGAAATTCCACTTGCAAGAAGGACTTTAATATGATACCACCTCACGCAGTGATTCTGATTTATGTGCTATTTCTCACTTGTGAGCTAGGGATGATATCTTCTAGCCAAAATATCATCCAGACTTTCTGACCCTTTGTGCCTAGTGCCAAATCCTTTAAATAACATGGGAATGTACTTAGCAACTTTAAAAAGGCAAACCAGAGACACATCGATTATTTAGGAGAATACAGTAAGAAAATATGAGCAATTTTCCTATTCAATTCTAGTTGATATAATTATTAACATTGGGCCATATATGGCAGCGAGTAAAAATTAATCATTTCATATCATTTCCAGATGAATCTATGGAAATGCTTAGTTATATTAAACAATGGTGTTTTTATTGATACATCTGGTGTTGTTTTTGCTGTAATTTTGCTCAAGGGAATGATTTCCATATATTTGGCCATAATGCTGGCAAGTTTTTTTTTTTTGTTTTTTTTTTAACATTGGTTAATTGAATGTCAAATAAAGTACTTATACAATCTTTATAATTATGGAAATATTATGTAATTTGGTTCTGAAACTTGTATTAATAACCAACAAAGTAGGGGCTAGTAATATATGCTTATAGGTAAAAGAAAATGCTAAAAAATTATTTTCTGACAACTCACAGATATATAAGTACACAACAATGGAAACCACCATAACACAATGTTATGTGATAGCTCTAAACCTTATAATGCTTCCTTGTCTCTTTGCTTTATACAATCAACCATCCGTCCAAGTCTGAATCAGTGGGTCTATAACCCCTTTATTAACTATAATGGCACATGATAGCAATTTCCCCCTTATATATTTAAGTTACGGATTCTCTGTCCAAAACCATTAGTGTAATCTGTCATTGCTAATACAAATATGTATAAGTACTACAGAAGAACCCATCCACACTGACAGATACTTCCATTCAAACTAAGAGGACCTGTAACATCCTTACAAAACTGTAACTGGCTGCATACTTTTGCAGCCACATTTTAATAATAATAATAATAATAATAATCCTTTAATAGTCCCACAGTGGGGAAATTCAGTGTGTTACAGCAGCAAAGATAAGATAAGATAAGCAGATACAAATACAAATACAACATGTACAGGAATGTTCCAAGGTGAGAGGCATTACATTAATAGTAGACAGACAGATAGGACGTAGCAGAGGGGGGGGGGGGGGGGGGATTTAAGAGGCAGAGAGATATTTCAGTTCTCTGTATGTAATGATCTCCGCTTAGGTCGGTGTTGGTTGTACAGCCTAACCGCGGTGGGGAGGAAAGACTTCCGATAGCGCTCCTTCTCACACCTAGGGTGGAGCAGTCGGTCACTGACAGTACTGCCCAGCACAATCACAGTCTCATGCATGGGATGGGAGTTATTCTCCCGCATGGAGCTCACCACGGACAGTATCCTTCTGTCACCCACCACCTGCACTGGGTCCAGTGGGCTCCCCAGGACAGAGCTGGCCCTTCTAATCAGCTTGTCAAGTTTATTTCTGTCCCTGGTTGATATACTGCTCCCCCAGCAGGCCACTCCAAAGAAGATGGCTGATGCCACTACCGAGTTGAAGAAAGTCCTAAGAAGTGCCCCCCGGATTCCAAAGGCTCTCAGCTTCCTAAGCAGGTAGAGCCTGCTGTGGCCCTTCCTGTACAGGGCCTCCATATGATCTGCCCACTCCAGCTTATTATTAAGGAGCAGACCCAGGTACTTATAGGTGTTCACAATCTCGATGCCCGTCCCCAGGATGTCCACTGGTTTTGGAGGGCATCTGCCTTTACGGAAGTCCACCACCATCTCCTTGGTCTTCCCGCGTTAATCTTCAGGTGGTTCTGGTGGCACCAGTCCACAAAAACCGGTTCAGTTCTCTGTACTCCCTATCATCATCGTCTGTGATGAGGCCTACTATTGCAGAGTCGTCAGAATACTTCTGTAGGTAGCAGCTGGATGAGTTGCACCTAAAATCAGCAGTGTACAGTGTGAAGAGGAAAGGGGCGAGAACCGTACCCTGAGGTGCCTCCGTATTACAGATCACGGTACCTGACACACAGTCTTGGGCTCTCACGTATTGAGGTCGATTTGTGAGGTAGTCTAGGATCCAGTTGGAGAGGTGGTGGTCCACTCCAGCAAGGCCCAGCTTGTCTCTCAGTAACCTGGGCTGTATGGTGTTAAAAGCACTGGAGAAATCAAAGAACATTATTCTCACCGTGTTCCCTGGTTTTTCCAGGTGAGACAGAGCCCTGTGCAGAAGGTGGATGATGGCATCATTTACCCCAATGCCCGGTCGATAAGCAAACTGGAGAGGGTCCATAGCGGGGCTCACTAGAGGGCGAAGATGTGTGAGAACCAATCTCTCTAAGATCTTCATCAAGTGGGATGTCAGTGCTACAGGTCTGTAGTCGTTGAGGTCCATAGGGTGAGGTTTCTTTGGAACTGGTACCACACAAGAAGATTTCCATAATTCAGGGACTATTTCCTGCCTCAGGCTCATATTATACATATATGTAATTATACCACACAGCTGGTCCCCACAAGTCTTAATTAGCCTTGCACTGATGTCATCTGGCCCTGCGGCTTTCCTCGCCTTGATCTTTTTCATCTCCTTCCTCACCTGGGCCCGTATGAAGGTCAGACTGTGGTCAGATAAAGACAGATTTCTGGATTTACTGGTCTGTTGGGAAGTAGCCACATGGGGTGAATGGGGTGAAGTCATTGTGGTGAGGGGAGCTGAAGGACATGCTGGGGTGGGAGGAGCTGGTGTGTGATCAAATCTGTTGAAGAATAGGTTTAGTTCATTAAGCCAGTTAACATCTGCCTCAATCTGGCAGACCGACTGTTTATGACCCGAAATTGACTTAAGCCCCTCCCAGACCCCCCCTTATGTCTTTTCTTTCCATTTGCTTTTCCATTTTTTCCTTATAACTGGATTTTCCTTGCCTGATTAGATGCCTCAGCTCCTTTTGTACTTCCCTCAACCCCTCCTTATCTCTTGTCCTGAATGCCATCTTTTTCTCCTTAAGTAGTGTTTTTATATCAGAGTTAATCCATGGTTTGTTGTTGGAGAAGCACCTCACCACTTTTGTGGGTACTGTGTTGTCCACACAAAAATTCATGTAGTCCGTTATGCAGTGTGTGAGTCCTTCTATATCTTCTCCATACGAATCCTGCAAAACTTCCCATGCGGTTGTGTCAAAACAATCCCTCAGAGCCTCATCACTCTCCTCGGACCATATCCTCACTGTGCGGGTGACAGCTGGTTCTCTACGTACAAGTGGCTTGCACACAGGTCGGAGATGTACTAGGTTGTGATCCGATCTTCCCAGGGGCGGTAGGGCTGATGAGTTATATGCCTCCCTCACGTTGGCAAAGAACAAGTCCAGTGTTTTGTTGTCTCTTGTGTGGCAGGTTACATACTGTGTGAAACTGGGAAGTGTGGATGATGGAGAGGCGTGGTTGAAATCGCCAGACACAAGAAGGAGGGCCTGGGGGTGCTGAGACTGTAACTGGCTCAGCGTGGCTTGTAGGACCTCGCAGGCAGCGTCAGCTTTCGCAGAGGGGGGGACATATGCAGCTATCACGATGACATGTGATAGTTCCCTTGGTAGATAGAAAGGTCTCATGCTCACAGCTAATAGTTCAATGTCCTTACAGCAAGTTTGCTCCTTAATCACAATGTGCCTAGGATTGCACCATCTATTATTCACAAACATTGCCAGCCCCCCTCCTTTCCTCTTACCGCTCTCCCTTGTCCTGTCTGCCCGAAGGAGTTTAAAACCATCCAAGGAGACCAGAGAGTCAGGAGTAACTTCAGTGAGCCAAGTCTCTGTAAGTAGCATCATGCTGCACACCCGAAACTCCTGATGATGCCTGGTGAGCGCTGTTAGTTCATCCATCTTGTTTGCAAGAGATCTCACATTGCCCATAATGATGGAGGGAACAGTTGGTCGGTAACGCCTCTTTTTAATCCTCTGAAGAGTTCCTGCTCTGCAGCCCCTCCCCCGCTTTTTCTTTCTCCAGAGTTCTTGGGGGATGGGTGGGCAAATGGTATGCAGCCCTGTTGTTGTGACTGTAAGGTGCAGTAATTTCTCTCTTGTGTAGACAAAAGAAATGCCTGCAGACACAAGAGTCCCCATTTCAGCAGGACAAAAAGACAGATAAAAACAAAAAAAAAAAGTATCACAAAGGTCCAATTCCAAGTCTTTGTTTCTTCATTTCTTCATAGTGTAAAGTCCATTAAGTAGAGAGATAAAAAACAGACAGAGAAAGAAAAAATAAGAGAGAGAGAGTCTCAGAGCTGCCTAACAGGCAGCCACTTCAGCGGCGCCATCTTGGAAAAAAAAGTCATTTTCAATGACTGGTAACTTTTTCTTCTAGACTTCATAATTTTCCATCAGTCGGTATTACTAGTTTTGGTGCCCAACAGTATTTAAATGTCAACTGAGTATTCTCCGTCGCCAAGCATCAATGAGTGGTAAAGATACGTTTGCAAAGATTTGCAGCCAGTTACAATTCTGTGACCCAGTTTTTTTTCAGAGCTACAACTTTGCTGTAATGTGGGTGTGAGAATGATCAAAAGAGCAAATGATTTCTATGACTGTGCACTGACTAACTGTGATCTAACACTGAAGCTATGTTAAGTCTTTGTAACTGTGAATGATACAGTTAAAGGCTTCAGTGCTATTACTTCTAAACTAGGCAACCCAAAACAATGGTAAAATATTCACCTATTGGACCAATAATTTATTATAATTGACTAAGATAATTAATGGGTTTATAATAACAGATCTGGGGTCTAGGGCAGTAAGGGAGTTAATGACTGCTTCCCTGGTGGCCTAGGGCTATTAAGAGGATAATGTCAGTATCCTGGTAGTTTAGGGCACAGAAAAGGTTATTCTTGTATACCTGGTTTCCATTGCATTAATCACCCTTTCAGACATCCCTCCTTTCACGTAAACTGTTTTTATGCCATATGCAACAGACTGCCACTCCTGCTCACCTCTGTTAAACAGTATGCTTCTTCTTTCTCTCACTGGCTGCTCCCTATGCCCCCTACATTTGATAGACTTCTCTGCATGCTGTAATTTCTCTCACAGACTACTTTCCCATGTACTACTACTACTACTACTACTACTACTACCACGTTTCACATTACATCTTTGTCACAAACTCTTCCATATCATTCTCTCTCTCATAAACAATGCTTCATAGTCCTCTGCACAGACTAACCCTTATGTCCTCTCTCTTATACGACCATCTGTTACAGGAAGTGGAACACTGATTGTTTCACTTCCTGTTTCCTCTGCACTTATAGAAGAAAGTGCAGTGAGGAGATAGAGCTGCACATTTCTCACTATGATCAGCGTCAGAGCAATTCAAGAAGACTCTGCCTGGTCATTATAGATAGAGCTGAAAGAGTCTGTGGGGCATCAGACTTTATCAGTATCAACAACCAATTTAGTTGGATGTAATAGCTTGGTCACAAGACTACCAACTAACATGCACGTTTGCATTTACTTTAGGTTTTCTTTTCCCAACAAAAGCTGGTTTGCTGGAATGAATATGTATATGTTTTATATAACTTATGTAATAGTTATTGTTATGTATGTTCATACAGGTCCAAAATTTGGCAAAATAATTACATGCAAGAAAGAAAAGGGATTAAAGTTACACAGAATCTTTTTTCCATAGTAATCTACTTTGTAAGTAATCTCCTGTTGCAAAAAGAGCACAAAGAAATTAAATTATGAAAAAAGAGTCTGGAAGCAACTCATTTTCTGCTATGAATTTCCTCTTTTCACCACAAACGGTTCTGGTTTCTCCTTCATCATCTTTAGCTTCAATGTGTAACATCTGGTTATTCCTTTACTTCAAAATGTCAGAATATTGTTTTATTTAATGCAGCTAAAACCAGGTGCAATATAAATAAATCTCCACTGGGTAGTAGTCCAACAGCTCTCATGTTTTAATTTGTTACAGAGATATGTCCTGGAATGATCTGCACAGTTTGTTTGTACTGCCTTATCTGTTCACTCAGCCAAAACATCTATTATTTTCATGATGTAGCTGCCTTGAAAACATTCATAAATTGGGTAAAAATTAGACACAAATAGAAAAAGACTGTGTGCTAACCAAATCCACGCTATATGCCTGGGTAAATAAATTTACTTATTTTTTTTATCACAGAATTTAAAACAGAATTATTAAAATAAAATATTCTTGGAAAGGTAATCTATGTGTTTCCAAAGTGTATGTCCACCTTCAAATATTAAATTAGAGTTAAGAAATAGGATCAATATACCTAATACATTGAGTAACTACAAATCTAATGCATAGCTTATCTTTACTGGTTGTGGCTTGTAGTCTGTACAGGGTACAGAACTAAATTCACAATTCTGCAGGCTTCAGAGCTAAAATCCCATTGTACTTCTGCTGGCTAAATGAAGGCAAAGGGCTTGCTCTGGTGATTCTGGAAAGTGTAGTCTAGTACTGTACAGTAATATGCTGGCAAAACTATCCTACTACATTACATGATCTAGAGCCTACCAAATGCTATGGGTGGGTCTGATGACTAGCTTTTCAACTTTCTACAATAATAAGCTGAAGAAGTATGAATACAGTTATCATCACTTAAAGATTAGTAATGCAATCTATTTGTAAAGTTGTTCAACTTTTTTATGTAGGGTATATCTACTGTACTGTAATGTATAATTTGTAAAAGGCTAGGGCAGATCACGCAGGTCTGACTTCTAAATCAAACCTAATGATAATGAATGTGGTTTTGTCAAAATCCAGCAGGCTTAGGTTTTTGGTTAACTATTAAGTTGTGTTCACGTTACCTTGCGTACTATAACATGTCAACATTCACTATCATTGGTTGTGATTTAGTAGCTTGACATTGCAATTTTAATGTTGCATGGACAAAGCTGCCATGTAGGACTAGCCTATAGATGAGGGACAGGACTATCTCTCCTTGAGGAGAGCACCAGTGAAGGTGTGTAGAGTTTTGAATTGCCTTTTGCCCTCTACTAAGCATTTACATATCACAAGGTATTATGGGTAAAGGAGCTGGGGAGCTCATGCGCCCTCTGTTGAATGTAACAGATCCTCAATTTGTTTTTGACTCACTGAGTCTTGAGACAGCAAATGGGATTTTAGCCAAGCCAATCTCACTTATCTGCATACAGCGCAGTTTCGGGATTTTTGTCCCTCATCAGTGCAGAGCAAAGTGAACTGGCTGGCTTTGTGGGAGGCAATGAGTGGCTCAGGGACGGCACTATCTCTCCTTGAGGAAAGCACCAGTGAAGGTGTGTAGAGTTTTGAATTGCCTTTTGCCCTCTACTAAGCATTTACAGTGAGTCAAAAGCAAATTGAGGATCTGTTACATCCAACAGAGGGCGCATGAGCTCCCCAGCTCCTTTACCCATAATGCTTTGTGATATGTAAATGCTTAGTAGAGGGCAAAAGGCAATTCAAAACTCTACACACCTTCACTGGTGCTCTCCTCAAGGAGAGATAGTCCCATCCCTGAGCCACTCATTGCCTCCCAGAAAGCCAGCCAGTTCACTTAGCTCTGCACTGATGAGGGACAAAAATCCCGAAACGGCGCTGTATGCAGATAAGTGAGATTGGCTTGGCTAAAATCCCATTTGTTGTCTCAAGACTCAGTGAGTCAAAAGCAAATTGAGGATCTGTTACAGCCAACAGAGGGCGCATGAGCTCCCCAGCTCCTTTACCCATAATGCCTTGTGATATATAGCCTATAGATGGACAGGCACTTGAAGATTAAGTATATATATTTTTTTTTTTTTGTAAATCAGTAGCGCAGGTGAAGGGAGCAAACTTCGCAATATATTTCTTTGCAAACTTTGCAATTACTGTCTTTACTTCTTATCTGTGTAATTTTGGTTGGTTATCCTTACACAAGCAGATTAGTCTACAGTGCAGTCCATGGAGAGGGAAGGGGAGAAGAAAAATGAGAGATATGACAGAGATATGAGTCCATCTACAGTACTAAATAAGTCATTTCTGTTAGAAGGTTAGATAGTAATTCATGGTAACCCATGCATAGTGCAGATGTCTCTCTGCTTTGAGGAGTCCCCCATAGACATATATGGCAGAGATTTATTCAGTGGTAGAAGTAGGCCAATAAGTGAAGAAACAGGACATTTTCTTTAATAAACTATATTCCAAAATTTGTTCAAAATTTGTTATTCTCACTTGCACTATTGATTTATGAAAAAAATAAATAAAAGTATACCTATCCTTGAAATGCATTTTTCTACTATTACTATTTGTACTATTAATATGTTGATACTGAATAGTACAAATATTACGATAAACTTAACTTTTAATAATATAAAAAATAAAAACTCTCCAAACGGACGTCCACTACCATAAAAAACACAACCAAGAGTATACTATGTTTGCATCACCTAGATACATCATAAAGGTTTAAGCAAACTGCTTATCAGAGCTGGGGCCTATTGCTTTCCTGCCCTCACACTCCACAGCAACACCAACTAGGGATATCCCACACAATATTAACCTATCTAAATGACCCTCTAATTCCACAGTATACTACATCAATACGGTGCCATGATTCCACTAACTAATTGTACTCACAGCACATCTTACCCAGTCTTAGAGCCCCCCTATAGACGTGACAGAAATCCCATACATATATATTGCTGGTACTAAAACTAATCTATATTATTTATCCTATGGGTGGCAAACAACTACAAAACTCTGGATTGTTATGCTAAAAACTATCGTACCAAGGTCCGTATCAGGGGTGCACCATAGATTATTGCCCCCCTCTCACTTGACCAGAAAATAAGGCAGCTGAAACCTGTATACCTTTCATATAGGTAACAGCCAACACCGCCCCTTCACGATAGTCCGAGGACGATGTACTAATCTAAATAGTCGGTTCCCCCTGATTAGGAACCCGCTACACCAGTACTAACTCTGTCAGTTAAGATATATGACCACTACAAAAATGCTACACTTGGTCAATTAATAATCTATGACCACTTTATAGCTGTTCTAGCTATTCGTAGCTGTTCTGTCTGCTCTACGCGTTTCCCCTATGCAAACCATAGGTTCATCAGGAGCGATATCCACTAAAGTCAGGAACCATATTACCCTGACTTCCCCTGCTGATAACTGCCAAATCCCATTGCTATTCTATTGATGAAAAATATCGTTGTGCGGTAACAACCGCAGTTCCCAGGGGCACTGATGGTGTGCTCCCGGTACTTCATGTAGCAGACGCCGTCACTGAGCACTCCCTGTTATATACAGTAACACAGGACGAACCTTAAGCCACGTCCCCTGCCGATGACGCATCAACCTCCGGAGCCAATCAAACGCTCACTTAAGCTCAATCAAACTTAAGCCAATCAAACGCTCACTTAAGCCAAGCCCTTCATCCCTCCCATTCAGGGGGTGTGTGCCTTCAACCATACTATCTACTACTACTAATTTATTTATTTATACATGGGATCCATTTTTGTAGACGATATATACGTTATGTGGATTGCAGTATTTGAGCTAAGATAAATGGAGGATTATGAATATTCCTAATGAATGGGCCTACACCGTTCCTCCCACTCTTGTTTTATCCCCCATTTTGGTTTCAACTCAGAATTTAATATATATGTATGAGATCGTTTTCATGAATGAAATATGCGTCATATCTATATTTTGATCGTGGCATCTAAGTTAAAGGAAGCGGTCACATGACATTCACATGACTAATAGTATGGTTGAAGGCACATACCCCCTGAATGGGAGGGACGAAGGGCTTGGCTTAAGTGAGCGTTTGATTGGCTCCGGAGGTTGATGCGTCATCGGCAGGGGACGTGGCTTAAGGTTCGTCCTGTGTTATATAACAGGGAGTGTTCAGTGGCGGCGTCTGCTACATGAAGTACCGGGAGCACACCATCAGTGCTCCTGGGAACTGCGGTTGTTACCGCACGATATTTTTCATCAATAGAATAGTAATGGGATTTGGCAGTTATTAGCAGGGGAAGTCAGGGTAATATGGTTCCTGACTTTAGTGGCTATCGCTCCTGATGAACCTATGGTTTGCATAGGGGAAACGCGTAGAGCAGATAGAACAGCTACGAATAGCTAGAACAGCTATAAAGTGGTCATAGATTATTAATTGACCAAGTGTAGCATTTTTGTAGTGGTCATATATCTTAACTGACAGAGTTAGTACTGGTATAGCAGGTTCCTATTCAGGGGGAACCGACTATTTAGATTAGTACATTGTCCTCAGACTAACGTGAAGGGGCGGTGTTGGCTGTTACCTATATGAAAGGTATACAGGTTTCAGCTGCCTTATTTTCTGGTCAAGTGAGAGGGGGGCAATAATCTATGGTGCACCCCTGATACGGACCTTGGTACGATAGTTTTTAGCATAACAATCCAGAGTTTTGTAGTTGTTTGCCACCCATAGGATAAATATTATAGATTAGTTTTAGTACCAGCAATATATATGTATGGGATTTCTGTCACGTCTATAGGGGGGCTCTAAGACTGGGTAAGATGTGCTATGAGTACAATTAGTTAGTGGAATCATGGCACCGTATTGATGTAGTATACTGTGGAATTAGAGGGTCATTTAGATAGGTTAATATTGTGTGGGATATCCCTAGTTGGTGTTGCTGTGGAGTGTGAGGGCAGGAAAGCAAGAAGCTCCGGCTCTGATAAGCAGTTTGCTTAAATCTTTATGATGTATCTAGGTGATGCAAACATAGTATACTACTGGTTGTGTTTTTTATAGTAGTGGATGTCCGTTTGGAGAGTTTTTAGTTTTTATATTATTAAAAGTTAAGTTTTATGTTAATATTTGTACCATTCAGTATCTGTGAAGTGTAATTAAGTTTTGGATGAGATTGGACTCTTTGTGAAGATATTAATATGTTGAGCAGTAAAACATCTACTTGTGTTCAATTCCCATACTTATTAAACTTATTCACCAATGTGCTTCATGTGATCATGAGGATATTTGTGCTTTTATATACTTAAAGTGATGACTGTATTGTATGTTTGTGAACTTGAGGGGTGTCTCTCCTGAAACAGCAATTTTTATCCTACATTTAAATTGTACATCAGTAGTAGAAGGAAGGATGTTTAAAACTGAACTGTAGATAGTCCTAATCCAGACCTACATGAACAGATTTTACCAACTATGGTATTAACCTATTTGAAAGGAAGTTGATGTGTGAAAAAGTTAGTTAAACTCTGGGGCAGCAGGTTCAATACCAAAGCAACATTGCTGATGTATGAATTCTCATATGAAATGTGCCTTCAAGTCATAATATATTGCCATATGTACAAAGATTTGTCTATGAGAGGACAATGTGAGTGATTCTGTGTACTGTGCATATACCGTAGTGTGTGTAGTGGTTATTGAATAAGTGTGCAGCACTAAAATGGGCAACTTTTGTAAACTTGCATTTATTCTAAATTCTATATTTAATTTTAGGATTTCCAAATATCACATTTATGACATTATAATAGTCTTTTCTCAAAAAAAAAAACACAATCTGCGAACGAAACAAATTTCTTACTGACCAAGGAATGAATGTTATGAATATTTGACTAAAGCTTGGTTCATGTGTCATTTTAATTGCAGTTAAAGACATCTTGAAATAATCCACTGGCTGGTTAATGGTATTTTTGTTGCAAGCCTGGATTTATTATACTATCCATTGGATCAAAACAGCAAACAGAAAGTACATGATTTAAAAAATGAAAAATATATTAAAGGAACATTTAACCTAGAGATGAACAATCAAAACAAACTGAAGAATAGCTTGATCACACCATTTGTCAATCTGCATGATTTCTGCATTTTCTGAAACAAAGTGGTGTTGCAGAAGTTGAGTTATTAAATTAAATGCGCCATAATTCAGGATTATTTTGCACCAAAAACATAGTCTACATGCTGTTTGCCACATTTATTTTATGTTTTAGACACTTTTATTTTCTTCTTACAACAAGATATGGTGGGGGCTTAGTGAAAAATAGGTGGAACTTCCTGAAAATGGGAGAGGTGTTTAGGATTTGACAGTGTGTTCTTCAACTGTGCCAAATCATGCAATATTAACCACTGTGATAAATCTGGTACAATTTAAGATACTTCTACGTCTACACTGAGTTTGCACAGAACTAGTAAGTGGTTAAGGGGTTATCTTTCTGTTGATCATTTCCTTTTTCAGCTGGTAAATGGAGTGGAGCTTGGCCAGTACTGGAGATTAACAATGTCACTGTTTTAGGCTGGGGCCCTAAACTCCACAATTTTGCCGCAGCGTTTTACAGTACCTGAAAAGTGGATGAGATTCTGGCTAATCCCATCCACACATTGTAGGAAAATATCCACAGCGGACATGCTGAAATTTCAAAAAACATTGCGTTTTTGTAAATCACATCATGTCAATTATATCTATGGAAGCACTGACGTTTTCTGTATATGTATAATTGAAGAAGAAAGTCCGAAAAGTTTTCTCTCTTTCTGTGAAAAGCGTTGCGGGAAAAACTGCAATGCGTTTCCGCCACGGTTTTCCCGCATCGCTTTTTTGGCTGTGGCTTGCTACGTGGGGCCTTAGCCTTACAGCAGACAGGACAGGAAGGGGAGGCTCATGCTCCAAGCAGTTGACCCCCAGCCAGACATTATGACAATAATAAATTATTTATGTTTAGTTATTTATATTATTCAATATTCGGTTCACCAACTATTCTCACATAAAACAACACATCACTTATGATAACATTGATTTTTTTCTATGAAAGAGTGACTATTGGGGTTTTTCCAGCCACAGGATAGGTCATCAGTATCTGATCTGAGGGTTCCAACACCCAGACCCCACGCAAATCAGCTGTTTCATCAGCTTCCAGGTGCCAGAAACTGCTGCAGTGAATGGAGATCATGTGCAGCCAGGGTCGGACTGGCCCACCGGGGAACCGGTGAATCCACTGGTGGGCCCCGAGCCCCGACTATTAGTCCTCATGTCATGGGGGCCCGATCGGGATCCTGACCATCCCGATCGGGCCCCTGACCAGAGGCTTAACGATCGCGGTCGCAGGGGGTGCGAGCGCGACCGGGCTCAGCGGGGTATGGGACCCGCGGACAGCTGGAGATGGCCGGGGCCCCGGACCACTATGATAGCGGTCGGGGAAAGCCTGGTTCCCCGACCGCTATACATACTGTTATTGGAAAGTGATCCTGGCATATTGCAGGCCCCTTTCCAATAGATGGCAGCCCAGGGGAGGTGACTCAAAATAATAAATAGATATTCTCACCTCTCCTGGGCACAGCGTCCTCTCCGGCGCTCCTCCGTCATGACTGAGGCCTGTGATTAGACCCCAGCGGTCACATGGGGCGCGGCCGCGTAATGACGTCAGTGCGCCCCCACGTGACCGCTGAGGCCCAATCACAGGCCTCAGCAGCGACGTCGGAAGAGGTCCTGAAGACGCTGAAGACGCTGAAGACACTGAAGACAGCAGGATGGAGCGAGGAAGCCAAGGAAAGGTAAAGCAAGGTGAGTATGAGTATGTTTGTTATTTTTAGTCACTTCCCCTGGGCCTCCGATTATTATACTCTGGGGTCTGAGGAGATCCCAGAGTATAATAATAGCACTGAAGCAGAGGGGGGCTATTGGGCGCATATAATACTGGATGGGGGCCACTGTGGAGCTTATAATACTGGATGCGGGCCCCTGTAGAGAGCATATAATACTGGGTGGGGGCCACTGTAGAGAGCATATAATACTGGGTGGGGGCCACTGTAGAGCTTATAATACTGTGTGGGGGCCACTGTGGGGAGTATATAGTACTGGGTGGGGGCCACTGTGGAGCTTATACTCCATACAGTGGCTCCTTCATTTTTTTTTAAATTACGCCGGGGCAGGTGAAAAAAACAAAACAAAACAAAAAAAAAAAAAAAAAACTTTCTCTCCTGTCCCCAGTGTCTCCCAGCGCAGTTCGGTCCTGCAGTTCTGTTGTTTTCTGCCAGCTAAAGATCCCCCTGCACATGACTACCTGTGACGTCATGTGACCCCTGAGGCCAATCAGCGGCCTAAGGGAAGGGACCTGGGACGTCACAGCCAGTAAGGACTTCCGGCAAAAAGAAGACAGTGGAGCTGCAGGACCGGACCGTGCTGGGAGGACACCAGAGCACCGGAGACAGGTGAAGATGTTTAGTGTGCTTTTTTGGGGGTTTTTTTTTTTGGGGGGGGGGGGGGGGGGGGGGGGATTCACCTCCCCCGGACTAATTATTAAAAAAGAAAAAAAATTATACTGGACAACCTCTTTAAAGTGTGGCGTATTAGGGGGGTTGTCCAGGCATAATTTGTTATGGTTTATCCTCAGGATAGGCCATAGATATCTTATCTGTACGGGGCTGACCACGGACTGATCAGCTGTATGGAGCCACTTTTGATGCCTGTCCTGTACACAATACAGGGCCAGAAGCAGAAAGCTCTGTCCACTGTATAGGGGCTGGGCACCTTCACTGCATCTCAGCACTTATTGAAGTCAGTAGGAGCTGAGCTGCTATACAGCGGATGGAGCTTTCTGCTTCCAGCCCTGTGTTGTGTACAGAACGGGCTCCGGAAGTGGCTCTGAACAGCTGATAGGGCCATGTGTCAGCCCCCTACCGATCAGCTATTTATGGCCTATCCTGAGCATAGGCCATAAAAAAGATTAACTCTGGACAACCCCTTTAATATGCCCCACACAGTTTAATGTCCCCCCCACAAGATGTCAGCCCCCATCACTGCTCCCACACAATATAATGACCACATCACTGTTCCCCATACAGTATGGGGGACCAGTGAAGAGGCCACTATGTGGGGGGACCAGTGAAGTGACCAAAGAAATATTTGGCCCAGACAACCCCTTAAAATAGGTTGTCCATAAACTGGAGCGACCACTGTGTCGGTCGCCAGGGAGGTGTAAAAATAAGAAAATGAAAAAAAAAAAAAAAAGCATACTCACCTGTCCCCAGCACCCCGATGTCCCCTGCCTGTGTCTGTTTGGTCTCATGGCGGCGCCTCATTTCTGGAAATCCTGTACCTAATTGGTCTTAGCGATCACATGAGGTGCAGGACTCCCAGCAAGGAGTCGCCGGCACGAGACTGAATGGACACTGACAGCGAACAACGGAGCGCCAGGGACAGGTGAGTATGCTTTTTAATTTACTTATTTTTTACTTTACACCTCCCGCCAGCTACATTGTTTGCTCCAATGCCTGGACAACCTCTTTAAAGGATTTATCCATCTTTCTAATATTGATGGCCTGTCCTTAGGATAGGCCATCAATATTACATCTGCGATGATACAACAGCCAGGACCTCTGCAGATCAGCTTTTCCAGGACAGTGCAGCTACAGGTAAAGGTAACAATTCTTGGAGCCACGCTGCTTACTTGCCATACAAGGTGTAGCAGTAGGTTTAGGTAGTGCAGTGGTGCACATGGTATAGTGGTTGAGCAGCATGGCTCCCGACATGTTATTACCTTTAGCCGCCCTGTCTCGGTACCGCTGATCTGCAGGGGTCCTGATGGTGGGCCCCTAGAAACAATTCCACTGGTGGGCCCTAGACATCCCAGTCCGACACTGTGTGCAGCACAACTCCTATTAAAGTAATAGGAGCTGAACTGCACTTCCCTGGAACCACTGCTATACAGTGCACTGGGCTTTAGTACTGCTCCTATTACTTGAATAGGAGCAACCTGCATGCACTCCCCATCCACTGCAGCAGCTTCGGGTACCTGAAGGCTGCTGAAACAGCTAATCTGTGTGGGGTCCAGGTGTCGGACAACACACAAATCAGACATTGATGACATACAGTATCCTATGAAAAATCCATTTTTGACTTGAAAACCTCTTTAACTAGTCGCATTTTTATCATACACAGGTCACAATACTTAAAAACATAGCATACACACATGTTAAATGGAGAAATACTACCAAATGATAATGAACAAACCATATTACGTTCTATATCACTGACATTTAGTCTCAGACAATGATGCCATTTTAGTCTAGAGGTACCGCTGTTATACTGCATAGTAATGTTAAGCTGGACTATTTTAGCAGTAGAAATAAAATAAACTAGAGCAATTTCAAAGCAACCTCCAGGAATTAACATGGGACCTGAACCTAGTCTTTGAAGAATCATAATGAATGATTTTTTTTTTGAAGAAGGGAAAAATAAAGAGCAGAACATACGCTTTCTATCTGTGCAGCACGGTAGCTGATTAAAAATGCTAACAACTAAGATTGTCCAACAACCAGAAGCTCCCAGGAGACTCATTCACACAGATGGTGATTAGTTTACGATGGCCAGAACAATCACTAGTACCATGTTGCAGTAACACCCACAGACTATCTGTCACATTCCCTAGAGGCCAATAAAAGCTGTTTGCTTCATACACTTAACTTCAACCATAAGCTTTACAAGCATCTCTGATACATTTTTAATCACTTTCTTCATAAAGCTAAACATTCCCTTTAGCCAATCCATGTTTGTGTTTGGAATTTCCGTTGGCCTGTTCTGCAAGTGATTAGTTTTGGTACTGTAGAGTCAGGGAGCTTTATTAATGTTTCACAACAGAAGCCATGCACAGATGGAGACATTTGTGCTACTACGGCTGCTAGGGTTCCATCAAACACTCATGTGGCTTTAACCTCATGTAATCCATCAGTGCTCCCGATGGAAATTAAGGATCAATACTTTCCCGTAGTGAACCACTGAACACTTGCATTACAAATTGTTTATCTGCAACACACGAATGCATCTAGGTCTTTTTTCATTATATGAACATTTGCAGAAAGGTGATGTTTTGCACCTATATATTGAGTTTTTTTAAATGTACTCTGAGTCAAATGCAATAAAGAAATGAAACCTCACCTCTTTTCAGTGTATACTTTTACTATAAAATACCTATTATCTATAATTGAAAATATTCTTGAAACTTGTACAAGTTTTTCCTTTTTCATTTGACTCAATGGGGCAGATTTAATAAGACTGGCATATCGAACAAGTGATTTCTGAAGAGTCTTCATCCTCTTCATATATCAGCCGCACATCCTTGTGCCAGAATGGAGATCTATACCAGTTGGTAACTGGTATAGATTTACATTATAACTCATGCCAGAAAACTGTCTAGTGCTATAATGGATATGTTCCTGCCCTGGCCCTCCTCAATCCACCCACATTTGCACAACAAAGTGAGCAAGGCGCAGGGGTTGTGTTACACATTTGAAGCAAGAAAGGGCCATGACAATGGCAAGATATGTACATGACAATATCATCCACCCAGTGCACCAATCAATTGAATCAAAACCTTTTTCATCATAACTGCTGCTTTTGGGTCCTAGATGTCCATTACATTGTCAAATGCATTACATACTTTTGGTAAGATGCCTCTGATATTTAATTTATTCAATAATACAAAAATCTCATGGCTTCGTCATCTGGAAGTCATCCTACAAAAGCCAGACCAGTACACATCCTGTCAGCCAGACAAGACTGAGAGGATGGTCCAGCTCAGATATTTTTACAGAAAAATTCATTCTTCTTATGCAGCAATCTCTAATATCTAAGGTATTCTATGGTTAACTGGAGGAATATTGTTTAACCTTGAAGGGAGTCTACCACTTTTTCCAAGTATATTTAAGTGTCCCCACTGCATTACAGAGCACATTACAATGATCAACATAATACCTTTGCTATGTATGTCAATTTAGTAGATCTGAAAAAAAAATCAACCTTGAGGTCTTATGCAAATGAAACAGTTGGTACACTGGGGGCAGACCTTCAGGTCCCTCTAACTCTTGCCACTCAGACCCCTACTATCTCCTGCCTGCACCACCCTATGTAGTGACAGTTGATCTTCCCACTGTTATGACATCATCCATCCTACATGAGAGGCAAGACCAGTGCTCCTAGGGCTGAAAGACCACCCTCTGTGCACCAACTGCCTCATTTGCATAATACTTGAAAGTTGTTTTTATCCCAGTCTACAGTAGTGACATACATAACAAATGTATGTTGTTTATCACTGTAAAGAAAGGGCGGAACAGGGCGTAGCCTGAGGGGAGGCCGTCATGACAGGGCCGGAATGTGAGGGCTAGGGTTGAGTAGGGGGAGAGGAATTTCTTCGGCGGAGTAACTATGGGGGAGGGTATATAGGAGAACGGCTCTGCTTCCCGCAGTCATTCACTGCTGGGAAGGAGCCATTGACCCACCCGCCCTTATTGTTTTGGTTAGGTTTTGTATTGTGTCATTTGCGGTTATTTCTCGCTGCAGTTGGCGGGATGGGGGGTCCTTGGAGTTGGTGGAAATTCGGGGGTGGGGAAAAAGGTTAGTTTCCCCTACAATTAACTATGGTTTTTGGTTGGTCTGGCCGCTTTTGGGCTCCTGATGGGTGGTGTCCTGGGGAGTGGTTTGTTATATATGTGATGAGACTGCCATCGGTGTTTATGGTGCCCCTGAGCCTGTGGTTTGCGGCTGGGGGTAACTTGATTTGATGGACAGTTTGGCGGCCAGATTTATGTAGCTCCAAGGACCTCCCCCTCAGGACATATATATTTACTTCAGGAAAGTTGGGGTTAATTTGTTAATTTTTGTTATTTTGTTATTTCATTTGTTATTTATATATTTATTATGTATAGGGGGTTATGTTACGGTTATTTATTTATTTAGGTGAGTTTTTGGATAAATACATTTTATATATATTTGTATTGTTTTATGTAATAAAATGGCTGCTGTGGCCAATTAATCCAACCTCGCTTGTGTTTGTCTTTATTCTTAGATAGTAAGGTGTGAGGTTAGGGGGGAGGAAGGAGTGGTCGCAGCATTGGTAAGTAAAGGTAAGGGCAAAAGCCAACATCCGCAGTGCCACTGTCATATGCTTTGTAACATGGTGGTAGCAGTTGAATATTCTTGAGGAAAGTGGTAGACTCCCTTTAAACCTTATGACTTTTTCCTTGTTAAACTGTTATTTTTAGTTCAGAACATAAAAAAAAAATTTACTTGAACCAGCGATATGCAACTGTTTTCAGTTAAACTTCACTATGGCTTATTTTTTTTACTTTTCTTTTGCATATATTTTCTTTGGATTTTCTGTTTCACTCCTTTTTGTTTCTTATATTTTTTAGGGGTCTTTCACACTACTGCTGGCGACCGCCAGTAGTGTCCTTTACCAGATTTTAGCAATGGACACTAGCAAAACCGTCACAAATCCGTTAAAAATTCCATTGATTTCAATGGCATTTTATCTGTTGTTCGTCAGTGACTGTTAGTGTCTGGTTACACCAAATCACATGTCCGTTATTTTTTGCAGACAAAAAAATCGTGCCTGCTGGACTTTTGTGTCCATGAAAAATAACGGTTTCATGACGGACTTCAAGTATTTTTTAACATTAAAGTCTATGGGTAACGGACAGTAAACGGACACTAACTGACACTAGCTGATGCTAATTAAATGGATCAGTTTAAAAAAATGGACACATTAACATCAGTTAGTGTCGTTAATGTCTGTTATGATAGGTGTCTGATTTTTTTTTTTTTTTAACGGACACTATCAAAACGGACATCCAACGGTAGTGTGAACCCACTCTTACCTGCTCTCCTTGCTGTTCTAATTTTGCCATAACATAAGGTCTTATAAAGTTTGTGCCCCATTTTCTTTTCTTACACAGAGTAATTAGTGCAATGTTGAGTTTCTCTACACAGAAAGATCTATATAAAATCTTTAGAGTCAATATTAGACATAAGTGTTACTATTTCAATTAGCACTGAGACCTCATATGATGTGCCATTGTTGCTGACTATTCTATCTATGTCTTCTGATGAACCTAGTACCTAAAATGTCTGACTAGATATTATTCCAGCAACAGTTACGTGTAGGCATTGTAAGTGTAGAGATGTAATGGGGCAGTGTTTTTCAACCAGATATGTCTTAATGCCTACAATTATCTCTGCAAATCCTCAATCTAGGAAGGCATTGAATAAGAAACACCAATCTACCAATATTGAGTGTATCCATCTAAGATTCCTGGTAATATATTATGATTAGAAAATCTCATTGACTGGTTTTAGAATCAATGCTTTGTTAGTTGGGTATTTTTTAATTGACTGATTACAACTTAGATTTTAACTGTCATTTTGACATTTGGAAAGACACCAGCTTTCAAGGTCTGGGACATGTTGAAATATTGCGTAAACCCAAGATATATTTTCTGCAACTTTCATGGTATCTGAAATGGTGCGACAACTGATTGACAAATGCTTTATGTGCTATGCTTGTTAAAGGGAACCTGTAGCAAATCAGGAGTTTCATGCTGTAATTATTCATTAGAGAGTCCTTGAGACTCTGTTGTGAATAACAATTTGGTACCACTGTTTGCAAAGCAGCAGTCAGAATATGTTCCAGCCGTTGCTTAGCAATAGGGACCAAAGTGCTTGTGTGGTACATCCAGATCTCTATGCTCTTGTGGAGATCTGATTGTGACATCCTCATTTAGATGAAGTGCTTGTAGAATGTTAGTACTCTGCAGTACCAGAGAAGGATCAAGCTCTTTGCCGTTCCACAACATATCTGATTGCTTGGCACTAGTTTCCAGTATGGAATTGCATGATAATTTCTCAGAAGGCTAGAAATCTGACTGGTAATATGTCGACATGCTGATTTGTTAAACTCAGACAGTGAAGTCAATTCTAAAAAGAAAAAACTGTCTTTGTTGCCCATAGCAACTAATGACAGTGCAGCAAGCTGCAGTACTATTGGTTGCTATGGACAATAAAGACAATTTTTATTTCGGAAAGTTTCCCCACTATGTCATGTATGTATTCCGTGATCTTATCGGAATTTAAATGCGAATATTATTTCACTATTATTTATACAAATGTTTTCTCTGGTGATAGATAAAATATGACATTTTCCCATTTAGCTACATCTATTAAACCAGATATGCATAATATAGTAAGTACCTGAGTAAAAAAATTTAGTTTAAATTGTCATCAGAGGCATAGCTAGAGGTTCAGCATGGGAGGGGGCAAACACATCGAAGTGAGCCCCCAACTTAGGTATACCAATATTATCACTGATATATGGTGACCGTATAGTGGTAGGTACCGGCTCAACACAGGGCTCTACAGACCACTTAGGTTAAAACAGTGCAGGACCATTTCGTGACTTCCGGGTGACGTCTCTGACTGTAATCTTTCACATTTCCCTTAATTTCCCTCTGGACCACCATGACCACTTCATCCAGTTCTGACTTGTCTCTGTAAAGTTTGTAACACATCTTTGGCACCTCACGTTTCCAGGCACCTGACCCACATTTTCCTCACCTTCATAAAATCTCCATCTTGTTGCTACACTCCCCTACATAAAGAATAATACTCCCAAGTGCATCTTTAAGTTAATAATGTCCCTGTGTGCCCCCTTAAATAGTGTCCCTTATTAGTGATGTCCCTTATTAGTAATGTCCCTTGTGTTTCCTAATTCAAATGTTTTCCAGGTCATCAAAAAAAAAAGTCACTCAAGACCCCCAGCTGATCAGCTGTTTGAATGAACTGTGGTACCTGTGTAAGCGCCGTGACCCCTTCTCTGTTTACATAGTATCATTTATTTCATAGTGGCCATGTAATGTAACTACAGCCTCGTCCTATACATGTCTATAGGACAAGGCTGTAATTACATCACATGGTCACTATGAACAGACAGAGTGTGATATAAACATGCACCATGGCCCCTTCATACAGCTGATACAGAGGAGGGGTCCACTGATCTCTTATCCTGAGGATAGATCATCAATAAAAATGAGCTGGAAAACCGCTTTAATAAAGCACAAGTGCCACCTTAATTAAATGAATTGCCCCCTGATTCCCCCTGACATAAATACTGTGCCCCTAATGACCCCTTGTATAAATGACATTCCCTTATATTCATAATGCCCCTAATGAACTCTTATATAAATGACAACCCCCTTATGTTCATAATGCTCCCTAATGGCCCCTTATATACATGATCCCCCATTATGTTCATAATGCCCCCTAATGGCCTCTTATATAAATGAATGCCTCTCCTATGTTCATAATGTCCCCTAATGGCCCCTTATATAAATAACTGCCTCCCTTATGTTCATAATGCCCCCTTATGTAAATGACCCCCATCATCATAATGTACCCTAATCAATCCTCCCTTATAGTTATAATGCCCCCTTGTGAAAGATCCTCAGTGCGCCAACACCGCTGTGGCCCCACCTGAGTCTTCTTTCATATAAAAAACCACACTCACCGCCAGTGAGTGTCGGGTTCACAAGATAAATACAAGACAAGCTTTCTAAATTTTATATATTTATTAACCCCTAAATGGGTTGGTATTAACATCTAACACATGCAGTTCAGAACAGATATGCAGATGTATGCAAGCATTAACAGTTACTAGTTACAATATACAGTACAATAAAAATAAAAAGGGAATAACATTGAAATAATTACTTTACCACACATCTCCTTGATGTGGCTCTATAGTCCAACACTCACACATGGCATGTGTGAGTAACCCAGTGGAGGCTTCTTGGCATGTGGCATTAATACAATAATCCAGCCTGCATGCTCTTTACAGTGGTCTGTCTGTAATATCCTGTAGTCTCAGCACAAAAATCTCCATAGCATAATCTCCTCCCATTGCCTCTTACCTCATCTTTTATACCCTTTATGCCACCTCCCAGAATGAGGTCATCGGCGGCAGCAAGTCTGATTGAATAATGCACTCAAGTCCAGATCCTTTGTACAGAGCTGGGACAAAGTGAAATGATACAATGTTATCAGCCATATCTGATCAACCAGTGCAGACTGATCAATGCATGTTTCTTGGATCACTCAGGGCTGTGTATGAATACAATGGAGCCCTGCTGGGATGGATACAAAGCCCTATTGTTCCAGCCTGGCCACTATTGCCAATATACACCTAGGCTTATAGCTGCGCACCTTATGAATAAATGCAGGTATGCTACCCAGACACCAAAATACAGCTTTGCGTTATAGCCATATTTAAGCAGAATCATCACACCCCTCCTAACTACCCCCTGTACTTTTAAAACACCCACAACTGCGCTAAAAAAATAAAAAAATACAAGTTATACTCACCTGCCTGCAATCCCTTGACGGATAGAGACGGAACAGGCACCACAACCTCCCCTTCTTGAGCTGCTCTCTATGTGCTATATCCACGCATAGGACATCTGTGTCTCAGCACAGGAAACACGATGCTGTGACGTCATTGCACCCGTCTGTGCTGAGAAGCAAACGTCTGTGGTCTCGGTGTCAACCGGTGTAAACCGCAGGCCTGAAGTGGCTTATGGCTTACAAGACAGAGTTAGTTACAGGATGTATTTTAAATAGTTTGGTGTCCTGCAGACACTGATAAAGATAAAAGTAAACATGTATTAAAAGCGGCCCATGGGTGGGTCCCCACAAAGTTAGCGAGCCCAGCGCAGCCACCCCCCCTCTGCTCCCCACTGCTAGCTATGTCACTGATTGTTATTATTAATGTTATAACTACGGAAGTGAAACTCCTCCAAAATACCACCTCTTTAATCTCTTCCCGACATCTGCCGTAATAGTACGGCAGATGTCGGGCATTTAAATATGTTGGCCACTTAGGAGCTGAGCGCCATAGCCGCCGGGTTTCTGCTGTATTATACAGCAGAGACCTGGCACTAATGCCTGTGATCACTGCATTAACTCCCCAGGTGCGTCGGTCAAAGCTGACCGAGGCACCATTTTTAGCAGGGATCGCCGGCACCCAGAGCAAGATCTGGGACCGGCGTCCCATCAGCATGACAGCCAGGAGCCTATTGAAGGTTCCCAAACTTGTCTGCCATTTACTTCTATTGCAAGCTGCTCTATGTATTGCACATGCTTAGTAGTTCAGTAGTCCATAGAACTACATGAGCGTACTGCACCTGGGCAGTACGCTCATTTGCACAGAGAACAAAGATGGTACATGGAGCATGTGCTGTACACTCAGCCCGAAGCTGAAGTGGCCAAGCGTACAGCTCATGCGCAAAAATTTGGATCGCACAAACATCAGAAGCTACTATTGACGCAGCTAAGAAGAGGATAAGGAGGCATGATTTTACAGGAAGGGGGTGTTGATTTAACCAGGCGGAGGCGTTAAAATTTGTATGACGCAGCTGTGCTTGGAGCACAGGGATAACACCTCCTGTGCTCTGTGCAGCTCATTTACATATGGATAAAAACTTGATTTATGAAAAAAATCACTGGGCGGATGAACAAAATAAAGGTATGCATGGAATAGCCTTTATAAATGCTATCTGAATCTATGCTTAATTAAAAATTTATTTTCCCATTGATAGACTTCCTTTAAAAAGACTATTGCCTTATCCAGACCAGATTTCCTGCGACAGATTCTCAATTCCACCATGTATTATGCCCATCTTACAGTATTTAAGAAGACCATCCTTCTACATGACAGTTTTTCAACGCAACTTTGGATGGTTGCCTCAAAGAAGATTCACTGCATTGCTACCTCATATTGCTTAAAAATCTGGCTATTAATAATTATTGTCACTACTACTTCTACCACCACCACCATCACTGCTACTACTACTACTACTACTAATAATAATAATAATAATAATAATGATATAAGATGAACTAATGTTAATTGTTATTGCAATTCATAGCTATTTCTGTATCAAGAAATGCTAAAAACAAAACAGCTATCTTGAATGAAGAAAGCAACAAAATGATGGATGACATTATGGAAGATCGAACTTAATATATATTAAAGACTGTCATAGCAAATCGGAAACATCACATTGAAAACCTATAATGGGTGAGCTACTTAAGATGTTGCTTACACAAACTATTAAGATATAAAGTGATACAGCACCCCAAGGCACTCAGAGAATTGCATTAACCCACACCATTTATTCAGTAGTCACACAGACACTCATCAATCATTTAACTCAGGAAGAAGAAACACAATCTGAACGGCTTAAGGGGATTAATCTAACCATATTGATAACACTTTAAAAATTAATGAAGTGGAATGACTTGGAAGACAAATCGGGAACTTTTCAAGAAGCAGTTCATGTGTCAGAAGAACCCTTCCTTAACCAATAAAATAATGATTTCCATCCCAATATCAGATCAGATTGAAAACTTGAGATGGATATAGCTTGGTTTAGTTTGTTTAACTCAATATTTTACAATATAGTATACAGCCCTATTATACTGCACATAGAATCATTAGTTTGTTATATTGAATTCCAGTAGCCTTGTATAGTTTTTTGATACTTATTTTATATTACTATATATGTATAGTATATATACAGTGATCAATTATATACATATTGCAATTGTCTGCACGGACCCATTATTGTTGGCTTATGCTATATTGTTTTACAGTGGGCTGTTGTCCCCTTGCTGTGGGTCTCCTTCTGCCATTTGCCGCTGCAGTATCTCTATTTTTAGATATTCCATATGTCTGTGATTTTTGTATTGCCTTTTTGTTCTTATAGAAAAACTTTCAGAAAATTTGATTATACATACATATTATAATTGTCTTAATAAATAAATAAATGTTCAAAGTTGCAAAACATGACATTTGTGAACATTTTCCACAATTTCACTTGGGAACAACTTAGAATGTACAGCTGCTAAGGCAGGGTTCACACTACCATTGGATTCCGTTATGAAGGTGTCCGTTAACAAAAAAAAACCGGACACCTATCATAACAGACATTAACAGACACTAATGAATCAGTTAAAAAACGGACACATTAGCATCAGGCATCAGCTATCATCAGTTAGTGTCCGTTTTTTAACACTATCTGTTTTTTGTTTTTTTTGTTTGTTTCTGCTTTCTGAGCATGCGCAGAAACAAAACGAACATAAAATAATGGACAGTAGCTGATGGTTATCAGTTACTGTCCGTTACCCATAGACTTCAATGTTAAAAAAATAACAGACACTTGCTGTCCATCAAGAATCCGTTTTTCCAAACGGACAAAAAAGTCCTGCATGTAGGATTTTTTTGTCCACGGAAAAAAATGGACTTCTGACAGATTGGGTGTAAACGGACACAAACGGACACTAACGGACACTAATGCACACAATATAAAAACCTATTGAAAAGAATGGAAATTTTAACAGATTTCTGAATGTTCAGCTAGTGTCCGATACTAAAATCTTATAACGGACAATAGCAACGGACACTACTGACGGTCACCAACAGTAGTGTGAATGCCCCTTAACAAGCATCAACTCTCACCCATGTTTTACATGGGTGGCAATTCATTTAATAACTGAACATGATACTGCATTTACCCTGCAGTGACAAAATCCGCCATAACAGAAAAGGAACAAAGGAATAGGCTATTCTGTCCAATTTAAGATATAAAGAAGCTTCAGTGTTGCATGTTAGGCCACTCACTGACAGTTTCTTTGTCCTTTACTGTGTCCTACACCACACAAGATGTAAATGGCCAAAAAACGTATTGCATGTTGTTAAAGGTAATGTATCATGGATACCGCAGGACTAGAGTGTCACAACGTCATATTAGACATCTGTGCTTTGCTGTTACTGGGTTTAAAGTATAGGCATATGGATGTACAATTTAATATTCATGGTACTTGCCCCCTTATTAATTTAATGTCAGGTCACAGGCAAGGAAAATGTCTTATATGTTGCTGGGTGAATCTGTAAACCTGAAACAATGTGTGAGAATATAAAACATGACTGCTGCAATAAAAATGGATCACAGCTTGTGAGGGTCAGTTTAGTCTGAGTGTGTTCCCATGTTCCTCCTAACCCCAAGGAAACAGGAGGACTATAGCTAGTTATTTGTATTTATTTCATAACTGTTTGCTGGTATGTTGTTTTATTTTATCTTTTTGCATATTTTATATTAAAGCTTTAATTTTAATGTTTAGCCCCTATATGCTCTAAAATGCCACAGTCTTTTATAGTGTCTAATAGTACATAAAAAAGAACAAAAAGCATTGTCGGCACTAGTCACCTGCACTTGCTGCCTCACTCAATTTCGCAGACTGCAGTCATAGAGACAGAGGAGGGAGTTTAAGAAGAAAGAAGAAATGACAGACGGGTAGCACTCGCCAATCTGTGGAATCAACTTTGTTCAAATACAGCTAGGAAGGACACAATGGGTCCGGTCCCACAAGATGATGGACCACTTGTGTGCAAAGCAGACCGTTGTCTTGTGGAACCAGCTTCCCCGTTGTGTCCTGCCATGCTGATTTTGTATAAAGTTCATTCCATATATTGGTGAGTGCTGGCCGGCTGTCTTTTTCTTCTTCTGCATCTTTTATAGTGTGCTTATCTCCTTGACATCTGGAGAGTGTTTCCTTGTGTTTCCTTTTGGGCCCTTAATTCAATAGGTGGTGGCAGTAAGTTGTGTATCTAGGTAGGGTGGACTGTGTTGAGGTGTGACGTATGTTCACTTTACAGCCTGAGTGGATGTTTAGCACAAGACTGATTGAGTAAAACAGATTAATCATCTTACAGTCACACCAGTGTCACATGCTGGGAAAGGGTGTATGTATATAAGTCCTTACAATATATCTTTCATATAACTGTACAAACTGAACACATATAAACATTCATAGTACATTTATGACATACTGTAATGTAGCCACATTTTCACAGATGAGCTACAGTTCCTCAGCACAACAGCAGCATTTCATTAAAACATCCTATTTCCACAAAATCTGTACCTAAGGCCAAGTTTACTGAGTAGATTTGCATTCCAATAAACATAGAGTCAGGACTGTGGATCTGTATGTATCCTGGAGTAGAGAATATTTGCTGCACAGCGGCATTGCATATATTGTAATATTTTGATTCTTTTTAGAATTCATTTATTCCGTTGTGTTCTATTCTGTCACAAATTACCCTGCATGACAGAATTTCTACCCAATCAAACACTTCTATAGTTCTTGTCTATCCATAAACAGTCATACCACATTGATTCCCTCTTTGGATTTCACAGTCACCAAATGTAATATACAATTGCTTTTTTTCAATATAATGGTAGTGTCTACTGTAACAGCCTTGTTATCAAAGAAAATGTCTTTTCCTCTGTTCTGCTTCCTTGCATTTTTTCACCTTGACTACTATGTCTGTGTATGCAAATGTATTGTACCAGATAAAATGAGTGCCAAAAGTTTGCGGTTAAGCTGTGCCTATTTCGATACAATTACAAAATGGGCACCGTTAATAGTATTCTGTGCCCTTCACTTTTCAACTGTATGCTGATAGATTTTATCTAGCTTCCACAAACTTATGTCAAGAGACAGTCTAAAAATATATGTATGCACATGAATTTTTTTTTAAATGAGTTGGAGCCTTCACTACTCTTGTTCTGGGAAAAATTTTGTAGTTGCGTAGCATAATAATAAGGTCAAATAGGATATAGTCAGCAATGGGATTTAATTAACTTGGGATCTAATGAGTGTCATGCTGAATTTATTTACATTATTTGCACAGAGTTGAAGCTGATCTGGAGAATGATGATTTTTCTACAATTTAGACTGCAGAGGAATATGAGTCTGTCAGTTGATAATGGTTCAGCATTCCTTTTGTAATAACAATTGCACTTATTAACTCTTTGATGTTAGTCTTATGACCCCAATGCAGCTGCATTTTAGATTACTGATTTAGGTGCAGAAATAAAAAGGTTATCCTCATAAGTCTGCATTAAATGGCTGAATATAATGGTAAAGGGATATTCATTGTGGGATCAAACTTTTATTTGCTAAACAACACACAGTCCCCCAGGTTTGTAATTTACTAACATTACAAAAGCAACCACTTTTGTGAGGTTTCTCCAGTGGTAATGTGACTTGAGCAGCACTGTTGTAATCTTACTATGCTAATGTCATATTTACAGGTACTGGGGTGTAACTAGGAAAGACTGGGTCCCATAGCAAACTTTTAACAGGGTCCCTCCAGCCCCCCACAGCATAACACCCCCTTTACTGCCCCCACACGGTTTAAAGCCCCCTTTCCTGGCCCTCACATGGGATAACATCCTCTTTACTGGCTCCCACATAGTATAATGATTTACCGTTTTCCCAAACGGCATGACTCGACCTTTATTGACCCCCCCCCTACATAGTATATTTCCCCCTATACTTACCCCTCACATGATATATATTGCCCCTTTATTGGCCCCCATGCAGTATATGGTTCCCTTTATTGGCTCCCGCACACTATAATGCCCCCTTTGCTGACCCCCCCCACATGGTATATTGCCCCCTTTATTGGACCCCACACAGTATACTGGCCCACATACAGTAAGTGTCCCCTTTTCTGTCCCCCACTCAATATACTGCCCTCAATACTGGCCCCCAAAGAATGACTTTAGGCCACTAAAGTAAACTGGATTACTTCAGCAGGTATATATTCAGCAGCTGATATTCACCATCCATCACCCGCTCCACTTCAGGGACTCTTCCGCCACAGCTCCAGTGTCTTGCTGCATATTACGTCCCACTCTGAACAACTTCAGGATGCAATGTCCAGACACTGTTCAGCTTTGGAATGTAATGTGCGTCGCCTTCTGGAGGCTGACAACGAAGCGAAGGAGGCCATGGGCAGGAGCACAGATGGGAAAGGGAACCTGCTGGAGTATTTGAGTAGGTAACAGTCTAATAAGAAAAAAAAAAAGAAAGAAAGAATGCAGCAGTGCAAACTGAACCCTAGTGTTGCGAGCCCCATAGCAACCACTATGGCTGCTATGGCCATAAGCCTCCTCAGCACAGTCCTGAAGAAGACCTTTGCCCTGTTGCAAAGGACTGAAGAGTAGGGAACATGAAAGTTAGAGGAAGGTACAGTGTGATTGCACATGCCATAAGAGTGTGTGCATACCGGGAAATTTTAGGCATGAAGCTAAAACTGACATGCTCAGTCGCTGTAGTACTGGGCTGTAAACAAAAAACTCGCTGTCAGACTGGGACTGCTTCTGCCCACCAGAGGTGTGGTATTGGAGCCCACCCTGCAATTATGCAGAACATGTATATATCCACATCTTAGTTGCTATCATTACATACAAGATATATCCTAAGTGAGATCTAAGAAACCTTTGTGGCCCCTGGAGCATCCTTTGGTGGGCCAGTCTGACCCTGTGATGGGGATATGGATACCCATTCCAGAAAGAAACCTTTTTGCTGAATCAAAGATCACCACTGTCTATCAGTGAAGAACCCTGTGTCCTTGGTTGAAATTATCCCTGCATTTCTCCAACAGTGGCTGAAACATAACAAAGGACCAAGTTAGAGACTTAGAGACGGTGTCACCCTGGATTCGCCAGAGTGGAAAGAAACAGGACTGAAAGAAAGCATGAAGAGCAGATGCCATTCCCCTTCAGAGTGCCCTGTGAGTGGATACTACTTCCTAAAGAAACCATGCCTATATGTTACATATGACTGAAAGTATTGCCTAAATGAACTGTGCTGCGAGGATTGTCAGTTCAACTGCCACTGTGTGTCCTGTGTCTCAATTGCATCAACCATATAAGCTCAAAATACAGCCAGTAGACCCACCAAAAGAGAGTGCCCCATTGTAAAAATCTCAATCATCAGCCACTTAGGTGCAACCCCCTCATTACTTTGCCATCCTAGGGCCAACATGACGATTTTGTGCCAAAACCACAGTGATAGGCCATGGTGAGACCAGATGCCTTTTTAAGCCTCCCCTATGGTGCTTTCTCCACTCAGCTTCCCCGGCCCCTTGCAGTTGCATCCGTTAGTGCTGTCATTCAAAGAGTGCTCCCATAAAACCCAATACTCCCAGGAAATGAAATGTGAGCAGTCAATAAGCAACCATTCACTTTTTACTTCCTCTCCCAGAGCTCATACCTACCCGCACCAGTAAAGTGTTATGTTCAGTGGAGTAGTGTTTCATTGTATACTGTAGTGTAAATTCCTCTGACACTGGTCAAGTCTGCCGCCAAATGTACATGTATTTTGGGAGATAGCATTTTTGGAACAGGAATAATAATATGATATGGTAAAGGACAGTAAGAGAAGAATCAACTGCTTTATTTTCATTCACGTTTATCACAACCATGCAAATGTTATTGCTGCTATCATTTCCCTGCTTTTATATAGCTGTAGGCTGTAGACTGCAATGAGTTAATCTGAACTTTATCTACTGGTTGGACATGACAACCTAATCTGTGAAAAGTCTCAGATAGAAAAGAAAATGTTGCAGCAGTGGGTGAGAAGTAGAGATTAGCACGTTTCTAAACTGCTATACCTTGCTTGCCAATCTAATTAAAAGGTGTTTTGACACTGTACTTTTGCACACAGAGCTTTCATCCATCACATTGCTTGCGGGACTGAATTAAAATACACCTTTTTTTTTCAAATGAAAATACTGTTTTTCTTTTTTTTTTCTCATCTCACAAAAACACCCTACATCTGGTAGTGTGAAGTTGTGTTGCTTGGCTTGGAGCTAACTGTAGCACATATATTACTGTCTCAGTTAAATCTGTGTCCCTGCTCCTAGAATCAGTTACATTCAATCTTCTGAAAGGGCTATTAAAATGCTGATAAAAAATTCATAAAGGAACACACAGTAATGAATCAAGAGAATTCAGTAAAGTGAGGTACCCTGAGAGCAGGGCAAAAATGAAGGTGAACGATCATTTGGGCCTAGCGGGCATGAAATACCCTTTCGGAAGATGAATAATTCTGTTTAGGGCTGATAAGTTGAACTAATTTATAATGCTGTTTTAGGTCCACAGCTGAAATATATTTCAAATCCCTTAACTTTAAAATGCATTGGCTGTCAGAAGCCGGTCTCTTAGCAGTTTCCTCTTAACATTCTTTAAAACGTAACCAAGGCCAATTTGCATTGATTTACTGCTTATTGTATTGCTCAGTGCAAGGCTTTATAGAAAGGAGGCAATAATAGGAGAGATAAAGTAAAGGCAGTGTGAATGGGATCGAGCATGGATTCTGTAAGAAAGACAAAGAATACCAAGAAAGCTTTTGTCTATAAGGAATTACTTGCGATACATTCAGTCTATTCATTTAGGAAACTACTGCTGGCTTATCAGGTCTCACTTTATAAACACTTCTTCTGGCAAGATAGGAAATAGTTTTCCTGCCACACAGTTTAAGAGTCTAATACTCTCTGGACACCTTGTTGTAAAATCTCTGAACTGAAACGGGGTCAGTGTATAGTCAGATCTCTGGAAATTTTTCTGTCAAGTCGTATGATGTCATATATTTGAAAATTTACAGAGGTGAGCATTTCATGTATGAAGTGCATATATGGAATTTTCCTAACATTCTTCATTTATGAGAATAATTCTTGTTATTAACAGTAGTGGTCAAATAACAATAGAAGACATGGGTGCAGTCATAACAGTGGCCTTACATATTAGTCATTTGCTATCTTCTCTGACTCGTTCAGAGTATGCATGAAGGGAAAGCCACTGCTAAGAACCCATGCTATCAACTTAAAGCTCATGTGAACACTAAGATGCCAGTCCTTCATTCTCCAAACATGTTAAGTCATTGGCCAATTGCACCAATATTGGTATGTTTGGCTGACATTTATCTAATGTGTTTCGCTATTGCAAATTGAAGAAAATAGTCTAAAACATAAAAAGGCTTCAGTGTGGATTGTAATTGGGCAGCAAATGCAATTTTTCATAGTGTCTTTTAATGTTGTAGCATAAATTTATCAATAATGGTTAAAATAAATATAGCCTAAAGCTAAAGGAGCTAGGCTGAAGATTTGGCACATGTTTAGTGTATGACTATTTTCTCTTCTTTATCTCGCCTCTATAGTAATATACTTTAGACCGGTATTTTACAATAAAAAACTTGTGCACAGTTAATGTATCTGGCACTATTCGTGAATAGACAAAGCCACGTCCATATTCAAAGTATGGTGATGGATGTGTTGTGAACTACTATACTTTTTGGTGCAAAGGTTTAATAAACTTGTTCAGTATAATCTGTGCCAAAAATCTGATCATTAGCCAGAATTGAGCACAACATTAGTTAACATGCCCTGTGTTGTTCCTAGGTACACGCAGCATTCTGTACTGAATTAGTTCACAACATATAGAAAAGGGGGGAAGAGCTCCATTTTCATAACACAGCTACATGGACATAAGGTTGAATGATACATTCTGTCTGCCTGTAGCCACCCCTTGGAAGTGCATATGAGCTTACTTTATACTGTGTTATTATTGAGTTCAATGTTAAAAGATTGCAATACTGAAAGCTTCTAAATTTTGTTTAGTGATGGCTTCAGGTATCTAAAATTTTATAACTTAAGCCAATATTCACATGTCCACAAATCATGGCCATGTGCTGTCTGTGCACTTCATGGACAGCACACAGTTTCATTGATTTAAGGACATGTTTTGTCTATGGTTGACCATTTTGTTAACAAATTTCCATACATTTTTATGTATGGGACTTATGAAAAATGGACAGCACAGAGAAGGCATCCGTATGGTGTCTGTAATTTTCACAGGCCCATAGTCTACAACGGGTGTGTTTGGTCTGCAGACTGAAATAGTATATGTCTACATTTTTTCAACAGACCAGTGGAATTACAGGAGGATATTAAACATTACGCATTTTCCTAGTGTAACACATTTACGAGTTATCTCCCAACTCACCACTACTGGGATCTACAAGATTGCTGTAGGCTTTCACATGTAAGCATCTAGTAGCTATGAGGCTGGACAACTATGTTCCCTTTTTTATATGCTAATATGAATGGCAGAGATATGACTGTGAACAAACCTTCTCAATGGTGGACCTCTCAGTACATAAATAGGAAGTATACAACTTAAAATTAAATGGACATAATGCAAACCTTTTAGGATAATCCCTATCCATATCCTGTTAGCCGGATCAAATTTTTCCAATTCCTATCTGAAAAGTGATCTCTCATGAGAAAACCCCTCAAGGTTAAGGCCATAGCGAAACGCAGCATAAAAACACTGTGGGAAAAAAACACAATTCATTTTCACTGCATTTTTTTTCCACAGCGTTTTTTTGCATATTTGAAGAATTTTCCTCTGCAGATTTTCTGCCCTTATTATATCTATCTGCAAAAAGCCAACCTTTCCGCAGGTATAATTGACATGCTGCATTTTTCTAAAACGCAAGCATTTTTATCAATCTGCTCAGACAATAAGTATTACACATCAAGAAAATGTTCTGCCTATTGATGTTCTTCATTTCCATAGTAGAGAAACCACCAAAAGAGTCCAATACCTACCTTAAAATCCTATATTTATTCATTTGATCATTTGATTCATCTGATCAGGTACCGTGATCTGTAATACGGGGGCACCTCAGGGTACGGTTCTCGCCCCTTTCCTCTTCACACTGTACACTGCTGATTTTAGGTGCAACTCATCCAGCTGCTACCTACAGAAGTATTCTGACGACTCTGCAATAGTAGGCCTCATCACAGACGATGATGACAGGGAGTACAGAGAACTGAACTGTTTTTTTGTGGACTGGTGCCACCAGAACCACCTGAAGATTAACGCGGGGAAGACCAAGGAGATGGTGGTGGACTTCTGTAAAGGCAGATGCCCTCCAAAACCAGTGGACATCCTGGGGACGGGCATCGAGATTGTGAACACCTATAAGTACCTGGGTTTGCTCCTTAATAATAAGCTGGACTGGGCAGATCATATGGAGGCCCTGTACAGGAAGGGCCACAGCAGGCTCTACCTGCTTAGGAAGCTGAGAGCCTTTGGAATCCGGGGGGCACTTCTTAGGACTTTCTTCAACTCGGTAGTGGCATCAGCCATCTTCTTTGGAGTGGCCTGCTGGGGGAGCAGCATATCAACCAGGGACAGAAATAAACTTGACAAGCTGATTAGAAGGGCCAGCTCTGTCCTGGGGAGCCCACTGGACCCTGTGCAGGTGGTGGGTGACAGAAGGATACTGTCCGTGGTGAGCTCCATGCGGGAGAATAACTCCCATCCCATGCATGAGACTGTGATTGCGCTGGGCAGTACTGTCAGTGACCGACTGCTCCACCCTAGGTGTGAGAAGGAGTGCTATTGGAAGTCTTTCCTCCCCACCGCGGTTAGGCTGTACAACCAACACCGACCTAAGCGGAGATCATTACATACAGAGAACTGAAATATCTCTCTGCCTGTTAAATCCCCCCCCCCCCCCTGCTACGTCCTATCTGTCTGTCTGCTATTAATGTAATGCCTCTCACCTTGGAACATTCCTGTACATGTTGTATTTGTATCTGCTTATCTTATCTTATCTTTGCTGCTGTAACACACTGAATTTCCCCATTGTGGGACTATTAAAGGACTATTATTATTATTATTATTATTATTATTATTATTATTATTATTTGGGCACTTCTTCACAAATGTGAGGAGGCACTTGCCCACTTTTTCTACTCTACTCAGTCTAAACTGGTGCTTGCCACTTTGTTACTTATTCATTACTGTTATGAATTGTTGGCACCAGACACAGCCAAACTATAAAACCATGAGAATGCATTTAAAGCGTCTAAATGATCCAGGATGATTCCTGCAATGCTCAGCTGTCTGTCCTGCTGTTGTCTCCTCAGCCACCTGACATGAGTCATAAATGAAAGTCAACAAGATAATCTTAAGTGTGGAGAACTTGTCAGACCTTCACTTTGCCACACATACTGTACAACTGCAAGGGCCAACATTGAGCTATTTCATACTCATATACAGGAACATCTAGTTTTTCATGCTTCTGGAAAAGATTTTTCATGAAACAGCATCTGCTTTTACTACGTTCTTGTACATAAAGCAATTTATATGCTGACCATGACACTGGCATGGCTATAAATCTTAAATTTCAACATAAAAGTGAAAATATTGTAGAAGAGTATTGCACATTTACAATGTAATCTGCAATATAAAGATAAATGAGATAAATGGGCAGATCAGTAATTTAGCCAAACTATATTAAATCTACATATGGGAAAAATAAAATAAACCCTTAGAAACTTAGATCCATGATCCACTGGCACATTTCTGTATAAATCTACTCAGTGTTTATACATAAAGATAACTTCATGGGCACGAAACTGAGTATTACCAATAATATAGCCATATGGTTATACTGATAGCACTTTGAATGTTTTTAAGTAAAATGACATCCTCTGGAGTTTTACCCCTTCTACAGATGATATAGAGTAGTAGCATCTTTAAAGTCACCATTAGGGGAGTTTATAAATGGCAAGAGAGGCCCATAGGGCAAGAACATCCTATGCAATATACATGGCAGATTTCTCAACTACTGGTAAGCCAATATTCTTGGACAACGCAAGACATCTCTGGTGACATGGCTAAGGGATAATGCATGCAGTGAAAAGAATAAAGCACAGTATGTACAGAAAATTAGTATAAGAAAAAAATGTAGCAATACATTGACTTTTGACTACTGTTAGCTTCAGCTGCACCAAGAAAACATATTTCCAGTCCATTACTAACCGTGCAGCTACTTATACTCTGTGACTAAAGCCAACCAAGTTGGAAACAAAATAGCATGGAGCTTTTAAGATGCATCCCTTTTCTTCTGGGGTTTGGTAGAGATGTCAGCTTCTGGATCTTCAAAGATAGACTTTGTGGGTTTTTTATAAATCAAAAGTGACCCACAGAAAAAGATCATATCATACCTGGCAATTCTCTCAACCATTGGAAGAATACAATTTTGGCATGGTGTAAAATAGTCGGTGGGATGAGATCAGGGAAAGTTTGCAGTTAATAGGATAAAAGTATGTACAGAAAAGAGGTATGAGTAAAACTATAGGGGGCCATGCCCTTTTGGCATCTGTCAGCCTCACTCAGCTGCACCTAGTGTAGCATATCTAATGGGAATTGACTTGTCTTTAAGTAGCAACCACACACCTGCTTCTAGAGGCAGGGAGCAGAAGAAGCTGCTCATCCCATTAAGACCAGCAGGCCACATATCATATGCTGCCCAGTGAGTATCATGCACAAGTTCTAGGGCCTTAGATAACTGTACTGCCCTGCATGCAGTCATAACACTGTAAATAAATTATATTCTTGTTTTGATATAAAACCACATTTTGGCGGAATGCTCATTTGTGGGTTGTGCAATGTATAAGGTACCATTTGGTTTCATCCCTGAGTTGACTAGATTAACTTGTTTCTATAGATGATAGTAACTGAAGTTACAGTGAAATAATTCATCTTCTTTTAGTCTCCTTTGTAAATGATCCCACTTTACAATAAAATAGTTTATCCTACATTTCTTTTTTTACAACCCGAATAGCATTGATGTTAAATCTAAAACGTGGAGAACATCTGGAGAATTATTTCCTAGCACATGCCTGATGGCTTTACAAGAATATACTTTTACAACTGCAGTTATTAAACAAGCTCTTAAATCTAGCACTTTGTCTGCTATACCCTAATTTAAGACATGCCCCTTTATTGTAAAAGTTTCTTTCAAATAAAAGAAAAATATTGCAGATGTGAGCTGCTTATAATTTTTTTAGAATTACCAAATCAAACTGCCAATTTGAAATTCTTAATAGGTTGGATCCCTGATTTATTCTGTTACGTAAAAGGAAGGATCAAACTTTCTATTCAGTTAACTATTCATGTACTGTTTTACAGAAAATAGCACAACAGGAATTTCCAACAAATTAATATACAGAACATATAGTCATAGAGTACATTACATAATAGAAAATGCAAGAGAGGTGGTCCTACAAATACATCTCTGTGCATTACAATCAAATATATCAAGGACATAAAAGAGTACATAAATTCCACAAAAAATTTACCTAGACTGTAACTGGAACCTAGGCATAAAAGAAGTGTATAAAGAGACTAAAAGGCAGAGAACCGAACTATGTAGAACAGAACTAAAACTAGAACAGGACATAAGGCCTAACTGGGGATACAGCATAGGATCATATAGATCCCGGAAAACAGATATAAAACTAAAAGAATGGTACTGAAAGCCACAATATACAGCAAGCAAGCAAACATTACTGAGTATAACACTATTACAATAAAACTGGAACTTCCACTTACCTCCACCCCCCCTAAGGGACACCCCGTACACTACAAACAATCCTTAAGTGATCGGGGGTGGGAAGACCCCCAATCCACCTCTCCCATTTAACAGGAAAACGTTTAAGGCCACCACTTCTGCTGGCATATATTTGCTCAAACTGACAGTTAGTGATTACCACTGATATTAACTTGGACAGAGAAGGGCATGAGTTGGACTTCCATCTCCGTGCTATGAGTAAGCGCACAGCTTCAAGGACCTGACAAATGAGTTCTATTCCTGCGCGGGACTCTATGGATGCCTAACAATAACAGGGCCAGAGCAGGGGTGGCAACAATATCTTCACCTAGAAGTCTCTTTAGTAAAGAGAAGACTGATGCCCAGAAAGGTTGAACAACCGGGCAATACCAAAAAACATGAGACAGTGAACCAATCTGACCACAGCCCCTCTAACAGTGAGAGTCGCAGGTCAAGTAGAATTTAGCCAGTCGAAAGAGGAGGGTAGTACCATCTCAGGAGCAATTTACGATAATGCTCCCAGTGAGAAGCACATACAGTGGAACTCTTTGCCCATTTAAACGCTTCCTTCCAGTGATTTAAATCAAATCTGCAGCCTAAATCATCCTCCCAATTAATAAGTGGAGCTGTTTTCCGAAAAAGGCAGTCAGCATTTAACATGTGATATAGAGTATTGGTTTTGGTTGCCACACGGGGAACAGACGGTTGAAGTAAGTCCACTGCAGCCTGCAGTGTATAAAATTGTCGGGAGGGATGCCTTAATAGATATGATACAATTCTAGTGTAAGTAAATACCTTCGAGGGCGGCAAAGAGAACCTCTCCCCAAGCGTAAGGAAGGGCGCTACATCATCATTAAGAACAAGTCAGAAACATACTTAATTCCGCACCTATCCCACACATCCAGGGACAAATGTGGTATCTTGAATGTAAGCACCGCCAAAGGGGCACTTAGGGAAACCCAAGGCGCTGAATTCTCACCAACCGAGCACTGTGCATGCCAGGCCTCAATTTTAGCCCTGACCGCTGGCGAGGTGGAGGAAGACAACCGCGAGGTGCCTGGGTAGGACAGGTGAAGGCCTCTCCAATCTCTCACCTGTAACAACTGCGATTCCATAGTGGGCCAAAGTTTGTTGTGATATGAAGTAAACCAGTATTTAATTTGGCTCAACACAATGGCTAATAATAATAATAATAATAATAATAATAAAAAACATTATTTATATAGCGCCAAAATATTCTGTAGCACTTTACAAATCAGAGGACACATGAACAGACAATATGAGACATTACAATGTGACAAAGAAATAAACATATCACACACTAGGAGTGAGGGACCTGCTCACAAGAGCTTACATTCTATGGCTACATGGTAGTTATATAAGTTTGGTACTCCCATGCCCCCATGAGCCTCCTTTCTTGAAAGTACGGAGAAGGCTCTCGGCTTGTGATGGTCCCAAATGAAATCAGACATCTGCTTTTGAAAGTCTCTTAAGGTAGTATGGGGAATAGGAACCACCAGAGTTCGTAAATAATAAAGTAGTCTGGGAAGGATTAACATTTTCTATAATACAATACTTCCTATCCAGCTATGCTCGAATTTGGCCAAAGTATGGAGTTCTTGTTGTATAGAGGACATTAATCACGGAAAATTTGCCCTGACAAGGTCCCTAGGATCGGAGTTAATACCCAGATATGATATGGAATGTGGACACCACTGGTAGGGGGATGAATCCTTAATGTCGTCAACTACTGCCCTCAGGAAGTTAAGTCCTAATATTTGAGATTTAGATTCATTTACTTTATAATACACAGCTCCAAACGTAGACAACAGGTTCGACACAGTAAGCAAAGTATCACTGGAGTATTTAAGGGAAAGGATCACATCATCGATAAATAAATTAATTCTGTGATCACTAGGACCTACCCGTATGCCAGTAAGGTTAGGATGGGACCTAATGGCGTCAGCTAGAGGCTCCATTACTAGGGAAAATATCAAGGGAGAGAGGGGACACCCCTACTGAGTACTATTTGTGATTGAAAAAGGGTGGGAGAGCACCCCATTGGCCAGGACTCGCACAGAAGGGGTAGAATACAATGCGGATATAGCCATATCGGACGGGAGAGGCCAAATTTACGCAACACTGCAAAAAGGAACCCCCAATGCACCCTGTCAAACACCCTCTCCACAGCCAAGGATAAAAGCTGAGAAGGTGTCCGACAGGAGTGGGCCGCCGCAACCAAGGCGATCACCTGCTGTGTGTCATCAGGAGCTTGTGTCCCCTTAGTAAATCCAACCTGATCATCACCAATGAGTGAAGGGAGTATATCCAACATTCTAGTAGCAAGAACTTTAGCGAATATTTTGACATCTGCATTTAACAACGAAATTGGGCAATAGCTATAGGAGGAGGAGGTATCTTTCCCCGGCTTGGGGAGCATTATGATGGTTGCTGAAAGAATCTCTGCGGGAAACATGCCCAGTGACATAGCCTAATCAAAAACCCCATTCAAGTGCGGGAGGAGAGGTTTAAACATTTTATAATATTCGCCTGAAAAGTCGTCCGGAACAGGGGACTTATGCAAATTTAGGGCATCTATTGCTCACCCAATCTCCAACGATGTGATTGGAGCATTGAAGGAGCACAACTGCTCGGTAGATAGAGAAGGTAAGGTCAATGAATGCAGGAACTGATTAATACGAGTGCAAGAAGGCTGCAGGATTTCTGGGTCATCCCTCAAGTTATACAATTCCTGATAAAACATACAAAATTCATCAGCGATATGCTGTGGCTGGTAAATTTTCGATTCTGTCATCTTACTGGCCTTGTTGTATGAGCAATACTGTAATAAGAGGCTTTAAGTATCTTCAAGTATTTTTTAAAATCAACTAGTAAATGGTTTCGCAGGTCCTCCCTGACTTTACTGAGAGAGGCCAATAAAACTGGATCTGGAATGGTTTTATGTTGTTGCTCCAGAATGGCAATAGAGCTAAGAAGCTCTTTCATAACCTGCATCCGCTTATGCTTAAAGCAAGCTTCATGCTGGATCAGGAGACCCCTAACATAAGCTTTATGGGAGTTTCAAAGGCAAAATTTATCCTCTACTGAGGGGATGTTGATTGAGAAGAATTCAGCGATATCTGATCACAACTTCTCAGCTACTGGCTTCATTGACATGACATAAGTATTATTGTGCCAAGTGGCAGAAAGCCCTACTGGGGCACTGAGACATATAGAGAGAGTGGTTGGGACGTGGTCCAACCACGTTATGTTACCAGTGCTACAACTCTTAACATGGCATAACAGCTCTTTGCGGACCAGAAACATATCTATCTTAGAGTAGGATCTATAGCTTGCTGAGAAAAAGGTATATTCACATTCGAAGACACGAAAACAATGCAACACATCATAGAGTTCCTCCTGTTGCAGCCAAGGACCCAATTGTAGGGGAGTATGTTTACCTCTGTAGGTGGAGTCTATGGAAGCGTCATGAACCATGTTTAAATCCCCGCATATAATGAATTGGCCCTGCATGTGTTTCCCAATCCGTTTCATTACTGAATTTAAAAAGGAAACTTGGGAGGAGTTAGCACAGTAGAGATTCAAAATAGTAAGAGTACTATTATTAACTGAGCAAATTAGCGCAATATAGCGTCCTTCGGGGTCCGAAAAGGAGCATATCAACTGGAAAGACACAGTATTCTTAACAGCTATGAGAACCCCTGCAACCTTCTTTTGATCGTATGTATGGAAATGACTTGTGTGAGAACTTCAGTGGATGAGGGTCACAGAAATGCGATTCCTGCACACACAGTATGTCTGCAGCAGATCTGACAGCCTCCCTTCAGAGAAGTGACCTCTTAAAGGGGCTATTCAAGCCCTTCGCATTAAGTGATAAAACATTAAACGCCATATTGCAAAACAAACAAATAGCATTCTACAGCAGTAGCAAGTCGGTAAAAACTAAACTAATTGCATTAAAGCAGTCCAGTTAGGCATGTAAGGAAAAAGAAGGGTTAAACCAGATCCAAAAGATCCAATCATAAACAAACACAGCAGATAAGAGAAGAAAAGAGTCTCACGTGACTGAGCAGTAAAGAAAAAACGGGGCAAATTTTCAAGAAATGTGAAACACGAACAGGTAGTCCGCATCCTGAATGTTGAGGTGACTGATCACTCAACAGAGTTGCCGGATGTCCATGGAGGGTCAAGTTTTGAGGACATCGTAGCAGAGGTCTTCTTATCATCGGGGCTGGTAGCGGGAGATTCCAGTAGAGAAGCAGGGCCTTTACTTTTTCATAAGAACTAAATGTATGAGTAATGCCATTTTTGTTGACGATAATCTTCGTCGGGAAGCCCCATTTATATAGGATGCTGTGTTGGTGCAGGACAGCAGTGATTGATGCAAGCTTCTTCCTAGCTGTAATGGTGTCTTGTCAAAGATCCATGAAAAGTTTTATGTTCCCAAAGAGCAGGGAGGGTCTTTTACTGGACACCATCATGAGGCGATCTTTAATATGATAAAAATGGATACGCGCTATGACGTCCTTAGGGATATGATCAGGGAGTCCTTTCGGTTTAGGAAGGCGATGCGCTCTGTCTATGATAAGTACATTATCAGAACACTGGGGGAGGGTAGTTTTCATCAGCTGTTGCAAGAAAGGAACTATATCTTTGGAAGTAACGGATTGCGGTATCCCACGGAATTTAACATTGTTTCTTCTGTTCCTGTCTTCCATATCTGCCAATTTGAGCTTGACTGCTGCCAATTCCTCCTCTAGATCATTATGGGCTTCAACTATAGTATTATGTGCCAAAGTGAAGTCGCCCATTTTCTGTTCAACATGGTTAAGCCTATGGCCAAGGGAGTCTACAGTAGCAGAGACGTTGGCAATTGCTTTTGTGATATCTTTCTGAATAGACCTATGCAAGGCCAACATTATATCTTTCAAGAAGGACTCAGATGCAGTTTGAGTACTTGCAGGGATAGCACATAGAACCTCTGAATCAGAGAGGAGGGGATCCTCTGAAGTGCCCCTGAGTGTGACTCAAAATTGAAGGTCGTGTCCCATTTCATTTTTTGTTTGATAGGGCTTTGCGAAGGGGTATCCGACCCTGAGTGGAAGCTGGGGATCTTTGGCTGTGGTGAGAGCTATGGCTCTGCTAAGTAATGGCGGCAGAAGGGGGAGGCAGACCACTCTTTTGAGCAGAGGAAGATTGAAGTGGTGCTGTTAAATGATCTCCGTGGGAGTCAACACTGTCCTCCGAACAGTGAGAGTGAGGAGATGACTGATGGGTTAAACGCTCAGCAGAGAGGAGCATGGAGGCCGCCGGCACTGTGCTGTCTGCATGCGGGGATGCAGCAACAAGAGGAGCGTCGGCACCATCTTGAGACTCCAGGGGCGCTGCGAAAAAAAAACTGTCAGCCTTTTTGGAGGCCCCTTCTTACCCCTTTTTGCCATGGTGAGGTGCCCTGATATCTGGGGTACTCACTGCTGGTGTCCGTTAGTCACTCTGAATGATGAGCAATTGCTGAGAGCCGCTTCTATGATGCGTGCGACGGAGCAGCGCTAAACCGAGACCATCTCACTTCACATCCAGGCCACGCCCCCAGTATTTAGTATTTAAACCAATAGTAGACATTCAATAGTAATGTAGACAACATGAAAATATTGTTTATAACTAAATGCGAAAAAATTATATTGGAAAAAATATCTTTTCATGTATGCCCCTTCTTAACAGTATATCATAATGGAACAGTGGTGAGCTTTGGAACCAAACCATAAAAGCCATAACCATCATGCACGATACTCAGATAGACTAGCACACCATGTGTAGAGATGGCACTTGTTATAGATTGTAAGCTCTTGCGAGCAGGGCCCTCAGTCCCAGTGTGTGAATTTAATATTTCTTTGTAATGTATCTTTTTTGTCAGTACTTGAACCCTACAAATTGTACAGTGCTGCGGAATATGTTGGCGCTATCTAAATAAAATTTTTTATTATTATTATTATTATATTAAGCTCAGTTCATATCTTTACATTCAGTGTATGGACAAACAAAACTCTTGGCACACACATTGACCATGTCCACAGGTCCTTATTCACCCAGCTTATGCCAAAAGAGAGTCCATTTGGCACATACTGGACAGGTATGTGTTAGCATATTTTTTATTTGCTGCATAGATGTATGGACAGTATGGTATACTTTGTTTTCTTGAGTCTATCGGCAACATAGACCAATACAAGTCCAATTGGCATTGCTCTCATAAACTTTCATATAAAATAGTGACTTCTGGCTGATGTGTGAATCAGAAGGCCAATAGCATGACTACCTGGGGGGATGTTTTGGAGTTCAGTGCCATCTCCATTCAATGCATATTAATATGCCCTGTATTATAGAGCTAAAAAATAAAGTGTATCCCTGAAGTGGGGCGTAAATTCAAAAAGTTAAACTCAAAAACCATCTATGGTACAATCAAAAAACATGTTTCATTCCTCAAAACTGAACTGAACACTTAAAAATCCTCTTGTAGTTTAGTATTCATTTAGCAAATTCCTAGGGCATTCAAGGGTTAAGACATCATTAGACATGCAAGCTAAAATATCTGTAGTGGGTGCCTATTTCATGGCATTGTGAGGTAAGATGAACCTTTGAAGATCAACTGATTTGAATAGCTACTTAAATCTAGGTACTTGACAAAGGGTCTTTTCAGTCCAATCTTATCTAGTGTATGCTCTTTGCACTGCTAACAATGCTACCATTACAAGAGGGGCTTCTAAGATAGCCGTGATCAAGTTAACATACAGGTCATATTCAGGAAGATTAACTCTGAAACTGTATCAATTGCTCCCAAAGCTGATTTTGTTGATGACATATTGTAAATTGAGCAGTGCCTAGAGTAATCATGTACTAAAGTTCCTAGCTGTAGGAAATAAAAGAACAGATCAAGCTGTTATACCATGCCAAATCATCAAAGGTAGTAGTAATTGAAGTAGTAATTGAAAAAGGGAAGAAAACAGGTTACATACAAATTTGGGACAAAATTAATATTTAATGAGTGTCTTTCTACTGAAAAGCTAAACTTCCCTACTATATAAGCCATTTTTAAACAGACAACATCATTTCCATTTTGCATGTAATGGGATCATTCCACTGAATTTCTATATGACATAAAAACAGTAGCTTTCCTGCCACAGAGGCAGAACATGCAACAGCTAAAGGGCTCATGGTGGCAAGGGTTTTGGAGATGAACTACTTCCCCAGCTCTCCGTTATATAGTCACAGTCTTTGCTTGCAGTTACCACTAGCAGAGTTCCTATTGCGTTCAATGCTACAGTTCCTGTATAAATCCATGTATGGTTAGCTCCTCTTAGTGGTGGTAGAATGCTGCCTAAATTCACACATCTGTTTTTCAAGGATGCATGCTGTCTGTATACAGCACGGGGAGCACATACACCTATTAAATTTAATGATTCCATTTAGATGGCTGCTTTTTCCTTGACTATGGGTCAATTGAAAAAAATGGGAGATGTGAGAATCACAGACATCCACGTGCTGTGCATTTTCTCAAATACAACACAATACAAAGTATAGGTATTTAGTTTAAAAGAATGGTTCATCATTTTTTCACTAACATGAAGAACACTGATACCACACGTCCATGAGTCCATGTAAATAAGGCCTCAGCAGGGCATGGAATTTGAAACTTTTCACAATAAAATAAAAATTGATGTGTCCTCCCTTACCTGCCCATTGGACATGCCCAGATACAGTATGTGTATCACAAGTAGTATTTGTAAACAAAACATAGTGTAGTGACAAGTTATTACAAAATGATAAGCTAATTGTCCTAATTGTGTCTATTTATAATTATGCACCTAGTGGGGGAGGGGTGAACTGCAGCCTTACAAGGCTTTTCATAGCATGTTGTGTTATTGTGTTTGCATTGGTTTAAAAAAAATTGGTATATTTAACCAAACTGGAGATCAGTTAAAGAGGATATATCACCAAGTACAAAATGTAGGCATTTGTGGGCATTGCCGTACTCCGACTTGCGGAGACTCCAAGGATGGGCAGGGCATAGTCCTTTTAATCTTGGCATCCCTGGAGCATGGTGTTATCATTATCAGAGCGGCATACACGCATCCGGTGTGTTCTGTAATATCAGCAGTAATGCTGCTGTCTCACTTTATCGACCCCTAATGAAATTATCTTAATAGAAACATGTAGGGTTAGTGGATAGTGGGGGAATGACAGCAGGGACCAGTGCAGGAAATATTAGCCTGTGCTATACTGAGTATAGAGGTCTGAATGTATGTAGGCCTTGCATAAGATAGTGCATTGGTGTGCTCTGAATACATTGCTCCCCTGTTTGTATGTGATACTATTGTGCAATAAAGCACCCACCTGCTATACAACACATTTTTAGTATGTTTATTTTGGTCGATCCTATTTGGGGACTCACAATTTGGTGTTTACTAATAATAATATTCTTTTAATATCGAGATTTCAATAAAAGTTAAGTTTTATATTTTATTATTCCTTCCCATTCAGTGAAACTATATTTAATACAGTGAATGGACACATTATGTGTTTTCCCTTTCATAAGAAATAATTCTGTAATCTTCTATTATGGTATGTATTTGTACTTACTGTATTAATTTACTGTAACTAGAGGACAGTTACAGCTATAGCTACAATAAATTGGTAATTACTCTTTGCTCTTATGTAAGAAGAAATTCCACCAGTCTATGTCTACAGTATGACTAAAAGTAAATGCACATGTGTAACATAAAAATATGAGAGAAAATGTGTATCTGAGGGCATAGCTGAGAATGATCCAAAGCAGAACTCTAAGGCCATTCATACTTAAGAGAAAAATCAACTGAACCCACACATTTCAGCAGGATCAGCCAGCAATCCTATGTGTTGGGAAAGTAAGTTCCAGCTTGTTGAACTGCAAAGCATTATCCTTTTGTTCTCAGGGGAAATAAGCGGGGTTGCCCCTCAGACATGTCTAGTGGAGGCTTAATGCCCTCTATCCAATGACAAAACATACATGTTGAGCTAATCCAAGAAAACATGCATAATAGGGATGAGGGGCAGGCCGATTAAATGTCAGATAAATGGGCGTTTAGCCAACAGCTATTGCAAGTGTATGAGGATACAGATACACTACTTTTACATTATACTTATTTTACATTTTTGTCAGGTACTATACCAATATAAATGGTGGCAAATGGTGATGACAACCACTCTCCTGTTCTTGAAAATTGTTGAAGAAATATCATAAACCTATTCTGTTACTAACATCATGCCCTGTAATAGCAAATAGATAAAAAGAATACAGATAGCTGATATTAATGAAGTAACACCTTTTTAGTTGTTTTATGATATCCCAACATTTCAAGCAGTTGTCCCAATTGGACTGCTACTTCCTTATGGTTGCCATAGGCCCTCATGTCTGATCAGCTACCATTACTTTCAATTCCAACATGTCTCAGCATAAATTATAAATGTAAACTTTTCTTGCCTTTGGCAATGTGCTAATCCATCCATGTATTACGCAGCCTGGAAACACCTGAGGATTTGGCATGAAACATCCTGACACTCTCCCTGAGGACTTTACAATGTAAAAGATTGTTATTGGCGACCACAAATATTTTTGTCTGTACAGGTTATGTTAAAAATTTTTATTACAGCTGCACTAACTACCATAATACTGTACCTTATGAAAAGAATATGATCACGAACAGGTAAAAATATTTTAAAAATGGGTTTGCTAAAAGATGCTTGCATACATAGAGATGTAACCCACATATTTACTAAGTGAGGGTGTCTTTACACACAAAACCAGAGTTGAATGATGGTTGTTGGAAATGTAGCTGCTTGGTCCTGATGTTCATTTTGGGGCAATAGTCAGGAATGCCTCTATAAGCAGCTGCCAATCACGTTGATGATAACTTTTTCAGGATTTTTTTCAGATTTTACACCATGAAGATTATTGATGATGACCTTCTGCCTTTTGCACGCTGCCTTGTTATTTTTATGATCGTTTGGAAGCGAGCTAATTCTATTGATAATTGGCAAGTATGAACATGTCTTATACTAGACTAGGTGAACCACTTGCAGTCATCCTTTATCTGTATTCTTTGCGTTTAGCATATTTTTAAGCAGGTTACAACATTTTCAGTTTCTAATACACTTCTATCATAGACATGTTCCCGAGATACAAACATTAATTTAGCACTTTACTCTCCCCAATTAATACCTCCCGTTCAGCCATAGCACAGATTAACAGACTTGTTCACAGTGATTAGAACATTTCTTCAATTAACATACTGTTTGAAACTTGGAAGAAAACCATGGTTAATGAGATCCTGGCAAGATGACACATAGTGGCTTCTCTACACGATGCTGGGGCCTGTCTATGTTTGTTGTTAACTCGTTTTACATAGTTATTCGAGATCTGACAAGATGGTTAAGTTTAGTGCTGGGAAATAACAGAAGCTATGGGCTGGGAGTCAGATGTAATTGAAAGAATCTGTGTTATATAGACAGCATTATACTTCCACGGTCGTGAACCTGTATCATTAAAGCTGCCAGCTCACAAACATCAACCACGGGCCAGTATTAATGAAGCAGATGTATTAATTTCCCATTTCAGAGAAGCTGTGTAACTAGCTGGCTAGCTGGATGCCGCATTCTCTCTTTTTCAATCTGACAGCACTATTAATGATCTTTAATGCCCCACAGGCACTAATGGGTCCCGCCGGGAGTCCAGAAATACTGCAATTTGTATTGAGGATTTAGACATAACAAAAAAGCTCAGTGTTCAGGAGAGAGGGAGCTTGATCAGCAGTTTTCCCCTATGGAATAGCACAAGAGAAAAATAAATGAGAACTCTGCGATTAAATCAAGCATTCTACTTTAAGTGGCAGAGAATGTATGATTGTCACAAGCAATATACTGCTTGTTAACACCAATGGTGTATGAACAAACAACTGTCAACACTAACTAAAAGGAGAGAAAAAAGTATACAGTACCTTATCAATTACACAGTTTTTCTATTACTGTACTTAAAGGAAAGCAAATCGGTGTGGATGAGTTAAGAAGATTCCCCTGCTTTAAAATCTTAGAAGTAATATCACATTGATAATATAGTCAATTCCTCCAATTCTCAATGCAAACGAAGACTTGATTTCTGATGACACGTGCTTCAGTTTTTGACATGCCCTACAGCTGTTATATTTAATGAAATGGTGAGAGAATATATATATATATATATATATATATATATATATATATATATATATATATATATATATATATATATATATATAGTATATGTATATAAGCAATTCAGAGTTTGGCACCAGCTTCTCACATTTTATTTTACAATAGAAAAAAAAACCGTAACACTGCACTTATCCAAAGTGATAAGATAACTGCTTGATAATCATTAAATAGAAACATAGTAATAACATTCCTAAAATAACCATGGATGCAAACAATGCACTATTATTAGTAGTATTAATAACAACAATAATAATGCTCTGGTGAAGGTGTCTGGGGGTCTGTCTTGGCTCACAGAGGTGTGCTAGTTGTAGATAGCTGTCTCTACTGCTCACAGTTATCAGCCAATTTCTTGCTATTGCTTTTATTGTGGCCTTGCATCTAATCATAACAGTGTTGGAGGAAAAAGTTGTGCGTGCAGGATTTACAGGGACAATGTGATGGAATCTCTAAATGGAGACTCCAACATAGATGTCAATATAGTCTTAGTGTGTTGGACAACTTTTTCTTTGGAGTTTATTACCTCTTTTTGTAGTCTTGTTTTGCCACTCAAAACAGAAGGACCTGCGCTTTGTCTTCATCTCATTTTATCCATACAGTCCAGTCTCTTCAGGGGCCTTATAGCAGCCAAATGGTTCTGCATGCTCTTGATAATAATTACTTATTTTTTTTTTTTTTTTTTTTTTAATCTTATGTTATAAAGGTAATAAAGCAGTTATTTCATATTAGAATGTTAGACCCCTTAGGTCAATTTCAACACCTAATAGAAATGACCAAAATATCAGGAACTGTATTCTTTGTTACATTTACAGCAGAGTTGATGACCCAGTGTTTAGACACAAGAGAACCTTCTGGTTAAGGCCAGTTTACACAGCCTGATGTACAAAATAGCTAATTGATGAGTGTTCACTTGCATTGGCCTTTACATAGTTACATACAGTGTAATTGATTGTTGCCAGCACATCCCTGTTTACACAGAGTAATGTAGTGCTGATTCTGTCCACCAATGTTGCATCTTTTATGTTGTATAAAAGATGCAACCCACTGACAAACAAGCATTTGCTGATCAGGAGGTCAGATTTCCTAATTATAGACAAAAAGTCTAGCACTGGTACCACCTCAGTTATTAAAGGGATTATCCACTTTTTAATATTGATACCCTACCCTCAGGATATTAGATCTGCAGGGTCTGATACCTAGAACCCCCATAGATCAGCTCTTTAGGGATAACATAACTCCTGGTAATGGTTACATGTTTAGAGCCGCGCTACTCACTTGCTGTACAAAGTGTAGCATTGACCTTAGGTTATGGCAAAGCTGCACCTTTGAAGTCCATAGGACAGTGCAGCAGTACCTAAAGCCACAGCTACACAATATATGGTGAGTGAGCAGCACAGCTCCCAGTATGTAAACATTACCAAGAGCCACTCTTTCCCGAAACAACTGATCTGCAGGGGTCCCGGATGTTGGATCCCCATAGATGTAATATTGATGGCCTATCCTAAGGACTCCTTTAAGTTGGCTTTTCTTCACTTAGCTTGCTTGCTGATTATAATTAGAGATGGAAAAACCTCTGAAGATTCAGTTTGTTTCAGGTTTGGCCTGAAGATTTGTTTTGGGTTAAATAAATTCATCATTATTCAGAGTTTAAATTGGCTTAAAGCATTGTGCATGACACTGTTGGAGATCCTAGGACTCTATTTAGCCCATTTCTAACTCTCTAATGCAAATACAGCCAAATTTATATCAAATTAACATTAACAAGAATGTCTATGGGAAAACAGATGGTAGGCAATAGATATAAACTGCTAGTTTAACCATACACCGTGTTATCACTTTTTTAAAAAACTTTTTAACATTAAAAAATGCTCCAAAAATTAGCCTGTTTTGGAAGAAGATGCATAGAATTGTGTTTTTTTTTTCAAACACACACAATGCTTATATTGGAAAAGGGAATGCTTTTAACAAAAAATTGCCATTTTGGAAGACCTATGCATCAGATTTGTTATTTAAAAAAAAAATAAAAATCTGTGGCAGTGTGCCTGGTTTAAAAGTAATGAAGAAGAAGTGGCTTTAAAAAAAAAAATATATATATCCCTTTATGGGCGCAAAATACTGCACCAACAGCTTGAATTTTTGAAGCGACAATGGCAGTTTTTCTGTATTCTTTTTTTTTTTTACAAACAATGCTATGGCAAAAAAGAATGCTTAACGATAAGATGAGAATTAGCACTGAAAGGATGATCTGATCAGTGAAATTTAGGGTAATATCTGCATCATACTTGCAAAATAAAAATTAACAAAATGAGATTTTGTTCTCAAAGGGTGGCTTGACCAGTCAAAATAATTATGACACTCTGTGGACAGTCACAGACTACAGAGCAACACTAGTACCAGATCTATATACACTATATCCCCCCAAAATAAATTTAACAAAATAAAATTTGGCACTGAAAGGGTGACCTGGCCAATGTATGTGTAACACAGTGGAAAGTGTACAGTACAATGCAAAGCTTATGTCTCCCTCCTTATGATTGTTCTGCTTCTCTTTCTTCTCTTTCTCTTTATAAAATTGAAAATATCTAACTAAAGTCCTCTTCTTCTATAATTCAGTAGTTATATTTCAATGTTGGTGTTTTTTTCACTATCACCATGCTGGAATTGCATTAGCTGCACTGATCTGTTCCCTAGCCTGCTCTTTCATAAAATGGCTCTTCTTATTCTTCCTGCCCAATATCCCATATGCTGTTATGACATTGGCACTGTAACCTCTTCACCCTTCATTCATGAGTGGCTGTCAGGAGATGGCAGCAGCTTGCCTAGATCACAGACACCACGTGATCCTCCTCCTCTACCTTGTGTTAGATGTGGCGATTTGTCCAAGTAAAATAGCAAAGGTGATGGTTTAGTTGGAAATTTGGAAATTTCATGTTGAAACTGGTTTGTTCCAAACAGCTTCATTCATCTCTAGTCATATATTTCTATACTGCAACAACTACTTAGCTATCTTTATAATATAAATGTATTTGAAATATATTATTAGCTCAGCCATTGTGTGTGTGTCTGTGTGCTCACAGAATAATGCCACAATAGCTAGTCATTATTTCTAGTTTTCATTATCTACCTAATTTTGTGCAGTACCTTTGTTTTGATGATGCCAGGGCTAGCTATGAGTGGGATTACCATGTTAAGGATTACACTTCCCATGATTCATCTCACTTGCTCCCTAAGCATTTTGGCAGATTTATGAAGACTGGCGTTACTCATGTTACCCCATAGTCAGTGGAGGGTGCGCCTTATATATGATGAGACGCACTCCAACTCATAAAGTAGGTGCACCGTACATTTCCCCTGCCATTTAAACTAGATCTCTGGCATAAATTATGGTAAATATGGCAGAGACGGTGGCAAAGTCGCATTTTTTTTCATGGTTTTGCGCAAAAAAATAGTGACTTTTTTTTTGCATACAAAGCATAGTAACTCTGGGCTATTGTCTCTATTTACAGCTACTTGTGTGCCACTCATTAACAAGGTATAGCAAAGTGTTGTAATTAGTCACTATCTTTACAGATAACATAGCTCTGCTACTAAGGCTCTGTTCTGCTACTTGCAGGATACTGCACAGTCTGCTTTCCAGCAAGTGTACCATGCTTGCTCAGAGACATTTAGAAAAGGGGAGAGATGAAAGGAAAACTACAGTCTGCTAAAGTATAATAACAAGTACACTGCCATCGCTCTATGATTGGTGAGGGTCTAACCCACCTCCTGGTTGTACAGGAAACTATACAACTGATTTTATTTAATTGAATGGGATTGCACTGTGGCTTCCTGCACAGCAGGTGTCAGGGTGACATTGTACAGGGATACAAACATAATGGAAAGACAGCTGTGCACTCCTGCATCCCCTTACAATTGCTAGGGGTCCTAAAGGTTGGAACCCTGTCAGTCAAATAGTTATGGCAAATAATATTCTCATGCCATGACTTTATTGGATTAAAAATACCCTTTAACTTATATTTCAGGCCCTTATAAGCTTTCTGGCCCTTATGCATTTATTCCTTGTTATGGACTTGATAAAGAACCCGATGTGCAATTCAAAACGCGTTGTCTTGCATATATGAAAACAATAATTTGGTTATTACCTAACTCATCTAGCATTATCCTCTGCTACGCCTATATAATAGATCTTGTATCTTTCCATTTACCCTGTGTCAATTTGGATATCAGAGAAGTCCATATTATTTATCACAACAATCACGTCAGTTGTTAGGGAGATCAGTCTCATTTTCATCCTATATAGCCAGTATGTACAGATATAGCAATTGCCAAAGCTTTCATACAACACCAGATGCACTTGTAGTGATGAGCAAATAAATTTATGCCACCTAGTAAAGTGCATCTGGTGTTGTGTGAAAGCTGAGAGTTTCAGCTTTCATAGGCTACCAATCTAACAAATCACTTCTTAAAGACATAGGCATGCTATTTTTATATGCAGCAGATATAATGTGGATTTTCTGTAAATCTGCCCTGAACTACAGAAGTGGACAAGATTTTTTATGAATTTCATCTACTTGCAGCAAAGCAAATCTATGTGGAATCCATGCACAAACTGACCTGTGGTCAGATCTCAGAATCTCAGCATGTCAATTTAGGCTGAAGATTTTACCTGTGGATTTCACCACTTGCAATGCATAAGTTAAAATCCACAGCAAAGCTTAAACAAAACCTACATTGAAAACATGCAGATTTTACCCTGAATTTCACTACAACCTCCACAGTAATATGTGTGGATAGATCCTTAGAGTTTGGGAATAAACTTTAGTCCACTTTGGTAGAGTTTAGAATAATATTGAATTGCATTTCCTACGATTGTATCTTAACTGTATTTAGCTGTAATGTTGACTGCGTGTTTAGTATAAACATTTGTTTTCACTGTATCTACTATAGTCTTTTAATATATTCCTTTTTATTCATTATTGATTGTACATTACAGTCCAAAGGATGTTCCAATCTACTTTATTAATCCTTCAGAATTCTTTTTCTTCTGTGCACCACTACCTTTTTCATTATGGCATAGTTCTGTCTCTCTGGTAATAGAGATTAGATGGGGATCATAGATTTTAACTGTTCCTTGGTGTCATTAAATGGAGTCTGTCAGCATTAATTTAGTTATAAGCCTAATCACAGTACCTAGTTTGCAAATATGACTTTGTTATTCAGCTTTGGAACCCCATTTTAATGTAAATTTTATTCATATGCACATGAGGGGAAAAATTATTTGGGCACATACATTAGCTTGTGTGGTCTTTGGTCTCCGCTAATGATTTCCATGCAAAGGACTTTTTCCCTCATCTGCATATGAATGAAACAGCGATTTCCTTGAAAATGGGGCTCCAAAGCTGAATAACAGAGTTACATTTGCAAACTAGGTACTTGCTTTAATGCTGACAGTTTGAGTACTAGCTTTACTTGCAATACATTTTAAATTGGAAATGAAGATTACATCCACCGCACCATTATTGGTTTGGGAGACATTTTGGACCTGACAGATCCCCTTTAAGCTGACCACACAGTGAACTTTAGATTGATGTAGGCTAAACCCACCAATAACAGCGATACCAGACAGTTATCAAGTCTGTATGGAGGCCTACTGAGAAAAGGACTGGGCTTTCAGATTTCAACATGCCCTATCCATTTGTTGTATCATATCTCTTTGCTGTTAGATTATTCTGTGGCCCATTTGCCTCTATTTACAGCACTTTCCTACTGTGCTGCACTGTCTGTAGATATCAGTTATAACAGTATCATTGAATTTTACATACTGCAAGACAATGCACATCCCAAGTGCTCTATTAGGATTTTTTAACTGTATTTTTATTTATTTTCTAAAGTAAACAATACAATCAGAGGAAACAAGAAATTGTGGAAAGTAAGTATCAAAAGAAAGGTGAGACAACATGTCTTGATGAACCAGTCAATCAAACTGATAGGGAAGATGTTTTAGGAGGCAATACATGGATACACAAGATACCAAACCCAAGGTGTTGATATAGGGATTGGTTAGCAAATAAATGTTTAAAAGACAAAGACAGGACAAGACACATTAGGGGAGGGTTGAGGGAGGGAAGAGTGTCAGGTCCAGAAAGTAACCAATTTCCTTGAATAAACAAAATGTATACTTTCCACCTAATAAAACATTGCACTCTACTACTGATTTCATTGTAAATTAATATAAGATTTTGTGGTTAAACTATTTAGTTTTGAAAAAGATTACAAAAGAACATTCACATAAGTGGTTTGCCCATTTTCCACTGTTTACAAAGTATTTTGTTATATTTTGGCTATAAAACATGATGGAATAAGTGGATGATACTGATGGCAATTTAGTTTAGAATCAAATTTTTTTTGGCTTCATTAAAATATTTTGCCTATCCAAATCTGATCCAGCTTCTCAATCCTGTTAACCTCCATGTTTATTTTTGTATGTCAAGAAACTAATGAATTGCGCTAGAACAAGCTTAAGATGTTGTTTAAGCTCTGAAAATGAGCAGCAGATTTCCTTGATGGTTTTGGCTTTTGAGTTAAACAAGAAAACATGAGAAAAGCAAAATTATAGTTGAGTACTTTATCTGCTAATCCTAATAGTAAACACAACTCTGATCAATTTTGTCTCAAACTATTAAGAATATCTTAATGAGTACCTATTGTTACAGAAAGAATCACAATAACAGCTTTAAGCGAATATTAGTTGTAATGCATTCAGAAATGTGACCTGCTTATTATAGGTCCTTTTCTTTCCCTATGATGTTTTAGGTAAATGTACATGTCCTCTTTGCATGCGTGTTCAGTGAACAAGCTCTTGCGACGTAATAGCCTTACCATGTGTTCTAAGCAGAGCTAGCTTTACGTTGGATGGCATTTCATACAGAATCCTATTTTGGTGCTCCCCATCCAATGTAAGAAACACAGGACACCAACCTTAAGTCAAGACTACTGTATTTTTTGTCTTAAGGTCTAAGCATCGTTGAATTCCAAAAGTCATAATGTTTTTTTTATCTTCCATTCACCTAGCTATATGGGGAGCTTTTTGTGAGATAAGTTGTAGTTTTTACCATTTTAGGGTGCACATAATTTATGGATAATTTGTATTAAAAAGAGGCAAGAAAAAGATAAAAAAGGTAACTCCGCCTTCATTTTTCTGGAGGGTTTTAAGCCATGCATTGTTAAAATAACAGTATTGACAGTATTCCTCCATAGACTTGTACTGGGGGGGCGTTCCTTACAGTTCAGCGTCATCACTGGCCTTTAAGGAACGCCCCCTCTGAGAGTACTCGGCTATGGACGAGGACAGAGAGAGGGGGCGTTCCTTACTGCCCAGTGATGACGCTGAGCTGTAAGGAACGCCCTCCCAGTACAGTGCTATGGACTAGTACAGTCAGGGAGGGCGTTCCTCACAGCACAGCTAGACTGTCAGGAACGCCCTTCTGACAGTAAACCGTGAAACTAAGACCGCCGATATCTCCAGCCCCAGGGCATATAACGGGAAATCCGCATATACATGAGGACGTGAAAGGTCCTCTTTAAGGACATAGATACAATCAAATACAAAGAAAGGGGAAGAGCTTGAAGATGCTCCCTTACAGTCTTGTACCCTGTGTGAACACATGGGTTGCATATACAGGTGCATCTCAATAAATTCAAATATCTTTGAAATGTTCATTCATTTCAGTAATTCAGTAATTCCATTCATAATCAGCAGTCAACCATGATTGTGTGTCCTACTGAACCAGACTGAGGGACCATTTAAAGGCTTAGGAAACCTTGGCAGGTGACACACTGAATTTACAATACTGAACTTTTTTACAATATTCAAATTTTGTTAGATTTTGGTTTTCATTACGTGTAATCCATAATCAACATTTACAGAAATAAAACACTTGAAATAGAACACTCTGTGTGTAAAGAATCTAGAAAATATAGGCGGTCACTTTTTTTATTTAATTACTGAAAGAAATAAACGTTTTAAAGATATTCTAATTTATTGAGATGCACCTGTAACTAAGACCAGCTATGGTTCAGAGCCACGACGATATCTCCCTACGTCTGCTCTTTTCCCTCTATGGGTTGGTTCACACAGAGACAATTGGAGCTGATTTTGATGCAGATTCCATTACTAAATCAGCTCTAAATTTCAGCCAGAATCTCCCCCATCCCATTGTTTTCACTGGAAGGTAGCAACGGACACTACTTTTCCAGCATACTAAGAAAACAAGTGCCCTGCACAATCTTACCCCAGATTCCACAGCTGATTCATCTGCAAAACCCAGAATGTGAAGCTCATGCTGATCAGTCTCTTTGTGTCTGAGGTTGATCAGCAAGGGAATCTGTGGCAGACCTGGTTGCACAGGGTTAGAATTTGGAGAGAAATCTGAGATGAAGCACTGCCACAAATTCCTCTGTGTGAATATTCCCCTACTTTTTCTCCCTTTTTGCAGCATACAAACTCTACTCTCTCTCCCTGCATAGAGCATGTCTATAAAGCTCTCTTAGACTTCATTGATTCATTGATTCAACCCAGTCTATTGTTGCATATGGCCATGAGATTGCTGTAAAGCATGTCATTAAATGCTGTAAACAGAGCAGATAAGAAGCTTAGGCAAGATGGCAGTGCCCATAATCATGTTCTGAAAATAAAACGGCTAGTGATGCAAAAATAATAATTTCTGATTACGACATGAGAGAGGTTTATGAATGAGAAAAAAACAAAACTCATTTTTGTGTATGGTATTTGAGGAACAAAAGCAACGTTATTTCTGTACATCATGGAAATTGAGGCATTAAAGTATTGAGAACAGCAGACCCTAATGCAGGTAGGAATACAATCTTGTCATTAATGAGGCTTATGTTAAATGCAAATAGGCTTATAAGCATTAGGATTTTAAGCTAATTCACACGGCTATGGTTGTTTATACAGTAGCACAAGGAAAGGTAGAAAAAGAAATTTAGCATATTCTTCACATGCCACATGGATAAGTATATTAGGTCTTTTGCTACTGTCAATTTTTTTTTTAAGTCATTGTAACATTAAAAAAAAAAGAATTATGCCAATTTGGTATCCCCAGCCTATGAAAATCAGCAGCAGTTATGGCAAATCTACACAGTTCTGTGTATACTGCTGTTGTCAAGAATCTCCTCCAGGGTACTTTCTATTTCCTGCAAGGCTACTGCCAGCCAGTCATGTCTGCTACTCCTTGTAGCAACCCATGCTCACCTGTCCCCTGTGTTTCCAATCACGGTCCGGTCCTGCTGCTCTGGGATCTTGTTTTGGTGGAAGTCCCCATGGCACGTGACTACCTGTGACGTTCCATGCCCTTTCCTCAGCGGCCTAAGGAAAGGACACGGGACATCACAGGAAGTCACGTGCTGCACAGAATTCCACTGGAAGAAGACCCCAGGACCAGCAGGAACAGACCACTGTGGTAGACACCCGGAGTACTGGTTACAAGTGAGCAATTTCAGAAAAAAAGTGTCTTTTTCCCCAAAAAAACATTACCATTTTAGTTCATGGGCTGTGTATGGTATTGCATACATATTGTATTTCTAGAAAATGATGCTTTGGCATGTTTCTAGGAGGGAGGGAGGCAGGCTGTTTTTGTTCTGTTTTTTTCCCATATAAAGTCCTTGTTTATAATTATAACAGTATTTGGATATCTGTTTTCCATGTTCACTATTAGATACAATCAAGGGCAACTGTAGAATTAGGAGACAAAATGAACTAACAGAGTTGTTCTGAATTACTCTGCTTGTTAGGATATATTAGTAATATACTAACAGTTGTAATGTGTTTCTTGCCACTTACAATTCAGCTGTTGTGGATAGATTACTGATCTGTCATGTCTGCCCACCACTAATACAGGCATGTTACAGAATATCCCTTGAGGGACTGCATACATTGTAAAACAGCAGGGTATATAAATCCTTCAAAATCGTGACATGGTACATGCGTATCCTGCCACAGCAGCTGAACACAGTTGAAGAGTCATGAAGAAGTTTGCTATTTGTAGAATGCCGGTAGTGACAGCTAATGGGTGGTCTTTTGTATTTGTCTTCTTATCCAGAAGATTTAGGAGGACTTTTCTCCATATTGAACTACATCTTTATACAGACGGAGCACAGTATTTTTTAATTGAAAACGCAGTCCAATCTGCAGGTTATAGAGCTGGAGGAGAAGATAACAATGATATACATATTTGTGGAAAAAGATTCCTACTGAGTGATTTCCAGCCTGGATGACTGTACACACAGAGATAGCTGTCATAGCACTGTACACTGGAATTCTAATCCCAGGATGAATACACTGAGTTCTATTAAATATTTCCCACAAAAAATATATCAGTCTGTTCAACTAAATTTTCTTGAAAACATGTTTAGTGCAGAATGGGCTGCTTTTTCAACATGACGTTGTCCCTTTAAATGGGTTCTCCAATCCATTTCTACTTTAAGGGTGAAGCGCTGCAAAAAAACGCTGCGGGAAAAACCGCAGTGGAAACACATGATGTTTTTTTCCGCAGCGTTTTTCACAGCAAATTCACAGAGTTTTCCTCTGAGGACTTTCTGCTCCTATTATACCTACACGGAAAATGTTAGCGTTTCCGTAGGTAGAATTGACATGTTGTGATTTTCAAAAACGCTAGTGTTTTTGAAAACACAGCTTTTCCACTGCAGATTTTTTTCTGTATTATGTGGATGGGATTAACCAGAATCCCATCTACTTTGCAGGAACTGTAAAAAGCAGCCATTTTTATGATGCGCCATTTCGGTCGGGCCAAAAAGCTGCATTTCCACAACGTGGGGCCCCGGGATTAAGATAGACTTTATGCAACATTTTTTATCTCTACCAGGTAGGTCATTCCCCAATGTGGGGCCCCAGGATTAAGATAGACTTCATGCAACATTTTTTATCTCTACCAGGTAGGTCATTCCCCACCTAACCTGGTTGAGTGGATCCAGGAGGTTAATTACATCCAATGCTCTGAGGGACTAATAAAATGGAATCCTTGAACACAGATAAATGTTATTTTGTATGGTAATCCTGGATTCTCTTTTCGGATACCAATGAGTTTCAGAGATTCCTTGAATAGTTTCCATTCAACACCTTCCTGATGTGTATCCCCCTACCCCCTACCCCTTTCCTCCATCTTTTCCCTTTTCTTCTACTTGTTCTTGGATAGATTTTGCTTCCCTTCCTATGATGTCTGATGACCTGATGGCTTCAGCATGTAAAATTGCCCCAGCCCTTTCTCACTCTCTGTCAAAGTTCAGTACAAAGGCACAGAGATAGTGTAAAGGGTGGGCATATGTTGGATCATCAAGTTTGTTTGATAACATAATTGTATGCTTTGGCGAGCGCATATATGGACTGGTAAAGTCACCAAAGAAATCATGGACTATCATGCCTTGGAAATATTTGTAGGAGCAATCATAGTTTATATAATGGCTTTAAAAATGTTAGGTTTTCTAAGCATTCATATAAGATCTTACAATCATATAGCAAAAGTCCTATTGTCTTCTGACTATTTATCTGTTCAGGAGACTTCTGGCTAGGGTCCTTTATTTTGAGCTGGCCCAAAAGTTTATTGGGTAAGAAAAATGTGAACAACTTCATTTCAAATCCAGCTATTCATAAGAGAAAAGGCAGCTTTCATGCAGTCGTGTTTTTTATTGCCTCCCAGGTGCCCTCTGCAACTATGATACTTTTGTTACCTGATTCGGCATTGAACCAACGCAAACAGCACCAATACTTGTGTATTTATATGAAATGCTCTACTCATTTTGCTGCCTCCATGTTAGGCCTAAGATCAATGGAACAATCTGTTAATGTTACACTCTTATGAAATAACCATGGAAAGAAACAGCTTTTTAAAATTACTTTTCTTAGTTGTCACCATGGAAACAAGCCAACACAATCTCCAGGCACCTCAGTTAGTGGGAATGAGGAACAACAGTTATCAAGGAAAAATAAACAGAGAGAATTCACATGAACTTAAATTTATATGCTATGAAAACGGAAGTTTCCTTTGCTGCATCCTGTGTTGCCAACATATATCTAAATGTTGCTTTTTTTGATGTTTAGTTTGAAGAAAATAGGGTGATGTTGAAAACTAGACAGACCAAAGTCATCGGTATCCTGCTCTCTAGAAACTCAAAGGGCTACTTTGTGTTTAATCTTATATTGCAGATTACTAGTCTCCCTTGAGAGTTATATGCAAATAAAGTCTGGTCCACAAATAATAAAACAGCCATTTATTTTTTATATCGCCATATGGACTGCCTTTGAATATATACAGTAGTTGCATCTATTCATATTAATGTGGAACTGAATGAATCTTGTACACAGGACTAAATGAACTAAATGTTATTGTACATCAAGGTTGTATATTGTGCGTGTATGCTTTTACAGTTTTTATCTTACAGTACTTATTAGCCCTCCCAAATGGTTTGGCAGGTAAGACCTGTAAGAGGGTCTACACCTGTACTTTAATACCTTATTCACAGTAGCTGTGTATCAATACCAGACCCTTCCCCATCTACAGATCTCTCAGACCTTTGAAAGGACAGGCAAATCACTAACCATATGTTAATATGGCCATACATATTAGATGAATGTTGTCTAAACCCACAGTTTTTGGTGGGCGTATATGTATTTGGGGGTGTCCCAACTTTCTGCTATTGGCAGGTGTCAAGAAAAGAAGGGCTGAACATTTTGGATTTAAAATGCTGAATCCACTTGTTCTCAGGGGAGATAAGCTGTTGCCATAGGAGTCTTGAATTGGCTTAATTCTATCTCCCTAAGGAAAATGCCTGCACACTTAACCAAGTATATATGTGTAAGGGTGGGTGGATGAAATAGCTTTTTATGCTGGAATATGAGGTGACACATGGGTGTCCATTTCATGACTGCTCACAGGTCACATACTGGAATCATTGAAGGAGCATTGTAGAAGGTGGTGAATACTAGATGGCATTGCTCAGGAGGAAGTTGTTCATATGAGTACTCCTTCTGTTCTAGTTTATAATGGCAGTGGTGATGCAATTATTGTGGCATTTTTATGGGACACTGACAATATTTATGTGGCATTTGTCACTGTTTAAAGGGCACTCTGGTTGTCACTATGACAAGGGTCAGAATATAAGGACAGAACCTATGTGGCTTCAAAAATAGAAACTTTAGAATTGTATAATATAGTATAGTACATTTATATCAAGCTGTTGCTTAAAACTGTATCATTACTAAGGTACAAAAGAAATATGCCTGAAATATACCATAAGTTGAATATATAAGTTGCAGAAGGTTGACATGTTTTCCTTCTCTCTCCTGTCAGCACAGTGATAACCTTGCATTGAACTGGTGAGCACCATGTTATCTGGCAGTTCAGTTGCTTGGAATCCACTGCCATAGCAACTTTGGACAATGCTAGCAACCAGTCTGTCCTAGATTCAGCTCCTGTCAGATTTAGCTCTGAACTGACAGCAGAAAACAGACAAGGAGGCTTGAGAGGGTTTACAATATAATTTATGCTATCTTTTATTGCTGCACCAACCATATTTTAGTAGAAATAAATTTAGATGGTGAAGTTTTTCATTGGATTACAATCATCAGCATTGTTTATGCCAAAAGTTATAGAAAACAAATGGAATTGTAAAGGCTTTTGTCACATTCTTATTTACCAGGTTGAAAAATATATGGACATTACAGAAGACATCTTGTAAGATTTGCATGTTTCTTGAACATGGTTAACGCCTGCAGAAAATAACTTCTTACTTGGAACACTGCCATATGCGGACTGAAAATGTGAAGTCAGGCTACAAGTGCCCTAAAGAACTGGATACATTATCCATAATCATTAGGAATGAAAAATCAAGTTTGTCAGAGCACTTGTCCAACATATGACACTGCACCAAGTAGGAAGCTTTCTATTGGCTGGTCAACTTCAAGAGCTTGCAGCCTTGGTCACATCAAGAGTAAATTGTCACAAACTAAATACTGAGTTGTGTCGATACACATGCTGACATAGGTGAGCATTGTTCTAATTGTCTATGATCTGTGTAATACCATAAGGTACATTACTCTACAGGAGTGCCATCCTTTCTCTTTTTATCTTGTTTTATTGCAGGCAATTTCTTTTTCAACATGGTAGATGCATTTAGCAAAAAAAAAAAGAAATATATACCTGATGTCAATAGCTCACATTGAGAAATGGGAATATCTGCTCTTAGTTTACTGGGGAGACCTAGGCCAAAGAAATATATGTTTTTGTAGTATAATGTTCTGTATGAACAAGTTGCATTGCAATCACAAATGGGATTGCATAGTTTGAAGAACCTCACATGTATATATAGTAAACCTAACAGTAATGCAATTTACAGTTGTTGGATTTAGCATTATAGTCACGGCAGCGGGCATATGCATACATTTATTTCACTTTGGCTAAGGCTTCAAAACCTTAGGTACTTATAGTGCACCCAGCTACTTCACACGCTATTAAGCATAAGAACATCATAGATAGGAGTTCCCCATTTTCCAGAACAGGGAGCTGCTGTCTACGTGCAGCTCTTGTTATGGGGAACTCGAGCTGTCCTTCTATTATAGAGAAGGCTATTTCTCTGAATGCCAACCATCTAATACTACTGCCTGGCTGCAACTTTCCCCGGCAAAATCAACTGTTCGCCAAGGATGAGAAAATAGGGATATCAGCAGCATTTAAAGGGTGGCAGGATGAATTCTTCTTATAATGGCATAGTAATGTAATCGTGCTGGATGTAATGTTTGTCATCATGTAGTGCAAGGCAACAATCCTATCTACTGACCACGTGAAGTCCTCTAGTTCGTATACCATGTAGGATAACTAACAAGAATAGTAGTAAGAAGCTAACCCAAAAGCTTTAAGAATTGTCTTCTTTTGAAGATGCACATAAGATGTGATCTATTTTGGTAGGAGCTTTCTGATGTGCTTCAGTTTTATGAGACAGAGACATACAGTAAATAACAATATCAGATTTACAAGTTTCTTTAAATTCTTTTATGTATGAGTGTGATTCCTTTTTTTCTCATATTTATCACATGATTCAATTGGGTAATTGGAAGTGTCGCTTTAATTGAGATTTCATGGGAATTCAGCAGTCACCGTTCCCACAATCAGTGTATTGTTGTCTCACGAGGTGTATTTAACCATACAGATTTACGTTAATGGTGATTAAACACTACATCCATTTTATTTTTCCATCTTTTAGTCTCTGAGCTGCCTGGTCTGCTTTGAATGGACGAGTTCTAATTACCTTTAGGGTCCAACTACCAGAATAATCACACTGTGAAACTCTTATATGCCACTTGGGAAATCACTATACTTTTGTGATCTGCAAATGAACTCCAATAGCAAAGCATGCAGAGTTCCACATTAGATTACACAATGCCTCCCTTCAGACAATTTCGAATACATTTTTACATATTAACTAAGCAAATGCCATGGTGCACATTCATTTTCAATTTTAATGACTAAAGATATGCACGCAGAAAGCTCCCTAATTACTGCTTTCCTGACAGATGCAGTCATTTCCTTGTGTGTGTGTGTTTTAATTGCCATTAGCTTTCCTTTGTCAGATTTATCCTTAGCTATATTCCCTGTGCGTACCCTGCTTCCCTAGAGGCTTTCACTCCTCCCTTTCAAGGGCTTGTCAGCACGCCTCTGATCCCCAGGAGAGATTGAAGGCCTTGTAAAAACCAACTGCGAAAACAAGCATTCCTGTTCATTTATCACATTTAGCATGCGCACTTGCTCGCTCATCAAAACCAGGCCTGTGCTTGCTAACTCATTTCCCTCTTCCAATTACAAATTAGTCCATTAGGCTGTCTGCAGTAGGCCCTCTGTTGCATCTTGGTAATGGCTTCTGAGATTTCCATCATAATCATAATGGCTCCCTGTGCAGCCATGAGGGCAGATGGAGGCCGCTCGTGGGTAATGAGCTATCGCACTACCAAAGGGCACAGCTTTGGGTTCATTATTTAGACTGGCTGTTTTGTAAAAACAGAGAGAAAGGTAGACTGTAAGGAGGGGGAATGATTTAGCATAGAAAATGAATAATTCTTCAAGTATTTTGCTGTAAACAAGGCATTTTTGTTTCATTGTGCTGCAGTCTTCGGGTGGCGTGAAGACAGAGCTGCTGTATGACAAAGCTTTGATCTCTTCCTCCATCACAAGCCCTCCCAGGGCTTATTTAAATACACTGGCGTGCAATAAAAATGATTTACTTGGGTTTCCTACTGTCAAATGGACTCTACAGACTGCTCTAAAAGTGATGATAACCTTTACCCCTGCCACCCTCTCACTTAAACAGGAAACCTTCCTAGACTTTATTGTAGTGTTTCCCTTTAGAATTTTGCTACATGTACCAAGGGACTAATAAGTTTGACAAGTGCTAGTTTCACTTGTCAACAACAAGGTTTGAAGCAGGGTCTGGTCATGAGCTGACTACATAGTTTGTAAACTTTCCAACATTTGCCTTAATCCTAAAGACGTCACTGCTTCCTTCCAGCAACAGAGGGGTTACTGACGCAAATCAATTTCAATTAGGCTCAATTTGATTGTTGATGCTCTCTTTGGAGTGTGAGTATTGAATATGTGCTGCAGCTGCTTTTATAGGTTGTCTATTTTACACAGTTTAAACAGCCTTGTAGACACGGAGGATCAGTGTCTGTAACTCAGTGAGGGATTTTACTGGGAGCTGCACTGTTTCCCCAGTCACTCTTTATTTTATGTTCTGCAGGACAGGCTTGACACATTTATGGGATAGTTTTCAACTTCCACGAAAAAAGGTAATTGTCCAACAAAACAAGAACATTTTTGTGGATAGCACTATTGTTTGATTGTAGAACATTTAAACAGGAATTGTTCTGCTCCTGGGGATATTCTTTACTTTCATAGGCAATGTCCCTGGAACAGTAGCAGAATGGTTACAAAACATTAGCAAACTAGCTATAATTTATGACAGTTTTTGGCACAAATTATAGTAAATCTTTTGGGCCCCATCCAAGGAGGCTTAGTGGAGGGGGTGTGGCCTTCTGCTGCCCAGCAGACTTACTATAATTTATACCAGAAACTGACATAAATAATAGCTAGTTTGCAAATGATTTGTAATTATACATTTATTCCAAATCTGAGTTTAAATTGGCTTAAAAAATTGTGTATGACACTGTCAGGGCTCCTAGGACTCTATCTAGCCCATTTTTAGCTCTGAAAGGCAAGCACAGGCAAAGTAATGAGAAAGCGGCAATAACATATATGTCTATGGATGGTAGGCAGTGGAAAACATACAGCTTTACCCATACCCAACACATTTTTTTTCCCATTTTTCTAAATTAAAATTATTACAAATATTAGCCTGTCTTGGGGGGAAGATATCTGCACATGTTTTCATATACAAAAAGTAACGTTTTTTTACAAACGCTCCAAAAATGTTCCCATTTTAAGAGACTTGCAAGTGCAACAGTTTTGATGTTATTTTGTGGCAGTGTGGATAGTTATATAGTGAAGAAATGGCTTTAAAAACAAACAAAATAAAAAACACCAAAAATCATCCCTTTATAGGAACAGATGCTGCACCAACATGGCACTGGAATTGGAAGAAGCAAAGGCTTTTCTTTTTTTTTTGGGGGGGGGGTCTTTTTTAATATAATTTTTGATTATGCCAACAGTGACACCAACACTATGGAATAGAATGACAGACCAGGAGATGTCTGTGTGGTGGCAGCGGTAGCAGTGGTGACATCAGTGTTAGTACAGTATAAAATAGAACATGGTAGACCAGGCTGCAGGAGATTTCTGGCTGAATGGTGGTGGTGGCAGTGGCAACATCAGTGGCAATGCAACATATAAAACAACATGATGAACCAGGCCGCCGGAAATTATGTATACGCATGTGAAATTGGAATAGAAGCTCTTGGGGTCAAGTTTATCTTCCAGAGTAAGCAAACACTGCAGGTGATTGATGCAGGTCATTGTGCAGTGAGTGTTCTGGATTTTCTGAAAACTATATCACTCTGATTCCTTAGTGAGGGGACTTATTTGCACCCAAGAGTTGCACCCTGAGATAAGTTGGTTGTTGTTCTCCCATGGTGCAACCCACTCATGTCAGGCATTGCCCTGGCTAACTAGGGTGAGAAATAGCTTGGTATTTGGGGGCTGTTCGCATGCTCATAGGGGACACGACGGAGAGAAATTTTTCTGCTGGAAGACTGATTGGAGGCGGCAACATCTAGGAAAGCCAGACAAACTAAGACAGCCAGTCAAACAGCTTGTAGAGGAGAGGGAACTTCTGCCTAATGGCAGCTGCTTCGAGGAACCAAGACACCTCAGTCAACACTTGGCAAGCAGAAAACTGGATTCTGTCGTAATGGGAAGTGCATCCCCCTTCAACCTTGCAGGTTGCAATGGGAAAAAATGTAGCCTTTGAAGCTAATGAGGGGATGTAAAATAAGTTGCTTACCTACCCACTGATAGGTCATCAGTATCCAACTTTGTTAGGTCTTAGACAACCCCTTTAAAATCAATAAAAAAAAAATCAAATGTGAAATGTGAGTCATTCACGACTTTTTGATGGTTTGTTTTTACCTATTACATGTCTACACAGCCTCATACACAGCAATCTAAAATGCACTTTTTGTTCTGTCACCTTTCTATTATAGCTAGCATTACTTTTTCAACAACTGTAATTAACCACTGCATAACTGGAACATGACACATAACTTGTCGTTTTGGAGCTACTCTAACCCAGTCATCTAGCTGTAAGGTGTAGCCGGAGCTTACAGTAAAAAAATGTTTCAAGATGCTGCCCCTTAATAGTGTGACTGTTCTGTGATGAAAAGATATGCTTTTAATCTATTTTATGTAGCTAAGAACTTTTCAGTGATATTGTATTCCACTGCATGCTTGTTTTATGGTATTATGTTGGTTGCTTGCAGGACCTGTGATACAATCTGCAGGTCCTAAAATGTGGTGGTGGATGTATGAGAGAAACTGAAATGTGGCTGTTTGGTACCACTGAGTAGTTTGAGCAGTTTACTTGTATATCATCTGCATCCCCTGTGTACTTGTACAGCATCTGCATACCCTGGGGGTGGAGGAAGCCTGCAGTGGCCAAGAACTGTTACTCCCTGAGAGACCTATTGCAGCTGAAGTGCTGCAAAAGAAGGTAGAGGCAAATGTTAGTAGAGGTACATAGTGGAAAAATTTAGGTAGCTACAGAGATGGCCTGTGCAATGAAACGAGCAGGAGAGATTGCAGGTAGAGAGACAACCCAAGGTATGTGCCAGCTTTGGATAATAGAACTGAAGAGTTGCCTATGAAGGAAAGTAGGAGCAGAATCTGCTACTAAGAGGCAGTGTATGAATGGAAAGCTGTTGGCCCCATTCAGAAGTTAACTCAGTTTGGCAACACAATAGTATGATTGTTTGCCATGGCACTGATCGCCATACACTAAAGTGCAACCCACAGAGGAACTGCTGCTGTGTGCTGCAGGATGAAAAGGAGGCTCTTCCCACTAATAATAAAGTTATATAAATGTAGAGAAGGCACTCCCTGTGCAGAGCACTGGGGGTTGGAGAGTTGTCCTCCTTAGTGAGGACCTAGAAAAACAGCGACTGATACCACCAAGTAAAGTACCTATTCATCAATATGACCATCAGACATGTGCTTCTTTTGTCTTACCATTAGGAACTGAGCTCAAATTGTGCAACCCACAAACATGAACCAAAGTAAGTTTCAATTGCCATATTTATTTGCTGTGGTATTTCTTCTATAGGGCAGTTAAACCCGTCATCTTCTACTTACACTACCCATATGCGTCTCTTTAGTGCTGCAATAACCAAATTTTTGCAAAACTAAATTTAAGCAGAATATCTCTTTAATTTATAATTGTATTATATCTGAGGACACTTTTGTGTATAAATTGCATTTATTATATAAAAAAATACAGTAGTTTCTATTTAATACATAATCATCAATGTTTTATTTAATACAAACAGATTTTGTGTAGGAGGTGAGGTGATAATAAAATATTTTCTTTTGTATTTAGTTTAATATATCCTTTGCGATGTAGAGCAATTAATGTGTTAATGTGAAATTACATTTTATTCAGTCAGTGTGAGTTATGGGTCTAGTTATGGTTTTTTTGTCATTGTAGTTAGGAGTTTAGTTCAAATGTTCAGTATGTCTGGTTGAAAGGAGTACGGCTTGTGTCTATGGTAATTTCAACTCCACTCCACAGGTCAGGCTGCAGGTCATTACTTATGTATGTGTATTTATTTATGTAATATATATATATATATATATATATACACAGACGTGGACAAAATTGTTGGTACCTCTCATTTAATGAAAGAAAAACCCACAATGGTCACAATTTGCCAAACTACATGTTGACAAGCCACAAAGCTTCTGGGAGAATGTCATGGAGGAGGCTCTGTTATGTTCTGGGGATGCTTTGCTGCATCTGGCACAGGGTGTCTTAAATCTGTGCAGGGTACAATGAAATCTGAAGACCATCAAGGGATTCTAGAGAGAAATGTGCAGCCCAGTGTAAGAAAGCTTGGTCTCAGTCGCAGTTCATGGGTCTTGCAACAGGATAATGACCCAAAACACACAGCTAAAACCACCCAAGAATGACTAAGAGGAAAACATTGGACTATTCTGAAGTAGCCTTCTATGAGCCCTGACCTAAATCCTATTGAGCATCTTTGGAAGGAGCTGAAACATGCCGTCTGGAAAAGGCGCCTTTCAAAACCCAGACAACTGGAGCAGTTTGTTCATGAGGAGCGGGCCAAAATACCTGTTGAGAGGTGCAGAAGTCTTATTGACAGTTACAGGAATCGTTTGATTGCAGTGATTGCCTGAAAAAGTTGTGCAACAAAATATTAAGTTAAGGGTACCATGATTTCTGTCCAGACCTGTTTCATGAGTTTTCTTTTTTAAAAAATTCTGTTGAAGCATGGTTGAAAAACAATGTCTGACTTTCATTTGTTCATTTTCATAGAATTTTTATATATTATTACTTTTGTCAGATTCAAGTTATTTCTGTGACCATTGTGGGTTTTTCTTTCATTAAACGAGGGGTACCAACAATTTTGTCCACGTGTGTGTATATATATATAAAAACAAAAAGGTGTAGCAGCACTCTGACACAGCACAAGGGTATATAGAGAACAGAGATAGCATTACTGCTATTATTGGCACCTACAAATTAATATGGTGTATAAACTAAAATTTTGAGGTTCTTAGTTATACATATTTGATCAAACAGTAGGAAGCCCACCTGCCCCGACAAGGCGACCTCATTAAGGTGGGACCCTATACTAATGCCTCTATTAAACCCAAAATAAATCTACAATGTGAACACAGGGCAATAACATACCTCTCTTGGACCCAGAACAGGTCTACAATGTGAACACAAGGAAATAACATGCCTCTCTTGGACCCAGAACAGGTCTACAATATGAACACAGGGCAAATAGGATCTAGAGGACGCAGAACAGGTCTACAATGTGAACACAGGGCAAATAGGATCCAGAGCATACTCAACTTAAAATAGCCTAGGGGCAAATGGGGAAATGAGAAATATCCTCTATTCCACTTATATAAACCCGTGCAATTGAATGGGAGTGCAAGTCCAATTAGAGGGAACCACACCCCCCATGCAGTACACACTTGAAAAAGATTCAGACAGCACATCCCAATGTGAACAGGTGCAAGCTACTGTGGTAAAATGTATAAAAACAAAAAGGTGTAGCAGCACTCTGACACAGCACAAGGGTATATAGAGAACAGAGATAGCATTACCGATATTATTGGCACCTACAAATTAATATGGTGTATAAACTAAAATTTTGAGGTTCTTAGTTATACATATTTGATCAAACAGTAGGAAGCCCACCTGCCCCGACAAGGCGACCTCATTAAGGTGGGACCCTATACTAATGCCTCTATTAACCTGTTCTGGGTCCAAGAGAGGTATGTTATTGCCCTGTGTTCAGGGTCGGACTGGCCCACCGGGGAACCGGTGAATCCACCGGTGGGCCCCGAGCCCCGACTATTAGTCCACATCTCATGGGGGCCCGATCGGGACCCTGACCCTCCCGATCAGGCCCCTGACCAGTGGCGTTACAATCGCGGTCGCAGGGGGCGGGACCGCGACCGGACCCGGCAGGGTACAGGGCCCGCGGCCAGCTGGAGATGGCCGGGGCCCCGGACCACTATGATAGCGGTCGGGGAAAGCCTGGTTCCTCGACCGCTATACATACTGTTATTGGAAAGGGACCCTGGCATATTGCAGGCCCCTTTCCAATAGATGGCAGGGCAGGGGAGGTGACTGAAAATAATAAATACATATTCTCACCTCTCCTGGGCACAGCATCCTCTCCGGCGCTCTTCTGTCATGTGACTGAGGCCTGTGATTAGGCCCCGGCGGTCACATGCAGCGCGGCCGCATAATGACGTCAGTGCGCCCCCACGTGACCGCTGAGGCCCAATCACAGGCCTCAGCAGCGTCGTCGGAAAAGGGCCTGAAGACGCTGAAGACGACAGGATGCAGCGAGGATGCCAAGGAAAGGTAAGGCAAGGTGAGTATGAGAGTTTGTTATTTTTAATCACTTCCCCTGGGCCTCCGATTATTATACTCTGGGGTCTAAGGAGACCCCAGAGTATAATAATAGCACTGAAGTGGAGCGGAGGGGGCTATTGGGCACATATAATACAGGGTGGGGGCCACTGTGGAGCTTATAATACTGGGTGGGGGCCACTGTGGAGCTTATAATACTAGGAGGGGGCCACTATGGAGCTTATAATACAGGGTGGGGGCCACTGTGGAGCTTATAATATAGGGTGGGGGCCACTGTGGAGCTTATAATACTAGGAGGGGGCCACTGTGGAGCTTATAATACTGGGTGGGGGCCACTGTGGAGCTTATAATACTGGGTGGGGGCCACTGTGGAGCTTATAATACTGGGTGGGGGCCACTGTGGAGCTTACAATACTGGGTGGATCCACCGGTGGGCCTTATACTCTATACAGTGGCTCCTTCATTTTTTTTTTAATTACGTCGGGTTTGGTCCAGCAGTTCTGTTGTTTTCTTCCAGCTGACGTTCCCTCTGCACGTGACTACCTGTGACATCATGTGACCCCTGAGGCCAATCAGTGGCCTAAGGGAAGGGACCTGGGACGTCACAGCCAGTGAGGAATTCCGGCAAAAAGAAGACAGCGGAGCTGCAGGACCGGACCATGCTGGGAGGACACCGGAGACAGGTGAGTATGTTTAGCATGTTTTTTTTTGGGGGGGGGGGGGGGAGTAGGGGGGGATTCACCTCCCCCAGACTAATTATAAAAAAGAAAAAAATTATACTGGACAACCTCTTTAAAGTGTGGTGCATTAGGGGTGTATATCAAAGGGGTTGTCCAGGCATAATTTGTTATGGTTTATCTTCAGGATAGGCCACAGATACCTGATCTGTAGGGGGCTGACCCCGGACCGATCAGTTGTATGGAGCCACTTCTGATGCCCGTCCTGTACACAATACAGGGCCAGAAGCAGAAAGCTCTGTCCACTGTATAGGGGCTGGGCACCTTCACTGTATTTCAGCACTTATTGAAGTCAGTGGGAGCTGAACTGCAGTGACGGCGCCTGGCTGCTATACAGCGGATGGAGCTTTCTGCTTCCGGCCCTGTGTTGTGTACAGAACAGGCGCCGGAAGTGGCTCTGAACAGCTGATGGGGCCATGTGTCAGCCCCCTACCGATCAGCTATTTATGGCCTATCCAGAGCATAGGCCATAAAAAAGATTAACCCTGGACAACCCCTTTAATATGCCCCACACAGTTTAATGTCCCCCCCACAGGATGTTAGCCGCCATCACTGCTCCCACACAATATAATGACCCCATCACTATTCCCCATACAGTATGGGGGACCAGTGAAGAGGCCACTATGTGGGAGGACCAGTGAAGTGACCATAGAAAAATTTGGCCCAAACAACCCCTTAAAAGAGGTTGTCCATAAAATGGAGCGAGCACTGTGTTGGCCGCCAGGGAGGTGTAAAAATAAGAAAATTTTTAAAAAAGCATACTCACCTGTCCCCAGCACCCCGTTGTCCCCTGCCTGTGTCTGTTCGGTCTCATGGCGGTGCCTCATTTCTGGAAATCCTGTACCTAATTGGTCTTAGCAATCACATGAGGTGCAAGACTCCCAGCAAGGAGTCACCGGCATGAGACTGAATGGACATTGGCAGCAGACAACGGTGCGCCGGGGACAGGTGAGTATGCTTTTTAATTTACTTATTTTTTACTTTACACCTCCCGCCAGCTACATGGGTTGCTCCAATTCCTTTGACAACCTCTTTAAAGGATTTGTCCATCTTCCTAATATTGATGGCCTGTCCTTAGGATAGGCCATCAATATTACATCTGCGATTATACAACAGCCAGGACCTCTGCAGATCAGCTTTTCCAGGACAGTGCGGCTACAGGTAAAGGTAACAATTCTAGGAGCCACGCTGTTCACTTGCCATACAAGGTGTAGCAGTAGGTTTAGGTAGTGCAGTGGTACACATGGTATAGTGGGTGAGCAGGATGGCTCCCGGCATGTTATTACCTTTAGCCGCCCTGTCTCGGTACCGCTGATCTGCAGGGGTTCTGATGGTGGCCCCCTAGAAACAATTCCACTGGTGGGACCTAGACATCCCAGTCCGACACTGCCTGTGTTCACATTGTAGATTTATTTTGGGTTTAATAGAGTCATTAGTATAGGGTCCCATCTTAATGAGGTCGCCTTGTCGGGGCAGGTGGGCTTCCTACTGTTTGATCAAATATGTATAACTAAGAACCTCAAAATTTTAGTTTATACACCATATTAATTTGTAGGTGCCAATAATAGCAGTAATGCTATCTCTGTTCTCTATATACCCTTGTGCTGTGTCAGAGTGCTGCTACACCTTTTTGTTTTTATACATTTTACCACAGTAGCTTGCACCTGTTCACATTGGGATGTGCTGTCTGAATCTTTTTCGAGTGTATACATACATATATATATATATATATATATATATATATACTGTATATACTGTATGTTACTATATATATATATATATATATATATATATACACACACATTATATAGTAACATATGTACAGTATGTGTATATATATATATATATATATATATATATATATATGCATGTTTGTATCTGTATACGTATATTATACGTATAATATAATACGTATGTATTATATGTGAATGTATTTGTGTATATATAGTATATAAGATTATGCATGTGTATCTGTATATATATTGACTGAGAATGTCTGTAAAGCACAATCACATTATCTGGTCCCATAATACAACACTTCCCAGTGCGGTGCGGTTTTACTCAAAAAACACAATGTCTTATCAGAAAACCAAATGTGTTTTTTAAAAAATGCAGGCGGTTTTTGAAACCTGCACATGTTTTTTAAAGCATGCAGTTTTCCTGTCATGATGTAAAGATAAAGCATTCACATATATTGTACATGTTGCTTGTCTCCTTCACTCCCTATGCATCTGCCATGCTGCCAGCCCTTCAGCTTCCATAAAATCCTCTTAGCACTGACAGCCTTCATATGTGTGAAGCAGGTTCTGGTTGTCTAGTGATCAGGACCAGCCCCCACCTCCTCTTGGCTGCTCTGGCAGTCAATAAAGTTTAGAAATGCTACTTTCATCAATAATGACTTCATGCTCTTGGTGGGTGTGGCTAATAACTGAAGTCATGTGGACAATGGAAGGCAAAAGGGTAGGAAATTTTTATTTGGTCTCAATTTTAAAAAAATCATTTCAGCACATATTTTGTCTATCTGTAAAAAAAAATATCTTGGAAAACCAGTTTAATTCAGGGTGAACAGCCAAGTAATTAACAAGTCTTTGTGTGGTCTGACAACACAGCTACATCTCTGAGCCAGGGACCATGAGAATCTATATCAAACCAAAGGGAGAAATATGACATCAAAGTCATAACCATCTGTATATAGAAATGTGATTGGGGAATCCAGGCGAATCTCTGATGTCAAGCATTTGGACCTTTAACATTAATAACTACCCCAAATTTTGTATCTGTGGAAGGGATACCAAACACAATGATTAAATCATACTCCCTTCCACAGATACAAAATTTGGAGGATAGAACATATATATAGGTGTGTACCATATATATCATATATCACTGAACTTCTAAAAACATTTGTGATCACCTGCCAGGCATAGCATACCTATATGTGGTACCTACCAAGAGGTATGGCATATTCCAAAAATATGAGCTCCACGGCCAGTCTTGAAAGAGGTCTGGTCTTTATTTTATTCAGTTTTTATTTTATATATGTTTTTCTTGTATTTGTCTCTTTATTGCATCTTTTCCATTAAGCACTGCATTTTTTCTGTATATTAAATCTTAAAATTTAATAAGTTTGTAGTTGGCCCTAAATGTCCCCACAATTCCGAAGAGAGTGAAAATGCTGCTTAGGCTTGTTACATTTTGTGTGTGTCAGTGTGAGCCAGAGGGTGTAGGGGTGAGTGGTCTGAATTAATTGGTGTGTTGTCTAGCTTAAGTGGTAGATGGTGGCGGCTATTTCTGTGGATGTGTAGATGTTAGGGTCCCTTTACTTCTTTGTAGCCTAGTGTCATAGGTGAGTGTGGAAGCAGAATCCCCATTTATGGTCACAATCAGGGTTACACCTGCTTGTGTGGTGAGTGGGTGTTCAAATCCCTGACAGTAGGTTAAAACAATGTTCACATTAAATATAATCAAAAGGGTTCTTAATATTGCATAGCATTTATAATGTAGATTTACTAATATTGGCAAAATTGGTCTGCCAGTATCTTTTATTTATGCAGTATGCAACAGATTCATCAGCTGTGTGTAAAAAATCTCTCCATAAACAGAAAAGCAGATTTATTTTGTAGCAATCTCCCTGGGGCGCTACTGTATTCAAGAAACACTGAAGGCAAATGTAACTGACTATCTTTAATACTCATATCCTGAAGTTTCCTTAAGCCATGCACTGCCTCTCATGTACTGCAGTAGGCATAACATGGTTTAGTTTTAGCTATGGTTTTCCTCTAACTGATAGTTTTCCCTACATATTTTTACAAAGGCCATTCATTGACATGTAATGACATAAGGAGCTTTAAAGAGTACCTCCAGATATAATCAACTTTTCATAAATGAATAGTGCATTTAAATATAAGAAACTTTGTAATATATCTTACTAAGGCGATCATTTCCTTCAGTACTTCTTAAGCTGTTCTCCTGCTCCTTATTTTTAATTTCACTGCTTGCTTACATTATATCCATCTCCATATTCAGACTCACAAAGAACTCTATGGAGCAGGGAGGGGTTGAGCAGGATTTTCCTGCCAGCTAGTTAATTCATTTATTGCCTTATTCTGTGTACTAGCAGACTCTTACCTACAACCTAGCAGTGTTAAACACACAAGAGTGTAACATCAGTAATATTTGATTGTCTTTTTTATTCCCCTCCTCTCTTTCATAGACTAATATTGAGACAAAGTACCTGCCTGAAAAGTGGAGAAGAAAACATATTTCTTTAACAAGATATATTGCAAAGTTTCATATATTAACCTGTACTATTCATTTATGAAAAGTTGTTTATAACTGAAGGTACACTTTAAAGTACTTCAAGGCTTATCCTATACTGTGATGCGCCCTCAGTGAATATAGGTTTCCAAGATGGCGGTGGCTGCATCCTCTACCGTGCCTATGCTAAAAGTATTAGCACAGACACAAATACAGAATGCCCATGGCTTCCTTCAACCTCCTCTACTGCAGACACAGAAAGAAAAGGTTGGAGAACAGCAGAAAATGGGAAAAGAGACATCTGTAATTCTTCCAGCAATAGCATCTGCAGTGACGCTGAAAGTTTAGCACAGAAGGTGAAGAGTGCAGTGACTGTCATATCTAAGATCTTCGGATGGTGCACACTAAACTGCTGTCTTCCCTGACTTCAAGGATCTTCAAAAGTCAAAATATGCTAATATCTATAGGAAGGCATGCCCCAGGGCCATTTTAATACATTCATGGGCCCTGTGCAAAGATTTCATAAGTGGGCCCCCCCATCACCACCTAGAAATACCTGACCTGCACAAATTATAATGCACCCTCATAGTATAACGTCCCTTAGTGACTCTCACACAGTATAATGGCTCCCTAGTGGCGCCAAACAATATGCCCCTTATAATCTCCCCCTCCAGGTTGCCCCCACAGATTCATGTCCCCACCTCACCCCCACAGATTCATGTCCCCGTCCAAATTGCTCCCACAATATCATGTCTTCAACGCAAGTTTCCCCCACAGTATCATGTCCCCCACCCTGGCATGGCCCCCTCAAGTTGCCCCCCATAGAGTCATGTTCCCCTCCAGTTTGCCCCCTACAGATTGATATCCTCACCCCAGGTTGACCCCACAGTATCATGTCCTCACCCCAGGTTGCCCCTACAGTATCATGTCCCCCTCCAGGTTGCCCCTCACAGATTCATGTCCCCTTCCAGGTTCCCCCCACAGTATCATGTCCTCACCCCAGGTTGCCCTCACAATATCATGTCCCCCCACACTGACATGGCCCCCTCAGCTTGCACCCACAGTATGTCCTCACTCCAGGTTGCCCCCATAGTATTATGTCCCCCCACAGATTCTTATTCCCCTACAGGTTTCTCCCCACAGATTCATGTCCCCCTCCAGGTTGCCCCCCACAGATTCATGTCCCCCTCCAGGTTGCCCCTCCAAATTCATGTTCCCCCACACTGACATGTTCCCCTCAGGTTGCCCCCACAGTATCATGTCCCCCCCCGTTTCCCCCATAGTTTTGTGTCCCCCACTGTATATATGAAATAAAAAAAACAAACCTTAATACTCACCTTTCCCCATTCCCCCGTTCACTCCTTTCTCTGGTCCCAGATTCTTCAAGGAGTAACAGGTGCGCTGTAAGTGACGTCACTACATCGCGCCTCCTGCTCCCAGGACACAGGAGCAAAGAAAGCAGCCGAGTGATGAGGTAGGGTGCGTCCGCTCCCTGCTTCATCACTGTCTGCAAATCATCGGCATCTAGAGTTGCGGTAGCCCGGACCCACTGCCCTGGACAGCGGGACAGCAAATGTAGGACTGTCCTGCTGTCCAAAGGGGGCCCCGCTACCATAGGGCCCGATGCAAGTGCACCATTGGCCCTATAGTTAAAGCCGCCCTGGCTTGCCCCAATAATCTACCTTTCCTGATGCCACTTGTTTGTGTAATTTTGCAATACCTGTAAAATGTCTGAAATATCTGACTATATACATGCAACTTTATGGCAGGAAGCAAAAAAACTGGTCCAAGAAGATCATATTTTTAGAATATAATCTAGTTGGCAGGTGCTATTCAAAGAGACAAAGGGTGTAATTAAAGCGGCAACAATCACACCCATGCTTGGGTTCCTTAGGTGGCCCAATACCTCTCTGTAAACCAGTACATGGGAGGCTTGTTTATGCCACAATATATGTGCAATGACCTTCATCTTTGTAACCATGATACCTGTCTGCACATACACATGTGTACAGATATATATATATATATATATATATATATATATAAAAAGGAGGTTTACCCCTGTATGATTTACATTTCTCTATAAAGATTCAACCATATATATCAGAGCAAATTCTTTTACAATGTCATACATAATAAAGAGCCCTAATGCTATTTTTTGTTCAATACTTTTTCATTCTCCTTCACAAGGTCTTTTTATTTGCCTATGTTGTAGAGGAGGTGTGTATTAGTCCAGCATTCATTGCTGGGAAGACTTCAGGGAATTCATGAGCCGCTCTCTTAAACGAAAAACCCAAGCATGAGAAGATGGAAAGCAGTGAACTTAGTCAATGTCATAAAAATGAAACATTCATTGTTCTCTAAAGTAAAATTGATAATCTGTGTGAAAGTGTCATTAAGGGATAAGTGACATTGTAGGCTTTGATTTGTGACACGATGAATATATCTATCCCCTGTCTTTAAAAATTTCCTCCAAGTAATATCCATCTGTATTAACTGCACAAGACCCTTTGACCTTTCTGAGATTTTCTGTTTTGAATATATTTCTACTTAAGTATGAACATAATGTTAGAGATATATGGTGTGATATATAAAATATTATAAAAACACACACACACAAAGATAGGAATAATATACAAGCCCAGATATAGGTGGTACAAAGTAGTAACAGCAGCTGGGTCTAGGTACATAAAAGAAACAGCAGCTGGGTCTAGGTACATAAAAGAACCTAATGGCCACTCTCCCACATAAGATGGTACCAGTATGTAAATAACACATGGTAGGTAGGTGGTCTTGGTTTGTACAAATTCTGATTTGGGACCATAATACCATTGCTAATGTATTGCTAATGTTTTTAGTATTCTATTGGTGTTGTGTTGACTCCTTCATTTATATATACACATGTGGACAAAATTGCTGGTACCCTTCGTTTAATGAAAGAAAAACCCACAATGGTCACAGAAATAACTTGAATCTTGACAACTTGACATTGCTTTTCAACCATGCTTCAACAGAATTTTTTTAAAAAGAAAACTCATGAAACAGGCCTGGACAGAAATGATGGTACCCTTAACTTAATATTTTGTTACACAACCTTTTCAGGCAATCACTGCAATCAAACTATTCCTGTAACTGTCAATGAGACTTCTGCACCTCTCAACAGGTATTTTGGCCCACTCCTCATGAACAAACTGCTCCAGTTGTCTCGGGTTTGAAGGGTGCCTTTTCCAGATGGCATGTTTCAGCTCCTTCCAAAGATGCTCAATAGGATTTAGGTCAGGGCTAATAGAAGGCCACTTCAGAATAGTCCAATATTTTCCTCTTAGCCATTCTTGGGTGTTTTTAGCTGTGTGTTTTGGGTCATTATCCTGTTGCAAGACCCATGACCTGCAACTAAGACCGAGCTTTCTGACACTGGGCAGCACATTTCTCTCTAGAATCCCTTGATAGTCTTGAGATTTCATTGTACCCTGCACAGATAAAGACACCCTGTGCCAGATGCAGCAAAGCAGCCCCAGAACATAACAGAGCCTCCTCCATGTTTCACAGCAGGGACGGTGTTCTTTTCAAGATATGCCTAATTTTTCCATCTGTGAACATAGAGCTGATGTGCCTTGCCAAAAATTTCAATTTTTGTCTCATCTGTCCATAGGACATTCTCCCAGAAGCTTTGTGGCTTGTCAACATGTAGTTTGGCAAATTACTTTTGTCAGATTCAACTTATTTCTGTGACCATTTTTCTTTCATTAAACGAGGGGTACCAACAATTTTGTCCACATGTGTATCCTACTATACATAAAATGCTTAGTAAACTTATTTTATACTGCTCTTGACTTGTACCAGTTGTACCATAATTCTGCTGGGTAAGGGCTTATTCACATGACCATGAAAAACATACGTGTGATGGCCATTTTAGCAGCAAACATCACACTCCCGTTTTGAGAACACATTAAATTCAATGTGTTTATTCACGTGTCCTTTTTCTGTCAGTCTGTTTTTCACGGCCGTCAAAAAAACTGACATGCGTTATTTTTACTGAGAAAGAAGGCAGAAGAACAAACAGTGCCAAGCGCTAATAGTGTAATACTGTGGGATATAGTAAATGCAAATCTGCAGGTTGAGTATATGCTCACCTTGGTGAGTTGTGATAAGCTCACAACTACTTAAAAGGCATGAAAGAACAATTCCAATGTGTTGGTGGACCCCAGAAAGCATCTCCAAGCCTCAGGAACATGGTAACGGAGATAACACGTCAGGAAGATCCAATCTAGCGGTGTAGGGTATAAGTGAATACCCCAAAAAGCGGCATACAAGCGCTGGTCCAGAAGTAAAGAGTTTTATTCCAAGTGGTGAACACACAATGCTTTTCGGGTCTTGCCCTTTATCAAGTGTGTATTTAAAAAAAGGCCATTGCATGGCCATTATTCATTGCCATGTGTGCTCTGTACTCTTGCACGAACACACATGGCCATTTTGCACGGACATTAGGTCCGTGAAAAATGGAACAGCCATGTGTAAAGGCCTAAGTCTATGTTCACATCTGTATTGCTCACTTCTCTTCTTTTGCTCAGTCATAGGAACAGAACAATGAAAATGATGGCAATGCCAAATCCATCACATGACAATGAACTCCATTGACTATAAAAGGGTCCATCAGGTTTCTGTCACAGTTATCGGACAAAAAGTCTTGCCTGCTACATTATGCTGTCTTGAATTTTTTACGAAATCTGCTCCTAATACTCTTATAAATCCTTCAACACAGATGTGAATACTGCCTTAATCTTAGTTCTGATCTCCCTGTTAATTCCTTCAGTGGGCACTCATTGGTTAGTAATCTGCACAAGCATTGTATAGCAGTCAGATGTACCAAAGAACAAGTCTCCTGGGACTCAAGGTACCAAAGTTCATTGCATTACACACTTCGCTATTTTATTCAGGGTGTCAGTTAACTCAGTACTGATTTATTCAAGAAGAAACCATCAGAATTCTTAAAGCATCCCTGGATAATAATGGAGTATGATATAAACAATATAAATGAAGAGCACCACAATTACACACATACATTGGATATTTAACTCTTTCTGAACCCTTTGTTACATACTAGGTTTATAAATGTCACAATTACTGATGCTACACCATTGCTTGACATTTTTAAATGTCAATTAAAAATAATAAGTATATGCACTGCCATTCTAAGGCCCAAATGACAGTATAGGGGTCAAGTTAAATGACCATAGGGTTCCTGGTAAATTGATCGCTATATAGAGTGATCGATATGAGACATCACCAGGGATTTTTTAGGCAGTGAGGGAGAAATGAACAATGAGGAAAATCAGACACTCATTGACAGAGATATTAGTAAAATTGATGATTTAGTCATAGATATCATACCAGGCCTCAAATGGCAATTTTACAAAAGTAGTTTCTCCTGTGTGAAGTAGAATGGCTGCTTGGGCCAAGGTCGAAATTTACAGATTTTTTTCACTTCTATAATAATTATAATTACAGGATAATTGAATAAAACTGCATTTTTATTATTTCATAAAAAAATTATGTATTATAATGTTTATTATAATGTTTTAAAGCTATCAACAATCAGGTTATATTGTACTGATATAAATGGAATAGAATTTAGTGCAAACAGACTTGTCCATATCAAGTAAATCAATGACTGCTTACATATTTTAATGTACTGGAAAAAGAGAGGTGAAATCTGTTTGCTGGGGTAGCTTTTTAAAAGTGATATAAGGCAAAAAAAAGTTCTATATTAAACTGTTAGGATAAATATAAGTTATACAGTGGGATTTATACTATAGGGGTTGTTTCAGGGTGGTGACCGCTGTTCGTACGGCATGTCCTATGGATACATTATGGGTGCCATAGGTGGTAGGTTTTCTGCTCAGTATCCCACTCTATGAGTCAAGATGAAGAGTCACTATGTAAATGCAGCTCCTGCTCTAGCATATTCAGCCGGTCAATTATAGGGTTGCCTATTTATCTCACTGGCAGGGATGTGTTGTTACATTTCACCTACACTAGCTGCAGCAGGAAAACTATGTGGCCAAGACTAGTTTAACTTCATACAGGCTTCTATTTAAAAAGGTATTGTCTTAAACTACTTTAACCATTAGTGATCTAGTGCTCTTATTTTACGGCACTTGGCTTTATGTCTGCATCAGTGTAAATGTGTGGCACACCCACTGCCTTTACAAAATGCAAACTGTCATCATAGCTGCCCTGTTTGATTTTAGATTTATAAAAATATAAATACATTTTAATCCCTTAATCCAGAATCTATGGAGGTTTTATCAATATTCTCTGTGGCATCCTTTGTATCCCAAAAAACTATAACAGAAACCCACATACACATACAATGCCAAAACCTTTTTTATTCTCATCTGCCTGCTAAAAATAAACATAGTAAGGTGTGGTCAAAAAGGTGCAGGGTTTTTTTTTCATTCACATTCATAAAGAGTTAATTAAAGTTATTCAATAAATTATATGTACCTCACAATGGTACCAATGGTCAACAGAAAATAAAAAAGTTTCAGCTCTAGGGGGGTGAAGATGAAAAAAAAATAAAAATAAATAATGCTTGGTCTTTAAACCCCAAATAAGCCCAGTCCTTAAAGGGTTAAGCATAATAAGTAGACTGGAGCGCACCTTGTGTATAGGAATGTGATAGAACTTTGTATATCATTACTTCCTTGATTTTCTGACTTTATATTTTAATAAAAAAATGCACTCTGAAAGGTGCTGAAAGCAAAGGGTATTATTTTTTATCTTGTCATAAAGATTAGTGCATAATACTATACAATATACATGGTACTTTCAATATACTCTGCATGCAATAAACCTTACTGGTTGAAAAGCTTCCAGAACCAAAGATACAGTATATTCATAAGAATGAGAAACTCAGATATGAAAACTGATGTAGCTTAAACATACAGTCATGAAAAAGTTTGGGCACCCCTATTAATCGTAATCATTTTTAGTTCTAAATATTTGGGTGTTTGCAACAGCCATTTAAATTTGATATATCTAATAACTGATGGACACAGTAATATTTCAGAATTGAAATGAGGTTTATTGTACTAACAGAAAATGTGCAATATGCATTAAACCAAAATTTGACCGGTGCAAAAGTATGGGCACCTCAACAGAAAAGTGACATTAATATTTAGTAGATCCTCCTTTTGCAAAAATAACAGCCTCTAGTCGCTTCCTGTAGCTTTTAATCAGTTCCTGGATCCTGGATGAAGGCATTTTTGACCATTCCTCTTTACAAAACTATTCCAGTTCAGTTAAGTTTGATGGTCGCCGAGCATGGACAGCCCGCTTCAAATTATCCCACAGATGTTCAATGATATTCAGGTCTGGGGACTGGGATGGCCATTCCAGAACATTGTAATTGTTCCTCTGCATGAATGCCTGAGTAGATTTGGAGCTGTGTTTTGGATCATTGTCTTGCTGAAATATCCATCCCCGGCGTAACTTCAAATTCGTCACTGATTCTTGTACATTATTCTCAAGAATCTGCTGATACTGAGTTGAATCCATGCGACCCTCAACTTTAACAAGATTCCCGGTGCCGGCATTGGCCACACAGCCCCAAAACATGATGGAACCTCCACCAAATTTTACATTGGGTAGCAAGTGTTTTTCTTGGAATGCTGTGTTTTTTTGACGCCATGCATAACGCCTTTTTGTATGACCAAACAACTCAATCTTTGTTTCATCAGTCCACAGGACCTTCTTCCAAAATGAAGCTGGCTTGTCCAAATGTGCTTTTGCATACCTCAGGCGACTCTGTTTGTGGCGTGCTTTCAGAAACGGCTTCTTTCGCATCACTCTCCCATACAGCTTCTCCTTGTGCAAAGTGTGCTGTATTGTTGACCGATGCACAGTGACACCATCTGCAGCAAGATGATGCTGCAGCTCTTTGGAGGTGGTCTGTGGATTGTCCTTGACTGTTCTCACCATTTTTCTTCTCTGCCTTTCTGATATTTTTCTTGGCCTGCCACTTCTGGGCTTAACAAGAACTGTCCCTGTGGTCTTCCATTTCCATACTATGTTCCTCACAGTGGAAACTGACAGGTTAAATCTCTGAGACAACTTTTTGTATCCTTCCCCTGAACAACTATGTTGAACAATCTTTGTTTTCAGATCATTTGAGAGATGTTTTGAGGAGCCCATGATGCCACTCTTCAGAGGAGATTCAAATAGGAGAACAACTTGCAATTGGTCACCTTAAATACCTTTTTCTCATGATTGGATACACCTGGCTATGAAGTTCAAAGCTCAGTGAGGTTACAAAACCAATTTTGTGCTTCAGTAAGTCAGTAAAAAGTAGTTAGGAGTATTCAAATCAATAAAATGATAAGGGTACCCAAATTTTTGCACCGGTCAAATTTTGGTTTAATGCATATTGCACATTTTCTGTTAGTACAATAAACCTCATTTCAATCCTGAAATATTACTGTGTCCATCAGTTATTAGATATATCAAATTGAAATGGCTGTTGCAAACACCCAAATATTTAGAACTAAAAATGATTAAGATTAATAGGGGTGCCCAAACTTTTTCATATGACTGTATTAACTAAGCTGTGACAATAAAACATAGTCGATGCTAGGATCTGCATGCCCACTTTAAGTACTCTTACTTTATTGCAACCATATATGCAATAGAGGGTAGAGAGTTATAGCTTGCAGACTGTCCCTTTACTATTGTAAAGGTAAGGACTTTCTTGGAGTCTACAGACATTAACCTCATAAATATTCCCAGCTAAAAGATCTTATTAAAAAGGTAAGTCTCCCCTGAGCTTAAAAGCCATCAAGCTGTAAATTTTATTTAATTTCCCAGGAGATCTGGTCTCATACATATAATTAGCGAGCAGTATAGAACACTTTTTGTGTTTTGTCAATAAATCACTAGGGGACAATCAACGTTTAAGAGGACAAGCTTTAATGATTTTTCAGACCCCTAAGCAATCATGCTTGCCGTCTAGGCAATCTAGTCTTTAACCTTCTCTAACTAGGACTGTAGGCTGTAAATATTTGGTAGGTCTCCAAGTACAAATTATATTATGTTCTATGACTGGGTGATCTGGAAAAGTTCTGTCAAGAAGTGAGGGTCAATACTAAATATGCAGGATAAATAGTAAGAAGATTTATAGACTTTGATTTACAGATTAGCTAAATGGCCTCTTGTGATATAAAGGGCGCCATATGGCCTGTAAAGGAATGTAGTGGAAATGTATAGCTATAGTACTTTTAACATAAAATGTATGATAGATAGATAGATAGATAGATAGATAGATAGACAGATCCTGGTAGAACATTCTGCTGTAAAAAGTAAGTTGACTCTGTTATATTTCACGGTCACTAATAATGCAGCTTCTTTCTAGTATGATGTTGAAACAGTGCTCTGTACCTCCTGTTCCCCTCTCACAGCATGAGTCTCACACAAAGGTAGTTAGACTGTAGTTTCTCAACCCATCCCGAACATACGGTTTTTAGACTGAGGAGGTTTCTGAAACTCTAGAGAGAGTTACTTTCCTCTTATAGGATATATTATATAGCAGTCATACATACTACTAGGCAAAGAAAAAAAAGAAAAAATGGATTTGCATTCCATGAGGGCAAAAAAAATATTTGATATTGCTTAGAATCCCTACTACTCCCATTCTGATGCTTATCATGTTCCTGCTGGCGTCCACTTCATGTTCTAATCATAACACATAGGAAATGTATGTCTGAGGTGGGACAATTACTGTATAGCGTGAATGACTGACTGAAAATTTCATAAACTTAAAGGGGTTGTCCAGATTCAGGCCAATATTGAGAGACACATGTTATTGTTTATATAATAAAAAGTTATATAATTTTCCAATATACTTTCTGTATACAATTTTCCAATATACTTTTTGCATCAATTCCTCACAGTTTTCTAGATCTCTGCTTGCTGTCACTCATGCTGCTTACTTCCAGTGGATAAAAATCAGTCCATGGTCATGTGATGAACACACAGATGCACAGCTCGTTACTAGGCAGACGTCTGTTGTGACTATATATGAGCTGTGCACCTGTGTCCATCACATGACCATGGACTGATTTTTATCCACTGGAAGTAAGCATAATGAGTGACAGCAAGCAGAGATCTAGAAAACTGTGACAAATTGATGCAAAAAGTATATTGGAAAATTGTATAAATTTTAATTATACAAACAGTAGCATTTGTCATTCAATATTTGTCTGAAACTAGACAACCAATTCAGGCTTTACATTAAAATTAGTTACTGCAAGTCCACTTAATGACAAAAAAAACATAACACACCAAGAAGAAGTTCTTGAAATCAAATTAAAACTTTATATGTGTTAATGCAATCATGATATATGTAAGTAATTACAATATTAGAGCAAAATGATAAGTTTATTGGGGAAAACTATGCAATTAAAAAGAGGTTCTAGTACCCTTTAGCCTAGATACAAGATGAGATACAGTTGGGTATGAAAGCATACAGGTTCTGTAGCCTACAGCACATCTGCCCACAGATGTTGCAACTGGGTCTGTAGATCCTCTACACTCGTACATTACCAAAGATGGCATCCCAGCTGATCCTATAATTGCTCAACAAGCCATAAATCTGTTGACTGGGCAAGCCAAAGAAGTGCTGCAATCTGACAGAGACATTCCTGCTCAACTTTTGCTGTGTGTGGATGAGCATTATCCTGATGAAAAATACCAGTTGGAAGCCCTGCCATGAAATGCAAAACATGAGGCCAAGGGATGTCCTCCACATATCGATGAGGTATTAGTGTCCTTTGTACCACTACTAGGGTAACGATTTTTATATGCAATGGCCCCTCAGATCATCATACGAGCCACTGGGGCAATGTGTTGATCAACAGCAAAGGCAGGATTAAAGCACTTACCATGAGATCTCCATGCTCAAACTACACTATCGTCAAATTCTCTCAACTGGTGGCCTGTCTAGGACATCGGCGCCTGATCACTGTGCGAGTGTAACTTCACGTAGCCAGTGTTCTCAACGCTTCCTAATAGCTAGGTCCAAACAGTCAAGGTGGCAGGCAAATCATCAAAAAAACTATCTTGCTTTTCTCAGTCTAATAATGCTACCCTTTTCAAAGTCTGCCAACTGTATAAAATGTCTTAGAGTGCATCGTAGAGGCATGTCTGGCAGTAAACAATCTCTCACCAAGAGGTACACTACCAGCGGGAGAAGTACTTTTATGTCTTCTTGTGGCAAGACCCAGAGCCTACACCTGTAAAGATTTACATATCCGCCTGAGACATAACTGCATACCAACTTTTGTAGCAAGACGACATTTCTACGTGGGTATGTTATTTTTTTGTCAATGAGTGTAAATACGGAAAACTTAAAGTAGGCACAGGAGCACAGATATATTAGCCATTATGTTCAATATAAAGCATTGATGCTAATAATCTAAATGTAAAAATTTGTCAGACATGTTTTTTTCTCTCAGGATATCACAGTTGTTACAGTTATATTGTATATCAGTAATTGATGATTTGCCTTTGGGCTATGAAAATGCTGCATTCTATTGATTTGTGCCACTATTAGAATGATTTTTCATGGGGAGAAAGCCAGAAGGTGAGCAGAGTTACTCTGATGTTAATTGCAATATTGGAAAATGTCCCTATTATTGCCATCAGTATATGGTTGACAAATGGTTGTTGTCACACTAGGCTAATGTTATCTTGCCATCGGAATATTGCAGTCAAATTGCATATCAATTTATGTGACTGCCACAAATTCTGATCAAAATTGCTTTTGTTGTCTGTTGGTCAGCATTATATAATATAAAGCTAGCAAATTGAAAAAACACACAAAAATACCATATTTTTTGTTTTCTTTTAGGAGCTAGTTTAATGCCAAAAAGCAATTCATACAAATGAAAACGTTAAAATTATTAATAAGAAAATGTTTTCAGCTAAAAAGGTGTTGATAAATAAATGTATATTTAAGAACTTTGATGCCCTGGTTCCAAAGGTATCTGCGGTGAGTAAAAAGCAATGCTTCAGAAGTGTATACTCATCTGCCCTGCATTTTGGCTACTGACAAAGGTCAGCTTGTCTGACCTCTGCTGAAACACGGAGAGAAATAAACAATTCACATGGGAAGTAAAGTGGAAATTAAATGAAAAGGCCTTTCACCGCAGTGTTTGCAGAAAGTGGAAGTATAGTGTAATTTTCCAAATGGATGGCACAATCACTGTCTTGAGGAGAATCTGACAAGCATACTAGCTCTCCTGTTGGCAGAAAGCGATACTGTTCATAACATCTCTGCAGTGACATTCAACACAGTCATCTATTCAGTACTGATAAATAAAGTCCTGCAGAGCCTCAAACTCTGCTCAGATGAAACCACTGCTTGGTGACACTTTCCTAGTATATTTGCCCTCAACGTAATCTCTGCAGCAGGTGAGTAAAAGAAAATCAAAAAAGTTAATGTATACCTGTTACAAGCCAAGTCTTCTTAAGGATGAAGCCCCACGTTACAAAAACGTAGCGTTTTACAGTACATGCAAAGTGGATGGGATTCTGGCTAATCCCATCCACACATTGTGGAAAAAAATCTGCAGTGGAAAAGCTGCAAACATGTCAATTATACATGCAGAAAGGCAGACATTCTCCGTATAGGTATAATAGGGGCAGAAAGTCTGCAGAGGAAAACACTGTGAAATCGCAATAACAAATACTGCAAAAAAAAAAAAAACGCAATGCGTTTCCGCCACAGTTTTTTTCGCAGCATTTTTTTGCTGCGCTTCACTATGTTGTGCCATAGCCTATAGGAGCTTTCTAGGGGAAAAAAAAGAGTGTGTGTGTGGTGATTGAGGGGTAGCAAGTGTTTCAGTGCTTATCCAGCAACAGCATACGTGTAGTTCAGCACCTTGCTCTATTCTCCTAATCAGTGGAGGTCCCAAAATCCCAGATCACAAATGGACACCCTATCCTATTTATAGGCCATGAATGTTTTTGTTTTCTCATTAGACATCATTAACACTTTTAATTAAGGGGATTTTCTGAGATTAAAAGATTGATGACCTATTCTAAGGATAGGTCATCAATGTCAGATTGATGGGGGTCAGACACCCAGTACCCCAAGTGATCATCTCTTCAGAGCAGCTAATACATGAAGAATGGAGTAGGAATCACACAGATCTTTTCTCAGTTTAAAAGTCAAAGCAGGTAAATTCAGATCAGCGTCCATTTACTTGTAGCTAAGCTTCAGTAGTCTTGTCTGGCTACTAGACAAAGAGCTGAGCATAGCTGATGGGTGGGGTGTCTGGTGTTAGACCCTCACTGTTCTAATGTATATGACATATCCTTTGCATAGGGTGTCTTTTTTTGCAGGGCCAGGTGTACTTTTTAGTTATACCATTTTGGGGAATTGCTTTTGCTATGATCATTTTTTATTCAAATTTTTATCAGAGGCAAAACAGTGAAAAAACGGCGGTTTTGACCGGGCGTTTTCGGACACAGGGATACCTAATGTGCATGTGCATTTAAGTACTTTTATATGTGTTCTAGGGAAAGGGGGGTGATTTGAACTTTTAATATATATTTTTTTATATATATATTTTTTACTTTTTTTTTTTTTTTTTTTTTTTTTGCATTTATTAGACCCCCTTGGGCTGTTGAACCCCAGGGGGTCTGATCACTAATGCAATGCATTACAATGCTAATGCATTGCAATGCATTGCAAAAAATAGCTTTTCTATTGCAGGCTGAATAGAGCAGCCTGCAATATAAAGATACTAAAGACAAGCCTGGGAGCCTTCACAAGGCTCCCGGCTGTCATAGTAATGGGACGCCAGTCCTGGAGCTTGCTCCGGGTTATGGCGATCCCTGACAAAATGGCAGTGCCCGTGTGCCGCCGGTAAAATGGCGCCTCGGTCAGCTTTGACCAAGGAGCCAGAAAGGTTAATCCCGAGCGGCCGCAATATTTAAACACCCGACATCCGCCGTAAAAGTCAATAAAAACTTCCATAAAATCACCATAAATTATTTGAAGAGTGGCACTGTGATGCTAGGTTCACACTAGCATTCAGGTTTCCGTCCTTCGGTTCCGCATGGGGATCTGAAAGACAGAAACCCTGTCCACTTAAAAAGCAGTTACACGTGGAAACCTACGGACCCCATAGACTATAATGGGGCCTGCTTGGTTTCCGCCCAGTTTTCACTGATTTTATACTGAAACCGTCAGAGAGAATAGCCCTCCTTGCAGGACTTTTCTCTCTGCTAATTTTAAGTGATTTCTGTGACTGAGTCTCCTAAGGAGTCTCCAATGCTAGTGTGAATCCAGTTCTAGAAGTCAACTAGATTTGTTTCCCCTCTCCCTTTTTTCTTCCAGAATTGACCCTGTATTTAGTTCCCTTCCTCTTCCCATCAACTCTGACCAGCTTCCCTGTCCCTGCTGAAGAAAAGCATCCCCACAGCATGATGCTGCCACCACCATGTTTCACAGTGGGGATGGCGTGTTCAGAGTGATGAAGAGTGTTACATTACCGCCACAGATAGCGCTTTGCATTTAGGCCAAAAAGTTCAACTTTGGTCTCATCTGACCAGAGCACCCTCCTACACATGGTTGCTGTGTCCCCTATACGGTTTGTGGCAAACTGCAAATGGCTCTTCTTATGTCTTTCTTTTTAACAATGGTTTTCTTCTTGCCACTCTTCCATAAAGGCCAGATTTGTAGAGTGCACAACTTACAGTTGTCCTATGGACAGATTCTCCCACCTGAGATGTGTATTTTTGCAGCTCCTCCAGAGTGACCATGGGCCTCTTGGCTGCTTCTCTGACTAGTGCTGTATGTGCTTGATCTGTCAGTTTAGATGGACAGCCATGTCTTCGTAGGTTTGCAGTTGTAGAATACTTTTTCCATTTTTGGATGATGGATTGAACAGTGCTCCTTGGGCTTCTCAAAGTTTGGGATATGTTTTTATAACCTAACCCTGCTTTAAACTTCTCCACAACTTTATCTTTGACCTGTCTGGTGAGTTCCTTGGCCATCATGATGCTGTTTGTTCACTAGTGTTCTCTAACAAACCACTGAGGCCTTCACAGAACAGGTGTATTTATGCTGAGACTAAATTACACACAGCTGGACTCTATTAACTAATTAAGTGACTTGTGAAGGAAATTGGGCGCTTTGGATTTTATTTAGGGGTATCAGAGTACGGGGGCTGAATACTTTTGCACCTCACACTTTTCAGATTTTTACTTGATTAAAATTTTAAAAACCATGTATCACTTTTGTTCCACTTCACAATTATGTGCTACTTTGTGTTGGTCTATCATTTAAAATCTCAATAAAACACATTTAAGTTTGTGTTTGTATGGTGACAAAATGTGAAAAAGTTCAAGGGGTATGAATACTTTTGCAAGCCACTGTAGTTAAATTAAGTATGCATGTATATGAGGAATTTGTTAGGCCACATTAAGATATTACTTGACAGTAACAATATGATCAACTACTTAGCAACTTTGTATTTGAACATGTTTGAATAGAAATAGAATATAGCTACCTCTCTATTCATTGAGTTCTGTTACACTACTATACCATGGATTTGCACAGTAATATGCAGTGCTGTGAAAGAAAATAAATAGGGAAGAAAATATATGGGAAGAAAAAGGCAAGAATAAGGATGGAAGACTTTGAAATTATATTCCTTGAATAATTATACAGTGATTTTCTAAATGATGAAGAAAGACAACTTTTTGCAATTTTGCAGGTGATATTTTATGTTTCATAGATTATCTTTAAGTGTGATAAATATCATTATAGAGAAATACTTTAGTGTAATAATATATTCAAATTGGACAGGCAAGCATGTGTGAGTTATCACCCTGCTTAAAGCAACTGCTAAATAGATTAGTTCTCTTGTTTCACATACTGTGCTAAAATATGAAGAGCTAAGAATAAGTTTTTCTACATATTAATTGGAAATGAAATGATACACATACTCTACGCAAATAATGAAACTGTGAATGCATTTGATACCTCATGTAACCGACAACCCTTTGGCCTTGATGTGACAGTGTAGTTGACAGTGTGTCTCCTAATTAAACAGCTATCAAATATAGGTTGTATACTGTAAACCCTCATATATATTATAGTAATTTCTTATGAATAGATAATAACTTACACTATCTCCCTAAACATGCAGTAAATAAATACATGACATGATCACACCCTGTTAAGAATACTGTATAGCTTCAGTGTCAGATCTATAAATGACATTTCAAAGTATGACAAGTAGAAATAATATTAAAATACTAATGTCCAATAATATTTAGACAGAAAAGAGTAGCATATATAAAGTCCATCCATGCAACCTTATGCTTACATTTTCCTATATCCAAGTTTCACTTAGCAACTCTTTCTGATTGGCGATTAATGTTAATTAGGCACTGTTGCATAAATTAATAATACAGATGATTGTAAGAAACTTTGTAATATATATTATGAGACAGAAATGCCTATTTCTGCACTTATCAGGCTGTTTCCCGACTCCTGTTTTCTGAAAGAACAACTTTTACTGTGAAAATCACTGCTTGAGGCGAAATACAAGCCACATTCTTCAGATGACTCATCTCTGTACAAACCTATAGAGAGGGGAGGGTGAGGAGCGAACAAAAGTAGCACAGATAAGAGAAGAAAAAAAGCTACTATTTAACGTTTATCAAAGCCAAAGCACTTTATTCACAACAGTCAATACTTCTTTATATATGTCCTGCACCGTTCTGGGACTGTTTCTGTGTGAGCAGTTCTAGAAAATATTCTCCTGCACTCACTGTGTGCTTTGTATGGCAGTTAGCCTCCACCCACCAGTTCATAGAGGACTGCAAATTTCAGATGTAGCATGTAAAGACAGAAACTGCTAAAAACTGCAGAATATAAGTCATATAATGACCAGAAATAGTGATATTTCTCAAGTACACACATAACAGTTTATCCTGAAAAGTCACCTTAAACGACAGGTATACTTTAATCAATGAACTACATGCACTACAGAATGCTGAAAATACAAAAGGCGACTCAAACCACAAAAAACAAGTCCTCATAAAGTTGACTATGATGGTGCATTACCATATTTTTCGGACTATAAGACGCAATTTTTTTCCCCCAAATTTGGGAGGAAAATGGGGGTGAGTCTTATAGTTTGAATGTGGGTGTTGGGAGGGGGCGGAGGAGCGGGGTTGCAGCATTGCCCCACTCCTGCCGCTGCTGGCTTCCTGTAGCGGGGTTTCCTGAATCGGGAGGGGTAGGACAATGTGCGGGCCCTGGGCTTGGGGTAGAAGGTGTCCCAGCGAATCCATCCCGGCATCCGCCATGCTATTACGATGGATGCCGGGTTGTAAATGGTGGCCGCTCTGCTGCAGAGCGGTCGCCATAGCTACCGGATCTCCACTGTAATGTACATTGCAGACCCGGAGCTAATGCCTGCGATCAGAGTCCATTCTGATTGCGGACATTACTACTTCAAAGCCCCCCTAAAGTATAAAAGTTGCCCCAGGGGCCGGTCTCCACCGGCCCCGTACCTTTCAAGTTGCAGGCCAGCTCCCGCTCCTGAGCCGTCCTGTTCCTGTGACAGCCGGGAGCCTTATGAAGGCTCCCAGGCTTGTCATAGTAATATTACTCTTGCGGCTGGTCTATGACTAGCCTCAGTAGTAATGTACAGAATCTCCCATAGACTGCAATACACTTGTATTGCAGTCTATGGGACTTGTAATCAAATGATTGCAGGTTTAAGCCCCCTAGGGTGGCTAATAAAATAGTAAAAAAAAAAAAAGTTTAAAAAAATAAATAAAAAATGAAAAGTTCTAAATCACCCCCTTTCCCTAGAATACATATAAAAGTAGAAAATTACTGTGAAACACATACACATTAAGTATCCCTGTGTCTGAAAATGCCCGGTCTACAAACTTATGAAAATATTGTTCCCGTACGGTGAATACCGTAGTGGGGGAGAAAAAAAAAATCAAAAGTACCAAACATTGTTCTTGAAGAAGTGATGTTGTTAGGCATATATTGACTTGTAAAGGTTTTAAAAATACTGTAAAACCTGTTTCCAAAATGGGACCAAAATTAGAAGAATCACAGTCATCACCATTATAAAAAGTTATCCATTGTAAAGGTGACCATGCTTGTTCAATACCTGCAGATGGAGCACTCTTTCAGTCAACTAGGGGGGAAGTAACATCAAAGTTATTATATTTGGTATAATATACAAGTTACTCACCCATAGACATTCTAGTGGGAGAGAACCAAGGAAGCCCTAAGAGGAAAAGAACATCTCTGTGCATGTTGCATGTAAAAATATATATATATATATATATATATATATATATATATATAAAGTTTTATCTTTTCTATAAGGAGAGCAAGTTTTATTGTTTTTTCGAGTTTTTGTCATCATTTTGTACATTGTTTCTTGGTGTTGTATTAATAATTGTTTACCTGATTGGATTTATTATTGTAATGTACCAATAAAACTTTTGTATTTTTTGCATGCAAATATCTTTGGCAATTATCCCTTTGTTTTCATACATTGTAGACAATGAATAAAGATAGTCCATATATCTGAAATGCATAAGTCACTCTTGTTGCCTGTGGTTGTTTTACCATTCAAGTCATGACTATTTTATCAAATAATGTCCAGTCTTCATCTAGTGCAGGGGTAGGCAACCTTTTTTGTTCGGCGTGCTGATTTCGATTAAAAAAATCAAAGTAGAGGTACTCGGTGTGCGGTCAATAATTGTAAGTCTGACGACCCCTGCACACGGTATTATGTCACATAACTGCCCCTGCACACGGTATTATGGTGATAATACTAGTGATAATTGCTATTACTATTATTTTAGCGTGTAACAGATATAACTAGAGAGGCGGGCGGCGCATTTTACTCTATAAAGATCAGGTATGGACAGGTCAGAGACAGTGAAAAAATGTAAACTTTATTGGTAACTTTGTGCATGTGTTGTATAAGTGTTTGGTGCGACACTTCTGGCGCTGCGACCTGGATGATGGTAAATGTCTGGGTCACAGAGCCAATAAACTTCCTGGTTATGTGATTAGGCTCAGAGGGGTATTACATTATCCCTCTATGTGACTATCAGAGAGCAAAAGTACAGTATGCTCTCTGATTGATAGGAGAGGGGATAACATGGACAGAAATCCCTGCTACCCCGGTCATCTCCAGCTTATGCACAGACAATGATGAGTTAACATTGTCTCTGCAGCTCCTCCTCCCCCCTCCTTCCTTAGCTCTAAGATGCTGCCTGAGGCAGGAGGGGGTGAAACGTTTAGAGCCCGATTTCTAAGGATCTGTTAGGGCCACAAAGATGCAACTGGATTCATTTTAAAGATGAGAATCTCCTCTTTAAAACGATACCAAGATCTCCATTATTAACCTTACACATTCAGAGCGATTCACTGTTAAAACGATGTCGGGAATTGAGATCTGCATTGGGATTTCAATGCCGAACATCGTTTTCACCAAGAATCGCTCAGGATGTTTAAGGACGATCATGGTGATCTTGGTATCATTTTAAAGAGGAGATTCTCATCTTTAAAATGAATCCAAGTGTTTCTTTATAGCTTTAACCAATCCTGAGCAATTCACTCAGGTACAGTAGTGAAGCCGGCAATTACCAGCTTCACTACTGTACATAGACTGTGCAGACGTGAGTGCTGCCACATCCATCTTCAGGCAGCACCTGGCGCTAATGAAATTTTAAGGAAGCCGAATGGAAAAACGCTGCAGGTAACAAATACAGCGCCAGAACTGATGCCTCTTGTGCTAGAACCGATCCCATGTAAAACTATGGGATCCGTCCTGGCATCAGTTTCCCTCCGGCTTGTGTGCACCACGCAGGAGGGAAACAGATAGCTGCACCGGACATATGTGAACGCACCCTTACTCACTTTTTCCTGCGCTCTGCAGCCGCTGTGTGGGCTTTTCTCCCTGACGTCAGCAACCGCTGATTGGGTCTCAGGTGTTATGTCGCATCATTATGCGTAATGATGTCAGACGTGACCCCTGAGGCCCTGTCAGCGGTCTCTTACGTCAGGCAAAAGCGCCCTAAGAGCACAGAGCCACTGTGGATCCAGGGAAGGTAAGTTACCATTGTTTTTTATGTTTGATCACCTCCCTGGGGGCTCCGCTTATTATACTCGGGGGTCTGAAGAAACCCCACAGTATAATAATAGCATTTTTGTTTCGGTCATGTTTGGTCCAATCGAAACTGCTGGGTGAGGACTCCGCAGCCGTGCCAGGGAAATAAGAGTGGCACGCGTGCCGGGGGTTGCCGACCCCTGATCTAGTGTATATATCATCTTTACTTTTTAATCTTTATTCAATTATGTTGGTCTATTTTCACCTCAATAAGGCCTACATATTAGTATAAACATATTGAAACAGTTGCTTGAAACACACAATTTCACCAAATTTATGAATATGTTGAAACTTAGTTAAAAAGTATCTGCCAACTCTAGACCATCATAGAATAACCATTTGCCATACTGTCACATTCATCTATCATTGATCACCTAATATACTTTAGTGATATTGCTAGTTATAAAAAGGACAGCACGGTAGCTCAGTGGTTAGTACTGTAGCCTTACAGCATTGGAGTCCTAGGTTCAAAACTGTCCAAAAACAATATCTGCAATGTATGTTCTCCTGGAATATGATGGCGTTATATAAGCAATTGAAATAATAAGAAAGCTAAATTGTTCGGTAGAAAAAGCTGATTGAGATCAATAGATCTTTTTACCCCATTCTCTTTATCATCTACATTCTTTTTACACTGCAAGACCAGCAGGTCCTGAACACTTTAGTTTTTTTTTTTAACATACATTTTCTCAAGAGGTTGATGTATCACTAAATGGGTTATAGTAAAGAAGCCTACATAATTCCCTACCAATGAAGCCTGACTTTTAAAGACTTACGGTATATGTGACTCAAAGGGAAATTATTGCCAAAATGACTTTTTGATAAAATGTGAAAATATGAGATAGTTGCATAATGATAAAGATTGAAAAAAGGCACAGGTCCACCAAGAACAACCTTGCTCCATCATTAGAAATCATTCATTGCTTGATTAGTTACAACATTCACTTTTACATCCATCCATTGGTGGACTGAGTTAGATGTCACCACTATTTCTCGCTTTCCTAAACTGTCAATCTAATTAGTAATGGAAATCCTGTAAATAGTAGTATTGATAATTCATATATGCTTCATATATGACAGGTAGTCAGCTTTTTTATGATAGTGTATGAGACTCATATACAGTATAAAAGGACTGGACATATTGAAATGATGGAAAACAAATTAATACCAATACAGTAAATACAGAAAGAGAAGGTATCTGAATACATATGAGAATGTAGGTTAAGAAGCTTTAAAAGTCTTGGCTGTATTCTGCATAATGTAACAATGGAGTAGAGCAGTCTAGAATGGGGTGAATAACTTAGCATTCAATGTTGGAAGAAATATTTGGACAGTTACCCAAAAAGTGTTGTGAAATATCTGATTTTCCTGCTCCTTTACAGGGGCATGGCGTTTTTGGACAGCAACAGTATACAAGACTGAAAGAAAGATATACTATACAAAGGGATATAAGGAAAATTCTATTCCAAGTCATCCTTGAGTATATAATACAGTAAAACAAAAATGTAGACTGTTGTGGATTTAGTGGACTTAGCAAGATCACATAATTATGCTGCAGTTGCTGTATTAGAGCCAAAATGACTTTAGCACTAGAATGAGAAAATCTGCTGAAAATTGTGAAAGAAAACAGACCAAAAGGATTATTTTCAATTCAAGTTGGAGGGAGCTACCTGTATCTTATTGAAAGCCAACACATCTTAACTGTCCCAGTACAGTTTCCACACACAATAAAAAAAACCCAAGTACATAAATGGTAATAGCAGAAGTATTTGGAAATACAGATGTAGCAGAGTTAACCTGAACTGCATCAATTAAACATCTGAACGCAATATTTTATAACAGAAGACAAAAAACACTGAAAAGTCATTGAAAAATGTTTTTCCAGTTATTTCTCATTGTCTTTTGTTGTCTTCTGTGATATGATATTACACTGTATAAGTTTAACCAGTTGCTGAAGTTCGGGTTAACTTTGCTACATCTGTATATTAACCCACTAATTTATTTATACTCAGATTTAGCAAGGATTACATCTGCATTCCAAACACTCCAATGTTTTTTTATTCTTCCATGAAAAAGCCAATAAATCAACCTATTCTAATAGAAAATTAATAGAACAAAAATTCAGCAATAATATGCTTCCTCATCTTCCTTATAATGATGCTGATGATTATTTTTTATCAATGTTAATATCAAGATGGCCACCAAATGTACAACTTTACTTGTCTAGAAATTTAGTAGAGATGGGTGAACCTCAAAAGATTCGTTTTGATGTGAGTGACGCACCCCACAAGTTTCGGGTTCGGGTTAAACCAAACTTTTGGAACATTCTGGACGAATCCAGTTTGATCCGAATTAGTTTGCTCATCCCTGATATTTAGTTAACAGAGACCAAAATATTACCACTTACCAACAACTAAATTGAAGTATAATACTATTTTATTAAAAAAAAATATGGATAATTTGAAGATTCCGGTTCTTAATGTAGTAAAGTTATTTTCATTAGTAAGCCTTATCCTTACAGCTGAATTACAGATTCTGTCACTAAGTTGTATGGAGTCTTTAGTGCCCATTGATTTCTCTGGGACCATACTGTACAGATATATGCCTGAAGCATTTCAAAGGTACTATACAGAGCTCTGCACCACTCAGCTACCTGCCTAAAATTGTGTAGATTTCCAAAATAGATCTGCTCATTGAGGCATAGACTACACAAGACCTATAAAGGTGTCCAGCATTAACTTTTCAGTCTTTGATCCCCAAAACATAAAAAACTGACTGATCATTTGCGACTTAATATATCTAGGTACTATTGTCACTGGATAAGAGATGTTATTCAAGTCATAAGTCTGTAGTTTTATTGTTGTGGCTGATAGGTGTATACAGGGACACACAAAGTGGCTACTGTTCTGTAGCACGGAGTCACAAAGACTCTGTGTGCCTTGTCCGTGCACACTGCTCTACTGTACACATGGGTTTTATTAAATGAAATTAGTATATTTTCTACAATTGCATTAAATCCTAAAATTATCAGTTATCCTCCCCTTTGTACACCTTCCAGTTCTTGTCAGCTGGAGTAGCCATATACTCAACTACTGAAAAATATCAAAAAAATATTGTGGGAAGGAAAAACACTTAAGAACACAGACTATTTTAATAGCTGAGTAGTGATTACCCAAACAATATTAATGTCTGACATTATTTTATGTTTCACTCATCATTTTTAATTACTGGCATGGGACACATAAGTTAAATAGGTCTCGATTAAATCAGAATATTTTGTTACTAATGACCGGGTCAGAAACAGCAACTCCTGCTCATAAACACTGAAAAAAAAATTGCTAGGTATGCATGTTTCATGCCAGGCCATTATGGTGTCTTCAAAGCAAGCTAACATCTTCTCTGGTTACATGCTGGAACTCATAAAACTTCTGAAAGTGTTATATTGGTCTAGTAAAACTGGCAGGCATAAGAGGAGTAATTCTTGTAGCTGTTTTGGGGGTGGGGTGATATTAAGTATTTCACACATGCTATGGAAAATGTTAGAGACATTGTTTTTTCCCTTTAGTGTTCAGTGTTATTCAGAGGATAATGAGAAACAGACAATATGATGTCTGGATGTTTTAGTACATCATATTGTAAGCAAAAGATTCTAGAAGAAAGTTTAACTGGAAACAAGGAATGAATCTGGTGAATGTGTAAGCACTTAGCATAGTTTTTTGTAGGCATTTGCCTAATGTGACAAATGCCTTTTCATGCATGCCATATTCTCCATAACAAGTTTTTATGGATATTTTATAGTAGATATTTTATATACACAATACAAGGAAATTATTACACAAAACATTCTAAGTAATATGTGTACATATTGTATAATATTAGAAAATGGTAGAACTTCTGGAGGTGCCCTATTAAGGCCATGTTTGCTTTAGGCAAATTCAAAGCTGAAATTTGTGGATACAGCAGGACGTTTTAGTCCTTTATTATATTTCCTATTCCTTTTGATTCCACTTTTGGCTTTGGCTGAAAACACTGCATCAACTGCCACAAAAAATGCAAGTGTGATACCAGCCTTATAATTGGAGCAAATATCATTCCATACATTTCTTAGAGGGAGCTAGATGAACTCTTTTCTTTCCATAGGCACTGGCATTGTATAGCATATTCTTGGATAATGTATGCTATAATCTTCAGCCACTTAGCATCCTTATGAATAATAAACACAACGTCCATACTATTCTAGCTTGATGAATTTAATGTTTTTGTCCCCTACCAGCTCCTCAATGCAGTTTTGCCATTAATCTCAGAGTATTTGTGATTTATGATGTCACCACGACCCTGATTGATTGGTCTGACCTTCAAGATGTGAAAAAACTTCAGCTCATCTACCATGCAGGTCTTTATATTCCTGGCTATCTCTTATTAGCAGTCCATTTGTGTTGAACTTCAGAATCTTGCAGTTAGCCAATAAGGTAACTGGAAGTGGACATACACACGTGGACAAAATTGTTGGTACCCCTCGTTTAATGAAAGAAAAACCCACAATGGTCACAGAAATAACTTGAATCTGACAAAAGTAATAATATATAAAAATTCTATGAAAATGAACAAATGAAAGTCAGACATTGCTTTTCAACCATGCTTCAACAGAATTTTTAAAAAAAGAAAACTCATGAAACAGGCCTGGACAGAAATGATGGTACCCTTAACTTAATATTTTGTTGCACAACCTTTTGAGGCAATCACTGCAATTAAACGACTCCTGTAACTGTCAATGAGACTTCTGCACCTCTCAGCAGGTATTTTGGCCCACTCCTCATGAGCAAACTGCTCCAGTTGTCTCGGGTCTGTAGGGTGCCTTTTCCAGACGGCATGTTTCAGCTTCTTCTAAAGATGCTCAATAGGATTTAGGTCAGGGCTCATAGAAGGCCACTTCAGAATAGTCCAATGTTTTCCTCTTAGCCATTCTTGGGTGTTTTTAGCTGTGTGTTTTGGGTCATTATCCTGTTGCAAGACCCATGACCTGCGACTGAGACCAAGCTTTCTGACAATTGGAAGCACATTTCTCTCTAGAATCCCTTGATAATCTTGAGATTTCATTATACCCTGCACAGATTCAAGACACCCTGTGCCAGATGCAGCAAAGCAGCCCCAGAACATAACAGAGCCTCTTCCATGTCTCACAGTAGGGACAGTGTTCTTTTCAAGATATGCTTCATTTTTCCATCTGTGAACATAGAGCTGATGTGCCTTGCCAAAAATTTCGATTTTTGTCTCATCTGTCCATAGGACATTCTCCCAGAAGCTTTGTGGCTTGTCAACATGAAGTTTATATATTATTACTTTTGTCAGATTCAAGTTATTTCTGTGACCATTCTGAGCTTTTCTTTCATTAAACGAGGGGTATCAACAATTTTGTCCACGTGTGTATATTTGAGAAAGTTTCTGCTTAGACTGAAACATTTCACGTTAGCTATTAAATATCCACAAAAGATATCAACCCTATGGAGTAGGACTGAATTGTTACAGCTGGGTGAAAGGTTGAAAGAACAAAACAACTATTCTCATCTTCAGGAGTGGTGCCTCTATTTTTGTTATAAATATAAATAAGATAATTTCATATTGGTCTTTCAATATAGTTAATGAAGCTATACAGGAAAGCTCCTGGTTTACCAACATATTTTTATTTCAGTGCTCAAATGCATGTTTCCTTAGGTCATTATTTCCAGAGCCACCCAAAATAGCAACCTGCCGCTGCAGAATACAGCTGAACTTATTAAAGTTGGTTTATTCAGGAACTTACAGAATAATGAAAACGGAAAACATTATCGTCCAAAATGTATTTATAATAATAGCTCTGCACTACAAAAGCTGCGGAGAGAGAATTGTGCATCATTAGAAATAGAACAGTGTTTTGATCGCCTGTACAATGAAGTTCTTACTAGAATGGTTGATTGTACTTGTATTTTAGGAAGTATGAGTTCTGTCATTGTGCCAGAGAGATAGACTATAGGAGTGCAACATTTAATCATGTTATCTTGGCATCCTTTACCTTGATGCCGCATTTTCTTCCATTTACATCCTGAACTGTAAAATCAGTGTAAACATTGTTTTTCAATCTTCTGCTTAGCAAAAAAAAAAAAAAGGAAAAACATTACTGGAAAGTAACATTTCTATCTCTGCAGGCTCTGCATATGTTATTTACTTTCCCCTTTTCTTTGTGCATTGTAAAATAAAAAATCATGAATTGAATACCTTATCTGTGTCAGAAGGTCTCTGCTCTGGTCCCGAGGTACCTTTCCTATTATTTGCAGCAAATCTCTTCAATTACAACAGGTTGTGTTTTTACAATATTGTTATGTGTTGAAAGAAAATAGGCAAACTTTGTCATGGCAAAACTGGAAAGTGACTTCTTAGCATCCTGCTCCATCAAACCTTTAGCTTACCTACACTACCTGGATGTTATCCTTATCATGTGGAAAGACTCAGAGCAACAACTAATGCAATTTCATGAAAGATTCAATAAATTCATTCCACCATACACCTGACATTGAACTCTTACCAAACAGATATTTGTCAAAATGGATCAATACAACAAGAATTGTATCAAAAACCTCAGATGAGACAGCTTACATCATAAGCACAGTAAAAAGCCCATCGTCTACTGCCAGGCCATCAAGTACAATTGTATCTGTTTCAACAGGGATGAGCTATTGAGCTATCTTAAAAAAAAAACATTATAATCAGGAGCTCATTACCATTACCATTATATGGGAGCTGTAAAACCTGTTCCCATGTAATGACCACAGACAGGTTCCAGATCCCCAACATTCAGCTGGTCTATAAGATTCCTGGGACATTCACAAGTTCTACATCTAATGTGGTGTATTTGATTATGTGCACTAAATGTTCTTCTATAGGGGATCTTTCTGTTAGAGAAACAGGTCAGAAACTGAGAGCATGGATAAGGTCTCATCGCCTCACTATTATAGAACAAAATGAAACATCTACCTTTGAGTAAACATTACTGTGGTCCTGACCATAATATCACAAACATGAAAGTACTGATACTAAAAGGACATTTCCAATCCCAGAGGGACAGGAGAGTCTGGGAATACAAGTTTATGACAATCTTTGACACATTTCACACAGGACTGAATTTATCCTAGGGATTTATGTCTAGCTACAACATCTAAGGAATCTATCCCAGAGATACTGAGGTCCAGCTCTCTGAACTAACATCAATTTAGAGACAATAAAACTTTCACATTTATTTATTTATTTTACGGTATAGTGCCAACATAGCACTTTACAGTCATAGCTCACGCTAATGTTTCTATTTGTTATTACAACACTTTCACTGTTCTTTTGTGTATACATTTGTGTTTCTTTAGATACTTATTCCTGATGCCTGTTGGAGACACCAGAGTTTTCTTGAAAGCTTGTAACATCTTTTATTTCAGTTAGCCATTAAAAGCTATCATAACTGCAAGACTGCTATTTAGTTTCTACTATTGAGAGCAATACTACATTATGTGTTGAAAGCTTAGTATACAAATCTCTGTCATTACTGTGTGCCCCAAACCTGGACAGCAGTTGGCAGAGAATCAATACAGCAGAGATCATTACATTATATTATATGGGGAACTGTGCAAAAATCAAGTTTGATGTAAAGGCTAGTGGAATGCTCCAGTATCCACTAAGCTCTCTGTCATAACATGCAGGCATGTTTTGCCAAAAGCCAGTATGGTAATTTGAAAATTCTCATGACAAATTTTGCATGCTGGGGCTTCCTGAAACCTACATACAAAAGTTGCCAAGTATGATATATGTATATATCCTGAATGATGTGCTGTACTGTAGGCAGTGGCAAAAGTACCGCCATAGCAGCCATAGTGACTACCACAGGGCTTGCGACCTTAGGGGGCCTGGTGGGCCCCTGCTGCTTTTTTTAATAGGCTGTTAACTGCTGGAGTAACCCCAGCAGGTAATGGGCCCTATTTACTTACTAATCCCCGTTCCTGCTCACGGACACCTCCATTTCCCCTTCTACATCCCATATAAAGTCGTTGGGGCCTCTTGTAGGGAAGAAGTGGAAGCAGAGGTGACCGTGAGCAGGAGCAGGGATTTGTAAGTAAGGCCTCTGGCCTGCGGCAACAGTATTTGTTGAGGGAACCCCAACAAATACTGCTATCATTATATTTAATGTTCGGAGGCCCAGGGGAGGTGAGTGCACATAAAAACCAGTGTTACCTTTCCGGCATGACTCCATGCTGTCTTCAGCCTCTGTAGTGACAGATTTCACGTGGGTCAGGTCAGCGTCACGATGCATATTGGTGTAACCCACGTCTGTGACATCACTGTAGAGGGCCGAAAACTGGAGGGAGTCATGCGTTTGTCACCTCCGCTGGCCACCGATCATTATACTCTGGGGTCTGAAAAGGGACATTATACTGTATGAAGGTTGTTATGAAACATTATACTGTGTGCAGGAGCCACTATAGGACATAATACAGCGTGGAGGGGCCACTATGAGACATAATGCTATGTGGAGGGGCCACTATGGAACATTATATTGTGTGGAGGGTCCGCTATATGACATTATACTGTCTGGAGGGGCCACTATGTGACATTATACTGTGTGGAGGCGCCACTAGATGACATAATACTGTGTGCAGGGGCCACTATGGAACATTATACTGAGATGAGGGGTTGCTAAGGTGCATTATACAGTGTGGAGGCCACTTTGGGACATTATAGTGTGTGTAAATGGGGCGTTATACTGTGTGGGGGCCAGGAAAGGGAGTGCAATGCTGTGGGGGGGGGGGACTCCAAGTCAAAAGTTAGCTATGGGGCCCAGTCTTTGCCAGTTACACCCCTGACTGTAGGCCAATTATAGATACTATGATATAGCTGATCAGTGGCTGTTCAAAATATAATTTAAACAATCCAAAATGGCTTTGTGAATAACCTGCCTACACCTCCACATTACCCTATTTTTTTGGATGGATACAGGGATTTACTGTACTTAAGTCTATATTTGTAAGCATCATTTACTTTAATGTGACTTTATATGGCTCTCTTACGATACATTGACATTTACTGGTAATGTATTGTACACCACTTACTTCTAAGCTTTAACTGTTTTGGTTTTATCAGTGTGATTTCCTTCTTTGTTCACTTGACTGGGCATGTATACAGTGGGGAAAAAAAGTATTTAGTCAGCCACCAATTGTGCAAGTTCTCCCACTTAAAAAGATGAGAAAGGCCTGTCATAGACTTCAACTATGAGAGACAAAATGAGAAAACATATCTAGAAAATCACATTGTCTGATTTTTTAAGAATTTATTTGCAAATTATGGTGAAAAATAAGTATTTGGTCACCTACAAACAAGCAAGATTTCTGGCTCTCACAGACCCGTAACTTCTTCTTTAAGAGGCTCCTCTGTCCTCCACTCATTACCTGTAGTAATGGCACCTGTTTGAAATTGTTATCAGTATAAAAGACACCTGTCCACAACCTCAAACAGTCACACTCCAAACTACACTATGGTGAAGACCAAAGAGCTGTGGAAGGACACCAGAAACAAAATTGTAGACCTGCACCAGTCTGGGAAGACTGAATCCACAATAGGCAAGCAACTTGGTGTGAAGACCTCAACTGTGGGAGCAATAATTAGAAAATGGAAGACATACAAGACCACTGATAATCTCCCTCGATCAGGGGCTCCACGCAAGATCTCACCCCGTGGGGTCAAAATGATCACAAGAACGGTGAGCAAAAATCCCAGAACCATACGGGGGGACCTAGTGAATGACCTGCAGAAAGCTGGGACTAACGTAACAAAGGCTACCGTCAGTAACACACTATGCCGCCAGGGACTGAAATCCTGCAGTGCCAGACATGTGCCCCTGCTTAAGCCAGTACATATCCGGGCCTGTCTGAAGTTTGCTAGAGAGCATTTGGATGTTCCAGAAGAGTATTGGGAGAATGTCATATGGTCTGATGAAACCAAAGTAGAACTGTTTGGTAGAAACACAACTTGTCATGTTTGGAGGAGAGTGAATGCTGAGTTGCATCCAAAGAACACCATACCTACTGTGAAGCATGGGGGTGGCAATCATGCCTTGGTGCTGTTTCTCTGCAAAGGGACCAGGACAACTAATCCGTGTACATGAAAGAATGAATGGGGCCATGTATCGTGAGATTTTGAGTGCAAACCTCCTTCTATCAGCAAGGGCATTGAAGATGAAACGTGGCTGGGTCTTTCAGCATGACAATGATCCCAAGCACCCCGCCAGGCCAACGAAGGAGTGGCTTCGTAAGAAGCATTTCAAGGTCCTGGAGTGGCCTAGCCAGTCTCAAGATCTCAACCCCATAGAAAACCTTTGGAGGGAGTTGAAAGTCTGTGTTGCCCAGCGACAGCCCCAAAACATCACTGCTCTAGAGGAGATCTGCATGGAGGAATGGGCCAACATACCAATAACAGTGTGTGCCAACCTGGTGAAGACTTACAGAAAACGTTTGACCTCTGTCATTGCCAACAAAGGATATATAAAAAGTATTGAGATGAACTTTTGTTATTGACCAAATACTTATTTTCCACCATAATTTGCAAATAAATTCTTTAAAAATCAGACAATGTGATTTTCTGGATTTGTTTTCTCATTTTGTCTCTCATAGTTAAGGTCATGCCCATATAAATTCACATTTAATTTACCAGGTTTCCATAACAACACAGCCATAAATAGACTGTACCTATATTAGACTCAGTGGAGTAACTAGGAATGGCTGGGCCCCAAGGCGAACATTTGACATGGGTTCCCCCCCTCCGGCAACCGCCCCCTTCCCCCGCACAAACCTCATTCTTGCACACACTATTATTCCCCACAGTGACCCCTGCACACAGTATTATGCCCCATAGTGGCCCCTTCACATAGTATTATGCCCCATTGCGGACCACCCATGAACGATTATTATACTCTGGGGTCTTTTGCTGCTCGAGCTAATGAAAACTCTCGGCAGACCCTAGCCCGTCTCCAGTCTGACAAGGTATGTCACAGACAACAGCGAGCTGCTGAAACTCCCCAGCAGACCCAAGCCCGACTCCAATCTGACAAAGCATTGTCAGCCACATGCACACAGCTGCACTCCATGTTTCCATAACAACCCAGCCATTTTTCTTCACTGCTGTAGGTCAACTTTAAAGGGGCAGGGCCCTGTGCATGACAATGTTACACAAGGTCACATACACACAGCTTTACTCCAAGTTTTCCATAACAACCGATCGCAGGTTTTTCACTGATATCCAAACTGAGATACGCGTGATCACATGACACTTATAGACCAATGGAAAATCTCAGGTTCTTGACATACACACAGCTTTACACTGGGTTTCCATAGCGACCAAGCTATCTATGATCTGTATGAGTCAATAGCAGTTCACAGGTCCTTAAATACAGTCATATCACGTGTATCAGCTAATATAAGTTCACATTTCATTTACCAGGTTTCCATAAAAACACAGCCATAAATAGACTGTACCTATACTGGACTGCCATACTGGATGTCAAGTGTAAACCTGGCCAATTCTTATGGGGCCACTACACAAACAAAAAATTAAATATACCCGTGCGAAGCCGGGTCCTTCTGCTTGTATATATATCCTGCAAGGAGCAGGAGATGGTGGACCAGCTAAGGAGAGAGAGAGGCTCTGTCCCAGAAGGGCTGGGGTCCACAGGGGACTGTTGCTGGAGCTGAGCAATAGTCAGGCTAGTTAGGGGCTCAAGGAGTGAGTTAGGGCCCTAACTGTGGCCTAGGTTTTTTTTGTTGTTTTGCCATGTTGCAGTTAAGCTGAATAAAGCCAGTTTTATTTTACACTTGGACCGTCTGAACGCTATCTTTCCGGCGCTCAGTACCACGAACCACCGCTGTCCGAACCAGGAGTCTGCCGCCATTTTGAGTCTAATTCCCCCAAGTTGTCACAATATGAAAATGAAATTACAATAAATACATTTCAATAATGCACCTTATTAAATGACAGTCACAAAACATAGTAAATACCATAAGCATATTTGGTATCACCGTAAATGTTGCAACCAACCCAATAAAATGAACACAATATTTATAGTGATTATTAAGTAGTGTAAATATATATATATTTTTTTATTTAACCAGTAACAATATGTAGTCTGATATTATTATCGTCTAAGTATATTTAGCTGTGCCCCTTTATAACAGTCATGCCCATTGAAAAGTCCACTTACCCTTTTTTTGTATAATCTCCCATAAAAAATTATCCTGTGAACCGCTCTCCCAGGTTCATGTCACTATAAATTTCTCTACTGTGCTGTTTGCCAAACTACTTTTACATCTTTTATTAGGTAACTGTTAACTGCAGTACTTTACAATACCAAACAGAATAGAGAATAAGTGTCTGATCACTTGTGGTCAGAACACTGGGATCAGGAGTACTGAGGTCCTCAAATTCCCATCAGCACACCATGTGTACCTGCTCAGCCAGTATTGTATTCACTTTCACAGGATTTCCAGGGTGGTTATATCTTGCATTCCCAAAGAAGCGATGATTGAGCATGCACATCACATTCACATGAGGGCACTCAGGGGAATTTTGCCCAGCGATCAGATATCTATCCCCTATTCTGTGGATAGGGGAAAAATGTCATTAATTAAAAAATCCCAAGAGATTCAGGTTACACCTATGACCAAAACAACCCACAATGTTACAATTGAACATGTGCATCGTATAATCAATATGGCCCCTGCCATCAACAGGAGATAGATATAGCTCACTATTAGTATACCCTAATCCTGATGTTTACGTGATCATTAATATTACACAGCCATGATTTATAACCTTTAACTAGATCCACAGCCTCTACTGCAAATGACAGGTCTTCTTTAAAGTGAAGCATTGCCTATGGTTGAATTAATATCTGACATTGTTTCAATCTCCATTAATAAACCTCCATTATGAAATATACAGAATAGTGCACCAGTACTAGAAAGTGCCCAAATGTACACTTCATTCACATGCTAAAATAGAAAACAGATAAACACTTAATGGCTGAGCACTTCCTAATTTTGCTATATTTATTCACATTCAAGCTACAAAGCTGTTGAGCATTTTGTTTTGATTAAAAATTAATAGCTGCTTTTGACCCAGGTGGATTAATTTCACTTTCAGTGAGTATCAAGTTAATTATCATAAACTACAGCTAGGTGAAAGAACCAATTAACAGAAAGAGCAAATAACTCCTTTCCCTCCCTCATGCTGAATGTTGTTTTGACTGAACACTTTAATGGACAATTTTCATATCACTGCAATGAGATTAATTACACAACAACAGCTCTGAAAGGGAGAAATGGAGAATTGTTAGAAATTCATGGGTGTTCTCTAGTCAGAAATTACATAAGAACCTAAAATCCTGCTGAATAAATAATAAAAAAATACATGAGATCCTAAATGCTGATGCTGCAAAAAAAAAAAATAGAGAGGTTAAGTAAAATAAAAACTACTCTCCCTATCACTCAAAAACTTTTGTTCTTATTGTTGGACCCTTAGCCTAGAAGGCTTATTTTCAGAATTACCATGAACATTACAATTCCTAATGGTTGTTCACACCTTGTCTAATCTGTTAGGCCAAGCTAGCTGGCATACATCAAATACTCTTATCACAACACATGTCTTATGTTAATCTTCTCGAACAAAGTTCTTTGAAGTCTGCTAATGTCACTAATGAGAGGAGATTAGCATTCTCATTAATTTAGTCTGCTTGGCTTTTGTGATAAAATATCCACTTGAAATAATGACCAGCAAAATATGAATATTTTGGCCACATGGCTGCTGTCTTCTAAAAACAGTGTCACGCTGTAGGGCAGGGTAGAACCCATCATGGACAACAAGGATGTATGCATATGGCTCCCTCAGTACACGAGGTGCTTGCTAAGATTGGCCAAAGATAGAACACACACACACTTTCAGGTCTAATCACCAATACTTCACTGAGGCAGCTGTTCTGCATAATAGAAGTTAGCAGGAGTTGCTCAAAAGCACTTGGTCTTAATGACAGTTGCTTGAGTACAACAGCAGTTTCTCAAGAGTCTAGTAGAACATCAAAACCCTTCCATTAGTGTGAGAGTGGCAACCGACTACACTCTCCCTGTCCAAACAGGTGTCACGTTGAGCTCATATGGCCTTCCAATGCCAGCTCCGCCTTTGGACAGAGAGGAGGTGGGTGGGGCGGCTGATGTACCCTGGAGGGGTGTTCGCTTTCCGCTATCTTGGGGAGCCGATTGGGTCGTGGTGGGATCACTTCTGTTGCTGGTCAACCTACTCTTGGGGAGGGGCTACTAGAGGGTCTGCCCCCTCTATAGGTGTATCCACTGAGGATTGGCCACTCCTGGAGGTAGGGAAGGCTTTCTGCTCTATAAAAAGGTGTTAGTATTCAGTATGTGTGCCGCTGTCATCAGATGTGGTCACACTATACCACCAACGTTGCATAGTGTTGGACTCCATATCTGGAGACATTAACAGCAGTTTTCGCTGCTATCACTTATTGGACCTCAGTTGAATTGTCACATAGGAATTGCATAGGGTCTTTTGGCAGCTATTAGGAGCGTCACCCTTCCTTTTGATAGATGGCTATTTGGAGACCTTAGGTGGTGTTGGCGTGGCAGTAGGCCAGTAACCTCACCACCTGGGTCCCCCCTTGGAATTTTTATCTAGCCTGGAGCCTACATTCATCTATTTCACTGGGATTTGGAGATTCTCTTCTGTGATTAGGGAGGTCAGTTCATTGTGAGGGACAGCTTCATGATAATTTCTGTCCTTGGACATACTGGCTTGTTCCACTTTATTTTTATGGGCCAGTTTTGTGCCTACCTCTCTATCTTTATGTTACTGATATGTATAATTTATGTATTTACACATTGGTTTGAACACAATTTTTATCAATTGATATATTAAAAGTTATATTTTATCTTTTTTTTGTTTGTGGACCCATATAGTGATCTATTGGTATTTATATTTTCTCTGTGAGCTCATCTCATATGGGCTCTACTTTTTTAGATGCACACCAAAGTACAAAACTAGCTTTCAGGTAAAGCCCTGGCTCCAATCCAAGACTGATACAAACAATCTGCACTGACGGGAGGCCCCAACTATTAGAACCAAACTCCAGGTGGAAAACCTGAAAGGCACTTGAAAACTTCCTTTTATAGGACACTTTCCTGCCTAGCACGACTACAAGGCATCAGGTCGTAGCTTGTGAAGGCTGTACCTTAAGCGGCATGAAAAGAACACTGCTTGCTGCATAGTCAATGGGCGCGATCTGATTTCACCCATTTGCAAGCATCATTGCTCCACCCACTTTCCAGAAAATGTAAAGTGAGGAAGGCACAATGTCACAGTAACAAAATACTTAAATTGACATTGGCACAAAATACTGTAGTCATCACATTCAAAGCAAGGCAAATACTCAAATACGCAGCATATACAGTGAAATACTATGCAGTTGCAATTTGTAAGCAGAACATATGCACATAAAATGTACATAAAGTGCACATATTCCATCAGGAGTGAGCACCTAGCACAGTCTCCCACATTAGACAATACTTCCACCACCTTACAAAACCTGTTCACAAGTGCAGAGTGGTATAGCAGTCCAGCCCCTTTCACCTAAATGGAACTGAGCTGCAATACGCTGTACACTTTCTGACAGGTAAGTTATTGTTCTGAGATACAATTCAAAATTTGGGCTTGCATTTGGAGTTACAGGGCTACCAAATTAGTACCCCCTAAAAACTAAGCAGTCAAGCAACAGGTTAAAAAAATCTTATAGGTGATTGATAGATAGATAGATAGATAGATAGATAGATAGATAGATAGATAGATAGTGCTCTCCAACGGCTGCTCTATGCTCTTAAGTGAAAATTCCAGCAGTCTTCTGGAAGGACACTGGAGATGTTTCTCGAGAGTAAAGGAGAGCGTTTCGGGAGTGTTGACTGCAGAGAGCCCAGAAAACTACACCGCTTGGTATTGCTCAGCAAGCAGACTGGATCATGGCACAAGTCAAATTGAAACTTCTTTTTATCAGTCATGCACCTATTATTAGGGGTCAAAACTGCTGACAGATGCCTCTAAAATGTAAGGACTAGTTTTAGGTAATAGAGTTTATTCTCAACATAGGGCCATCATAAAATGTTAACACTTTAATGACACTGCGTCCCACTCAATCAAGTACAGTAATACATGGGTGGGTCTTCTAGAGTAGGAGACTTTCTTACTTAGCAGCTCTTCAATCTAGCACACAGAGGGGTTGCTCTAGCAGGGTACCTTCCTCTATCATATGCATATGCCCTAACAGGATATAAAGATAGAACATCCTTACTAAACACCATCTGCGTGAATATAAACAATTAACATCCAACTATATAAAGCATTATAAAACCTTTGTTAAATTGTTTCATAGAGCTCGTGCTCTAGCTGATATCTTTTGAATCAGGGGTTTTATTGGAAAAAAGTATAAAATGATATTTTAACTTTTAAGTAAACACAGAGCCAATATTAAACACACAGGAAATTCATTAAAATGATATAATAAAATGTACCAATGTCTTTTTGATTATTCTGTATAAACGAGAAAGAGTTAGCCAAAAAGCTATAAATGTGGATTCAAAACCTACTACCAATAAAGCTGTCGACAGAACAAAGAACTGAACATAAAAAAACTACAATAAATGTTTCTCACACATCTTAAAGACTAGAGAGGATTCTTTTTTTACACAGAGTTCAAACAATATTTTTAATATGCAGTATGAAAGCACTCCAGCATTTTCCATATTTCATATAATCTCTCATTTTCATTGGCAAATCACTGCTAAGTAACATATTAAGTTCAAATCAAGTGAAGTGGAAACTTGGCTTATTGTAAAACATTCTTCTATCACCTGTCAATGCTGTCATGAAAAGCATATGAATAGGCAGTAGATCCACCAGACATCTTGGCCAAGTTCTATTTAACAAATTATTAAAGATCCCAAAACTGCTTAACACCCTGTCGAGGGCAAAATGTTTCTGTCATCATCAAAATTCATATTCAATATAAAATGAAACACAAGATCCTTTCACTTTGTACAAGGGCAACGTTAGTACTCGGATATTACTGTCTAACCTGACACCATCATGCTCATGAACATTTAGCATTGCCTGTAAATTAAGTTCCTTCCAAACACACCAAGAAACTTTGGAATCTAAGAACCCTTTTTTCCAGCAACCTCAAACTGTGTTTTGCTTTAGCAAACAGTAAAGGCAAGCACCACTGAATTTCTTTCTTTGACCAATACAGTAACTTTGTATGGTGAAACATTATGCTCATTGACTCTGCATAAAAAAGTGTTTGTTAGAAAACTAGTCAGGTAATAAATCCACTAGGCCAGGACAGTGTGACGATATTGTCTCATGGTACCCTAGGTCTTACTTTTAACATTATACTATAATTATCTATACATTGGGTGGGACTTTGTACTATAGATGAAGTTGACTACAGAAAGTTTTCAGGTTTTGGCAGTGAGCTTGAAATGTTTCCATTAAAGGAATGCTGAACCTAAAAAGTTATGATGAAAGTGAAAAAGTGCTCTGTTTGTCAGTCTGAACAATTTTCAATGTTATTTAAACAATAGACTTTTATTAATGTTTAACAATTTATTTTCTATGTATAGTCTTCTGTTCCTTTAAAAGGGGTTATCCCATTAGAACAATACCTATCTATATTCCCAATTATAGAGATCTACTACAACCAGCACTTTGGAGAACTATGTATAGATGTGTCCTACTTTACCTATTTCTTGGCTGGACATCTGTTACTTAAGGGTGCAATAGCTGTATGAGATGGTCTCAAATTCATTTGAATTGATGGCATGTAATATCATATCATACTTTTTGATAATATTTTGTAAATGCTTTTGTAAGTCCTTTATAGCACAGCACATTGAACATGGCACATTTAAAGCCCAAACCAAGGATCTGTCTATAAATAATACTTTGTGCATGATATGTTTTTTTTATCATATCTTAAGCACACATTTTTAAAAGGTTAAGATTCTTAACCTTCTAAAAATTTGTACTTTCTGTTTTCTTAATATGAAAGTAATATGTAAATGATGAAATATCGGATGTAATACTGAGGTTTAGCAATAGGAAATATAAATGTTGATTTACCCACGTTAAATAACATTATGAGGTTTAAGAGGCTTAATTTGTCTCAGGTACAAAGTAACTGTGAGGTGTGTATATTTAACAGAACCCCACTGTAAAGAACATAAACACATCAATGTCTAGGCATCTGGCACATGGCACCAATTACATATGAGGAAATTCCAGCCTATTAAGAAATTATTCTGCTCCAAAGAATCTTTGTCTACTTGGCTGTACTAATAAAAGGCAAGACTTAAAGGAGTCCTACCACTTCTACTCCAATATAATATCTGTTTTTCATGTTTAGCTATTACCTGGCTATGTAATAACACAATTTTATAAAATTATTTAAATTGGTAGATTTGACAGGCAGGAAACATGAGTGATATATAAATACATGAGATGTATAAGCAGTGGCATAACTAGGAATGGCTGGGCCCCAAGGCGAACATTTGACATGCCCCCCCCCCAGCAAACCTCATTCCCCTCATTCCTGCACACACTATTATGCCCCATAGTGGCCCCTGAACACAGTATTATGCCCCATAGTGGCCCCTGCACACAGTATTATGCGCCATTGTGGACCCCAGAGTATAATGACTGGAGACCGTGAGCCCGTAACCTGCTGGGGTTACACCAGCAGGTAACGGTCTATTAAAAAAAAATCATCAGGGGCCCACTAGGCCCCCTAATATCCCAGGCCCTGTGGCAGACGCTACCGCAGCTACCCCGGTATTTATGCCCCTGTGTATAAGACTTATAATTGGGCTACATGTTTAATAATATGGCCACCCCTTCTAATAAGTGGGTTCAGTCATGTCATGTCAGAAAATTAAATGTATGTCAATTTGTACAGACTTTAGCAGCAGAGTGTTATACTAAATACAGATGTGTCCTTCCTTATCTTTTCTCTTACCTTGATATAAATTCTAAAGTGTGGAGTGAGATGACCTGCTTTGAAAAAAACATAATTTTGTGATGTCAGGAGATGTTTATGTTATATTTGTCTATATGTAGCCACTAGTGGTTTTGATGTAAGCAGCAGACTGTTAAGGAATTTGTTAGCAAGTAGCATTATTGTATTGTATTTATGTAAATTAATGGTGGATACATCTGAAGCTGAATCATTTTCAACATGGGATCAGCACATGACATAATAGTGGAATATTTTTCATTATTATTAATATTATAGTAGTAGCAGTAGTCATGATCAATAATTTATTTAATAAGAATGCTTAAATGTAAAATAATTAGTATGAATATATTTCCTATGTTCCTTTTAAACATAAATGGAAACCCATTTGGGGCAGCAGAGCCCTTATGCATATTGTGCAGATAAATTCACAGGGTGTTTAATGTCAGGCATGGATTGTTCTAAGACTGCAAACCTGCTAGCTCAATTGTCCAGGGATAGATAAAATACAAGAGCCAGTGTGGGTAAAAATAAAATCTATCTGTGCCATCGACATTGAGTATCCTTGGTGCAGGAAGTCAGGCCCACTGAGGAATCCATTATTATGCCTGCCCAGAGCACAGACTAGAGCCATGGAACTTGCCTGAAAAGCTAGTAAAATTGTAATGCACTCTGTAGTGCAGTCTTGTCATATTCGGTTATAGCAAATAATCCCAGATGCCTGCAGAGCTAAAATGGAGCTGTAATGTGCTTGCCTCCTAACCCGAGCTGACAGCAATGATGTACGACTACCATTAGTGGAAAATATCACTTCAACTAACCCATGATCCAGCTCCGCTAGGGGTCATATTATCCACGAGGAACAAATTACACTTTGAAAGTAAATACAAATTTCTTATATAGAATTGGGTGCAAAGTAGGTAGATAGTGCTGTTACCTGTGCAGACACCCAGCATAGTGACAGGTGATAAAAGACATGATAGAGTAACGAAGGACAGAGTGGTGAGGCCTAATCTTTCAAGCTCCTACTTCGCGAGCATGTACTCAGGCCTACAAACTCCTATTCTCTCAAGTGAAAAATGTATAGTTTATAACACACTTGCTCAATTTCAGATTTATTACAATAGTCACTGGATTCACATTTATTTACTTTAACACATCAAGAGTACTACATTTCCGTTAAACACTATTCTATTATATTTAGTTGTAAAACAGGTATTTTTGACATCTTTTCTTGCAAGGCTTACAATAGAATATAGGAGTTACCTTTGTGATAATCTATAGTATGGAGACCTCACACCTACGCACAGTTGAAAATAAGAAAGCTGCAGTAGAGTATCTGAACAGAGAGTACGGAATAAAGAAGTATTGCATCAAAAACATTTTTTAACATGCAAATGATCTCACTATTTTGTGAATTAGTATAAATAATGTCTAAATTGTGAAGGTGCTTATTGATTATAGGAACCCATCAAAGTCTAGATATTATATTTATTTAGTATTTAGAAGATAAAAAAGACAACAGAATTAAGATTTATTATTTCATAAAAAGCTAGAAATATTATTAAAAACTAAATCTGTCAATATACCTGAACTCAGCAAACTGGTACATAGGTAATGTGGAGTGAAGTTTATCATATCTATGTTGCCAATCAATAAATGAGAATGCTTTAATAGCTCACATGCCAAAGTAACTGTCAAGTCTTTGCTGCTTCCTAAAATCAGGAAGTGTCCTGACTCTTCACCTATAAACCTACTACCTATCTACTTTGCTCTGCTTTTGATTGATGTGACTAGGAATGTGCACTGAGAAACCAGAGTCTGCAAAATGTCTTTCCTTGCAGTGGGTCAAATTTTCACTGACATATGCATATGCAGGCACTTCACAGGCTTTGGCTCCCCCAGTGCATATTCTGCAATGTATACACCAATATGCCTGTAAATTTTATTAGGCAAAGTTATGCTAAAAAGGTGTCCCTTTGGCATATATTCGATCGAGATACATCAAAATCCCAAAGCTCAAACTGTATTGATAAGCCTAGGCAATTTTTACAACTCTGTATAAAGTTTTACAAAAAGGCTTTACATTCAGGCAGTATGTGGTGAAATTATTAAAACAGGCTATTCAACAACGACAGACTGTTTTAAAGTATACCTCCAGGTGAATAGTACAGTATATATAAGAAACATTATAATAAAGAAATATGTTTCCTTCTCACTTATCAGGCTAAGTTACTTTTTCTATAGAAGTCTATGGAGAAGGGGAAGGGAGAACAGGGTGCTGGAAAAGACAAACCATGAACTGAACTCAATATTCATGCCAGCTTCATGTCACACTATGTATGACCTGTGAGGGTCACAAATCACCACCTGATAGCAAACAGATAACAGATCCCTCTGTCACGCACCAAAACTTTCCAGATTGTTTTTTGACCTGTTGTAAATAACTTCTCTACTTAGATTGCATTTTGTTTTGGTTTTTTTAAGGACTCTAAAATCCTTTGAAGATCATGTGTATAAAAATCTGTGAATTTTCAGTTCTTGTATAACACCATGTCTGATGAAGGGAGCTAGCTAGTACTCCTGAAAGCTTACTTATAAATATACTCAGTTAGCCTCTAAAAGGTATCGCCTGATTTCTTCACTCTTAAACAACTAACTAAAACTGTTAACTGGGTTTTCTCTGGGTTTCTCCTGTCCTCTCTCCTCCACTTCCTTGTTTTAAGCTCACTCCAGCAAGTGCTTGTTTCTAAATTGCAACTATCTCTGTATTTACATCCAGACATAACACGTAAGCATATAAAGAAAGAGAAGAGAATATATGTGGCTGGGAACAGAGACTCAGCACAACCAGAGAGATGGTCTGTAACCTAGGCAACAAGCTGTAAACAATGAGATGACATATTTAACTGTATCTGAAAAACAGAGCAAGATATATTAAGAAATGTATTGGGGTTCTGTTAGCTTAAGCTATAACTTTGTATTGTATTCTGGAGATAACATTTCTAAATTCTTGAAACATGCACAAAAAAAACACCACAGAGTTTGATTACAATTGGGAAACTATAAAATGTGCAGTTAACAAATGGTAAAAAGGATGAAATATGATCTGAGACTCATTGGATGCTCATGCATTTTCGACAACTCTTTATTCTATGAAATTGACTTAAAAAGTGGAAACTGAGGATTCATACTTATTACAAAGTGAGGTGTAACAGCACGAAACACTATATTCTTGTAGCATTAACAATTCTTAATCATTGATATGAAGCATTAAGCATTTTCATTAGAAAAGACAACTGACTCTAAGGTATTAGAATTCATGACTGAAATGTCAAAGAACTCTCCTACTTTACAATGCTCCCTGTGGTTTGAGTCTCCATGAGAAAAGCAGATTATAAATGTTTGTCACTGTCTTTGAGATGGGACTACCCCTTTAAACTCTACTACACTGTGAGTCAGGGAGCTCTTTTGACACAACTGGATCTTCAAGATTAGACTCTACCACTGCACAGAATAAGTCAAAAGATCAATTAACAGCCTCCTCCCCTCTCCATTGACTTCTGTGTGTTAGTTGAGATTCTATAATAATAGATATAACAGATAATTAGACTGAGTGATAATAAGGGGGAAAAAGCAGCCTAATAAGTGATGAAGGAAACATAATTCTTTAATAAGATATAATATAACATTTCCTCTCTTCACCTGTACTATTCATTTATGAAAGTGGTTTTATAATTGGATGTACGCTTTAATTCAAAGAATTTTGCTACCGACTGTAAGGGAATTGCTAGTTGAGCGATTCCCCAGTACTGCTGCTGAAACAAGGGAAGAAGGGAAAGACAGAGACAGTGAGTCCTAAACTCGACTCAGCCCCTGTCCCTACCTAATTGCCACAACTGTCCTAATGACAGGGACAACTGGGCGGCAGACCCTTCTCTGAATAAGTGTACACAGTACAGGACAAGGCAAACAACACAGAAGAGGAGTCAGCAAGCCGAGGTCAAACCAGAGAGACAAACAGTACTAAACCGAAATCCAAAAGAGTAGTAACAAGGGAAGCCAAAGGTCAGAAGTCAGTAATACAATAATAGCAAGAGAAGCACTTAGCAAGGACAAAGTTTCAATAGCCAGCAAACATGTGTGGGCAGATGACCAGTTTTTAGGAAGTCCAGAACTCGCCCCAGACTTGATGGGCAGATAGGCTGTCAATCACAAGGTAAGGATAAGACTAACTATTTGAGGAACAGAGGGAAACCAAGGTAAAGAAGATGGCTGTGGCAGAAATTCAATACAGAGAAGAGGTAATAGAGCAGTGTTCAGACAGAGCAACAAGAACCCTTAGGGAGCGTTCACACTACCGTTGGTGTCCGTCAGTAGTGTCCGTTGCTATTGTCCGTTACAAGATTTTAGCAACGAACACTAGTTGAACCGTCAGAAATCCGTTAAAATTTCCATTCATTTCAATGGGTTTTTATATTGTGTCCGTTAGTGTCCGTTTGTGTCCGTTTACACCAAATCCGTCAGAAGTCCGTTATTGTTTCACGGACAAAAAATCCTACATGCAGGACTTTTTGTCCGTTTGAAAAAACGGATTCTTGACGGACAGCAAGTGTCCGTTATTTTTTTAACATTGAGGTCTATGGGTAACGGACATATAACGGACAGTAACTGATGGCTATCAGTTTACTTTCCCTGCGCATGCTCAGAAAGGAGAAACAAACAAACAAAAAAAAAAAAAAACTAGCAGTGTTAGAGGACATTTCGTGTACTCAGGCACATGCGGTTTTACATACCGCTAGAAAGCCGACAGCGCACTGCTGGCTTTCCCGGTATGTGCCCCGGGGCTGGAGATATCGGCGGTGTAATGTTTTACTGTTAGAAGGGCGCTGCGAGGAACTCCCTCCCTGACACTTCTCTTTGTTCAGAGACTTGTACTGAGGGGGTGTTCCTCACAGCTTGAGCGTCATCGCTGGGCTGTGAGGAACGCCCCCTCTCTCTGTTCTGGTCTATAGCCGGGTACTGTCAGAGGAACTCCCTCCCTGACACTTCTGTTCGTTCATAGCGCTGTATGAGGGGGCGTTCCTCACAGCTGAGCGTCATTACTGGGCTGTAAGGAACGCCCCCTATCTCTGTACTGGTCTATAGCCCTGTACTGTCAGAGGGGGCGTTCCTTACTGCCCGGCGATGACGCTGAGCTGTGAGGAATGCCCCCTCAGTACAGCGCTATGGACGAACGAGAAGTGTCAGAGAGGGAGTTCCTCACAGCGCCCTTCAAACAGTAAGTAAAGTAAAACATGTAACTTACACCGCCGATATCTCCAGCCCCGGGGCACATACCGGGAAAGCCGGCAGCGCGCTGAATTCAGCGCGCTGTCGGCTTTCTAGCGGTATGTGATATTAAAAAACGGACACTACCTGATGCTCATCAGTTAGGGTCCATTATGATAGGTGTCCGTTTATTTTTTTTTAACGGACACCTTCATAACGGACTCCAACTGTAGTGTGAACCCTGCCTAAGCAAGGAATCAAAACTGAACACGCCTCCTGCGCCACAGCGGAGGAGGCGCAGAGACCTGTACAGGCAGAGACATTACACCAACATTACCTATAAAATTAGGAGTTCTGAGAATGAGATAAGTGTCAGACTATAGTGAGCAAAATTCCACCATTTTCTAACTGTAGAATTAACATTTTCAAATACACATATACATTGTTTCATATAAATATTTCTAAATTCTTGAAACATGCAAAAAACACTACAGAGTTTCATTAAAACTGTGAAGCTATGAAATGTGAAGTTGAAATTGTAAAAAGGATGAAATATGATCTGACATTCATTGGATGCTCATGCATTTTCAACAACACTTTCTACTGCATCGATGAAATTTACTTAAAAAGTGGAAACTGAGGACACTTATCAGAATTGAAACACACCATACTTATTACAAAATGAGGTGTAACAGCACGAAGCACTATATTCTTGTAGAATTAACAATTCTTAATCATTGATATGAAGCATTAAGCATTTTCATCAGGACAGACAACTTACTCTAAGGTATTAGTATTCATGACTGAAACATTGAACAATTAATATTTTTACAAATGACTGTTACTAGTCTGTATTTAGACTGAATCAGTCAGCTTAATATAGTGCACAACATATTGTAGCTAGGAATCCATGCTGCAAGTAGACAAAATTTCACAAAAAAAAACCATTTGACTGCTAGCAATGCTCAAATTCACTGGTCTCATAGTCTGAGTTTGGCTGTATTCATTTTCCCTCCCTACCTACTGCGACATAGGGCAGCATGGTGACTCAGTGGTTAGCAGTGTAGCCTTGCAGTGCTGGAGTACTGAGTTCGAATCCTGCCAAGGGCAACATCTGTAAGGAATCTGTATGTTCTCCCCGTGTTTGCGTGGGTTTCCTCTGGGTACTCCATTTTCCTTCAAAACTCCAAAGACATACTGATAGGGAATGTAGATTGTGAGCCCTATATGGGACAGTGACTGACAACGTCTGTAAAGCCCTGTGGAATATGATGGCGCTATAAAAGTAAGCTAAATAAATAATAATAAAAAACTCATTCATGTGCTCACTGGGGGTATCAATGGTCAAACCTAAGTATTCAATTAGCTACTGTGGACAGGAAATAGGTGTTGTTAGTGGGAAACAAGATATAGGATGTGTGTATGGATATACTGTGTATATATATATATATGTATTAGTTGGTGTGTGTTTTACCTAGAATGCCAACTCACATAGTCCAGTATAATCTACATTGCAATGAAAAACTTTAATAAGTTAAGAGAAAGTATTTTCATTACGAATAATTTCACATTACAGTTTGATTGACGGATGATAAAGCTGTCTTTACAAGCAACATGGATTTTAATATGAGCAGAATATTTGTCCTTGTGCTTTGTGAAATGCCAAATGTCTATCCTTAAATACGTAGAACCTAAGAAATATGGGTATAAAGAAGTATAAAACATGCACTGTGTGTGCAAATGTGACATTTAAAACCACTTTGATTCACAGTGACCTATGCTTTGCATATCAGGATTATACATGTGTTACAAGTATTATTCATATTACTACTTACTGCTTGTGTTTTAGACTATAAAAATAGTTTCTCAACTTATTTTAAAGATAAAGTATGACTGTATGGGTGGACAATAAAACACAGAAGATCTTACAATAACACATTTTTTTTCAGTTGTTAATCTATCCCTGGAGGAACCACCCGCTCCACTATCTCACTTTTTGCTTGCAATCTCTTCCATACTCCTATGCATTACTAGAACATATATTTTACAACCTTCAATTCTCAAACAATAGGAACTAAGCATTACTTTTCTGATTATCTGCCCTATGAAATCAATGCAACCCAGTAAAAGCTGATGCCACATTATCCTCAAAAATATGAGGACAGAAATAGTCTTTTTGCCCCAGAGGTCAAGATCCTACATAGAAGTATTAAGGCAGTTCTATGACAAAAACCTACTACTATGAAACTACTCTATTTTTAGCTTTAGAAGCCTTAGTGAAGGGCTTCAGAGGATCATGAATGTAAAAATAAAATATATAGCCTAAAATGACCTGTGCGAGTCTACAAGATAGAATCCAAAAATCAGATGATAAATTGCTTACATTTTTCATAAATTGGTTGATCTGTCACATAGATGATCTGTCATAGAGATCAACAAATAATAAATATGCTGATATTAGAACTAACAGATAAAAAAAGAAATACTGTATATTGTCATGAGCCTTCCTTTCTGGCCAGTCATTGATTGTATCAGTTATACTGGAATGTAAAAAAAGACTGGTGGGGAAACACTAGAGCAACAAGTTATTTAAAAGGTGATCTTTGTTACTTTCACATAACCCATTTAATGAATTACCTATTGCATGTTTTGCAAACAACTTTTTTCTTCATATGACCTATTTGGACATACTGTATGAAAGCCGTATATGTCTCTGGATTGGAACGCTTTCTTTAAAAGGTTATTCCCATCTTGATAAATTGCTGCTGAGATAGGAATAACTGCTCCTAAGTCCAGAGCCCTATGGTAGGACTTCTCTATGTTGTTCCTGTAACTCCCATAGTGGTGTATGGGCACTATGGAAACAGACAGCTGAGCTACACTGTTTCCATATATTCACAGTCACAGAAACAGCGTAGTTAAATGTCCTGCAGTTGGCCATTTCCGTAGCCACTTTGTAATATTTCAAATAATTCATTCACATTGGACTGATGTTGCTTAAATCAAGTTCATTTATTGATCAAATTATACTAGTTTTGGGGCATAACACCAATAAAAAGCATATTTATCAAGGTTTTCACTTGCTTTTTCTGACAATTCATATTTTCTGCAAATACTGTGACTTATTTATCAGATAGTGTAACTCACTAGCTGCATCATATTTGTCAACTAGCGCCTACAATATAAATTTCCAATATTATTAAAGGTGTAAGTTAAAGTGTTTTCCAGGACTAAAATATATATGACCCATCCTTTGATCGGTCATCAATCTCAGATTGGTTTAGTCCTATACCAACCACCCCCACTGATCAGCTGTTTGAAGGAATCCTAGCACTTGGATGAGCACTGATGTCTCATCAACACTTACCAAGCATACCACCATATATTGCATTTCAACTGCGTATTGTAATTCAGCCTTATTTACTTGAATGGGACGGAGCTATAACCAGGCCATGTGAATGATGAATTTGACATTATACAGTCATATGAAAAAGTTTGGGCACCCCTATTAATCTTAATCATTTTTAGTTCTAAATATTTGGGTGTTTGCAACAGCCATTTCAATTTGATATAGCTAATAACTGATGGACACAGTAATATTTCAGGATTGAAATGAGGTTTATTGTACTAACAGAAAATGTGCAATATGCATTAAACCAAAATTTGACCGGTGCAAAAGTATGGGCACCTCAACAGAAAAGTGACATTAATATTTAGTAGATCCTCCTTTTGCAAAAATAACAGCCTCTAGTCGCTTCCTGTAGCTTTTAATCAGTTCCTGGATCCTGGATGAAGGTATTTTTGACCATTCCTCTTTACAAAACAATTCCAGTTCAGTTAAGTTTGATGGTTGCCGAGCATGGACAGACCGCTTCAAATTATCCCACAGATGTTCAATGATATTCAGGTCTGGGGACTGGGATGGCCATTCCAGAACATTGTAATTGTTCCTCTGCATGAATGCCTGAGTAGATTTGGAGCTGTGTTTTGGATCATTGTCTTGCTGAAATATCCATCCCCGGCGTAACTTCAAATTCGTCACTGATTCTTGTACATTATTCTCAAGAATCTGCTGATACTGAGTTGAATCCATGCGACCCTCAACTTTAACAAGATTCCCGGTGCCGGCATTGGCCACACAGCCCCAAAGCATCATGGAACCTCCACCAAATTTTACAGTGGGTAGCAAGTGTTTTTCTTGGAATGCTGTCTTTTTTTGACGCCATGCATAACGCCTTTTTGTATGACCAAACAACTCAATCTTTGTTTCATCAGTCCACAGGACCTTCTTCCAAAATGAAGCTGGCTTGTCCAAATGTGCTTTTGCATACCTCAGGCGACTCTGTTTGTGGCGTGCTTTCAGAAACGGCTTCTTTCGCATCACTCTCCCATACAGCTTCTCCTTGTGCAAAGTGTGCTGTATTGTTGACCGATGCACAGTGACACCATCTGCAGCAAGATGATGCTGCAGCTCTTTGGAGGTGGTCTGTGGATTGTCCTTGACTGTTCTCACCATTCTTCTTCTCTGCCTTTCTGATATTTTTCTTGGCCTGCCACTTCTGGGCTTAACAAGAACTGTCCCTGTGGTCTTCCATTTCCTTACTATGTTCCTCACAGTGGAAACTGACAGGTTAAATCTCTGAGACAACTTTTTGTATCCTTCCCCTGAACAACTATGTTGAACAATCTTTGTTTTCAGATCATTTGAGAGTTGTTTTGAGGAGCCCATGATGCCACTCTTCAGAGGAGATTCAAATAGGAGAACAACTTGCAATTGGCCACCTTAAATACCTTTTCTCATGATTGGATACACCTGGCTATGAAGTTCAAAGCTCAGTGAGGTTACAAAACCAATTTTGTGCTTCAGTAAGTCAGTAAAAAGTAGTTAGGAGTATTCAAATCAATAAAATGATAAGGGTACCCAAATTTTTGCACCGGTCAAATTTTGGTTTAATGCATATTGCACATTTTCTGTTAGTACAATAAACCTCATTTTAATCCTGAAATATTACTGTCTCCATCAGTTATTAGATATATCAAATTGAAATGGCTGTTGCAAACACCCAAATATTTAGAACTAAAAATGATTAAGATTAATAGGGGTGCCCAAACTTTTTCATATGACTGTATGTCCTGTGAAGTGGAAGCAGCATTGCCACTTTGAATGGCAATGTGAGTGTGTTGGGTCCCTGCTAATCTTATATTAATGACATATCCTAATGATAGTTCATCAGAATTTTAGCCCCAGCGGTAGATCCCTTAATCCCTTAATGAGGTAAAACTTTGTTCCACATTATTCTGCATTAATCATTGGAAACAAACTGTAGATTGGGAAAACAATAAAAATAGAATTTATTTCTAAATCTGTAATATCCCAAGATGTAAGGTACAAGATTCGAAACAAACATATATGTCTGATAGATGCCTCTGCGGATGTCATCCATTGTCTATAGCTTCCAATAATAATAATTTTAAAAAATCCATCTATCTCCAAAAGGTTCCTAAATTTAACAGGATACAAAAATGTTTAACTTATCATTTTTACTGTGTTTTATTGAATCGGTATCATGACAAGTTGTATAACTTAATGCAATTCAAGAAAGTTTAAGGGTGAACATATCTGTATAAAACCTAGGGAAAATCTCAAGAATAAAAAAAAACATTTTAGATTTTCCCAGATAGGATTAATGCTCTACTCTTTACTTAGCTAGAAAAACATGACTTTTCTCTGGCTGTTGCTTTAGAATTAGTAGCACCATCTACAGAGAATGCAAGATAATATTCTTAATTTATTATTGCCATTATTAGTAATGTATGACTGTAATGTAATTTCAGTGCTATTTAATTTGGCCATTTGTAAAGTGCTATTTAAAAGTGCTTTTTTATACTCTTTTTTATTGGATGCAGTGATATTTGTTTTACAGCTTTCTTAATCTTACACCAGAATAATAATAGCTCTCAGAAATGTTTACTGCAGATCTAAAAGTAACATAATGCTAGAACAGAAATCATTAAAACACAGCTAGTTGCTAGTATTTAACCTCACTGCTCATTGTGCAGCCACTAGACATCCTATGTTTCTGTGTATATTTTATGGCCTGTAACCCAAAATAACCGCTGAGCCAGTGTAGTCTATGCATTTTAATAGTATTTGTTTATCAGACCCAATTTTTTCTGCAATGCCTAATGACATAATCACTGTAATGTACAAAAAAAGTTTCCTAGACTGATTTTGCAATGGACAAGAAATGTTGGCACCGATATATAACAACATTGACTCTTGTAATAAATGCTTTATTACAATTAAAGAAATCTCATGCAAAAAACTGAAAACACAATTTTGGATGGTTATTCAAAATCCTTAAAAGGATTTTCTTAATTTTATTCTTATATGTACAGTTAGGAATTTTTTTTTTTTCAAATATGAGGCAAATTGCCCCTTACTACTAATAGACACTGCTAGATATTATGTTGAACTTTCAACCTTACTACCTATGTCTAGCACTCGAAATATTAGTCTTTACTATCTCTACAATCCGATTTGAGGCATAAGGGATTCAAAGTAAGGAAGTCTAAAAGGTTGGATCTCCCATTAAAACTCAAACTTTCATAGCCACCTAACTGCTGAAGAACTGTACCCCATAGAAGGCTAAGACCGCAAGCAACGAATCGCTGCAACAAAAAACACTGCGGAAAGGACAGCAGAGGAAACGTAGCGTTTTTCACAGTCCGCAGAAAGTCCGCAGAGTTTTCCTCTGCAGACTTTCTGCATATATTATGCCTATACAGAAAACTCCAGCATTTCCATAGGTATAATTGACATGCTGTGATTTACAAAAACCCAAGCATTTCTGAAATCGCAGCATGTCCGCTACAGATTATATTTCTGCAATGTGTAGATGGGATTAGCCAGAATCCCATCCGCTTTGCAGGTAATGTAAAATGCAGCATTTTTGCAACCGCATTTTTGTGCAGCATTGGCTCCCCAGTCTCATACAGTAAAACTGATAGACTAGAGAAAGTTTTCCTGGAAAAGGAGATAACCACTTCAGCCCATTTAGGTGCATTTCAGTACTGTTACCTATGTAGTTTGACCCACCCTAGGTTGACTTTACCCTAACTGTTTGCCATTTGACTTATGTTTTTTAGTTTTATTTTTTTTAATTGAACAAATGTGATAGCAATTCTATATATCAACATCAACAGAAAAATTGCGTGATCCATCCTCATACAAAACAAAAACCTTATAAAACTATGTGGGAGATTTATCAAGCAAAATGTGCCAAAATTGTCTAACATGCTGTTCCCCACATTTATCAAGGTTTTTAGACACTTTTATAACATTTATACAACTTGCACAACAAAATGGGCATGGCTTTGTGAAAAGGAGCGTGGCTTTGCAAAAAGGGGGTGTGGCCTAAGTTGCGATGCTGCAGTGCAGAATTTGCCACATTTTTCTGGCATAAACCAAGTCAACTAATATGAGGTGTAAACGTAGACTGGACATTCTAGGAATACAACAAATTTATCAAACAACATCAGACACTTTGGGAGTTTAAGACTGTCTACAGTAGTCTAAGTTTGCACTGCCCCAATATGTGTATATATTTTTTTTCAGCCAGACAAATGTACATATTATAAGAATTTCAGCCATAAATGTTTTCTTACCATTAGTTATTTGGACTGTGGGCTCTTCCCATTACAGAGAAGTTTCTCTGGTATACCAAATGCAAAACTGTATCTGTTTCAGTTGCAGTTAATGTCCTTTAAGGATGAGGCTACTTGGCAGTAGCCCACTCATAAGTCTCAGTGTAATGTGACTAGCATTATTTCAAGCTCCTGGGCTGTAATGCCAAATATTTACCATCCTGTTGCCATTTATATTACTAGTGTCATTTTATGTGGCCAAGTGACCTTTGGGAACTGTCAGGCCAGGGCTTAGTTGCAACTGCTACCTCTGGACCATTTATATACCGTAATAGCAGCACAGCTGGTCGCATGACTTGTCATATCATGGCAAGGACAGGCTAGAACTACGTTTGGCTGACCATTCCACAATACTGCATGATGCAAATTATTGTGTTGCACCAAAGAAGCTGACAGGATACAGTGAGATGTAGTTTTACAGTATGCAACTCAATGCAATGCAACTATGCCCCTTTCACTGTCTTGCCCTGCACAGGAGTGCCTGGCCACCAAAAAGGAAACTGTACATCTTCATTTAATTGAATAGCCCTGACTATACTTCCTTGCACAGCCAGGTGTTTGGGAGCGCTGATGTACAGGGGAAAACAGTGAAGGGGCTGCAGCTTTGAATTGTCAGGACTCGTGGAATTCCTAAAGATTGGACCTCAACCAATCATAAAGTGATGGGCATACCCTATCCTAGCAATATGTCATGAGTATATGACATGGGAATATCCCAAGGAGCAATGAAACAGGCAAATATCATGTTGAAATACTAAACACTAAAAAAGATGATTTGCTCATGAAAAATCATGAACATATCATGACAATACTATCCCAGCCTTATGAATATCATACATTGATAATGTTATTATTTGTGGAGAAAATGAAAAGGACTTTAGTGACTTGCTACATATCAATGGTTTTAATATTCATTTGATATATTCTAATTTGTCATCAAGTGCTTTTGTAGATCCTAATATCTGTCATCTCAGTCTACTGTTGCCCATACCTACTGTTAAGAGAGGCAAACAGCTATAAGACTATGTTTCTTGTCTCATATCCATATTGAGAACTACTGTATCTAAATCGTGCATTAAAACATATTAAAGCTTTGTTCAAAGATTGGAGGAAAAGTGTCTAAATGTACAGTACAGCAGGCAGAGTCACTGTCTAGCTTTTCTTTTTAGAACTGCATGTAGAAAAAGTCACTTAATATAATACCCAATAATGCTGTGAAATGATTCATTTCTCCAATTTATGCTCACATTATCCTGTAATTGCTTTTGTGTCACGGGTGGATTACATACTTCATGTGCACAAACTTATTAAGCTCATTTATATAAAATATGCCTGTTCTCAAAAGTTGATGTCCCCCATACAGAGTATTTTGCTTTTGTGGTTGACGGAGACTCCATATCGGGCATCAGAGATTTTATGATGCTTTATATTGTTAATTGCATTTGTCTACAAGGACTGTCTATTCTGATGAACTGAATTGGCTTGTTATTTCATGTACACAAGGAAAATGAAAATATTGATATTATAACTATTTCAGATTTTTTTCTTTATCTTTTTATTGTATTTGCTATGATGATTAGTGATGTACCCACCATAGAAGAAGGGGATGGCATAGCTATAAGGTTTATGGTAGAAAAGATCTCAGTGAGAAGATAACTGCAAAGGAAAGCGAATAAGATTTACCCCATACATTTTCACATACAGTATATCAAATTCTGAGATACTGTAATAGTAAGGGGAGAATACTTGTTTAGAACCTAAAACTATTACCCAGTATAGAGCAAAGAAATCAGGCGATACCTTTTAGAGGCTAACTGAGTATATTTATAAGTAAACTTTCAGAAGACTAGCTTCCTTCATCAGACATGGTGTCTGATGAAGGAAGCTAGTCTTCTGAAAGCTTACTTATAAATATACTCAGTTAGCCTCTAAAAGGTATCGCCTGATTTCTTCACTCTTCCACTACGTTCAATGGCTAACACGGTACAACATTATACTACTACCAGTATAGAGCAGTATAAGAGCATCTTTTGCATTCAGAGGTGGATTAAGACTACCATGGCTCTAGATTGTATGAAGCCTTTGGGCTCCCCTACTAGGCTTAAGTTTTCAGGGCTTAATTATTAGGCTGATTATCTGATGAATGATCATTCATAGGAATTCTCATTCTCAATCAATTCCCAAAGTTAGGTTTGGTGTATACATTGTACAAGCAATGTGTACAACATGCACCAGGGATGCTGCCAAACCCAGGGATCAGATGAGTGTATCAGAGGGCAATTTTATTTTTAATGGCCATGGGGTGCAGGAAGGGGGACTTCACTCACTATGCTAGGATCAGGCACACACTGCCCACGCTATCATGCTGCCCATTGTTTATGGAAGACTAGTTGTAGCAATGTATGTTGAGATTTGGGTGAGCCCTGGGCTCTGGGTGGCCACCCAAAAAGGCCATTCTGACATCAACTTACCATCAGTTGACCAGTTTAACAAAACAGGTTTGTACAAAGTTGACAAACTCTTTAAGTTGTTGATCTTCTATGTCTGCCCCTTAATACTGTCCAGCATTTACTGCCATTGATTGACTTCTCAATTTATTTTCACATCTAATACTATCTTTACCTAAAATGAATTTTTGTGCTTTCCTAAAGGAAGAGTGCAACAAGTTATTTATTCCAAGGGCAAGTGAATGTAAGAAACGTTGTAATATATCATATTAACAAATTATGTCTCCTTCTCCATTTATGAGGCTGCTTTCCTACTGCTTATCTTTATTCAGCCTCTTATCAGTGATATAATCCATCTCTGTATTTAGCCCTGTACATAGAAATCTGGAGAGGAGAATGAGAGGAGAGGCCTGCTGCTAATAAATTTATTTATTACCTTATTCTGTACAGTGGTAAAGCATTATTTCAAGATAGAGCAGTGTTAAAAAAAGCTATTTCATGTATGTGTCTTTTCCAGCAGCGTTTTCCTCCACCTCCCCTCACCATAGACTTCTATATAAAAAATAACCTAGCCTGATAATTGGAGAAGGAAACATATTTCTCTGATAAGATATATTATAAAGTTTCTTATACTCACATGAACTATTCATTTACAAAAAGTTGTTTTTGTAATTAGAGGTGCACTTTAATAAGAATTATAAATATTTAGCACTATTTCCTAAGCTATATGTATTATGCCTAATTAAGTTGGCACCCTGGCAATTCAGATGAATTGCTGATTAACATAATGTATTCACACACAGATTGGTTACACAAAGAGTAAAATAACTAGCAGTTGAAATTCAGATTGTAGCCATGAGCTTATTCACATAGTATATTTTAGGTGTTATTTTTCACACCTGAATTAGAATGTAGGTAAGTAAAGTGACATTTTGCACAGTTAGGAACTATGTAAACGTCAGACTGCGTGTTTATATACCTGACAATCTGTTAAATGACAGTCTTTTTGCAAGTAAAGCAATTATGGAATGGAGAACTCTTCTTTTTCTAATATTTTAAAAACACTTTCAAAGCAATGCACCTGTAAATCAATGTATAACTTATGTAACATAAAAAAGATAAGAGTCCTCCAGAGCAAGAGTTACTCTTTGCAGTTACAGTCTGCTCTGGATAATAAAGGGTCCCAATAGAGAGAAGTAACTTTTTAATATTATGAAACAGTTGTAACATACATAAAATCTTTAGTACCAGAAATTATATTATTATTATTATTTATTATACTATAGCAACACATTTTATTTTATGGAAATATGCAATCTGTGTGCCACTATATACATACACATATAAGTGTGTACACATCATATTATGGAGGTATTCTACTACAAGAGAATCTCTCCATAATACAGCAATCAAATGGTACAAGTTTAAATTGGACAAGAAGAGTTACAGTAAGGTCCCATAGACATCTTATCAGCGTAAGTGCTGTCGTGTGCATGGATCCCATCAATCGAATATGTACAATACTTTTACAGTGTAACCAAAACACTTCTGGAATATAAAGCTATACATGCATGACTTGCTAAATACTTTGTGGCCAGCACTTACTACTCTTATTCTCTTAAAGCACACTCAGCTCGCCAAATACAGTATGAATGTTGAGCTCATAAAGAAGTGATGCTGTCATAGACATTTGACAAGTTATATTGGGGAAAACAATAGAATAAGTTATGAAAATCACAAAAGGTTGACATGATCACTTCTTTAGAGGTCATGTCTAATAATCCCATGAATGTTAAATCATTGTTGAACCAAAATGTAGGGATCTACTTACCGTAATTTTTGGACTATAAGACGCACTTTTTTTCCCCCACATTTGGGAGGAAAATGGGGGTGCGTCTTATAGTCCGAAAGTGGGGGGTGTTTTGGCGGGGCGGGGGGGCCGCTGAGGAGCAGGGTCACAGCATCACCCCACTCCTGCCGTCGCTGGCTTCCTGCAGGCCCTGGGCTGCGAGGACAGGGTGTCCCAGCGAACCTATCCCGTCATCCACCATGCTATTACAGCGGATTCCGGGTCTGTAAAGATAATGGCGGCCGCTCTGCTGCAGAGAGGTCGCCATAGCTATCCTGCGCGGCAAGATCACGGGAGTCATCCTGTTCCTGTGACAGCCGGGAGCCTAATGAAGGCTAACAGCCCTGTCATAGTAATATTACTATTGGCTTGTCTATGACCAGCCACAATAGTAATGTACAGAATCTCCCATAGACTGCAATACAGTTGTATTGGTTCAAGCCCCCCTAGGGGGGGGGCTAATAAAATAGTAAAAAAAAAAAAAAAAGTTTTTAAAAAAATATATAAAAAAATAAATAAAAAATTAAAAGTTCTAAATCACCCTCTATCTCTAGAATACATATAAAAGTAGAATATTACTTTGAAACACATAGACATTAGGCATCCCTGTGTCTGAAAATGCCCTGTCTACAAACTACAAAAATATTTTTCCTGTACGGTGAACGTCATAACAGGAAAGAAAATCAAAAGTGCCAAAATGCCATTTTTTTTCACTGTTTCACCTCTGATTTGAATAAAAAGTGATCTAAGCAATAGACATTCCCCAAAAAGGTATAACTAAAAAGTACATCTGGCTCCGCAAAAAAAGATACCGTATGCATCCCTGTACACCTGCAGGGCCACCTGTCAATGTGGCCTTGCAGCTGTGGCAAAACTACAATTCCCATATATTAAATATTTTGCCATTTTTTCTTCAAAATTTTTTTCCCTATTTTCCTCCTCTAAAAACTTGATGCGTCATATGGTTCGGTGCGTGTTATAATATACGGTATGTATTAGCGTCTATAAATGCTCACAGTACTACAAAGGTCAGCAACATCATTAAAGGCAGAGATGTATTTTGAATTTACTGGGCCCCAATGCAAAATCTGTAATGGGTGCTCTACCTACTTTGTGCCTTTTAGAATAATGGTATATTTTATGTGGCAGAGGGAACATTTGGGGCACCCTCATGGTCCATAACCCAATAGCAACTGCTACCTCTGCACAGGTATATATCACACTTTGAAAGACCAGTCCCATTGGTACATTACAAAGAAAACACATTGGTTTCAACAGAAAGTGTGTAATGCTTCACTTTACATTTGGTATTGCTGCAGGATAACTCAGCACTTGGAGTGCAGTTTATCACAGAAGTCCCTATAGAACACATTGATAAACTTATTGGTAGACCATGCAGAAAGAAAAGTCATTGTACAGTGCTGAGAATACCAGTGCCTCACTGGGTATGATTAAGTATGGTGCCTTTCAATACTTCTTGTACATGCACATACAGTGAAGACATTTTACTTTCTACATTGTGTTTAATGCTTTATAATCTCTATTATGCTACCTGTATACACACTTTGCATTGACTAGCAAACTTCACATTAAAATACGTAGAATATTCCATGTCTTTGAATTGTTAAACACTTATATGCACAATAGAATATAATCTATTTTGGTAAAAATTGATATGGAAATACAGTACATCAAACCATGAAAACTGACGGTGGTAATGTATAACTGAAACAGCTAGTATGATTTCCAATGAGGTCTGCAAGTATATACTTTTAGTAGCCCACCCATTGTATTTCCCAACCCAAGTAAATGCAGTCAGGGTTTTTTACAAAACCATCAAAAGATACAGCAGATATAACTATATATTACCAGGACCACTTCTTCTGATTTTGGTCTTATGTGTTGCTAGAAGATAAAGAACTATGCTAAGGCCACTTACATATACAGTTGAAACCAGAAGTTTACATACACTATATAAAAAGACACATATGCATGTTTTTCTCACTATCTGACATGAAATCAGAATAAACCTCTCTCGTTTTAGGTCAATTAGGATTACCAAAATTATTTATATTTGCCAAATGCCAGAATAATGAGAGAGAGAATTTTTGAAGGGATTTTTATTACTTTCTGCAAAGTCAAAAGTTTACATACATTTCATTAGTATTTGGTACCATTGCCCTTAAACTGTATGACTTGGGTCAAACGTTTTGGATATCCTTCCACAAGCTTCTCATAATAGTTGGAAGGAATTTGGGCCCATTCCTCCTGACAGAACTGGTGTAACTGAGCCATGTTTGTAGGCCGCCTTGCTCGCACCTGCCTTTTCAACTTTGCCCATAAATTTTCAATAGGATTGAGATCAGGGCTTTGTGATGGCCACTCCAAAACATTGACTTTGTTATCCTTAAGCCACTTTGTAACCAGTTTGGCAGTATGCTTCGGGTTATTGTCCATTTGGAAGACCCATTTGCGCCCAAGCTTTAACTTCCTGGCTGATGTCTTGATATGTTGCTTCAGTATTGCCACATAATGTTTTTCCTCATTATGCCATCTATTTTTTGAAGTACACCAATTCTTCCTGCAAAAAAACAACCCCACAACATGATGCTGCCACCCCGATGTTTCACAGTTGGGATGGTGTTCTTAGGTGTGATGATATTAGGGGCATGTATGGTATTGGAATATCAATATCAATCTATATTACTGCACAGCGGGGGTTGGTGCCTAGAATCAGGCTTAGAAGAGCACCTGGAAGGTGGTCAAACTACTTTTGTCCTGTCCCTGAAGCAATCAGCCATTTGGTCAAAAGCCTTCATCTGCATAAGACTGCCATCCTCACTAACCCAGCGGGGGTTCATTTAGACAGGATGCTTTATGCAAACGATCCGCATGTCACTGAGAGACTCAGTGGCGCCATTGTTGGTTCTGGGGAGTTATGGTTTTATGACAATATCTGGCCTGGGGGACATCTTATAGTCGCCCCGATAAATGCCCCAGATGCGTCCGGTCAAGGCGCATGCTCAGAATATACACATGTCACCGTTCAACACCCAGGAAAGGTCCGGGCACTTATCTCCTTACCCAAAGGGAGCTGGAGTGTCAATCTTGGACTCTATGTATTGGGGGTCTCGCCAGGGACCCCATTATGCTACCAGCCAGACTCTATAAACATCATGCCTAGAATTATACTGAAAAGTTATTCTGAAAGATGTAGAGAGGGGGCGTGGCTTCTCCCCCCTGGTGACCTCACTCAGGGAGGAGACCAGGGAAGACAAAAGGGCTCCGCCCAGGCTGAACGGGGGTCTGTTGTCTTGTGGATTTGGAGATGCACGCTTCTTGGAGGCCAGCTGTGGGGGGGGGGGGAGCCATGTGACCAACATGTGGCTGCCATGCGGCCTAGCAACCAGGCTTGAGGCCTTGTGACCCTGGAAGAGGTGTCACTGCATGTAAGCAACACATGCTTTGCCCAAGACTGTTCTCTGAGCCTACCACATGGGCTCAGAGAAATGGACTAACTGCTTGTTCCAGGGTTCTTGTGCCATTTGACCTGGTTAAGGTGCTGTGCTGCCGGTCGTCCCATAAGAAAGTGCCCTGGCTGAATCCCACTTGGAAGCCAGAGATAACCTGCACAAGCTGGTGTTGGTAATATATATCCTTTTCTTTCTTTCATCCCCATTTTTTATTTGTTATGTACCGTGTTATGCTATTTCCACTTGTATCTGCTTGTTAACCGCTGCATGTATTCTATGTATGTTTTGAGTGTCTAGTATCGACCCATTTAGGGGTTAATAAATATATAAAATTTAGGAGGCTTGTCTTGCGTATTATCCTCTACCGGATCTACATTCACGGAAAGTGGGTGTGAGGTAATCGAAGTGATCGCAGGTAAGGCCAGGCCCGAGGCCCTGGTAAACGCGGATCCTTCACAGTGGTGGCAGCGTTGTGGGATAGAGGATAGACAGCGTTTGTGTGTGTGGTATCACTCAGATGCTGGGGATTTGCGGATAAATCCTACGAAGCGAGCTCAGTACTAGGGCAGGCTATAAGATACAGTGAAAATTTAGCACGGTGCTGTTCCCTTCCCTTTCTCTTTGTTTTTCTATCCTATCTTTTATTTGGCAACGGCTTCCAGTGGATGGCCAGTGGGCTCAGAAGCAGAACCAGGGGCCTGCAGCAACTGGCTTCTACTGAACTCCAGGAGATGGCTGATATGGAAGCTACCATAGCCATGCAGGAGGCGGAGCAAAGTCCTGAGGTATTAGGACAAGAGATCCTTGCCAGGCCAGAAGGTGCAGCAACTAGCCCTGTACCAGAAATCACTATGCCTGGAGGGGCCAGTAACCCCAGCCAGGTGGGGAGATGGTACTTTTATTTGCAACTGGCCTTACAGCAGCTAGGCCCCAAAGACTCTAATGCTCGCCTACAGGTGATCCGCCATTTTTAACAAGCAGAGAGAGAAGCTGCTGAGCGACAAGCCGAGAGGGACGCTGCTGAGCACCAGGCCGAGCGAGAGCACCAATTGGCGATGGCCCGGCTGAAGAGGACGAGCAGCTCTTCCCAGAACCAAGTCCAGAATGTCCGCCAGCTTGTGTGTGACCGTGAACCCAAGACAGCAGACCAAGTGGACAGATCGCTGACTCCTATGCGGCTACCAAGACGTCTGAGATCAAGGGAGGAGCAACGCTGCAGAGGTTCCCAAGTCGGAAGGAGAGGCCAGGCCGGAGTTCACTACAGCCGTCTGTCGTCAGGTCGGGTGAGACAAACTATGCCCCAAGAACTCTGGGCGCCCCTGCAACTCTCCCCAAGCCCAAAGGGGAGGTGCGGCGGTGCCATGCCTGCAACCAGCCAGGACATTTCAAGGCGCAGTGCCCCAACCGCCCTGAGGACTGCTCTGCTTCCCAAGCCACAGCAGGTGGCTCATCTGTGTATTTGGTTGGGAGGGTGGGGGCTAAACCCAAAGCCATCCGTCAACCAGTTATTGTGGGGGATAAAGTGGTCATAGGACTTCGGGACACTGGGGCAGCTGTTCCTCTGGTGCAACCTGATTTGGTCCCCCCGGACAGTATTATCCCTGGGAAAACTTTAACCCTGAGGGGAATTGGATAGGAACACTTCACTGTACCCATGGCTTGTGTCCATCGGGACTGGGGTACAGGAAAAGGAATGCGGACTGTGGGACTAATGACTGATTTGCCTGCTAATGTACTGTTGGGAACTGATTTAGGACCTATGATGTCCCAAGATGGGGTGGGGAGCACCCCAATTTACTGTGATAAACTGTCTATGCTTAATGTTGATAATGTGTCTGCCATATCTGCAGAGGGGACCCGTAACCCCCCCTCTGAGATACTTCCCATGGCAGTAAGTGTAAATGCTAATGAGTTGCCTTCAGCTGAGAGCAGGGAAGATGCAAACGAGCTTCCTGCAACCCAGCTCAGCAAAAATGTTATTGATGCTTTGGTCACCAGTGAGACCTGGCCGGTGGACACACCCACATCTGTGGGGGCGTCTCCCTCCCAGCTTGTTAATCTGTCTACCACAGATCTCATTGAGACCCGGTGTGAATTAACAATTGCTAATGAATGTACTGTCAATGTAATTGCCAATGCTTGTGAAAGTGTACAGGGTAGCTCTTCTGAGTCACTGGGAGCGACTTCTATTATTTCACCCAGTGCATCCGATAAGCACCCAGATGCTGACCATGTGCCAGGTGGTCAGGTAGGCTATGGGGATCTCATGGCCGATCCAGGTGAGGGACGGACTGCTGGTAGTGCGGTGCCAGCCCGCAGCCAGAGTGCTACAAGGGTGGAGGGCGTTCTGACCCTTGAACCGTTGCCTACACCACCTGGAGTTGGTGCTGAGACCGCCATGACTAGCCTCACCCCCTTGAAGCCGGAGGAGTCCGGCGGGTATGAGACATACACGTCTCTTCTGTCTAGTTCTATTTCAGGAGTGCCCATGGCCCAAGTGCAGATGGCATGGGGTACTGGAGGTGTGATCCAAGAAGGAGGTATGTCAAATGTATTACCTGTCCATGTATTGTAGGGGGATGGTTTGGGGAAGCATGATCACAGTCATTTGCCCAAGGTATCACCATCACCCACCCAAGTACAGGAGGAACAGGATGTAGGTTTGGAAGAAAATGGGGAGGTGCAGAACCCCCTAGAACTCTCCCAACTAGGTATGTCAAATGTATTGCCTGTCAATGTAGTGTGGGGGGATGGTTTGGGGAAGCATGATCTCAGTCATTTGCCCAAGGTATCACCATCACCCACCCAAGTACAGGAGGAACAGGGTGTAGGCCCATAGGGGAAAGGGGTCTGGGAGGGAGGACAGGGTCCAAACATACCTGTGCCAGAACCAGAGGTTCCCCTAGGTTTGGAAGCAAAGGGGGAGGTGCAGAATCCCCTAGAACTCTCCCAACTAGGAGCTAGTGTGGGAGAGGCCCTGAGAGACTGCCGGGATGGGGTCTCTGAACTGGTACCTCCAAGACCTGAGGTCATGAGTGGGGCTCCACGGGATGGCAACACTCAGAAAGCGGACCCAGAACAGACAGGAGGTAGCCAGGTGTACGTGGCTCAGAGCCTGAGCCTTAGAAGTGTCCCTAGTCAGACTAGAGAAGAGAAGGATATTGCGGTCAGGCCACTAAGGTGCCTGCGGAAGGTGATCGTCGGATCCACCTTCCTCTGTGCACGCTCTAAAAGGGGGAGGTGTGATGATATTAGGGGCATGTATGGTATTGGAATATCAATATCAATCTATATTACTGCACAGCGGAGGTTGGTGCCTAGAATCAGGCTTAGAAGAGCACCTGGAAGGTGGTCAAACTACTTTTGTCCTGTCCCTGAAGCAATCAGCCATTTGGTCAAAAGCCTTCATCTGCATAAGACTGCCATCCTCACTAACCCAGCGGGGGTTCATTTAGACAGGATGCTTTATGCAAACGATCCGCATGTCACTGAGAGACTCAGTGGTGCTATTGTTGGTTCTGGGGAGTTATGGTTTTATGACAATATCTGGCCTGGGGGACATCTTATAGTCGCCCCGATAAATGCCCCAGATGCGTCCGGTCAAGGCGCATGCTCAGAATATACACATGTCACCGTTCAACACCCAGGAAAGGTCCGGGCACTTATCTCCTTACCCAAAGGGAGCTGGAGTGTCAATCTTGGACTCTATGTATTGGGGGTCTCGCCAGGGACCCCATTATGCTACCAGCCAGACTCTATAAACATCATGCCTAGAATTATACTGAAAAGTTATTCTGAAAGATGTAGAGAGGGGGCGTGGCTTCTCCCCCTGGTGACCTCACTCAGGGAGGAGACCAGGGAAGACAAAAGAGCTCCGCCCAGGCTGAACGGGGGTCTGTTATCTTGTGGATTTGGAGATGCACGCTTCTTGGAGGCCAGCTGTGGGGGGGGGGGGAGCCATGTGACCAACATGTGGCTGCCATGCGGCCTAGCAGCCAGGCTTGAGGCCTTGTGACCCTGGAAGAGGTGTCACTGCATGTAAGCAACACATGCTTTGCCCAAGACTGTTCTCTGAGCCTACCACATGGGCTCAGAGAAATGGACTAACTGCTTGTTCCAGGGTTCTTGTGCCATTTGACCTGGTTAAGGTGCTGTGCTGCCGGTCGTCCCATAAGAAAGTGCCCTGGCTGAATACCACTTGGAAGCCAGAGATAACCTGCACAAGCTGATGTTGGTAATATATATCCTTTTCTTTCTTTCATCCCCATTTTTTATTTGTTATGTACCGTGTTATGCTATTTCCACTTGTATCTGCTTGTTAACCGCTGCATGTATTCTATGTATGTGTTGAGTGTCTAGTATCGACCCATTTAGGGGTTAATAAATATATAAAATTTAGAAGGCTCGTTTGCGTACTATCCTCTGTTGACCCGCCTCACTCACGGAAAGTGGGTGTGAGGTAATCGAAGTGATCACATGTAAGGCCAGGTGCGGTCCCTGGTAAACCCGGATCCTTCACATTAGGCTTGCAAGCTTCTCCCTTTTTTCTCCAAATGTAATGATGGTCATCATGGCCAAACAGTTCAATTGTAGCTTCGTCAGACCACAGGACATGTCTCCAGAAATTAAGGTCTTTGTTCCTGTGTGCATTTGCAAACATTAATCTGGCTTTTTTATATTTCTTTTGCAGTAATGGCTTCATCCTGGCAGAGTGGCCTTTCAGCCCATGTGGATACAGTACTTGTTTCACTGTGGATAATGACACACTCTTACCAGCTTCAGCCAGCATCTTCACAAGGTCTTTTGCTTTTGTTCTTGGATTGATATGCATATTTCTTACCAAAGCACGTTCATCTCTGGGACACAGAACCTCCTCCTTCCTGAGCGGTATGATGGCTGGACATTTCCATCTTGTTTGTACTTGCGTATAATTGTTTGTACAGATGAACAGATGAATTTCTGGTATCTGGAAATTGCACCCAAAGATGAACCAGACTTATGCAAGTCCACAATTCTCTTCCTGATATCTTGGCTGATTTCTTTAGACTTTCCCATGATGCTACACAAAGAAGCAGTGTGTTTCAGGTGTGCCTTAAAATACATCCACAGGTGTGTCTTTAATTAACTCAGATGTTGCCAATAAACCAGAAGCTTCCAAAGACATGACATCATCATATGGGCTGTCCCAAATAGTTTAAAGGCATAGTAATCTTAGTGTATGTAAACTTTTGACTTTGCAGAAAGTAATAAAAATGCCTTAAACAATTCTCTCTCTCATTATTCTAACATTTGGCAAATATAAAAAATTTTGGTAATCCTAATTAACCTAAAACAGGAAAGGTTTATTCTGATTTCATGTCAGATAGTGAGAAAACATGCATATGTGTCTTTTTATATAGTGTATGTAAACTTCTGGTTTCAACTGTACATTATAAAAGCTAACATTAGAGCTACTCCCTATAAATAATACTACTGATGTTAGTCCATGGGAAAGAAAATTGGATTTATTGTGTACACCCTTCATTTTTAGATTGTAGTAATAACTGTGGTTTCCATGTGTATATAAATATATTAATCCATATAAAATAGTATTTAATATTGAACCAAATGCTGAGAAGCTAAGGTTCGGTGGCTTCTACCCTGCCCCTTAATTTACATAGTACAAGTCAGTTCTTTTACTTCTGACCCTCTTGAAAGCACTGAAACAAATCTGTGCATAATATATTTGGAAACTCTCATAAATACATTCATTTAGTTTCTAGATTTGATAAGTCAACTAGGGTCGCTCAACTAAGATCTGACAATCCCTTCATCCACAGGAAGGAAGTACCTAGTTGTCACTTAAACAAAAGAATAATACACAGCCTCCTTTTATAAGTGTATACTTTACCTGTCATCCAACATCCCATTATCATGTCACAGCAGAGTGCACTTTTCCACAGGTCACTTTGTTTAAAATGACACGGATAATGCACATGTCAGCGAGATGACAGTCCTGACCGTCCTTCAGAGATAAAGACGCAAGACAAGCGCCTGTTCTTATCTCTGCTACATGCCGCGGTCTATCATTTAAGTGAGGCAGAACATGATTTCTCCAGAGAGCACTTTTTTCATTTCCTGATTTTAAGGAAATCAAATAAGCACCATTTGTCTTCATCTGAATATGCTTGACCTGTTCAAATGATGATGTCTTCCATTTTATAACAGGCTGCATATGCTGAATACAAATGACACACATCAAATATGCTTTATGTGACTTTCCTATTGACAATGCAGGGCTTAAGGTGACCAAACTAAAATTTTAAGATTTAAAAATAAAAATAAAATAAAAATAAAGACAACAAAATAAAAAAGTCTATCTATATAAATGTATATATAATATATATATATATATATATATATATATATATATATATATATAAAAATAGATATATATATCTGTACATATATATGAAATGGGATCAAGTATTGGGATACCTACCACATTACACCTGCAGGAGCTTTTATGACACCATAAGCATTAATAAGGAGTTGGTCCCCCTTCCACTCTTCTGGGAATGCTTTTTACAAGATTTTGAAGTGTGCCTGCATTATTATTGCCCATTCATCCAGAATTGCATTTGAGAGGTCAGATACTGATGCCGGACAACAGGGCCTGACTCACCATCCCTGTTTTGAGTTCAGGTGTCTGTGCAGGCCTATCAAGTCTTTCCATATCAGACTCACCAACCCATGCCTTTATTGACCTTGCTTTGTGCACTAGGACAACAGTATTCCAAATGATTCCTACAAGATTGGAAGCATACAACAGTCCAAAATGTTTTGTTATCCTTCATAGTTGGCACAATTCAGCCAGACAGGTAATGTTCTTCTGACATTTTCCAAACACTAGAAGTGTGATTTGTCACATCACAGAACATTTTTCCACCACTCCAAAGTCCAGTAGCAGCAAGCTCACAGCACTCCATCTGACAATGGCATTGTGCTTGGTGATATAAGGCTTGCATGCATCTTCTTAAACGGGTTGTCCATTATAAATCTATATTTTAACCATAAGGCACCCATGCCCCCTCCAACTTTCTAAATAAAATGTTTAACATTATTAACAAATGACATTACTCATTTTTCATAGTTTTACTTTAATATATGTAGGTCGTGTGACCTGCATAAGGCAGCATATCCTTCACTAGGACATTTTTCTAATATCACTGCTTCCATATTACTACCAATTAGCTTCAGAGGGTTGACATCAAATGAAGATAAGCAGTCATAGACCACAATGCAGCTCCATTCCCCTTTGGTAATATGAAGTGAGGGATAGGTCTTTGAGACCTAATATATTGCATACATGTTCTGCCATACATGTTTTCATTAAAAATTGGATCCACTCGAGACATCTTAGCCCTTATCTGGATTGTTCATTCAATTTATACTTTTGAAAATTGAACCCTTGCATTACAATTCTCCTTGACTTAATTGCTTGCATTAATTGTCAGCTTGCTTAGAAACAAATTGCCATTCGATTACCACTTACTGTGCCGCATAACTCTGGCTCCATAGATTTCAATTTTTAAGAATGTTTAAAAAGTGGAAAAGCAATTGTTTTATTATACATGATGTAGCAATAACATTTGAAGATGTACAAAATGCTGTATATTAAAAAAAAAATGTATCATGGAAAATGTACATGTAAAGGGGTATATAAACTTAGAAAGGGAATTCAAATGTACTCTATGACTTTATATACAGCAATGTAAAGAAACAAAACACAAAGTTTTGCTTGGAAAACAGTAAGGGATTTCCAAACTTTAAACTGTCATACTAAATGAATGTATCTTTTTTTTTTTTCTTTTAGGGGTTCCCTATTCTCATTATAAGATTGTTCACACCTTGTATGTCAAACCTCCAGTATCTTTACTTTCTAACGTAGTACAAAGGTGCCGGAGGGAAATGGGTGATATTCCAAGAGAAACTATACATGTAACATTTTTTTTCTTGGCTATGGACAAGACATAGGTACATTAAGTACATTGATTTTTTTTTAGTTGTGTCCGACCCAAACTAGAAAAGTGAAAAGTGAACTGGTGAGACACAATTGATATATGTAAATGTAGCCTTTGGCTGAAGAAAACATGTTTCAAATGGTATACTTTAGTATGGATGATTCATATTGTGTTTGATCACAAACATTTCTGCGATAATGGGAAAGATTACACTTTATTTCATTTATTTAGGCTAAATTCACATCTCAGTCACCTTTTGTCTTTTTCTTTTCCATTATAGGAACAGAAAAGCTAAAAACAACAGTGCTAGATCCATCATGCTATTTACTATATTGGGGTCTTTTGGGTTATGGTGTACAGTATGCTGTACTGTTTCATCTCTGATTTATGATGGACTCCGCAACAGAGACTCCTAAAAACATCCAATGCAGATGTGAACATAGTCTTATTAATTTAAAGGGAACCTGTCAGGTGGTTTTTCTTCCATAAACTAGCAACATCATGCGCAGGATCAAGACATTCCTTTCATATTGTTACCCCTCTGTAACCTATCTGTTGCAGCAAAGTGCAGTTATGCGTCATATTAGATCATGCTGTCTAAGTCATGTTGTCCTCTTGCTAATCACTCCTCCTGGGTGTCTGACATTTACCTCATGATGTAAAGGTATGAGGGGACTGTGATGGAGATGTCAGTCTTGTCCAGGAGGTATGATTAGCAAGTGGACAGTGTGACTACCCTGGAGCTGCTCCCCGCCCACTGTGACTACTTAGAGTAATTTACATATGACTTTTTATGCATTCATACATTTATAACTTCACTTTGCTGCAACAGAAAGATTACAGAGCGGCAGCAATGGAATGGTCATTACCTTATCCTGCACATGATGGGGCCAGTTTATGGTGTAAAAACCATCAGGTTCCCTTTAATCAATAAAAGATACAGTAACATTATCAATTAAAGTCTTTTTAAGTTTTCTGCTATGAAATCAAATATTCAGAAAATATTTCTGAAAAGTAAATCAAAATTTGCGTTACTCCAGATTTTTAATACTTACAGCAACAGAGCAGAGAGAAGCAATAGACGAAAATACCAAAAAAGACAAGGTCTTACCTTTTCTTCCTGATCACTGTCACTGTCACACTAAAATAAAAAAAAATTAAAAAAATGAACACATTTTTAGAGAAAATGTCAGGGCTAATTAGAATTTACAAAAAGACTGTATCTAGTAACAAGAAAGTATCTAGAACGAGGAAACAACTCCTTTTTTGTGAATTATGATTTTCAGTAAAGTAACAGATTCTGACAACAATATAACAAGAAAAAGCACATTGAAATATGTCCATATAAGTTCTGAATGCACCATGAGAATGTTGTCAATAGATGCTACCTCTGCTCACAATGTGAATAACCTCACACCTTTTAAATGGACCGCAGTGGCTAGAGGTGGACTCACATAAAAATACTTTTCTTATAGCAGTATAACACCTGGTCAAAGAAGACTAGATTTGTACAGAATTATGAAGTGTAGACTTTTTTTCTAAATCCCCTCCCCAAAACGAAAAAAAAAAAAAAAATTCAAAAGGTTGCAATAATGTGAAAGCCTTAAGTATCTGAGCAATGAACACAAGATTCATTACTTCATAAAATTATTGGGGAACTTATGGGTGAGATAAGCTCTGTTGTTCCCCAAACCTTTGGCTTCAGAAAGCACCTACCATTTATTCTGCATGTGAGGGAACTGTCATTTTGCTACCTTCCTACTTCTGTTATAGTTATGTATTGTAATATACTTGTGTTATTTTCAGACAGATTTTTTTGGGCCTTGCCATAACTTTTGATGGCACGTGCCATTGGTTTTGCTATCTATAATTGTTTCTTGGCTACTTATACTACAAATCTAGGCTTCATAATATGTTATGTTCTGTAAGTTATTGTAGCACAGGAAAATAAGGATAAGTGCCTCAAATGTACACACATGGACAAAATTGTTGGTACCCCTCATTTAATGAAAGAAAAACCCACAATGATCACAAAAATAACTTGAATCTGACAAAAGTAATTTTCCAAACTACATGTTGACAAGCCACAAAGCTTCTGGGAGAATGTCCTATGGACAGATGAGACAAAAATCAAAATTTTTGGCAAGGTACATCAGCTCTATGTTCACAGACGGAAAAATAAAGCATATCTTGAAAAAAACACTGTCCCTACTGTGAAACATGGAGGAGGCTCTGTTATGTTCTGGGGTTGCTTTGCTGCATCTGGCACAGGGTGTCTTGAATCTGTGCAGGGTAAAGTGAAATCTCAAGATTATCAAGGGATTCTAGAGAGAAATGTGCTTCCAAGTGTCAGAAAGCTTGGTCTCAGTTGCAGGTCATGGGTCTTGCAACAGGATAATGACCCAAAACACACAGCTAAAAACACCCAAGAATGGCTAAGAGGAAAACATTGGACTATTCTGAAGTGGACTTCTATGAGCCCTGACCTAAATCCTATTGAGAATCTTTGGAAGGAGCTGAAACATGCCTCCTGGAGAAGGCACCATTCAAACCTGAAACAACTGGAGCGTGTTTACTCATGAGGAGTGGGCCAAAATACCTGTTGAGAGGTGCAGAAGTCTCATTGACAATTACAGGAATCGTTTGATTTCAGTGATTGCCTAAAAAGGTTGTGCAACAAAATATTAAGTTAAGGGTACCATCATTTCTGTCCAGGCCTGTTTCATGAGTTTTCTTTTTTTAAAAATTCTGTTGAAGCATGGTTGAAAAGCAATGTCTGACTTTGATTTGTTCATTTTCATAGAATTTTTAAATATTATTACTTTTGTCAGGTTCAAGTTATTTCTGTGACCATTGTGGGTTTTTCTTTCATTAAACGAGGGGTACCAACAATTTTGTCCACGTGTGTAGAGGAGTTTGCAATAGATGCTAATGTATCCTACCATTCTTCATATATCGACACATACAAATGGTGCTCATGGTACAGAAGCAAGTTAAGCATCAATTTCAACATTAGATTGACCACTTATCACTTGTAAGGTTAGATAAGATTATCAAAAAACCTATATAAGACATAATAACCATACATAAGAAATTATTTTTTTTCATAGTCAACATATTTGCTGCAAAATTAAAATGTTTTTACATCTTTGTTTTTCAGCCAATTATTCAGAACATTCTGTTAAACATCTTGTCTGGATGAGTATAAACTTCCATCAAAGTGTTAAGCTTTCTCTCTCTGACAGTCCAGTTCTAATTTCAAGGTCCACTTAATTCTGCATCAGGTAATTACAACTATACCCAGAAGCCTCTTGTCTCCAGAGTTAAGCATATGGCGAAAGACTGAGACCTACTGGTGTCCATTATGTAAGCAGTACAGCTGCCAAGACAATTAAAAATGCACAGGCTTCTTTCCCAACACACAATGATTGACAGAATCACGATTTGGCCAGTCACTGTGTCTGCCAACAGACTCTTCTGTGCTGGGGCCACATGGCACAGCAAGGAAACACTTCCATCTAGCATTAAATTCTCTTACTGACGTGAGGACTGTGCCACAGGCTCAGCAGGAGCATGGCTTCTAATTTACAGCTCCATCCAATAGATCCCTCAGTGCCAGCCTCTGGCAGAGATTGATGATGGTCAGCCCTTCAGCTTATAAATGATGCAAAAGCAATAAATGCACTAAAGAAATAGCACAGACTCTTCTTGTTATGAATTCGGATACATTTGTAGAAGCAGGCATACCTTCAATGAGAGGTCAAACATCCAAAAGAATATAGCATCATTATTGTTGTGATGATCTACATTATACATTGAATATAAATAGATTGAAATGCACATTAAACCTAGAAAAGCATGCTAAATGCACACAGGAAATAGTCATTTTTAGAATGATGCTGAAAGTCTTGAAGAAATCTTATAGAGAGCACAGGGGTTAATTTCCTGCAGATCTGTTATTTCTTGGGGTATCCTGGGACACATAGAGGTTTCATTATTTTTATCTCATCTTTAATTGAGATATGAGATAAATTAGAGTAATATGAGAGGAAGTATATTTTTTATTATTATGTGCGTCATACGTGTTTAGTGTTCCTGTAAAGAGTTATACCACCAAGATTATTTATTATCTATCCACAGGATAAATAGCTGATCTGTGGGAATCCGACCTCTGGGACCTCCACCAATCCTGAGAGCATGGGGGTGTTTTCCTGATGTTGTTCATTGCAGTCAGGCTGAATGTGGGCGTGTGACTTGGTGCATAGTGCTCCTATTCACTTCCTATTCAATGGGAGCTCTGGAGATGGCCAAGTGGTGTCCTTCAGCTATCTCAGCGTTCCCATTGAAGTGAATGAGAAAGTGGATATGTCGACCACCAAGTGTTTACATTCAGTTGGGCTGCAGTCAGGCAGAACACCCTCTATTCTCAGAATCATTGGGGTTCTCAACTATTTATATTCTATCCTACAGATACAGGACTAATAATCTTCATGGTGTAACCCCATTAAAAATAAAAGTGCAAATGTGAGTCTAGTACTGACTTTCTAAGTCTGAGGTTGAACTGTTGGTTCTTATATATCAGGGGGTACATCCCATGTTCCTTGGGGTACTTGGCCATTTTGGCTTTTTTTGTATAGGTACAGCAGCGTGTATTATCTTAGCCTTGGCATCTGTGTTCACCAATATATACAATATATATAATATAAAGAGTTCAAGGAACCACTGGTTGAGGTGTTAAAATCATTATTACGACATACTGTAAATGCTGCCATGTTTCAGCACACAGGCCTTCCTCGGGTCACCATGGACTCTCTAGTCATTAGGAACTGTGATCCATAATATACTCAGAATACAGTCAGTGAGGAGTGATAAGTGGGGCAGCAACAAATAAGCCATTTTGCATATTTTGCACCATTTTTAGTGACTCATAAATCCCTGCCTCTTAAGACATTCTGATACTGTAAGCCTCCCCAATAGTTTAAGAAAATCTACAGAATAGTCTAAGACTTAACAGAATTGAAAAAAATCTTTAAACAGATCATACTTGTCCTAGGAACCAAAGAATTATCTCATGGTAAGAAAATTACTATATACAGTGACTGGTTGGGCTTAAAGGTATATTTACAGTATAAATGATGTCACAGCACATTACAATACATAAGTATCTCCATAAAACAAAATTATTAGATATATAAAGTCAAAAAAATAAACCTACCTATAGATATAACACAAGTCTCAATAATATATTACAGTCATATGAAAAAGTTTGGGCACCCCTATTAATCGTAATCATTTTTAGTTCTAAATATTTGGGTGTTTGCAACAGCCATTTCAATTTGATATATCTAATAACTGATGGACACAGTAATATTTCAGGATTGAAATGAGGTTTATTGTACTAACAGAAAATGTGCAATATGCATTAAACCAAAATTTGACCGGTGCAAAAGTATGGGCACCTCAACAGAAAAGTGACATTAATATTTAGTAGATCCTCCTTTTGCAAAAATAACAGCCTCTAGTCGCTTCCTGTAGCTTTTAATCAGTTCCTGGATCCTGGATGAAGGTATTTTTGACCATTCCTCTTTACAAAACAATTCCAGTTCAGTTAAGTTTGATGGTCGCCGAGCATGGACAGCCCGCTTCAAATTATCCCACAGATGTTCAATGATATTCAGGTCTGGGGACTGGGATGGCCATTCCAGAACATTGTAATTGTTCCTCTGCATGAATGTCTGAGTAGATTTGGATCTGTGTTTTGGATCATTGTCTTGCTGAAATATCCATCCCCGGCGTAACTTCAAATTCGTCACTGATTCTTGTACATTATTCTCAAGAATCTGCTGATACTGAGTTGAATCCATGCGACCCTCAACTTTAACAAGATTCCCGGTGCCGGCATTGGCCACACAGCCCCAAAGCATCATGGAACCTCCACCAAATTTTACAGTGGGTAGCAAGTGTTTTTCTTGGAATGCTGTCTTTTTTTGACGCCATGCATAACGCCTTTTTGTATGACCAAACAACTCAATCTTTGTTTCATCAGTCCACAGGACCTTCTTCCAAAATGAAGCTGGCTTGTCCAAATGTGCTTTTGCATACCTCAGGCGACTCTGTTTGTGGCGTACTTTCAGAAACGGCTTCTTTCGCATCACTCTCCCATACAGCTTCTCCTTGTGCAAAGTGTGCTGTATTGTTGACCGATGCACAGTGACACCATCTGCAGCAAGATGATGCTGCAGCTCTTTGGAGGTGGTCTGTGGATTGTCCTTGACTGTTCTCACCATTCTTCTTCTCTGCCTTTCTGATATTTTTCTTGGCCTGCCACTTCTGGGCTTAACAAGAACTGTCCCTGTGGTCTTCCATTTCCTTACTATGTTCCTCACAGTGGAAACTGACAGGTTAAATCTCTGAGACAACTTTTTGTATCCTTCCCCTGAACAACTATGTTGAACAATCTTTGTTTTCAGATCATTTGAGAGTTGTTTTGGAGGAGCCCATGATGCCACTCTTCAGAGGAGATTCAAATAGGAGAACAACTTGCAATTGGCCACCTTAAATACCTTTTCTCATGATTGGATACACCTGGCTATGACGTTCAAAGCTCAGTGAGGTTACAAAACCAATTTTGTGCTTCAGTAAGTCAGTAAAAAGTAGTTAGGAGTATTCAAATCAATAAAATGATAAGGGTACCCAAATTTTTGCACCGGTCAAATTTTGGTTTAATGCATATTGCACATTTTCTGTTAGTACAATAAACCTCATTTCAATCCTGAAATATTACTGTGTCCATCAGTTATTAGATATATCAAATTGAAATGGCTGTTGCAAACACCCAAATATTTAGAACTAAAAATGATTAAGATTAATAGGGGTGCCCAAACTTTTTCATATGACTGTATATCACCATCATCTTGAAAATACATGCAAATGTCATGTGTTCATGATAAATGGCCATTCCACATAAACATGCTGTTTTTATGTATATACTATACAGACCCACATTATGAAAAGTATGTGAACTTCATTATACTGGGCTTACATGACCCACAAATCCCTGGCTGCTGCGAATAGGTGATTTGTTTCAGTATGGAATTCATAGAAACAATTATACTATACAAAATACTCAGTGTTTTGATTACTGTAGATTCGGTTGGGCGATAAAACACCAAGGTTAGCTGTTTTCTGTTCCACCATTTAAAACCTATGTGGTCAGATAGGAATTTGGTTATTTGACAAAAATAAAACTTGTTACTGTAACTATTTTATTAGATTGTAAGTCCTGAAATTCGATTTCGGTGTATTCGAATCATTTATAGCAATCCTTCTAGAAAAAGCACACATTTTGTTCCCCCACTGCTGTGTGCTTTTATACATTGTCAATAACTTTAACAAGCTAGTTAGTCCTTTCTTATATATTATGAATATCACTATTTTATATTTATTATATATTTAACCCTTAGGAGATGCACACATTTTTCATTTTTGTGTTTTCGTTTTTTATTCCTTACATTCCAAAAGCCATAACTTTCTCATTTTTCTGTTTACGTAGTCATATGAGGGCTTCATTTTTTGCGTGACAAGTTGTACTTCAAAGTGGTACCATTTATTATTTTGTACAATGTACCGAGAAGTGGGAAAAAATTCAGAATGAGGTGAAATTGAGAAAAAAAAAAAACGCAGTGCCGCCATTTTCTTATGTTTTTTTTTTTTACAGCGTCTATTCTGCGGTAAAAATGTTATGTTAGCTTTAGTCTGCAGGTCAGTAAAATCACAGTAATACCAAATTTATATAGTTTTTTTTCAAATTTTAATAACGTTACAAAAATTCAAAATTTTGAATAAAAAAAAAATTATTTGAATCACCATATTCTGACCCCTGCCACTTTTTTTTATATTTCAGCATACAGAGCTGTGTAAGGTGTCTTTTTTTGCGGGACGATATGTAGTTTTTATTGATACCATGTTGGGGGATGTATGATGTTTTGATCACTTTTTATTCCATTTTATTAGGGATATAATTTGGTGAAAAAACGCCAAATCAGCCATTTTGAATTTTTTTTTCCTGCTATGGCGTTTACCGTATGGGAGAAATGTGTTTATATTTTAATAGTTTGGGCATTTTCGGACTTGGGTATACCTAATGTGTTTGTTGTGTTTACTTTTTTTATTTATATTTATATGTGATCTAGGGAAAGGGGGGTGATGTAAACTTTTAGGTTTTTTTTAATTTTTTTTATATTTTTAAAAACTTTTTTTCTTTTATTTTTAACTTTTTTTTTAGTGCCCCCCCCCAGGAGGCTTGAACATGTGATCTTTAGATCACCTGTGCCATAGACTGCTATACTACGTATTGCAGTCTATGGCGGATTTGCTATGTAACTATTGAAGCCTGCTACACGCAGTTACAATACAATGGCAGGGCTGGGAGAAGGCTCCAGGCTGCCATGGTAATGGGACGCCTCCCGCGATCGAGCCGTTACTGAGAAGCAAATAGAAAATGAAAGTAACCACTCAGATGCTGTGGTCGCACTTGACCACGGCATCAGAGTGGTTAACTGCCCGTGATCAGAGTCATCTCTGATCATGGGCAATGCTGCCAGGTCCCTCTGTATGAAACAGCTCAGACCCGGCTGCTAGGGCGGCTGCTCTATTTCAGAGCGGCCGCCATGTTTAGTCACATGCACCAGGACGTAACTGTACGTCCTGTTGCGCCGAAGGGTTAATATTAATATTTAAGTCAGTGTTCACGTTGGGTTTGTCCTACACCTTGGATGTATATACCTGTCCTATATCTTAGCTGTGAAAACAAGTTAAAGAGGTTGTCCGGGATAACCATTTTTTTTATATTAGGCTGGGGAAGGTGAAAAAAACAAACCACAGAGCACCAAGAACAGGTGAGTATGTTTTGTTTTTTTGTTTTTTTTTCACCTTCCCTGGCCTAATGTAAGAAAAGGTCAACCCCTTTAAGCATGCAGTCTAGCTCACCTGATATGGATGCACAAAAATACAGGAAGTACTGGAACAACAAATGGAAAGGAAAGTCCGTTATCCATAAAAATTGGCAATTTTATCTCATGCTCATAAAATACACAGGAACAGGTGAATCACCATATTTTATGCACTCATTCCTAAGCCTTAGTGGCTCTTAAGCTACATGCACACATACGAACAAGTGTATCTACGTGTCCGTGGGAAAACAGCACAGATGGCACAGGGGTAATATCCATGCACTGTTCAAAACCTTGACTGACCCATTCATTTCATGTAGTGAGTCTGGGCTGCAAATCAGACAAGAATAGTGTATGGGGCCATAGCAAACAATGAGTCAATGACAAATCACACATTCATGTGCATGTACCCTTAGTCATAGCATAGCTATACATCAAATGTATTCTCTGACCTGAATCTCTGACATCTTTCTCTGATGAATGCCACTCTAATAACTATAGAGTGGCATACATTGCCATTAGCCACAATGCAATAGAAATCTCTGCCATGCAACCTTGTGTGAACGGGTGGCAGGGTGATTTCTGTTACTGTTCAGGCCAGTCAACAAGAATTAGTGTACTAGAAGAGTTTTCATCTCACTGACACCAGACACATTAGCAGAACACTATGAGAGAGAATCAATACGACACCAGGGGGTACCATAACAAGAGTGCAATAGTAATAACTAGATAATAACTTGAGAATGATTTCAATGTATAAAATCATTGGACAACCCATTTAATGCCTTTGAACATTCATGTATAACAGCCATTTATTTGGAAAATTAGATACATAAAATCTGTTTCTTTCATCTACTGATAAAAACTCTGCCCTTGTCATACATTTTCATAGTTCTTAGAAGGTTCTTAATTTTTTTTTCTCATCAACGCAATTTTTCTTGATCAGAAAAGTGAACAAGTTATGTCCAAAAAACTATATAGATTGTATATAAAGGCTTTTATTTATCTAGCATATAGCATACTGTATCTGCTAATGCAAAGGCAAGTTAGCATAACTCCCTGTATTTACAAGTCTTAAAGTCATTTTCTCCTTCCAGTTTCTTTCTCATATAAACTGGATTTATCCAGTCCTTGTGTGTAGATGTGAAACCTCATTGGCATTACACATGGTAGCATTAGCAACATGGTTTTCAGAAATAGCTCTAAACCTATGCACTGTAGATAAATCAGTAAGCAATTTCACAAGACAACTACAGTGTATGTACATAGCTGTTGCTAAATCATTTGTAATTAAAAATTGTGCATTCAAGTTCATTTCATCTTAACTCATATAATAAGACTATGGTAAATTATTATATGGCCATCTGAGTTTCAGTTAGTTTGACTGGTATGGGCACTAACTATGCATTTTATAAATTAAAATAATATATCTTCTCTATGATTCTACTCTAAGACTAAGCACATTATAAATGAAAAGAATTCCTCCTTTAGGCATTAGTGTAATGTAATGTAATAGGGTTTTATGTTTTACATCACTAGTAATATCGTTCTTGGATGTAGAAGCAAATTCCTATGCATTGATTGCATTATGGCTGAATAAGGCATGCATAGTTAAATATTTACTTAGATTTATTTGCTTATATTATGTTTATATTCAGGTATCTAGTTGCTTTCTATAAATTTTCAACTACTATTGTAATATAAGCTCTGGCGAGATTTAATACCAGTTGTCTAAAACCTGCATGAAACTGTTCCATTCTGGCTATATCGTGCATTTACAATGTAAATCAGCTATTTTTTTTTTAAATGATCCTACTATTTTATGTGCTAAATTTCTATTACCTAGATTCACATCTTTCAATTCCCTCACTCTATTACGTACACAGTGTGTAACTGACAATTTTAATGGATTTCTCCCCACAATATTTACCAGTTTCCTGAAAGAATATTAAAATTGCTTAGGAGGTTAAATGTTCTATAAATCTATTAGCAGATAAAGCCTTTAAAACATTTCTCTTGACCAACTAATGGACTGTAGTGTTGTCAGTAAATTGCTTCAGCTCACAATTAAAGGCAACATCATTTAGACTTAGCTATGATGCAGGATTCTAAAAATGACTAAAATCTGTATTCTTTTTCATTAATTATTTAAAATGTAAATGTCATTAAGAACAATTTCTAATGAAAAGTAAACTTATATCAGTGTCATATATTCATCGTTATAACTAGAGATGGGCAAACCGCCCAAGATTCATTTCATTTCGGGTCCCTGATTCAATTTGGGTTGAGCAAGTTTGGTATGGACTAGAAGTGTAATAATTATACCCTGGGGTCTCTTCAGACCCCAGAGTATAGTACGTGGAAGACCAGGAGAGGTGTAAAATAAAAGAACATTTATACTCACATCAGAGGAGGTTGACTGGTTGAAAACACAGTCTGGATTAGTATACTAATATGCAGCAGTATAATATACAGTACAGACCAAAAGTTTGGACACACCTTCTCATTCCAAGAGTTTTCTGTATTTTCATGACTATAAAAATTGTAGATTCACACTGAAGGCATCAAAACTATGAATTAACACATGTGGAATTATATACTGAACAAAAAAGTGTGAAACAACTGAAAATATGTCTTATATTCTAGGTTCTTCAAAGTAGCCACCTTTTGCTTGGATTACTGCTTTGCACACTCTTGGCATTCTCTTGATGAGCTTCAAGAGGTAGTCACCTGAAATGGTTTTCACTTCACAGGTGTGCCCTGTCTGGTTTAATAAGTGGGATTTCTTGCCTTATAAATGAGGTTGGGACCATTAGTTGTGTTGTCAGATGGATACACAGCTGATAGTCCTACTGAATGGAGCGTTAGAATTTGTATTATGGCAAGAAAAAAAGCAGCTAAGTAAAGAAAAACGAGTGGCCATCATTACTTTAAGAAATGAAGGTCAGTCAGTCCGAAAAATTGGGAAAACTTTGAAAGTGTCCCCAAGTGCAGTGGCCAAAACCATCAAGCGCTACAAAGAAACTGGTTCACATGAGGACCACCCCAGGAAAGGAAGACCAAGAGTCACCTCTGCTGCGGAGGATAAGTTCATCCGAGTCACCAGCCTCAGAAATCGCAGGTTAACAGCAGCTCAGATTAGAGACCAGGTCAATGCCACACAGAGTTCTAGCAGCAGACACATCTCTACAACTGTTAAGAGGAGACTGTGTGCAGCAGGCCTTCATGGTAAAATAGCTGCTAGGAAACCACTGCTAAGGACAGGCAACAAGCAGAAGAGACTTGTTTGGGCTGAAGAACACAAGGAATGGACATTAGACCTGTGGAAATCTGTGCTTTGGTCTGATGAGTCCAAATTTGAGATCTTTGGTTCCAACCACCGTGTCTTTGTGCGACGCAGAAAAGGTAAACGAATGGACTCTACATGCCTGGTTCCCACTGTGAAGCATGGAGGAGGAGGTGTGATGGTGTGGGGGTGCTTTGCTGGTGACACTGTTGGGGATTTATTCAAAATTGAAGGAATACTGAACCAGCATGGTTACCACAGCATCTTGCAGCGGCATGCTATTCCATCCAGTTTGCGTTTAGTTGGACCATCATTTATTTTTCAACAGGACAATGACCCCAAACACACCTCCAGACTGTGTAAGGGCTATTTGACCAAGAAGGAGAGTGATGGGGTGCTACGCCAGATGACCTGGCTTCCACAGTCGCCAGACCTGAACCCAATCGAGATGGTTTGGGGTGAGCTGGACCGCAGAGTGAAGGCAAAAGGGCCAACAAGTGCTAAGCATCTCTGGGAACTCCTTCAAGACTGTTGGAAGACCATTTCATGTGACTACCTCTTGAAGCTCATCAAGAGAATGCCAAGAGTGTGCAAAGCAGTAAACAAAGCAAAAGGTGGCTACTTTGAAGAACCTAGAATATAAGACATATTTTCAGTTGTTTCACACTTTTTTGTTAAGTATATAATTCCACATGTGTTAATTCATAGTTTTGATGCCTTCAGTGTGAATCTACAATTTTTATAGTCATGAAAATACAGAAAACTCTTGGAATGAGAAGGTATGTCCAAACTTTTGATCTGTACTGTATATGATATAAAAATCCCAATCCTGACTGTTTTTAGCCAGTGATATTTCTGGAAATAATTTAGACAGCACCTAATATAACCTTAGTGTCTCCACTTTTATATGACACCAAAAGCAAGTTTGTACGTTTTATATTGTCTGAGATATAACTGTTTGAAGTGACCCTCCCCACCCTCATTTTCTCTACATGTTACACAGCCCTGTACTCCATAAACAGTAACATTCAGTAAGAGGCAAGAATTGATTCACAGGATTTCACAGGAGTCAAAATTTGTTAATAAAGTATATTACAAAAAGTATACAATACTTAAGATGACTCTGACTACTCAGAGATGAGATGTCAGTTGTTTTAGATACTTATTACATACTTTTACAACTTGTATGAAAAAACTTCAGTGCCCCACATGTAATATAATGACCCCCACAGTGTCCCCACATGTAATATAATGGCCTCCACATGTAAAATAACCCCACAGTGCCATATCAGTCCCAATACAGTATAATGTCACTTTGTGGTCCCTCCATACAGTATAATGTCCCATAGTTGCCTCCATACAGTATAATGTCCCATAGTGGCCCCTCCATGCAATATAATGTCCCATAGTGGCCCTATACAGTGTAATGTACCATAGTGGCCCCATACAGTGTAATATCCCAAAGTGGCCCCCACACAGTATAAGGTCCCCAAGTGGTCCCTACATTAACAAAATCCCACATACATAGGGATTTTCTTATAATTATGGGTTCAGCCAAACCCGACATTTTAGGGGGGGTTCCCAGGGGAGGTAAACAGGCATAAAAACAGCATTGTTCACCTGTCCTGGGCTCCAGTGCAGCTCCCACTGTTCCTCCGGGGTCATGTGGGTCATGTAGCATAATGACGACTATGCTACGTGACTGCCTGATGTCATCTCTGCAGGCTGGAGGAGCACGTGGAGCCACACCAGAGCCCAGGACAGGTGAGTAACGATGTTTGCTTACCTCCCCTGGGCCTCCATTCATTATACTGCGACAAACCCCACGAACTACCATTAGGACGGGGGGGACTATCACTGTGGTGTGTACCCACAGGGATAGTTTAACATACCACCAGGGGTATGCATACCACACCTTGACAACCACTGCCACATGTGAATTTTAACCATTTTCTTAAGGGACCAACTTGTAGCTAGAGATGAATATCGATGAAGGGGTTATTATAAATTATTTAGCATGAGGACAGGTTAAAAAACATATTCTTCTTGTGTTAACAGTATACAATATGTTTAATATATATATATATATATATATATATATATATATATATATATAAAGTTAGACAGTGTGGAAAACATGCCGCAAAGTAAAAATGCTTTAAAAAACATAAGTTTCAATAGTTTATTTCTATTAAATTGACATAATTAAGTGAATGAACAAAAAAGAAATCTAAATCAGATGAATATTTGGTGTGATCACCCTTTGGAGAAGAAGCCCTGGAAGTGACAATATGGCCTCAACAGAGTTCTGATCTCAACATCATTTAGTCTGTCTGAGGAGGCAGAGCAAACCTTCATCCACAGAAGATCTGTGGTTAGTTTGCAAGATGTTTGGAAAAACCTCCTTTTCCTTCATAAAGTGTGTGCATGTGTACCTCAAAGAATTGATACGGTTTTGAAGGCAAAGGGCGGTCACACCAAATATACTGATTTGATTTAAAGCGGTATTCCCATCTCAAGGAACCTATCTATACTTTTAGCTTATGTAAATTCAAGACATTTCCTAAATACTTGAAGTTACACATTGTTGTCAACACACCTGTCCTATAGCTGATAAAACAGGTCCGGAGGATGAGTCACTGCTCTCTGGGGGGGCTGAGTTCTCTCGCTGTTTTGAACAGCTCAGAACACTCAGGTCAGCTAATTGCAATTTTCTGATAAAGACTCAGACAGTGTTAATTATCTCTGTATGTACAGGTGCATCTCAATAAATTAGAATATATTTGAAACGTTTATTTCTTTCAGTAATTAAATAAACAAGTGACCTCCTATATTTTCTAGATTCTTTACACACAGAGTGTTCTATTTCAAGTGTTTTATTTCTGTAAATGTTGATTATGGATTACAGGTAATGAAAACCAAAATCTAAGAAAATTAGAATATTGTAAAAAAGTTCAGTATTGTAAATTCAGTGTGTCACCTGCCAAGGTTTCCTAAGACTTTAAATGGTCCCTTAGTCTGGTTCAGTAGGGCACACAATCTTGGAAGACGCTGATTATGAATTGAATTACTGAATTACTAAAATGAATGAACGTTTCAAAAATATTCTAATTTATTGAGATGCACCTGTAAACACAAAGGTAACATTGATGGACAGCGTGGTATGGATGAATAAGGCATAACTTTAACTACCACCTTACAAGAGCAAAGTGGTATGTTGAGTGTGCCTTTGGGATTCTCAGCAGCAAGTGACAGACTTTCCAGACCCCTCTTCAAATGGATCCTAATAATGTGACACTGGTTATCCAAACCTGTGTCAACTCTATTGAGATTCATGACACTGCACATGATGGTGGCCTGGAGCAGTTTGTGCTGACGTCTCACATACCTCTGGACAACACCTGGCATGGACGATGTTGAACAGCTGAACTGTCAATCCAGGAACTCTATAACGAATTCACCTTATCACCTGCAGGAGTAATTCCTTGGCAGATGGATCCTATTCACATGTTTACTGGTTCTAAACTGTTGTTATTCCTGTTTCGTTAATTTAATTGTTCCTGTTGTAGTTTAGGGACTTGCAAGAGAATGAGGAAACTTGATGTTGGTTATGCGCTTAAGTATTTCCAGAAGAATACTTTTTTTAGGTTGTAATTCTTCCCCTCTATTTTTATTTATTATTGTTCAAAAAATTTTTAAAAAAATGTAAACGGCCACAATGAAATGATTACAATGTTATATTTTTTCCCATTTTCATCCTTCCCCTCCCCTTTATTTTAACAAAAAAAAATATTGCATGCAAAACAATGAACAAATCCCTCATTATGTGTTTTGGATGACCTCCCTAGTGAATTGACAAACGACAGAAACAAAAAAAGTTAATTATGACTTTAAATCAAGAAATAAAAAAAAACAGTTTTATTGTTCAGAAGCTAAAACCCATGTAAAAACAAGCATTTTCAGAAAATATTTTGCACAGGTACACACAAAGCCAACACACATCCCACAAACATCCTACAAACATTAACAACCATCTAAACCATAAAGATGGCAATAAAAACATCACAAACGTTGCAATAAATGCTCAAATTATTTATTTGAAAAAAAAAATGACATAATATACAAAAGATATACAAAAATAAAAAAAAAATACATAGCTTACAGATCAGTAAGTTCTCTAGTGAAAGAAACAGATATGCAGGAAGGGCCTCTCAAAACCAAGAATATGAAGAGGCAGATGTGGAATAAGGGACATGGTCCTGGTAGTACAAGAGTTGGGATGGATAATACTGTGGGGATCTTGTAAGTAGGAGGCCTGGAGTTCGAGCAGTTGTTGGTGGGGAATCAAGCCTGCTGCGCTGTTGCTCTATGTTATAATAGAGCTCCCTGGTATCCACACCAGAAGAGAAGACTTCAAGGACCCTCAGAATGGTAGATTGGCATTGTGACGTCTTCTTCCAGGGAACAATTTTTAAATATTCACCCACAGCTTAGAAGAACAACTCTGGACTCTCTTCACTCCTGCTGTTGAGGTGAGCCAAGACCTGGACATTGCTGAGGACCCATGTGTCTGGAGCAGCCAGATGTACAATGAGTATCTGGCAGCATTTGTTGGATGTTGTTATCTCCTTGGCCATCAATGGAGGTGCTTGGGAAGCAGCTGCAGAAGTGTCTATAGTTTCTGAAGGAGACCCAGGAACATTAAAGTATGATGGACTAAGCTGACTCTTCTGCAGGCTTCTCTTCTGCAGTTCCCGAGTTCTATGTTGAGAAAAGAATAGGAAACCAGTGAAAGATATGAACCAGACAGTGTTATCCAAATACCATCTCTATTGTACCTGTCAACATGACTATGTACTTGACAACAAAGGAGAAATGGAGGTATGTTACGTAGTACAGGTGAGCTTGATTCCTTGCATAGCACCATGCTTCTCTATTGACCCTGACATGGAAATATACTTGACAACAAGGACAGATGGAGGTATGCTAGTTAGCACAGGTGAGTGTACTTCCTAGCATAGCCCCATGCTACACTACTGACCCTGACAACTACAAAATAAACATAAATATGTCTACTTATGTCCCAACATCCATAATGTCACACAGAAACAGAAGTTGCTGTGTGTATGTGTAGGGACTCTTTGCCAATCATCCATACCTATAGTTTGTGTAAATAGGGATGCAAATAATGGGTACGTACTTAGTTTTTAGCAATGCGCCTTTGAGCCATGTTCCCATGCCTGAGTGTGAAGCTCCATCACCACTTCATCAGAAGCTATATCTTTAGCAACCCAGTCCCTGGAGGCTTATGTTCTGTTGACCCAAATGACAGGACGATCCTGAAAAGGAAAACTGCATTGTACAGAGCATTGCACAAAAATGTTATACATATTTTTATGCAGGGAGGGGGTTAAATAGTGACCACAGGGAGCCAAACACTATGAAAAACACATGGGTAGGTCATATACTGTGGGGAGTCACATTGAGGGAGCTAGTATATTGTTAGGGCCACATGGGAGGCACTGTTCCATACATGGCAAAAGCCCACATGCTGAGGGCCATATACAGTGGGGATCACATGGGGGGCCATATATTGCTGAGACGGCCACATACCTGCACAAGGGTGATGAGATGCTCAATTCATTTGCAAGACATGATCCATGAAATCCAGAAGGGCCTCAGCTAGTGAAGAGGTGTTTACAGCAGCTCTGGACGATCAGCCTGGCCTAGACACACTGCATCAGAGAGGAATTTCCCCTGCATTGTGAAACTCATCTGCAATTGCGGACAAGTTATGGATGTGCATCAGTAGCTTCTCCGCAACTTGCACATGCTCATGCCATGGACTTTAATGGGCTCATTCGCGTAGTAAATACAGTCAAAAATAGAATATGCTTTATAATTTGCCTTCCTTTTCTATACCCTGAACACACAGCTGTAAAAACCAAACACGTGTGTATGGAGCCATAGAAGTGAATGGGTCTGTACATTATCCGCAAATGTGGACCTGCAATTGCGCATAAATCTAAGGTCGTGTGCATGGGGCTAACACTTCTATTTTCTAAAGCATTCTTACTTTGCAGCATTTTTCCACACCTGCCTAAAATGTTTATACAGCAGATTGAAAAATTATTATTTGTATACAATTTTAAAAAATTAGAAAAAAAATAAGATAGTTTTATAATTTATTGTTCAGCTTTTTAGGCAATTACAGCGGGGAAAAAAAGTATTTAGTCAGCCACCAATTGTGCAAGTTCTCCCACTTAAAAAGATGAGAGAGGCCTGTAATTGTCATCATAGGTAGACCTCAACTATGAGAGACAAAATGAGAAAACAAATCCAGAAAATCACATTGTCTCATTTTTAAAGAATTTATTTGCAAATTATGGTGGAAAATAAGTATTCAGTCAATAACAAAAGTTCATCTCAATACTTTGTTATATATCCTTTGTTGGCAATGACAGAGGTCAAACGTTTTCTGTAAGTCTTCACAAGGTTGGCACACACTGTTGCTGGTATGTTGGCCCATTCCTCCATGCAGATCTCCTCTAGAGCAATGATGTTTTGGGGCTGTCGCTGGGTAACATGGACTTTCAACTCCCTCCAAAGGTTTTCTATGGGTTGAGATCTGGAGACTGGCTAGGCCACTCCAGGACCTTGAAATGCTTCTTACGAAGCCACTCTTTCGTTGCCCTGGCGGTGTGCTTGGGATCATTGTCATGCTGAAAGACCCAGCAATGTTTCATCTTCAATGACCTTGCTGATGGAAGGAGGTTTGCACTCAAAATCTCACGCTACATGGCCCCATTCATTCTTTCATGTACACGGATCAGTCGTCCTGGTCCCTTTGCAGAGAAACATCCCCAAAGCATGATGTTGCCAACCCCCATGCTTCACAGTAGGTATGGTGTTCTTTGGATGCAACTCAGCATTCACTCTCCTCCAAACACGATAAGTTGTGTTTCTACCAAACAGTTCTACTTAGGATTCATCTGACCATATGACATTATCCCAGTACGCTTCTGGAACATCCAAATGCTCTCTAGCAACCTTCAGACAGGCCCAGATATGTACTAAGCAGGGGGACACGTCTGGCACTGCAGGATTTCAGTCCCGGGCGGCGTAGTGTGTTACTGATCACAGCCTTTGTTACGTTAGTCCCACCTTTCTGCACGTCGTTCACTAGGTCCCCCCGTGTGGTTCTGGGATTTTTGCTCACCATTCTTGTGATCATTTTGGCCCCACGGGGTGAGATCTTGCATGGAGCCCCTGATCGAGGGAGATTGTCAATGGTCTTGTATGTCTTCCATTTTCTAATTATTGTTCCCACAGTTGATTTCTTCACACCAAGCTGCTTGCCTATTGCAGATTCAGTCTTCCCAGCCTAGTGCAGGTCTACAATTTTGTTTCTGGTGTCCTTCCACAGCTCTTTGGTCTTCACCATAGTGGAGTTTGGAGTGTGACTGTTTGAGGTTGTGGACAGGTGTCTTTTATACTGATAACAATGTCAAACAGGTGCCATTACTACAGGTAATGAGTGGAGGACAGAGGAGACTCTTAAAGAAGAAGTTACAGGTCTGTGAGAGCCAGAAATCTTGCTTATTTGTAGGTGACCAAATACTTATTTTCCACCATAATTTTCAAATAAATTCTTTAAAAAATCAGACAATGTGATTTTCCGGATTTGTTTTCTCATTTTGTCTCTCATAGTTGAGGTCTACCTATGATGCCAATTACAGGACTCTCTCATCTTTTTAAGTGGGAGAACTTGCACAATTGATGGCTGACTAAATATTTTTTTTCCCCACTGTAGACATGGCAAAAATATTGCTATGATTTTGTAGAAATGAATACATTATAACAATAATAAACAGGCTTCAAAGAGGACCTTTCATGTCTTCAGGCACATGTGGTTTTACATACCGCTAGAAAGCCGACAGCGCGCTGAATTCAGCGCACTGCCGGCTTTCCTGGTATGTGCCCTGGGGCTGGAGATATCGGCGGTGTAAGTTTCATGGTTTACTGTCAGAAAGACGTTCCTGACAGTCTAGCTGGGCTGTGAGGAACGCCCCCTCTCTCTGTACTCGCCCATAGTGCTGTACTGTCAGAGGGGGCGATCCTTACTGCCCTGCGATGACGCTGGGCTGTGAGGAACGCCCCCCAGTACAAGTCTATGAACGAGAACTGTCAGGGAGGGCGTTCCTCACAGTGCAGCTAGACTGTCAGGAATGCCTCTCTGACAGTAAACCGTGAAACTTACACCGCCGATATCTCCAGCCCCAGGGCACATACCGGGAAAGCCAGCAGTGCGCTGAATTCAGCGCGCTATCAGCTTTCTAGCGGTATGTAAAACCGCTTGTGCCTGAGGACATGAAAGGTCCTCTTTAAACACCCTAAGATCATGCCACACTAAGACCTGCCTCAACTCTTTAGGAATTAGGAATACATAAAGCACAAATCCTACACTGTATAAATATACACCATTTACTATAGATAACTAAGCATAGCATGTATGTACAATATAATACTGTATGTATACTTCATTCAAGAACATGAACACAAAAGTGAGCAAATTGTATTTAACACAATTTGAAAACACCTACAGTACAACTAAGAGGGGTTGCGATACAAATTATAATTGTAAAATTTGCTGTAACGAATTGAAAGACAATGGGTAAAGAAGAAATAGTTACCATGGTAACTGAGCATTATTATTATCCAACTAAGATAACCAACCCTGGCACAGAGCCAAAGAAGTCATTAGATAAACAATAGTAACACTAACCACAGATACCCAGTTCTAAAGTCCTAAAATGCTAGTTTAGAGTATACAGAATATGCTAAATTAGAGCATATAGTAAAATCCCTACAAAATAACATTTGCACAATTAAAGGAAATCTATCACCTAAACCCAGCATATCAACCAAGGCCCGCAGATAGATTAGGGGCACCTTGAGAATGGGTGCCTCCATTGTCCAGATATCACTGTTTTTCTCAATATCCAAATGATTTTTTTTGAAGCAAAGGCAACCCCCTGGCAACCCCCTCATTGCTCCAAATAGCTCACTTGCATTTCAACAAAATTGGTAATATCTTGGCAATGGAGGCACCAATTCACAAGGAAACAACACCATTTGATTCAGGTGACCCTAGCTTATATATCTGTGGGGCTGGGTTGAAATGCTGGTTCTGGTGAAAGACTCTATTTAACCTATAAATGATGCTTTTGCCTGTTTAGAATCGTTTCATAAGGTGCACAAATTGTAAACAGAAAAGATTGGTTAAAGCTTAACTAAACATATAGACAACTTTTGATTTTCTGCCAAGTTTTGTGTCATTAATAAATTTTTTAATATACTTTATTTAAAAAAAATGTCTCTTTCCTGTGAAATCCTACATTTTGTCTTGGGCATTATAAAACGAAGAAACATTTGGTGTTATATGAAAGAGATATCTCATCTTTCTTACAATACTAATGATGCAGTTACCTGTAACATTTCCAGAGATATCACTGGCTGAAAATAGTTGCATATAAATATCCCAGGTGCAGCTGCATCATCCAGTGCAGTGATACCTGTGGAAATTATACAGGTATAACTGCATTCTCAGTAGAGATGGGTGTACCGTGAGGCAGGTTCTTACCGAATATTCCAAATTGTTTGTTTTTTAACAAAACCGAACAAATGGCAATTCGTCTCGGACAAAAAAAATGGCTGCCGCCACGTATTTGACCAGGAAATACAGAGAAGACACGTGTGACACTTTCTGTGACCTTACAGTGCTGATGTCACATGGACTATATAAGGTTGTCCATCAGGCTCTAGTTGCTGTACTGGTGGACATACAAATGCATATATGATTAATCTCTCTGAATCATACAAAGCATAGTTCTGAAAAAGCAATAGGAATTCAAGCAGTAGTTTAGAGGACTAAGAGAACTTAGTCAGAACCAAGCAAGCACACAGGCAGATTACAGCAAGAAATCAATATATAGAATAGGATACGAGTGAGTCACTGAGCACATAGCTGTACTGCTGCTGCTGCTACATTCCTTCTTTAATTATCGAATTACACAGATACACAGTCAAGGCAAGTTATCCCTTTCATTGCCAATAATCTAATTTTGTCTGTCTGTTGTGCAATAGAGCAGTTTAATCTATATATACAGTCTTTCAACATAATTTTTACTGACAAGACAATCTTATTAGTGAAAAATCTTTTTTTTTTAGGACTTGTTTTTTTCATTAAATACATACTGCTGTTCTAATAGCAAAGCCCTGATTCTGCCTGCGTTAATCTGAAAAAAAAAAACCTTGTAATTTCATGGGGTTTTTATGCTCTTGTCACCAAATACATAGAGTGACATAGAGTCAAAGACTGTTATTAATCTGAAAAAAATATTCATTGCTGAAGCCTTTTTTTTGCTGTGCAAGTATGCAAATATGCACAGTATTGCAGCCTCCGCGAATCTAAAAAAAAAGAATCTCCATTATTTAAGTGTTATTTATGTTTTTTTAAAAAAATCTTTTTATGCTCTGGTCACCAAATTCGCAGTGTGACGGAGTGTTGTTAATCTGAAAAAAACATGTCCTGTGGCCTGGTCCATCATACTATGCTGTGCCGCACTGCCATACATGTTACCACAGCTGCCTACCACCAATGCCACCATTCAGCCAGACATGTCCAGCAGCCTGATCCATCATATTATGCCCTACCGCACTGCTACACATGTTGCCACAGCTACCACCACTGCTACCATTCAGCCAGACATGTTCAGCAGCCTGGCCCATCATATTATGCCCTGCCACACATGTTGTCACAACTAGTTCCACTACCACCACGCAGGCAGACATGTTCTGCACCCTGGTTCAAAACATTCTACTATACCACACAGTTGGCATAAAAAAAACAAAAATAAAAAAACCCCACAATTTTGAATTCACATCTGCTCACGGGATAATTTTTTTTTTTTTTTTTTTGAAAAGTCAATGTCCTGTGGCCTGGTCAATGATATTATGCCCGTCACACATGTTGCCACAGCTACCACCACTGCCACTACTCAGTGCCTTATAGTCTGGTCCATCACATTCTATCATGAGTTTGTATCCACTGCTTACTATTCGTTTTTCCATAGACATTCATGTCACATTCACTTTGACATATCTGCGACTGTGTTTGCCTTAGAGAGTTAGAAAATGGATGGATAGGTTCCTAGGAGCCCTAAAAGTGTTCTACACTATGTCTTAAGCCAATTTAAGGTGTGGTTGGTACCGAATATTGGTCCTGAGTCACAAAAACCCGAAACAAATCTTGAAAGGTTCACTCATCTCTAATTCTTAGTATCATATGAAAGATTAGAATCTTTTATAATGTCTGAGCCATTTGAAGTGACCTTCCCCATCCTCATTTTCTTTTCATTTCACTTCTTTCTTATTCTGATGGAGAAGAAACTCTAAAGCCCTTTTCAGCTAATTTGCATATGACTAAAACCTTGAGTTTCATGAAAATGGAGCTGCATTTCAGAATAAGAAAGACATCTTTGGAAAGTATAGAAGCAGCCCTACAAGGTACTGTTATTCGCATGAGAATGATTTTCCCGCTGACAGACTTCTTTTAAATACCATACACAACCAGCAAAGGTGCAATAAGCTACACCTAATATGGCAGACTATCAGCAAACAACCCTGAGAAAATGTTCTCATGATGCCGTTGCCGATTATTGATGCAACATCTGATTGACAGTTATCACTATTGACTACAAATAAAATCTAACATTGATAAAAATAGTATGGGTTAAAATAAAACAAAGCATTTTTTGTATTTATTTTTGAGACACATTTAAAAAAAATCATCCAGAGCCCTTTTCCACTTTCTTGTCTGCCTGTGAAGCCAATTGCTTTGATTGCAGTGATATGAGCATGCTGAAATGACTTGCCCTTGCTTGTGAGGCAAATGGAACATGCTAATAGAACTCATCGCATTACCCGATGCACAAGTGCCATAGCTCATTACCTTAAGATAAAAGGATATCATTGCAGACGGCAAGCAGAATTGACTTTCTGAGGCCCGACTTGATGATGATTTAATCAACTGCTCTCTTTCACTTCTCATCCCTGTGCCTGTCTGTTTCACAGGTGCCTTTAAATGAGACACTCAGAAAGTGAGCGAGGAGTAAGAAATTGCTGTCATTACTTTTCAAGAAAGAAGGTATGCAAATACGCGACAGAAAGATTGTGTTCATAATTGGCCCGCTAAGATACAACGATCATGCTTGACAGGTGAGGGCAAGTCATTTGTATGTCCTTAGAGTGAAGCAACCATTCTTATTTATGAATGCTAAACTCAAAAAGCAATAAAGGAATTTAGACTCGAAAAACCATGCAGTTCAACCCCAAGCCGAATCCATATACTGTACCAAAGATGCATGACAACAACAATTTGATAGATAGGCTGTTTAAATGTGCTCTATATTTACATTAGGATACATCATTATCTTATTAATCACGTCTGCAGAATGTAACATATTTATGCAAATTATAAATAAATCTCCTTGAAGCAAAAATTTGTGATGTTTGACCTACCAACAGTTCAACCCCCCCTTGTTTTCCATGATAAAGGTCCCCATGTCTAATGAATTACATTTTTGGATGGCTGGGTTATATGTGTGTCGCTTACCTGGGAACGAGAGGGCACCAGAATGTTTTATGGGTTGAAAGCAAGCCAGCAAAGACAGTATAATTCTTTACGCAATGCTCTTTTGAGGAACCTTGTATCATTGAATTTATGTGGATGGTACATAAAAACATACCACCTACCTAAACACGAACTACACCCCTTGGCCACTGTATTTTCTATTAGCAGTGACCTCTTTCAACAGTATATTGTGCCCTGCCACACTGCAAAAATCAATGCATGTACCACCGAAAAACTTACAGGACATAAAGGATCTTCTGCTCACATCTTGGTGGCAGATACCACAGGACACCTTCAGAGATTATGTGCAGTCCGAGTTGTTTTGGTGACACAAGTGTGACATATACATATTAGGCACTAGGTGCATATGCCGCACCCCAGATGGAGGAGACCGGAGGATGGGAGTTGTAGTGGCGGTTGGTGTGCCACCTGCTAGGCCGAGCACACTCACCAAGAACTCCAGCCCCACTCCTTGGCCGAACACGGTCAAGGGGGTCCTGCAGCACTACCGGATGGTAGTGGTAGTAATTTCCCTGGGGCGCTTCAAGTTGGAGAGGGGACCTCTCCTCTCTGAGCCGGTGTGGTGTTGGTCGGAAGGGCCCTGATGGTTAGGCAGGCATGACTCAGGAGACCAGCAGTGCAATTGAACAGGAACAGTTTTTATTCAGCAACTGAACAGAGGTAAACAGCAGGGGGTAGTAGTAGTTCAGTGTCTAATCCCCAAGCCTTGGTTATAGGAGGGTGCCCAGGGATGTTACAGGCTCTTTGCAGGCTCCTCCAACTACTCCTTGACTCGTGCCTCTCCCAGATAAGGATATTGGGGATGGAGTTACAGGGAGTCCTGACAGGGAACTGGTTACCTGAAGACTAGGCCTGCATGTGGTCCTCCTGTCAGGTTCCTCTCCTGCGTTCTGGCACGGCACAGAAATTGTCCAAAAGTTCAGACAGCAGCAAGACCCTTCTCAGGGCTGTCTCTTGTAGAGCCTGGGGCAGAAGACAATACTTCCTTGAGGCTATAAGGCTAGCCACTGGGCCTCAGTCCAGAAGCTGGGTGCAGGGATACTCTGCACTCTGGAACTGGCACTAGACTGGACTAGACTCTGAACTAGACTGAAGACCTACGGTAACCGTGGAGACTATAGTCTCCCACAACCCCACCCAGTGGCTAGTGATTGGCCAGGGCTGAACCAAGGCTAAGGTTTGAACACTGAGAGGGAAAAGCACAGGAAAAGCTGCAAACAATGACATATAACATATAGGACGGAACATACCAACATAACCCAGAGGCACAAAAGACAAACAGTTAAAGCAGTAGCGCTCTGGGATGCTGAACATATAGGCTTACAACCTTGGAAATTATTAATATACTGTAGAGTACAGGCAGGGGCACATTTGCCATGAGGCAAACTGAGGCAATGACTCAGCTGGCACCTTATGGCATAAACTGGGGGCAGCATTCTTTTTTAGTTTTTATTATTCCACTGCTGCCTCTATGTGGTGCTGCTCGCTACGTCACACCACTGAAGAATGTCAGGTTGTAACATCCTGGTGTTCTTCAATGTCAGGTACAGCGCCCTGGAGGTGGCAGCAGAAGCCGGCCTGGACAGAAGTGTGGATGGGTGAATAAACTATCGGCTGCTACCTATTGGAATAATCCAATAGGTAGCTTCCTAACATATGACTATGTGGGGGCCACAAAAAAAGGGATCATATACTGTGTGAGGGTCACATTAAAGGTATCATATACTGCATGGGGCCAAAAAAAGGGGTCATATTTCTTTGTGTGGGCCACCAAAAAAGGGGGTCATAAACTATGTGGGGTGCACAAAAAAGGAGGTAAAATAACGTGTGTGAACCAAACAAAAAGAGGCCATATACTGTGTGGGGACCAAAAAAAGGGGGTCCTATACTGTATGGGGACCAAATACTGTATGGTGACCAAAAATAAAAAGGGGGCCATATACTATGTGGGAGCCAAAGCAAAGGGGGTCAAAGCATATACTGTGTAGTGACCAAAATAAGGGGCCATATACCTTGTAGGGGCCAAAAAATTCTGGCCATATTCTGTGTGGGGTCTAAAAAAGGGGGCCATATTATATGTTGGGGGCCAGTAAAGGGAGGTAATATACTGTGTGGGCCTGTAAAGGGGGTGTGATATGTGGGGGCCAGCAATATGTAGGGGCATAATAAGATGATTTTTTGATCTGTAAATGGGGTTCAGCCTACAATTTTAATTAGGGGGACCCATCACACAGCCAAAGATTGCTGGGTCAGGTATTTTTTTTGGCGGGGAAGGGTCACCTTTCCATAATTCACGTCAGGCAGCACAGCGTCTAGGTTTAGTCCTGAGTACAAGAAGAGGAAGTTACTTAGCATGTTTTTTTCAAATATAAAATGCAATAAAAGACTGACATGGAAATGATTTGGAGGAGGTGAGTACTATATCCAGCATCATCTTGATGGCTTTCCTGTTTTTGATGCAGAAGCAGTATACTGGTACTGTATGAAAAAATCAAGGCTAGTAATGTTGAGAGGGCATTTGTGGATAACACTGCTAGGAATCCCTTAGGCTTGCACTGGGTAAACACTGACTTTAGGGGGCATTGTAACTCAAAGCTCCATAAGTCTACAGAAATCTTCTTTGACTGCTTGTATTTTTCTAATATACAGTTTCCAGTAGAGGATTTATTATTCCATATATCTGTACATACAGATATTATAGTATAGCGCATATCTCTTTAAATTTTTATTTCACATTTTCCAAACGTTTTCATTTCTGCCTACATTAGCTAAAAGGCACCTATTAATTATATTGTCTTCAATTATGAGCACGTAATAATAAAGCTATATTGTAATGCATATAACTTTTGCACTAAATGTTCCGATTGCATTCACAAGAAAACTCAGTCACTGCGGAGCGCTAATGTTTTCATGTCTCCAAAAATGCATATGGGGGTAATCATAGATAACATGCAGCTGCCAGCACGCAGAATGTCTCTCCAGACTACAAGGGTGAATAAAAGAGACTCTTCTGAAAATGAAAGAGAATTCTAGACTTAATCATTTCTTTCAAAAGCCAACAGAACAATGGTTTGCTTAGCTGGCATCCACACAAAGAAGCCATCTGTGCCAATAAAAACGAAACTATCTAATCATTCACCTCTGTATGTATAACCTTCCAAGTGTAATCAGGGACCCGGCTTAAAGTGCCGCAGAATAGTAGAACAAGATGGTGAACGTGAGTTACATCTCATTAGTGTCTGCCATGTTATATTTCATGTTATTGCATGCACAAGGCCATTTTCTTTGCTACTTCCCCTGTATTGGCACACCCTGTAGTGTTAAACTGCAATCCAGCTCCGCCATGCAGACATCTTTTTAATAATGTATATAAATAGCAGTGCCGGCTCCATTGTTTTACATTGACACTATTTGGTTATCTCTGCTTGCTGCAGGTGGCACTTTTTATGGCAGCACTTAGCTTCACTTTCAGAGGTGTAATCTATGCCTGTGCATTATGTGATCATGTTAATTAGATTTTCGTTTTACTCCACCCATCACTGAATTTTATGCCTGAGGTGTAACTATCATGCTTGTTATATCATTTTACTGTGTAAACATCACTTTCTCTGCCACACAGCACGTTTTTATGAAAAACTGGGAGACCGAATTATATACTGTGCAATGAGGCTAAACATAAAGAAAAGCCAATTTAAAATACATAATCCTAGCTTTTACTATATTAGACTATTACCCATTCACTTAACAAGCCTTTCAAGGTGCATTTACACACGTGGATAAAATTGTTGGTACCCCTCGTTTAGTGAAAGAAAAACCCACCATGGTCACAGAAATAACTTGAATCTGACAAAAGTAGTAATATATAAAAATTCTATGAAAATGCCTGGACAGAAATGATGGTTCCCTTAACTTAATATTTTGTTGCACAATCTTTTGAGGCAATCGCTGCAATCAAACGACTCCTGTAACTGTCAATGAGACTTCTGCACCTCTCAACAGGTATTTTGGCCCACTCCTCATGAGTAAACACACTCCAGTTGTCTCAGGTTTGAATGGTGCCTTTTCCAGACGGCATGTTTGAGCTCCTTCCAAAGATGCTCAATAGGATTTAGGTCAGGGCTCATAGAAGGCCACTTCGGAATAGTCCAATGTTTTCCTCTTAGCCATCCTTGGGTGTTTTTAGCTGTGTGTTTTGGGTCATTATCCTGTTGCATGACCCATGACCTGCGACTGAGACCAAGCTTTCTGACACTGGGCAGCACATTTCTCTCTAGAATCCCTTGATAGTCTTGAGATTTCATTGTACCCTGCACAGATTCAAGACACCCTGTGCCAGATGCAGCAAAGCAGCCCCAGAACATAACAGAGCCTCTTCCATGTTTCACAGTAGGGACAGTGTTTTTTTCAAGATATGCTTCATTTTTCCGTCTGTGAACATAGAGCTGATGTGCCTTGCCAAAAATGTCCATAGGATATTCTCCCAGAAGCTTTGTGGCTTGCCAACATGTAGTTTGGCAAATACCAGTCTGGCTTTTTTATGATTTGTTTTCAACAATGGTGACCTCCTTGGTCGTCTCCCATGAAGTCCACTTTGGCTCAAACAACGACGGATGGTGCGATCTGAAACTGATGTTCCTTGAGCATGAAGTTCACCTTTAATCTCTTTAGAAGTTTTTCTGGGCTCTTTTCTTACCATTCGTATTATCCTTCTCTTTGATTTGTCATCAATTTTCCTCCTGCGACCACGTCCAGGGAGGTTGGCTACAGTCCGGTGGATCTTAAATTTCTGAATAATATGTCCAACTGTAGTCACAGGAACATCAAGCTGCTTGGAGATGGTCTTATAACCTTTACCTATAACATGCTTGTCTATAATTTTCTTTCTAAGCTCCTGAGACAACTCTTTCCTTCGCTTCCTCTGGTCCATGTTGAATGTGGTACTCACCATGTCACCAAACAGCACAGTGAGTATCTCTAGCCCTATATACAGGCCCACTGACTGATTACAAGATTGTAGACACCTGTGATGCTAATTAGTGGACACACCTTGATTTAATATGTCCCTTTGGTCACATTATTTTCAGGGGTACCATCATTTCTGTCCAGGCCTGTTTCATGAGTTTTCTTTTTTTAAAAATTCTGTTGAAGCATGGTTGAAAAGCAATGTCTGACTTTCATTTGTTCATTTTCATATAATTTTTATATATTATTACTTTTATCATATTCAAGTTATTTCTGTGACCATTCTGGGTTTTTCTTTCATTAAACGAGGGGTAGCAACAATTTTGTCCACGTGTGTATATATTCAGGTTTTGAAGGCAAAACAAGATGTGGATTATAATAGGAGTGAAGGTATAAAGGACAGGTGCAACAAAAACTGCTGACGATAAAATGTTAAGTGGATTATCTATTAATATATCAGGTGAATCTAACCTTAAAAATTGTATAGCATCTTCCCTTGATTCTCCAAATTGTGAATCACTAAGGCTGCATTGACAAGACGTGATTGTTTAGCAGTTTGTTGATGCATCAGTCTATTTTTGACAAATGTTTTGTATCTGTATGGCATCCGTTTTCACCAACCCTCATAGATTTGGGTCTACTCAGTAATCCTTGAAAACTGTCAAAAATAAGACTTCATACACAATCCAGTAAAAACAGTTGTGTGGACAGGTTCATAGACTAGCATTGATTTTAGTGTGACAGCCACTGAAAAAATTGTCTGTTACAAAGCTGTTTTTCAAGTTCATGTGAATAAAGCCTGATTCAGAGGTAAACCCTGAGCTGGTCAATTAATTTGCTGAACAGGAAATAACCATTTAACAGTGTGCCATTTCACCCAATAATTTAGCACTCTTACGCTAGGTTCACACCTGCATTTGGGTTTCCATTTTGGGGGTCTGCTTGGGGACCCCCCGAATGGAAACCTAATGCGCTTAAAAAAGTGGTTACCTTCGGAAAAGGGCAGAAAATGCAGAGAGAAATGCGTTGATTACAGGACATTTCTCTCCGCATTTTTAAAGCGGATTGGGGAACGGAATCCCCATGCGGAGACTGGGCGCAGGTGTGAACTTAGCCTTAGGCTGGAATCAGTGACTTTGTTGTGTTAAGTGTCAATTAAGGTTCGTTGCATTTAGTACGTTAAAGGGGTTTTCTGGACAAAAATTTTTAGTGCTATTAATAGGTTAATAAGTACACCCAAATAAATTTAGCAGTGTTTTGAGTGATTTCTGGGTTCTCTGGGAGCTCCTGGCATGTTCTGCATTTGTTTTCATCTGCATCTTCCTGTTTTGTGCCTTTACTACAACTCCCATGATTCCTTGGCCTGCACTCAGAGCTGAATCAGATGCTGTTTTCTGTGCACATGCCAGTTTTCAGACTTTTTGAGGCGTTTTTTTTTTTTTAAATAACGTTTACAAAATGCTATGAAGAAAAAGGCAATGTGTTTAAGGCTTTTTACATTTTCCTAATAAGCAACCTGCAAAACCTGGCCACACAATTTCTTGCAGCATTTTCATGGTAAAAATATCTGTAAAAAAAAAACAAACTTGAAAATGCAAAGAAACTGGAAGTTTGCAACCACCCTAAGGCTTTGCAGAAAAGCAGCTTTTTTTGTTGCAGATTTTGTTGCGGTTTTTTTAAGCCAAAGCCAGGAGTGGCTTGAGCAGAAGGTAGAAGTATAAGAACCACCTTTATATTTCCCATTCCTTTTGTGGCCATTTTTGGCTTTGGTTCAAAAAACCTTAACAAAAACTGCAGCAAAATAAAGCTGCGTTTCCACAATGTGGAGCCTCAGCCTCAGGATGGTTTCATACATAACTGATTTTTGCAAAAATGCCAGGTTTATGTTGCAGCAAAAGTCACTTCAACCAAATATTAACTGTAACATTTTCCCATTGTCTTTTCTATAGGAAAGAAATGCCTAAAACAAAGCATATAAAAGTGTGTGATGAAACAAAAAAACAAAAAACTAAGGCTAAGGGCATACGTAGGGAAATGCAATGAAAAGACACATAAAAAAAAAAACACTGCAGAAATGCAGCATAAAAGCAGCGAAAATGCAGTGCAGTGTTTTTCATTTTTGCCTCCCCAAATAAATCTATGGGGAAAAAATGCAGCATTTCTACAGGTAAAATTAACATGCTACTTTTTCCACAGTGTTTTATTTCTGCAATGTGTGAATGAGATAAAATTAAATCGCATTCACTTTGCTGGGACTATAGACCATTTCCTTTTTTTTGGAAAGCGTTTTTGCAACAGCCAAAAACGTAGCATTTCTGCAACGTGTTGGCTAAGCCTAAAGCAGTATATGCAGTGGATGTTACACTTTCTTCATCTTGAATGCTGGCGCCCCCTCTTTCAAAAAAAAAAAAAACGTGTGTGGAAGTATACAACAATATGTTATATATACTTGCAAAATGTGAATTCTATAAAATGAGCTCTTTCAATGTGTTTTCTCATACTGCAAGCCTAGCACAGTATATTCCATATTGTTTAGAGAATATGTCTATCCATCTTTCTCTACACACAAACACGCACACACATGCATGCACTTCACAGATATTCTTTCACAATGAACCTGCTGATAAATGTTACATCTACCAGTGGAACATGTGCCTCTTGGGATGGTATGAACCATGGCTGCCATTTCCACAGTTAAAATCTAAACAGTGCCAATTTGATGTACTGCCATCAAGGACTTTCTAAGAGCTGAACACCCTGATGGTTTTGAGATGCAAAAATCTCATTGTAAAATGGGTTTCCTCTCCCCCTGCCTCTGTTCCATCTGCTGCTGGGCCAAGGCACAGCCGGCTGCCTGCCTGTCACAGCATGTATTAAAATTAGCTGGGGAGGAGGTACTCAGTTGTGCTAATTACATTTTAATCATTGGAAATGTGTTGGCAAATCAAGCCTTGATTGCCATCTCCGAGTCTGCCTCTTCCAGCAGAGTGAAGGGGCTGTCTGCATTAGCTAAGACCTGCTGGGCTTTCTCCTTTCATAGAAGATAGAATATGGTGCCTGCTGGCTCACCACAGAGACTGCTTTGGCACATTATTAAAAAGCCACAAGGCTTGTTGCAAATCAGCACTGTGTGAGATCTGCTCATTCTCAAATCCCCAGGTATCGGAAGCCACTTGGAGCTTTTAACTATATATTTAGTACGCTGGTTTAACTTGTGGGCTTGTAGCACTTTAGCATACAATATAAATGAATCAGCTTTTGAGGACATTGGGAGGGAAGTGGGAGGAAACATTTGTTAAAGCAATTAATATGGGTATAACTCTCCACATACACCGCATGTAAGAAAGCTTTTAGCAACAGGTGGGGACTTAATATTTTATGATAATGTTGGACATGATTGTTCCAGTATAATAGACTAAGATATAACATTTCCATTTTGGGTTAACATTAATGTTTTGATCTTATTTTGATAATTATAATTTATCTTTTTTTTCAGCAGTATGCTGTACTGTTATGTGGGGTATTTAATGCACCTGAAATTTTGCTTTTTTTTTTTATACATAAAGTATACATATAGAAATGTAAGCATAAATAGTTGCACAAACATACACTGTAAAATATCACATGTAAAGTTGGCCATACATATTAGATTGGTCACACCCATCCATGTATATCTGGGTATTTTGACAATGCCACATAGACAAATGTGCGGGAAAGAAGATTCAGGTATGTCCTATCCTTTATTTCCCTCTGCTCACTAAAATAAGCATGTGCATTTAGCCAAGACAAACACTTATGCTTATCAGGAGATTGGGGGAAAATATGTGTTTAACTGCCAGTTATTTTATTTGTCGCAATGTAATAATATCCTATTTCTGATACCCAAAGGAGGCCATATGCATTAGAAGTAGACTGCTGGTTGAATGAAGAACTTCTAGTGAACGATCATTCTATCAATGCAGCCATACAATTTTTAGTCCATATTGTCCATTACAGTCATCTGAACTGTCCATACTGTACATGTTTGATAACAATGGGCGAACAACAAACAATCTTTTGGAAAACCCTGTATCTAGCTATGTATGTTCTTCATTGTATTATATTCACTAATATTTACTGTCATTAGTCTGGAATGACTACCACCTCTGCCCTATGACTCCAATGGCCAATGTTAAATATGGACCATATTCTTTCTCTACTGTGGAGCCACATGTGGCTTTTAGAGCCCCTGAAAGTGGTTCCCTAGTTATTGATAGTTTGAAATATTTTGCCCACTAGTGGGACGATGGAAGCATTACCATTACTGTTACTAGAGGAATAATGATACCATTTTTTCATATATTTAATAGCTTTAGTCTAAAAGAGAATGTGTAACATTAAAGAGACCCATAGAAACACAAATTAATGAAATTTCAAATTACCTAATAAAATTGATAATTATAATGATATCTGTTATTGAAATTGTAGTTTTCTGTGCTAAGTGTTTAGAAAGAAATGTTGAATGACAAATTTTCTGAAGGAACTGTAGTCTAAATGCCCTACCTTCTGTGTCTATTTTCATTGAGCACAATAGGAAATTGGCACAATATGGTGTTATTTCCTTGATATCAGAGCAACACAGTGTTTATGACATACAACATATTCTCCAATTCCTGGTTTAAACAGGCCAGTTGGAAGAATCATGACATGCATGAGAATGAGTGGATTTGCTAATCTGGAGAGAATTCCCTGTCTGTCTCCAGGTGATTCAGAAAAATATGCCCACAGCACTTCTATGAATCATAAATCTGTCCAGGTTGGTTCTGACCATGTTGCAGAAGTAATTTCGACTGGCACATCTGATGAAAGAACAGATTTGAAAACAGTAGTGTGCGGAACCCTAGAGGGTTTTTTTCTTGGCTAATATTCCATGCACCTTATGGCACTAGCTTATATCTCTGAACATTACAAAAAAAGTCATGACATGAGAATGGATTTTGAAAAGAATGAATAACCCTTTCAGTGCTGTATCCAGTCAGTCTGGCTAGATTACTTAGATTTGAAGATGTATTCATTGCACTGAAGGTGCTCGGCTGTGTAAGTCAAATTGCTACAACATAGGAATAAAAAATGGTATTTTGATTAGTAAAGTCATAATGTTTGTAAGTTAAGAAGGGTTGTATCAAAATGAAAAACGTAATGCCCATGGGCTATATCTGGTATTGCAACTGAGCCCCATGCAATTGACTAGGTCTCGGCTGCAATATCAGAAACAGCTAATGGAGAAGTGCAGTACTGTTTCTTAAAAACAAACAAACAAAAACCCCTTTTTTGTAGTCCTTTACAATTTATTCTTTTATGCCTACCTGCAGCTCTATGTTAATAGTATACTTTTTACGTGGCTTGATTTATCTTTTCGAAAGAAATACAATCCCAAAATGATTTAGTATTTTACTCTGCCAAGCCAAACCAATTAGGTCTGCAAACTTCTAATTTTGGTTACCCTACTAAGTAGAGATAACATTAGCCACAGTCTAGCTGCATTACAGCTACTAAGCAAACATTTTCTTGAGTTTATTTTGAAGAGATCTTATATGCTCTCATATGACACTGTAAAGCTAGAAATAGAGAGAGTATGCTGCCATTACTGTACAAGGCCATCAGGAGCACACAGAGAAGAGATCATCAGTGACATGGAAACAGCTCTGGTTTCAGAAGCCCCTTGACAGCCAGTAGAGAATGTAACAATAAATACAGGATGCTATTCTGATGGGGTTGACGTCTGATGGGGTGATGTATGAAAACTAGGGCAAAGGATTATAGTGGTGATGACCAATTCCCAGTTAAAACTCGTGATAACCACTGTCACTTGGGTGGCCCTCTATATAAGTTCAATCTATGTCTTTAACCATTTCAGGACCCTGCCATTTTCCTTGTTCAGGACCGGACACATTTTTGGGTTTTTTTCGTACATGCAATTTTGGGGGGTATAACATTTTTTTTTTTCATTATTTAATATCAATTTCCCTCTCCCTTACAGTAATTTTTACATAGGTGACATATACTGTCTCAGGGGTTGGGCTATCTGTCTGTCTTTTTATTTATTTTGTTATACATCGTGCCCCCCATAAGGTCATAATAGACCTCTGGGGGAATTTTAACATTACTCTTTTTTTTTTTTAGGTGATTTTTGCGGCAACTTGGACTGATGCATTAGCCTTAGTTACAGGAGGAATGCCGCTTCCTAAGCTACCCTGCAGAGCCCCTGGAGGATCATGTGACCACCAGGATGGAAGGGGAGTTATATCATGGCAGCTCTCATAGCTGTGTACACAGTGATCAGTTAGGTTAGTCCCTTCTCTATGAGAGGGCAGCTCTCCGCTTCTACAGCTACACGACTTTGTGCAGCTGCTTAAACCCACAAGGTCGTACAGGTACATTGACTAAATTTGGCAGTCCAGAACCAGTTAAAAAGCTCAAAAAATGAGTGGCTAATGTTTAACAGATCTTAACATTTGTTACATAAAGTGTGCAAGTAAATGGTACTGAACTCATTCAAAGCATATCATATTGTCAGTCTTATAATGTAAGTTCCCCTTTCACATAATCTTCATGTGACACACCATGTCATAAAAAGTAATGGAAGTAAACATGAGTTAATCCTGTGACTTTCTGAAGTCTTGCAAAGTAAATGATAAAGATGAATGCCTTTTATTGAGGCCTGGCTGCTATTGTACAGCAATTGTAATGTGATCACAATGAAGGCCTTCGGTGTTTAATAGTTTCCAGATACTGAATATGATCTTAAGGCTTTTATTGAATCTTTTGGGTTATTCTCCTGTTTCTATAGAAACTTCATCGGTCCCTCAAGTAAATGCAGCACATGATCCCCAGGAGGACTCGATTCAGATAATGGAGACAGGGAAATGAAAATCTAAATAGGGAACCAAGAGGCAAGGTGCTTTTTAATTTGACTCAGATGTGATTCATAGTTAAAACATCTGCCATAAAACATGACTAACCTTGTAAATAGTGCCATTCACCTTCAGCTATGGAAATACTTTCTTTATGCTCACTGTACTACATGGTATCTAATGTGTAACAAATTAAAACTATAACCATATATTGTAAATGTCAATACACTAACATTTTGATTTAGATACAATTGGCATGCTGCAAATAAATCTGTTGTTCAATTGACAACAATAAAGGAACTCTAAAAAAGATTAGCAATTATCAATATAATCTAATCGCCATTCATCCTCTCCTGCCCTATATGCAATGAAACTTATTCTGTAAGTCTTCTGATTTTTATTCATTTCTATAAACTGCATATTAGACCAGTATCAGGCTAGGAGACAGCTTACTACAGTAGGCAGAAGGCAAGTTCTCTTTGTGATCAATGTAGGGGTATCACAATGCACCTTGCCACTCTTGAGGCTCTTGGTGGGATCAGCAAACTATCTTATGTTTGTGGGAGCCTCCTGACTACACTATAACAGATGATGTAGGGAGAAGGAAAGATCTAACATGATGAATCTTCCCATGCCCGATCCTTGGTTTCCCCAGAAGATAAGCTGCCACCATAAGAGTGCACACCCAGCAGAACTGAATGTGCTTGTCTATTGAAAGATCAGAGAAATAGTTAAATGAGCGTTTGGCTCATGTAATGGCAGCTTTGGTCTCATTCACTTATCTGCCTCTTATCACCCTTTCCCCATCAATTGAAAACCTTTTGTATTGAAATAAAACAGAACATAATAATCAAATTCTAAGTTATACTGTATAGATATTTTGGAGAAAAGTAATGCCATTTTACAGTGCATCCAAGTGTATAAAAAGTTTCTCTTATCTTAGTTTATTGTCTTTCTGATTTTAGAAACCCCCTATGGGGAAGATACAGCCAGCTATCGATACACATAGTATAACATATCAAATATGACATGTCCACCATTCAAATGAACAACTGCCTATGAACAACTTTCAACCAGATTGTAAGCCCTTGTGGACAGGGTCCTTTATCCCACTGTTCCAGTTGGTCACTGTTAGTATTGTACTTGTTTTGTGTATTTTGAGTATTGCATGTAAACCCTAAATTATACAGCACCTTTAATTCCATGGTGCTGTACATAGAATCACTACTTTGATTATCTAGATCAATTTCTCATGTGATCAGGACCAGTCCCCACCTCTTCCTGTCTTCTTTGGCAGTGAATACATTTTAGAAAAATGCTGCTATCAGCTTTAATGTCATCGCGTTCATGGTGGGTGTGACGAACAATTGAAGTCATTTGCACAATGGACAACACATAACACCTTTAACATGGGAATTCCAAGGAAATCAACATCTTAGGCTCTGTACAGTTATGCATTTGGAGGTTCCAATAGGTCTTCTATCAAGTTTTCTGTTTTGTTTTGTTTTTTGAGAAGGAAAGAATAGCGCAGTCTGCAATGTTATTCGTGACTTCAAATACAGATGTAGCAGAATTAACCTGACGTTCTGCAATCGGTTAAACTGCTGCAGCATGATATCTTAACACAGAAGACAACAAAAAACAATGAAGTCACTGGAAAAACATATTTCAATGACTTTTCATTGTTTTTTGTTGTCTTCTGTTATAAGAACAGTGAACTGAAACATTGACAGAATGAAGGATCTTCAGTTTATCTTCAATTGGAAAAATAAACAAACATGACAGAAGAAATCCTTCCATCTTAAACATTTAAAGTGAATGATGAAGGATGCAAATGGAAGGAGCTTTGTCTGCATCCTTCATTCTGTCAATGTTTCAGCCCGTTGTTCTGATCATATGATGGACTGCATGACAACAGTGTGAACATAGCCTAATTGACATATTAACATATGCCTATTGTTATTATGTATTAAGTCAAATATATTAATCTTTAGAACTTCATGCCCCAAACTGATGAATGCTATTTAGGCAGTGGCAGATGTCAAACTGGGTACAAGCAATAGCTAGTTTAGAAATATAACTATTAGTGAGGTTTGCATTCACTTGTATGATGTTTGCTTTGCTTAAATTCTTCCACAACTTATTGTTTTTAGAGATGCATTTTCCTGGTACTTGTCATTGAGAACTTTAGCATGTGATCCTTCTGTGATACCTCTCCCTGCCGCAAGCAAGGTGACAACTTAATAAATTAGTAGCTGTTGGCTACTTATGGACTGAATGGGAATACACCAGCTGCTTGTCTTATTGGATAGAATGCATGATTAATTTATTTGTTTTACCATACAGCGCGGAGGAGGTTTGGCTCCCACAGTTCTGCTACGCTAGCAAGAGTTATAAGATATCAGCCACTGGCTGATTAATGTGAAATGCTCGTAACTGCATGAGCACACACCACACATGGATCTGTCCATGCCCTACGAAGGAAATGTAAAAGAGATTTCATGCTTTACTTTTTTCAAAACTTCCAATATCTGCTAGCTTTTATTATCCACAATGATTTACAATAAAATACTTTTAAGAAAATCCTATGATTGATTACTTATTGGTGGTGAGAGTCATAGAAGTAGTAGTAATAGGGACAATACATTTAACTAGTATTATGTTTACATCTGATGCTTTATATTACATGATAATGTAAGTAATTTACAATATCAGTAGTAACATCTGTACCTCTGCCTTCAACTATATATGGAAGAACAACAGCAAACAGAGAAGGTGCTCCAAAGTAAATAACAAACTGGGTCTCCCAATACATGGATAGGTCTTTTCACTCAGAATGGAAGGGCCTATTTATTTTACTTTCTTTGCCCCTTGGGTTTGTAGGTGGGACTCCACAGATGTTCATCAGTTCAGGTTTTTCCAAAGTGACTGTAGGCTCTGGAGCCTGGCCTAGTGTGTGGCTGTGGGCCTCTGAGGGGTTGCCCTCTGCTACAGACTGCCACATGTTTATGTCAGTTATAGTTGTGTACCAGTCACTTTGAAAAGAACCACAGCTGGTCTCTTTGGGACCCTGTAGCCACTATACTATTGCCTTTCATGGATGCAAGCATGCAACATGCTCAGCACTTGATCCCTATGCTGCAACCAAGAGAGTGTCCCCAAGGCTCAATTACAGTTCCAGACCAAGTCCACATAACTGATGGAACTATCCCTTTATGGGTCAAACAGACACCTGCTTTAGTTGCAATATAACATGAGTTTGTAGGTATAATACACTCGCAAGGATCCAAATGATAACCCTGTGGTTCTTGACACCTAGAAGGAGATGGGATACTTCAGCAGAAGTTGACACTGTATAGTCTCCACAGGAGGGTTGCCACACAATCATTCCACAGACTGTCTTTAACAGTACAGTGATCAAAGTACAGGAAATTTTTCTCAGCTCCCAAGATAAATCTTCGCTCTCTACCTAGGAGTCTCTGCCTTGTCTGTCCTTCTGTCTGCAATTTTATATTGTCAGGGTTGCACTCCCTTTATTTCCTACTACTAATCTCTTCCTAATTCATCCTCACTGAAGGACCATGTGGCAAAGCCCATGTATGGGTCCTCAGTGGTGTTGGTCTCCTTCTCCTCCAGACAGGAATCCAGAAAACTCTGTTCAGCAGCAACACAGGAAAGTTGAAGAGTCACACACAACAAAGTTGTGGATGTGTGTGCTGCACAGATAACAAAAAGAATGGAATTATCCAGTATGGCCTCTTTTCACGATCCAGTGGCAGTCACATGTGCTCTGTCTATGGTACGTACACTCTTGCAGAGACACATAGAGATTTTTCTCAAGTATGCTGTATGCATTTGTGGAAAAAAATCCTTTTCCAGTGTCTCCTGGCCTCTGGCATTTGTCATGTGCCCGGGATCACCACCGCTGAGGCCTGTTATTGGACCTCAGTGATCACATGGGACATGACAAAGTCATGACCCTTGGTCAAAGGAGGCCCCAGAGCATAATAGTGTTTTGGAAAATTCTGGTTGGATCTGGTTCAATATGAATCAGTTTGCTTATCCTTACTTGTGAATTGCAGTCTTTGAAAGGGAACATGTCAAGTAATGACCTTTCCAAGGGTGCCCCTCACTAAGCTTTCTGTTGTGAAAAGTCAACTTATAAGCTTTTAAAAGCTTAGATCAGCATATGCAAATTTACCTTAACTAGTAACGGAGAGTGGGAAGCAGCTTCATCTAGTCATGCAGTCGTCACTGTAAATAACACATTGTGAGGCCAGCAGTTAGGATATTAGGCCGACATCACATATTGAGGGATATGTCAACCAAGCTACATAGTGTGCGATCTAGCACAATTACGGCATGAATAGATGAAGCTGCTCCCCACGCCCCATGGCTAGTTATATTTGCATACGCCAACCTAAGGTTTTAAAAGTTTACAACTTAAATTTTCAGCAACAGAAAGCTTGGTGAGGAGCACCATAGGGGTAGGAGGGAAAATGTTAAAACTGTTTTGACCAAGGTTGTGATGTTGTAACTTGATATTAGTCCTATATCTATGGAAAGTAATGTCAGGTGCAAAATAACTATGATATATATTTATGTGAAAGATTTAACATTAGATAAAGTCCTATTTTGCTAGATAGATAGACAGATGATAGATTGATACTGTAGATAGATTTAGATGGTTAGTTACTAAAATCATGCTTCAAAATGACACAGCTCCCACAGAGGAAGCAGAATATCTTAGTCTCAAGGTGAGGTTTGATAGACTGAATGGGATTAACTATACATTAGATGTAAGAATATGTTTGAAGCGAATGCTTTGTTTTGCATAGCTGTAAGAGGGAATTAAAATGAATAATTTACCAGTTTACTTTGTGATTTGGTTGTTGCTTGCCAGTGTTGGTCACAAAGGGAGTAAGTATTAGGTGAAAAGCAGAAAAGGAAGATTGCCTTGGAATGCTTAGCGAATAAGCTGCTTTCTGTAGATGCAAAGAGGATGCCTAATGTGGATTCTGGCAGAAACAGATGGTGCCGGAGGGCAGCTTTCTGTAGCAGTGCTCCTGGGGGTTAGGCAGGGAAAGATAGAGGGAGGTACAAGGAGTGAATAGGGATTATTTTATAGTAGCAGGTAAAACCCATTTGTCACAGCATCTCCAACTGGGCTTTCAGCACAAAAGTTAATATCTGAAACCAATGAGGCATTCCGCCCTATGATTCTAGAAAGGGAAGAAAGGAGAGATACAGCTCTGAGCTATCTTTCTTGTCTTTAAGAAGAAAACATGGCAGGCTTTGCTGTTCCGTGAAGAGCTTTGCTTTTTTTTTTTTTGCTTTCTATTTTACTTTCATACATAAAGGACTAGTTATGGAGCAAATAGCACTTAATGGTATAAAACCTTGAGGGAATGAATAAGGGAACACAAAGAAAATAAATGCATTCTTATTCTGTTTTCCACTGAGAAACCTCACTAACATCATCAAAGGGCAATTCATATTATGCATTTACTTTCTGTCTTCTAACACGTACTTCTCCTTCCCCTCCCAGTTTCAATGTGAAAGCTTATAACAACTTATCTAAGTTTTCTAATGTTTTAAGTAAGTCTATGTCTTTCTCTGTAAGATAACCCAGAGGGTTGGAGACAATTTAATAGTAGAAATCATTTATTTGTAAGGGGAAAAATGAAATGCTCAATTCTGAGATTTGAAGATGCAATATCGTGTTCCTACTGCAGATATGTGAAAAAGTAAATATTCCACATACTTCATTGCAGTTATAAGGTTTCTGTTCTTGTGCTTTACTATCATGATTTACCATGTTTGGAATGGAATTTATAAAAATGAATATATAGATTCACTACTAATCATTGAAAGGGTATCTAATGTCAGGTCCGATCATGTTACAGTAACATCCATCAAAAAAGTACAGCATAGTCGACAATGGTGATATCCATTCTGTACTGCCAGCAGTGGTTTAATGGAGGTGGCCAGAATGTCCATAGAGTGCTTGTGTTTCGGTTGCTTTGCCATTTAGGCTTGTTTCCCATTCCGTGTGTGTGTGTGGGGGGGCACTTATGACACAATCAAAACATTGGGCAAACAGTTTGATTTTACATGTCATTTCTTTTTACAGATGGGCCAGAGTCCGACCAATAACTCTCTCAGATCACACCCCAACCACAGTCTCCTTGGCGTGGTCCTCACTGTCACCATGAGAGTGGTTGTGGAGATTGAATGAGTTATGGCTTGACTCCTGTCCATGTGCACTCCCTAACAGACAACCTTCAGATGTATTTTGATACCAACACAACACCAGATATCTCGGCAACTATCACATGGAAGAAAATACACAAGACCTAAATAAGAGGAATATTGGGGATAAAAAAATAAAACGAAACAGGAATATAATGTTCACTCACTCCTCTCCCCGATAACCAGTGTTGAAAAACTACTTGAAAGATCCCCAACAAAAGATCTAGAAAATGAACTAAAGAAGCTGAGGACTGAACTGAAAGATTTACTCAATCGTAAGTTGGCAGCAGGCGTAGCACACTATAAACAATACTTGAATGCCCATGGAGACAAGGGAGGCAAACTCATGTCAGCAAAAATGGAAGGTCAAAGCATTTCTAAGCCATATTAAGGCCGGCTGATGGTTTGATCCAAAAGACCACATTTGGCATAGCTCAGGTCTTCTGTGAATATTACTCTACTCTTTATAACATCCCCCTCTTTCAGAAGCTTCAGACATATTTATACAGCTATGAATTAAAGACTTTTTAGATACAATAATCTTGCCTTCATGCTCTGAGGATGAGGCATGGGGCATTATGAAACCAGTAACACTCCAGAAACTAAAAGAAGTTCTACAATCTTTTCCTCTTGGGAAATGTCCCAGATGGCCTTACAATAAGGTACTATAGACAATTCCAGGATGTCCTACTACCCCACCTATTGACAATGTGAAATGAAATATTACAAAGTGGTAAGTGCATAGACTAGTCACTAGAAGCATAACATTACCAAAGAAAGGAAAGGACCGGACTTTGCATCCAAGTTACGGACCTATCTCGCTATTAAACTTGTGTCTCATGATCTGGACCAAACTTTTTGCTTTCTCCTTAACCTTGCTCATCCTGATCAAAAAGACTTTGTACCTAGGAGGGAGGGTAGAAACCATGTGTTTAATGAATTGTATACAATATGCCCATGACACATACCCTGTTAATTGTTCTCGGGATCTTTCAACTAGGTGGCATGGGACTTCATGTATTCTACATGATAGCAGTTCCATTTCCATGTCCATTTTATCCAAGGAATTTTCACACTTTATTGCGAGTAAATGGGGTATTGTCCCCCTCTTTCAGTATTAGTAATGGAACAAGGCAGGACTGCCCCCTATCCCCAGTAACAGTACTTTCACTTATTAACTCTTTCTCACAAGGCAATCCCCCCCCCCGGGTGTTTTTTTTTCACCCTTCATTCAAATTGTTAACTTACACTCTCCCAACCAGTTTATTAGTTGCTATTACATCATAGAGAAATGGAAATAGGCTCCAGCAAAGAGATCTAGCACTGCCTCCATATTAAGAAAAGTGTGGAGAGTGGAGGTGCTGACTGATGCTGATTTTGTATCTCTCTAAAAAGATAATGGATATGCCTTAACTGTGTTTTCTTTATTTCTGTTTATTCACTGATTGTAGGTTTCCCTGTTATCCACCACATATATCTTACAATCCAATGTTCTAAAGCCAAAAATATTGCAGGTGACATGTCAGACACATTGTGGCAAATTTATTAAGACATGCACATTGTATGCCAGTCTTAATAAACAGCCCAACTGGTAAAGGATGGAGAAATTTATGAAGAGGCTGCAGTCTGTTTGCTATCCTTGCGCCATAACGAGAATCTACAGCAGTAGATTTTCATTGTAACTCATACCTGAAAACTGGTGTGAATTATAATAAATCTGTGGGACCAAGGCAGGAATCGAGGCTTGAGAGGTGCATTTGCATTTGGGAATGAATATCACCATATGTCTGTATATGGAGTGCAACAGAGCCATAAATACTCCATTAGGCTCACTGCATAAAAGATGCCCATACACCTTGAATAGCTGATGGCTTAATATTTCTCCAGACTCCCCAAAATGCATACATGTTTGGTACCACCAAACATGTATGTGTTTTCAATAGAGGAGAAGGGAATAAGCCAATGCCTGACACCTCTGATATCTCCAAATGTTCCAAACAAACCTCACCCTATGGACCTCAACAACTACAGATCAGTAGCATTGACATCCCACCTGATGAAGATCTTAGAGAGATTGGTTCTCACACATCTCCGCCCTCTAGTGAGCCTGGCTATGGACCCTCTCCAACTTGCTTATCGGCCAGGCATTGGGGTGGATGATGCCATCATCCACCTTCTGCACAGGGCTCTTTCTCACCTGGAGAAACCAGGGAACACTGTGAGAATAATGTTCTTTGATTTCTCCACTGCTTTTAACATCATACAGCCAGGGTTAATGAGAGACAAGCTGGCCCTTGCTGGAGTGGACCACCACCTCTCCAATTGGATCCTAGACAAGCAGGGGACGAGCATCGAGATTGTGAACACCTATAAGTACCTGGGTGTTCTCCTTAATAATAAGCTGGACTGGGCAGATCACATGGATGTCATTTACAGGAAGGGCCACAGTAGGCTCTACCTGCTTAGGAGGCTGAGAACCTTTGGAGTCCTGGGGGCACTTCTTAGGACTTTTTTCAACTTGGTAGTGGCATTAGCCATCTTCTTCGAAGTGGCCTGCTGGGGGAGCAGTATATCAACCAGGGATAGGAATAAACTTGACAAGCTGATTAGAAGGGCCAGCTCTGTCCTGGGGAGCCCACTGGACCCAGTGCAGGTGGTGAGTGACAAAAGGATACTGTCCGTGGTGAGCTCCATGCGGGAGAATAAATCCCATCCCATGCATGAGACCGTGATAGTGCTGGGCAGTACTGTCAGTGACCGACTACTTCACCCTAAGTGTGAGAAGGACCGCTATTGGAAGTCTTTCCTCCCCACTGCGGTCAGGCTGTTCAACCAACACCTCCATACAGAGAACTGAAATATCTTTCTGTTTGTGATATCCCCCTCCCCCCCCCCGCTACTTCTTTACCTGTACCTTTCTATCTGTCTGTCTACTATCAATGAAATGCCTCTACCTTAGAACGTTCTTGTATATGTTATATTTGTATTTGTATTGCTTATCTTTGCATTGCATATCTTTGCTGCTGTAACACACTGAATTTCCCCATGGTTGGACTATTAAAGGATTATTATTATTATTATTATTATTATCTTCAAGGAAAATAAAGCCTATGGCTCCCTGCCCCCTGTTCTCCCTCATACACTACAGGTCTAAGTGAGCTGTAGTCTATGAGGGATCGTATCACTGGTGCAAGCAGTGTGATGTCATCATCATGCTGTCTGAGCCAGGCCACGATACACAAGACAAAGGCTGGAAGAGACTTGAGGCCTACTCCAGTTGCAGGGAATAGTCAGTTGTGTATATCTTTTTGGTTTTTTTTTCTTTCTATTGTATATTGTATGGGAGGCACTGAGAAGCCATTATACTGTATGGGGGAACACTGAGGGGCATTATACTGTATGGGGGACCACTCAGCGGCATTATACTGTTTGGGGGTCAATGAAGGGGCAGTATATTGTGCAGGAGACACAAAGAGGGTATTATACTATGAGGGGGCACAATGAGACTGAGTGGAGTCAAAGTGGGCATTGGTTAAAGGCTTGGTTTCATGGAAATATGTTGCCACTGCATCGTGTTATGTCATTTCTACAAAACACTGCTCACCTTTTTTACTTATTTTTATTTACACTGGCTGGAATTTGTGGCTGAAAAAAGTAACCCTTTGCTACCTCTGATTTAAAGTGTACTGTTGTATTTGTTGTGAATACATGAAAAAGGGGCGGGGGGTGAGTTTATATTTGGAGTCATAGGGATAGGTCCAAGGAGCATTAGCGTGAGTTGCCAGGGTTTTCTAGTAAAACACACCCTGTTGTTTAAGCTGGGGCCTACCCCCATAAGAGAACCTTTCTGTCAGTATGTACAGTTCATGGAGATGTATCCGGACCATACCTCTGCTTATTGGTGAGTTACCTGACTTATTGGTGGTTACAGTAGTATTTAATGATTGAGAGCAAATGTCCTGTTAGGCATGTGATGCCGGTAGTGTTGTGTTTAAACCTCTTTTTCTGCTGTTTGGCTATTGTGATTCTACAAAGTTGTGCCAAGGGCTGACTAGCTTTCCATCTGGCCTAAATCGATGCTTACTGGTCTACTGTTTATTGCTGCCATTGATAATACACTGTATTTGGGTTAACTGTTGGCGTATAAACTTTTGGGCACACATTTATATAGACATGTCATATAAAAAAGGTTAGTTTCCAATATAAGAAAAAAATCAATTTTATTTATTTTAAATCAATTTTATTTATTTAATTTGAAAATCAAATTTATTTTTTTCTTTATATCTCAATTTTACTCTGGTAAAGAATAACGATATACATCAAGCCAATAAATCATTTATAATGCTGAAAGTTTTTATTAGACAAAAGTCTAAAAAAATTCCTGTATTTGTACAGTGTTGCTGAAAAATACTTTTATTCGTACAGTGTTTCACTTTAGTAAGACACAGTTTATAATATGTGAGCAAAATTATAATAACCACGGCATAAGCTCCTCTAGTTTTCTAGCAGATACAAGACTCAATAAATCTGATAGCACTGGGGAGTTCTCAGATATACACAGCATTGAAGCCACTTCTTTAAAGTTTAGTCATTCTGATAGAATGTAAAAGCTTATATCAGTGACAGGTTGACAGAAAAAGCTGTTTTCATTTCCATTTCACAGACTTTTACGTATGAAAAACCATGAAACATGTCAGGTTTTCTTAAAGTCTATGAAGACAGAGATGGCATCTGTTCCCAATGGGGGGCTCTTCTAGTCCACAATATTGTAAAATGTCCTGATTTTGAGTTGTATTTGACATTTAGAAGCATTGCAGGGAGGATACTGTTAATAAGAATGAAAAGTATATTGGATGCATGATGTAATGAGTGTTCACTTCAATTAATAATGGTATTTAAGGACAAATATATATTCTAAACCATCTAGAATAACTAAGTCACATTTTCCAAAATTATAGTAACATATCATTTGCTTATATTGATAGCATTAGGTTAGAATGCTTGTTGATGGCCAATTAAGTGGTAATAAAAGTGCCGGAGGGTCAAGTTTAAACTGTCGCAAGAAAACTATAGTGATACCTAAACATTTAAGGGTGTAAGGGTAGCTGGTGAAAGGTAGCAGTCACTCCTGGTAATGCCAGCTTCAGGTTTGTGTAGGCCCCTTTGCAGTGCAAGTCATATGAGGGCTTTGTGTTACTATAAAAGCTGTCTCAGTTTGGTTCCTTGCGTAGGTTTCTTGTTGCTCAGTCTGAACACTGTCCTAGAAAATGTAATGGATTTCCAGCCACACCCGTGTCCTGAGCATTTCTCTCTGGACCGTATATAGTTAATCTCAGCCTTGCCTGTGTGATTGACAGCCTGTCTACCAATCCAGTCTGGGGCTGGCCCAGACTTTCTATAAACAGGTTGTCAGCCCTCACATGGTCGCTGGTTATTGCTTTGTGAGTTCTGGCTATTATTCCTTGCTGTTTTGTTGCTTGTATTCGTATTCCTGACCTCTGGCTTTGACTTTTGACTATTCTCTTAGATCTTGATTCTGTACTGCATTGCTTGTCTGTTACCGAACCCTTGGCTTCCTGACCTCTCTTTTGTCGTTTGTTCTGTCTGTGTTCTGTGTTGTCACTTACTCAGTATAGGGCTCATCTTCAGGTTGTCCTTTTACCGTTTAGGGTAACTGAGGCAATAGGAAGGGACAGTGGCTGGGGTGAGATTAGGGTTCACTTGTCTCTGTCCTTCCTCCCAGACCCCTGCAGTAGTGTAGGGTATTGCTACGTCTGGCAAGACCCTAACAGTAAGGGTATGCATTTTGGACGACAAAATAAAATGTATGATTATGTACTTAATAGTAAATTACTGGGTAAGACTGCCATGAAAAAGACTTGGGGATTGTGGTGAACAATAAGCTTACCTTTAGTGACCAGTGCCAGGCAGCTGCTGCCAAGGTAAATAAAATTATGGGATGCATCAAAAGAGGTATAGATTCTCATGACAAGAACATGGTTATGCCTCTATACAAATCACTGGTACGGCCACACTTAGACTATTGTGCACAATTCTGGGCCCCAGTATACAAGAAAGACATAATCGAACTAGAAAGAGTGCATAGAAGGGCAACCAAAATTATTAGGGGAATGGGTGGATTGGAGTACAACGATAGATTAACAAACTTGGGGTTATTCAGTTTAGAAAAAAGATGTCTACGGGGAGAGCTAATAAAAATGTACAAATACATGAAGGGACAGCACAAAGAACATTCTAATGATCTTTTTAGCCCTAGGCCAGTGACAGTGACAAGGGGACATCCTCTACGTCTGGAGGAGAGAAAGTTTCACCAGCAACATAGAAGAGGATTCTTTACAGTAAGAACAACAAGGCTATGGAACTCTCTGCCCCAGGAAGTGGTGATGGTGGATTCATTGAACAAGTTCAAAGAGGGCCTGAATGCCTTTCTTGAACAGAACAACATTACGGGTTATGGGTTCTAGATTTTAAGGGCACGTTGATCCAGGGTTTTATACTGATTGCCATATTGGAGTCAGGAAGGAATTTTTTCTCATGAAATGGGCAATTGACATATGCCTCATGGTTTTTTTTGCCTTCCTCTGGATCAACACTGTAGGGGACTGTAGGGTTATAGGTTGGACTTGATGGACTGATGTCTTCATCCAACCTCATCTACTATGTAACTATGTAAGTTCTCCCACTTAAAAAGATGAGGCCGGCCTGTAATTGACATCATAGGTAGACTTCAACTATGAGAGACAAAAGGAGAAAACAAATCCCAAAAATCACATTGTCTGATTTTTAAAGAATTTATTTGCAAATTATGGTGGAAAATAAGTATTTAGTCACCTACAAACAAGCAAGATTTCTGGCTCTCACAGACCTGTAACTTCTTCTTTAAGAGGCCCCTCTGTCCTCCACTCATTACCTGTAGTAATGGCTCCTGTTTGACATTGTTATCAGTATAAAAGACACCTGTCCACAACCTCAAACAGTCACACTACAAGCTCCACTATGGTGAAGACCAAAGAACTGTGAAAGGACACCAGAAACAAAATTGTAGACCTGCACCAGGCTGGGAAGACATGTTCTGTTTAAATAGAAAACAATGTAGATCTTAAATTTACTTTACATCATTAGGCTTCATGGATATTTTGATTAGTCAGCTCATGTGTTGGTCTCCTGTGGGGCCGCAATGTAAAACCACAAGGGACTACCCAAAAATAGACATGCTGTTTAGTTTTTCTACTAGTACAGTCTGGAGTGAAGAAATTGAATGACTTATTGCATGTAAATAATATAGGTAATGAAAACATACATTCTGTGCACTGAAATGAATGGTTAAACTTTTAACAATTTTTTTTTTCAAACAACGTCATTTTCAATAATTTAAGGCTATGGATAAGTCATTTGGACCTTCCAGTGGCTTCCTTTATAGAACTTCAAATACTCATTATTTCCTATCAGCTCACATGCCCTTCTTCGAATGCTGCTCCAAATATCATTTCTTTAGTAAGGCATCTTAAAGATTCCCTAATATAAAGGGCTCTTGCATACAGTATTTTTGTTAAAATAATCTGTAAACTGATACATGGGGACTAAGCAACAGCTACAGACTGATATACAGAGGTATAAGCAGCAAGAAAATGACTAGCTGAGACTGACATATGAAATACCATGATGGGGAACAAGGGGAAATTTGATTTTGGGTGGAGTGTCCCTTTACAGAAGGGTAGGAATATGGTTGGTTATAATATTTACCAGGGACCAAATGATCCAGTGATGGACGCATTATTTATTAGGAGTATAAATCCTTCATAAAAGGGCAGAAATTTGTGTAACGGGGTGAGATGGTCAAAATTGTTCAACTATAGAACATATTAGAGAAATGGTAACAGTACAGTTACCATTATTACTGGATTTTAATAGTGGAGCAATATAATAATTTTATCTTCAAATCAAAGATGTGAACAGTCAGTAAATAGGTCTAAAATATAACCTTTATTGATAATTTAATTGAAATACTATACATAAAAGACGTGTAGCATTTTAATTAAATATATACAGTATATACCATCAGAGCTCCGGGAACTGCTGTTATTACTGCATCCTATACTGCTGTATCTCTACATCTAGTGCTTGGAATTGAACAGAAAGGGCACTGGGATATGGGGGTATCTTTACCCATAGACTTATTAGGTTCCCAATGAACCACAGGCATTGAAAGTGGGGGAAAAGCGTTGAGATGAGTGATAGAGCTTACTTATACTTAGGCATGACCCGGACACCTATACACTATATCAGTGAAGTGAAGGGGGCGAGAGTCATGCCTGTATGTACTCTGTAGGTACTGCTATTGTGTGGAGGGGATGACTATAAATTGAGCAGACTGACAGATTTTGGTATCCCCACCCATATACCACAGAGCCTGATATACAGTGATAGTGTAACGTCTCTGCCTGTTAAGGTCTCTGCACCACCCTCCGCCCACACCCGGCGGTGCAGGAGGCGTGCTCAGTTTGATTCCTTGTTTAAGATTCTTGTTGCTCAGTCTGCCACACCCGTCTCCTTCACCTTGGTTTTCCTCTGCTCTACTAATAGTTAATTTTAGCCTTACCTGTGTGATTGACAGCCTATCCTCGTATCAAGTCTGGGGAAGGTTCTTTCTTCCTATTTATTCTTTTCTCACAGTCACATTAACGCTTGCTATTGCTTCTGCATACCTGCCTTTACTCCGTGCTGTTTTGTTACCTGTATTCCTATTTCTGATCTTTCTGGCTTTGTCTGTGACTATTCTTTTGGATTGTGATTTTGTAATGCATTGCTTGACTGTTACCGACCCCTTGGCTAGCTGACCTCCCTTTGTTGTTCGTCCTGTCTGTGTTCTTTGTTGTCACCTATATTAGGAAGGGACTGATTGACTGGTTGCTGGCTGTCACCTAGGACAGATCAGGCAAGTTAGCCAGGGACAGCGGGGGGAAGTTCAACTTTAGGGCTCACTGTCTTGTTGTGCCCCTCCCCCCCAGCGTTCTGTAGCAGCACTGGGGAATTGCTCAACTGGCAAATCCCTTACAGGTAGTCTGTGTTCTTTACTTTAGGACATAGACGTTCTATAGCGCACTCCCCAAAAGAATATTAATGGGGATATATCTAGATTTATCAGAGTACACCTGGGTTTTATTAGAAATGGGAGAGATATAAATACATGCCTCACCTTTTCCTGACTGGAAAAGACTATAGGGAGGGCAGACTGCAAGGTAAAATCTGCCAGCAGTCTGGCCAATCCATCCTGTTAAAGTCAGGAGTTGAGGGACCCTGTGCTCTAGTGGTCACCTGATACACTTAATCCCTACAACAGAGTTACATGTATATATAACACAGAAAGTTATACCACCGGTCGTGGATGATTCTATGACAACTGGGTTGCTGTCTCTGGTCAATAAATTGGGGAAAAGAGTGACCGCATTGTTTTTTGTGCTACTACATTGACCCCACTAATCTACCCAGGGTGTTGTGTTTTTTTATCTGTTGGGATGGCAGACGCTGACCCTTTTTATGTGTAGTATTTTAATGAAATTATCAATAAAGGTTATATTTTAGACCTATTTACTGACTATTCACTTCTGTGATTTGTAGTTTGTATTTTTGAATGGGAATGCACCCTCTGTGATATCATTTTATCTTCAGTAGCGCTGGAACATCTACTTCTGTTTCTTAGCAGTACAGTATGTAAGACATTTCACACATTCATGCTCACAAACTGCTAATGCCAATCCCCACAAAGCAGTACCAGAAGGGGATTTATTATTTGTATTCTATTTGTCCCTGTTTAGCAATATGCACCTTTCTTCTAAGGTTTATTTCCTTGTACATCATTTACAAAAAAGGCGCAAGATGCATAATAAATCTTGCAAAAATTTACCTTAAGGAAATTGTCTTTCCACTGTCCTGCTGTCCATGCACTGGGGTGCAGAGGGCCCTCTTTTGCACTTTTCAAAAAATTGGCACAAATGAATTGTAAAATTTTACTACACATAAACCATGCCCACTTTCCCTGACAAAAAAGCAAAGTGAGCATTCAAAATGGGTGTAAACACATCATAAATCTTGCGCACACAGTATATAAAAGTGGCAGAATTAGAACAAAACAGGTATAAGAGGCTTGATAAATGCCTCCCATTGACTTGCTTCTGCATTTAACTTTGCGAGTGTTCTGTAGGAATGCGCTGTATAGAGAGAGAATATTAAGGCACCTGAGAGATAAAAATAGGCATCTAGGCACTTTCTAACTTTGCAAGCTGTAAACCACAAACTTTATGTTGGTTTTCTGTAGAAGAAAAATAGCGGCATTTATACTGTGTCACCATGACTCACTAAAATACATACTTTTTATTAATAGTATTTTTACTATTATGTATGAGCTATGTAATAGGATGACATGTCTGAAATTATTTACTGGGCACAATTTGTGGTGCTGTCTGTAATCCAGCAGTGCATATGATTTAATTACACCTTATGTAAAGGTCACAGTTCTCACTAGACCTACATAGATTACATTTTATGTTCAAGTACAAAATATAATCTCCATATTTTGTTTTCAGAATATCTAATTAGCAAATTAACATTTACTGCCATAGCAACTTGATTAATTAATGATATGTTATGATTAAGTCACTAATTGCTTAATTGAAAAAAAAGTATTTAGGGGGAAATAAAAATGTATGCATTACTCATTATTACAAGTTGTTCCTCTAACCCTCGTCCATGTCCAAATGTTGTCCAGGGTGTACCTTTGCCCTCATAAATATTTAATGCTTGCAGATACTAAAAGTCTGCAATTCATAAGAAAGGACCAATTTCTTTTAGCTACAAAGCTCTCAACATGGTAAAGTGGTTTGTCAGCCATAATTACTTCCAATTACATGGTCAAAATATTATATTAAGAGCACTTTGTTTTTTGATTGCAGTCCTTTGATCATTTTAGTACGCATTGTGCTGGCATTGTGGGCTTAGATGATGTATGATCGCTGTCACTGTTGAAATAACAGTAAATGCGTCCGGGAGGCCCCACCTGCTAAGCAGTATGTTCTCAATCCCTTAGGCAGAATTGTGCACCACTTGGCTAAGACAACTTCCTCCCACTGAGCAAATGGTAGTGTAGCAAAATATATGCACACAACAGAGAATACAGACAATGAGTGGGATGCCGAGGACATGCATGTCAAGCTTCATTTAGTGGCTGCTTAAAAAATGCCTTCTTACTTGTACTGTATAAATGAGCACAGGCTGTTCAGATAGATTGTTATCACAAGTGACTCAAATGAGACTTAGGGTATGTTTAGATTATTTTCTGACTGTAAAGACTACATAATGTACTTCTTAAATTGCATAAAATTGCATATGTTATTCATTTGTTGTATTAGATAATCTGTGCAAAATCTGTGCAAAAAATAATTCCTTGCACGTAGTACGTCTTCTGTATGAATACTAGTGTAAACTATACTTTTCTGTGAGTGTTGTCCATGACAGCCAATGAGAACTTGAAACTTTCATATTCCAAGCCCAAGTGTGAATCAAAAATTTGGTTATTTGAGTGGTTTCTATAGACAGCACATTCACTTTTCAGCAAGCCTAGTGTAGGGGGAAAAACCCAGTGATTCTTCCTATTAAGGCCCCTTTCTTCACTAGAACTGTGCCAGACGCAGCACAATTTGGTTGGCTCAAAGTTTATTCCCTGGATAGGCTAGAACGGAGAATTAAAGTGTATAGTATATGCAATTGAAAATAGAAATAGTACTTGAATTGACTGGCAGGGACATAGTGAAGGGTCAGGCATTAAATAATGATACATGAGCTTGGTCAGGTCCAGGAGAGACATGTGCGATGTCACAGAATTTGTATGAAAATTTAGATTAAATGGATAGATTGTAGATCTATATAGAATTTGATTAGTTAGGTGAGCACCACATAAAGCATCACATATGCACTGCCGAGCATTCCAGCCCACACATTTGAGTTAAGAGCTAAGCTTATGGAGCATTGCTGGATCATGTCTAGGTTTTGTGTTATATGCATTTGATTTTAGCAATGAGGTTTGGTAAAGTTATAATACTAAATCATACAAAACTACAAGTCCATCACCATATAATCTCCAGTATCTATGGCCCACAACTGTAATTGTAGTAGGAGAATGCAAAATCTGAGACTGGTGATATGTGATTAAACGATGCTGGTATGCATATGGAACCCTGATATACACACGTGGACAAAATTGTTGGTACCCCTCGTTTAATGAAAGAAAAACCCACAATGGTCACAGAAATAACTTGAATCTGACAAAAGTAATTTACCAAACTACATGTTGACAAGCCACAAAGATTCTGGGAGAATGTCCTATGGACAGATGAGACAAAAATCGAAATTTTTGGCAAGGCACAATAGCTCTATATTCACAGAGGGAAAAATGAAGCATTTCTTGAAAAGAACACTGTCCCTACTGTGAAACATGGAGGAGACTCTGTTATGTTCTGGGGATGCTTTGCTGCATCTGGCACAGGGTGTCTTGAATCTGTGCAGGGTACAATGAAATCTCAAGACTATCAATGGAATCTAGAGAGAAATGTGTTGCACAGCGTCAGAAAGCTTGGTCTCAGTCGCAGGTCATGGGTCTTGCAACAGGATAATAACCCAAAACACACAGCTAAAAACACCCAAGAATGGCTAAGAGGAAAACATTGGACTATTCTGAAGTGGCCTTCTATGAGCCCTGACCTAAATCCTATTGAGCATCTTTGGAAGGAGCTGAAACATGCCGTCTGGAAAAGGCACCCTTCAAACCCGAGACAACTGGAGCAGTTTGCTCATGAGGAGTGGGCTAAAATACCTGTTGAGAGGTGCAGAAGTCTCATTGACAGTTACAGGAATCGTTTGATTGCAGTGATTGCCTCAAAAGGTTGTGCAACAAAATATTAAGTTAAGGGTACCATCATTTCTGTCCAGGCCTGTTTCATGAGTTTTCTTTTTTTAAAAAATTCTGTTAAAGCATGGTTGAAAAGCAATGTCTGACTTTCATTTGTTCATTTTCATAGAATTTTTATATATTATTACTTTTGTCAGATTCAAGTTATTTCTGTGACCATTGTGACCATTCTGTGACCATTTTCTTTCATTAAACGAGGGGTACCAACAATTTTGTCCACGTGTGTAGTAAATATTTTATAAACAATTTTGCTTAATAAAAAAGAGGATAGGAATATGGGTCAAAATATCATGAATATGTATAACTGGTACTGCCCTATAAAAGGGTTCTGCACTCTTCTTAAATATCCACCATTATTTACCATTTTACAGCTTAATAAAAAATGTATTTACATACAAATTGCTTAATTTTACAAATAAATCACATTGCTTATCTTCTACTGGTCCTTCAAGAAATATTCACTTCTAATTAGTGTAAGAATAGTTGCAGTTCAATAGATTATAGTGTTGCCCAATGGACTATATTGATTCATATTGGGGTCCATATTTGTACCATCATGATGTGCTATTGTTGCCATCAAATCTGATGTAATTGCTGATGAAGACTTCAAACAGATCTTCCAAAGCAATTTTGTACATAGTTCACTGTCCAAAGGTAAATTCCCTATTGTGCAGGCTTCAAAGTTGAAAAGTTTTGACAATCCTTGCTGGTTTATTTTCTGAACATGATCTGCATCATGGAATGTGTAGCCGCAATAGCAGACATTGTATTGTTAGCTGATGTAGGAAAAGCAAATTCCACCTTTTCATTTTAAAAGCTCAGGCTATACTGTAGCCCAAAGAAAAAAAAATCTCTTAGCTATAATACATCTTGTAATTTAGGATTTGTGCAAAACCTTAACAGAATATATTATTTTTTATGTAGATTATATATAAATCATAAAAGATTTGAGGGAGGTAGTGCAAACACTCCAGAGACTAATGACTATAAAATCCTAAAAAAGGCAGCACTCTAGGCATTAGTGAAAGAAATTGTTGATCCCATTCACCTTTCCACTTTCTTCATAATCTAATACCTGGAATGCTGTACCTATATACCATACAATAGAGCAGTAGCGTTAAATTGAGGTTCATTTGCTCACTCTGTATAATATTCTCTTTGTTAAAATTGTGGAACTAGCATTGGCAATGTGATACAGAGATGTCCTTCCTGACCTGACCTCTTAGCTGAGCATTTCTAGATATGTGCAACAAATTAAGCATCTTTTCTAAAAATAACAAGGTTTTATAAAAATTTATCACAAAGTGATATATATTTTTTGTGTCTCTCTGGGGTCACCCAGTGGCAGTTTAATAGCAGCTTTTTAAGACTTCTGTTAGCTTTGCAGCCTTTTAAGGCTTTTTTTTGTTTCTGATAAATAGGTTTCATGAGAAATTGATAGCTTGACCAAACTGGAATTCAGTTAAAGGGGTTGTCCAGGCAAAAATGGCGGGGTATAAACTTAAGAATAAGAATAAGAAGAGAGAAGTCACCATTGGATTTAGCTGTCAGGAGATCGTTGGAGACTTTTGTGAGGGCCGTGTCAGTAGAGTGCAGAGTGTAGAAGCCAGATTGTAAGGGGACAAGATCAGAGTTAGCAGAAAGATAGCGGATTAAATAAGAATAGACCAAGCGTTCCAAGATGTCTGAGATGAAGGGGAGGTTAGAGACGGGATGAGGGAAGATTTCTTCAATTGTGGGGTTATGACAGCATGTTTGAAAGAGGATGGGAAAATTCTCTAAAAGAGAAAAACTGTCTTTGTTACCCATAGCAACCAATCACAGTACAGTTTTCATTTTTCACAAGCAGAATGAAATGAAAATGAAAGCTGTTCTGCGATTGGTTCCTATTTGCAACAAAGACATTTTTTTCTTTTAGACAGTTTCATAAATCTTCCCCAGTGAGTAGGACTGCAGTTGCTATATATACTGAGTATCTACAGAGTGCATTAACTATAAGAGATCACAGAATGGAGTGTTTAGAGACTACGAATAACAGAGGCAGACATATACAGCAACTGCAGCCAAACTCAGTATCCAGTTAGAGTGTGCCTAAGGAGAGACTTCAGAGGCAGCTTTCTTACTAAAATATCCCACCTCCCTTAATAAAGACTATTAGAAAAAAGTTTATTAACCTTTTATTAAACTAGACATTTATTTTACAAACGCCCAATGGCACTTTAAATGACACAGTCAACAGTATAATTTAACAAAAGTAAAGGAGTTTGAGCACACTTTTGTATAAAACATGTGAATGTACTATTAAAGCCATTAAGAAGGTGGCCTGAATATTTTTTAAAAGAAAAGTAGAATTTCTGACACATTTTTTTTTTTTTGATGTAGGCCAAGTTTTAAATTTTGATTCCTACATCACTGAACTGGAAAGGTGCACACATTTACAGTACTGCTCAAAGAAAGAAAACTGGTGTTTAAAACACATTCAGCCTTGTATTTGACAACTTTACTTGTACTGTCTTGTGAAATGTCTTTTGTCTTGCAGAATCCTAAAGTGGATTCATTCTTTTTCACCAGTCAACTCTTTCCTCAGGCAGAACAGCAGCAAACAATTTTCCTCGGGTTATAAATGTAACCTGTAAAGTATTTGAATGTCATAAGCTTTTTGGCTTGAGGCATTACAACACAATCTCACAAACGTGAAGATTTATGCAACCCAGAGGCACACTGTTTATATACTGCAGCCATTTTATCTTGTTATGTATGAGATTTTGCATACAAAATGGATGACATTTGCATATACCTCCAAATTAGAATGTAAAGATAAAAATATGCTTGAGTTTTGCATTATAGTTCTCATTTCATGTAACTGCAATGAGACGTCTTGAGTGATAAATATGTACTGGGAACCAAATCACTTTGCTTGGCAACAGCCTTGAAAACACAAAAATACTGTTTGTGTTTGAAGTCCTGTTTATAAAGTGATGGTACTTGAAGCAAATAATGTAAGAAAGGAACAGTAGAGGTATCAACTGCAGAGATGTCATTTCTTCATTGGTGTTGTGTATACTGCTTTTTTCACACCTGCATTTTCTTTTATATTTATTCGCAGCAGTTTTGTAACTGATTACTTAATGATTATACTACATATGAAATGTAATTTGAGACTAAGCAGATGGATCTGCATTATAAACGGTAACAGAAAGATAAAGTAAGACGGTTGTTATATTTACAAATGCACATATAAAAATCCCATGTGTTGTTAGTATGCACTGCTAAGCCCATTTTGTGTTTACAATGTTTTTAGCTGCAAAAGTATTCCTTACCACTAGATTGCAGTAGTTTTCATAGATAGATAGAAAGAGCCAGACATGAAACTGTAAAATTGGGGGAGCACATATCCTAGAGCAGTCTTGGTCAACATGGCACATTATAGGGCATTATGAAGCCTACATCTACTGTAGGTAATGTGCATATTACTCAGTTCTGTTCTGATCAGATTGTCAAAAATCTCTGAATAACCTGACATATCTTAGTGGTACATCAGCAGATGTAAACATCCAGTGCTCACAAATTTTTGCAAAGATTTTGGTGTGATTGATAAGAAATGAACACATCAATTACTGATGTATCTCAGTACATCAAGACACAAAGCAGCACTATTATAAGGGTGTTGTGTGTGGCTGGCACTTATAAAGTGGCAATGGTATGTAAGGCTATATTAAACTGACACTAACATGGCTGGTTGTAATATGAGTACTATGCACAGTATGTTCCCATACGTATTTATTTCTTGTGTTATGTGGGTGCTGTAAGGAGTTGTATATCATTTGTAAATAAAGTGGAAGTCAACTCACTCAGTCTTGAAGTAGCATACACTGCTCAGTATAATGGCTATCCAGATTACAATCCAAGCAATGTATAAATCCAAAACCTTGTGATCCAGCAACAGGAAGTCATAGAAGCTGTTAAAACTTGATTTTACTAAACCATGTGAAAAGCTAAAAACATCTAGGCACAGGGAAGAAGTGTTAAACTTGCTGTCCTTACACAGCCTGAAACAACTCTGTATGTAGAGGGCTATAGATTTTAAAATGATTTAATAAAATCAAGTTTTAACATCGTCTGTCTGTTGATGGATCAATATGCATTGTTCTGGTAGCCCACTATACAATGCTACTGTATTCACTGTGCAGCCAAAATGACATGTCACCTGTATTCTATTGGTCGGTACAATTCCAGGGTAATGCTTCTTAAAGTTTTATTAATGCCACAATAAATACAATGTATCGGCTTAGACAAACCTTTAGTCAGGCAGTGGATATAATGGAATATTCCTGCTGATTGCGGTCAGCTTGCAACCATATCTAATATAGTGCCTGGATGAGATCCCCCTTGGCATAGTAGTACACTTGGTCTGGCAGTTGCAACAGGGGTAAAGGGCACCAGGGTGACCGTCACCAGAATACTCCATTATATCCATTGCCTAATGAAGGATTTAGAGTGCAGTTCAACTGTATTACTAATAGGACTTAATCTAGTGGGGAGGTGGTCAGCCTCTCTGAACATGCACTCTCCCGCAACACAAGAACTGAGTGCTGCCTGACCAGAACTTTTGATGTACAGTCCAAAGGATACCAAATTTAAAGATTTTTTTAAACATTTTAAGCCCTTTAACAAAGTCCAAAACTTTGCGGAAAAAAAAAAAGCTCCATACATGAGGCATTTTATTTGCTGAGTCAGATGCACTTTTTATTGATACCATTTTGGGGAATGTCTATTGCTTATTGCTTTGATTACTTTTTATCAAAATTTTTTTTTTGGAGGGGAAACAGCTAAAAACAGCAATTCGGCACTTTTGTTTTTTTTTTCCTGCTACGGCGTTGAGTTTATGGGAAAAATATTTATATAAGATTGTAGATCTCGCATTTTCGGACACAGGGATACCTAATGTTATGTGTTTCACTTTATATTTTTTACTTTTTATATGTATTCTAGGGAAAGGGGCGATTATTTGAATTTTTAATTCTATTTATTTATTTACTTATTTATTTATTTATTTATTTATTTATTTATTTATTTATTACTGCAATTATTAGATCCCCTAGGTGTCTTAAACCAGAGGGGGTCTGACCACTAATGCAAAAGTGTGGCACTTCTATTATAGGCTGCATAGAGCAGCCTGTGGTAGAAACTAATGTCAGACAAGCCTGGGAGCCTTCAATAGGCTCCTGGCTGTTATGGAAACCAATCGCAGCCTCAGATCTCATTTTGGGGACCAGATATCCTCCCCAAAATGGTGGCGCCCATGCGCTACCGGGAAAAAGGCAGGGGGGTTAATGCTCCTGAGTGGCTGCCACATTTAAATTCCTGAGATCTGCTGCACTATTACGGTGGATGTCAGGAAAGAGTTAAAAGGGTTTTCCCATCTTCCTAACTCAGTTTGCCTATCTCTTCTTCTCACTTGTACTCTCATTGTATCTAGCTTGTGGGTGGGATTTGACTGTTTGATGGACAAGACTATGAAGTACCTGAGTAGATATAAATATTGACTTTATCATTTATTATAATGATAAGAAATCTGATATAAATGCAGATCAAATAATATGTACAATAAATATATATTACATTACACAAGTTTGAAGAGAAAAAAAAAATGACATTCTGCAAGGACCCAGAATGGAGAGTGGGATTGTATTAGTGTCAGAAATTATCTCTGTGAGATAACAGACACTGAGCAAGTCCCTGTATGAGCTCTGAAAGCTAGCATGATCCCAAGAACTCACCCCCTCCTCTCCAGAGAGCAGTGAGTCAGGTCATCTGTCCTGAGATCAGATACCAGGCCTGGGACCAAAGAAACATTGTGTAAACAGTGGGAGGAATAATTTCATATAGCAGGCATAAATCTTCCAGTGTACCAGAGAGTGAGGGTTATAAATTTACCTTGCACAGAGTGCCAGCCATCTAAGGAATTCAAGGAGAAGATCAAAGAAGTTTAATCATTAGTGTGGTGAGGGTGACCTATGGGCACCACCTAGCTTATCGACTCTGTTGCAACTGCCACCCCTATAGTTACTCCAGTGCTTATAATAACTCCATGGATTTGCTTTCATTTGGAAGGATAACTAGATAGAATACTGCAATATCACTATGCAATGATACAAAGTCTACATCTACCATCAGGCTTGAATACAACAATTTCAGACACGTATTATTAGAGATCATTGTTACACATATGAAAGGTTCAGAGGAGATAAAACCAGTCAGATATATCACAATGGTTTTCTCCAAAGAAGCTATTAGCTACTTGATATGTCCAGTTAGATTTCTCATTGTATTTATCACCTATTTGTCTTTCAATTTAACCTTTTAACTGGAACAGAAATGTTTAGTAGAAAATAATAAAAAGACTCAAATCTGAAGTAAGTGATATAAATGAGTATAGTGCAGCAAACCAAGCATGCCAACTTTGTGGGGAACTGCAATGAATCACTAACTGGAATCACATACAGCTCTTCTAAACTGAGTTCTGTGAGCTAACGCCATAATATTTCTCATCGTAACCAGAATACTAGCTAAAATTACCAATTAGAGGGTAAGAAATGCCATCACTTTCTGATTGGTAGGGGTCTGATTGCTGAGAGTCACACAAACTTAAGAATGAAGGTACCACAATACTGTTTAAGGCTGAAGCCCCACATGGTGTAAATGCCATGGTTTGGTCACAGCAGAAACACCGCGGTTTTTGCTGCAGTGTTAACATTGTGGCCAGACCACAGCGTTTATGCCACATGGGGCTTCAGCCTTTAAAACTATTGTGGTCCCTTCATTCTTAAGTTTTAAGCAAATCCCATCCATACATTGCAGAAAAATACCTGCAGCGGAAATGCTGTGATTTCAAATAATGTCCACGTCCGTGTTTTTGGAAATCGCTGCATGTCAATTATACATACGGAAAGGTTGGCGCTTTCCGTATAGGTATAATTGAAGCAGAAAGTCTGCAGAGGAAAACTCTGCGGACTTTCTGTGAAAAGCGCTGTGGGAAAAAACGCTTTTGACTGCGGCCAGCTACGTTGGGCCTTAGCCTTAGTTCTGTATTCCTTTTAAAGTATCCCTGCACAATGGCATTTGCACCCACCAGCTGTGCATGGAACTGAAGCATAACTAGTATACCTCTTGAAAAATTTTGTTTATGTATTTATATATTATTAAAATCTATGAGATCAACAATTTTTTCATGCTTAATGTAGTTACTGTACTTCATACCTGTTAACTTTCACAGGACTGCCCAGATGAACCAAATTCCTAAAAGAGAAATCACCGGCATATATATAGCCTCATATATGAGTTGATAATTTGTTTTATGTCTATTTTTATGTTGTCACATTACTTGTGCATGTTATCTTTGGAAGCTTCAAGCCTTTAACCTGAATACTATTTACTTGAAAGGCAATATATTTTAAATTTGGTGCCTTTAAAGCTATTTTTGTATATCTGTTAACATTTCATCTCCAGGACTTGAACACAGTTTAACACCTACTCAGTTATGCTGTAACACTTCTCTCCATTTGCTTTATTTATTTATTTTCTTCGCATTTCCCTCCCTTAAATCGACAGCGAGATCATCCCTGGAACAACTTCCATAAATTATTCACATAATATTACAGTGTATGTCAGCAGTCTTGCCAGTGTTTAAAAAACCTTAACTGCAAGCCAATTAAAATGTAAACTGAGAAATACGGATGGGGTTGGGCCGTTGTGGTGTGAACTCGGGCAGCTTTTAACAATACACACTACAACTTCCAGAGCTGCTAATTTGACAGCTACTTTCATCAGCTGAGTTTTTTCTTAATTTTGAATGTAAAGTCCCTAATAGAAGAAATGCTCTACAGGCAGGTGATTAATCCCATGACTATTGATTTCATACACAGGAACAGATCAATGGCTTCAAGGAAAGACAATATATTCTAGAAGCTATTTCCCCTCTTGCAGGGGCACAGTAATATTAAAATTTTTAATTGTTTGGAGCTTTAATACCACAGAATACAGTAAATAATATAAGCATATGTCATAATGATTAACCACTTAATGACTATTTTGGATTGGATAACCTTCTTATTTTTTCATTGATGTAGCATATGATGGCTTGATTTTGCCACAACAGGTTGTATTTTTTAGTGGAACCATTTTGGAGTTCATATAATGTATTAAAAACTTTTATTTATGTATTTATTTTTTGGTAGGGGAAATAGCAAAAAAAAAAATTGCAATTCTTCAATTTATTGTTTTTTTTTCTTTTGTTTTTACATCAATTACCATATGGTATAAGCCATCAAGAAATCATGCCCTCAAGTAATTAAAAATAATTCCTTTTTTAATAAATGTATCAATAAATAAAGACATACATTAGAAATAAATGAGGGAAACAAACCACCCAGCCTGACACCCCCAGACAAAGTACTTTATTTTGCTATCTTTATAAATGGATTATAAACCATGGCTGCTAGCAAGGTACATTTATGCACTTTTGTTATGCCTCCCCAGCTATATAATTTAATGTTACTCCTTCACTTTACTCCTCACCTGGTTATTTAGTACTGTGGTATCCCCCCCCCTTTTTTTGCTTCCCCCATTTCTTTCTAATGTATGTCTTAATTTATTGCTATATTTAATAAATAACAATTATTTTTACATACCTGTGGGCATGATTTTTTTGATGTTTATTTTGATGAATGATCCACACTTTGTGTATATAGTTTCTAGTATTAGTCCTTGTTTATATTGCATATGGTATAAATGAAAAGCTAACTTTATTTTGTCAGTCAGTATGTCATAACTTTTTAATTTTTCAATAGATCAAGCTATGTAGAGGCACATTTTTTTTTAGCGGGAGAAGCTATAGTTGTGATCTGTACTCTTTGTGGTGCATTCAACTTTTTGATCACTTTTTGTTCAATTTTTTGTATTGCAGGGTATTATATATGTCAGTGTTGCACTAACATTAAGTCTATTAGACCCAACCTCTTGCTTGGCGTAATAGTCTTCTAAACATGGCATTGCCAGAGGCCAAAGCCAGACCTCCGGCTGCCATGGCAATCCCCCAGTACCCTGCAATTGTACAACAGGGGCCAAGGGAATGGCAGAGGGAACCCTTTCCCTCTCCCTGACCACTTTACATGCTGTGGTCACTATTGAACATGGCATGTAAAGGGTTAAACTTCTGGGGATTGGTATTATCCATCGCTGGCAGTTGTGGCAGGAACCTGGCTATGTGTGTCAGCTACTGTATGTGTGTCATCATAAAGGTTTAACTGCCCCATGCTCATGACAAATATATTCATTATATAGCCTTATGAGGTTAGGTCACATCCTCATGTTTAATTTTTATCTTTTTTATCTTCATTTAAAGGTGTTGTACCATGAAAATGATTTATCCCCTAAGAGGATTTTTAAAATGTAACACATTTACATTTACCCACATTAAAACCCATCTGCCATTTACTGCCCAAGCTTCCAGCTTCCCTAGTTCCCTTTGTAATATTACACTATCCTCCTCTGTGTTGACTGCTTTACAGAACTTGGTATATTTTACAAATATTGAGATTCTACTCTGTAAACTCTCTACTAGGTCATTAGGTCATTAATAAAAATGTTAAAAAAGAGGACCCAGTACTGACCCCTGTGGCACCCCTTTGATGACTGTGACCCAATCTGAGTATGTACCACTAAAAACAACCCTCTGTTTCCTATCTGTGATCCAGTTATTAACCCAGTTACAAATATTTTCCCCTTGTCTCTGTATTGTCATTTTCTACCACCCTTTTATGTGGTACAGTATCAAACACCTTTGAAAAGTCCAGATATGCTACATCTAGGGCATTATCCAGGTCCAGTCTATAACATACCTTCTCATAAAAGCTAATCAGTTTTGTCTGATAGGACAGATCCCTCCTAAACCCATGCTGGTACTGTGTTATAAGTTTATAATCATATAAGTTTATTATCATTGAGATACTCCAAGATAGCATCTCTTAGAAATCCTTCAAATAATTTTACCACAATGAAGTTAAACTTACTTACCTATAATCTGTATTGTAAAGGGTTAAAACGTGGAACACTATAAACCGGTGAGCTTTGTTATGCCAGCCAAACCATTGCCCAGATGTCTGTCATAATCTGTGATTTGCCTGTATATCTTGGGGTGTCAGCTAGCTGACATTGAGTTCACCCCATGCTTGCTTAAGTGTGCTTGTATTTTTGTTTAATGTCTTTTACTTTCCTGATTGTACTTGCTTGCTTATTTTCTGTCCTTTTATTAAATCACTTACATTAGTGGTGTGTGGCATTCTTAATTCTCGCTATCCTTAAAACCCAATACAACCCCTTTTATAATATTGGTACCACTATGTGCCAGACCTGTGGAACAAACCCAGTCATTACTGAATCCTTAAATAGGTATCTTACATGTCCCTGTCTCAGGGCTGCAGCACAGTTCTGCTCTATCTAACATATTTTCCTTTAAGGAGACTGGATGGGACACTTCCTCACTCTATGGAAGCTGGGTAAATACTAACTAGTCTCCTACTCCATCCAGATCTTGCTGGATGAAACCACCATTAAAGGGGCAATACACAGTTACAGATATACAAAATTATATACAAGTTATATACACAGTGGCATAGACATGACAAATACAGTCTAAGGCTAAGGCCCCGTGTCGCGGGCTGTAGCCAGAAAGTGCTGCAACAGAAACGCATTGTGTTTCAGCGAAAGTCCACAGAATTTTCCTCTGCGGAATTTCTGCTTCAATTGTACCTATGCGGAAAACACCAGCGTTTCCGTAGGTATAATTGACAAGCTACGATGTACAAAAATGTGACGGTTTTTTAAATCATGGCATTTCCCCTGTGGATATTTTTCTGCAATGTGTGGATGGGATTAGCCAGAGACCCATCTACTTTGCATGAACTGTAAAACTGCAAGATCGCAGCAATTACATTATGTGGGGCCTTGGCTTTAAACAGTTTTGCAGTCTCCATTGGAATGCTGCTGTACTGTGGCTTTATGCCAGTTAGAATTGTAACATGGCTCCAGTGGCTTAATATTTTACTTGTTTCTGTGCAATAATCTTGACGGAGCATTTCACAATGGATTCATAGCATCCATCAAGATACCTTTATATCTATGTATAGGGAACCTATGAGTATCCATAATCTAAAAGATGCTAAAAATAATTAAGAAAATACTCAAGTACATAAAGACAATCTTCTGCATATGACCTTCTAAATTTCAAAATAACTATGATGCATTTTATAACAGAATATTAAAATCATAGTAGATTGTGGGGTTATAGATTTTATGTTGTTTGGTGAAACTTTAAAAACTACCTCATCAGAGCTGAATTATACAATGCAGCAGGTAGGACTGTTCTGTCTAGTGAGGAAAATAAAGTCCACTCTTCTTTCAGTTATTCTAAGGTCTACTATTGATAAGTATGTGGCCATTTGTCAACTGAATTAGTCCTATGAGACTTGGATATTCAGTTTGACTTGTGAACGGTTGCATCAGTCTCATCTGACCACCAACATGCAGTGCTGAATTAAATACAGATGTCTAGCTGCCATAACGTATAATAGTTATTTTTTTAAGCATCTGGGGTCACAGTGTCCTCCAAGGTTACTACAACTACATTGCATCCGTAAATGAGAATGAAACATTTTGTGGACTAAGCTAAAGTAACACTGCATGGGTGTTTTTATCCCAATACTTTATAAAATAAAATATGAGAATTTCACTATTTTTTGAGAGTGTTAGACTGGTCTTGAAAACTTGTCATTTTCCTCTTTGCTTAAGATCTGTACATCCTGTGGAAGAAACACTAATGAGGTTAAGGCTTACACGTGTTTGGATAACACTCTATGTATAGATTAAGACAATGATAAAAGCCAAAGTAGTTTAGCCCCTTGGGAACCAGTTGTTAAACCTACAGGACTGCATAACCTTGTCTATAAGTCAGGAAGGTTTGACAGACTAATTGAGGTCACAAATGTGTGATCTTTTGTAATGTGATTACTAGCAAAAGATTAAAGCTGTCTATACATCTGAGATAGGCCCAACAAGTTATTGCCCCTGACCTTTTGGTTCAGCAAAGTGTACATGTGCTGTGGATGGGAAGAGGGGAAAAAGCCACTACCAGATACCTCTGGCAGTGGCTTATCACCCCTGAGAACATAAGGATAAGCATTTGCCAAACCAAAATGGGTAGGTTCAGGTGATATTAATCTAATGTACGTGGCTTCCTTAAATCTGCTTATCCTCTGTTCTCAGTGTAACAGATTGGTTCTATGGTATTGCATCAATAAACATTAGACATTCCACCTTAGTTCTAGAATTGAATTAGAACTGACAGCAAGTATTTCATTTGAAATCTAAACTACATTAGTTTTGACGGTACTTAACATTTTCTCATTAACATCGAAAGACTATGCAACATATTTTGTGCACTGTGTTAAAGTGTTACTATAATAAGCCATATGCTTTGCCTCTTTAATATGTGCGGTGCTAGTTTCATAAATTCTAAATTATTAAAAAAAAATCATCATATTGACTTGTCATGAGGTTGCTAGAAGATGTAGAATATAAAACTCTGAAGAAACATGCATTTCAATTGAAATGTTCTCCTGAAAACCATCTGGTTTGAAGTTCCTCACTTTCAGCAAGTTATGTACTTGTTAATAGGTTTTCAGAGTCAAGAAGGTCACAGGTAGAGTAAAGTCACCTTGGCATATGAGCAATTAAATTCTCTTATGAGCACAGCAGTAAAATTCACTTGACTTGACACCATGAGTAGACTCACTTTGGTGTCATCTGTGCTCCATCTACTTGAATCTGAGCTGATGTTACCAACCCTCTGCCTATGAGTTGAGGTGCTTACAATGTGTTATGTCTATGAAGCTTTATAGACACTACATAACATATTGTTCATGCTATCTTATGCTACAAACTCAAGTGATCATTGAATCTCTATTCTTACTGCCTTTACAGGGAATATGTGGCACATATTTATGCCCTTCGTCTTAATTAGGAAAATAGAGAAGCACTGCACATTAGAATCTTATTTGATAGGCTAGCTATCCATAGAAATTAATTTCAGTCTGGACTAGGAGGTAATCACACAATGAACAAGCTTGACATTCTGTGCATGTCATTGAAATGGCATGGGACCTTCACATCTCATTTGATTTTGATCATATGATTATTATTATTACAATGCCTCATTCAACTCTCCAATAATCAGAAAGTAAACATCTGCCTCATAATTCAGTGTCAGTCTTCCTTATTTAACAATTTCAGCTCAGCTAAATATTTAGCACAAGAGCTGCTTAGCATTTAATATACCTTGGTGATCTAAATATAAGAATATAGCATGAAAATCTGGATTTTTGAGTTTTGAGTTGTAGATTGAATTTCAAAGGGCTTCTCTTAGACATTAAAAGAGCTATCCTCAGGACATAAATATATGTATACTTTTGATCATAAACCATATGATACTACTGTTTGGCAAATATTTGTAATATAAGTGTATTGCAGAACAATAACACCTTTTATCCTTCCTCCTCTGTTCCTCAGATCCTGCCCCCTCCACCTAGAAGTTACACTGCACTCCTTGCACTTATTATATGTTTATTCACAGATACTGGTTGGTGACAGGTTCATACAGCTTCAGTTACACAACCTTTTCTATTAAAAGATGTCTGGATCATGGTAGCAAACAAGTCCTCTGACCTCTTGTGTCCCCCTATCTCCTCATAGAATGTAAGCTCTTCCGAGCAGGGCCTCACTCCTATTGTGTGATATATTTATTTCTTTGTCACATCGTAATGTCTCATATTGTCTGTTCACGTATCCTCTGATTTGTAAAGTGCTACGGAATATGTTGGCGCTATATAAATAAAGTTATTATTATTGTCATTATTTTTCACTACTACTATTAGGCTACGGTACTTACTGCAGGCCAGTTGAAAGTCCTTAGCTTTATTTCGTATTGACTACAACAACTTGTATAGATTTAATCTTTCCACAAAGTTTGTTAGTTTATGTATAATGTTGAAGTGATTGTTGTCCGAAATGGACATTTTGCTATGCATTTATCTTATCTGTATAGGCAGCTTAAATTTCCAATGTAGTTTCAGCAGAAAGTTAAGACAGTCCTGATCCTGGCAAGTCTTCTAGCAATACAGTACATACAAAAGTGTATAGTGTTTTTGTATAAACTACAAAAAGTGCTACATCAATATTTTGATTCCTTGATGAAACGTTTGTCCTTGCATTTCACTATACATGCACAAGTATATGTTACAAAACATACTATAGGACACCTTTAAAAAACAACTGGTTAGCTTGTGTGACTGCAGTGACTAAAATCCCCTGTGATTGTGAGGACAAATTTATCATGGTGTTCATACACTGCCAACAGCTGTTGGCTGAACACTTGTTCAGTTGACCTACTAGACCTCTTTCATGGTGGCTTATCTCCCCTAAGAACAAAAGTTTTTTAGCATTGAAATTCAGCATGTCTGACATCATTTGTTTTGGGAGAGTCAGGAAGACATAGACATAAGGTCTCATCCAATCCTGACAAATTGGCACTATTGCATATGGGAGCCTGTAGAGTGAAGCTTTACTATTATGGAGATTTACAAAAATTCATACAAAATTGGAGTTATTTCTAGTATTTTAAATAGTGAAAAATGGTTGCATTGTGACTATACCCAGATGTAACAGCTGTTCTGACACCTCATAAAAATTATACTTTAAGAGCATATTTTATATATACCAAATTTCAAGCAAATAGCTTTACTTTTAATAGTTTACATTGTGGTCGACTGGTCACTAGAATCATGATATAAATTACTTGAATACTATAGACAAAGTGCATTTGATCTGCATGTAGAACAGTCCGTAGCTAAAAGTTCTGAAAGTTTTACACAGTAAGATGGCACAGTAGGTTCATACATTCCATGGTTACACCCGCTACTCTCACATGCTTTTATAGTGCACGAGTGTGAACTTAAATATAGGTTGTCTCGAATCACACTTCTCACTGCACACCATAATGACTGGTCTACACAGGTAAGCTTCCAAGAACAGCTCAAGTTCTCTTTAAATACTCTGAGGCTGTAATATAAAACATCTGCAGAAGTGGCAATTATCCTTCTCCTTAAATGTTCCATTCATTTATGCTGACAAGCAAGTTGTGCCACATTATAAGCAACAAAATGTATTATTAAATAATTAGTAGCTAAAATGCAGAAATTAGAGGCCACTTCCTTTCTCATGAATCTCCCAACTACTTCAGACTATTGATTTAAGGTAAACCGATCCTCTAAAGAGACCAAGATGGAATCCAAGACAGCAGTTTATTGTTAGACAATTACAAGGCTAATGATTGTTCCCTGAGAACGAGGTAGGCATAAAATCTAGAAAATGCCACATAATTCAGTTTGTTGATCTGTGTTTAAATCCCCAGTGCGCTAGGATTTCTTCCAATCTATACTTTGTACAGGGCTCATTAATTAAAGTGGTAGTGGCAAATCATTGATGTTTTTCTCATTGCCCTCATATGTCCCCTAGGCCAATGCATGTAACTCATTCAACCCTAAAGGTATAGTGGCAGCACAAAAAGGCTAAAAGACCAATTAGAACATTTTCTTGGAATCTTGGAAGAAGACAAATGAAGACAGAAAGTAAGATTACAGGAAACCTTTGTGTCGATGTAAAGTAATTATAGCAGTCTCAAGAGTGTGACACCATAAGACGTTCACATAATTCCAACGCTTGTTTAAAGTAACGCAATCTCATTTTATTTTTAAGGTTTAAAGTGGATGTAACCTCAGTATCATATTTCTTCATGTACCTTACATTAAATCCTGCAAGCTTTTTTCTGCAATGTTATATGCCCCTCAAGGATAAAACTGGAATTAAATTTCATGTGGAAAAAAAAACGTTTAAATTAACATTAGTGTTTATGTTAAATTTACTATAGGTTCAGTACAAGAGGCGAGCATGTGGAAGACATTTGGAAGCTCCATTTAGGCAGAACTTTCTTTGTAGGCGTGGTGCAGCAATCCTGACTGCAAAATATTGCAAGCACTGACAGTATTGTAATTTGGAATTTCCCTTCATGAGAATATACAGGAAATACAGTAGATGTAACAGTATTTCATAATAAAGTGTATCTTAACAAACAATTTCTTAGCCCTTTACAGGAAATACAGTATATATCCATGGGTTGTAGCTATGGAACGCCTACAGTTGTGAAAGTTAGCAGATTACTAGAAACTTATTAGGTTAAACTTCACTACCTTTATCTTCTACCCTTCAACTGAGTCTACATATTATATAAACTTAAAAATAAATCCCACACTCATAGTAAAAGAAATACATTTATTGAATTCATAATAAAACACAAAAATATATATGCTTATAACCGTAATATACACACTATAGAGGGGTGAATAGACCAAAAGGTCAAAATGGTCAAAATACCAGCAGTGCCTACAAAAAAGTGGAGTGGCGAAATGGCCTCCAAGATAGTAGAGTAACGAATATATATATATATATATATATATATATATATATATATATGTGTATTAGCACTCTAAATGAATCACAACTATGCAGTAAGATAATGCCTGATAAGGTGACACAAACCCTGCAGGCAATGCTATGACAGCACTACCAAAAAGTAGGTGCATAAAACAATATTAGGAAGACATGTGACAAAAACATTTTACCACTATATAAGTGCATTTAGTGAAATAAAACATACCAAGAACGCCATATCTGCCCACATGCATTTCGCCCGATAAAGGCTTCATCTGTGGACTAAGGTTGGCCAGACGTGTCAATTTTCAGCAGGGCTAGCCAACAATTTAATGTACATTAGATATTTGACCAACATTTCTTTGGTGTACACCAGAAAGGAAATAGATCAGGAATTTTGAATTTCAACCTCTTTGTCCCTTTTGTTCCCAGGTGAAGATAATATTCTACCAACAGTGTCTGGTAGCATTTTACTCCTTTTTCCTTATTCGGAACACATGCACTTTTGCCCAAACCAATTGTGCATGTGTATGGCCATCTTAGGAGAAAAATTCCAGCCAATTTAAGATTCCCATCAATTGGGTTATCAGATGGTGTGAACTTGTTTGTGCAGCTGCTTTGTATCAGTGAATGAAAGTGGTTCTCATACAACATATCCATCTTTGTTAGAGGTCACTGATGCATTGCATTGTCAAAGCAGTTGTCTGCTTTGGAAGGCCATTTTAATTAGAAGGGTTTCCTGATTAAAAGCTGATCAGATTGTTCTACTACTCTCACTACTACAGGTAATAAATCTGTGGAGAACCCAGCAGAAAGTTAACTACTCTTCAGAACCACTATGGGAAAAAAATAAAGTATTACAAATCAATTGGCTGTCCATGTAATACATTGATGTATTGGGGCAGATTTATTAAGACTGGTAAATTGTATGCCAGTCTTAATAAAGGCCCTAACAGTTGCAGAGCACGACTGATTTATGAACAGGCTCTGGCCCCTTCAGAAATCAAACGCTCATCAGTGCACCTGAATGGACATCTACACCGGTTACTAACTGGAGTAGATTTCCATTATAATTCATGCCAGAAAACTGGCCTGCTCTGCCCACATTTGCACAATGTGGCATTTGCGGCTCAGAATGGGAGTTGTGATGCACATTTGGCACAAGAAAGGGCCTTAAGCCAAATATGCGCCACAATATCAACCCTCTAAGTGTAGGGGATTGATAAGTTCCCCCCACTGTGTCTTTCATAACAAGCAACACTGTTGTTAATATATGAGAGTCCTGCTTATCTTTAAAAATTATGCTTACCGGAGAAGGTGCAAGTCATTTACTGAAATTGTTGTTACCAAACTGAAATTATAACACACATTTAAATAGAAACAACCATAAACTTTTCGAACTTCAGAACATGCATAAAAAGTGAAAGTGGCTTTCCATTTATTGAACTTGTAAACTGAAAAGTGCCTTTTCATCACTATGCTTCACTGACTTGGCCAAACGAGACTTTAAATGTGTTCAGTTCCTTTAATAATTGCTTGATCTTCACTGATTTTCTTTAGTTCACCTCTATTAATTTCATTATATTTCATAAAACCTATTCAACAGACTGAAAAGTAATTAACTTTAATAGCTATACAGTGCAATGGGAAGCCAGTATGAGGGTTGATACTGCAATGCTGGTAAAAGCAGGAGATACAATTGCACATTAATTAGGCGCAAGCAAACAACCTCCTTAATAGCTCATGTTCTGATTCCCAAAATGACAACAAAAAGATATAAGAGCCAGATGTTACACTATTGTCTCTAGCCAACATAACAAACATAAGCAATAAAATTACGCCCCAGTTGGGTAATATGTTTTATCTTCTTGGTTATAGTGGGTATGGAAAGAAAAATGGGAGTTTGGTAAGAAAATGATGCAACCTGCAATTTTTGCTCTTTTATTGAATAGTTGGTTTATTGACTCACACATATATACACACACGTGGACAAAATTGTTGGTACCCCTCGTTTAATGAAAGAAAAGCCCACAATGGTCACAGAAATAACTTGAATCTGACAAAAGTGATTTGCCAAACTACATGTTGAGAAGCCACAAAGCTTCTGGGAGAATGTCCTATGGACAGATGAGACAAAAATCAAAATTTTTGGCAAGACACATCAGCTCTATGTTCACAGACGGAAAAATGAAGCATATCTTGAAAAGTACACTGTCCCTACTGTGAAACATGGAGGAGGCTCTGTTATGTTCTTGGGCTGCTTTGCTGCAACTGGCACAGGGTGTCTTGAATCTGTGCAGGGTACAATGAAATCTCAAGACTATCAAGGGATTCTAGAGAGAAATGTGCTGCCCAGTGTCAGAAAGCTTGGTCTCAGTCGCAGGTCATGGGTCTTGCAACAGGGTAATGACCCAAAACACACAGCTAAAAACACCAAGAATGGCTAAGAGGAAAACATTGGACTATTCTGAAGTGGCCTTCTATGAGCCCTAACCTAAATCCTATTGAGCATCTTTGGAAGGAGCTGTAACATGCCGTCTGGAAAAGGCACCCTTCAAACCCAAGACAACTGGAGCAGTTTTCTCATGAGGAGTGGGCCAAAATACCTGTCGAGAGGTGCAGAAGTCTCATTGACAGTTACAGGAATCATTTGATTGCAGCGATTGCCTCAAAAGGTTGTGCAACAAAATATTAAGTTAATATTAATTCATTTCTGTCCAGGCCTGTTTCATGAGTTTTCTTTTTTTAAAAATTCTGTTGAAGCATGGTTGAAAAGCAATGTCTGACTTTTATTTGTTCATTTTCATAGAATTTGTATATATTATTACTTTTGTCAGATTCAAGTTATTTCTGTGACCATTGTGGGTTTTTCTTTCATTAAACGAGAGGTATCAACAATTTTGTCCACACGTATATATATATATATATATATATATATATATATATATACAGTGCCTTGAACTTTTCAACCTTTTGCCACATTTCAGGTTTCAAACATAAGGATATAAAATTTTAATTTTTTGGTGAAGAATCAACAACAAGTGGGACACAATCGTGAAGTGGAATGAAATTTATTGGATATTTTAAACTTTTGTAAAAAATAAAAAACTGAAAAGTGGGGTGTGCCAAATTATTCTGCCCCCTTAAGTTAATACTTTGTAGCGCCACCTTTTGCTGCGATTACAGCTGCAAGTCACTTGGGGAATGTCTCTATCAGTTTTGCACATCGAGAGACTGACATTCTTGCCCATTCTTCCTTGGAAAACAGCTCAAGCTCAGTGAGGTTTGATGGAGAGCGTTTGTGAACAGCAGTTTTCAGCTCTTTCCACAGATTCTCGATTGGATTCAGGTCTGGACTTTGACTTGACCATTCTAACACCTGGATACGTTTATTTGTGAACCATTCCATTGTAGATTTTGCTTTATGTTTGGGATCATTGTCTTGTTGGAAGATAAATCTCCATCCCAGGTTCAGGTCTTTTGCAGACTCCAACAGGTTTTCTTCCAGAATGGTCCTGTATTTGGCTTCATCCATCTTCCCATCAATTTTAACCATCTTCCCTGTCCCTGCTGAAGAAAATCAGGCCCAAACCATGATGCTGCCACCACCATGTTTGACAGTGGGGATGGTGTGTTCAGGGTGATGAGTTGTGTTGCTTTTACGCCAAACATATCGTTTTGCATTGTGGCCAAAAAGTTCGATTTTGGTTTCATCTGACCAGAGCACCTTCTTCCACATGTTTGGTGTGTCTCCCAGGTGGCTTGTGGCAAACTTTAAACAAGACTTTTTATGGATATCTTTGAGAAATGGATTTCTTCTTGCCACTCTTCCATAAAGGCCAAATTTGTGCAGTGCACGACTGATTGTTGTCCTATGGACAGACTCTCCCACCTCAGCTGTAGATCTCTGCAGTTCATCCAGAGAGATCATGGGCCTCTTGGCTGCATCTCTGATCAGTCTTCTCCTTGTTTGAGATGAAAGTTTAGAGGGATGGCCGGGTCTTGGTAGATTTGCAGTGGTCTGATACTCCTTCCATTTCAATATGATCGCTTGCACAGTGCTCCTTGGGATGTTTAAAGTTTGGGAAATATTTTTGTATCCAAATCCGTCTTTAAACTTCTCCGCAACAGTATCCCGGACCTGCCTGGTGTGTTCCTTGGTCTTCATGATGCTCTTTGCGCTTTAAACAGAACCCTGAGACTATCACAGAGAAGGTGCATTTATACGGAGACTTGATTATATTTATCATCATCAGTCATTTAGGACAACATTGGATCATTCAGAGATCCTCACTGAACTTCTGGAGTGAGTTTGCTGCACTGAAAGTAAAGGGGCCGAATAATATTGCACGCCCCACTTTTCAGTTTTTTATTTTTGACAAAAGTTTAAAATAACCAATAAATTTCATTCCACTTCACAATTATGTCCCACTTGTTGTTGATTCTTCACCAAAAAATTTAAATTTTATATCCTTATGTTTGAAGCCTGAAATGTGGCAAAAGGTTGAAAAGTTCAAGGGGGCAAATACTTTCACAAGGCACTGTATATATATATATATATATATATATATATATATATATATATATATGATATTATTATTTACAATTCCTAAATAAATAGATTAATACCAGTCATGCAAACTTGACACAAGTTGCTACACTATTTAGGAACAGAGATAGCCATGCTAACTACTGGGCCTTTATGCATAGCCAGTGTTGTGAACTCTCAAAATAAACATCCAGCAAGCATGAGCAGTGAAATGGTGGCTACTTTTGTACAAAGTATAGACTCAGCAATACTGGACTCCTTCGAGTTACACTTTAGGGAAGATGTATTAAATTGGAACCTCAAATACTACAAAGAAAGGTTACCTTGGGGAACAAACTATTAAAATGAATATGTATAGATGGGGTTAGTGTATGTTTAAAGAGGACTTTCCATGTCCTCTATCACAGGGCAATTTATATACTATTAGAAAGTCGTCCATGCGCTGAATTTGAAGCACCTTTTCTTTTGTTTGTATCTTTGTCTATTGAAGAGATATCACTATTAGTTTAGGCTACCAATTTCTCTATACTGTCAGGGGGCAAGCTTTACAGTCTAGTGTCATGTCTGAAAGGTGACAAAAGCCGCCTTTATAGTACAAGGAAGTAACTGTAATGTCAGGAGGCATTTCCCAGTATCCAGTGGTGACGCTACTGTAAGCCCACCCCCTGAAAGTGCAATGATATTGTTAACTGAAACTAATGGCACTGATATCTCTGCAAGGAAGGGGGTGGGGAAGATACAAACAAAAGAAAATGTGCAAGGAAGCTTTCTAATGTTAGAGGACATAAAAGGTCCTCTTTAAAGACAAATGTCTAGCTGACAGCTGATCTTTACCTCTTAGGATTATGTGTTTAACTTAAGTACAAAACTTAAATCATGTTTGCATTTATTTTATGTTATTATTAATTACCAGATCTAGAGATGTAATACACTTAAAATTTAATGTTTTAAATACACAGTTGCAAGAAACTTGTCTTTTGCTTTTGATAAATGATAAGTTATCACTGCAGCAAATTATCAGTATCAAGTGAATCTTTGCTACATCTGTATGTGTCTCCATGGTAACAGACAGCAAACAAAACCTGTGTGGTCTGATACTGCAGTCTTCTCCATCTGTCCCCTACTATATGCAAGTTAGCAAAATGTAGGTGATACATATGAGAGTATGGTTGCAGAATTGGCCAACTGGTTACTAACCATAAACTGCCTAATAACTACAGCTTTTCAAATGAGGTTGCCAAGTAGCACATGCTTAGGACCCTGTAATAAAACCATTCATTTTTTATTCTCCTCCTTTAAATTTATTAGATTGTATATAAAATAAGTTTGGGTGGAGAAGCCCTTTTTACTCCAGAGTTACACTCTCTAGTAATGCTGATGCTGAATTTGCAAACACTATTACCACTCAATATAGTAGAGGCCAGCTTACCCTGAATTATTCTTGTGTTTCCTTGTATGGAAAAAGAAGTTGGAGTGCTCCCCCGTAGCTAAATTCCAATCATATTACCACTCATGCCCACATTTATAGCAAAATGGGGTTCATCATTTTGAATGATATGAATGACATGCATATGGATCACTATTATAGATAAAAAAGCACAGTAGCAGAGATTTATAATACAGTACATTTACAATATGTTGAAAGCTGTTTGAAAAACTCTTATGAGCCTGGTAATTGTTCCCCTTCATTATTGCCTTTCAGCAGAATAAAAGTTCAAGACAGAACAGAATATTATACATCTTCACACAAGAGGAGAACTCAAGTATTTATAATACTTACTATATTATAGACTGGACTTCTTTAAACCTAACATTGTAAAGACGGAAGTAAAACATCATAATAACAGGTCTAAAATGTAATTATGCTTATTCTAACCTATACATTTTCATGCATCCATCACACACAATTTTCTTTTGTACTTTCAGAAGACGCTTTTGGCTTCATTCAGTTACCATGAAATACTGGAAGCTAAGAAGCATTAACTACCTACTGCTAAACAAAACACGGGAACCTTAGCCTATTCTGCCAGCGAGGTACTGTAATTTAACAGTTAATCCGGCAACATGCAATTAGGCATTCACTTGGCAATCAAAAACCATGACTATATTCCATGTTTGCATTCCTTTTCAAAGCCTGTAGTAGAGGGGCACTTACTCTGTCAAATCTGCTATAGTAATCAAAACATTGAAATTACTCTTTCCACACTAAATACATTGGAACTGGTTGTTTGATTAAATGTAGAGTAGAGAGTGCAATTTGCTAAATTACAAGTATTCTGAACATGTAAATATAGTTTAATTACTGCAATTAGAGAAGATTACTGGAGATTGGCAGATGGGAATGTAATGCTGTTTTAATTAGAGCTTTTAATGCACTGTAACATAAGCATAATATTAACCCTTTTAGCATGAGACTGTCCTCTAGAAAAAAAAAAAATCAAGCCAATCTCTATTCATATCCCAAGGCTGACATTTAGAGAAAGGTAAGAACAGCAAACAGAGTATATGAGGATATCATATTAGACAGCATTTTCTTTATTAGGGAGAATACAGAATGTGCCTCTATTTGCATATGCAAAACAGACTCCCCCCCCCCCCGCCATAATATCCTTGTTTATGCATTGGTGTGCTTTGTCCTCTTTGCCTACCAGAAATTCTAGGGAGTGACACATGAGAGAAAAAAATATCCCCTCCTCGAATGGAGAGCTGCTAAGAAGGAGAAGGGCTCCTGTTGGTCAGCACATCTAAGTAATGCATGGTCAACTGTTCATCTAAATAGCTGGCCTGTAATTCTACATTTCCCCTGCAGTGGCCACTAGGTGTAAGAGAGTTTGACTGCAGAGTTAGACTTCACCTGTCTACACTATTCACAGATCATTTGGTAAGTAGCTGTTTGGATGATACACTCTATTATATGCCTCTGAGATTTCAAATTATTTGGGTTAAAAAGTACAATTCATATACAATATTTTCTTTTTAAACACTAAAAAAGGCCATATGAGTGCAATACCTAGTGATGTACAGTAATGGACATCTGTGGCATTTTAAACCCATATCTTAGGTTTAGTTTTCCAAATAAACCAAGATGATTATTATTACATTGACTTGAATTTACTAAAACATATGGTAAAAATCAATATTCTGGTTTATAAGAGGAAATACAAAGTCCTTAAATTCCATGCATATGTTGTATGATGTGCAAAGTTTCATTTAAAAGAAGAAATATGCATTTGAAATAGTATCCAATTTTGAATGTGGTAGATATTGTCCACTGGTCTCACAGATTGAATTAGAAAATAAGATAAAAATCATAAAGACTCCTCATTTCTCCAGAGTTTTTATGATAGCAAAATCTGGCATATCCTAAATTGATCTTTCCAACTTGTTCTCTAGGGCTAAAAACAACCTAACACAGTTTTGGCATCATTTGTAATTAATAGGCAATCAATTATGTTCTGTGTAAGTTCTGTGTTTATCATTAAGCAAGATATATGTATGTATGCATATGTTTAAGATTGTTTTCCAATAAGCCTAATTAGTCTTTAGGGTCCTCAGGGCAGTGGCTTTTCACACATTTAAATTTTGTAAAGTGCTTTACACTGCACACCTAAAGGCCCTATAATCAGAGCAATTATTGGATTATTGCGAACAAGCATTCCTAGGAACGCTCATTCTTAATAATTGCCCTGCGTAATTGTGCTGCTGATCAGCCGGCCAATGAGCAAATGACTGTTTGTCAGCTGGTTGAATTTTTTTAAGTTTTTTAATTAGTATAAAAGATGCAGATTATAGGCAGAAAATCACCTTTTGTGATCAGAGATAGGCTGCTGTTAATCAATGCAGGTGAATGGGAAAGGTACAATCACAGTAGGGATTGTTCCTTTCCTGTTCAGTTGCATTGATCTGTTCAATACAACTAATGCAAACAAGTGTTGATCAATGCATTTCTTGTGGATCTTGCTTGTCCTAGCCAGTATCAGTCAGTGTAATAGGACCTTAAAGGGGTATTCCCATGAACATAATCATATCTATATTTGTAGATAATTAAAAGTTAAACATTTTTGCAAATATAAGTAGTCAAAAATTGTGCAGAGTTTTAAAGATTTTCTCTACCCATCTTAGTGCTGACAGTCTGCTGTCTAGATCGGTTGCCAATGGATACGACCACAAATGCAGAAATTTTCTATGGTCTGGGACTTGTCAAAAACCCAGCCATGATGTCCTTATTGTAGCTGTGTTATCAGGCAGGGACACTACATGTATGAGAAGATATCCCGGCCACAATAAGAACATCATGACAGATTTTATGACCTTAGAAAGTTCCTGCATTCATGGCCATATCAATGGCAACCGATTTAGAGACAAGACTGTCACCACAAGATATTTAGAGAAAATTTTGAAAACTCTGCAAAATTTTTAATTACTTATATTTGCAAAAATGTTTAACTTTTAATTATCTACAAATTTAAAAATGGTTATGTTCGTGGGAATACCAGTGGCTTGTAACTATAAATCGCCATAAAATAAATTTAAGATGGAAACATTAGGTACCAATTCCATCACATTTGCTTAAAATAAATTAGGATGATCCCTTTACAGTTACAGTTTCAGCTAAGAGCCACTGCAAATACTGCTTTACAGGACTTCTGTGTGGCTCTGTATTTTTTATATCACTGATAGGTACATACTTACCGTATTTTTCAGACAATAAGACACACTGGACCATAAGACACACCTAGGTTTTAGAGGAGGAAAATAGGGGAAAAAAATTTGAAGCAAAAAATGGGGTAAAATATTTAATATATGGGTGTTGTAGTTTTGCAACAGCTGCAAGGTCACATTGACAGGTGGCCCTGCAGCTGTACGGGGATGCATAGGGCATCTTTTTTTGGGGGTCAGATGTACTTTTTAGTTATATTATTTTGGGGAATGTCTACTGCTTTGATCATAAGGCTCCCGACTGTCACAGGAACAGGTCAGCTTCCGTGATCTCGCCGCGCGGGAGCCGTCCTGCAACAAGAAAGATACGGGGCCGTTGGGAACCGATCCCTGGAGCAGTTCTGGTACTCTGCGGGGGGATTACAGATAGTAATGCCCACGATCATAGTGGACTGTAATCGTGGGCATTTGGTTGCTATGGTGACCACAGTCCACATCATCTTTACAGACTTGGCATCTGCCATAATAGCATGGCGGATGCCAGGATGGGTTCACACCGCCATGACACCGTCTCCTCCAAGCCCAGGGCCCGCACATAGTCCTACTCCTGCCGCTGCAGGAAGACGGCGGCAGCAGGAGTGGGGCGATGCTGCGACCCGGCTCCACCGCCCCCCTCCACATTCGTACTATAAGACACATCCCCTATTTTCCTCCCAAATTTGGGGGGGAAAAAAGTGCGTCTTATAGTCCGAAAAAACCGGTACCTCTCTGTTTGTCCAGGGATTCAGCAAGCCACCTCCATTCAGGTCCCAGGTCTTTGTTTAACTTGTGCTTCACAGGAGCATGTCAGCCACTGACTGGGTGACGTGGTCTTGTGCAGGTCATAGGCCGACAAGACCAGAGTCCCAAACAGAGGCACTGCTACATCCCTGGCCAAATGGAGAGGTAAGCACATAGTAATTGTTATTTTAAGCCTTGCCATGCACTAAAATATGAGTTGGAACACCTCTTTAATGTACTAGTATAGAGACCAAGATATCATTCAGATTTTTGACAAAATTAAGAAATGATCCTTTTTAGTAAATAAGATCCATGAGTAGTTTTACAGAAGTCTCTTCTAACAGGGTAATGAAGGCACTCTGTATCCACGTGCATAGCACAGAGAGACATATTTCTTGCCCACTGGCACCTATGATTAGCTCTTCTACAGTGATTAGAAATGACTTTGATGAGAATGACTGTTTAAAGACCTCAACATGAGCGGTAATGTGACTTCACTACTTTCATTTCATCCTCTTGCAGCCAGCTATCATACTCATTTACTTTAAACAACGGACAAGAAAAGTAGTCTGCTTCAGAAGACCACTTAGGGAAAATTGGAAATCCATTATAGAATGCTATATAGAAATCACATGTTACAGTGCATTTCATGTATGATCAAGCAATCCTGTAAAGCACAAACCCATCTCCTAAAAGATGCATTATTTATAAAATTCCTGTGAGACATTTTATACGGTAAGATTACATATAATGGAATAGCCTACAGGCTTTCTGCTAAATTTAACATAAGTTATAGTTCTACAATATGCAAAGACTATAAAGCTGTTCTTTAATAGATCGTGTACTGTCTATAAAACCATACTAGTGAAAAGTCTAAAAGCATCAAATATATAGGGCCATAGTACATGAACCACAAAAGGAGTAACTACCAAGAAGCCTCCACTGCCTAGTTACAGATATAACAAAGTTTAACATTACACTGATAACATGCTGCTCAATGATAGTTTGTAACAGAAGGACACTGAAATCTAATGCAAAAAAATCAAGTTAACATTCTGTGCCACAGTGTTGTTAATAGTAGTATAATGTTGTACCGTGTTAGCCATTGAAAGTAGTGGAAGAGTGAAGAAATCAGGCGATACCTTTTAGAGGCTAACTGAGTATATTTATAAGTAAGCTTTCAGGAGTGCTCGCTCCCTTCATCAGACATGGTGTGATACAAGAACTGAAAATTAACAGATTTTTATACACATGGTTTTCAAAGCATTTTAGAGTCCTTAAAAAAAATTGCAATCTAAGTAGAGAAGTTATTTACAACAGGTCAAAAAAACAGTCTGGAAACTTGTGGTGCATGACGGAGGAATCAGTAATTCTTGCTGTTATCTGTTTGCTATCAGGAGGTGATTTGTGTCCCTCACAGGTCATACATAGTGTGATTTGAAGCTGGCATGAATATTGAGTTCAGTTCATGGTTCAAACATAGTGTGACATGAAGCTGGCATGAATATTAAGTCCAAATTGCAGAGTTTGAAATTTTTGCATAAATTTGTACTCCATTTCTTTCCTTTTCTCCTGTGTCTTAAAATGTCCCATTAAAACCACAACCCGCAAATCTTCAATAGAGTGGTTTTCTCCGGAGAAATGTACGGCCACTGGGAGATCTGTTCTGCTGTTATTAATGGTGGATCTGTGTGAGTTCATTCGTTGACTGAGTCTCTGACCTGTTTCCCCCACATAGAGGCCTGTGGTGGGACATTGCACACACATTATGAGGTACACCACATTGGAAGACCTGCAGGAAAATGTCCCCCTAATTCTGTGCACCTGTTGTGACTGTGGGATAGGTACACTGTCAGCGGTGTGGATGTGCTTGCAGGTCATGCACCTTTTATGTAGGCAAGGTGAGGTGCCATTTTCAGTTGGGGCCTTCAGGGCACTCCGGACGATAAAGCGCCTCAGGTTTGGTGGTTGTCGAAAGGAGAGGAGAGGGGGGACTGGAAATATGTCCTTGAGTCTGTTGTCCCTATGTAGCACAGGTTGGAACTCCTTGGCAATCCTTCGTAGGATCTCCAGCTGTGGGTTGTAGGTGACAACTAGGGGCACTCGGGCATCTTTCTGGGTCTCTCTATATGTGAGCAGACTGTCTCTGTTAATGGCTGCTGCTTTGTTTAATTGGTTGTCTGTCACTTTTGGTTTGTATCCCAATCTGAGAAATTTCATCCTCAGATCCAGGAGGTGCTTGTCCAGGTCTGTTTTGTCGGAGCAAATACGATTGTATCGTATAGCCTGGCTGTAGATTATAGATTGTCTTGTGTGATTGGGGTGGAAGCTGTCGTTTCTCAGGTAGGCCGTTCTGTCTGTGGGTTTGTGGTATATTGATGTGAGTAGCCGGTGGTCTTTAATGTATATTGTGGTATCCAGAAAGTGAATTTCACTCCCTGAATAGCTAAGTTTAAGGTTGATGTTCGGGTGAAAGTCATTGAAGTCATTATGGAATTGAAGTAGGGCCTCCTCACCTGCAGTCCAGATGACAAGGATATCATCGATATAACGAAGGTAAATCATAGGTTTGGTGGTGCATGTTGATAAATATGTTCCTTCCATTTCTGCCATAAAGAGATTTGCATATTGGGGTGCACATCTGGTCCCCATTGAAGTTCCTATTCGCTGTAGATATAGATCCTCTCCAAAGGTAAAATGGTTGTGGCTAAGGATGAATTGTATGAGCTGCGTTACTGGTTCTGTTGGGAGGTTTTGTTTTGCCAGGTGTACCCGATATGCTGCAACTCCATCCTTGTGGGGAATGTTGGTATACAGGGATTCCACATCCATGGTGGCCAAAATGGTACCCTCAGGTAGAGGGCCCAGGGCATTCAGTTTGTTAAGAAGGTCAGTGGTGTCCTGGATATAGCTTGGAGTATCCCTGACAAGGGGTTTTAGGAGATTTTCCACCCAACCTGAGATGTTTTCTGTCAGTGTCCCAATGCCAGAAATGATAGGCCTCCCAGGGTTGCCATCTTTGTGTATCTTTGGGAGCATATAGAAGCAGCCCGGCCTGGGATCTTGTGGGATAAGTCCTTTTACCTGATTCTGGATCTGGACTGGAAACTCCTTGATCATACTCTTTAGTTCTTTCATATAGGCCTCTGTGGGATCACTTCCAAGTTTGGAGTAATGGATGGGATTTGACAGTTGCCTGTTTGCTTCCTGGATATAGTCTGAGGTGTTCATTATGACTATTGCGCCCCCTTTGTCAGCTGGTTTTATTATTATATCCTGATTTTCTTTCAGTGAAGTAATAGCCTTCTGTTCCTGCAGGGTTAGGTTATGCGCCTGTTTCTTTTGTTTCTCCAGGATTTCTGATCTTACTTTGCTTCTGAAACAGTCAATATATTTATCCAGTGCTGCATTAGCTCCAGGGCGTGGGGTCCAGGTAGATTTTTTGGTAGGATTCCTTATGGGCTGTTCCATCTCAGAGTCGCTGCTGTATGGAAGGACCCAGAAAGATGCCCGAGTGCCCCTAGTTGTCACCTACAACCCACAGCTGGAGATCCTACGAAGGATTGCCAAGGAGCTCCAACCTGTGCTACATAGGGACAACAGACTCAAGGACATATTTCCAGTCCCCCCTCTCCTCTCCTCTCCTTTCGACAACCACCAAACCTGAGGCGCATTATCGTCCGGAGTGCCCTGAAGGCCCCAACTGAAAATGGCACCTCACCTTGCCTACATAAAAGGTGCATGACCTGCAAGCACATCCACACCGCTGACAGTGTACCTATCCCACAGTCACAACAGGTGCACAGAATTAGGGGGACATTTTCCTGCAGGTCTTCCAATGTGGTGTACCTCATAATGTGTGTGCAATGTCCCACCACAGGCCTCTATGTGGGGGAAACAGGGCAGAGACTCAGTCAACGAATGAACTCACACAGATCCACCATTAATAACAGCAGAACAGATCTCCCAGTGGCCGCACATTTCTCTGGAGAAAACCACTCTATTGAAGATTTGCGGGTTGTGGTTTTAATGGGACATTTTAAGACACAGGAGAAAAGGAAAGAAATGGAGTACAAATTTATGCAAAAATTTCAAACTCTGCAATTTGGACTTAATATTCATGCCAGCTTCATGTCACACTATGTTTGAACCATGAACTGAACTCAATATTCATGCCAGCTTCAAATCACACTATGTATGACCTGTGAGGGACACAAATCACCTCCTGATAGCAAACAGATAACAGCAAGAATTACTGATTCCTCCGTCATGCACCACAAGTTTCCAGACTGTTTTTTTGACCTGTTGTAAATAACTTCTCTACTTAGATTGCAATTTTTTTTAAGGACTCTAAAATGCTTTGAAAACCATGTGTATAAAAATCTGTTAATTTTCAGTTCTTGTATCACACCATGTCTGATGAAGGGAGCGAGCACTCCTGAAAGCTTACTTATAAATATACTCAGTTAGCCTCTAAAAGGTATCGCCTGATTTCTTCACAGTGTTGTTAACACATCATTTGTAATGCTAAACTTTGCCAGTACAATTACATCAATACCAAACCTTTATAGGTTTTTTATGTTTTACTCATTTTGCACAATAAGAACACTTTTTGGAAAAAACATAATTTGTTTTGTGTGGTTAGAAAGCCATATCTTTTTTTATTTTCCCCATCAATTGAGCTTGAATTTCTCATTGTTTCTTCTTCATTTTTTGTGTGTGACAAGATGACCAAAATCAATGTTTCTGGTCTTGTCTTTTAGCTTTCTATTTACAATTTTCACAGTGTTAAATAAATAATATTTTATTTTCATAGTGCGGGTCATACTAATATAGTAGACTCTACTGTACATGACTGACAGCCAGTCAATCAGATTCTACCTCTGGCAGGACCTGCCAGACAAATAGAGATAGAAGACCCAGGAGCCTTAATCAGGCCCTGGGTTACCATATCAACCCAATGGCTTCTCTGATGAGGGCCACAACACTAGACAACCCCGTACTGACCAGAGAATCTCAGGGGTTAAACAGCTGTGATCCTGCTTTAAGTACCTTTGCCTTGTCGCATACTTGTATGGCCCAGACTGTTAAGGGGTTTATAGCTGTATTTTAACTAAAGAAATTTGGTGGTTAAAAATGTATGATTGTCATAAACGGGAAGGGGTAAGAAAATGCAAGATACATCTGGCAGTTCTCTCATTCATTTTAGATTGATCTGACAACCATTATCTGATGTTTAAGCACAGTGTAAATTATTACATCATCATCAAAGCAATTTGCAAGTCCAAAGCTCAGTGAGGTTAAGGATGATCTGTCAGCTCCTGATATGTTGGTTTTAAATACATGAATACATGTATATTCCCTTAACTAACAATTGTGGAACATGTTTTCTTAGAATCTGCATTCTGTTACTTTTGTCATTGATGTTCCTTTTGCTATTTTGAAATGTATGAACATATTGGCAACTGGACATTGTCTGTCCAAGAGTTACACCATATTGAAATAAGGAATTGTAACATATAGTTGTCAATTTATTTACACATATCTAAAAGTGTTGAACAAAACAGGACTGGCACAACACAGAATGGCAACTACCAGTGTTTACAGAAATGTCAGGAGAGCTGACAGGTCCTTTTTACACAACATCTATCATTGCTAATGTTTCTTCCACCTATCATGGAATTTCTTCATATGTTATCTTAACAAAAATAATACAAAAACTAGCAACTCCTTTTTAACACATAGGCATTGAAGTAATGTAGACAGACAACTGGAAACTTTGCATCATAAGAACAGATTCTCTATGCTCTTGATAGCAAAGCTTCACAATGTAATCGAGCAAACAAGCAAACAATTAGGCTGTACTGTTTGCAGAAACTAGAACAGACCATAATAGATCAATCTAAAAAATACAGTAAGTAAACTTTTTCTCTTAAAATTTTTATCAAATGTCTTTGTCTGCTGCAATACATTTACCATTTATGTGTCTTGCTTGCTTTGGGATAGATGTAATAGGTTTTGTCGACAAAACAAGTTACCATGTCCCTGGAAAAAGCAGATGAACAGACTACTGTAATATATCCAGATCACAAAGGGCAGCTATGTGTACTCAGAAGACATTGCAGCACTATATTGGTTTTTGAACTTGGGTTATCAAACAAACTGAATCTGTACATGTGGAAAAAAACATTTTAAATATTTTTCTAGCCTTTTTATGGTCAGAACATAAAAGCTTTGTCTTTCGCTCTCCAGCTCCATTGTACATGTGGTAAGTTTAGCAATTCAGTCAACCAAAATAAACAAAACAAAACACTGTTTAAAGGCCTCCATACTGGCCTCTGTGCCATTTTTGATATTTCCCTGTTTTGGCTTGTGTTTATTCCTGAACCTGAACTTGGCTTGTTATGACCTAGCTTTTCCTGACTACCATTTGGCTTCTCTAAAGACCACATCTTGATTCTGCCTGGCCCTAATGCATGACCTTTGACTTTTCCAACTGCTGTACTGTGCACTTACGTTTGTTCCATGATACTGCCTCTTCATCTCTATATGACCACTTTTACCTGACTACACTCCAGAATTTCTGACTCATAAAAATACCCTCATTTGTAGATGTTTTTAATGGACTTTCTGTTATTGTTGTCTTGATTATCTATATTTCCAGTCCTTTCCATTTATTCTAGCTTCACTTTGGCTACAATCTTATCCTAAATTGGCTGTGTAATAAAATTGCATTAGTCACATCCAGTCAAAGTGGTACCATTGACTGTAGGGTAGTACAGATACTATATCCACATGAGACATGAGGGAAACTATCTAATAAGCAAGCACATCACAAATGCTCTCTAGAGTTTTTCTACTTGTGGTGGTAATGAAAGGTATCTGATGTATTCACTCTGTATTTCTATAGGTTTATTGTATATGGCTTTGTTTACTTCTTTGACAATGCTTTTATTTCATATAGGTCTATTTTTAACCGAATAAAAGAGAAGCATCTGGCTTCTAAAAGCAATGGATGCCTCATGGCACAGATACAGAAACTTACTGATGTTATTTACCAGTAGAAAAATGCCATTAAGATCAATACATTTTTTTGTTAATTTTTTCTTATTAAATAGATAATAGATGCATAGTTTTGAGTCTAAATAAGATCCCCATTATTATGGTGGCTATAAAAATAGCTTTGGCTACTATCTAGATGGGTCGTACAGCCATGCATGTTGGGTCTCTTTCAGGTTTGAATTGTTATGGCTAGCCATACACAATTGATAGCTGTTGCTCAAACCCTTGCTTGGGCTACAGCTATTTTGCTTAACTCCTCAATACACATGCATACTTTCTTTTGCCAAGCAATGAAAGTGTTCTGGAGAGGAAGAGGGTACTCTGCTTGGTCCTTGTCTCCCACATCTGCCGTAAGAAAGAGTTTGTAGCGCCACTACACATTAGATGGTTTGCTGGTCCCAAATAAATCATGAGTTAGCCTGGTATGCATTGAATGTGGCTAGCCATCTGTTCTATAATGTAGATGCTGGCTTAAACAAGTATTTGGCTTAGTAATTGTAGCAGTCCTTATAAATCACATTGAGCAAAGAAAGCTCTGTTTTGTCAGTTTACATATAGAATCTATAAAAATTTAGTAGTCATGTAAATATGCTTCTTAACTTGTACTAATTCTAAAAACAGTTTGTATAATAGTCTATGGTATAAGGCCTACTTGAACATGATGGTTATATTGTGTTGGGTAATGTGTCAAAATAATGCATAGTTAATGGACAGCCTATAGACACAAATGCTAAAAAGCTGTATTCTTCTTAGATACCTGGTCTTCCAACTATTTGATGCTCTGCTGATATCCATTTATACAGCTGTAAAGTACTGAAGATTTATTTTAGCCAACTGCAGATGTCAATGAGCATTAAAAGATTTCCATCAGAAGGCTGCAGTAACAAAATGTTATGTCAATGTTGTACTTTCAGCCATTCTAATTCCTATCAAAAAATGTGCATACTGTTGTCAAACTGTGTTCTTTTTAGTAGGCATATCCTGAATATAATCCTATGACAGTGCCTTGAAATTCATAAGGATAGATAAACAGCTCAACGTTATTAAAAACAGTAAATGCAATCTTAAAACTCCTAAATCATTGAGCATCTGAATACTAATATGCATTGAAATCCTTGCAAACTTGTGTCTGTAAAACGAAATGACTTAACATGAAATGACAAGGACCTAGAATTCCATATATGCTGCAACACTGGTGCTCTGTGCTTGTTGGTATGCTACCCTTCCCAGCAAACTTATCTGTCTGGTTACCTTTGTGTTACTATTTCTTGAAGTGTGCTCAATGCTTCCTTGTCCCAACCCCTGTCTGTCAGCGAGTATATAAGACTGATTCTGTAGCCACAACCTGGCTCTGTAATGTTCAGTTGTCCGTTTCATGATCTCTTGTCTGAGCTATGTCTCAGACATGATGTCAAAATCATGCCTGCAATTGTGGATGCATTCATAGCTCTGTCATATATCCCTGTCAGTACGCATACAGTACTGCTTCTGTGTGGATGCATATATCCTTCCGATTAGTGTTTCTGTGTGGATGCCTTTGTCCTTCCACTATGTTTGCATCTCTGCTACTGTGTGGGTGTATATGTCCTTCTGTCTGCTATATTTATATGCTTGTCATTCTGTCGGCCATGTTTGGGTGCACATCCTTCCATCTGCCATGTTTGGATGTATGTCCTGCTGTCTGCCATGTTTGGATGCATGTCCTTCTGTCTGGCAAGTTCTATTGGTCCAGATGTTCTGCTTTGGATTCCTATTTTAGACCAGACGTCTGTTATTTTTTTTTTTAACTTTAAAAATGTTATTGAAGTTTTGAAATAAAGGTAAAACAACACAAACCGCAATTGGAAATGGGAGGAGGGGAGGGAAATAGAGAGTGATGTAGAGAAGCACCAGAGAGGACAACAACAGGGAAGCTGAGAGGATGTAAAGGGGTGAGGGGACTAGTAAATACTCTGACGCAGCAGAGTCAAGCAAAAAATACAAAATTATAAGTAGAGCAAAGATTAAACATTACAAAGTCAACATCTCAAAAAGAGAAAAAAAAGAGGGTAAAGAGGGACAGGTAGGGAGTATCAACCCATCACAAAACAATGGGGGCCACTGAGGAGTGGAGGGCAAAGAAGAGTGTAAAGTGCAAAGTAATATGAGCATTTTTAAGGAAAGGGAAGAAGGAAAGATCTGAATGCGAGGTGAGGAAATTAGGGTGGATGGGGGGTGAAGGCCGACTGAAAATCGGCGGAGTAGTAAAAAGTGTTCCAGAGGAGCCACGTCTGCTGATAGGCCCTACCATGCTGCTTCAATTCAGCGAGCAGGTTTTCCATACTACGGATGCGGAGCAGCTCTTGCAACCAAGACATCAGAGAGGGGGAGAGGGGGACTTCCACAGTCTGGGTATGACAGTGCGGGCCGCAACTAACATGAATCTGTGTAACCTACGGGTGTGTTTTTGGAATTACCTAGGAAAGATGGAAAGGCGGAGGGGAGCACGATCATCCTCCAGTGCAATACCAGTCACTATACGGATGATGTGTCTGACATCGGTCCAGAAAGGGCGCAGTAGTGAACATTCCCACCAGATGTGTGCCATCGTACCCCAGTAAGTGTTGCATCTCCAGCATCGATCCGAAGTGGTGGGATAGATTTCATGAAGGACAGAGGGAACTCTGTACCATTGTGAGAGAATTTTATTATTGTTTCCTGTGCCTTACAAGAAATGAAAAATGTGTGGCTCACCTGGAAGGCAGAGGACAACACATCCTATGGGAACGAATCCCTGAACTCCCGTTCGCAGCCCCCCGCATACACTGGCAGTTGATTGGTAGAGTCCGCCAATATCGATAAGAGAGATGGCATAGGAGGGGGCTAGAGAGGAGAAACAAAGACGTTCAAAGGACAAAAGTGTCCTGTGCAAATTGTGCAAGTGTAGAAGTGGGACAATTGGGTATATTGCCAATGAAAGGTGGTAGTGGTAAAGCCCGACGGGACCAACTCTAAGAAGCGGAAGCAGAGAGGCGGCAGGTCCGGGAGGTATGGGAGAGGAAAGTGGAGTGCAGGGCAGCAGGGAAGTCCACGTTGCCTGAGATAGGTGTCATAGGGCCATAATTTCTGAATAAACACTTAACAGCACTATAGAGTCGACCCAGGCCTCTGCTATTTGATATTCTGGCTTGTTCCTTATAAAATTTTTTCTCTAGCACCACCATTCTGAGCAATAATTTCTGTTACTCTCAGCATATGCTACTTAGGCTCTCTAGTGTTAGACTGGCAATCTTGGGCTGTCTTCTCCAGCCACAGACTACCCATCTGACAGTAGAAAGTATAATTAGCATACTGGGTGCTGAAAATAACATTAGACCCCCTCTGATTATGAGAATAGGGGATTCGTGTCCCTTGGATGAATGGAGTAAAGACTGACTGGTTTTGGGGATCCAACCCCTTTAACTTTGGGTGTTTTTTAATGTATTTATTCAAGCCAGAACAATCAAAAGAAAAGTCTAAAAGGAAGTAAAACATACTTTCTTTTATGAATCCAAACCTGCTGACAAAAATGAAAAACAAAAAAACATCCAAAATCCACTAACACTTGGCTGTATAACTAAGGCCAAACACTGCTATATTGTTCCAATGTTCTCATATCTTGGTGCATTTAAGCAAATTAATGTATCGGTAAAAATATACGCATAAGTTATTATAAATAATTTTAGGGAGATCTAGTGTGTGAAAGTTTAAAAGTATATAGAAATGTGTATAATAGTTATAGCATTCTGTTCAAATGCATCATGCCTTTTTGTGCCAAAGAATGTGTTGCCATATACATGCAGGATCAAACAATATTTCATCTGTGGCAGCATGCTCATATAACAAAGTGATCAGTAATAGCATGCACCATATGACAAAACAACAGTTATGTAACTATGGTTATCATTGTGCATTAAACTTTTAATTAATTTGACATTGTCACCAACCTGTTGGTGACATCATCACCATTCCCATCCCTAAACAATTCACAAAAAAGGTCAAGGTTACAGAAAAAGAGAAGAAAAAAAATTTGGATTGGTTTATTCGAGCTCATAATTTTTTCAAAAATAAAACTGGCAAAACAAATATACTAATTTGTAATACATGTAAATATTCATTAGCTGTTCCTTCAGACAACATTTGGAAATATTAAAAAAGTTATTAAAAATCTGCTGTAAAAGTATTCCCATGTGCCCTATAAAGCTGCATATTTCTGAATTATGCCGTACTCAGTGGGGTATCTTCTGTCTCAACTACAGCTACCCACTAGGGGATTAGCATGGATCGTCACTCTCCTCTGAGTCACACAGCTAACAAATGAAGCCACAGTGCAGAGTGGGCAGACAGGAAACCACTAAAGCCAGAGCAGTGATTATGTACATGCTGTGTGAAATGTATTGAGCAGTGAGCCAAAATGTTTGTGTGTGTCAGAGCAATCTTTTTACTGATCAGGACAGCTGTACTCACAGGGGGATCACCAATCAGCCAGCAAGGAACTGCTTCTGTCCTTCAACAGGCAATTAACGTGAGTCCATTACAGCTCCCTTGGGGCACCAGGAGGGGACTGAGGGGAACTGCAAATGACATCGATGGAAAGGTCACAAACCTCATGAGGATAGAAAGGTAGCTGTGCTTGGTGAAATGAAGTGGAAAGTAGTAGCTATTTGTCATCCACTGGCAATTCAAAGGGGGAGCAAATGGGTTCAGTTCCTTTTCCAGACTGCTCATGAATTTCAATTTTTTTCCACTGTCTGAAAATGAGGTTATACAAGGCTCCTAATACCAAAGCCAAGATCTTTCTTTCAATAACCAGCCGCTGTTATACCCCGGTACAACAACATAAGAAGAGTTCACACATTTGTCTCACTTTGAAACCACAATTTCTACTTTAGTCCAGCTCTTGTGCACTAGTGAAGGGGTTATGAGCAATGATTATGTAATAACAGTATTAGTGCAAGTGATATACCAAAGCAAATGAATATAAATGAAACATCTAGCAGTGATGTCATTTAGCCAAGAACATAAATGGACAAAAGCAAAGATATATGAGCTGCTGACAACTCAATTATGCAATATTTTTACTATAAAGGAGATTTGTTTCTGAAAAAAAAGCCAATGGAAAACAATCCGATTATTATCAAATGTTCCTGAAAATCAGTTGACAGATGACTCCTGCCAGCTAGTATATGTAATGTTGTCTACTGGCAGGACCAACCATGTGGTCTAAATCCAATCAGCTAGAATAACATTGCCAAGCTAGAATATGATCATGATGCTCAGTGCCTTGGCTAAGGAGAAAAGTTGGCTTGTGTGTCAAATATACAAAAGCACAAATTTCCAGCATTCTTAAGCCTAATAACAAGCATGATTGCCTGGAAGAAATGTAACACATGCACTATCACTCTGCATGTGCTTATCACAATCTTCAGTGAAATTATTTTAAGCACTAAAGTTGGCTTTGCACAGCTATTGGATGGATTCATCTCAATCCCCCATACACATTCCAAGCACCAAGCATTCACATGTTCTGAAATTGGGAGAGATGAGTAAGTCGCTGCCAGACTCCTCTGGCAATGGCATATCTCCCCAAGAAGAAAGTGATTGGGCATGCTGAAATCCAACATCTTTCTTTCCTTTGACATCTGCCATTGGGAGAAATGGTGGATTTGGTTGACATTAGAATGGTTTTCTGGGAGTTAAATAAGTTATCAATATCTGATGGGGTATCTGGGGGTCTGTGGAGTTATAAACCCTCACATATCAGCTGATCAAAGCAGCAGCACATGGGCAAGCACTGCTTCCACTTCACAGGCCAGTGACATCACATTCATTCATAAAATGTCCTGTTTGCAGCTCATTCCTATTCAAGTAACTAAGGCTGCTTTGAAAAACCAAACGCAACTCTTATGCAATGTACAGTGTTGTGCTTGTTATTCAGTGCTCACCCAAACGCTGTAGGATTTTCAAACAGATCATCTGTGGGGGGACTCGATTGCTAATGATGAATTATCCTAGGGACTGTCTACCATGTCCTATCTAATCTTTCCCCACAAATGTACACCTTTGCTTCCTGCCTGAGCTTTTTATAATGTCTATGAGGTTAGGATGACTCAACACTGAGTCATCAGTGAGCTCTGGCCAATAGTCCCTCAAGATTGGCTGTTGCCTCTCGTGATGGCTGCTTGCAAGGCATTATGGAGAAGCCCATCTGATCCCTGAACTCATGTGATCCTTCTTCTCCATGCTTTTACATGGCAGCCACTATTTTAGTTTGGTTGCTTGAATCAAATTTCAGATCAAATCAGGATCATTATGAACCAATTTGCTCATCACTTGATGAATTGTGGTGTGGTAGTAAGGCTATAATTAGAGTTTAACCTAAATAAAGTAAAAGTAAGAAAAAGGAAAAAAAAAAAAAAAGCTGAGCCATGAAGGGGTTATAATTAGAGATGAGCGAATCGAAGCTGATCAAGTGGAATTTGATCCGAATTTCAGGAAATATTCGATTCACATCGAATCCGAATTTCCTCACACTTCGTGGTAACGAATCACATTTAGTTCAAAATGGCTGCTGTACATGTTAGGACATGGGGCAAGGAACTCTGGGAACGTGGGATCACCCACAATGCCATGCGTGCAGCCAATCAGCAGCCAGCCCTGTGGTGTCACAGCCCTTTAACCCCTTCGCCAGCGCCCACAGCATGTTTGACCGCTGCATCCAAGGTGTTTAAACCCCCAATCAGTTATGGAGCAGGGTGTTAGCTGTAATTGACAGCTAACACCCTGCTCCATAACCAATCAGGGGTTTCAAGGGGTTCCGCCATTTTGCCGCCCTCCCTGGCTCTCTGCAGCCAATAAATAGCTGTTTTTTTAACGCGATTCGTTGTGATTTAATTCAGATCGAATAGAATCGTATTGGAAAATTCAGCGAAGTTGCCAAATCGAATTTTTGAACACTTCGCTCATCTCTAGTTACAATTTGCTATAGATAAAATTCTATTATATGCTAATTTGGGTTATTTCAACATTTATGTTGGTGTAATGTATAAGGAACAATTATATCTACCCATGTCTAAAACGTGTTTCATATTTGTTTTTTTCAGATCTAGGTATGTAAAAGTAGGGAAAATGCATTGTACAATACAATACAATACATTTCTATATGCAATACAAAATCTCTACCAAGTAACATGCTGTGAGATTTCTTTCCATTAAGACTGCAAGCAGTTTGGGTGGTTGTAAAGAATTTAATTTATATAAAATTAACAATATAACATCATTTTTTCTATGTATAAACATTGCATGAGAAATATTTTTTTTAATTAAAAAGTCTTTTTTACTGACTTCACTTAGGCCTCACACAAAAGTCTAATTAAACACATTACTGTGCAAATTAAGAATTGGTTTCCATACCCTGGATAATGCTGTTGGGGTGTAATTTAATCTGCCAAAATTGGTAGAAAAAAAGGTAGGGATCAACACCTACTAGTTAATACACAAATATCCAGCAGTTTTTCAATATATCTTGGTATAGCATAATTCTCCCAAGGGCTCATTTTATGAGGTTGCCTTTCTCTCCAGGGAAACGTGTCTTGAATCCTAGCCCCTAATAGCATACGTTAATTTTGTCTGGAGATAAGAGGAGTCTGGCTGTTTCTGCCTAGTAATTTAATAGAAACTTGAATCTAATTTAATAGATCCTTTATGTCTCTGTCAGAGACTTTTAAAATGTATTGATGCAATATCTCATAGAAGTTGCAAATACATTAATCTCTAGGGATCTTGTGATAACAGTTTGTTATCAGCATGTGCAGTAGATAGGGGGCCATGTGGATACCAACTGATACTATGCAATCAAAAATAACATTTGTTGGTTTTGCTCTGAAAAAATCAAATAATTTTTTTTTTCTTTAAGTTTAGAAGTATGTAATCATCAGGTAGCAAAGATGTTTTTTATGGAAATGTGACTGTTTATGCTGAATATGAATTATAAGTATCAGATTGTTTTAACAAAATGCACAGAACATACTATTCAAATTAAGTTTGCATATAAAATGTAACTACTTTCTCCTTTTTGAAAAAAAAACCACATGAATACTGATTAGTAAATAATGTATAAAGACATTTTAATGACAGCAAAAAAAAAAAAAAAGCTTTTACTAAACATGCGGCTGGCTATACACAATAGCAGATTCCAATGATATTGGCTGGATCCCATGGCAATCCTACTTGTTTCTAAACTGGCAGATGCCCGATTCTGAAATGTTTGGCAGAAACTAGTCTCCATCCCATCACTGAAATAAACAGATACCATTGACCACAGGGAAATTGCTGTCTTAAAGCTATCTTGTATGTATGTATGGTCATCTTTAGACTGGACATACAAGGCAAGATGTCTCAAAAACTCTTTTGGTGAGATACAGTATGTTGAATTCTAGTAACCTGTATTGTTTTAAATTTACCACCACATCATTAACAATGCAACCACAGTTTTTTTTTACAAAAAAAGAAAAGGAAAAAAAAGACAAAATAGTTTTAGATATTTTTAAATAAAGCAATCCCAGTCTAAGTCCTTATGCACTCAGCCGTGACGTTTTACACGGACTCAATGTCCATGAAAAAATGTCCGTATTTGGGTGCCAAAGAGGTCTGAGGTCATTGTCTGGTCTTATGCCTGACTGACACTTGATAGGGAAAACTAGTTGTAAAGCAATAAACCTGGCTGTAGCAGGATATCTGGTCTTGTGATTGCAGAAAGAAACAGTTTCACCCCTGACATACATGAACAATGCATGATACATACACAAGTGGGACTTCTTTCTTCACACCTCCCCCTTTTGGTTTGCATGTTTTATAAATGGCAAACATCATTTTTAACTGTTAGCAAATTCAAAATTATTATCGAAATATCAAAGCCATAGGTCAGTAGTGTGAACCCAGTTCCTGTATGGAAGTACTACTTGTACATCTTAGCCAGCTGGTATTTCATCTCTGAGCACAGGACTGAATGAAGTGAGACATCTTTGTGCTGATTTTATGGCTTTGTGCTGCAGATGGATGGAAAGTGTCATGACCCAACTCTTTGGAAGAAGATGTGAGCTGGTTAACCCTTTCATTACTGCACACCTCAGCAGTTGCATCCAGAGTAGAACCACTGTACCCAGCAATTGACAATTTATTATAGTTTTAGTCATGATACCCTGTGTTCAGGTACAAAAATTCATCACCCCATCTGGTACCTTCTTTGGTAGTGGACCCTCCAGTATGTGATCACTAATGGTCACCTCTTTTTCCTGGGGATCCTGGGCCTAGACTGGTCCACAGGCTGAGTACCCTCATTAGAGTCTATACTTTCCAGCTTCCCCTCCTCCCCCTGCTCTGTACTACAGTAAGGTAAAGAGGGAAGCTGAATAACCTCTACCAGGCCATTCCCCTTGGAAACTGACTGGATTCCACTCAATGCAGCATTAGGTATGGGCCTCTCTGGGAACCCTGCTATGAAATAGGTTCCATTGTTTTCCCCAGCACTGGTTCTGGTACTCGAACCACTCCAGGCTCATTAGTACCTCCCCAGTTTGAGTAGAGATACTTCTAAGGCTCAAACTCTGAACACTGTGTGCCTAGCTACCTTGTCTTTGCTCTGGGTCCTCTGGGTCCAGAGCGCTGGCATCTCCTATTATCCACACTCAGAACCACAGGCATTGAGGTATAGGTCCAGAGACTCCATCCTGGTAGTCTCTTATGTTCTCTCCAGAGCTAGTAACTAGCTGAGAGATTTCCAGGGGATTGCTCACCTCCTTCTTAACATCCTCATCTTGGGAATCCTCTGGAACTGGTACAGGGTTAACCTTACTCCGGTCACCCTGTTATATCTCCCAGACACACTATCCCCTTGGGCCTATGTCCATTCCCTCATGTAATTGTAAGGGTGATGGTGGTACATTGGGCGCATACACAGAAATCATTTCCTGAAATCATTCCCCAACAATACATCAACAGGTAATTTCTTTAACAATCCCACTTCTCTGATCCCACTACCAGCACTCCAGTCCATATGAACCTTGGCCACAGGTACTCATGAATGGAATCTGGCCTCCCCTGTCACAGGCAAAGTCTTTCCAGAAATAATGTCCTCAGAGTTTACATGCGGTGCTGCAAGTTATGTTTTCGACCAGAGACAAGCCTCATTACTAGTTAGGTAGGTGTGACCACCACCCCTTTCTCTGGGCAAGCAGACCTCACATGGCTTTGTGACACCCAAAACATTTGCGCAAATCCCCCTGAGCTGGGGTTTCCCCCACAGGAACATTCTCACCTGGCTTGGAGACAGCAGGCCATGTTGACTTCCTTGTTTCTCCTTCCAGCTTGGAGACCTCTGTAGTAATGTTCTACCCTTGGCTTCTGGAATCCTGTCACACACAAACTGTAGTACATCGAGATCACAAACATGGAGGAACTGGTCTTTGATCATAACGCCAGCAAGGCCCTCAATGGTGGTAACAAGAAGTCCTCTGATCCATTGCTGGAAGGTACTCTGCAAGCTGCCCACAACATCTGAATAGCTGTCTTTTGGTTCCCGCTGAAGATTTTGCAACATCTTAGAGTACACCTATAGGGTGAGGTTATACTTTTTGATTAGGGCCTCTGTAATAGCATCACAGTCCCAATCCAGCTGAGGCAGCAGATCAGCAAAAACGTCCAGGTCTTTGCCTTTTAACCCTGGAATTAAATACTATACCCAATGCTCACGAGGCAGATAGTATTGCCAACAGGTTTTTCAAATCCCTGCATAAAAATGTCCAAGTCCCTATCCTTCTCGATAACTGGGAAGTTCTCCAGGCGAGGCCTCCGTGGATGGATATGCTGCACTTGGAGTCGGGAGAACTGCTCAGCCTGGTGTTCTGCAGTTACAGCCTCTCTTCATCCTACCACTCTGCAGCCTCTCTCTTTCTGCCTGATGTTCTGCAGCCTCTCTCTCAGCCTGTTGATACTTGAGGATCAGCTGTAGGTGCATACTAGAGTCACTGAGACCCAACTGTTGTAAGGAAACTTGCAAAGAAAAGTCCATGTTCCCCAGAGGGCTAGTGTTTCTAGTACCCCCCGAGGAGAAGTTACCTCTGGGACAGGGTCAACTTCTGGACTTTCTCATGTGGCAATGTTTTCTTGTCCCAGGATGTTGCTCCAAGTCCTGCTCCATTAATGCAGAGATCATCACGTTTTTGGTCCTGTCAGCTGTTTCGATGCCTCTGTGCTCACAGAGATGGATGAGAGCCTCCTTGCTCTCATCCCTCTTCTGTATAAGGTTGCCATATCTGATGGCAGCCTTTGCCAAATGAAAGTTAAGAAAGAAAAAAGGGGATGGGAAACTGTTTGTATGTCTTAAAACCAAGCACTGAGGTAGTTAGGTAGTGTAGGGCTGGTGTACTTTTTGCAAGGGTCAAACCAGTCCTTAAGTGCAAGGGTTAATCTTGGCACTTAATACTCTATTAATAAAAAAAATTTTATTATCTCACCACTTGCCACCAATTTGTCAACTACAGACCGTCCTAGCACATAATGTGGGAGCGGCTGTCGGTGGTCAATTCACTCCACTCACTGAATCTTGCATTCACCCTTCACTCACGCTGAAAATAGAGAGTAAATCACACCCCAACACAGTCCATGCACCCCAAATACACACTGCCACCACTACTGAATTGGAACTAGGCTCAGTAAAAATCTCACTCAAATATGTACACGTCTCTCTACTAGTCATTACCATTCACGTCTCTCTACTAGTCTACCATTAAGTTTAAAGTGTAACTAAATTTTCACACAGTGTTTGATTTTCTGGCAGTATTGGTGTCATTAATAAATTTTGTAACATACTTTTATTAAAACATTTTGGCTCCTTTCTGTAAAATCCTGCATTTTTCACTCTTTTCCTTGCTTCTGTATTGAGAGCAGTTTCTGCCACTCATTGTAAAATATAGAGAAAATGAGGGTAGGGGAGGGTCACGTCAAACAATTATATCTCAGACATTATATAGCATACAGTTGTGCTAAAAAGTTTACATACCCCGGCAGATTTTTTTATTTTTTTGGCCTTTTTTAAGAGAATATGAATGATAACACAAAAACTTTTTCTCCGCTCATTTGGTTAGTGGTTGGTTGAAGCCATTTATCGTTAAACTTCTGTGTTTTCTCTTTTTTTAAATCATAAGGACAACCAAAAACATCAAAATGACCCTGTTCAAACGTTCACATACTCTGGTGATTTTGGCTTGATAACATGCCCAGAAATCAAACCACGGTCAGGTAGACCAACCAAAATTTCGACCACAACTGCCCGGAAAATTGTTCAGGATGCAAAGAAAAACCCACACATAACATCAGCTGAAATACAGGACTCTCTGAAAACTATCGGTGTGGCTGTTTCAAGATGCACAATAAGGAGGCACTTGAAGAAAAATGGACTGCATGTTCGAGTTGCCAGAAGAAAGCCATTACTGCGCAAATGCCACAAAGAATCTTGCCTTCAATATGCCATACAGCACAGAGACAAGCCTCAAAACTTCTGGAACAAGGTAATTTGGAGTGATGAGACAAAAATCGAACTTTTTGTCCATAGCCATAAACATTACATTTGGAGAGGTGTCCACAAGGCCTATGTTGAAAGGAACACCATTCCTACTGTAAAGCACGGAGGTGGATCACTGATGATGTGAGGATGTGTGAGCTTCAAAGGCACAAGAAACTTGGTCAAGGTTGAAGGAAAGATGAATACAGCACGTTATCAGCAAATACTAGAGGCAAATTTGCACTCATCAGCCAGGAAGCTGCGCATGGGACATACTTGGATGTTCCAACATGACAACGATCCAAAACACAAGGCCAAGTCGACCTGTCATTGGCTACAGCAGAAGAAAGTGAAGGTTCTGGAGTGGCCATCTCAGTCTCCTGACCTCAATATCATTGATCCACTCTGGGGAGATCTCAAGCGCGCAGTACATGCAAGACAGCCCAGGAATTTACAGTAACTGGAGACTTTTTGCCAATAATAATGGTCAGTTTTACCATCTGAGAAAATAAAGAGCCTCATCCACAACTACCACAAAAGACTTCAAGCTGTCATTGATGTTAGAGTGGGCAATACAGGGTATTAAGAACTGAGCTATATGAACTTTTGAACAGGGTTATTTTGATGTTTCTGGTTGTCATTGTGATTTAAAAAGAGAAAACACAGAAGTTTGACAATAAATGGCTTCAACCAACCACTAATCATGAGTGGAGAAAAATTTTTTGTGTTATCATTCATATTCTCTGAAAAAAGGCCAAAAAAACAAAAAATCTGCAGAGGTATGTAAACGTTTTAACAACTGTAACTGTACACAGTTACTTTTGCGTCAGGAAACAACAGTGATGTCTTTATTATTTCCAGAGATATCACTTGTTGAAAACACAGTCGGGATTGGGATATTTATATCATATATATTATGCAGCTGCATATAAATTTCCCAATCCCTAATATAACTGTTTGAAGTGATTTTCCTTACCCTCATTTTCTCTACATTTTACACAGCCCGGTATACGGTTCATATACAGTAACATTCAGTGACATTCAATACAGAAGCCAGGGCAACAATAAAAAGATGTAGGATTTCATAGAAAGGAGCCAACATTTATTAATAAAGTATATTACAAAGTTTATTAATGACATAAATACTGCCATAAAATCACTGCTATATATGATAGATAAACAAGATGACAAATAAGCAAACCAGTTTTTAAAATAAAAGGATAAAAACAATGGGAAAAACTGATATCTTAGAGTCTTATTGTTTCCATGGAGCTTGGAGAATCTCTTAGATGGGTTGGGCACACCCAGCTTGTTTGCTGGTTTCCAAGGTGTGACAAAGCTCCAAAGCATTCTTAAGTTTTTGCATTGTGACTTGTGTTTAGCCAAACTCTCTGCCAGGGTAACTCTTCTTCCCCTTTCCACATCTTGGAAAGCTGAGGAATGAACTGTTCCATCTCCATCAGGCAGAGTTGGGTGCCACAGAGGTCTGAGGTCACTGTCTGGTCACAACTCAATCTCTCTTATGCCTGACAGCTAGTTGTAAATCAATAAACCTGGCTGTAACAGGATATCTAGTCATGTGATTGCAGTAGGAAACAGTTTCACCCCTGAGCCCCCTGACATTACTTGTATACACACATACCAATGTAATATACTGATGACACATACATATACACTATACAGAAGAGACTTATACTTAGAGTCCTTTTGTTTCCAGGAAACTTGGAGGAGACATATGGTTGACACTGAGCTTATTTGCTTGCTTCCACAATGTCAATAAGTTTCCAGTGTATTCACAGTCTCTTGTAATGTGAAGCTCCTGGCTTGTGCATAGTTATTCCCTCTGCCAGAGTGCCGCCCACTCCCCAAGATTAGGGATGAGCTAATTCATAGTTGTCTGGGAAAGTTGGGGCATGAATTGTTCTATCTCCACCCTGGAAAACTGGATCCCTGCTGGCCTCTGAGATTAACTTCGGTCACCCACCCTCTTAGGTCTGGCAGTGACAGAGAGTGACAGAGTTGTTAAGCCAAAAACCTGGCCTGGCCTGTATTACTTAATAGAGCATGTTACCAGACCGGGTCATAAAACGGCAGGGAGTCTGATCTTGGGATCCCAGGAATGAAATATCTCACTCTTGACTAGTCCCAGGCATTAAGTATAACACACATACCAATGTACTATACTGTTGACACACGCTTAAACACTATATCCACTAATGATAGATACACAAACAATATAATTCAGTAATTATGCATGCACAAGTAGGTTTCCTTCATCACAACTATATTCACTAAGGATATACGGTAGTATATACACGAACAATATAATTCAGTAATCATCCATACATAAGTAGGGCTTCTTTCATCTCACCATGATTTTCAATGGGTTTATTCACATACCAGTATCTATGTCCTTTTTCATGAACAGCAGTTTTTGTGATGGCCACAAAAATTGACTGTTAAAAATCGGACATGTGTACTGTATAGACACATTGAATTCAATGTGTTGTCAAAACTGACATATGATGGATGTTGCCCAAAGTACTGTCACTCGTCTGTTTTTAGCGGACGTTTGAATAAGCCCTAACAATTTGATAAGATATAAATATTTTGTTATGTGTTTCCATTTTACAACAGGCTATACATATATACTAGGCATTATAACTGCTTCCCAATATCCCCCATCCATGTACAACAGCTGACCCTGTGGCATTAGTAGCAGGGGTCAGCTGTAACATACAGCTGATACTCCACTGCAATAATTAGGGATCTGTTTGATCCCTTACATGTTGTCAGTTGCAATTAGACCCGGCCTGCAATAGTCTGCCCAGCAGTTTTACACAGACAGGTGTAATGCATTGCTTACACGGAAGAATTGTGATGTCTCATGTCAGAAATTAAGAGATCAGTTTAACCAAAAATGTAGAAAACATTTTTTTTTAAGTATTAAGTAGAAAAAAATTAAATGGCTTTTTCCTTATCAAGCCTTGTAAATTTGGAAAACATAAAAACCAGACTATAAAATGTTCATGTTATTTATTCTGCACAGTGACTGATGAAAAAAAAAAATATACAGTTCCAAAATTGCTATTTTTCTGGTGACCTCACCTCCAAAGACATGGAATAAAAGCAATCAAAAAGTTGTATATATATATATATATATATACACACACTACCGTTCAAAAGTTTAGGGTCACTTAGAAATTTCCTTATTTTTGAAAGAAAAGCACAGTTTTTTTCAATGAAGATAACATTAAATGAATCAGAAATACACTCTATACATTGTTAATGTAGTAAATGACTATTCTAGCTGGTTTTAAATTTTGGTCTGGTTTTTAATGCAATATCTACATAGGTGTATAGAGGCCCATTTCCAGCAACCATCACTCCAATGTTCTAATGGTACATTGTGTTTGCTCACTGTGTAAGAATGCTAATCGTTGATTGTAATGTCAATCTGTATTCCCTTAGTCCAGACAGCAGCACAATATGGGGTATCTCTGCCCCTGTGTGTTGTTTAGGACAGTGGAACCTTTAATTAGCACCAAATTTAAGGTGCCTCCTACTGGCCCTATAAGAGGGCACCTGAGACCTCCATCGACTGTGTAAATTATGAAGTAAAAGGAAACAAGCTTCTAGGGAGGGAAGCCTTGTGCTGCTGTCTGGACTAAGGGAATACAGATTGACATTACAATCAACGATTCCCCTTACGTCCGACAGCAGCACAATATGGGGAGATAGCAAGTAATTCCCCTAGGGAGGGTTTCCTCGCCTTACAACGTCAAGGACTGTCTGACCAAAGGCAGTTGTCTGGGAGCTGCGGACGTCTAAACGATAATTTTTAACAAAGGTCAACTGAGATGACCATGATGCAGCCGCACAAATCTGGTCCAAAGGTAAGGACCGGTACTCAGCCCAAGAAGTCGACACAGCCCTGGTCGAGTGGGCCGTAGAAAAAACTGGAGGGAGTAACTCCTGAATAAGGAAGGAAGACTTAATTGTCTCCTTGATCCATGTGGATAGAGTAGGCTTGGAAGCCTTGAGGCCTTTGTTTTTACCCTGTATGTTAATTAGTAGGTTTTCGGCCTTCCTAAACGGTTGAGTGCGGGATAGGTAAATCCGCAGACACCTTACCACATCTAAGGTGTGGAGCTTTTCTTCCTCCTCAGAGGTTGTAGTGGGGAAAAACACTGGTAGCGAAATTAGCTGATTGCTATTATAGCATGAGGGGACCTTAGGGTTAAACCCAGGCAAAAATCTAAGGTGCACCCTATCTGCAAAAAACAAAATGTACGGTTCTCTAGAAGAGAGAGCCTAGAGTTCCCCTACTCTTTTGGCAGATGTAATAGCCAACAAAAAAGCGGTTTTGTAGGCTAAATATTTTAGCTCCGTAGTCTCCAAGGGTTCAAATGGAGGACCGCACAGGCCTGTAAGGACTACCGCAAGGTCCCACTGGGGAACTGGAGATGATACTGAGGGCTTTAGCCTCATTGCCCCTTTAAGGAACCTTGCAACCAGAGGATCCTGAGACAGACGTCTGTTCAAATGAGCGGAGAGGGCCGCAATCTGCACTTTCAAAGTGGCAGGGGCAAGGCCTTTATCCAAACCGTCCTGAAGAAAATTTAAAATATCAGCCGTTGAAGGTTGTAGATTATTAATACCCTTCTTGGAGCACCACTCCATGAAAATCTTGGCTGTCCTCTGGTAGTTCTTATTGGTAGAGTCTGCTCTTGCAGAAGAAAGGGTCTTCAGGACGGCCTCTGTCAGTCCTCTATCCTGTTGTAGGGACTGCTCAACCTCCAGGCTGTCAGGTTGAATCTCCAGAGATCCTGGCACTTCAGAGATCCTTGGGAAACCAGGTTCTGGATGGGGGAAGCCTCCAATATATCCCTCGACTCATCTCCATGAGTTGGGAAAACCAAGCTCTTTTTGGCCAGAATGGAATGATGGCTATCACAGAGACTTGGTCCTGTCTGATTTTCATCAATACCTTCGGTATTATTGGAATTGGAGGGAAAATGTATGCCAGCCTGGACCTCCAAGGGCAGGGCATCCACTGGACAGGGCATCCACTGCCAAGGGATTGTCCTTCTGGTAAAGGGAACAGAACGTCTCCACCTTAGCGTTGAGTCGGGTTGCCATGAGGTCTATTTCTGGAAGACCCCACTTCAGGGTAATCTGATGAAAGACTTCTGGATTGAGTGACCATTCTCCTGATACGGCATGACCCCGACTCAACCGATCTGCTACTATGTTCAGGGAGCCCTTGATGTGAACTGCGGATAAATGGGTTAGATTTTTCTCTGCCCATGTAAATATCAGATCTGCCTCCCTCAGGAGGGTTGGTGATCTGGTGCCTCCCTGTCTGTTCACGTACAGCACTGTGGTCATGTTGTCTGACCGGATTTTGACTGCTCTTCCCTTGAGAAGAGGCGAGAAATGGAGTAAGGCACGATATACAGTTCTAAGCTCCTTCCAGTTGGACGAGGTCCTTCTTTCTGGAGCGCTCCAGACTCCTTTTATGGAGTTTTCGTCCAAATGGGCTCCCCATCCCTAAAGGGATGCATCTGTAGTCAACAGGGTCCAAGAAGGTTGGACCGTGGACCTTCCATCTTTCAGGTGCAACCACCACTTGAGGGAAAGACGGGTCCTGGGGGAGAGTCGAATCTTCTTGCTGAGTGTAAGAAGGGAGCGATCCCAAGCCTCTAGTAATTCCTTCTGGAGGGGACGTAAGTGCCACAAAGCCCATGGGACTGCCTCCACTGAGGAAGACATCAAGCCCAGGATCTTCATCAATGTTCTGATGGAGGCTATCGGCTTTTTGAAGAGGTGCCGGACTGCACCGACCAGTTTCTCCTTCCTTGCTGGTGTCAAGGAGACCTGCAGGCGGACTGAATCCAGGAAGTAGCCGAGGAACTTCCTTCGGGTTGAAGGGATCGTTACCGACTTCTCCCAGTTTATAAGCCATCCCAGACTCTGAAACAGGGACACGGCTGTCTGTAGATGCTGGAGCAGAACAGACTCTGACTGGGCTTTTATCAACCAGTCATCTAGATAAGGCACCACGAATATCCCCTGAAGTCTGAGGGCGGCCGCTATAGGAGCCGCTACCTTTGTAAAGGTGTGGGGAGCAGAGGAGATCCCGAAGGGTAGTGCTGTGAATTGAAAATGCTTCCTGTGGCCGGAAACTACTACGGCAATCCTTAGAAACCTTCTGTGTGGAGGATAAATAGGAATATGCAAATAGGCGTCTTTTAGATCCAAAGTCACGAAAACATCGCCTTGGAGGAGAAAGGTGGTGACAGACTTTATGGTTTCCATACGAAAGTGCTTCTTTTTGATGAAGCGGTTGAGGTACCTTAAGTCTATGATCATTCTCCACTTGTCTGCCGGTTTTGGTACCAGGAAGATGGGAGAATAGACACCGGATCCTTCTTCTAGAGAAGGGACTTCCTCCAGGGCTCCCTTGTGAATGTACTCTCGGATGGAGCATTCCAATGTAGACTGCTGCATTGTAGGGAGGCTGCGAGTTAACACAAACTGATCCTGTGGAGGATGGAGGAACTCGATTGCATATCCTTTTTGGATTACCTGCAGGACGCATGGGTCTCGAATTTTTTCCTGCCAACAGTTGAAAAAATGGGAGAGACGACCCCCGACAGGAATCTCGGCCACAGGAAGACTGCTCCTGATGTCAAAAGCTAGGCTTCTCCTTTTTATCATCAGACTTCGGGAATCTCCGGACGGTGCCTCTAGAGGAATATCTAGAGCCTCTTTGGGACTGCTGTCCATGACGAGGCGGATAGCCTCTACCACGGCCAGAGTCAGTTCTACCTCTAAAGGCCTGGGGTAAAGTTTTACCCTTCCTATCGGCCAAGCCCTCCAGGATCTAGTCTAGGGCACTGCCAAAGACTCTACCTGGCTCAAAGGGTAATACGCACAAATTATATTTTGAGGGGAAATCAGCTCTCCAGGGTTTTAACCATAGAGGTCTTCTTGCTGCAGTGGTAAGTGCCAGGGATTTGGCCGCCAGCCTTAATTGATGGTGGGAGGCTTCTGCTAAATATTCAGCTGCCAGGGAAACCAAGCCTAGAAACCTGAGCAGCTCGTCTCTGGAGACTCCAGAGTCGATGTCCCTCTCGAGGTGGACCAGGTCAGTGTGTAATTTGGCTGACACTTCACAAGACGCAACCGCCACAGCGGTCTGGGCCGAGGCAACTGAATACGCCTTCTTGAGGGTATTGTCGATGCGCCTGTCCATGGCGTCGTGCAAATTTGATCCATCATCTGATGGTACCATAGTGCGGCGGGACAGTTTGGCCACCGCCATATACACCTTGGGAGGAGGACCCCATTGATCCCATTGAGCAACTGGGAATAAAGCCTTGAACCTCCTAGAAACCACAAGAGGTTTTTCAGGACATTTCCACTCTGAAGACATTAATCTTTGTAATGTCTCGTCCACTTGGAAGACCCTAGGCCCTCTATAGGTGGACGTGGAGGCTTCCCCCGTCAACATCACGATCCTTAGACCGGATGGACTTCAGCAGCCGGCTTAGTTTTTCAAGTAGGAAGCACGGTCTACTGGAATCTTCAGTGGAATCGTCAGATGTGAGTGTCTCGTCCACTATCTGATAATCTTCGTCAGCGATGCGTAGGGAAGACTGTGTCTCAACCCGCGGTCTCTTGGCAATCTGGGCGATGGAAGAACGGATCTCCTTAAGAGACTCCTCCATATAGTCCTTTACCCAAGTGACAACCTCTCTTATAGAAGGTTCTTCTGACGGAGGTCCGCGGCATTGGCAACAGCGGGTAAAATCATAGCCGTCAGGTAAAGGAGTATTGCAATTCAAACACATTAGGTGTTTACGTTTAGAGGACTTTTTTCCTCCTCAGCCCATCGCCGTTACCTGATGCAGAAGATGACTTCTGAAACATCAAAAGCCACATGACAATGTAAAATGGAAGATTGCCAAGCATCGCACAAGAAGAAAAAAACCAAGGGGTACCTTACTTTAAATCGGACACTTGAAGAGAAAAAAAAGATCCAGTCAGGAAAAACCAGACACCGCCAACCGCAGCAGAGGAGCTAGTAACCACGAGCTCACCAAGTAAAGGACTGAAGCCCTTTTAAATGTAATCCAGCAGCGAGGGGAGGAGCCAAACAAAGACACATTCATACAGCGCCAAACGAGGTCAAATGCCATAATGGAACATAGAGGAACATAAGCCTAAGCCAGAGGCTCTAAATACAAGCAGCAAAAAATAATTCTATATTTTGCCTTTAAAATTTCAATTTTCAAACTTACCGCACTTTTCCGAGAAATCCGGAAGTAGGCCGCAGTGGTGCGCAAAGGCTTCCTTCCCCGGGGAATACGGGACCGAAAAAAAGGTTCCGGCCGAAGAGGTTCCCCGCTTACTTCCGGGATCGCGCTGCCTGCAGAGCGATGAGCCGGGTAACGCTGTGCTGCGGAGCGGAAAAGGCCCGAGGGACCGGAGGATCTTTGGAACGTCAGAAAGGACCGAGGTACCCCCAAAAGGTAAGCCAGGAGCTTTAGGAAAAAACCCCTAGCAACGGGAGGTCACCAGAGACCTCCGTCCACCTGTCCCACACAGGACAGAAAAAAACACAGTGGAGGGAGGTCTCAGGTGCCCTCTTATAAGGCCAGTAGGAGGCACCTTAAATTTGGTGCTAATTAAAGGTTCCACTGTCCTAAACAACACACAGGGGCAGAGATACCCCATATTGTGCTGCTGCCGGACGTAAGGGGAATGGATGTTTAGAAAACCCTTGAAAACCCTTGTGCAAGTATGTTTGCACAGCTAAAAACAGTTTTGCTGGTTAGAGAAGCTATAAAACTGACCTTCCTTTGAGCTAGTTGAGAATCTGGAGCATTACATTTGTTGGTTCGATTAAACTCTCAAAATGGCCCGAAAAAGAGAACTTTCATGTGAAACTCGACAGTCTATTCTTGTTCTTAGAAATGAAGGTTATTCCATGCGGGAAATTGCCAAGAAACTGAAGATTTCCTACAACGGTGTGTACTACTCCCTTCAGAGGACAGCACAAACAGGCTCTAACCAGAGTAGAAAGAGAAGTGGGAGGCCCCGCTGCACAACTGAGCAACAAGACAAGTACATTAGAATCTCTAGTTTGAGAAATCGACGCCTCTCAGGTCCTCAACTGGCAGCTTCATTAAATAGTACCCGCAAAACGCCAGTGTCAACGTCTACAGTGAAGAGGCGACTCAGGGATGCTGGCCTTCAGGGCAGAGTAGCCAAGAAAAAGCCATACCTGAGACTGGCTAATAAAAGGACAAGATGAATATGGGCAAAAGAACACAGACATTGGACAGAGGAAGATTGGAAAAAAGTGTTATGGACAGACGAATCGAAGTTTAAGGTGTTTGGATCACACAGAAGAACATTTGTGAGACGCAGAACAACTGAAAAGATGCTGGAAGAGTGCCTGACGCCATCTGTCAAGCATGGTGGAGGTAATGTGATGGTCTGGGGTTGCTTTGGTGCTGATAAAGTGGGAGATTTGTACAAGGTAAAATGGATTTTGAATAAGGAAGGCTATCACTCCATTTTGCAACGCCATGCCATAACCTGTGGACAGCGCTTGATTGGAGCCAATTTCATCCTACAACAGGACAATGACCCAAAGCACACCTCCAAATGATGTAAGAACTATTTAGGGAAGAAGCAGGCAGCTGGTATTCTATCTGTAATGGAGTTGCCAGCGTAGTCACCAGATCTCAACCCCATTGAGCTGTTGTGGGAGCAGCTTGACCGTATGGTACGCAAAAAGTGCTCATCAAGCCAATCCAACTTGTAGGAGGGGCTTCTGGAAACATGGGGTGAAATTTCTCCAGATTAACTCAGCAAATTAACAGCAAGAATGCCAAAGGTCTCCAATGCTGTAATTACTGCAAATGGAGCATTCTTTGACGAAAGCAAAGTTTGAAGAAGAAAATTATTATTTCAAATAAAAATCATTATTTCTAACCTTGTCAATGTCTTGACTATATTTTCTATTCATTTTGCAACTCATTTGATAAACAAAAGTATGAGTTTTCATGGAAAACACAAAATTGTCTGGGTGATCCCCAAACTTTTGAACGATAGTCTGTATATATATATATATATATATATATATATATATATATATACATCCTTGCAGAGTTAAGCAGCTGTATGAAATCATGCAGCAGCAGAATCAGGAGGATAGCCGTTTCTACAGCTGGACCTCATATGGGTAAGGTAGGGATGGCTTATTATTGTCCCCAAGAAAGATAAATGCCTGCCCCCAAAGGTCTATTATGACTTTATGGAGAGCACACTATTTAAAAAAATAAACAAAAAGATAAAAAATAATACATACAGTGGAAAAAATATGTCACTACCCTGCCCACATCACAAGTTCTATTTCCGCCTCCAGTGGCATTACAATAAGTTTTCTCTGCGGACTTTCTGCTTCAATTACATTTATAGGGAAACCGCCAGTGTTTCCATAGATATAAGGCAGGGTTCACACTACCGTTGGAGTCCGTTATGAAGGTGTCCGTAAAAACAAAAAAAACGGACACCTATCATAACGGACACTAACTGATGTTAGCATTAGGTAGTGTCCGTTTTTTAAAGAGGACCTTTCATGTCACATACAGCTAGAAAGCCGACAGTGCGCTGAATTCAGCGATGACGCTGAGCTGTGAGGAATGCCCCCTCAGTACAAGTCTATGAACGAAGAGAAGTGTCAGGGAGGGCGTTCCTCGCAGCGCCCTTCTAACAGTAAAACATGTAACTTACACCGCCGATATCTCCAGCCCCGGGGCACATACCAGGAAAGCCGGCAGTGCGCTGAATTCAGCGCTCTGTCGGCTTTCTGGCGGTATGTAAAACCGCATGTGCCGGAGGACACGAAAGGTCCTCTTTAACACTGTTAGTTTTTTTTTTTTTTGTTTCTCCTTTCTGAGCATGCGCAGGGAAAATAAACGGACATAAAATAACGGACAGTAACTGATGGCTATCAGTTACTGTCCGTTATAAGTCCGTTACCCATAGACTTCAATGTAAAAAAAATAACGGACACTTGCTGTCCGTCAAGAATCCGTTTTTTTCAAACGGACAAAAAGTCCTGCATGTAGGATTTTTTGTCCGTGAAAAAAAAAACGGATTTCTGATGGATTTGGTGTAAACGGACACAAATGGACACTAACGGACACAATATAAAAACCCATTGAAATGAATGGAAATTTTAACGGATTTCTGACGGTTCAGCTAGTGTCCGATGCTAAAATCTTGTAACGGACAATAGCAACGGACACTACTGACGGTCACCAACGGTAGTGTGAACACCCCCTAACTGACATACTGCGATTTCCAAAACCACAAAGTTGTCCGCACGGCGTATTTCCCGCAAAGTGGAGATGGGATTCACTAGAATCTCATCCACCTTGCTATGACTGTAAAACGCTGCATTTTTTTCCACGGCGTTTACTCCATGTGAAGCCCTGGCCTTCAAGACAATTTTAGTGGCACCTCGAGCTATTAAAAACACAAAAAAGTGAAAAACTCCTTTTTGTTTATATTTTGTTGGATATTAAAGTAAAGAAAAACATGAAAAAATTAAAAATAACATAAAACTAAAGACGCAAAATTATTTGAATACCCCAAAATAAAAAAAAAAAAGTTATAGCCCTCAAAAATGCATGTAAATAAAAAAAAAATTTAAATGTGTCCATTTTTGAACCAGGGTAAATGCCCCTGAACTGGCTAAGCAGCTTTTCTATATAAAATATGGTGTTGTGACAAATTATCACAAACTTATATGATAACTTTCCTATTTGTGTACAGTCATGGCCAAAAGTTTTGAGAATGACACAAATATTATATTTTCACATGATCTGCTGCCCTCTGGTTTTTATGTGTGTTTGTCAGATGTTTTTATCACATACAGAAATATAATTGCATTCATATTATGAGTAACAGAAGCTTATATTGACACTTAGAATGAGTTAATGCAGCAAGTCAATATTTGCAGTGTTGACCCTTCTTCTTCAGGACCTCTGCAATTCTCCCTGGCATGCTCTCAATCAACTTCTGGACCAAATCCTGACTGATAGCAGTCCATTCTTGCAGAATCAATGCTTTAATTTTGTCTGAATTTGTTGGTTTTTGTTTGTCCACCCGTCTCTTGATGATTGACCACAAGTTCTCAATGGGATTAAGATCTGGGGAGTTTCCTGGCCATGGACCCAAAATCTCTATGTTTTGTTCCCTGAGCCATTTAGTTATCACCTTTGCTTTATGGCAAGGTGCTCCATCATGCTGGAAAAGGCATTGTTGAGCGCCAAACTGCTCTTGGACGGTTGGGAGAAGTTGCTCTTGGAGGACATTCTGGTACCATTCTTTATTCATGGCTGTGTTTTTAGGCAAGACTGTGAGAGAGCCGATTCCCTTGGCTGAGAAGCAACCCCACAAATGAATGGTTTCAGGATGCTTTACAGTTGGCATGAGACAAGACTGGTGGTAGCGCTCACCTCTTCTTCTCCGAATAAGCTGTTTTCCAGATGTTCCAAACAATCGAAAAGGGGATTCATCAGAGAAAATGACTTTACCCCAGTCCTCAGCAGTCCACTCCCTGTACCTTTTGCAGAATATCAGTCTGTCCCTGATGTTTTTTCTGGAGAGAAGTGGCTTCCTTGCTGCCCTCCTTGAGACCAGGCCTTGCTCCAAGAGTCTCCGCCTCACAGTGCGTGCAGATGCACTCACACCTGCCTGCTGCCATTCCTCAGCAAGCTCTGCACTGCTGGTAGCCCGATCCCGCAGCTGAAACACTTTTAAGAGACGGTCCTGCCGCTTGCTGGTCTTTCTTGGGCGCCCTGGAGCCTTTTTGGCACCAATGGAACCTCTCTCCTTGAGGTTCTTGATGATGCGATAGATTGTTGACTGAGGTGCAATCTTTCTAGCTGCAATACTTTCCCAGTTAGGCCATTTTTGTGCAGTGCAATGATGACTGCACGTGTTTCTTTAGAGATAACCATGGTTAACAGAAGAGAAACAATGATGGCAAGCACCAGCCTCCTTTTAAAGTGTCCAGTGGTGTCATTCTTACTTAATCATGACAGATTGATCTCCAGCCCTGTCCTCATCAACACCCACACCTGTGTTAATGGAGCAATCACTGAAACGATGTTAGGTGGTCCTTTTAAGGCAGGGCTGCAATGATGTTGAAATGTGTTTTGGGGGATAAAGTTCATTTTCTAGGCAAATATTGACTTTGCAAGTAATTGCTGTTAAGCTGATCACTCTTTATAACATTCTGGAGTATATGCAAATTGCCATTAGAAAAAATGAAGCAGTAGACTTTGTAAAAATTAATATTTGTATCATTCTCAAAACTTTTGGCCATGACTGTATATGCGTGACCACCCAATGGAGGAGGGTGAATTGCAGAATGTCCAGGGTTTTGTTAGCATGTTGTGATATTGTGTTGAATTGGTTTCAAGAGAAACTGGAATCCTTAAGCAAACTGGATATAAGTTATCTGTACATTATTGTATATATGCATTCAATATTATCTCTTTAGAAGGCATTCATTTCCTTAAATGTTAAAATTATTGTGCAATATATGAGGGAAAATAACTGGATCATGAATACTACCATCTTTTAACCATTAGTATCTTGTTAAAGGTGATAAAATAAGACATCCTGCTATTTAACACTGAGATTGCATGGCAGAATATTATTATCTATGGCAAGCCTTAAAAATCCAAACAAATAGCGTTTGTGTCAACAATTAGTTGCTTGTAAACATTCAATTACAAAGAATGCTAATGCAAGATAATGCAAAATAATTTAGTCATTTAAGCATATTAATCCTGTTTTCCAAACTTATTACTGGATTTGCTTCTCAAAAGATTAACTTTGATTATGACTGATGATAATGATAAGGGAGGGATCTATTTCTTGATTTAGTAGAAAGTCTAAAGGGCAGACATAACAGATGCTAAACATGTCTCTATGGGTCATGTTTAAAATGAATAAAAATATGCATGTTGTAAAGTCTCACTGAGCTTTTTACAGCTGTGGATTAAAACTAGCATGAGCCTAAGGTATTACTTTTCTCATGCTTCATCACACACAGGAAAAGTCAGAATCCTTTAATGTCTGCACTGGGCCATTTGTGAATTTACATTTTTATTACAACACACAGCAAGACCCTATCACAGGCCTCATACTCCAAATATTTTGGGATAAACAACTAGAAAACTACCTCTGGGAAAACAGAAATAATACATGAAGAAAACTTATTCTAGACTTTTTTTTTTCTATATTTCTGTAACATTGACATTAGTATAATGTGATATTTTTGATTCTCCACACTTTTAAACAAAAAAGTGCACCTACAAAATTCCTGAAGATTGAGATAGAAGAATTATTAAATCAAAGAGTTTAGAAGAAAAAATGATGTAACATTTTACATAAAAATACAATGATCCCAGAATGGAGCTCCTCAATAGCAAATTATTAAAAGATACCTCAGTTTTCATGAAATGTTGAAATATTGATTGTTGTGCAATCTGTTCTATGACTATATAAGCCTTCATACATGGTGTTCTATCTGTTTTTCTGCTGCTAATATTCCCATTATAGCTGCAGCACATTTTACATTTCTCTCTCTGGCTGGAGGCATGTACAATACAGACCAGCCTGTCCCCTCTCCTATCCATTACTGGATACCTGACACCTGACCGACACAGAAAAGACCGCAATCAGGAAAACTGTCTGTGACTGTCAGAAATAGATATAGTACATAGTAAGTAGACTTTTCTTACATTGTAAGTCTTGAAAAATTACTTAAAGGTTGTCCAGGATAAATGGAAATCCCTACACTAATCTAAACACCCTCCCCCCTCCAACTTTCTTAATAACATAATTAATCAAAAATGTATATTTACCCATATCCCTAGGGCGGTCACATTTGCTGGTTATCCAGTGACGACCGTTTTCCCATTTCGGGAACGTCACTACTACTCCCCCCCCCCCATCCACTCCATCATACTTACCTTCCAGGCTTCTTCCAGGAATGCTGTTGCAGACATGTGGAGGCTGTGAGGAAAACCAGCCCCTTCCCTCTACATTCACTGCCTGTGAATCCATTTTAGTCTCTTTGAAATTGAAATTAGCATGTTTGGCAGGCAGAGTCTCTACAAAGCAAAGGTGGCCAGAAATTCACCAATCTGTAAGTAACGGCATTTAAAAATTGTGGAACAATTTCAGAGAAATGTTCCTCAATGTAAAATTGAAAAGACTTTGAATAATTACATAATAATATCATCAAAAGTTTCAAAGACTGAGAAATAAATGGGCATAAAGGACCAGGCCAATGGTCAATATTGGATGCTCTAGATCTACAGCCGTCAGGTAAAGCAGCATTAAAAACATGCTTAAAACGGTAATGCAAATCACTGCATGAGCCCAGGAATACTTCCAGAAATCATTGTCTGTGAACATAGTCCACAGTCCACAGATGCAAGTTAAAACTGTATTGTGCAAAGAAGAAACCATATGTCAACACAATCCAAAAATGCTGCTGTTGTAAGGGAATTGCCAGTTGAGCAATTCCCCAGTGCAGCTGCAGAACCCTGGGGGGAGGGGCACAACAAGACAGTGAGCCCTAAAGCTGAACCCCCCCCCCCCCACTGGCCCTGCCTCTTGTCTGACTGTCCTAGGTGACAGCCGACAACTTGGAGGACAAACAACAACAAAAGGCAGGTCAGCAAGCCAAGGGTTCGGTAACAGTCAAGCAATGCAGTACAGAATCACAATCCAAGAGAATAGGCAAAGTCAGAGGTCAGGAATAATAATACAGGTAATAGCAGAAAAGGAGCTAGCAGGGACAAAGTCACAAGACAGAATCTCAATAGCCAGCAACCATGTGAGAGCTGATGACCTGTTAAAAGCAAGTCCAGGACCTGCCTCAGACTTGATTGGTAGACAGGCTGTCAATCACACAGGCAAGGCTAAGCTTAACTATTGAGGAGCCGAAAGAAACAAGTTGCAGGAGACGGGTGTGGCTGAAATTCAATTACATAGTCTAGGACAGTGTTCAGACCGAGCAACAAGAAACTTATGCAAGGAATCGAAATGAACACACCTCCTGCTCCGCAGCGTGTGAGCAGAGGGTGGCGCAGAGACTCGAAGAGGCAGAGACGTTAAAGCTGTCTTCTCTGGGCCAAAGCTCATTTAAAGTGGACTGAAGAAAAATGTTAAACTATTTTGTGGTAAGTGGAATCAAAATGTGAATTTTTTTATGGAAACTATGAACGTCATGCCCTGCAGACTCAGGAGGAGAGGAACCATTCATCTTTTTATCAGTGCAAAGTTCAAAAGCCTGCTTCTCTGATGATATAGGATTGTATTAGTGTCTATGGCTTGGGCAGTTTACACATCTTAAATGGCACTATCAATTCTGAGCACTATATAGAGGTTTTAGAACAACATATGCTTCCATACAGATGTCTCTTTCAGGAACACAATGCTAAATCACACACTGCATCCATAACAACAGCATCGCTTTGCAGCTGAAGAGTCGGGGTGCTTGCCTGAACTAGCTTGCCTGTAGTCCAGCCCTTCTATTTGATGCATATAAAATGACAAATCTGGCAATGAAGAGCCAGGAGTATTGAGCAGCTAGAATCCTACATCATACAAGAATGGGACAACATTCTTCTCTTAAAACTTCAGCAATTGGTCCTTCCTAGATGTTTACCGACTGTTGTAAAAAGAAGAGGGGTGCTACACAATTATAGACCTAGCCTATCCCAACTTTTTCAATATATTTGTTTCTGCCATTAATTTCTAAATGAGTAAATTTTTCAAATGAAATGGTAAAATGTCTAACTTAAGCTTGTGTTCTGTGTTCTTTTGTGGATAAAATATGGTTATATTAGAACTGATAATGTTGGAAGAAAATTATGACATGGTGGGGATAAGTTAGACATAGCTGGACTCTAGCTATGAGTAGGCTGTAAATATACAGGAGTACAGTATATTTAGAAAGAAGCGTACCAATAGGAAAGGGGGAGGAGTTTGCTTATGCGTAAAATCCTGCCTTAAGCCAGTCCTGCGTGAGGACATCCGAGAGGAAAATTAATATGTAAGGAAGCTGGAAGCATAGGCGGAGACTTGGCAAATGAAGTTTAATGTTGACAAATGTAAGGTTATGCATTTTGGTCGACAAAATAAAATGTATGCTTATATACTTAATAGTAAATTATTGGGTAAGACTGCCAATGAAAAAGACTTGGGGATTTTGGTTGACAGCAAGCTTACCTTTAGTGACCAGTGCCAGGCAGCTGCTGCCAAGGCAAATAAAATTATGGGATGCATCAAAAGAGGTATAGATTCTCATGACAAGAACATAGTTATGCCTCTATACAAATCACTGGTACGGCCACACTTAGACTATTGTGCACAATTTTGGGCCCCAGTATATAAGAAAGACATAATTGAACTAGAAAGAGTGCAAAGAAGGGCAACCAAAATTATTAGGGGAATGGGTGGATTGGCGTACAACGATAAATTAACAAACTTGGGGTTATTCAGTTTAGAGAAAAGACGTCTACGGGGAGATCTAATAACAATTTACAAATACATGAAGTGACAGCACAAAGAACTTTCTAATGATCTTTTTACCCCTAGGCCAGTGACAGTGACAAGGGGACACCCTCTACGACTGGAGGAGAGAAAGTTTCACCAGCAACATAGAAGGGGATTCTTTACAGTAAGAACAGCGAGGCTATGGAACGCTCTGCCCCAGGCCTGGATGCCTTTCTCGAACAGAACAATATTAGGGGTTATGGGTTCAAGATTTTAAGGGCACGTTGATCCAGGGTTTTATACTGATTGCCAGATTGGAGTCGGGAAGGAATTTTTTTCCCTGAAATGGGGCAATTGGCATAAGCCTCATGGGGTTTTTTGCCTTCCTCTGGATCAACACTGTAGGGGACTGTAGGGTTATAGGTTGGACTTGATGGACTGATGTCTTCATCCAACCTCATCTACTATGTAACTATGTCTACTATATATATAAACTTTCCAGATCATTCCAAATAATTGCATTCTTGTTTTATTTACATTTTCCATAGCATCTCAACTTTTTTGAAATTGAGTTTGTAAATGAGGATAAGTCTTTTGAAAAGTTAGTGACCATTTAAAACCATATATTCGAACCATTAGTGGTTATCTTGCACTATGCCCGGCTTTAATCTTCATTCTTTCATTCATTTTCAGATCCCATGTTATGCAGTTTTCACCTACTCCTACTGTAGTTTCACACTTTTTCTCATGTCTTATCCCTCCCAGTAATACATCCCAGACATAAGATCTATATATCCAGGATGATATGCCTTCACTAACCTTCTCTCTAATCTACAAGCTCAATGTCATTCATATATGGCTTTATCCTTCTGCAGTCCCTGAGGAATCTCCTTTCCTTTGTACTGACAGGCACTAATGTTGAGGATTTTGTGAGTTACCCCTTCCTCCCTCTGCAGTCTGTCAGGTGTCCCATTCCCAAAGACTTAGATAATTTCACCCTTTCCACAATTTGATCTACTGTGTACAACCTCCACTTGCTCTTTCCTGCTATCTCTAAACCTGAGAGAATGAGAGGGAAAAGCAGAGGGTGCAAATACAGGCAGGACCAATGTTTGTCAGATCTGTGTCAGCAGCAGCAGGACCACCACCAGCTATGTGAAAGAGTTACACACAGGGCCGGCGTTGGGGGGGGGAGGGCAAACTGGGCAATTGCCCAGGGCCCCGTCCCCAAAGGGGCCCCCGGGATCCGGAGCATCAGGCTTTTAGGTGACTACAAGATTTATTGTTTTTTGGTAAGGGAAAGGGATGTGATAAGGGGGTGAACTATTATTTATAGCGGGGGCTAATATTTATAGTGGGGGAACTATTAAATATAAGGGGAGCTATTGTAGGGGTGAAGTATTATTTATAAGGGGAAACTGTTATATATAAGGGGGCTATTATATATAATGGGAAACTGTTATATATAAGGGGGTTATTATAAGAGATGACATATATATAAGGAGGAGCTTTTGTATATAATTATTTCCCCATTATATTAGTCCCCTTATATTTTATATTTCCTTAGTTATAACAGCACCTTTATAAATAATAGTTCCCCTTATAATAGCCTCCATTATAAATAATAGTATAATTGTACCCCCCTTATAATAGCCCCCCCTTAAAAGGGGAGAACTAATACAAATAAGAAAGGCTATTATAAGGTTGAAAGTATTATCTTAAGGCAAAACTATTATTTATAAGGGGGCTATTATAATGGGGAGATTGTTATATGTAAGGGGGTTATTATAAGACATGACATATTATATATAGAGGAGGCTATTTTATATAAGGGGGGACTGTTATATATATATATATATATATATAAAAGGGGGGACTATTATATATATATATATATATATATATATATATACTCAGGGGGATCTATTATAAGGGGGACTGTTATAGGAGAGGAACTATTATATATAAGGGGGCTATTATAAGGGAGAACTATTATATATAAGGTTGGCTGTTATAAGGGGGTATTATGTATAAGGGAGGAAGTAGTATATATAAGGAGGCTATTATAGGAGAGGAAGTATTATGTATAAGGAGGCTATTATAGGAGAGGAACTAATATATATAAGGTGGATTGTTAAAAGGGGGAGACTGTTATCTATAAGGGGCTATTATGTATAAGGGAGGTAACTATTAAATAGAAGGGGGCTATTATAGGAGGAGATTATTATATATAAGGTGGACTATTATTTATAAGGGAAGAACTATTTATAATAGGCCTTTGGTCTATAATAAGGGGGGACACTAATATATATATACACGGAGGTGGCTTATAATGTGGTCGCTTTTATTTATAAGAGGGAAACTTTATAAGGTGGGTATTATTAAAGAGGACTATTATTAAAAACGGGACTATTTATAAGGGAGCACTATTATTTATTTATTACTAATTAGGGGGAACTATTACTGATATGGGGCACTGTTTATAAGCAGGGACTATTATTTATAAGGAGACGCTATAATAACTGATGAGGGGGTACAAAAATCTATTAGGCAGCACAAAGGTGATTATTTGAATTGTGTCTGGGCATAAGGGGGGTGGTTGTTACTGTTTTGGGGGCAGAAAGGGTTCCCCGGTGGGCCAGTCCGACCCTGGGAGAGAATATAACATGGACAGAAGTCCATGCTACCCCTCCCCCTGGAATCACCTACAGGTTACGCACAGACGAAGATAATTTATCATGGTCTCTGTAGTCTGCAGCTATGCTCCTTCCCCCCCCCCCGTCAGCAGCTCTAAGATGCTGCCTGAGGCAGGAGGGGGAGGACACTTTAGATCACCATATCTCAGGATACGTTAGGGCTATGAAGATGAGCTTGGATTCATTTTAGTTGTATGCTTAATTCACTGTATGTAGACCTCTTCACTTCTAACTTGGCTTAAAGGGGTTATCCGGGATAAAATGATACCTACCTTCTAACTTACTTATTTTACAAAAACTGTATATTAACCCAGATCGCTGGGGCAGTCATGTGACTGCCCCATGCACAGTTCCATACTTTGCGGTGACATTCCGTTTCCCGTTTCTGGAAACGGAACATCACCAATACTAACCCACCTCCCCACACCTGCACAATAGAGCCAGAGTGCCAGCATGCGCTGTAGCAGCCACTCTGACTCTACTGCACAGTGAGTGTGAGTCAGCTCTGAGTGAAGCGCAATGCATCATGGTAGTTGTAGGAAAACAGAACAAGAAGCTACCCATGTATATAAATGCAAAAGATGTCAGGAGCTCCCAGAGAAACCCAGAAATCACTAAAAACACTGATAAAGGTATTTGGTTGGTTGGTATTAACCTATTAATAGTGTTAACTGACCTTTTTTGAAATTTTTTATTTTTTTTTTTTGCCTGGAAAACGCTTTAATATGCACCAAAGATCCTTGGTGAACTCTGGTTCCTTCCCCCTAGAGAACTGCAACAAATTTATGAACCAGTGTGAGACATTTTGGTAAATTTGCTGCAAAAAACACACTAGAAAACAAACAAGTAAAAAACAAATAATTTAAAAAATACCCTCATGATAAATTGGCCTCAACATTTTTAAAACCTTGAATAAGTAACTTATGGACTTGATTTGGAATGAGAAAAACTAATGAAAACATATCTTCTATTCCTGAGTCATAGAGGTGTGGTGTGGGGAGAGATGGGGGGGCTGGAGCTTCCCAACCCCAAGCAGTATTTTCTAGCAGTCCAAAAAGTATATTTCTGAGGATGAAAAGAACATGGAGTAAGCTTTGATATAAATTAACAGCCATCTTTGAAGTACTGGAGATGGGAAGAACTAATAGGGAAAGAGGAGTATAGGAGACATCCCCTTTAATAGGGCAACTGTATAAGGGTGGTCTAAACAAGACTACTGATGCAGATTGATGCAGCAGTGGTGGTAAAATGACTGGAACATAATTTGGCTAAAGAACATATTTTCTGGCCCATGCATGATAAGCTGCAGAGGAATATATTTTTTTATCCATACAATGTCATGCTCTTTTACTTGAGATACAAAAGGTTAGTAGACATTTTTTGGCAAAGCATGTGGCATACATGGTTGCATAATATGGGGGTGTACAGCAATAAGTAATTTTTCTTGAATACATAATGCTTTTTCAGATTGTTACCATGTGATTTATGGGATTTTGTTGCAAAATATAAAAAAGTTGTTTTGCAAAAGATAAAAAAGTAAGGGATATCATGGGAGAGAAGGCAATGACTTATGGCCCTGTAACAACAGCAACAAAGCAATTTGGATCAGTCCTTTTGTCATTTTCCAAATTTAGAGAGCGTTCACACTACCGTTGGTGATCGTCACTAGTGTCCGTTGCTATTGTCCGTTACAAGATTTTAGCATCGGACACTAGCTGAACCGTCAGAAATCCGTTAAAATTTCCATTCATTTCAATGGGTTTTTATATTGTGTCCGTTAGTGTCTGTTTATGTCCGTTTACACCAAATCCGTCAGAAGTCCATTTTTTTTTCCCGGACAAAAAATCCTACATGCAGGACTTTTTGTCCGTTTGAAAAAAACAGATTCTTGACGGACAGCAAGTGTCCGTTATTTTTTTAACATTGAAGTCTATGGGTAACGGACTTATAACGGATAGTAACTGATAGCCATCAGTTACTGTCCGTTATTTTATGTCCGTTTTTTTCTTGCACATGCTCAGAAAGGAGAAACAAACAAAAAAAAAAAAAACGGACAGTGTTAAAAAACGGACACTAACTGATGCTAACTGACACTAACTGATGCTAATGTATCCGTTTTTTTAATTGAACCATTAACTGGATCAGTTAAAAAAATGGACACATTAACATCAGTTAGTGTCTGTTATGATAGGTGTCTGTTTTTTTTTTTTTTTAACGGACACCTTCAGAACGGACTCCAACGGTAGTGTGAACCCTGCCTTACTGTTGACTACCTTCCATAGAGGTGGATAAATGGAATATCACTCATTACAGCCAGTTTGTTACATCTTTAGATACTGTACTTTATAACTTGTCTAACACTATGTAAAGAACCTCATACAAGCATTACGAGGTTGTATATATAATTGAGTGTCTTTGATATGAAACAAATAATTGCAAAAGAATGTTAAAAGCCAAGTAACTGTCCTTCACATTGCTACTGCTTTGCTAACAGATGCCTGAGACATCTGTAGCCTCTTGTTCATTCTAAGAAAAGATGTCATGTTCTCCTCCAGTGCATATATTTCTATCCATCAAAAATCAGCACAAAATCTAGAAATAAGTGGCCACCTTTATAACAATTGTTCAAGAAATAAAACTTTTTTTGTAAAATATTTTCAAGGAGTATTAAAATTTATATTCATGAATCATAATATATTATAGCTGAATGTCTTGCTTTATATATGTGAGGAAATATGTAAGAGATCATTCCTAGTACACTCTGTTTTGATTGTGTTTTGATTGTGAATGACACAGATTATTCTATAAATCCCCATGGCTCACACCACAACCAAAGACTCTGCACTAGGTATGACACAGTTTATCAGTTTTTATTAAGCTTTCCATTAAGCTTTTAGTGACCAGGCCTGATTTGACCCTTAATAGTGATGAGCAAACCTCGCAAGAATCGTCTCACAAGTTGATTCACTGGAACCGTTATTGTTATACTCCGAAATACAACAATCGGACACCCCAGGTATAATAATCATAATAGAACCCTGACTACGATGTACTCACATTGGCACCCTTCAAACATGTTTGAAGGGGTCCCAGTGCCCAATAGAGGAAATCCCCTTCTGCTACAACCAGTTAGATACCGCAGCCTCCCCCCTTTCCCTGTGTCTATACTTGTAGCCGGTAGTGAGCGGGGGACATAACAGTAGCCCACACACAGAAATTGCAGAGGTCATTTAAAAAGCTGTTTTACATCCTAATGCAGGATTGACTTGGCAGTTAAAGACTTTTGTCATATGTCTGTTTTAGTAAATACTTGTATTCCCCTTGAAATAACAATTCTGCAGCATCCTTTCTTTGGACTCCACATTGTACTCATGTACACTTTCCTGCTATTCTACCTAGAAAATTTAAAAATAAATTTAACAACTTTACATTATCCGATTGAACAGGGTCTGAGTGTTTAGGGTATGTTCACACTGATTTTTTTGCAGGCAGGAATTAGGAAACATTTTTGACACTTTTTTTTTACATGATATGGTTTTTGATGCATTTTTTTGTAATTTTTTTGCATTTTTTTTAATCCAGCACACTGTATGGACCTGGAAACCTCACTTTAAAAAAATGCATCAAAAAACTGTGTCACGCTTTTTCCATTTTCCATTGATTTCAATGGTTTTTTCAAGGCGGAATCCTCCTGAAGATAGGATAGCTACTGACCCACTGAAATGAATTGGAAACATTTTTTGAGTAAGATTTATTTATTTATTTATTAGGATAACGACGGAATGCAAATTTAAAATAGAAGATGATCCAAAATTATTATTTTATGGGATATGTTGGCCTGCGAATAGAGTTCAAATTACTAACGCTGACATACAAAGCCATCCACAACCTGTCCCCTCCATATATCTCCGACCTAATCTCCTGCTACCTGCCCACACATAACCTCCGATCCTCCAAAGACCTCCTACTCCGCACTGCTCTTATCCGCTCTTCACACAACCGTCTCAAAGACTTCTCCCGTGCATCCCCCATACTCTGGAACTCATTACCAAGACACATAAGATCGTCCCCCAGAATCACAAGCTTCAAGAAGGCCCTGAAGACTCACCTATTCAGGAAGGCCTACAACCTCCAATAACACTGCTGTCATCACACCACCATCTGAACAGCCTCTACTCCACCTTCTGTCTCTATCCCTCTTCCCTCATAGATTGCAAGCCCTTGTGGGCAGGGCCCTCTATCCCACTGTGCCAATTGGTCACTGTTAGTATTATATTTGTCTTGTATATTTTGTGTACCGTATATAAATCCTCAAATGTAAAGCACCATGAAATTAACAGTGCTATATAAATAAACTTCAATAATAATAATAATAATAAAAATAATATGTAAGTATTTAATAAAAATAGAAATTTCAAGAGAGCTGACAGGTTCTCTTTAAGCAAGATCCATGAAGGGAGTAAATAGAAATAAAACATAGGTTTTATTTATAAACTAATAAAAAACAGACTGCAATAAATAGTAAAAATACGTCACTCAAGTAAGAGATAAGGGGAAATGCAGGATATATGATTTTCTCCTCCATCTCCTCAAATACTTGGGAAAGACAGACCTAATTTTTTTTATTAGTTTATAACTAAAATGATATATATATATATATATATATATATATATATATATATGATATATATAAAATAATAAATGTAATATTTTATTTCTATTTACTCCCTTCAGTGATCTTGTTTACTTCTTAAGCAAATAATCCCGACAGTGACTTTACAGGTTCTTTTTAAGGTTCAAGTATGGCTAATATGGTTAAGACAATCTCCAGGAGTACTGAAGTTCATTATGTGGACTTGTTAAACTGATTACCAATGAAAATACATAGATCAATATTTGCATAACAGTTGTGGGATGCATGTAGCAAGTTGTTCATGTAAGCAATGGTGAATACAATACTAATCTTAACACCAATTTATTGTAAATAAAAAAAAAATCTAAAATATATGAAAATCGTATTTATGGTTTTACCAAGTATAGGTTTAATTTTTTTTTTTTTTAACTTTGTGTACATTATGAATGTACTATGTATCAATTCATGCTTATATTCTGTTTGGATTACTGTATATGGGTATCAGCACATAGCAGCACAAAGCTGATTAATGTTGCCCTGCTATTTGAGAGGGGGAGTCGATTATTAAAAAAAGGTATAATTTTCACATTCAACATTTTATTTTATTGGGAATTTACTAGGACACAGGTAAGTATATTATTTGTGGATATATTTATAGGTGTCTATCTAAAGCCAATTATGGAATTGTTTATGACTTATGAAAAGCAAGGCACTTATAGTAAGGTAAAGAAAAATGTTTACTAGGAAAATTCTGAGGCTAGTAGTAACAGAATAACCTATATGACTGTAAATATATGGTATCAAGTAATGTGTTTAGTTAAGGGTAACCAGTTGTCAATGCTCTAAGATGGAATGCTATCATTTAGTGTCATGGAAAGTGCATATAACAGCACCTATACATGTAGCAGTTGTTAAACAAATATTCATATCACTATAACAAACATTTGTTTCAAGTTAATGAATGTTCATTCATTTCTATTGTATGACAACGTCTATTTCATAACATGTTATCACATAGCAAAACTGGCACAACGATCGTTTAACAACGGCTACATAAGTCCATTTTTTTAAAGGGCAGCTACTAGCAGAACAGGTTTTTGGCCAAATCTGTAGAGGTAGGGATCGAGATGATAGGGAAAGAGAATCCTTCTGTCCTTCAAAAGCATTCTCAGAATTGCTATGCCAGAAAAAGTAAGGTAAAAGGTTAATCATTTATAACACATCAGCTTGCCCAGAATGCAGTAGATTTCTTAGTGCTATAGTAGTAATAGTCATTGTGTCTACTGTGAGTATGTGAGCCAGAGAGCGCTGTTGAGCGACCCAGCCCAGCCCTGAAAAGGCTCTCAGCCACGCCTTTGAGGGGTGGCATGTGACTCCAGAAGGCTGGAGTATCCTGCATGGAGCAGGAGGTGGTGAACCAGCTGGACAGATAGACGGTCTGTCCCAGAGGGGCTGGGGTCCACAGTGGACTGTTGCTGGAGCTGAGCAGCAGTAGAGGCTAGTTAGGGGCTCAATGAGTGAGTTAGGGCCCTAACGGTGGCCTAGGTTTTTGTGTTGTTTTGTTATGTTGAAGTTAAGCTGAATAAAGCCACGTTTATTTTACACTTGGACCGTCTGAAAGCTATCTTTCCGGCGCCCAGTACCACGAACCACCGCTGTCCGGATCAGGAGTCTGCCTCCATTTTTAGTATAATTCCCCAAGCTGTCACACTACTTATATCAAAAAACAGCGGGGGAAAATTACTATTTACTCTATGTCAGAGTAGACGGGCGAAGTCGTGGCATTTCTTTGGAGCATGGATGATTTTTAGACAAAGATGCAATACTTTGATCTTTCTGTCCCCTTTTTGCCACTATATTGCGACAGTAGGGCAGAGACCAATGTTACCTCACCCTGGCAAATTTAAAGAAAACTGGCTAGTGTAGTCCCAATGTGCCTGGCTGGGATTTCAACTCTGGCACACTACAACTTACTGAAATGATAGCCTATTTTCATTTTGGATTTTTGTTTTTTAGTCTCTATGTTCTAAAAGCCACAACTTTTTTTTATTGTAGAACCAATTTAACAACATGTAGCAAAGCAATAGCTCTCAAAGGCTCTGGTCATACTTCCTGTAGCATATAAAAGCCTAGTAGCTTTCCAATACTGTTAGAGAAAACCTATGATGAACTATGCATATGGCATAGTAGGTTATGAGTTATGTATCTATTTATGAATCTTGTTATGGTTTTTGTTCCTTGTAGTCAGTATTAGTATTACTATTACTATTAGTATTAGTAGTCTTGGTGTGGATCTAATTTGTGTGGCAATTACAAATTCCTTCTACTGGATGCTGGAGATCAATTAAGCAGGATGTGAATTCAGTTCGGAGAGCCACATGTAAACCAAATGACACAACTACGTCCCTTAGCCAGGTACCAAGGGAAACAGAGGACGAGGCATGACATCAAAAGCATGGATGTCATAATTTATGTTTTATAACCAACCATGAACCAAAAGATGGCCGAGGAACCCTAAACAGCTAGTGATGTCAAAATCTTGACTTTGAGCATTAATAAGGGCCCAAATTATATATCTGGGGAATGGAGTATGATTTACTTTGCATGTTTGACATGGCATTGTAAAAGTGTTTGGCATCACATGATTGGCATATCACACATATGTCATATCTCTCTGGGTTTAACACATGTCTTTAGCCAGCCCCAGTCACAGGTGGGATGTTCCAAAAAGGAGGCTGAGGTTAGGGCTTCATAAAAAAAAATTGATGTAAGGATGCCCGGGTGTCAGATTTTTGGACACAGCCTAGTGTGTGGTCTGTCCGTTTCTTCTGCCATTCTCCATGGCAAGACTTGAAAAAGATCTGTTTTTTTTTTTTTTTTTTTTATTGTATATTGTTTGCTTATATATATATCTTTTATGACATCTTTTCCTGTAAGCACTGTACTTTTTTGTATATATTAAATCTAACATTTAATAATGTTGTCCCTGGCTCTAAACGTCCCCACAATTCTGAAGAGAGTAAATATCGCTTAGATTTGTTACTTGTTGTTTGCTACATTGTGCCAGAGGGCACAGTTGTGAGTGGCCTCTGGATACTGGTGTTTTGCCTACTGTGAAGCGACGGGTAGTGGCAGCTACTTATGTGAATGAGTGCCGATGTGGGATTGTTTCACTCCTTTGTAGCCTAGTATGATAGGTGACTGTGGAAGTGAGTCCGAAAGCTGAGTTTCCCTTTATGGTCACATCCAGGATCACATGTGCTGGTGTATTATTGAGTAGGGGTACGGGATCCCTGACAGAATTGTTTGGCTGCGATTGGGATACCTGACATCAATGAATACCATTATACATGCCAAATATATATACAGTCATATGAAAAAGTTTGGGCACCCCTATTAATCTTAATCATTTTTAGTTCTAAATATTTGGGTGTTTGCAACAGCCATTTCAAGTTGATATATCTAATAACTGATGGACACAGTAATATTTCAGGATTGAAATGAGGTTTATTGTACTAACAGAAAATGTGCAATCTGCATTAAACCAAAATTTGACCGGTGAAAAAGTATGGGCACCTCAACAGAAAAGTGACATTAATATTTAGTAGATCCTCCTTTTGCAAAAATAACAGCCTCTAGTCGCTTCCTGTAGCTTTTAATCAGTTCCTGGATCCTGGATGAAGGTATTTTTGACCATTCCTCTTTACAAAACAATTCCAGTTCAGTTAAGTTTGATGGTCGCCGAGCATGGACAGCCCGCTTCAAATTATCCCACAGATGTTCAATGATATTCAGGTCTGGGGACTGGGATGGCCATTCCAGAACATTGTAAGTGTTCCTCTGCATGAATGCCTGAGTAGATTTGGAGCTGTGTTTTGGATCATTGTCTTGCTGAAATATCCATCCCCAGCGTAACTTCAAATTCGTCACTGATTCTTGTACATTATTCTCAAGAATCTGCTGATACTGAGTTGAATCCATGCGACCCTCAACTTTAACAAGATTCCCGGTGCCGGCATTGGCCACACAGCCCCAAAGCATCATGGAACCTCCACCAAATTTTACAGTGGGTAGCAAGTGTTTTTCTTGGAATGCTGTGTTTTTTTGACGCCATGCATAACGCCTTTTTGTATGACCAAACAACTCAATCTTTGTTTCATCAGTCCACAGGACCTTCTTCCAAAATGAAGCTGGCTTGTCCAAATGTGCTTTTGCATACCTCAGGCGACTCTGTTTGTGGCGTGCTTTCAGAAACGGCTTCTTTCGCATCACTCTCCCATACAGCTTCTCCTTGTGCAAAGTGTGCTGTATTGTTGACCGATGCACAGTGACACCATCTGCAGCAAGATGATGCTGCAGCTCTTTGGAGGTGGTCTGTGGATTGTCCTTGACTGTTCTCACCATTCTTCTTCTCTGCCTTTCTGATATTTTTCTTGGCCTGCCACTTCTGGGCTTAACAAGAACTGTCCCTGTGGTCTTCCATTTCCTTACTATGTTCCTCACAGTGGAAACTGACAGGTTAAATCTCTGAGACAACTTTTTGTATCCTTCCCCTGAACAACTATGTTGAACAATCTTTGTTTTCAGATCATTTGAGAGTTGTTTTGAGGAGCCCATGATGCCACTCTTCAGAGGAGATTCAAATAGGAGAACAACTTGCAATTGGCCACCTTAAATACCTTTTCTCATGATTGGATACACCTGGCTATGAAGTTCAAAGCTCAGTGAGGTTACAAAACCAATTTTGTGCTTCAATAAGTCAGTACAAAGTAGTTAGGAGTATTCAAATCAATAAAATGATAAGGGTACCCAAATTTTTGCACCGGTCAAATGTTGGTTTAATGCATATTGCACATTTTCTGTTAGTACAATAAACCTCATTTCAATCCTGAAATATTACTGTGTCCATCAGTTATTAGATATATCAAATTGAAATGGCTGTTGCAAACACCCAAATATTTAGAACTAAAAATGATTAAGGTTAATAGGGGTGCCCAAACTTTTTCATATGACTGTATGTATACCAACTGGGCACAAAAGTATAGAGTCCAAACACAGTATGAACAGATCACATTTTTCAATGTACTAAACAAACTTTATGGATGGTCAAATATTTATCTATTTATATTGCTATTTATAATCTGCAATAATTAAAATAAGTAAAAATAGAGTAATAGTATAATTAGTGGATTAGTGTTATTCATCAATAGATCAACTGAATAGGGTGTAATACAGTATCAGCCATGTGACCAGTAGACTCTGGCATTCAATTAGCAACATGTTAATATGGGGCATTTATATCAGAGAACTGAATGGATTACTATTTAATTAATTGTTTAATTGATTATTTCATTAAAGCAGAATTAAAACATGAATACAATAAAATCAAATCTGCTGTAAGACTGCAATGGCAAATTCCTTGTCTTACAAACTAGTTGTAATATCAAATGCTCTAGATTGGAATAATGTAATATGGAATTTGACAGGTAATATTATTATACTATGAAGCTTATATTAATCAATAAAAGGTTGAAAGTGAATGTCAATTTAAACCTGTATATCAGCTAGCAAGTTTATGAGAGGTTAGATTAGTTGAGTGCTGGACCGGAAAGGCAGACCTTTAAGTTTAATTCCCTTTGAGTCTACTCCATTAGAAGAGACTAATGGCAATATGCATAGCTTTTATTCTTTCAGAGTAAGCCATTAATGTGTGTCACAAGGTTATAAGATAAGCATTTGCTAAGGAACGCACAATACACTCTATAGTAAAAGCATCTTTTATGTTTATTTTAGATGCTTGTTATGATAATCACAAACAATTCATTTCTGATAATAAAAAAAACTATCGATTTGCTGATTTGTTCATTGAGTATTTCTGTACATATACAGTATTTTCAACAAGTGCTGAGGACATTTTTATGCCAGTAACTTAAATCATAGCCAGAACTGTTGTAAAGATCTAAAAGGGACAACACCTATTTCAAATTAAAATGCCCTGGTGGTCAGATAATGTTCAGAGATGGGCATTAATGAGATAATGTCCAAACAGATGGGCCCACGAGAACTAACTTCTGGCTGATTGACCCCTCAAATGATATCTAAATGCCCTAATAGGATATACTCTTTCCAGTAGAATTTTCAGATCAAACAAGAGATGTTCCTGTATCACAGAATAAAATTAGACATTATCATGAAGTTGGGTTTTGCCACCTAAGAGGCCTGATGTTTGTTGTCCCCACCATACCCTTCATTTGCCCCCTGGATAAATTCCCCAGGAGGAGAGTTCTGACCACAGAGCAGTAAGAAACATAAATAAAATAAAAGGAATTAAATGGTATTAACACTTTAATGCTTGGAAACAAATCAGTGTTTTTTGATTTCTTAGTTCAGAAACTCTTTAAAAATTTTATTTAGATATAGTATGTTCTGAAGTTCATTACTTGGTGACCATAGGAATAATAAATTCTTATAATAATTAGACGATAAATTATGATCTCGTGAGATTCCATCAACAATTTTATTTATGGAAATATTCCCACAGGTACTTTATACATTTGGTTTTATTGAAAGCAACAAGGAACCATTTAGTTTGCTATAAGCAAAATGTGTACCGTAGCAGTGGCAGTCCACTAAATCTAAGAACATCTGAGAGGTGTTGATATAGTACGTCTTTTTTAACATTAAAATGAAATATGCAGCATGAATGCAACAACAAGTCTATATCTGAAGTCATATTCTTACAGCTTCAAAGTTCCATACATCTAAGAACAAGCTCTCAAAATTGCTTTCATTTAATCAGTTGTTGAAGACAACATGGCTGAAAAGATTTAACAGCAACATTTATCAGCCTAAGCAATGCCACTAAGCGAAAACAAATTTCTTTTTAGATTTAATAAATTCCATATCCTTCTGGCAAGCTGCTCTTTTACAATGTATTTACCCATTTACCAATCTTTCTTCCCACAGTAAAATTGGACTTGTGCTTACTGTCACTCTAAGTGTATTTTACTGTGAATTTTTGGAAACCTTTTATACAATTTATATGCTGTGCAATGCAATATTTTCCTTGTTTTATATAAATACCAGATAAGTCTGTGAAGTTAAGAAATGTGGACACACTGTATCAATTAACGGATTGCATTTGTGTGTCTGTAACATGAATGCAAATGTTTGGGGCCAGATTTAGGGTGTATATACTGAAAAGGCTTAATGGATAAAGCAAAAATATCATTCAGTAATAGTAATTATCTGGTACTCAGATGTGCAGAAATAATTTGTTCAGTAGATTAACAAATGAAACCATATCAGAGGCTAAAGGGTAGTAACATAGTACCACATTATCATGGTTTGACCACAGATTCCTATAGATTCATATATTGTGCCAAATAAAGCCAAAGAGAGTCCAGTGAGCACAGAGGCGTACCTAACGCCAAACAGTGCACATAAAACCCCTCTTAGTGTCCACATAGATAAATTATGTGTCCATATATTGCCAAGCAGTGCTCATATAGTAATATAATGACAACAGAGGAAAATACTACTTGCATAGGTCAAGGTTTCCAAGTCCTTAAAGGTCTACCAGCCTTCAGGATCTTTAAAGTTGCAGGCCTAGATTGGTATTATTCTATTTATGTGGATTTCTGTACACCACTTATAGTGGAATCTTAGGGCAAACTTCCATATCTAGTGAAAAGAATCCAGGGCACAAGAAATTCCCACCACATCTTTACTTTTATACTGCTATGGACATTGCAAAAGAAGGGAGTTTAGGTGGAGTTGGTGGAAAAGTCAGACATTTCTGGCTTTCAAATAAAATGATTAAATATATTATTAATATTGAATCACTAATTGGTTGAATTGATAAATGCTTAGCTCATTGCACGTTCATTTTTCATAGAAATATAGGAACATTGCAACATTATAATCAAGTAAATATATGATCCCTATGTAAAACTGGACCACATAATTAATTGCATTCCCTAATTACTTGTAGACATGGTCGTCACAGTTTGATGTCTATTCATATGACTATTTGCAACCAATGAAGCTTAAAGCGCAACACATACTGCTTATTTCTTTTAGGTATTAGTCCACTTTGATAGAGAGTGATAAGCTATAAAGAGGGTTGTCCACTTTCAACAAAAAATAGTATTATTTATATTATGATAAATTAATATTATATTATGAGAAGTTTCAATATAGTTCCTGTATCAGTTTTTCAGGGTTTTCTAAATCTTTGCTTGCTGACATGGCCATGAACTGATTTTTATCCACTGGAAGTAAACATGTATACATTAACTATACTGAAAAATTGTATAACTTTTCAACATAGAAATAATGCCATTTATTTATTGAAAGTGGACAACCCCTTTAATAGCTTGTCACTCACTATCAAAGTGGACTAATACCTAAAAGAAATAAGTGGTTTGTGTTGCTCTTTTAGCTTCATTGGTTGCAAATAGTCATATGAATAGACATCAAACAGTGAGGACCATGTCTACAAGTAATTAGGGAATGCAATTAATTATGTTAAGTATAAGTATATGCATAACATGTAGTGACTGATCAACATAATTACAAGTTGTTTGGCTTTTCTGCTAAGCACTTCCCACGGTGACACAGCATCACATGATGTAAATTTAAAATGATAGGCTTTTATTTTCTGCTAATTATAAATAAGTGTTAGTCATTAATATGATAATTATGTAACTATGTTTATAAACATATGGTATTTATTTGTAGAGAGTGTGATCAGTCATGGTAACCAGATTTTACTCTTGCTAGATTTTTGTGATGCTGATTGATAAAGTGAAGTCACAAGGCTTACAAAGCTATCCCCTATTTGACAGTCACTCTACAACATAAGTAGCATTGCTCAACTTACTGTACCAAATACATAGCTTTTGGATTTCTGCTGTATCCAATCATACAAAAAATAATAATTACAGAGGGCTGACTACAGGAATTTTGTTAGTTTTCTTGGACAACCATATTGCACGTTAAGTTGAACACAATAATATTGATAATTGTAGTGAGAAATGTCCATATTACTGGTGGTCCACTGACATCTCATTTAAAGTATACTGTACATTCATAAATACAGTGGGGAAAAAAGTATTTAGTCAGCCACCAATTGTGCAAGTTCTCACACTTAAAAAGATGAGAGAGGCCTGTAATTGTCATCATAGGTAGACCTCAACTATGAGAGACAAAATGAGAAAACATATCTAGAAAATCACATTGTCTGATTTTTTAAGAATTTATTTGCAAATTATGGTGGAAAATAAGTATTTGGTCAATAACAAAAGTTCATCTCAATACTTTGTTATATATCCTTTGTTGGCAATAACAGAGGTCAAACGTTTTCTGTAAGTTTCCCCACTGACCCAACCCCAGCTTAAGACTAGGTTCTGTGAAATCCCATTCACTTTCCTCCATTATGAACACTACAAAAAGACTGTGGCAGAGATACAGACCCTGGGACCCACCCGCAGGCATCTCACAGAGTTTGAGAAACTCTTCACATGTAAGCTTCCTCTGACACGGAAAATTGCAAATTGCAAAAAACACTTGTACGCTTCTACCGCTGATTCTACTCCACTATACATACATTCCTGGGAAAAAGAACTCAACATCTCATTGATGCCGGAGGACTTAAAATTCGTCCTCAGATCCTCACACGGTTTCTCCACATGTGTCAGGATGCAAGAATCCCACTATAAGATTTTATCTAGATGGTACAAAACGCCTAAGTGGCTGTATGCTCATGGCCTAGCTGCCTCGAGCCTGTGTTGGAGGTGTCAAAAGAGTGTTGGGAGTATGTCCCATTTCTGGTGTTCGTGTCAGATGGTCGCACCATTTTGGTCCCAGTTACAGGCCCATTTACTACCCTTCCTCGAAAACAAGGGTGCCCTCTCCCTGGAGTGGGTGCTTCATTCATGTCCCAGACATAATATGCAACATTCCAAGTTGAATCTGGTAACTCATTTGATTGAAGCAGCTAAGGCTGTCATCCCTCTGTTCTGGCTACAATCCATCACCCCTCCCATGCAGGTCTGGATTGACAAGGTTAACCAAATCATGAGGTTTGGGGAGCTGATCAGCTGGTCGAATAGAACTCATGATAGATTCTTAAAAATATGGTCTCCATGGCGTGAGAGAGCTCTTCCCTCCTCTGCAGACAAGGAGCAATAGGGCAGACTTATGAGATTTGACTGGTGCATTTCCCAATAGCCCTGCATACATTACGTCTGCTATACACACTCCATTCTCAATCCCCCCTTCCTCCTCCACTCTCCCGCATGGTATCCCTCCCCTTACCTCGCTCCTCCCTTACCTCTACATCTTGCCTAGGGATTAAGTTTTTAGGTTTTTATGTTTTTTATGTTTCCTTATGTTTTCGTTAGATCTCCCTTAGCATACCTCCCTTCTCCACCATACAACTGTTCATATTGTGCTGTGCATTGCTAGTACACTGAATAGTGTACATGTTCACAAACTCGTTTGTAAACTTCATTTGCATCTGGCCATTGCCTAGTGGCATTGATTGTGCAAGTGTTGTCAGTTTCGTTGTTAATTTTGATTCTGGAAGGACTCTGGAGTCACATGTTCTATATCTTAGTGCACATACGGTATCTTTATGTATTTCATCTCTTTTCTGAACATTATTGTATAAAAATTAAAATGTAAAAAATTAAAATAAAATGAGAAATAAAAAAAAAAAAAAAAAAAATGTTTTCTGTAAGTCTTCACAAGGTTGGCACACACTGTTGCTGCTATGTTGGCCCATTCCTCCATGCAGATCTCTAGAGCAGTGATGTTTTGGTGATGTCGCTGGGCAACAAGGACTTTCAACTCTCTCCAAAGGTTTTCTATGGGGTTGAGATCTGGAGACTGGCTAGGCCACTCCAGGACCTTGAAATGCTTCTTATAAAGCCACTCCTTCGTTGCCCTGGTGGTGTGCTTGGGAACATTGTCATGCTGAAAGACCCAGCAACGTTTAATCTTCAATGCCCCTGATGATGGAAGGAAGTTTGCACTCAAAATCTCCCGATACATGGTCCCATTCATTCTTTCATGTACACAGACCAGTCATCCTGGTCCCTTTGCAGAGAAACAGCCCCAAAGCATGAAGTTGCCACCCCCATGCTTCACAGTAGCTATGGTGTTCTTTGGATGCAACTCAGCATTCACTCTCCTCCAAACACGACGAGTTGTGTTTCTACCAAACAGTTCTACTTTGGTTTCATCTGACAATATGACATTCTCCCAATACTCTTCTGTAACATCCAAATGCTCTCTATAAAACTTCAGACGGGCCCGGATATGTACTAGCTTAAGCAGGGGGACACGTCTGGCACTGCAGGATCTGAGTCCCTGGCGGCGTAGTGTGTTACTGACAGTAGCCTTTGTTACGTTAGTCCCAGCTTTCTGCAGGTCATTCACCAGGTCCCCCCGTGTGGTTCTGGGATTTTTGCTCACCGTTCTTGTGATCATTTTGACCCCACGGGGTGAGATCTTGTTTGGAGCCCCTGATCGAGGGAGATTATCAGTGGTCTTGTATGTCTTCCATTTTCTAATTATTGCTCCCATAGTTGATTTCTTCACACCAAACTGCTTGCCTATTGCAGATTCAGTCTTCCCAGCCTGATGCAGGTCTACAATTTTGTTTCTGGTGTCCTTCCACAGCTCTTTGGTCTTCACAATAATGGAGTTTGGAGTGTGACTGTTTGAGGTTGTGGACAGGTGACTCTTATACTGATAACAATTTCAAACAGGTGCCATTACTACAAGTAATGAGTGGAGGACAGAGGAGCCTCTTAAAGAGGAAGTTACAGGTCTGTGAGAGCCAGAAATCTTGCTTGTTTGTAGGTGACCAAACACTTATTTTCCACCATAATTTGCAAATAAATTCTGAAAAAATCAGACAATGTGATTTTCTAGATATGTTTTCTCATTTTGTCTCCCATAGTTGAGTTCTACCTATGATGTCAATTACAGGCCTCTCTCATCTTTTTAAGTGGGAGAACTTGCACAATTGGTGGCTGACTAAATACTTTTTTTCCCCACTGTACCTTGCAGGGCTTTTGGGCACTCATGTGTAGTACCTATGCTCTACAGTACTTGTGGAGCTTTTCCTTTCACAGCTCACATCACTATGTCTATAAGTCTCCTATAAAGCATTGCATTTGGTCCCATCTTAATAAAAAGAATGTCTCGCCATTAGCAGATGGGTTTATACAATTTGATTAAAATGTTAACCATGAACCTCATTTCCATATATTTTATATACAATAGGTATAACTACACTTCCCCTTAATTCATTTAGAGGCCCAGGTCCAGTAAGAAGAGACCATTTACAATATGTGCTAAACATAATATGGCTGAAACACACTTGCCATGAATTCATTGGAGGCCAAGGCCCACATAGAGATAAATGAATTTTAGTGTAGGGTCCCATCTAAAGAGGTTGCCTTGTCACTGGCAGATGGGTTTATACAATTTGATCAAAATGTTAACCAAGAACCTCATTGTCATATATTTTTATTCACAGTAGCTATTAGCAGTATTGTTCACGGCGCTAGCAAAGTACCATTTCAAATTTTTGTGTTGGCATTTTTAAGTAGCATGTTCTCTCAAAAGAAACACAGCTTGTAATCAATTTTTAGTCTATCTATCTATCTATCTATCTATCTATCTGTCTATCACTCCCTCACTCACCATCTATCTGCTCCTGCAGCTGACATTAACAGGAAAAAATAAAGGGCTACAAAAATGTGGGATTCAAATTTGAATTTGAAAACTGTGTTTTATATCCTATGTGGGATTTTAAGTAGAAAACTTTTTTCTATATGTACCTTGTAAACTTCAATTTTGGCAATGTGTAATAAATGTAATAGATATCTAGGATGCCTGTGTTTCTTTTACTAATAATAATAATAATAATAATAATAATAATAATAATAATAATAGTCCTTTAATAGTCCCACAATGGGGAAATTCAGTGTGTTACAGCAGCAAAGATAAGATAAGATAAGATAAGATAAGCAGATACAAATACAACATGTACAGGAATGCTCCAAGGTAAGAGGCATTACATTAATAGCAGACAGACAGATAGGACGTAGGGGAGGGGGGGGATTTAACAGGCAGAGAGATATTTCAGTTCTCTGTATGTAATGATCTCCGCTTAGGTCGGTGTTGGTTGTACAGCCTAACCGCGGTGGGGAGGAAAGACTTCCGATAGAGCTCCTTCTCACACCTAGGGTGGAGCAGTCGGTCACTGACAGTACTGCCCAGCGCAATCACAGTCTCATGCATGGGATGGGACTTCTTCTTCTGTATGGAGCTCACCACGGACAGTATCCTTCTGTCACCCACCACCTGCACTGGGTCCAGTGGGCTCCCCAGGACAGAGCTGGCCCTTCTAATCAGCTTGTCAAGTTTATTTCTGTCCCTGGTTGATATGCTGCTCCCCCAGCAGGCCACTCCAAAGAAGATGGCTGATGCCACTACCGAGTTGAAGAAAGTCCTAAGAAGTGCCCCCCGGATTCCAAAGGCTCTCAGCTTCCTAAGCAGGTAGAGCCTGCTGTGGCCCTTCCTGTACAGGGCCTCCATATGATCTGCCCAGTCCAGCTTATTATTAAGGAGCAAACCCAGGTACTTATAGGTGTTCACAATCTCGATGCCCGTCCCCAGGATGTCCACTGGTTTTGGAGGGCATCTGCCTTTACGGAAGTCCACCACCATCTCCTTGGTCTTCCCCGCGTTAATCTTCAGGTGGTTCTGGTGGCACCAGTCCACAAAAAAACGGTTCAGTTCTCTGTACTCCCTGTCATCATCGTCTGTGATGAGGCCTACTATTGCAGAATCGTCAGAATACTTCTGTAGGTAGCAGCTGGATGAGTTGCACCTAAAATCAGCAGTGTACAGTGTGAAGAGGAAAGGGGCGAGAACCGTACCCTGAGGTGCCCCCGTATTACAGATCACGGTACCTGACACACAGTCTTGGGCTCTCACGTATTGAGGTCGATTTGTGAGGTAGTCTAGGATCCAGTTGGAGAGGTGGTGGTCCACTCCAGCAAGGCCCAGCTTGTCTCTCAGTAACCTGGGCTGTATGGTGTTAAAAGCACTGGAGAAATCAAAGAACATTATTCTCACCGTGTTCCCTGGTTTTTCCAGGTGAGACAGAGCCCTGTGCAGAAGGTGGATGATGGCATCATCTACCCCAATGCCCGGTCGATAAGCAAACTGGAGAGGGTCCATAGCGGGGCTCACTAGAGGGCGAAGATGTGTGAGAACCAATCTCTCTAAGATCTTCATCAAGTGGGATGTCAGTGCTACAGGTCTGTAGTCGTTGAGGTCCATAGGGTGAGGTTTCTTTGGAACTGGTACCACACAAGAAGATTTCCATAATTCAGGGACTATTTCCTGCCTCAGGCTCATATTATACATATATGTAATTATACCACACAGCTGGTCCCCACAAGTCTTAATTAGCCTTGCACTGATGTCATCTGGCCCTGCGGCTTTCCTCGCCTTGATCTTTTTCATCTCCTTCCTCACCTGGGCCCGTGTGAAGGTCAGACTGTGGTCAGATAAAGACAGATTTCTGGATTTACTGGTCTGTTGGGAAGTAGCCACATGGGGTGAATGGGGTGAAGTCATTGTGGTGAGGGGAGCTGAAGGACATGCTGGGGTGGGAGGAGCTGGTGTGTGATCAAATCTGTTGAAGAATAGGTTTAGTTCATTAAGCCAGTTAACATCTGCCTCAATCTGGCAGACCGACTGTTTATGACCCGAAATTGACTTAAGCCCCTCCCAGACCCCCCCTTATGTCTTTTCTTTCCATTTGCTTTTCCATTTTTTCCTTATAACTGGATTTTCCTTGCCTGATTAGATGCCTCAGCTCCTTTTGTACTTCCCTCAACCCCTCCTTATCTCTTGTCCTGAATGCCATCTTTTTCTCCTTAAGTAGTGTTTTTATATCAGCGTTAATCCATGGTTTGTTGTTGGAGAAGCACCTCACCACTTTTGTGGGTACTGTGTTGTCCACACAAAAATTCATGTAGTCCGTTATGCAGTGTGTGAGTCCTTCTATATCTTCTCCATACGAATCCTGCAAAACTTCCCATGCGGTTGTGTCAAAACAATCCCTCAGAGCCTCATCACTCTCCTCGGACCATATCCTCACTGTGCGGGTGACAGCTGGTTCTCTACGTACAAGTGGCTTGTACACAGGTCGGAGATGTACTAGGTTGTGATCCGATCTTCCCAGGGGCGGTAGGGCTGATGAGTTATATGCCTCCCTCACGTTGGCAAAGAACAAGTCCAGTGTTTTGTTGTCTCTTGTGTGGCAGGTTACATACTGTGTGAAACTGGGAAGTGTGGATGATGGAGAGGCGTGGTTGAAATCGCCAGACACAAGAAGGAGGGCCTGGGGACATATTCATAGTATCTACATATGTAGTACTGAAACATATTTAAAGACATCTCACTTAATCTCTTAATAGAAAGTCATTTATTTTTAAGAGAGACAAAATGTCATTGGCATAAGTGAATTTTAGTATCTGATAAGTTTAGTCTTAAAATATTGTTATCTTCAACATTTTGATAATACCTAAAAATGTTCAATTGTTTATCGCTTGCACAGCAAAACAGATACACATGCCCTGTACTTATTAAATAAAAGATGAGAACATTAGAAATAATGTTTTTCATTGATAGCAAACTCTCAATGGAGCAATGAAAGATGTATTATAATCTAAGTGTGCATTCCCAAAGCTCATGTAGCTGAAACATTTGAAATGCATTAAGACAATCAAAAACACAAGAGGGAAGAAAGCAATGCATCAGGAAGCTCTTACAATTTAAGGGTCCTCAATCTCTATGAGTTCACTGACAGCTGATGAATCCCCAAGTTATGATTTGTGGTTCTGTATGTGTATTGCATGCGTGCACAGCTGACACAGCTTAATTGTTCCTTATGTGTTTAGTTAATTGTGACTAAATGATTATACAATCAATCCTGCATGTGTGTTGTGTTAATTACACATTCCTTTCATACCAAGATTTATGCAAGTTTTTACTAATAACTAAATTGGGTGGATATTTTGCTATTGCTTTTGACTCTTTGTCTTATTCATTCTTTTTCTAAATAGGTAATGTCTTCTAGTGTGCATAGTTAGGTCATCTTTATTTATTCATAGCTAATACTAAATAGAAAGCATTACTATGTACAAACAGTATCAGGTTTGGATACATTAAATACACTAAAAGAAGTTATTCTGAGACCACTGTCAATCTATATAGTACATTTACACTTCATATATTACTAGAGATGAACGAACCAGTTCAGATCAAACCAGATTCGACCTGAATTTTCCTTAAGTTTTATGCTCAACCCAAACTCGAAATGTTTGGGATTCAGCACCCAAAAGCACCATTATACTCTAGGATCTCTTCAGACCCCAGAGTATAATAAGTGGAGGCCCAGGGGCGATGTAGCAACATAACAAACAGTTTGCCTCATCTCTCGTGGGCATCATCGCAGCTTCCGGTGGCATGTGGTGGTCCACCCTCATCCGGCCTCTGGCTGATGTCATGCACCTTGGGATCACTGCTGTTTTCAATTGTAGTATTTATAATACCACTTAATGCTCAGCATTCAGGTGGAGTACTTCTCTGACCATGGAATTTTATCAAGATAGTGAATGGGTGTATCTTTTTTTACTTAGATTATCACTCTGTTCTCAGATTGCTGAACCACTTCCACCATGTCATGAACATCTTACCATACAAAGTTTGTACATTGGTTGCACATAAGCTATACTTTTACTTCTTACAACCATTAATCTCATAAGTACAGTATCACATTAAAGTTGTTCTAACATTGGTTTTCGTCATTTTAACCTGGTAAATACATATATACCAGATTGTACATTTTATAAGGTAATTTTTTATAATATGATATTATCACAAAGTAATCTTATTTCTCTACCTGTCCAAGACATATCAAATTCTGAGCTGCTTTCATCTTAAGATGGTGATTCCCTTACTAGTGTCAACTATGCTGATAATTCATAATAAATTCACCAGTAATTCATGATGACATACAAACACCCTAATTTACAATGAGCAAACAAGTAATTCATGATTCTATATACAAATGCCCTAATTCATGTATATATGTAGTAAGTAAATATCAAAGGAGCCCAACTGCAATAACAATAGTATATATACAATAAAATCAGCTAATGTCATACATAAATCTATCAAAGCAGGACCACGTGCCAACAAGATAGGGCTATTGCATTGTATCCATGTAGTGTATCGTACTGACCCAGGCTGCCCCAAAACGGCACTCCAACACGTGTTCCATTAGGGTGACTTTTTATGAATTTTTGTATCATGTACAATTGATTTATTTACTAACCCAGGCTTAGACCCTCCCTATTTATTTTAATTGTACTGGTTATGTATGATTGTATAGATATTTTTTGTTTTGGAACCTGTGATCTTTATTGGCATAATAAAAAATAAGTATTTGTCATATATTGATAGCTATGCAGTGTCTTCATGGGCTATAGGTGTATTATGGCCTCTTTCAGTTGGAGACTCTCATCAATTAATACGCCCTAATAGAGCATTTCAAAAGGTATTGTCTAAAATAGATAATATCTTTAACATACATTTCTATGCTCTCAGTGATCAGGTAAATTAACTTTTTTCGTTCACTTTTTTCTTACATCTTATCTCTCATAATAAATATTACACTGATACTATAATTGAAAATAATGTGATAAAGCAGAACAAAGGACAAGAAAAGTGCAAGATTCCCCATAGCTGATAAAATGTGACATGGATCTTTAAGACATTTTCTTCTCTACCATTTGTCTCACACAGACCTGATTAGTTTACGATAGAATAAGACACATTCATTCCAGGTGGAATTGCTGTTCCCCAATGATTTTTGTCACTTGACTTTCATCTTCAATATTTTAATTGGTTCTCAAATGGGTACAGAAAAGGAACTGAGATTATGTTAAGGTGTTCAGACGTTAGAATAACCCTATTCAGTCCCCTAAAGGCACCATGTCTGTATTCCGCTTGCCTGAACAGAATATCACTGTTTTTAATACATATGTCATGATTTCTCTTATCCTCTACTTCCCTTAATGGTTGCCTGCATGCTTTTGCTAGATTTGGTTTTGAAGTAATGATATAAAATTCATTTCATCTATACCCCTCCCCTGAAGGCCTCCTCCCTCCCCCTGAGCCCGAGTCTTTCATACATAACATCAGGCTTGTCATATCTGAGGAATTATTAAAATAAGACAGAGCTTGCTATATCTGAGCAGAAAAGCTCCTTTGAGCAGGCATCCTCAGGAGGGAAGCAAGCTCTATCTCATTAGTCTGTGCTGAGAAAGCGTCCTCGTCACTTGGTTCAAGGTGATAAAAGATTAGGGCGTTTGGCCTTGCCTTATTCAGTATGCAGAGCACACTGCTCTCTGCCTGTGAACATGAAATTACATTGAACCTGGGGAGTCTAACTCCATTAATTTTAAATGGAAGATTAATTTAACAATATGCGGCAGATATTTGTTACAAACCTATCATGTAAAAAGTGACGGCTGGCAATAAATTGCAGTGCCTCACAATGGTCTGTGGCCTGAGCTCAAATAAATCATAAAGCATTTACACATAATTGCTATTTTTAAAGACATGGATAAAAGATGTGTGCCTTGTTTGAGAAAAGGTTGCCAAGATGACAGGACAACTTTGAACTTCAATGCAGCTTTTGATCAGAAGCAGCGCTCAACCCTGGACATGGACACCAGCATTTCACAAAACAAAGCTAAAGCTCATTTAAAAGGTTTTATTCTCCCCAAAGAAACAAAAGTATTTGGATTCTACAATATAGTCTTTAAATACACTTACACTGGATATACAGAAGTATATTATATATAAGTAATAGAAGTAGCCTTATATATAAACATTAGCATTACTCCATGGTGTACTGCTTTTCCAAGGAAATAAATGCTAGTCAGTGGAAAACCACCCCAGTGATCCATTCAACACAAAGAAAGAATCTTTAAGGCCATCATCACATATGATGTTGTGAAATGTACAGTATTTGTGCTCATTTTCCCTCCATGAGTTTCTGCAAATGGGGAAAAACCATAAGACTAAGGTCCCACAGTGGGAACTTTTGCAGCATGTTTTTCCTACAAGTCACTGTAGTAACATCCACCTGAAATCCCATCCTCTTGGTCTCTTGTGGCTTTAAACCTTTGTATTACGGGTTTTAGCTGCAGCATGTGGATGAGATTTGCCTAAATGTTATCCACAGTGCAGCTACTATAGATCGCAGAGAGTTAGATACTGGTAAGTTCAGCTGTCTTGTTGCCATCATAGTCCATGTGGCTGCAGCCTAAGCATGAATTTGCACATAGAAGATTTATTAGAGAAATTTCAGTGACTTTCCTATTCATCAAAATGAGGCCTGCCAAACTCCATGTGTTTGCCGCCAAAACAACCACATTCAAATGAATGAAATTGATTTTCGGTTGCTGAAAATTTTACAACAAATCTGCAAAATGTGAATATCCCTTTAGCAACAAATCTTGTAAAAAAAAGCTGCATGTGTTGTGTAGCTTTTGTATGTAGTATGATTCATGTTATTTTATGACTTCTTTCACACACACGTTTTTGTGGCTTTTTAGACTTGTAAAAACACCTTAATTTTCATGTGCTTTTTACACGAGTTTTGGGGAAGGCATTTTTACACACACATTTTGCTTGTGTGCTTGTGCTTTATTTCTGTGTTTTTTTCACCATAAAGCAGTTTATGAACAAAAGGTCTAAAAAATTATGTCCAGGGCAAAAAAAGTGCTATTTTTTTAATATAAACTCTGTGTTAAACAATCCAAATAAGAATCAGTGGTAAGAACAATGGCACACATTTGCTAATAGACAGAGTAAATTTAGGCAGCCTGAGTCTCTGCCAGATTTACCGTGTTTCTTCGAAAATATGACCTACCCTGAAAATAAGCCCTAGCATGATTTTTCATGATTTCTGGAGTATGCTTGAAATATAAGCACTACTCCGAAAATAAGACCTAGTTACAGTTCATTAAAAGAAGTTCAGGCAAGAATCGGACATTGACTTTTAAGGGAGCGATCTGTACAAGATGGTACTAGTGAGATAGTTCTCCACATCATTAATGGTTGACTACCGGTAGTGCTGGACTCTCACACATAGATTGGGTAGTCCCATTGGCATCACTCCGTTGTGACTTCTTCTGGTTACAGGGGGAGTCAACTGCTACACTTGGCTGCAGTGGAACGCTGCTGCAATGGCAAGAGGTCTCACAGTGACATGCCTTTGATATGAGTGACACAAATCTGTGTGTGAGAGCCCATATGCCATTGGCACTTGCAGACTCTAATTGCTTTGGGTTTAATGGGTCTGGTGAGTGGATTGTTATTCATGGAAAAAATTAAGACATCCCTGAAAATAAGTCATATCCCAACTTTCAGAGCAAAAAATAATATTAGACCCTGTCTTATTTTCAGAGTAACACGGTATTAAGGTGGCTGATTGGATGATAAATCTGATGCATCTGTATATTGTTATATCTAAATTTATACTACATATTAGTTGGCTTACTTTGGAAAATTTTCCATAATTTGGCACATTTTGTACCATTTTAGACACATCCCTTTTCATACTAATCCGTAACCTTTCCTATTGAGTGAATCTGACAGGGTTTTATGCCAGTGTTGAATCTTATTCCTAGTAGAATATTTGTTACATTGTGCAATAGTCATGCAATTGAAGTGTGCTCTATTACCAGAACATGTCTCTTAGAACATCTATTAGAGACTTTTAGGCCGGGGCCCCACGTAGCGAATCCCATTCACACATTGTGGGAAAATACGCGCAGACTTTCTGTGAAAAGCGTTACAGAAAAAAAACGCGGCAAAAACACATTGCTTTTTTGCTACGTGGGGCCTTAGCCTTAAGTAAACATTTTAGTGAATGCTATTTCCTAGCTATGCAACCACCTAATTGGCCAAGAGGCCCCACTAATTTACATGAAGCATATGCACCCAATGTCTCTGTGATTTAGGTCACTATCTGGGATGTTTTCTTAAAATGTCTTACATTCCAACAAAGGAGGACACCTAGTAAAGTAGGAGCAGACTAGTAAACAAGGTCAGGCACCCCTGATGTATTTCACTATTTATCAGAAAAAGAAAATCACCTTTATAACTTTATTACATTAAATGCAATGAAAAAGCCATTCTGCTCTTGGAAAATGCTGTGGCACTTGTGCTAGGTATGGCGCTTTGTAAAGGTTTTTTTTTTTCATGCAGTTATGCAAAATTGTCTTCACATGCAGTGTAATATACTGTTTATGAGTTCTTAAGGGGGTTGTCCAGGACCTACTGATGTCCCCATCAGTATCAGATTGGTTGGGGTCCGACACCCAGGCCCTATCCCAATCAGGCTGGAAGAAACCATAAACTAGGTATACATCTGGAAACAGCCCTGCTCCTATTCAAGGGAATTGTACGAACTGGAAGTTGTATACGTGGAGCTCTGTAGACTGTAGTGATGGTGCCTGGATGCCCCGGTCCCATTAAAAGGGTTATCTGGTTTCTAAGATACAGTAGATGTCCTATCCTTAGGATAGGCCATCAATAGCTCTACGGAGGCCATGCAAACCATTCAAAGTGCTACCCTTTGAAGTCTATCACATCAGCACCTGTGTAGTTTGCTTTTCCAAGAAGTGTTGTGTAACGTAAATGCACCCTAAACTAGAATAGTAGGATGTCGTATACTTACTACAACTGCATTACACTGTATAGTCTATGGACCAAAATACATACTTAGGCTCCATTCAAATAATGTTTTTTATATCCGTTTACGTAGACATCAAAGTTAAAAAAAAAAGACAGATCTGTTTGTTTCTGTATTTTTTTAAGGACACAAAAACATAGTTTTTTAACATTGATGTCTATGTAAATGGATCGCCATCCGTGCTAAACAGATGTGAAAATCGTGATCTGAATAGAGCCTTAAAGACGCAAAGTTGACAAATTTGACACCCTTTGTTATGCCTAGTGCCGCTGCAAGACACCAAAGAAAAGCCCTGTGTAAAAACAGTGTATGAGTTTTAAATAGGCGGTTCCTTTAAATTGTCAGTGGAGTTGGTGAGTGACATGTAATGGTAAGAATATACATAGAGTTTTTGTGTCACTTCACGGGTGTCATCACACATGAATTTGTTTCACTCTAATTATTGAGTTAATAATTATTACCACATGCATCTATTTCATCAAAATTAAATTAAATATTCATGTTTTAGGAGTATTAAATCACATTTCTCAGCATGTGCAAACAGCATATAATGAGTTTCCAATTAACAATATAAAAACAGTTATGATGACAATTTCACTTCATATGAAACCATCTCCAAAGAAAAAAAAAATCTGGAAATTCAGGATGAGTCATTCTAAAGTGAATAAATTAAAATTATATGGCTAGGTTTACATATGTTATAAATGGCAGAAAAATAATGCAGCATGCATCACTATTTTTTCAGGTGAAATGATTGATGTCCTGGCAGAAACCTTACACATCACAATTTAAGCATTGGGCATTGTTAGTATTTGTCATTTAACATACCGTGCCTTGCGAAAGTAAGTAAGTAATTTTTTGGTGAAGAATCAACAAGTGGGACACAATTGTGAAGTGGAACGAAATTTATTGGTTATTTTAAACTTTTGTAAAAAAAAAAAACTGAAAAGTGGGGCGTGCAATATTATTCGGCCCCTTTACTTTCAGTGCAGCAAACTCACTCCAGAAGTTCAGTGAGGATCTCTGAATGATCCAATGTTGTCCTAAATGGCTGATGATGATAAATATAATCCACCTGTTTGTAATCAAGTCTCCGTATAAATGCACCTGCTCTGTGATAGTCTCAGGGTTCTATTTAAAGCGCAGAGAGCATCATGAAGACCAAGGAACACACCAGGCAGGTCCGTGATACTGTTGTGGAGAAGTTTAAAGCCGGATTTGGATACAAAAAGATTTCCCAAACTTTAAACATCCCAAGGAGCACTGTGCAAGCGATCATATTGAAATGGAAGGAGTATCAGACTACTGCAAATCTATCAAGACCCGGCCGTCCCTCTAAACTTTCATCTCAAGCAAGGAGAAGACTGATCAGAGATGCAGCCAAGAGGCCCATGATCACTCTGGATGAACTGCAGAGATCTACAGCTGAGGTGGGAGAGTCTGTCCATAGGACAACCATCAGTCGTACACTGCACAAATCTGGCCTTTATGGAAGAGTGGCAAGAAGAAATCCATTTATCAAAGATATCCATAAAAAGTCTTGTTTAAAGTTTGCCACAAGCCACCTGGGAGACACACCAAACATGGGGAAGAAGGTGCTCTGGTCAGATGAAACCAAAATCGAACTTTTTGGCCACAATGCAAAACGATATGTTTGGCGTAAAAGCAACACAGCTTATCACCCTGAACACACCATCCCCACTGTCAAACATGGTGGTGGCAGCATCATGGTTTGGGCCTGCTTTTCTTCAGCATGGACAGGGAAGATGGTTAAAATTGATGGGAAGATGGATGGAGCCAAATACAGGACCATTCTGGAAGAAAACCTATTGGAGTCTGCAAAAGATCTGAGACTGGGACGGAGATTTATCTTCCAACAAGACAATGATCCCAAACATAAAGCAAACTCTACAATGGAATGGTTCACAAATAAACGTATCCATTTGTTAGAATGGCCAAGTCAAAGTCCAGATCTGAATCCAATCGAGAATCTGTGGAAAGAGCTGAAAACTGCTGTTCACAAACGCTCTCCATCCAACCTCACTGAGCTCGAGCTGTTTTCCAAGGAAGAATGGGCAAGAATTTCAGTCTCTCAATGTGCAAAACTGATAGAGACATACCCCAAGTGACTTGCAGCTGTAATCGCAGCAAAAGGTGGCACTACAAAGTATTAACTTAAGGGGGCCAAATAATTTGGCATGCCCCACTTTTCAGTTTTTTATTTTTTACAAAAGTTTAAAATAACCAATAAATTTCGTTCCACTTCACAATTGTGTCCCACTTTTTGTTGATTCTTCATCAAAAAATTAAAATTTTATATCTTTATGTTTGAAGCCTGAAATGTGGCAAAAGGTTGAAAAGTTCAAGGGGGCCGAATACTTTCGCAAGGCACTGTAATTGTTATAGACTGAATTACGTCTTTCTGTTCTTTCATTGGAATTCATAGTGCAGATGTTGTACCAGAACTGAGTTGAGTTGTACCATAGCCTAAATGCAGAAAACACATGGCATCTGATCTCATAAAATTATATGCTTTAGGCCACTTGCACACAACCCTTTCCTAGGCCAGTGTGCTATCTGGGGTTTTTTTTTTCACTGCCCACTTCATGAGATGGGGTTCCTTCTTCATGTGGCAGCCTCAGCTTTATAACACAGCCTTAGGCTAAGGCCCCACGTAGCGATTCGTAGCAAAAAAATTTTGCATGTAAAACCACGGCAGCAACGCTTATCGGTTTCTCCCACCGCGTTTTTCACAGAAAGTCCGCAGAGCTTTCCTCTTTCTGTTTCCATTATACCTATACAGAAAATGGCAGAGTTTCCATAGGTATAATTGACATTCTGCGATTTACAAAAATGCAATAGTTTGATTATGAGGCCTTATTCCCATGTCTGTTTTTCACTGACCAAAGACATTGTATAGAAAATTTTTTTAAAAAGTTGATGAATGTGAATAACTGATCAATCATAGACAGCACACTACCTGCAAATGACCGGGGTGGAGTTAGGACCGTGATTCTTAGCAAAATGAGGACGTGTGAATAAGGCCTTGCATAGTGAACTAAGTTATGAGCTCTTATACTTTGTAAAGCCCATCAACCAGCTTAGAAATCTATCTGCTACTTTACATACCCTGTTTCCCCGAAAATAAGACAGCGTCTTGTATTAATTTTTGCTCCCAAAGATGTGCTGTATCTTATTTTCAGGGGATGTCTTATTTTTTTTTCAATGAAGAAGAATTCACATTTATTGCTGAACAAAAAAATGAACATTTATTATATACGTTACTGTACAGTAGTTGTCATCACAAACCAGCATAACCAGACAAACTGTGAATCCTATCAAGAATTTCTTACTACTACCGTACCATTATTTCCATGTACAACAGTATGGTACATTTACCAATATTTACAGTATGAATAGAAAGTAAAATTTATTCAATGACAGTTATGTCATCATCTTCTAGGACATCATCATATCAATCCAAACCATTAATTTCCCTGCACACAGTATCATGTCCCATAGTGGACCCTGCACACAGTATCATGTCCCATAGTGGCCCATGCACACAGTATCATGTCCCATAGTGGCCCCTGCACACAGTATCACGCCCCATAGTGGCCCCTGCACACAGTATCATTCCCCATAGTGGCCCCTGCACACAGTATTATATCCCATAGTGGCCCCTGCACACACTATTATTCCCCATAGTGGCCCCTGCACTGAGTATTTTGCCCCATAGTGGCCCCTGCACACACTATTATATGTCCCATTGTGGACCATCCATGAACAATTATTATACTCTGGAGTCTTTTCAGACCCCAGAATATAATGATCGGAGACCCAGGGGTTGGATAGAAACATAAAAAAACAACGTTGCTTACCTGTTCCTCGCTCTGGTCCACTCCCTGGTACTTCGGCCTTCTTCAATGTTGGACCAGGCCGGCGTCACGTAAAGCGGGCCGGCGCGCGACGCAAAATGATGTCCGCTGACGTCACCAAACAGGCCGAAGCCTGGAGAAGCATAGGAGAGGTAAGTACATTGTTTTTTATGTTCCCTCACCAACTCTGGGCCTCAGATTATTATACTCCGGGGCCTTTTCAAAGACCCCGGAGTATAATGATAGCAGTGATTGTGGGGTTCGGCCCGTGGCGTCACATACCGTATATACCGTATGTTCTGTTTGGGAATGCTGCGAAACGAAACGTCTCCTACGTCTTACTTTCAGGGGATGCCTTATATTGGGCAATTCTACGAAACCTCTCCTATGTCTTACTTTCGGGGGGTGTCTTATTTTCGGGGAAACACGGTATTAGAATACATCTATCACTTTCCTGGGTATGTAATGGGCTACCATTATTCCCATCAGTACATGGTGACTTTTATGTTATGTCAAAAATCATTTTGATTATCAAATTTGTCTGTAAAGAGTGTTGGCTGTTGATAAGTTTTCAAGAAAAAAATATATAATTTAGGTGCCTAAATCTCAGCTGATGACTACAATTGCTTCTAGGGAAGAGTATAGTATCATAAGGAGGAACCATATAGCATTACACAGCGTGCCTACAGCTATGTAATTGATGATACGGGCAGTGTTGGACTGAAGTGCCTAGGGCCCACCAGAGGAACTTGTTCTGGGGCCCACCCAACAGATTCCTGATAATAGCCTACACTACTGTTCTTCACTAAAAATAAAAATCTTGCATATTTTCCCTATATCATCATTCCCTGTAGTACTGTGCATGCCCCAATAGCTCCATGGTCGGTTTATGCACAGTACTGTATGGAGAATGACACGGCCATAGAACTCTCCACACATGCGCAAGATTTTAGTCAGGGAGCTGTGACACAGATACAGTGCCACCAGGAATTTTTGGGCCCATACTGGCAAAATTTGTGGCCCCCCGATGTATCTTACACTTTTCTGTCCTGTGGCTCCCACACGGTATATATAATGTTACCCAGTGTTCCCTACACAGAGTAATGCTCTCCAGCCCCCCCAGTATAATGCTCCATATGGTATATAATGCTCCACAGTGGCCCAGCACAATATTAAATGCTCTCCAGAGCCCCCACACACTATAAAATGATTCCTGAGCTCCCCCCACAATATAATGCTCCACACTGGCCCCACACAGTATATTGTTCCTCAGTGGCCCCACACAGTATAATCCTCCACATTGGCCCCACACCGTATAATATGCTCCCCAGTGCCCCTCATAGTGGCCCCACCCAAAATGAAATGCTCCCAAGAGCACCCACACAGTATAATATGCACCCCAGTGCCTCCACTTCCACTATATAATGCTCCACAGTGGCCCCACACAGTGTAATACTCACAGTGACTGGAAGCTCGGTCCACTTCAGGCAAACCCCATGAGATCTGTTTTGATAAAAATTCGTGAAGTTTGGATTACCAACTTGTTTCAGCGCTATTATTGTATTCTGGGGCCTTCACAAACCTCCGAGAAATATATGTGAAGGCCCAGGAGAGGGCAACCTCACAGCATCTGGAGCTCCATCGGTGTTCTCTTCAGGCCTCCTTTGGCACACCCCTCATGACTGCTGAGCTCCAGTCACAGGCATCAGCAATGACCCCAGCAGTGGCGTAACTAAAGTCTTGTGGGCCCCGGGGCAAACTATTGTCCAGGGCCCTCTACCCCCTCCCTAGAGCGAATTCTTGATAGCGACAGTTAAGGGTGCTGCAGCGATATCTCAGATACTTGAAAGGGATACAGCTTCAGTACCCACAACTGCAGTTCAAGAATACGGTGAGTGAGCAGTGCAGCGCCGGCACGTAAACAATACTGGGATAGTATTATGTGCTCCAGAGTGGCCCCCACACAGTATTATGTGCTCCAAAGAGCCCCTCACCCTTCTCCTACAACCGGTGCTATTATTATACTCTGGGGTCTCCTCAGACCCCAGAGTATAATAAGTAGAGATCCAGGGGAAGTGATTAAAAATAACAAACACTTTATACTCACCTTTCCTCACCTCTCCTGGGCATTCTCGTTCCGTCTGTGTGTCTTTAGAATCTTCCTGCATCCTCTTCTGTCCGGCGACTGAGGTTTTGCACTCCAGATGTCACTACTGGGGACTGATTGGGACTCAGTGGTCAAAAAGGGCGCGATGACGTCATTACGCTGGCGTGCCCCATGGGACCGTGAGTGAGCTCTGGGGCACGTGACCTCAGTCACCGGCTGGAAGAGCCCCGAAGCGGATGCTGAGGCCAGGACAGGTGAGTATAAGTATTTTTTTTTATTTTTAGTCACCTCCCCTGGGCTGGCATCTATTGGAAAGGGGTCACTATCATGGTGGTCCGGGGCCCCGGCCATTTCCACCTGACCATGGGCCCTGTACCCCCTGTGACCACGATTGTTATGCCACTGGACCCCTGAACATGTGACATCAGCCATAGGCTGGAACAGGCCTGAAAAGGACACTGGGGAAGTGCAGGAGGGCCAGGAGTGGTATGTATAAGCAGACCCCAGAGTATAACAGTGTTATGGAAAGGGACTCAATGGCATGAACATACCTCACATGATTTCTTCAACGATGCGGCTATGCCTGGGCCCAGCAGAGGATCCGGTGGGCTAGTCTGACTTTGGACACAGGGATATCATCTGTTGCTGAACAGGCTCCTTGCATTCTGCCTGATGGCAGATGTTAGAAAAGATAAGAATCCGACAGCTCACACCCAATGGGCCGCCCCAGAAGTTTCTGGCAATGATTTACTCCTCTCTCTCATTTAGTAACGATGAGCTGCTTAGCTAAGCGTGCATGTGTATGGGGCGATTGGGTGAGATAGTGTATGTTAGTTTATGGCCAAGTGATTGTTCAGCTGAAAGCTCATGTACTGTATAAGGTCAACATTAGGGTTACCGCGTATGGTATGGTATGGTATGAACTCCCATATTGAGTATAAATTATGCTACATTAGAACACTATCACTAGCATACCAGCACCATTCTGAGGTTGTATCCATCAGAGCTAATGTATCCATAAGAGCTAATCTCTGCAATAAGTACACAGAATAAAGGCCTATAATGGATGAAATTATAGAAACGTGACAAACATTGAAACAAAAAACGTGTTTAATCTAATATTAAGGAAATAAATATTATAGAACCACTGCTACATTTGTACAACAAAAAAATTGTTTAAGGTTGGAGCCAAAGTAATCCCATCCACAGAAAAATATGCACAGATTTCCAAAACTGTCGCATTTTTGGAACTCATAGTATGTCAATTATACCTACGGAAACGCCGGCAGTTTCCCTATAGGTGTAATAAAAGCAGAAAGTTAGCAGAGGAAAACTCTGAGGACTTTCTGTGAATAGCGCTATGGGAAATACTATGATGTGTTTCCATCACAGTTTTTCCAGCAGCGCTTTTTCTCTGCGGCCTGCTACGTGGGGCCTTAGCCTTACACCTGTTTCTTACCTTTTCACGTAAAGGGATTTTTAAATAGCTTTTTTGGTTTAATGCATGACAATGCTAGGATAAAATTATTCCATTAAAAATGCAAGTAGATTGTTACATTAGCTGAAATTTATTTAAGGATGGCTTCAGGCTCTTTGGCCATAATACTAGACAAAAGAAATATAGTTTAAATAAGGTTCATTTTGATGGTTTCTATAGTGCAGCCTTTGAAATCAATGAGAAGGAATACAAAAGTATTCTACACCTAGCACTGAAATCTCATTTCCTTTAGAAAGATCATAACTTGGTGATTTTTATGCACATCACTTGAATGTCTGAGGCATAATTCAGTAATAATGCCAAATCCTTGCAAACATGTAATTTAAATAAAATAATTCTTTAGAGATTCATATGAAAGGATAGGGAATTCTTTTATTTGAGTCATGTTCAGAATAGCTGAATGCCATATGTAAACATTCCTTACCTTGGAACAAATAACTCCTTTAAATAGTTTATGGAGACAAAGTGTTCTGCTTATCCCTATTATTAAAGCCCCCAACTCCTTGTGTTCATATCTATAATCTGTCAATGTAATACATTATAATAATAGCGTCTACTGATGTAGTAAAGGTTTTCTGCCTGGTGTCTTAGGCCACCAGTCAAGTTGGATTGAAGTGTAAAAATCAATTTTCATGACCATTTATGTGTTAAAATAATCGGCTAAATGACCTATCCTGGTAGGAGACATCAAGGACAATACTTATAGAGGTAAATCAATGCACCCAGGTAAATATATACTGTCCACTCAACATTTCAACCCCAATATTCTAAATTGTCTCAGACGAACTAAAATGGTCACTACCATATGTACTACACAGGAAAAATACAGAAGAGACATGTGTCTTGTGAGTCGTTTTGACGTTCAGGTGCCACTTGACATCAGCTGACAGCCTCTCAGCCAATAGTCAGTGGTAGGCAGACACCTTACAGTGCTGATGTCAGTGCTGTAAGCATGAACACAAGGCATACCCTGGCTGGATACACAAGGCTGGATGTACAGATGGATCTGTGATTTAGTTCACTGCATGATACAGAGAGCACTGAAGTTCTGAAACCTTACAAATTGCAATAGAGTTAGAGAATCTTAGGAATAAGAGAAGTTAGTCAGATCTATTTCAGGAAAATTAGTGACAGAATTTTTTTTCATTTAATACATAAAAACTATAAATGAGCGAATCATTTTGTACCGAGCTGGGTTCGACCTGAATATTCCAAATTGTTTGGTGTTTTCAAAACAAAACAAATGGAGATTTGTCTTGGAAATCTTAAATGGCAGCCACATTATACTCTGGGGTCTGAAGAGTGTATAATAGGTGGAGGCCCAGGGGAAGTGAAAAAAATAAAAAAAACGTTCATACTCAACTTCCGTTACTTCTTCTGGGCCTCCTCCGCTACTCTCCTGGTGAAGTCCGGTGCTGTGATTTAGCCTCAGCAGTGACCTGGGCATGCCGGGTATCATGATGTCATGATGCTCTCTGTCCCTCAGTGGTGACCCCCCGAGCTGATGACGTCACAGAAGACCCCCAGATGTCAACAGGAGAGCACCAGACGCCACAAGTTGGCAAAAAGAGGTAACAGAAGGCCTTCACCTATTATACTCTGGGGTCTGAAGAGTATAATAATGTCACTTTCACTTTGACATAACTCCAGCTGTGTTTGCCTAAGGCTGGGTTCACACTAGCGCTTGGTTTCGCAAATTCTGTCCGTTTAAAAAAGCGGTTATTTGTGAAAATCCATGGACCCCATAGACTATAATGAGGCCCGCTGGGTTCCTACCTGGTTTACACCGTTTTTATACTGAAATCACATTATTTTATATTATTTACACAAGAATAACCTTACATTTATGATATCACATTATCATATTATTCACACTACTAATAGTTTCATGTTTTAATTATTTTTATTTGATTTATTATTCACTTAATTATTGCACACGTTTTACCACTATTGTCATTTTTATTGTTTTTGGATGTATATATACATAAACATATTTGCTATGGACATGATCATTGTATATGTTTTTTTTTTCAATCCTCATATTCTTTGATAAATATTTTTAGTAGACAAGTATTTTATTGATGTTTCAGTAGATACTGACAAATGACTTTTTTTTTGGATCTTGCGTGATGGTGTGCATGAGCTGACCTCCTTCCCCTTCCCTCTGTGCCTCACACAGGTCACGTCTGTCGCTATGTGTGACATCAGTGTCATGCACTAAAGTGTCTTTGTGAGCCGATGTTGGGCATGGGCATGAGGTTCAACATGTGACAATATACTCCTAGCAAAGGTAATTATGATTATGGTGTTATTTACTCCCCATATATGCCTGGGACTTTGAAGGTACTGTAGCCTCCTGGCGAAGCCATTCCTAGGCTAAACCCGCGTGGAGGTTGCAGTTTTTTCATCCTATCTACTCAGCTTGCTATACATCTAGCAGTTATATTTCAACTTTGGCCAATGGTATATTATTGACATCTGCACTTATTGGGGTTTCTATAGGTTTACATCCATACCATGGACTTTATGCCTTTATATCTAATTCATTGTTCCATATGTGCCAAAATTATAGTGATATATACTTGGAACTGGTTGTATATACTTTTCTGTATTATTATGCATTGCTCATATAGATATATATATATATATATATATATATATATATATATATATATATATATATATATATATATATATATATATATATATATATATATATATATATATATCTGTGTATATATATATAAATATCTGTATATATATATATATATATATATAAGTAGTAAAGCGTCGCCACCTCTCGTCAAAGTGACAGGTGCCCCGCCCCTTATGTAGCCCCATCCCTTTTGCGGGTTTACCCCGCCCACACCCAACCACGCCCACATCCGACCCCGCCCACATCCGGCGACGATCCTATATCAGCCGACCCCGCCCACATCCGGTCGTAGTAAAGCGTCGCCACCTCTCGTCAAAGTGACAGGTGCTTCGCCCCTTATGTAGCCCCACCCCCTTTGAGGGTTTACCCCGCCCACATCCAACCACGACCACATCCGACCCCGCCCACATCCGGTGACGACCCTATATCAGCCGACCCCGCCCACATCCGGTCCTACTACATCAGGCCCCGCCCACATCCTGTCCTACTACATCCGTCTGCATCCGGTCCCCGCCCCACATCCGGGACTACTACATCCGGCCGCATCCCTACCACATCCGACCCCACCCCACATCCGGTCCTACTACATCCGGCCGCATCCCTACCGCATCCGGCCCCGCCCCACATTCGTTCCTACTACATCCGGCCGCATCCCTACCACAACCGCTCATGCCCCTATCACATCCGGCCCCCAATCAACCCACTGTATCATAAACCAGGCATCACGCTGATTTATGATTCAGATTAATCCGACAAGGCATTCAGGCAACCCCATACAGATTAATCCGCCATGCATTCAGGCAACCCCATACAGATTAATCCGCCATGCATTCAGGCAACCCCATACAGATTAATCCGCCCGTGCATTCAGGCAACCCCATACAGATTAATCCGCCCGTGCATTCAGGCAACCCCATACAGATTAATCAGCCCATTCATTCAGGCAACCCCATACACCTTAATCCGCCCGTGCATACAGGCAGCCCCAAACCACAGATTGATCCAAGCACATATATTCAGGCGCACGCTCTATTATACGTCGGTTATTGCAGAGTTCGCTAAAAAATCACTAACCTTTTCCTTTTTTTGCTACGCCGGATGCTGTATGTTATATTACAGCGGGTGTATCGCCCCATAGGCATATCGTGCGGCGATTAGAATGAAGTGCGGTCTGATTGCACTTGCTAATGTGTGTAAAAAACCCCAGAAATATGTGATTGTGAGACTAGCAGCAGGTCCTTCAGCCAGAATGTCTTGTGACAATGTGACAACACACACACACACAGACACACAGACACACACACACATTCCACAACCCCCACCCAGACCATTCACTTGGTGTGTTGTTATACAAATTGAGCACAAGCAAAAATGCATAGTTCAAGTTTATTCAGCAAATAAACAACGTACAGAAATTTGACAATTGGCCCCCAGAAAGTCTACCTTTTCCACAATGGAACAAGAAACCTGCTTGTTTACCTATGTACCTATTTAGACAATAGAGCAATAACTCTGATTGTTTTTGCTGTTGAGGATTGATCTAATCATCCACACATGTGTTGAATGACCCCTGATTATTTACCTATCCCACTGTGGAACAATAACATGGGGGTGATCTAAACAATCTTCTAAGACTTAGATGTTTTCATTTAATTACATTTCCAGGAAACAACAATGGGGCTATTCACTTTCTAAACAGACACCAATAATGTTGCATTTCCTACAGACAGTAATGATGGTGCATTTCCTAAATAGCTAAGCATTCATTTAAAACAGAGGGTCCTGTATAACACATTATACAACACAATGAGGTTTGCAAATTTGATGAAAAATACACCATGAAGAACAATTGTCCTTAAAATCTGGCAAGGAATTTTTTTATAAATAATTCAACTAAGTTATCATTATCTTCACATTTTTTATTAAAGAAATCTAAAACATTCTTATAAGAGACTCCACGCGATAGGTTGTATAAGAAGAAGAGTGTGTACGCTCCACAAACAGAACTGTTCATGGCTTGTAATTGCCTATTTTGATAGATATAACTCTCACAATTCCTTTTTATAAATTGAATAAAGGATCGCGGGTACATTTCAAAAGTGGGTGATAAACCGTAAGAGTCAAAGAAAATAGCATTCTTATCATACAGTATAATTAACACCCAATGCCGGCCCCGTTCACGCGAATCATCTGTATTCACAATAAATGCGCTAGGCCTCTGTAGTACCAGTTTGCTTGGTAGAAAATCGCTCGGAAATACACCAGCGAATATGCAGCGCATATACGGATCAGATTTAGCGAGAATTGTAAGTTGTAGATTATTCATTTCTCAATCTAGGAGTTCGCTTTAGCTAAAAGTCACACACCAGTTCTCTTCTATTGTTAATCTCCACTATATTTGTATTTATAGAGTAAACTATCATATTCACTGTGTGAGGTGTTGGCAGAGCAAAGCGTACCTCCGCTCTAAGATTCCCAGTTTTAATGAGTGAAAAATGTCCTCCTGGTTCTTGATCCGGTGACAAATCAAATGCAAAAAATGTGTAACCCTTCATAAATTCGTCTCTGTCTATGGCTAACCCACTATCGGCTCTTTGCTTTCCTGCTATATGCAGAATGGCTGTGTACTCCCTCACTGCAGATTCTGTTTCAAAATTCGGTTGAAACGGTCTAGCTGGAATTTGTTGTCCATCCAGATATAGTGACGCCTGATTCACATTATAGTGGTGGAAACATAGTGGATTACGATTGTATGAACCGCTAAAGGCTTCATTTTCAACAAAGCCTATTATTACAGTTTTAGGGAGCTGACCCAGAAACAGGTTTTCCTGATTCGTAATTTGCTTTCCAGCTGGGACGCTGTAGACCTTGAGGCACACTCTATCGATGGGATATTTTGCTGTAGCTGATAGAAGGGCCTGACTGTGGCCTATTCTGACAGCGGCGGAGACCTGGACTCTTTTTACATACAGAGCGGCTTGTAAGATATGTGTGTGTGTGTGTGTGTGTGTGTTGTCACATTGTCACAAGACATTCTGGCTGAAGGACCTGCTGCTAGTCTCACAATCACATATTTCTGGGGTTTTTTACACACACATTAGCAAGTGCAATCAGACCGCACTTCATTCTAATCGCCGCACGATATGCCTATGGGGCGATACACCCGCTGTAATATAACATACAGCATCCGGCGTAGCAAAAAAAGGAAAAGGTTAGTGATTTTTTAGCGAACTCTGCAATAACCGACGTATAATAGAGCGTGCGCCTGAATATATGTGCTTGGATCAATCTGTGGTTTGGGGCTGCCTGTATGCATGGGCGGATTAAGCTGTATGGGGTTGCCTGAATGAATGGGCTGATTAATCTGTATGGGGTTGCCTGAATGCACGGGCGGATTAATCTGTATGGGGTTGCCTGAATGCACGGGCGGATTAATCTGTATGGGGTTGCCTGAATGCATGGCGGATTAATCTGTATGGGGTTGCCTGAATGCCTTGTCGGATTAATCTGTATCATAAATCAGCGTGATGCCTGGTTTATGATACAGTGGGTTGATTGGGGGCCGGATGTGATAGGGGCGTGAGCGGTTGTGGTAGGGATGCGGCCGGATGTAGTAAGAACGAATGTGGGGCGGGGCCGGATGCGGTAGGGATGCGGCCGGATGTAGTAGGACCGGATGTGGGGTGGGGTCGTATGTGGTAGGGATGCGGCCGGATGTAGTAGTCCCGGATGTGGGGTGGGGACCGGATGCGGACGGATGTAGTAGGACAGGATGTGGGCGGGGCCGGATGTAGTAGGATCGGATGTGGGCGGGGTCGGCTGATATAGGATCGCCACCGGATGTGGGCGGGGTCGGATGTGGGCGTGGTTGGATGTGGGTGGGGTAAACCCTCAAAAGGGGCGGGGCTACATAAGGGGCGGAGCACCTGTCACTTTGACGAGAGGTGGCGACGCTTTACTACTTATATATATATATATAATTGTGCATTTTTAGCTGTATGTATTTAGGAGCAGGGCTCAGTACATAGGGTGATTTTCCATGTCACCCATATTGTATCTATGTACATATAAAGATTTTTTTTTCTGACTAATATTAAATAAAGTGATTCAGTAGTAATAGTAGTAAAGGATTCTGTAGTAATACTATAGGAAAAGTTTAAGTCTAGTGCTGTGCTGAACAATGCATGGCTATAGGTGGCATAAAGTGATCAGTTGCATCCAGTCCACTTTGCCACATAACAGAAACCAGTGGCACATGGCACATGGCAGATGGGTTCTTGTTACAGGTTTCACCTTGGAGCCCATGAGCATGAAGTTATGCCTCTGATGCTGTGTGAAAATTGCAGCTAAATAATGGTAAAACCACTTTTTAATAATAATAATAATAATAATAATAATAATAATAATCCTTTAATAGTCCCACAATGGGGAAATTCAGTGTGTGGTGTGTGGTTTTGATGTAGTTGTGGTTTTTCCTTAAGAAATATTTACTGAAAATTTATTATAACTATATGGAAATACACAAATTGCAGGTGAAACTGCTGTAATATATTATTACTAATATGGCACACATTAACATAAATTAGATGTTCATTAAGTTTAATATTTTAGGGATTAATAAGAAACATTTCTGTTTTTTTTATTTTCATAAGGAAGTCATTGTAAACACTTTTCATTATTGCGTGAAGGCACTAGAGGTGAATATAACAGTATTGCTAGAAAAAGTAAAGGTCTGTCTTGAATATAGTGAGAGCATGAAGAGCTGTTGACATGGTAAGGTATCAATTTGCAAGTCTTGACATGTCAACTGGTGAAATTAAAAACAGCTAGAAAGTGAATGAAATCTGGAAGAACACATTGTAACATCAAGTAGCTAAATTGTAATGTTCTTCGAAAACACATGTAGCAGTGCGACTTAGTAAAGTGGACTACTTCAGAAATACTTGTTACACGACAGAGGAATCATAACATTCTACTTGCGGCACAGCTATCATCGGGTCATTTTTGCTCAGAAATTCAGCTGAGCTCTGTTTATGCAATTTTATAAAGTAGTACAAACTACTATTTGGGATCGGAGAAGTTTAGATATTTTCAATTTTGAAGATGACTATTGATGTACGGTATATTTTACTGATTTAAAGGGAACCTGTCTTATGGCAAACTTCTTTAAATTAGAACATTAGCGCAGTTACCTTAAAGAACTGAACTAGAGGCTATTAGTGTATTCATTATAAAGCCCCCCAAAGTGCAAAAAGGGAATCTGGAAAGAAAACACAAATCATATATAGTTAGCCATCACTGGATCCGTTTGGTAGTTGCTGACCATGTGACTTTATAGACCTAGGAAGTGTTTTCATTTACTGTCATCTATTTTGAAACTTTTGGGGGCCATATAACAAGTGTATACATATTCTGGTTCACATTGATTTCCATATTTTATAATAGGCCTGTCATAATGATTGATTCTCATGAAAACAAGGCTTAAAGTGTGTTCCTAAAACTATTTTAAATTAAATTATTACAAATTTACAAGTTAAATTCAATTTACATGTACATTTTTTTTAGTTGCTGACCATTTTTCTTTACTTTCTTTTTAATAATTTGTGAGTAATTTCAACTTACATTCACATCTACATCTGCTTTATCACAAGCTGCTTTTTTGTTGCAGATTTTGCTGTGTTTCTTTGAGCCAAAGTCAGGAGTGGCTTCAAAAGGAATGGGAAATAGAACTTATACTCAATCCTCTCCTGACTTTGGCTAAAAAAACAAAACAAAAAAAAAAAAACACTGCAAAATCTGCAACAAAAAAAAGCAGTTTTTCAGCAACGTTTGGCCTCAGCCTTAAAGATATTGTCCAGAACTAGAAACACTTACTGTAGATAAATTGTGTATCATACTGCAACTTAGCCCCCTTCACTTGAATGTAGTAGAGCACCATTACCAGACAAAATCCAAGGACAGGTATGGTGGCGAAGAAAGCAGTCATGTTTTTCTAATGTTTAAGAAATCCTTTTATAGAACTATATCTAAATAATGGGAGATTATCTCTGAATGGATTTTAACCTTACATCTTTGACCACATCTCATGTGCAACCCACAAGAAAAAATATATTGATTTTAGCTTTAAAATTGGGCATTTTGCTGATATGGAATGTTGTTGTGAAATTTCTTATGGGATTGTATCAGCTAATTGGAGAAATTGATAAGTGTGCTGTTCCATAATAAGACCAATACATTAAAAAGCCATTACCAATAACCAAGACAATAAGTCTGCATTAAAGCAGCGCTTCTTTGCATTTCACTGCCTATGTGTTCTAAGCATGGAAAAAAAAAGCAATCCTTGTCTAGTGAACTGTAAATGCTAGGTTATTGGAATCCTTAAAACAAGCAGCAAGGAGAAAATTACATGGTCAAATCTCCGTATTCCTGTTAATGAAGAATTAAGACTCCCATTTACCATATTAGAAGGTTCATCAGAGGTCTCTACTTTGCCTGGCTTGTGTTTGACGGCAGTGTCAATTTATCTACGTCTGAACTCAGAAGTGCGTGACAGTACATCATTCATAACTGTCACATCTACTTATCTCTCTCATTGTCACACTACTAACCAAATTCAGGCCACGCTTTCTGAAAGCATTTTAAATGAAAAAAGAACAACAGAGCCTATCTAGCTTATTAACTGTAATCTCAGCTGTTCCAAGGTGCAAGCTACACATGCATACACTATAGGAACTATTACTAAAGTAGTCCAACTGAGTACCAGATTTTGGAACATTCATAGTGTAAAATATTGTTTTACCTTTTAGTTATTTTGCTACTGTGTATATATAATAATACAATTTTCATCTGTATAATTTCCATTAAAAGGGTTTGCCTTAACAAGACAATCCATTTCCTTATTAGGGTGTGTGAAGACCATAGACGGTGCATTTCCAAACCCTTCTTAGGGTATCAAAGTGGAGAGAAACTAATAAGTACTCACTGTGGCACTCTTGACTTTGTCTCATAAATTGTATTCTCCCTAAATCTATAGGGAAAATGTCAACATTTCCGCTGGTATAACTGAAAAGACTTGTAAATGTAGGGTGTTTTTGAAAACGCAACTTTTTTGCAGCTGATTTTTTTCTGCAATGTGTGGATGGGATTAGCTAGCATCTCATTCACTTTGCAGGTACTGTAAAACACAGCGTTTTTTCTGCGACATTAACGCAGCGGCAAAAATGCTGCATTTTTGCAACGTGGGGCTTTAGCCTAAAGGGGAACTAGGGCTCACCAGAGTGCTGCTGCCACTATGAATAGCTTATTGCTGCAATAAATTGGTAATTCCTACATTGGGGGTTCACACACAGTTTACTTACTTATTTTATTTATCTTTTTATAGTTGACTGAAGAAACCAAAGTAAACACGGGTAGAATATACAAACTACATGCAGATGTTGTCCTTGGTTAACTGAAATTAATAAATTAAGAAAACTGTGCTTAAAATCTATAGCACCAAAAATGTCTATGTATCCTAAATTCTAAAAAGGCTGTCATCTGTCAACCAACCTACATTCTTACTCTCTTTTCTAGCTGTTTTAATGTGCCTACGCCAAGCTTTATCTTATGTAGTGAAACTGTTATCTAGAAACTTTTCTACAGTGTGATCCATCATCCTAATTTTAGGTAATCCTATATTAGAAATACATTGAACATAATATGATGTTGAAGGTTTATGTAGGGGAAGAAACAGTCATTGGGAATTTACCCATTACTGTCTATGCTATTTCTTGTTTATTCTTTCAAAAAAAGAAATAAAAATGGATTTTACCTATAGTGCATATGGGTTTTGTTTCAATATTTTAAAGTTACTTTCAGTAAATTTTTCGTGCTGATTGAATATATGATATGCAATATTACCACATCAATATTTGAAAACAATCTGTCTGTATAAGACTTTCTATACACACAATGAATGCCCAAAAAGATTGTTCATATACATCCTACATTCTATCACACCATGGCTAAAGCTGAAAATCAATGAATTTCAAGCTAAAGATAAGTGTAGTTACCATTCATGCAGGGGTTAGCTGCATTGATTAGTATATGGTATTAAAGGGCCAAATTATTCAGAGGAGTATAACACCTATTGTGCTTGTTCACCAACACTTCTGGCTGAAAAATAAAAGTGACAAGGAAATCTCTCATCCCATAAATTTACTATCACCACTTTATGCTGCCTTCAGGAAGGACGGCATAAACCTATTCACAGATTCCCTTTAAATAAATATTTCCTCAACCCGTAGATATCTATTGCCTTGTTGTACTATTTCTAAAGAGTCATCATTTGTGATTACTTTAAGTGAAGACTCCATTTTCCGTAATTTTGTATGTCCTTATCATTGCTGGGTGGCATCTATATGACTTGAACATCCTTTTGTTATTGCCTTTATACTCTCAGGTACACATTATATATTGGAAGGAGTCACATGGATAACATTTAAACATATTGAAACATAAGTGGGATATTTGTGGATTTTCCAGTCTGATACCATTGTTTATTCTATGCTAAGCAAAGTAAGGTCAGGATTTGTATTCTTCAGAGAAAAAAAAAATCACATTTGATTAAATAGTTTACATAAACCCAATCTATTTTTTTCTGCTACATGCATTATAATCTCTCATATTATTCATGTTGATATTCCTCTGTGAACCATAAAATGTTCATTTCACTAAAATGAATATGAAGCTCAAAGCATTAGTGGTCTTAAGAGCATAAAAAGTTTATTGCTTTGTGCTTAAATTTTTTCAAGTAACTTTTGAAAGCTGAAACAAATTTTGCATTTAGATTAATGGAAGATATTTTCCATTTGAACGAGTAAGCGAGGGAGCAGCAATAACAAAAAAAAAAATCCCCCAAGGTTAAAATGTAGTGCTTTTGATTTTTACCAGAACTGTGTTAGCTGAACAATCATTTCTCAGCATGGAAAGGTAACATAATTGGTCTATACAGTGGCAATATAGGAAACGAGTATGCTTTAGAGAAAGCTAATATGACTCTACTTAATAATTTCCGTCAAGAGCTTGAATTTGAATGTATATTTCACCCAGCTTGAGGCAAACAATTTGTACCCATATGAATTGAGTGGAAGTTACCAGGGGGTCAAGCAATTTATTTTACTTCTTGAAGTTTTCAAAACTGTGAAGCACTAAAGGCATATTCACTTACATTGTTCGACTAGTAATTTGATCCAATTGGGCATCAATTCTATTTCTTTTCTGTTTTTTTCTGACTCTATTATATTTCAGTAGAAATTGTCAGAATATGTAATGATGGAAAAGACATTTTTCTTGCTATGCCGAATGTGTTTTCATGCTGGATTCATATCTGCCACACTGATCAAAAATGGCTCATAGGCTGGTAATATTAACCCTTACTACCCAGAGATAAGCTGGCTTTATCAAGTTTATGGACACACAAAAAACTCTTCTTAGAATTAATCATTTTTTTATCTACATACAGTACAATGAACATATACAGTTGAAACCAGAAGTTTACATACACTATATAAAAAGACACATATGCATGTTTTTCTCACTATCTGACATGAAATCAGAATAAACCTTTCCCATTTTAGGTCAATTAGGATTGCCAAAACTATTTATATTTGACAAATGCCAGAATAACGAGAGAGAGAGAATTTTTTAAGGCATTTTCTGCAAAGTCAAAAAGTTTACATACATTTCTTTAGTATTTGGTACCATTGACCTTAAACTGTATGACTTGGGTCAAACATTTTGGATATCCTTCTACAAGCTTCTCACAATAGTTGGTAGGAATTTGGGCCCATTCCTCCTGACAGAACTGGTGTAACTAAGCCATGTTTGTAGGCCACCTTACTCACACCTGTCTTTTCAGCTTTGCCCATAAATTTTCAATAGGATTGAGATCAGAGCTTTGTGATGGCCACTCCAAAGCATTGACATTGTTATCCTTAAGCCACTTTGTAACCAGTTTGGCAGTATGCTTCCATTGTCCATTTGGAAGACCCATTTGCGCCCAAGCTTTAACTTCCTGGCTGATGTCTTGAGATGTTGCGTCAGTATTGCCACATAATGTTCTTTCCTTATGATGCCACCCCTGTGTTTCACAGTTGGGATGGTGTTTTCACGCTTGCAAGCTTCTCCCTTTTCCTCCAAACGTAACAATGGTCATTATGGCCAAGCCTGAGAACACAATCCCATCATGTTGCGGGGTTGTTTTGCTGCAGGAGGGACTGGTTCACTTCACAAAATAGATGGCATCATGAGGAAAGAACATTATGTGACAAAACTGAAGCAACATCTCAAGACATCAGCCAGGAAGTTAAAGCTTAGGCACATAAGGGTCTTCCAAATGGACAATGACCCGAAGCATACTGCCAAACTGGAAGCTGTAATACATATAATTTTTATGTAAATATTGAATACGATTAGCCATGAATACATGTCTTCATTGTCTAGCTGTGGAGGTTTTCTATCAGCAACAAAAGAACAATATCTGCAAATTTCCAGGAGCCCAATGGTGTTAGGCAGTCAACATACTCGCCAACTCTTTGAGAACATCCAAGTTACCCCCACATTGGGGGATGACATCCTGGCATTCCATAAGAATGGGAGAAGTTTGATTTTGAGAACTTTGTAGATGCTCTCAACATTAATAACTTAGGTTTAAGGTTCACACATTGAAATCAATGCCTCGACACTCACATTCCTTGATCTGAAGATCATCAAAAAACAAGATGGCAGTGTCTGTATCTCGACATTTAGAAAGAGTACTGCAACCAAAAGCTTCCTCCAGTGGAAGAGCTGCCACTCCCCTCCATTAAAATCTGGGATTCCTATAGGTCAATTCGTAAGGGCGTGCTATGGTGGATTTTGAGAGACAATCTATGGATTTATCCAGACAGTCCAAGGAATGTGGATTCTGGATGAAGTGATCTGTAGGGCATAGACCCAAAGGGATCCCTTGTTGAATCCTCACAAAGTAAACCAGGATCAGATCTCTCAGAATATGAGGGTTATAGGCACATTCAATTCTAGGAACTCACAGATCAAGGAGATCCCTTTATGATCAAGAAGATCATAGAACAACACTGGAGGGTGTTAAGGGCTGACCCTGATCCATGTGATCAGTTCTCTGAACATCCTCATATTACTTACCGCAGAGGGAGGAATGTATGGGACAGATTAGTCTACAGTTATTTTGAACCGCTTCCGTTCCCAGGTACATGGCTAGAGAGGCAGCCAGTAGGTACCCTTAAATGCGGTAGATGTAGCGCATGTAAAATAAAAATCACATTTTTATTAAACCAGGCAAAGAATGAGATAATTTGATCCTGGGCAAAGAAACACAATAAATCTATGTAATGCACACGGTTCACCCTAAGGCCTAAACCTGTAAATTGACTTTTCTTACTATACCTAAAGAGGGTTTTGCCTGGTGACAATCTCGTAGCCTTTTGGTTTAATATGTGCAAACCTTATTTTTCATGTCACTTGATACATATGCACCTGTACATACATATATATATATATATATATATATATATATATGAATATAGTCAGCCTTTGCACCTGTGATGTGTTGTTGTTCTGTACACTGTTTTGTAACCAAAGGGTAATGTCCTTTTAGTTTTTATCCCCTTGAATGTGAGGATTGGGATATAGTCATTCCCATATTCTCATTTTTATCTATATTCATGTTTTTGACATAGCCTGTTATTAGGGCCTATCATTTATTCTTGGCCGGGTATTACCTCTATCCTCTAAAAATCAGTATATTCACATTAAGCATCAACATTGAATATCACCCGTTTTGCTAGCTATATATCTGTGTGGTACTGTTTCCCCTGTGGGTATCCAACTTAGGTTATACAAATACCTTAATTGATTCCTGATGTGAATCACTTTTATTATGTTTCAGGTCCCGTCATATGAAGACTATGTTAGCGTCCTTTGTTTCCCTGACTACGGACACACCCCCTCTGCCTATTGGTATTCGCGGTCATGTGAGGCTAGAAAGGGTTTGGGATGTATAAAGGGCAACATAGTGTTGTGTACTTAGCACTGACATCAGTGGCGGTCACGCTGTATCACCAATGGCATGTTGTGCTCAGTTATTAACAGCAGTTATTACTGCTAACAACACTGAACAACAAATTTTTACAAAAGATTTGCTTCCTTGAAAATTTCAGGTGAATATGATAAACCAAAATTCAAAGCTAAGAAAATATAATTTTGGATAGTCTGCATCCTGTAGAAATTTTGAGAAACATGAAATTAAGTATTAGAGATTATGAAGCATGTAAATATTACCAGCAGCATTAGTACAAATGAATGAAAAGTGTTTTGCTGCTGATTTTCTTTAGTACTCAATGTCTGGTGCATCCCATATTAGTGTCCAACAATAGTCAGCTAGCATTGATGGATTCTAGTAGCCTTGATAACACTTTTCCATCATGACAATATCCTGGTGAAACCGTTCGCCATTTTCGTCACTGACTGCACCAAGATTTGCAGGGAAAAAATCCAAATGAGAATGCAGAAAATTAATTTTCAATGACATGTTGCACTTCATCGCTTTGTAAGCTTCAAAAATATTGTCCATCAATTCGATGTAGTTTGGTGCTCGATAGTTGCCAAGGAAATTCTCTGAAAGATCCTTGAAAGATTTCCAAGCAATTTTCTCAGGCCCCACCAGCAGCTCTTCGAAGTGCTTGTCATTCATGATGTGTCAGATTTGTGGACCAACAAAAATGCTTTCCTTAATCTTGGCATCGGTTATTCCTGGGAACATTTGTCTCAAATAACGAAAACCTTCTGCTTCCTTGTTCATTGCTTTCACAAAATTTTTCATCAGCCCAAGTTTTATGTGAAGTGGAGGCAGAAATATCATTGCTGGGCCAACAAGTGCTTTATGTGCAACATTTTTCTGCCCGGGAATCAACTGGTTACGGATTGGCCACTTCCTTCTACTGTAATGTGGCTGCTTAGCACGACTGTCCCATTCGCAAATTAAACAGCAGTACTTGATATATCCGAGCTGCAATCCAAGCAGCAGTGCCACTACTTTTAAATCTCCAAAGATGTTCCAGTTGTAGTTGCTGTACTTGATATGTTTCAACAACAGTTCCATGTTCTCGTATGTTTTTTTCATGTGTGCAGCATAGCCAACAGGTATTGAAGGATAAGCATTACCATTGTGTAAAAAGACAGCCTTGAGACTTAACACTGATGAGTCAATAAAGAGACGCCACTGATTCAGCTCATGCACACAACCCAAAGCTGCGAACAACCCATCAATGCCTTGACTCTTTTTAGTGTTTAACTATTAAAAGTTAAGTTTTAATTTTATTTTTCTCCTCTCATATTTTTATCGTGACTTGTTTTGGTTGTGGGTGGAAAAACATTTCCTGATACTGTGACTAATTTTTTTGCCAGAGATCAGAGCCACTAAACATCCTTCTTATCCCCCTCCCATATCCATAGAGGTCTGTGTTTGAGCTGGATATGGCTACAAGGATTCTATGTAAATAAACAGACTGATGAGGAGATAAGGAGCAGGAAAGCAGCCTAATGAGTGTAAAAGGAAACAGATTTCCTTAATAAGATATATTACAAAGTTTCTTATATTCACCTGTACTATTCATTTGTGAAAAATTGTTTATAACCGGAGATACACGTTAACAAAAAGTACATACATTTGTATCATCCTAATTGCACTGACCAACATAGTAAAGGCAACATTTTTACCCGACAGAGAACATCGTACAAAAAAACAAAACAATTTGTAAGAAAATGGCGCAACTTTATTTCTTTACAATTACAGTATGAAATTTTTTTTTTACAGCTTCCCAGTGCATCTTGTGGGTGTCATTAGGAAGCATAAATAAGGCTTGATACAGAAAAATAATTATATATATCAAAATCAATTCAAATCAAAATCAAATCTAAATTATGATTATTTTCACATTATTATCACTTGGTTTTCTGATACATGTTTCACATGTGTTTTTTGCATAAGTACTATTGTTTGTATGCACATTTTTTATTGTAATTGATTTTTATATTGTTAATTGTACTATATTGCTGTTTTTCCTATATAAAGGAGCTTTTGGCTACCACATTATTGCTTGAGAGAGGTTCCTGTGAGGACAGAAACGTCGCACTTGTCTTGGATTAAAAGTCACTAGTTTTTTGCATCTAATTGGAGTGCTGACATTTTTTTCTTATTATCTGAATTTTGGAGATATTGCCACCCTCTGTTTGGATTTGCACCCGAACTTTGTTTATATTTTTTGCTATGCTGCTTTGAAATTTTCTTTTCTCTCTCTCTCTCTCTCTCTCTCTCTCTCTCTCTCTCTCTCTCTATATATATAATGGCTATAGTGGGAAGGAGTTAAAAAGGTAAAGTCATGTAGCAACAAGTACCTATAACTAAAACAGTTTTATGTATTTGTTGTCTTGGATATTAGCAATGACCAAATCTCCATTTCTTATTTCCTTCCCATTCTTTTCAGGCTCCTAAATCTACATGGATATGTAGAATCTGTGTTTCTTTAATATTATGGCAGTTTATAGACTGACACAGTTGTCAGCTTTTGACTTTTACATGAGAATGTTCAAGCGTAGTTCACATACAATATAGTAATATCCTACTCTATGCAAATGGGTGTTTGTTGGAAGTTACAGAAGTTAGAGGTTTTAAGGGCCTTCTACACAGCCCGATAATAAGGTCAATTACCGGGGACAAGCTTCCAAAAGAACGATAATTGCCCAGTTCAACTGTGCTGCCAATCAGCCAACCAATAAGCTGCTAATTGTATCTTTTAGGGTGGCGCCACACAATGTACTTGGATGCAGCTATCGATGCGTTTGTTGTTGATCGTGTCCGTCCTGGCATTAGCCAATTTAAGTACAGCTTAAGTTATGAAGCAGAATGAAGTGGTTACCACATGCATGAAGTAGAATACGTCTCAGGACAGTCATATATTACAAAATAATATTTTTGTTATAAGGACCAAGTATATCTATGAAAAAAGCATATTGTAAATCTAATACTGTTTACCACGATTTAAAAACATAGCTATTCCACAACAGGGATGTTCTGATCATTATATGGTATTATAAATATATTTTTGGCACGTTTAGCCATCAAAAGTATCAAAAGGATCTTATAGTCTGTTTCTTGGCAGCCATGTGACAGATAGATCCATGCCTGGGGTCACAATAGATTAGAATAGGAATAAAAATGGTGCTAAAAACCTCAATGTCAGACTTGTTAAGTGTAGCAGGGTTGCAAGTTGCTGTTCCAATTATGACATTTCTGACATTTTTTCTCCTCTAAGTAGAATTTAAAGTGTTTTATGAAACTTGTGGTTGCTGATTTGCACTCACTATTGATAATACATAACACTACATGATGAAAAAGATTATTTCTAACCGAACACTTAAGCATATTATTGGACATGGCCAAATGAAGGAACCAAATTATGGACAAACAATGGCATGTTTAACACACCATAACCATTGGAGACAAGTAATCAGAGAAAGAAGAAGAATTCAGATGGTAAATATATTACAAAGTTAAGGGGTTTCTATATCCTAGGCAATCCCATTATGGTTGTAGTTGAACAAAGACTCTTGTCTTATAATATCTTTAATTTTAAAAAGGCTTGTATGTATATAGAAACTTTATGTGTAACTGTAATGAGACAAAAAAAGTAACAGGAATTTCTGAACAATGTCAAAGTGGTCTATATAGTTCTTTTATTTTGGAAAGTAGTAATAATCTAAAATCACTTGATCTAACTTTGAACAGGTTTCTTTTTTTTTTTTTTAAAGGGTACCTATCATTTAGAAAAAAAAAAGAACTTTTGACATATAATAGTGACATGTGAATGGTCTGGGACCCTCAAGATAGCTAAAATAAAGGCCAAATGCTCTCAGCTCCGCACTCTGCACCTTTGTGTTTGATCAGCCCTCCTGATAAAGCATAACAAGCAGTGTATAGATCCACAGAAAGTATATGGCACTGAAGTAGAGATGCACCTAATTTATAGCAGACAAATGCCACTTTATAAGATATCTGCATTTTCTGTCCTCTGTGCACCATAAACTTAAATCTATGCCAGCTAGAAATTGTAGTGGATTTGAGGCATAATTTATGCCAGTTTCTGGCATTAATCGGAATAAATTTGCACACCCATCCCAACTGACATGCCCACTTTTCTCAAAAGTGGAATGTGGGGTGGAAAGCCATTGCACAACTTTTTAATACTAAAATACTGCCGTAGAATATTTGATAAATTCCCCCCTCTGCACCTCTTACATGTCTTCCTGTTGAAAGCTGATCAGAGCTGATAAGAAACAAAAGGTCATATTACTCTGTTGAGTGCTTCTGCCCCATCCTTTTAGCAATCTATGATAGTCTCAGTACCCGGAACCCAACAATCAAAACTTCTAACATGTCACTATAAAGTGCAGAAAAATTTTAAAATGATAAGTACCCTTTAAGTCAGAAAATAGAAGGCATAACAATTTCAAAAGAAAGTCATTTTTTAAAAATACACTTCAATTAGTATGTTAATGGAATGGGCCAATGTAGCAAAGTCTGATTAAGGCTAAGGCCCCACGTAGCGAGCCGCAGCACTTTATTTTTTTACAGCACTTTTCATAGAAAGTCAGCAGAGTTTTTCTCTGTGGTCTATCTGCTTCTATTATACCTATACGGAAAAATGGCATAATTTCCATAGGTATAATTGACATGCTGCGATTTACAAATATGCGACAGTTTTTGAAATCCCATCAACTTTGCAAGTACTGCCAAACGATGCAGTTTTTGCCTTGCCGTTTCCGCCACGGCCAAATCGCAGCGTTTACACTATGTGGGGTCCTGGCCTAATACTGATTATACTCTGCATTTAAGATACAGCAGACAAGTGATTCTGATGACATGGCTTCCTGACATAATGTGTATATAAGCAAATCGTGTATGAGTAACATTTTATATGCATATGTCTTCTTTTCCTGCCAACACTGAATCATAAATGACATGTGAACTTAAGCCTGCAGCATAGTAACACTGGCATTGTAAAACTCACTGTAAAAATGTGCCATGCTCTGACTTTTGCATGACATTTGCAAGCATTGTAGCCCATAGTCTTTGAGTGCTCAGATCTCCCACTATAGCATCTAATGCATAACCTTCCTTGACCTTTGTAGTTGTTATTGGTTAATGTAACTACACTATCAACATTGTCAAGCACTTTCACAATGGCACTGCCTCTCAGGCAATGTTAGGCTACAGCCAACAAATTGTGAATAACTGAGGCTGACAACACATTACAGCCTTGCCATAACCAATCACTGTCTCTGCAGGGCAAAATGGCAGCTAAATCACGCGAGTATATGTAACAACATGTCTCTTAAATTGCCACAGCGGCCTAGTCAACCTAAAAAATAGCAATGCCTTACATATAAAAGAAACAAACCCCAAAAGTATTACACATTTCATCAGTACTTCTCTTCAGCCTTCATGAGTGTGGATAGAAATGTTCTGTACATAAAGGTTTATTAAAACCAACTCCTCAAAAAACTTTCAGTATATGTATTCATTTCTGATGCTTATTACAGGCTATAATATACAAATACTGTCATCCATTACAATAGGTCCTATCCCAAGTGGTGGGTCACAATCTAAAATAAACACTGAAGTGATGTTACCATCTCTGGGATAAACCTGTGTGTCAGATGGAACAAAAACTAACAAAAAAAAACCTGGCAGACTAGATGGTCCACATGGTCTTTTTCTACTGTCAATCTGCTATGGGTTTCCACTGTACCTTCTTATATACATGATTTTTTTTTAAAAGTGGAATGATCAACTGGATGCCATAGTTTGGAGCTATTCCTCCCTAAAAGCCTAGTTCCTAGGGCAGAAAACCCTGGCTAAACAGTGACACATTTGTATCATAGAGTGGCACACAATTGCTTACAGATCTGAAGTATGGCACTGCAGGGTTCTCTATGCCTCTATATAGGCACCTACACTGCCCCTAAAGGGAATTTCCCATGAAACATAATCATATTTAAAATTGTTGACAATTAAAAGTTAAACATTTTTGCAAATGTAAGTAATAAAAAAAAATTGCATAGCTTTAAAGGTTTTCTACACAAGAAGATAACCTGTCCACAATAAGGAAATTATATCTGGGCCTTCAAACAAATGCTAGACCATGGAAAGTTCCTACATTCATGGTTGTATCTATTGGCTCAATTGATAAAGACAAAACTCTGTCATCACTAAAATAGTTAAGAAAATCTTTAACATTTTTAATTATTTATATTTAACTACAAATTTATATATGGTTATGTTCATGGGAAAACATAGTCACATATGTTGTATACACTAAACATATTCTAGCACAGCTGCCAACTGTTTCAAACTTGCCAAGACTTGTCTTGAATTTTGGGAAACAATTCTGAGAAAGGTCCTGGTCTGAAAGGGGGCAATGCTTACACAAACTCCACCCAAAAATGGGCAGCCTCCCCTCAGATTGGGGAAAGTTGGTGGGTGGGTCTTAAACATATCTATTTTACCTAGCTAAATTTTAGTAAGCATGTTCTAGAAAAACAAAATCCACATAATTACTGTAGTGAAATGATCAAAATAGAAACATTACATGTCTTTGGGTGTCTTTTACCTGCATGAATACAAAACCACCATTAACCTCTATTTATTTGATTATTGGGAGAAATAACCTCTTACTCTTTTACTTCTCCTTAATGCAAATGGGAGTTACTACTGCTGAAAGCTGGGACACAACATAAATATGATTTTCTATCTCTAAGCAATTTATTTTCTTGCATTTGTTAAAATATATTTTGTGCATTTAATTAAATGGAATACCAAAATATACACTCATTAATATCCAAGCATTCTCCACAGCAAGATAAAGGAAGAACAAGGCAATCAGGGAATGCAACCACAAAGGCAACCAAACTCCTCTTGTGGGACATATACCTTATTATGCGGAGCTCATTATCAGCACTCTAGTGTAGAAAAGAAACACCTAGAGAGCACATCATTAGCTTCCTACACATTCATTACTCTGCAAATGGAAAAGCTATTACAAAGCCACAGGGATAAAAATATCAGATCTGTGTGTTTGGCTAGCACAAATACATTTAAAACTTATAGCAAAGCACCACACAACAGTAGAAATGTAGAATGATGGAGGATGTTAATTTGGTGGAAAATAAAAGTGCACTGTGTTTAGTAGAACATATAAAACCAGAGAAAATGCAGATATTTTTTAATTTTGCTTTAATGGTTCTTTATTTACAACTAAGTTTAAATCAATAGATTTCACTTTTTTACCATTTTTACAGGCTAAAATGAGGAAGGGTGAAAAAGCCTCTACACTACTGGAATCATCTAGTCAGGAGATATATTGTAGCTTGGTTGTGCTTGGTTGTCTGCTTTTCATAAGTTTTTTATTTGTTTAAAGGGTTTATCAAAATTGAGTTAGTAACTAGTTCTGGAGACGAGCTAAGTATCAACCTACCGTAGCAGCATGTGTTCAGTTTCCTTGTGGCGCCTCTACAGAGTTAAAAGCATTACTAAAGTCTACTGAAATTAATAGGTTGTCTTTTTTTTTTTTTTTTTTACACCAGACAACCCTCTAAAATATTCTCCATCATTGTGGTAGCAGGGTTAATGTCTTGTTATTTAGAATTAAAATAGATTTGAAACAATTGGGAAGAGAAAAAAATGGTGGTATTTACTCTTAAAACTCTGCTCCAGTCTTCAAACAATCTCATGTTTAGCAAGGAAAAACTTTGCTAAAAAGTTTCTGTGTGTTATAGAACAAAGTCAGTTGGTCCAGCACTGCTAGACAACCGTAACTACTTCCTTAATGATCAGAAGAAGATCTGTCAGATCTGTGCAGGGCAGGAGAGAGGAAGCTGTTCTCTTCATATTGCAGGGATACTAAACTGGTGGACCACCATCCTTCTAGACCACTTGCTCTTTCATAATGACAGCAGTCAAGAAAAACACTAATCTCCTGAACGATGTCCCTTTAGCCCGGATACATTACAGTAGCAGCAGCAGGCATCGGTAATCCTCCCTGCTGCCTATACAGGAGTAGCGTGGTTACTCTCCTGTGTAGGCAACATAAATGATTACCAATCTCTGCTGTTGCTAGCGTAATGTACCACTACTAAAGGGGCAGTTGGGAAATCAGTCATTATCATGTGTAGGAATCCTAGCGGTGGTTATACTGTGTGGGAACACTCAGGAGCATTATACTGTTTGGGGGCTCTACTGGGATATTATACTCTGTTGGGGGGAACTAAGGAGAGTTATACTGTGAGGTTGCACCAATAGGTGATTATAACATGTGGAGGCCACTAATGGGACTTATGTCCCATTATTGCCCCCACACAGTATAATGCTCCTTAGTTCTCTCCACACAGTACAATTCCTCATTAGTGCCCCTACAATATAACACTCCATAGTGCTTCCCAATAAGTATAATGCCATGGTAGTGCCCCCACACAGTATGAAGCCACATTAGCACCCACAACACAATATAATTTTCCTCATTGCCTCCCACACAGTATAATGCTCCTTATTGTTGCAACACAGTATATTATTCCACTGAACTGTATGGAGGCACCAGTAGGACATTATACAATGTGGAGGCCACTAATTGGGTGTTTTGTGTATGTGAACCCTGTGAGCAATAGGAGCAGATAACACCTTTTATCTTCCCCTGCATTCCAGTTACCCCTTTACCCTATTTGACCACCAGGCAAGGTAAAATTCATATTTAATAATTTTTTTTCTATTTTTTTCTTGCCTAAATCTGGGGTGCATCTTGCAGTCAGTCAAGTCTGAGCATCCAAAAAATACAGTACTTTGTTTAATGTTATGCCACTCCATTTTTGCCACATCTCATGCTGTATACCCCTCCATAGTTTGTTTAAAAGAATTAATAAGTATATTTTACAAATTTGTTACATTTTACAACTACTTTTAGCATTTTTTATGAAATGACAAAAATATATCTGCAAAATGTCTCTTAAAACAAAATATGTGTGTTGCACATATATACTATTTTAGGAGTGTTTTACTTTAAATTCTTTAAAAAAAAAAACTTCAAAAAACACAAAAACTTGTTTGTGCAATATGATACATTTACCCCCAAAGTTTTTTTTTTACTCTGAAACACCTTATTGTTTCAGTTTCATGTAGGTGACATTGTGCAAAAAATGATGTTAACAAAAACAGCAAATCTCAGCTTTGAAGCTGTCACCTGTTACAGTTATGTTACATGCTATGGTAAGCCGCACATACTGTAGTTAATAAAAAACTTTCTTCTGGTTCTCAGTTCTGTTTGTTTTCCTTCTATACATAGTGAGCAATGCAAATGGTGTTACAGTGGAAAAAAGTAGGAAGTGTTTGTCAGAGGGCAATTCCTTTTCTTCTTCCTTGAGATGCTTTCACATAAATAGAGGGAAATGTGACAGAGGTAGTGCATGGGTATAGCTGGTGCTCAACTCATTCCAAGGGACAGATGGCAGCCATGCAATCCTGATATTTGCCATAGTAAATAAAATAAATTAAGACATTAGTAGATAAAAACACAGATGAGAATAAATTAGAAAAAGCATAGATATAATTTTTTGTTTGTTTTTGTATATGAAACAGCACTACTCTCTTGCATGGGCTGTGTCTGGCCTTGAAGCTCAGCTATGATAACTTAAAGGGTCACTAACGTTTTAGACTACTTAGCCTCATTTAACAGAATATGTGATTGTGGACCAAAATGCACTTTACTTATTAATGCTGCTGTTTTCTGCTTGAAACCTCTCTAAAGTTCTACCCACTAGCTGCCTTCATTCTAGCTCATTTGCTGTTCACTCCTTGTTAATAGGGAAGTTCCGTACTTAGTTACTGCAGATTAAGACAGATTCACAGTGAGTGAAGGGAGGAGGGACTAGAGAGGGGAGGGGTTGCTTTCCTCATTGCTTCCACACATTTTCAAACTGCTTTCAATGCACACTGAAATGAGAGCATTCTGCAATATCTCTCAGCATACAATGTAAGATGTCTACTAAGTACTTGTGGCTGTTTGTCTTATTGTTAATGGGATGATAGTCTTATGTATTAAACAGCTTTCCTTAGTGTGCTCAGATTTCTCTTTTTCTGTGTCAGTGATCTGTTTCACTGCATTATGTCCTGTATTTCCAGTGTTCCTGAATTTTCTTTGTTGTGTAACAAGGCTTTTTTTTGAAATTAATCTTAGACTACCCCTTTAAATATAAAAAAAAACATTTTGAATTTAAGCTATATTCAATACTAAGGGTTGTCATTTGAATTTCTTTAGTTTTTATGGTCAGTGTAGAGCAAAAATCTGCCTTTTAATTTCTGCAGTTTTTGTTACTAACTACCACGAAACAATGGTGTATTATCCCTTTCAAAAAGTTGCAAACCACATATTTACTACTTTTTAAACACCACTTGTGGCAAAATGTCAAAAGTGTCATTTTTAAACCTCCCTCCCCATGTTGTAAAAGGGGGCATGCCAGGGACAGCTGGCAAAGATTTCAGTCTAGGCACATGGCCCCATTGAATGCACCTATTTCTCGGCAAAGCGTGCTTCTCATCATAAATTAGGTGCATTCTTCATCAAGACCGTCATGGAAAAATCTCCAATGTCTTCCTATCCCCTGTATTTTAAACCTAATGTCAAAGCAATTCTATCTCTCATGAAGCATGGCAATACACAAATTGTCATATAAAAAACATGCACCATTAACCAATCTGCCTTATTTTCTTACTAGAGCATCACTGGGACTATATTTGCCTCTAAAAGTTTGTCAGAAATAGCAACACTATGCTTTAACATGATGGATTGTTTCCTACAACCCTTAAATTAACATTACAAAGCCTTGACCTTGTGTGCATTAAGTATTCCCCTAAGATCTTGTGGAATATTTTACGAGTTGTTTCATTTTGCTGTCTTGCTTCTGATTACCTTTGGGGCTTATTAAGAAATCCACTAGTTTTGTCTTGAGGGCACTAGAGAAAAGCAGAACGCCAACCAAGGTTCGGAAATATTGACGCTACAAGATGAAAGAGATTTATTTACAGAAAACAGATTTGGATAAAGAAAAGGCTGCAATTACTTCACCCATGGAATTATTAAAACATTGCGGATGAACAGAAAAAATATTCAGTTGGTAAAACAAGCAAGAAAGATAATATGTAGAATTGTGTAAAATGTGCACAAAGTTTATAAGAGTCTACACTGACTAGTACATAGTAATAGTATCATTTCTAATCTAACCAGCAGAATGTCAATGAAATCTTTCCCATGTACATTGTATAACATTGTAACTATTAAAACCTCTTCCTTAATACAGGTCTTTTTGTACTGTCATGACTTCTTAAGGCATGAATTCCAGAAGACCTGCGAAGGTCTCATGTGGTATCTGGCACAAAGACATTACCAACAGATCCTTTAAAACTTGAACATTGCAAGGTGGAGGCTCCACGGATTGGTCTTCTTCCAGTACATCTTAAAGATGTCCAATATGACTGAATTATGGAGAATTTAGAAACCAAGTCAACACCTTAAACTCTATGTAATGTTCTTCATGTGCCCACTGATAGCACTTTTAGTGGTGGACAGGGCCCTTAGACCAGTCTGCAGCTATGCAACACCATACACAGCAAGCTGTGATATACTATACTCTGACATCCTTCTATCAAGCAATTTCTGCTAGAATAACTCCTCTGTGGGATTATACCAGATTGGCTAGCCTTCACTGTACACACACAAATTGGAGCAGATTTATCAAGAAATCAGTTTTGCTAGAGCCTGTATTGGCGTAATTTGAACCATATTTACGTCACACAATGTTTGATACATTTGGTACATCTATAAGTCTTGAGATGCTATTCCACCTTCTATACTACCCACAGTCACAGTCAATGGAGTTCAATTTGTAATACAGACAGTTAGACAGACATGCCAACTTTCCCCTTCCACTTTTCAAAAGTGGAGTGATGAATAAAGTCCCAAAAATTTTTCTGCATGTGGGCTCAAAAAGTCACAAATCCTTATTGTTGTGATTTTTTTTAATGCAAGAATTCTGGAGTTCAGGAATTAATAAATTCCCCTCATTGTGCTTTTAGTGCCAATGTCCCAGTTCAACAGTTGTTCTTCCATTTTTGCTACATACTAACCACTGAATGCTGGGAATACCCCACAAGACCTGTCAATCTATAGATCCTCTCCCCTAATCATCTAGCTATGCCAACTTGGTCCTTGTCAAAGATGCTCATATCTTCATGCTTGCCTATTTTTCTGCTTCCAACACATAACTTTAAGAACTGACTGTTCTTTTGCTGCCTAATATTTTCTGCCACCTGACAGGTGCTACTTTAATGAGTTACACTGTTTATGTCAGGCAGCTTGACTAGTCACTCATATGTAACTTCTTCCCGTTGGAAGAGGAGGAGGAGGAGGAGGAGAGAAATGAGTATTGAGAGGTAATTGACTAGCACTCTAAGAAGCCTCTGTGGTTTAAATGGGTACTGGGTGGCTTCTGGTTGGTACTGCAATTTGATATTGAAGAGGCACTGTAACATACTGGCAGTGTTACAGGACAATGTGACTGACACTGGCACTTATTGTTTATATGTGTAATGGGAATAGTTAACTGTCTTGAACCACTCTGGTAAACAGAGCCTAAGAGATGACTGGTTTTGACCCTTTAACCCCTATACAGGGATCTGTGGTCTTTACTGTATTAATGCCCAAGTTAGTCAAGGTCAAAACACAGATATCAACACAAGGGTTAATGCAAGGGAGAGGTTGATCTCAGGCAAGGGTCAAAATTCAGGAATCAAAGAAAACTATTACTAGGATACAGCACCAGATGTAGAACACAATCAGTAGCAGTAATCCAATACACAGGGGAGATAAATAGAGCATCAAGTGCTATCATTTGTCCTCTAACCAGCCCCTTTAAATTGGCTGGAACACCAGACTCTAATTTTAGCAGGACAGAAGTGCACTGAACACACCCCATCTAACATCTCTGTCTGTGCTGTATCGGAGAATGGAGTCTTCACAGGAACCTGGTGATGTATGGTATTTTACAATATGTACTATTTGCTGCAATATCCCTTATTCAATAGGATAGATTTGGATTCAGCAATTATCCAACTTATGTGGAAACCATGCTTCTGCCCTAGAAGAGGTGATCAGTTATATTGTTTCTGTTGGGCAGAAATTAGGACACATGTGAGTGACTTGCCTGGCGGCTCACATGCAACATCTTCATAGAGACGCACTGTAAGAAGCCTCTTTGTTTGGTACTATATGGGTACTGTCTAACTGGCCTTCTGAGCCTCTGGTTGGTATTGAAACTTACTTTTGAAAAGGCACTGTAACTTTTACTGGCATTGTTATAGAACAATGTGACTGGCACTGACAAATATGGAGGCTCTGTGACTGCCTCTGTTAGGAAGAGACTGTGGATTTGCTAGCACTGTTTTTGTAGCTGTTGCGGAATGTGTTACTGCTGCACTGTAGCAGCTGCTGGATCTGTTATGGGGATCCTGTGGCTGGCACTAGGATGGGGACATGGTGCTGCTGCTGCTGCTACTGGATTTCAGTGAATTTCAAATACATGCTACCTAACTTATACTTCATAGCTAGTAGGAGTATACTCTTTAGGTTAGTAGGCATATTCATTACATACATATATTTTCTGGTAGCTTTTTATTTACTCACTGTGCCCATTAAAATGAACATTTTGATAAGGATATTCATGTTAAAGACCTCGAGAATCACTGATTAAACAAATGCAACTCCACTCAATGGATCAATTACACTCAATTTATTAAGATATTGATTGAGCACATTAAATAAATTAAATGTGCTTGTTTATTGTATAACCAATGTAATTTGGCAGTACACCAAGAAGGTAAACTGGAGAAAAGTCTCTTATTTTTCCAAGTATGCTTGTCTTCTGTGTAAATGTGCATCATATAAGAACTGTTTAGGTTCTGCTTAGGCTACTCTAGACCTTTTAGCACTCACAACAGAACAACTGATGTGAAAATTCTGTCCATATAAATACATTGAGCTACTTAAAGATTTTTTTTAAAATGCACTGGTCATGAAGTAACTAGAGAATTTTATCTCCACAGAGTAATATGAAAATTGCTTGGAAATCTCTTGTTAAAATGGCTGTCCAGGGTTACAAAAATACAACTGCTTTTTTCTAAAAACCGCAACACAGCTGTCCACAGGTTGTGTGCGGCATTGCAACTTAATTCCAGTGTCGGACTGAAGAGCCTAAGGCCCAACACAAGAAGTTATTCTGAGAGCTCACTCAACAGCTTCCTGGTAATAGCCTACACCATGGCTACTTTACTGAAATCTTGTATCTGTGGTGACTCTCCGACATTACTGAGAATTTTCTCAGTATCGTCATTCCTTATAGTCCTGTGCATTCCCCAATAGCTCCATGGCTGGTTCATGCACAGTACTGTATGGGAAATTATACCACCATGGAGCACTCCACGCTTAAGCAATAGTGAGGTAGCTTTGATGCAGGCATAGCACACAGGGCTGCCATCAGGAATTTTGAGCCCCCCGCAGTATAATGCTCCACATTACCCTTCAGAGTATAATGCTCCAAAGCAGCCCCACATCATATAAAATGTTCCCCTGAGGCCCCCACAGTGTCCTCACATGGTATAATATGATCCAAAGAGTCCCCACATAGTATAATGCCCCTCAGTGGCCTCACACAGTATAATATACTCCCCAGAGCCCACTCACCACCACAGTATAATGCTCCACAGTGGCCCCACACAGTATAATATGCTCTCCAGAGTCCCTACATAGTATAATGCTCTACAGTGGTCCCTCACAGTATGTTTCCCAGAAACCCCACACAGTATAATATACTCCCCACAGCCCCCACACATCTTCATGGTGACACCACACAGTGTAACAGTCTTCCCACAGTGCCCTCCCCCTGTATACTGCCCCACATTGCTCCCCAAGCCTCCCCACAGTATAATATGGTTCTCACAGTGGTCCCACACAGTATAATGCTCCAAAGTGGCCCGACACAGCACAATATGCTCTCCACAGTACAATGGTCCACAGTGTCCTCACATAGTATAATATGCTCCCCACAGTGCCCACCAGTTTAATGCTCCACAGTGGCCCAACACAATAGTATATGCTCCCCAGAACCCTCCCTCAGCATAATGCTCCACAGTGGCCTCACACAGTATAATATGCTACCTCGAGCTGCTTCAGACGAACCCCTTGAAATTAGTTTTGACAAATGTTTGAGAGGTTCGACCCTCCGGTTCATTTCAGTGTTATCATAATACTCTGCGGTTTCTTCAGACCCCAGAGTATAATAAGTAGAGGTCCAGGGGAGATGAGGGAAAATAATAAACAGTTATACTCACCTTGCCTCACCACTCCTGGGTATCCTCACATCTTTTCACTGTCTACAGCATCCTCTTCAGGTCTGCTGCTGATGTCCTGGAGTCATCACTGAGGTGTGTTATTGGGCCTCAGCAGTCACATTGGGCTGATGTTATGATGCCAACGCACCCCACGTAACCTCTGGACCCAATCACAGGCTTCAGAGGTGACCCCAGAGTCACGTGATGTCAGCCATAGGCCAGAAATGGCCATAAGATAAGATCTGGTGACCTCCAGATGCCCAGGAGAGGTGAGTATAAATGTTTATTTTTATTCACCTTCCCTGGCAGGCCTCTAATGGAATGGGGCATGGTGGCATATGACACATGACAGTGCGCCCCTTTCTGTTAGCAATGTGGCTAGGCCCCGGCCCTGCCTGGGCCCACCATCCGATGCTGCTTACTGCCATTCATTTCACTAGGGATGATTGTGAGGTGTGGCACTGTTTATGGTAGAAAGGAGCCATGCTTTTTCATATAGCAAGAATAAGTATCAGGGTAGTGCAGATTAGAGGAATGGTCCGAGATGTTGTCTTGCAACACGTAAAGAGAGGCAGTGAAATCTCTTGATGACATTTTTTCCTATAATGGCATATACTGTAGCCATGGCATTACAGCAGCCCACAATATTATGGCTATGATAACTATTGCCCCCTCTACTTACTGTATAGTACAAATCATGGTATATTAGTAATTTCTCTATAAATGTTATGATATGGATCTGTGCCATGTATCTCTTAAGACTCTAAGATTGCTTGGAAAGTAGAAGAAGGGAAGAAAGGGATGGACATGAAAAGAAAGGGAAGAAAAAGAATGAGAAGACGCTAGAAGAATTTTATAATATAGTATGCCATAAAATGTAATACTGAAAGAAAATAAATTAACTTCAGCACCAAAGAATTAGCCAGACAACAGTTTAATGTATTTTTCTTATGCAGGCTCTTTAATAATACATTTTATGGCCACAGCTCATTGTGAATACTGTTATCAATACTCTTCTTTTGTAAAGGTCTACACAGCATGAAAAAATATGAAAGTTGCTGCAGGTTGCTAATGGTATTTTCTTTTGGGATCCTTCGGCCTGGCAAGAAGATAAATACGTAATGCATAGAGGAGAAGTGCATCTGGTTTTGGATCATAAAACACATTAAAGTGAGCTTTGCACCTTACAGCTGGAGAGTCGGTGGGATGGGAATTCAGACAACCCATGGATTAAGAACTGACACGGTCTAGTGCACCAAGGAGCTTTCATTAATCAGACTGCAGGTGTCACAAGAAGGAGGAGTATTAGTGCAAGCCCTTAGACACAAGATATCCTTCGAAAAGAAAACGTATGCCACGGCCAGTATTCTAGGCAGTGAGCTAAACCTGGTGGAGATGCACATAATGAAATACAATCCAGTCAGGGGTGGCCCATGGGTAAAATTTTCACTTCTACAATCCATTTTCAGTTTAGGTCTGGATTTTTAAAAAGACAGCAAGCAGCAAGTCGACTCCCAGGTGACGTGATGTGTTCCGATTTAGGCTTTGAATGTTGCAAATTAAATTCCCTCATCAGTCCTCTAATCACTCTTACCAGATGGGGCTTGTGCTCAATTTTGGATCCACAGGAAATTTAATGGTTATTGTTTCTGTTTAAATAGGAGATTATTGCATTTTAATAAGTTCTCTTTGGGACCTGCAGCAACAATAGAGCACTATGAATTACTGTAGATAGCTGTTACTGCATGCTGGGGAAAAATCAAGTTAGTAAGTGTGACAAGTTGCTTTTTCTTGCCTTCCAGCAATCGCTCGGAGTGTATTTACCACCAAATTAAGTATGTGCCGTGGGGATAATATTTTTATCCTGCCAAGGGGGGAAGGTGCTTGTCTGTGGATTTTCATTAAAATGACACATCTGTTCAGCAATTTCACAAAGTAATTCTACTGAAAGTTTTATCAGCTAATTTTAATTATTCACTCCAGTGAGTTGAATACAGGATTCATCATGTTGAATTAATACATTTGACGGGAATTTCACAAAGAGGGGGTGAATAAAAACAATCAACAAATTGAATTGTCATGCAATATGGATTTAATTGAGATTCTTTAATTAGGATAAGACTGAGATGCTGCATTTTGGAGGTATTAAAAAGCTTAGCAATGCAGTGGTAAAGATTAAAAAAACGCAATTAAACGTTAGTGGGTGTGAACATAAATAAGCGTGAATAATAGGAACAGACTTGGATTTCTGTTTAACATGCCTCTTTATGTGATATCCCATAAGGGTGAAAATATTATTCTGACTCAAGCAATTATAGTTTTATATTCAGTTTCTATAAAGTTAATTCTTTCCTTATAAATATATAATCTAAAATACTAACAAGGCTTTAGGTTTTTGGGATATGAGACTAGTCAGTGTTCTTAATTTTGCCATTGGGGAGCTGCCTCAACCAAAATTAAATATACTCTAAAAAGGCAAAATAATCATTACACATCAATTTTTGTTGCTAACAGATGTAGTAGAGCTGATCTTTTCCTTGAACTATTACTTTTGCACATCTTGACAATTCCGTAGAGATGACTTAGTAGGTTTAGGTTAGAGTTATAGAGAGATTTTGGCTGCAACTCCTATTGTGCAAATCGCCATGTTGGCCGCGACTCCCATTGTGCAAATCACCATGTTGTTCTGTGACTCCATTAACATAAGGAAAAAGAAATGCTTTGGGCCACCAAGGATGCTGTGATTGTGATTCTGAGTCCCAAAAAGAGTAAGCAGCGCTAAATCCATGTGAAGTGAAATGGTAATGGCAATGTCAGGAAGGAGTGCAATGACAGCACTATGGCAACATCATAAACATTGTAAAACTGTGGCAAAAGATATATATTTACAGGTAGCTTAGCACTGATACTTTAATAGTATGGTGTTTTGTTACATTTTTCAGTTGACTTCACATTGACATCAGTTGAGTTACGAAAATAAAGAGGATAGTTACAGTGGGGAAAAAAAGTATTTAGTCAGCCACCAATTGTGCAAGTTCTCCCACTTAAAAAGATGAGAGAGGCCTGTAATTGACATCATAGGTAGACCTCAACTATGAGAGACAAAATGAGAAAACAAATACAGAAAATCACATTGTCTGATTTTTTAAGAATTTATTTGCAAATTATGGTGGAAAATAAGTATTTGGTCAATAACAAAAGTTCATCTCAATACTTTGTTATATATCCTCTGTTGGCAATGACAGAGGTCAAACATTTTCTGTAAGTCTTCACAAGGTTGGCACACACTGTTGCTGGTATGTTGGCCCATTCCTCCATGCAGATCTCCTCTAGAGCAGTGATGTTTTGGGGCTGTCACTGGGCAACATGGATTTTCAACTCCCTCCAAAGGTTTTCTATGGGGTTTCTCCAGGACCTTGAAATACTTCTTACGAAGCCACTCCTTCGTTGCCCTGGCGGTGTGCTTGGGATCATTGTCATGCTGAAAGACCCAGACACGTTTCATCTTCAAAGCCCTTGCTGATGGAAGGAGGTTTGCACTCAAAATCTCACAATACATGGCACCATTCATTCTTTCATGTACACGGATCAGTCGTCCTGGTCCCTTTGCAGAGAAACAGCCCCAAAGCATGATGTTGCCACCCCCATGCTTCACAGTAGGTATGGTGTTCTTTGGATGCAACTCAGCATTCACTCTCCTCCAAACACGACGAGTTGTGTTTCTACCAAACAGTTCTACTTTGGTTTCATCTGACCATATGACATTCTCCCAACACTCTTCTGGAAAATCCAAATGCTCTCTAGCAAACTTCAGACGGGCCCGAATATGTACTGGCTTAAGCAAGGGGACATGTCTGGCACTGCAGGATCTGAGTCCCTGATGGCGTAGTGTGTTACTGACGGTAGCCTTTGTTACGTTAGTCCCAGCTTTCTGCAGGTCATTCACTAGGTCCCCCCATGTGGTTCTGGGATTTTTGCTCACTGTTCTTGTGATCATTTTGACCCCACAGGGTGAGATCTTACGTGGAGCCCCTGATCGAGGGAGATTATCAGTGGTCTTATATGTCTTCCATTTTCTAATTATTGCTCCCACAGTTGATTTCTTCACACCAAGCTGCTTGCCTATTGCAGATTCAGTCTTCCCAGCCTGGTGCAGGTCTACAATTTTGTTTCTGGTGCCCTTCCACAGCTCTTTGGTCTTCACCATAGTGCAGTTTGGAGTGTCAAACAGGTGCCGTTACTACAGGTAATGAGTGGAGGACAGAGGAGCCTCTTAAAGAAGAAGATACAGGTCTGTGAGATCCAGAAATCTTGCTTGTTTGTAGGTGACCAAATACTTATTTTCCACTATAATTTGCAAATAAATTCTTTAAAAATCAGACAATTTGATTTTCTAGATATGTTTTCTCATTTTGTCTCTCATAGTTGAGGTCTACCTATGATATCAATTACAGGCCGGCCTCATCTTTTTAAGTGGGAGAACTTGCACAATTGGTGGCTGACTAAATACTTTTTTTCCCCACTGTATACAGTGAGACCTCTTTGAGACGACAATCCAAAATTGCATGAAAAAGTGGTCTTCTAGAGAGATGGTCTTTTCAAAGAAGATGACTAGTATGGAAAAATTTAAATCTGTCACAAAATTTGTGGCCTGGATAATTAGGAGCAGAGGTTTGACTGTACATGTACTGTTTTGTGAATCTAGGAATACAAAACAGGAATCAAAGATACTAAGTAGACTCCAATTCAGCAGTATATAATGGGCCCTATAGTTTAGTAATAGTTTAGCAATAACTTTAAAAAGATTTTCCCATCTCCTATCCAAAGGAAACATCATAAATGTGAAATACTGTAAGTATGAGTACCGTACCTATGATGAGAACAGGGGTTTGCCAGGGTTTTGATAGGTTTCTTTGTAATTAAGTCTAGGGAGAGAACTGTCACTCACCATATAGGGAGAAGGCAGAACACAGTTCTCCAGAAGACACTTCTCCCTTACCACTATTCTGTTTTTCTCTGAAACACTTCATGGTGAAACATAGTTTTTTAAATCGATAGAGCCTGTCAGTATTCATGCTGCCCCTGGTTAGCATACAGTGGGGAAAAAAGTATTTAGTCATCCACCAATTGTGCAAGTTCTCCCACTTAAAAAGATGAGGCTGGCCTGTAATTGACATCATAGGTAGACCTCAACTATGAAAGACAAAATGAGAAAACAAATCCAAAAAAAATCACACTGTCTGATTTTTAAAGAACTTATTTGCAAATTATGGTGGAACATAAGTATTTGGTCACCTACAAACAAGCAAGATTTCTGGCTCTCACACACCTGTAACTTCTTCTTTAAGAGGCTCCTCTGTCCTCCACTCATTACCTGTAGTAATGGCACCTGTTTGAAATTATTATCAGTATAAAAGACACCTGTCCACAACCTCAAACAGTCACACTCCAAACTCCACTATGGTGAAGAGCAAAGAGGTGTGGAAGGAAATAGAAACAAAATTGTAGACCTGTACCAGGCTGGGAAGACTGAATCTGCAATAGGCAAAGCATCTTGGTGTGAAGAAATCAACTGTGGGAGCAATAATTAGAAAATGGAAGACATATAAGACCACTGATAATCTCCCTCAATCAGGGGCTCCACGTAAGATCTCACCCTGTGGGGTCAAAATGATCACAAGAATGGTGAGCAAAAATCCCAGAACCACACGGGGGGACCTAGTGAATGACCTTCAGAAAGCTGGGACTAACGTAACAAAGGCTACCATCAGTAACACACTACGCCGCCAGGGACTCAGATCCTGCAGTGCCAGACGTGTCCCCCTGCTTAAGCTAGTACATATCCGGGTCCGTCTGAAGTTTGCTAGAGAGCATTTGGATGTTCCAGAAGAGTATTGGGAGAATGTCATATGGTCAGATGAAACCAAAGTAGAACTGTTTGGTAGAAACACAACTCGTCGTGTTTGGAGGAGAGTGAATGCTGAGTTGCATCCAAAGAACACCATACCTACTGTGAAGCATGGGGGTGGCAACATCATGCTTTGGGGCTGTTTCTCTGCAAAGGGACCAGGACGACTGATCCCTGTACATGAAAGAATGAATGGGGCCATATATCGTGAGATTTCGAGTGCAAATCTCCTTCCATCAGCAAGGGCATTGAAGATGAAACGTGGCTGGGTCTTTAAGCATGACAATAATCCCAAGCACACCGCCAGGGCAACGAAGAAGTGGCTTCCTAAGAAGCATTTCAAGGTCCTGGAGTGGCCTTGCCAGTCTCCAGATCTCAACCCCATAGAAAACCTTTGGAGGGAGTTGAAAGTCCGTGTTGCCCAGCGACAGCCCCAAAACATCACTGCTCTAGAGGAGATCTGCATGGAGGAATGGGCCAACATACCAGCAACAGTGTGCGCCAACCTTGTGAAGACTTACAGAAAACGTTTGACCTCTGTCATTGCCAACAAAGGATATATAACAAAGTACTGAGATGAACTTTTGTTATTGACCAAATACTTATTTTCCACTATAATTTGAAAATAAATTGTTAAAAAATCAGACAATGTGATTTTCTAGATATGTTTTCTCATTTTGTCTCTCATAGTTGAGGTCTACCTATGATGTCAATTACAGGCCTCTCTCATCTTTTTAAGTGGGAGAACTTGCACAATTGGTGGCTGACTAAATACTTTTTTTCCCCACTGAAGGTGGGATAAATAATATCCAAAACCATTTGATGCAGAATGTGCATTCTTATTTCAATAGATTGAAAAAAAAAAAAAACAAGCTGCTGTGGCTTAAAGCGTAACTAAACTTTGCAGGATTTCACAAACAGCCAAAATTTATTAATAAAATATATTGCAAAAATTATTAATGACACAAATACTGCCAGAATATCAAAAGTTAACAACACCTACAATAAGGAGAGACTATAATTCTGAAGCAATAACACCAATAATAATAAAAAAAATATTTAATATTTTTTTAAATTCATATTAAAAAACATGGTGGGTTAGATACAATGGACAGAACAGCATGTAGACAAACAATGCCTCATGGTTATCCAGACAAATATCACAGAAAATAATAAGGATTGTGTGGCACAGAACATATGCATACAAGGTATATAATAAATAATAATAATTTCATATAATGAATAAATATTAAATATATTACCTCACCATTTCATGTATAAGAGGGACACACCTTCTTAAATATAATACATAAATGGCCAGCCAAAGGGATAGTGATTTAACTGTAGCCGCCAAAAGGTATATACGGTCCCCAAGGCTATCAAAGCCAAGTGTATATGTGTAGGCAAATAACCAATTGCTCAATCACCATCCACCATACATATATACATCACCAACCTCACAGTGACACTAAACTATTATTTCCTGAGGACATGGCTGTCACAGAATAACCACAGGGCGCAAAAACACCCTCAATGCGTGTTTTGCCACATAGGCTTTGTCAGCAGGTCAAGAATATCAAAGGTTGTCTGAAAATTTAGTTACGCTTTAACTGCTGGGATATCAAAGGATTGGACATGTTGAATCAGAACTCATTTTTGTTTCTCACAACATTTGTTGTCATGGGACATCTGTGAGGCCACGTATTTGATTGCTGATGAATTCCCATATGTGTGCAGCTTTAGACTTTATACATGGATAAATTTGTTTTATGCTGTAATCTAAAATATTTAACCACCCTAGCTCAACTATAGCAGTGGTTCTCAACCTGTGGTATATGTACCCTAAGGGTTACACCATGTGTTTCAGGGGGTATTTGTCATTGCTGTGAACCACTGCTCTGGAAGTGATAGATTTAGAAAGTGCTCAAGTTCTGAGGATCCTGGGGAGCTGGTGCTGCCCAATCCACCCACCTTCTTCAAGTACTAAGGAACAGTAATTGCCAAGCAGAGGCAGACGTCAAAAGACATTGGGTCAATATTAAGGTGACAGGTATCCTTTTATAGCAGCGGGTAGTCTGTGCTGAATAGACAGACAGCTTCTGACCTATGATCTGATGTGTGACAAGTTGGTCAGAAGCTAAAAGATTCTCAGAACGTTGTGTGTGTCTGCCACAGGTGCCCCCATAAGCAAAAGGATGTACACCAACTTTTCTCCCCCACTTGAGATCAGGAGTAGGATCTGTTACATGACGAACACCATAGTGTCTGTTGGGGGTACTTGGTTGTAACTTTTTTCATGAGGGGGTGCTCGGCTTGAAAAGGTTGAGAAACATTGATCTATATTAATAGGATACTATTCTGTTATTTGTATGTGAAATATCCATTTCTACAAATAAAGCTCAACTTACTTCAGAATCATGAAATCATGTCTTAGTCACAGCATTCCCTTGTTACTTTTCAGATATTTCAAAGCCATATTTTTTAGCTTAAGGGAAAAAGCTAGATGTTATATTATATATTATTTCCAATGAATACATTGGCTGGACACATAAAATGCCTTTATTTGAAAAAAGAAAGGCCACAGTTAGTGGCATGTAAGGTTGGCATATAATCTTGTAGATCTTATTTTCTTCAGCTCACCTTTCAGGTAATAGAAAGTGCACGTTAAATAAGATAACATCTTTCCAAAAAATAGTGACCCGACTGCTAGTCTTTGACAGCTACATGTAGAAACGATACAACAAATTGAAACATCTTTTTTCCTGCGGGTGTCCACATCGCAGGAATCTGTCTTTACGTTCTGAGATGAAGAAGAAGTGCCACCTGCTTGATGGATATATTTAAAAAGTTTCCGTCTTCCTGACCTCAAATTGCATGTGTATTTTCTCCTGTTATAGAAGAATAGAATCAGATCCTGCAGGGAGTAGACTGAAAAGAAGTCTTTTTATCTAGGCAGGCTAGAACACTTCTGTAGATGAAAAGTTTCAAAGCAAATATTTGTAAAGTTCACATGATATGATTAGTGATTTTTTTTTTTTAATGCCGGGATGTAGGTGGTCCAGTATAGAAAATGCATAATGAAGAAATAATGGCATTATATTTGGAACATTTGTGCAGATAACTTCAAGAGCAAAAAAGAGTCTGGTTTACTTTTAATTGGGTTATCTTGCTTCAGTGTGAGGGCTTATTATATATATATATATATATATATATATATACACATTTAAACATTTAATGGCCACCTTGATACAGGCTCCCATCTAGTAGTGCACTGAACCTCCTTTGGCATTTAGCCTTCAGAACTGCAGCATTTAGTCTTGACATGCAGAAATATTCATGGGTATCAAAGCACCCATCTCCTATAAAAAATTTCACCTAACTCCATTACTTCTCCTCTACCAGCCTGAATTGCTGGCACCTGATATAAAGGGTTCATAGATTCATGCTGTTTGCATTAAATTCTGTTCCGCCCAATAGCATGGTGCAATGCAACTCTAGATTTATCTTACTTGGTGATGCTTTCCACTGCTAAATGATTCTTTTTATGCCATTTATGCTAAGAGTATTGCCTTTCTGTTTCTCTCAGACAGTAATGGCACTCACAAGGGGTATCTTCTCTTATAGCATATCAATGCAAAGGAATAGAGTGAAAAAAATGTTAAGACTGGTGTTCCTTACACCAGTCTTTATTCATTCCCAGACTATTGCAAAATACAGCTCCAGCTTCTTGCATAAGTCAACATATAGGTGTGCTTGAACTCAAATCTACGCCAGTCAAAAGCTATTGTAGATGTGTGGTATAACTCACACAAGTTTTCTCCCCGCCCTGGCCTGCCTAGGTTGCTTCCCCAATTTGCCCACGGTCTAAATAAATGTTCAGCGCTCTTCTATGTGAGGGCCATTAATTTAGAACAACCAATTCTGGATGGGCATCTCATTCTCAGTATATAGAGGAGGGTCATTTATTCTTCACCTCCAGCTCACATTGGCCATAAAGCAGATTTCTCTACTTCAAGGACCCAACGCATCTGTGTTTTAAAATTATAGCTCTTTTTTTAAAAAAAAGTACAATGCAATGAAAAACAATTCACTACAAAGATATCATTATAACTCATATCACTGAAAAAGAGGCCACATTTATCTGATGTTAGGTGAAGCAATGGTTCACTGCAGGATGTAGACAGACCCACATGGTATATGGTGATGATTTTGCAAAATACTGACATAACATCCACTCACGCATCTACAATCCATGAGAGGGTGGATGACTTGTATTCCAAATGCACACAGATGAGGCTTTACATAAGGTGCCAGTCTTACAGACATTATCTGTGTGCATTTAGAATACAAGGTTGTAGGTGTGTGAGTGACTTTTCCTAACATCCGGTAAATGTGAACTCTTTTTCAGCGCAATGCTTTATTTCACATGAGCTTGGGCTGTGATCACACACATACTGCCAGCTTCCTCTGAATTTCAGCACATCACTTTGGGTCAGAAAAACTGACAAGTGTCATCAAATTAATATATGAGGCCATCCTTACAAAAAGAGGTTGTAGAAAGCAGATAACCCTCTTAAGAATTTCATATTTCATAGCAGGGTTGAGTCATAAAAACAACAGTAACTCTGCCCCAATGGGTTTGAGCTGAATGGCAAATGATTGCCCAGATCTGGCTGATGATTCCATACACTTGTACTTTCAGTAGTAGTAGTACTGTCAGTGTACTTTTACAACAAAAATGGCAAAAAATTCAATCTGATGATCACATATTACTACTAGATAATCGTCTGTGCAAATGTTCAAAATTGTTATTTCAGCCAACATTTATCTTATGTGTATGGGTGGCTTTAGGCACCAATCATCTAGGAGCAACTCAACACATAAAACCAAGCAGGCATGGGTAAGAAGTTTAGTTGCGATTCAGACTACACACCAGAATGGGTCACCATGTGACTTGAGTGACTTTGACTTTGTAATGAGTGCTGGTGCAATGATATCTTTAGTTTACTGAGGGTATAAAACACATACACACAATCGATTGAGCACCAGTTGCATGGGCAAAAATACTTGTTAATTATCACCACATTAATCTTCTTTCAAATAATGGGTTAAATAAAAATGGGTCATTGACAAACTGAGATGTATCCAACATTTGGTAAATTATTCTTGAGATTTTACACATAACAGAGTGCGAGTCTCTACAGAAGGAGTAAAAGTGCTATTTAAGATTCTCATGATCGCAAGTATAATTGAGTGAAAAACAAATCTGTTAACATTAGGGAGGGGTGACAGAAATTTCGGCATCTGTAGGATGAGTGCTGTTAAAATGTTAGCAGAGCATAAAAATCTAACAGCATGAAGATAGCAGCACATTTTATATTTGATAAATATGGAGACATTACAAGATGCTGTTATTATTCCATCTCTCAAAAAAGTTTTTTTTTTCACTTCACACAAAGAAAATTAGACAAGTAGCTCTTTCTCAATCAAAATCATTGTTAACCGTGCCAATACAATACTATTGTAATGACACTGAGATTATGATTGGCGCATTGTACAGTGCATCCTACAATCTAAATCTTAACATCTAACAAAGGGACATGGCTTTATAAGACAATAGCTCTGACAGTCATTATGTATTTTAGAATAGGTAACTAAGCGCTGATTGTGAGGCAGAAATGTGAAAGTATTATCTACTTTGCTGATTTATCAATTTGACCTTTTGTTCAAAATATGTAATGATTTTGTGCTACTTAAAACCGACTGACTAATCACAATGGGATAAGTAACATGTTATTGAAGAGCTGCAGCTGATTTACCTTCCTTGTAATGAGCTGCCTAAAGCAGTCAATCTGATATCATAATGAGTTTTATGGTTTATTGATTTACGCATATTATTGATTTTAATAGTTTTATTTGCCTATTGAACACATGTTTCATAATATTGCATAACCTGCAGTAAAGGCATCTTATGTTACAGCTAAAATAAAAACATCTGTAATAGTCCAGTCATTTTCAATTTATTTACTTCATTAAAATGTAATCCTGATAGCCAAATTTTTCACACATATATAAGTAAAAACTATAGAATACTAATAATCTCATACTGGTACAAAATACTGGAAAGGTGTAAACAAGAATCTGAATGACACAGGGGCTAAACACGTATAACAAAGCTAAAACACATCAGTCCTGTCCCAAAGGACACATCATCTAATCTCTCCTTTGTAGATAAATACAGTGCAAATATGACTGAGCTAATTCATAGGAAATGAACCAAGATGGATTAGAAATATGTGATGAAACCAGAGCACAAATGCAAGCATGCCCATTAATTAATAAGATTCATTTTGGGTCAGATTCACTTTATTTGGCCACCAGATTCATTTCAGACTGAATAGTATATGGTCTGGATGGAAAGTGTTCCAGTTGACTCAAAAAGTTATTTATTTTCCATGACAAATAATAACCTAAACCACATGATATACAGTTGCACTTACAAAATACATGCACTTTAGCTTACTTTAGGTAATTGAAAATAAAGACATTCATTAACAGTCATACTTTTGAAAGTTATATATGTCATATACTGTATTACCTTTGTCTCTGGCTATAGACATACACTAACATGGTCTACATAAAAGACCTAGGAATTGATGTGATCCAAACACATGCATAGAAACCTAGGCAGGTTGTATAGATGCAAATATACTCCACAGTTAGTCCTACCATATTAAGGTAATGTTTTAACTACATCTATTGTAGTTTATTCTTCGATTTCGATCTCTAGCATAAGATACATAAAACAGGAAATGCCTCCATACTGACCTAAGCAATCTTTCCAGTAAAGCATATGATTGTGTTGCTTAACTATGTACCGCATATATCTGGAGAATTTATCTCATATTCATCTGTTTATATGCCAGGGAAGGGACACATTGGCTATATGGACAAACACATGACTTATGTGGCAATTATGCAAAATCTGTAACTGGTCCCTGCACATATCATGTGCCCATAATAATACAGGCCTGTTCACAGGTAATAGTTCAGCTCGTGGGTCTTTTCAAGCATTGTTACTTCTGCACCCACTATAGCTGTGCTCCTATGTATGAATACATTTGAGATGAGGCTTCAATTCTAATGAAATAAAAGCCTTCATCATAATATCCCACTGGGCTATAGCTGAAAAGTTTATCTTTATTTAAATGTTTACATCTCTTTTTGATGTGCATATATTATATATAAATAGTATATTACTTGCTTTTTATGAGAATGCACCCTTCAGAAAAACAATTTTATACTACCAAAAATGGTCTAAATGATTCATTTCATGTACAACAATCAGGAAACACTGGCCCTGAATGAAACTACTTTTCTCTAGGAAGAATGATGCGACTGTAAATGCACCCAGTTTCCTGTAAAAGCTATTGTACAGTACCTATTATATCACCACTAGTACTCCTTTTCTAGGCAACAACATCATTATCCTTGAAAGCGACAAAAGTACTTATGGTGCAGAAAAAAAGGTAATAATAGTTCAGTATGAAGGGGATCAATTACCTTTAACATTTTCCACCAGGCACCAAGATTTATTGTAAAACATAAATCTGTAATATAAGTAATGGAGAATGCCTAGAATGCATATGGTTTCAGGCATAACCATAAACTTTATAAATGCTGAACATCCATTGGGAGGATTCTAAAATAGACAGACTCAAATAATCTACCTCCTGGGATTTCGTTCTGGAAATTACATTTGCAGTCTCTTTAACTTCTCAATGTTCATCTGAAGAAAGACGCAAAGAGATATCATATTTGGAAGCTCTATAAAAGGGCATTAATGATTTTTATTTCCTCATTAGGATTCTTTATACACTTTAATTTTGTTGCAAAGAAGAACAAATGTATATTATAGAATCACAGAATACAGAGATCAACAATAGTCTTATGCTATTGAAGGTATTAGAAAGTATTTCAAAGAAACCATTTCTGATTCTCTCATCATTAACATTCAAGATCCTAAACCGCAGGTTTTATTCACGTGAAATGACCATTTTAAAACTAGAATTAGAGTATTCCCATGTCCATTTTTTGACAGAAAAAAACTGTCAATTAAAAAAACTGAACTGCCCTATCTTTGTCCATTTTTCTGAACACATGGATCTGATAGAAATCAATAGATCCATTTTTAACAGATATAAAACAGACTGATGTCCAAGTTACATCCTCTAAAAACAGATCAGTAGGTTGGATCAAAAAGAAAGACCAATGAAATTCAAAAGTTAACTGCCCATTAGAAACATGCAAAATGGATGACACTCAAAAACAACCATCAAAAATGGAATGGAATGGATACAAAACGGATGCAAAGCAACCATCAAAAACAGATAGATGTTGAGAGCTGTTTTAACGGCATTGTCATGTGAATAAGGCCTTATAGTCTCATGAAGCAAGACAATCCCATTCCACCCTCCAAGTACTTTGACATCTTCCATTAAGCCAGTGCTCATTAGGACTTGTCTAGAAGTATGGACTTGGTAGTGTACATTGTAGGAATGAATATGTCACCTAAGCCCCACATAACTGCTGAATTTGGATCTTCATATGTCAATAAAAAGAAGATGCCAGCTCCACTGGCAGTTATTATCTCAACCAGCACTAAGAAATGGGGTAGGACCCAGGCACAATACTTGAAGAAACAAAGTAAGCAACTCCTTTGGGCACTGAAAATAAGGATTAGAGTAGTGCATAACATGTAAGCGGATCTTTTTGTATAATGGGGATTTTTCTGCTCATATTCACACATGCTGTTGAAAGATCTGTCAGCAGCAATCACCCTGCTTTTTGAAAGCTTTGAAGGATATCTTTATATTGTGTAAACATAAAAATTGTGTAAATGTAAACATTCATACATGTGATGCTTTTTGTTGTTCTCTTTAGCATAAAAAATATACAGAGGTCTATTAACTTGTATTTTTTTAGCTTTTAAACATGTTGTGGTTTTATGTCACAACCTGAGAATTCATGCTTGCTACACAGGCATAATATCATTTTATATAAAATTCATTAGCACTGAATTTGAGACGGATTCTGCCTCAAAATCTGTGCCAAAATCTGCCATGAATCAGACTCCCATTGTATTCACTTGCTCCAGATTCCGCAGCTGATTTGTGCTGTGAAACCCGTGGCATCAGACACTGAAGTGATCTGTCCCATCCACCTGGGGCTGATTAGAAAGTGGAAGCCGTGGCACAAAACTTTGCTTTGCTTTGGCTATCTGCCATAGGAAGGCGGACAGTCAGAAAATGAAGTGGAATCTGAGATGGAAGTCCGCTTCAATTCCTCTGCATTTTCCAGTGTCTGAACGGGCACTTAGGGTCCTGCACGGGATAGCTATGCTGATGTTTATCTGTCCAGAATTGCAGACAGAAAATCAGTAGCTCATTACAGTACCATACAACTAAATGATATTTAAACAAATCTGATCCACATTCGGTGTGGATGTTTAATCTGCAGCATGTCGATATATGCTATGAATTTTAGCCATTTGCAATGGGTGCAGCTTTATGTGACATACATGCTGTACACTAAAATATAGCATAAAAAGGTATTGGTAGATATTAATAGTATGATTGTGACAATAGTTTGTAAAATGTGACATTATTGGATTATTGGATTATAAATTACATCTGCTTATTTGGTATGTTATACTATGTCCATTTATGAGAAAAACAGAATGTATTTTTATATAACCGTGTATAATTGTGGTGATCTCTAAGATCCAAAAAAAAATCACCTTTCCAGAAAGATTAAAACAGTTGGTTTCATGTCTTGAACTAAATCGATACAATGCTTGGTAGAGGCGAGCTTCCTTACATGAAACACATGCTGTAAAATAGACACAAAAGACACATAATATTCTCCAAGGTCCCCGGCAGCTATAATATCCATCTTTGGCAGCTTGTTTGACATTTATTTGCCCTATTTCCCAGTTCTGCTGTTTTTTTTTCTCCCTTTCCCTCCAAACAGCTAAGTTTTTGTTCTCAGGGGCTTGCCGTCCGGGTGAACAGATAACAAACCTGTCAAGAAGGGTTTGACTGGGGAATAAATTCTGCAATTGCCAGGAAATGATGTGTACAATGGGAAAGTACAAGCAACTGCAAGAACTGTCCCTTTAGACAGACCAACTGTGAAAAGTCTTCAAATGTTACACTTTATCCTCCTTCCTTGTATGAGATAAACTGACTCCTAGACAAATCTCCTCTGGGATACAGAAGGGGACATGACAAAGAAAATTCTGCTCTTCCATAACATCTCAATGTTCTGAAATTTAATGATGAAAATATCACCTCATATACGTTGAAAGCTGGCAGAAAGGGAACTATGGATTTCATACATTTTTTTTTCTTGAGAATGTCACTAAGGCTCCATTGGGTAAAAAAGACTTCCATTTACACAAAAGAAAAAAAAATGTCTAGGTAATTTATTCTAGTCTGTGTGCCTCTGTCTTGGATCTTATTTTGGTGCAATAGATTTATTTTTCTTTATATGGGAGGCAGATATAGTTCTGAGAAAAGAATGAATTTTTCTAAGACAGGAGCTGATCATAGGTCATTAAAAGGTGTAAATAACATTATAAAATATGAACTTAAAATATATCTGAAGTTGGCATAAAAGTGAGTACTAAGGGAGATTTATCGTATTACATTCTGAACAAATCTGATATCCCTGCTCAGACCTATAGTTGTATCCAATACCCTGCGGTCTTGCGAACAATAATGGCCCCAGATACAGTACTTTGGTCCTGAAACAGCAGCAAATGTGTAATGTATAGCACTGGGAACTAGGACTCAAATTCAGAAATATAATTGTAAATACATTCTGTGTACAGAACTCTGGACAATGTTCATGTCAACAAGCTTAAATGTCTATTTGCTTGTACATCTTGTAGGTTAGTTAATGGGAGATTAAACTCTCTGAGTCATACAGAGTATAGTTATCCGCATGCCTCCATAGCTAAATATAACAGTGCCAATAATGACATATTAGGGAACTGCTATAACCTCATTATGTCTAAATGTACATGCTCTTTCATATTAGAACTTAAATATGCAGTGAAGCTGCCTCTAGGAGCTGCCAAGGCTCTTCCTTTTTCATTTCACTTTCTACTCACTTCAAGTACAGATATAAAAGGGTCAATAACAGTAATGGCATCTGACAGTTTGACAGTTGTACCATAGGCTGGGTCTAATAACAGACTATAAGTGTGATACTGACAGGTATAGTACACTTTAATACAGGGTTACCCACAAATGGGACCACTGAAAACTTCAACTCATCTTGCAAAAAACAAACCCTAATGTAGGTTTGTCCACAAAGAAAATTAAAAAGGTATAACTCTTTGAATGTGACAGTGATAAAAACTGGCTTACATCAAGTCTTAAAATAGCCTGGTGCTTAAGCGATTAAAATTAATGTGTTATCATAAAATTATCAGTTGTCAGGGGTCTTGGTTTGGCACACAACAGGAGCAGATGTGTTACTTGAGCTCCACTGGGTAGCCCTGCAAAGCCTGCTATACATCACTGTTCTCCCTTCCACTATCACCATCAATGCCTTTGACTACCTCGTTCTTCTTCCTCCCATGTGCTTTGTATTCCGCCCTTTTTATGCTGTCTTTACCACTTTACAAAAAGGGGATGTGGCAACAGCGTGGCCATCAGCTATGTCAGATTTCTCTCATCAGATATGTCAGATTTACATCAGAAAACTCCAGTTTTCTGATGTAAATGATGACTGAAATCTACAGTAGCTGCAAGGAAGCATAGTTTTCAGTATCAGTATCTACATCTCATCATAAATTAGGCACATTGGGGCAGATTTATTATACCTTGTATGCCAGATTTATTATGCCTTGCCACTTTTTGTTTCTGTGCCAACCTCACTACTTTCCTGAAAATAGGTGCCAAGGGCATGCAGGGGGCAGGCCCATTGCCCCCTGTCAATTTTGTCATTTCCACCTGAGATCTGGTGTAAACGATGTTGGAAATGTACGCCAGTTATGAGCTGACGTATATTTCCCTCCAAGTGCACGGAATGGCGGAGGGTGTGCCTAATTTATGAGGAGGCTGTGCCTTGTCATATATGTGGAGCACCCTCTGCTGGCTCAGGGGCTAGGCATTCTTTTTTAAAATGCTTGCAAATTATTTTTTGGGGTATGTTGAAAGTTTGAAAGTCCACAACAAGTCCTAAAATCTGCATTCATTTGCCATGGAAATTGAAAACCCCATTCACATATATGATAGTATCTTCCAAAGCCATAGCATGTGAAACTCATGGTATCAAAGTGAAGCATAGATAGTTGAGGATGGCACCATGACACCACACTTCTGTATAGGCCTACTGATTTTATGAAATAAGAATTGACAGATTTTGTATTAACATGTAAGTAGAATTAAGATGTACACTTTCTGAAACAAAATTTGAATACATTGATGGAAGGTGTAAAGAGAAATTTGGATCTTTAAGTCATCTTCTAGGAATTATCATTTTGATGATATAATGAGCGATAGGTGATGGTCTTGTCTATGGCAGTAGACTTTGTTACGCTACACACTTTATGATTTGAACTTGGCTTGACTACTCAATATATTGATTTAGAAAGAGCATTCTATGGCTATTGTCATGATAAATAATAATGACCAAACATGCACTCAACATAATACAAAATAGCTAGTTACATTACATACTAGTTTTGCTATTTTTGTTTTCATTGGACATTAGTTGAAAAATCATTATGGGCAAGCTTTTATAACTCCTTCCCACACTGTGCCATATATTGACAGTACTGTGTGAGAAGTTCATCAGGAGCTGTGCCACATCATCAGGAGTGGGCATTATCTATAAATACAGCTGACTCTCTGATGCTATGGCAAGGGTCTTCATTTATTTCTATACTGTCATTTGGTGAGGCTAAAATAATTAATAAAAACAACCCAAAAGACTCACAATCACCTAAATGATGCCAATAAAAATAAAAACTACAAATATATATATAAACATAATCAAAGGCAAAATATAAAAGTTACGATTTTTGGAATGTAATGATAAAACAACAAAACAAAAGGAAACTGCTTTAGCCTTAAAAACAAAACTAAACCACATTCTTGAAAGGTTAAATCACCTTTGTTTTCATTGTAAAAGCAGAAATGTGCTTGACACAGTTTTTGCAATACAAACAAAATGGTCTACATTTACCGGTAACAGCATCAGAATATGATTTATCATGTCAATTAGGTTTTAGTTATAAACATATTTCTGAAACATTTTGGGTATTTTTGTATTCTGTTTTGTTCCTTTAAAATATTAAATATTGTAGTTTTCCGACTAGCCATTGGAGTACACACAATAAGCTGACACTTCCTTTTACATATGTGAGCTTTACTGTATAGACTGGGACAGTGAGAGTAAATTCATCTTATTATCATTTCAGGAAGGGTGATTTAATGATATTGCATTGAACCTCTGGAGGCCTAGATAACATATGCATATAGAGTAGAACAGCAACATTATGCACTCAGATAAGATTCTGTATGAGCCTTACCTGTACCTTTCTGGTTTCTGACATAGGTTATTGTATAGTTCTTCATTTCCCAAATGGAAGACATCAAGAATGTTTAGAACAGTACTTTGTCTATCTATAGTATCTATCTATCTATCTATCTATCTATCTATCTATCTACTATCTAAGGGCTTATTCACATGTCCACTTTATCAGATGTGTGATGTCCATGTTAATCAAGGACAGCATATGATTCTGCTCACATTTGGGTCACGTGCTGTCCATTAAAAACAGAACAACATTTTTCTACATTTCTGTACTTTTCAATGTCTCTGGGTCCTTGAAAATGGACAGCATGTGTGATTTTAGACTTTAATGAGCATCCAGGGTCTGAAAACGGACCAAAATAGATCATGTCTCTGTTCTTTTTCCATGAACATAATGGATGTTTGCATGCGCCCATTAAAATCAAAGGGTTTGCATGAAGTCCCTGATTAACATGACCATCACATTCATGCAAAAAGCAGACATGTGAATAAGCCCTTACTAATACCTTATTAATGGTATGCAGCAATAGGTCTCAAGAATCTATATAAAACATCTCACACTGTATTATTTATGCATTAAACAGACCAACATCAACCTCACACTAAGGCAAAGACTTATTACACAAGAGGGATTACCGAACATGTTATGAATACTCTCGTGCTAAAATGAAATTTAATTATGGCAATTGTTTTGTAGCATTTAAATTGTTGTTGACAGTAAATCTTTCCACTGAGAAACGCACGTTCTTTCAAAGCAGCCTTTATACTAACATAAAAAACTTCTGTGTTTTTTTTTTATTTCCTTCCCATTTTACCTAATAGGAGACTCTATCAAGCTGCTGAAGCCCAGTTGATTTCCCAAGTCCAATTATTTCACACTGCACTGTTCTCTGGCACAAAACACTTTACCTAGGGACATTGTCTGACTAAACTTAGAACGTTTAATGGAGTCCCTAAAGCTGTCTCCATTTCATTGCTTCTGACTAATAAGCAGTGATATTTTTCTCCTGCCAAATGGAATTCAAATTTACTGTTCACTCCTCTTAAAAAAAACAAGTTTGAATGTATTCTCTGATGAAAAGATTGACGCTTTCTTACTTAACCTTTTCTTCTGGTGAGTGATGATAGGAAAACATCAGTTTGCAGGGGTCAAGTCTACAATACTAACCCATTTTCCTCCTTGGTAATAAGAATGAGTGTGACAGGGCAAGCATTACTTCACAATGAAATAAGGAGTAAGGACTAGCTTACCATTTAATGTGCTCCTGCACTAGAACACTAAGGAGAATCTGTCACTATAATAGGCTATATTAATTAGCATGGAATATCTGGACCAATCAGAGAGCTGCAACATGGCACATGTGTCACTTAACGACCACATCTTAGTGACCCTTCATGCATACATGCTCTCCAATATAGTCCCGAACCAGCAATATGCACTGTTTAGTACAAGCGATCCCACTTGCTACAATTGTGTCTAAATGTTGATCTGGTAATTACTTTTTTTTAACATGTCTAATACTTATACTCAGGAATCTGCTGAGATATATCCATTTTTATGTTGTAATTAGAAGCAAAACTTTAAAGTCTCATTAGACATGTAAACATCATAGAGGTAAACCCCTGTTCAAAATGACCTTCTCCAAAACAGATCAGAGAGCATCTAACAGTGAGCATCTCTCCCGTCTGCCATTCATTTTTTTTGAATGAAGTGGCTGCCTGTTAGGCAGCTCTGAGACTCTCTCTCTCTTATTTTTTCTTTCTCTGTCTGTTTTTTATCTCTCTACTTAATGGACTTTACACTATGAAGAAATGAAGAAACAAAGACTTGGAATTGGACCTTTGTGATACTTTTTTTTTTGTTTTTGTTTGTTTTTATCTGTCTTTTTGTCCTGCTGAAATGGGGACTCTTGTGTCTGCAGGCATTTCTTTTGTCTACACAAGAGAGAAATTACTGCAGCTTAGAGTCACAACAACAGGGCTGCATACCATTTGCCCACCCATCCCCCAAGAACTCTGGAGAAAGAAAAAGCGGGGGGAGGGGCTGCAGAGCAGGAACTCTTCAGAGGATTAAAAAGAGGCGTTACCGACCAACTGTTCCCTCCATCATTATGGGCAATGTGAGATCTCTTGCAAACAAGATGGATGAACTAACAGCGCTCACCAGGCACCATCAGGAGTTTCGGGTGTGCAGCATGATGCTACTTACAGAGACTTGGCTCACTGAAGTTACTGCTGACTCTCTGGTCTCCTTGGATGGTTTTAAACTCCTTCGGGCAGACAGGACAAGGGAGAGCGGTAAGAGGAAAGGAGGGGGGCTGGCAATGTTTGTGAATAATAGATGGTGCAATCCTAGGCACATTGTGATTAAGGAGCAAACTTGCTGTAAGGACATTGAACTATTATCTGTGAGCATGAGACCTTTCTATCTACCAAGGGAACTATCACATGTCATCGTGATAGCTGCATATGTCCCCCCCTCTGCGAAAGCTGACACTGCCTGCGAGGTCCTACAAGCCACGCTGAGCCAGTTGCAGTCGCTACACCCCCAGGCCCTCCTTCTTGTGTCTGGCGATTTCAACCATGCCTCTCCATCATCCACACTTCCCAGTTTCACACAGTATGTAACCTGCCACACAAGAGACAACAAAACACTGGACTTGTTCTTTGCCAACGTGAGGGAGGCATATAACTCATCAGCCCTACCGCCCCTGGGAAGATCGGATCACAACCTAGTACATCTCCGACCTGTGTACAAGCCACTTGTACGTAGAGAACCAGCTGTCACCCGCACAGTGAGGATATGGTCCGAGGAGAGTGATGAGGCTCTGAGGGATTGTTTTGACACAACCGCATGGGAAGTTTTGCAGGATTCGTATGGAGAAGATATAGAAGGACTCACACACTGCATAACGGACTACATGAATTTTTGTGTGGACAACACAGTACCCACAAAAGTGGTGAGGTGCTTCTCCAACAACAAACCATGGATTAACTCTGATATAAAAACACTACTTAAGGAGAAAAAGATGGCATTCAGGACAAGAGATAAGGAGGGGTTGAGGGAAGTACAAAAGGAGCTGAGGCATCTAATCAGGCAAGGAAAATCCAGTTATAAGGAAAAAATGGAAAAGCAAATGGAAAGAAAAGACATAACGGGGGTCTGGGAGGGGCTTAAGTCAATTTCGGGTCATAAACAGTCTGTCTGCCAGATTGAGGCAGATGTTAATTGGCTTAATGAACTAAACCTATTCTTCAACAGATTTGATCACACACCAGCTCCTCCCACCCCAGAATGTCCTTCAGCTCCCCTCACCACAATGACTTCACCCCATTCACCCCATGGGGCTACTTCCCAACAGACCAGTAAATCCAGAAATCTGTCTTTATCTGACCACAGTCTGACCTTCACACGGGCCCAGGTGAGGAAGGAGATGAAAAAGATCAAGGCGAGGAAAGCCGCAGGGCCAGATGACATCAGTGCAAGGCTAATTAAGACTTGTGGGGACCAGCTGTGTGGTATAATTACATATATGTATAATATGAGCCTGAGGCAGGAAATAGTCCCTGAATTATGGAAATCTTCTTGTGTGGTACCAGTTCCAAAGAAACCTCACCCTATGGACCTCAACGACTACAGACCTGTAGCACTGACATCCCACTTGATGAAGATCTTAGAGAGATTGGTTCTCACACATCTTCGCCCTCTAGTGAGCCCCGCTATGGACCCTCTCCAGTTTGCTTATCGACCGGGCATTGGGGTAGATGATGCCATCATCCACCTTCTGCACAGGGCTCTGTCTCACCTGGAAAAACCAGGGAACACGGTGAGAATAATGTTCTTTGATTTCTCCAGTGCTTTTAACACCATACAGCCCAGGTTACTGAGAGACAAGCTGGGCCTTGCTGGAGTGGACCACCACCTCTCCAACTGGATCCTAGACTACCTCACAAATCGACCTCAATACGTGAGAGCCCAAGACTGTGTGTCAGGTACCGTGATCTGTAATACGGGGGGCACCTCAGGGTACGGTTCTCGCCCCTTTCCTCTTCACACTGTACACTGCTGATTTTAGGTGCAACTCATCCAGCTGCTACCTACAGAAGTATTCTGACGACTCTGCAATAGTAGGCCTCATCACAGACGATGATGACAAGGAGTACAGAGAACTGAACCGGTTTTTTGTGGACTGGTGCCACCAGAACCACCTGAAGATTAACGCGGGGAAGACCAAGGAGATGGTGGTGGACTTCCGTAAAGGCAGATGCCCTCCAAAACCAGTGGACATCCTGGGGACGGGCATCGAGATTGTGAACACCTATAAGTACCTGGGTTTGCTCCTTAATAATAAGCTGGACTGGGCAGATCATATGGAGGCCCTGTACAGGAAGGGCCACAGCAGGCTCTACCTGCTTAGGAAGCTGAGAGCCTTTGGAATCCGGGGGGCACTTCTTAGGACTTTCTTCAACTCAGTAGTGGCATCAGCCATCTTCTTTGGAGTGGCCTGCTGGGGGAGCAGTATATCAACCAGGGACAGAAATAAACTTGACAAGCTGATTAGAAGGGCCAGCTCTGTCCTGGAGAGCCCGCTGGACCCAGTGCAGGTGGTGGGTAACAGAAGGATACTGTCCGTGGTGAGCTCCATGCAGAAGAAGAAGTCCCATCCCATGCATGAGACTGTGATAGCGCTGGGTAGTACTGTCAGTGACCGACTGCTCCACCCTAGGTGTGAGAAGGAGCGCTATCGGAAGTCTTTCCTCCCCACCGCGGTTAGGTTGTACAACCAACACCGACCTAAGCGGAGATCATTACATACAGAGAACTGAAATATCTCTCTGCCTGTTATATCCCCCCCCCCCCCGCCCCCTACGTCCTATCTGTCTGTCTGCTATTAATGTAATGCCTCTCACCTTGGAACATCCCTGTACATGTTGTATTTGTATTTGTATCTGCTTATCTTATCTTTGCTGCTGTAACACACTGAATTTCCCCACTGTGGGACTATTAAAGGACTATTATTATTATTATTATTATTAAAAGCCTGAATAAGGGGAGCAGGCCAAGACAAATAAGGTAAGGAAAAAAATTCAAAAAAGTTTATCTACTTATAGGGGGCATAACCTAATAAGAACATACCCTCCTGCTGAGATCCCAGTGACCAGCTGTTTTCTGTGGGAAAAATTGGCAGTAAACGTTTAATACTACAGTCATGGCCAAAAGTTTTGAGAATGATACAAATATTAATTTTTACAAAGTCTACTGCTTCAGTTTTTCTAATGGCAATTTGCATATACTCCAGAATGTTATAAAGAGTGATCAGCTTAACAGCAATTACTTGCAAAGTCAATATTTGCCTAGAAAATGAACTTTATCCCCCAAAACACATTTCAACATCATTGCAGCCCTGCCTTAAAAGGACCACCTAACATCGTTTCAGTGATTGCTCCATTAACACAGGTGTGGGTGTTGATGAGGACAGGGCTGGAGATCAATCTGTCATGATTAAGTAAGAATGACACCACTGGACACTTTAAAAGGAGGCTGGTGCTTGCCATCATTGTTTCTCTTCTGTTAACCATGGTTATCTCTAAAGAAACACGTGCAGTCATCATTGCACTGCACAAAAACGGCCTAACTGGGAAGAGTATTGCAGCTAGAAAGATTGCACCTCAGTCAACAATCTATCGCATCATCAAGAACTTCAAGGAGAGAGGTTCCATTGGTGCCAAAAAGGCTCTAGGGCGCCCAAGAAAGACCAGCAAGCGGCAGGACCGTCTCTTAAAAGTGTTTCAGATGCGGGATCGGGCTACCAGCAGTGCAGAGCTTGCTGAGGAATGGCAGCAGGCAGGTGTGAGTGCATCTGCACGCACTGTGAGGCGGAGACTCTTGGAGCAAGGCCTGGTCTCAAGGAGGGCAGCAAAGAAGCCACTTCTCTCCAGAAAAAACATCAGGGACAGACTGATATTCTGCAAAAGGTACAGGGAGTGGACTGCTGAGGACTGGGGTAAAGTCATTTTCTCTGATGAATCCCCTTTTCGATTGTTTGGAACATCTGGAAAACAGCTTATTCGGAGAAGAAGAGGTGAGCGCTACCACCAGTCTTGTCTCATGCCAACTGTAAAGCATCCTGAAACCATTCATGTGTGGGGTTGCTTCTCAGCCAAGGGAATCGGCTCTCTCACAGTCTTGCCTAAAAACACAGCCATGAATGAAGAATGGTACCAGAATGTCCTCCAAGAGCAACTTCTCCCAACCGTCCAAGAGCAGTTTGGCGCTCAACAATGCCTTTTCCAGCATGATGGAGCACCTTGCCATAAAGCAAAGGTGATAACTAAATGGCTCAGGGAACAAAACATAGAGATTTTGGGTCCATGGCCTGGAAACTCCCCAGATCTTAATCCCATTGAGAACTTGTGGTCAATCATCAAGAGACGGGTGGACAAACAAAAACCAACAAATTCAGACAAAATTAAAGCATTGATTCTGCAAGAATGGACTGCTATCAGTCAGGATTTGGTCCAGAAGTTGATTGAGAGCATGCCAGGGAGAATTGCAGAGGTCCTGAAGAAGAAGGGTCAACACTGCAAATATTGACTTGCTGCATTAACTCATTCTAACTGTCAATATAAGCTTCTGTTACTCATAATATGAATGCAATTATATTTCTGTATGTGATAAAAACATCTGACAAACACACATAAAAACCAGAGGGCAGCAGATCATGTGAAAATATATTTGTGTCATTCTCAAAACTTTTGGCCATGACTGTATGTTGTGCACCACGGATAAAATTAAGCAAAGAGGTACCCATAAACAGCAAATCCTACCTTACGTGTATGGTGTTGTTTGGATGTTTACTTGGAAGATGATGTTGGGAGAAAGAAGGCTTGGGTTTGATGGATTTCAGCATGCCCAACCCATTGTTCTCATGGAAGATAAACCAGAAGTGCCTGGTAGTGGCTTATTCTCCCACAGACGATGCTCGTGGCACAGTTCCCTTTCACAGTTTTATCCAATCACAAAGCAACATGGAAGAACAATTCCTTTATAGCAAGCAGTATCCAAACTTTTTTTTCACTCTACAAACACAGAAGGAAGTGGCATCTGCTCTTCACTCCCTTCTCTACTCCTCTGCCCCTTTCCACCTTGGTGATCTGGGGCAACTCTTGGGACTTGGTCCTCTGTTTCTGTCATTAATAGGGAAATGCAGATCATGATTGGGCCATGGATACAAGATGGGGTCTGCTGTCATGGAACTACATTTCTTGGCCTAACTAGCTCTAAATAACCTAGAGAACTAAAGGTGATACCTCACAAACTACTGCCCTCAACTGCAGCAAGCTGCAAACTGACTGAACGTTCACAAACAATTCCTAACAGCTGGGACTGCCTAGCATTGGCTTCCTCTACCTATCTTCTAGAAAACTCAAAGCACATGTCTCTCCCATTTACAAAGCAGCATGTCTGATGTCTGATTAACTCCTCAGTAACCAACATAAAGCTGAAAAAGCACAAAAAACAGTGTAACCCAGCTTAAAGGGAGTCTATCATTGAGATTTTCAATTTTTAGCTAAGGCTATATTCATGTAGCCTGCAGAAAGGCTATTGTAGCCATACCTTTTATTTCCTGACTCTTGCCAGCATTTTTCAGAAAAAGCCTTTTTCTTGTTATGTAAATTAGCTTCCACGGAGCACAGGGGGCGTTCACGCTGTTGTCCGAGTACCTCCTTTGTCATCACCCTCTCCCTGCATCGCCACCCCCTTCTTCCTTCTTGCTAACGCCTCCTCTGCCTCTTTGCTTCTTTCTACCATCACCATGAATGAAATCTCTTGGATCCGCGAGATTTCATTCAAGCTAACAGGAGAAAGAAGCTTCTTTCTCCCGTTGACTTGAACAAAATCTCACGCATGTTCGAGCTGACAGGAGGAAGAAGCAAGGAAGAGGAGAAGAAGGTGTCAACAAGAAGGAAGAAGGGAGCGGCAATGCAGGGAGAGAGTGATAACGCGAGGGGTGCTCGGCGCACAGGGGGAAAGCCCCCTGTGCTCCGTAGAAGTAAATTTACATAATAAAAGAAAGGCTTTTCTGAAAAATGCCAGCAAGAGTCAGGAAATAAAAGGTATGTCTACAATAGCCTTTCTAAAGACTACATGAATATAGCCTTAGTTAAAAATTGACTATCTCATTGATAGACTCCCTTTAAATATTATAAAACACGACATACATCAACACTACAGTTTACTACTAACAGTGGCCCTTTTGGAGGACACTGCAATTGTTTCTGCTACTTTACAACCATAACAGATGAGTACACATTTATGTGCTAACTTTGTTTTGGACTATGCTAGTCTCCAAAATACCTATATATTCTATCTTTCGTAGCACAAAAAAACATAATGTACAGTAAACAGCAGAAACATCTCTGATTTACACATCATTCACAGTGAGATTTAGTTTTTATCTTCCATGGTGCCTCGACAAACGATAAAGAAGTCATTTGTAGTTCCATGTGTTGTTAGCTTGCAGTGCAAGGAAATCTCAGACTGCACATTGACATATGTTACCCTGGTCTGGAAAAGACCAGAACAGGACATGCTGCAAGCTGTTTCAAATGGACCATGTGCTTGTCTGAAAAAAATAGAAAATGTATATGGCCCCATTCACAGGCAATGGGTTCGTGCGCTGTACAAGTCTAGTCCCTAAAGACTTGGAAGGCACTTGGACATGAATCACTGCAGTGTAAAGGAACCCTCAGGTTTATATTTTTTTAGTCAGACTAGGCTATTATAGGTTTATTTTACTGGTGTGCTTAGTGTAGATAATGTTTGTGTAACTACCCGCAACCTCAGGGATGAGCCGAGCGGACAGCACTGGGGACATCTGCTCTGAATTGGCTTCCCAGAGTGAAAGCATTTTAATTGGCAAGTGCATTGCAGTACATTAATATAACAGATTAATTAAAATATGTTGCAAATGATTTAGATCATGACCCTAGTCTGTGGAAGGAGGGCTTACAATTCACAGAAATCTAATAACAAATCATTGACATGAATTACCAGGCAAAATGTGATGCACTGAGACATACACACGGTGTATGCGTTAAAGTCACTAATTTATGTAGACTGAATGAGTTTGAGTACCATTTCCAAATGTACTGTACATTAAAATAATGATGAACAATAGCTTTGATTCTGAATGCTCATATTAGGATATATTCTGCCTATGCAGTCACTACAGTGCAGACTCCCTCTCTATCACAGTAGGGCTTGGAGCAGGAATTTACTATTGTTGAGATAAGTAAACGCAATGGTGTGAGAAAACATAGCTTATATGGTGATGTAGCTTACTGCTATTGTTAGGGACATGGCTTTTTTCACATAAGAGTGATCTCTCTTCTGCCTACAGGGATTCTATAAACAGGGAGCACTGGACAAAATAAATCTGAGGTGGGAGCTGTTTGTACAGTATGACACTTATGAATGGTACATATGCATAATGCATGATAGCTGCAATTGTTCCATGAGCTGCATGGAGTCTGTATAGCATATGTCTTAAAATAAGTGTGAGAGGCATGTGTGGCATGTATCCTGTGTGTAATTGCTGTCTGTTTGTCATGCATTATATCTGTAAATATGGGGTTGCATTTCTGCTGTGTGCAAGAGGTGCATGTGCATATATATTCAAAGTGCAAGTAGTGTGATTTTAGGGTCCAACGCACACTACTCTGTGCAGGAACTATTTGTTCTTAGTGTATGCCTTAACTCAAGTATAGGCTAAATAACATCGAACTTCATTCTAATGTAATCTCTCCTCTTTAAATAGGAACTGTAGTTTCAGTAAATCTTCTGAAAAGTAATAGAGTGGGATAATTGCAAATTGTCCAGTTTTTAACAAAAATGAACAAATGCCAATTCCTCTCAAACTATATAATCCACATGTATTGAGCATGGAAAATAAACACGAAACATGCGTCTCATGAGTCAGTGTGATATTTTAGCACCATCTAACATTAGCTGACAGCCTCTCAGCCAATAGACAGTAGTAGGTGGACACATTACAGTGCTGATGTCATATATACTGTATAAGGTTCTGGAAGCATAATCACAAGGCATTCGCAGTAATGGTGGAGATAGGGAAGGATCTGTGATTCATGTCAGTGCATCATACAGAGCGCTAATTTCTGAAAAACCTACAATTGCAAGTAATAGAGTTAGAGAATCTTAGGAATAGGATACACAGACAAAGAACATTGCCAATAATCTGATTTTGTCTAAGGCCTCATGCACACAATCATGCATTTTATCCGCAATTTCGGATAAAAATACGGACCCATACATTTCAATGGGCCTATACACACAGCCATACTTTTAGTGGATTTAAACAAAAACATCTCTCCACAGCTCACCCATAGATAAAGAGTTGATTCAAATTTGTCAGAGAGCACAGAGGATTTCTAGGAACAAGGAAAAAAGATGCAGTCGATTTCCAAAGGTAAAAACACCAGCGTCTCTTGGCAAATATTCATATAATTAAAATGTAACCTTTATTCACATGTTAAAAAAGGACAAAGATGGCATAACAACCATCCTGTACAGATAACTTATGCGTTTTTGAAACGATTTTCCTTGTAGACAGGCCACATCTACACTTAGCACATGGTCATCGTTATCATCTTCCCCAACTGTTTCTCCTACTCCTCATTTTCCATGTCAGTGTCAGTCATCCATAAAGCAATGTGTGTCCAGGAAACAGAAATATGCACCCAATTATCCTTGATGGAGGATACCTAGCCACCATTATTTCTCTAGGAAAGCTGTCCCTGCTTTATATCGCAGGGCCTTTCCTTGGATATACCAGTCTGGGGAAAGATGCACCCTGCCATTGACACATGGAGCAGCAATTATGGACAAAGACAACACATGGCTTTCATGGCCCACTGAGTCAAAGTTTTGCGCGCCAGCGGCCACAGTCCAGAAACACAATAAAGCCAAGATTTAGTTTCACCCTGTTTGTGCAGGCCCTGCTCCAACAACTTGCCAGGTCCATCCACCTCCTCTGGATCCTCCTCTTTGGACCGTTTACTGCCACCATCTTCACCAGAGCAAGGCGTTGCTTCCACTCCTCCTCCTCCCCCCTCGTTTCATGGTTCTAAGGCGAAGGAGCCACAAAGTGAAGGAGTTGCTTCGCTGTATCCTGCAGCAGGTATCCCGCTGGATGACTCCTTACTAACTCCAACTGGCCAGTGTTAACAGCAACAATGGCACCAATATTGTTGCTGTGTTGCAGTTAGGTTGAGTAACACATTGTCCTTGTATGACGCATGTGCTTAATCTGGTAATTTGCCACTTTATTATAGTAGCTTAAAAGATATGCTCCTCGTGGCCAGAAAAGTCTAATTTTAGCCTCTCATGTCACATAAAACACACTGCTTGATATTAAAATTCACAAAAGCAAGTGACAGTGCAGTGTATGGTTTAACCCAGAGTTTATATCAACTGCTTACCATCTGTTTCTCCATAGACATACATAACTCGGCTGTGTTTGCCTTAGAGAGCTAGAAATTGGATAAATAGATTATAGGTTCCAAGGAGCCCTAAGAGTGTTATACAATATGTTTTAAGCCAATGCAAGTTGTTCAACCTAAAATGAATCTGGGATCTGAGCCTCTGAACCTGAAACTAAACAAATCTTGAGAGGTTCACTCATCACTAAACAGGAGCTATCTATCATAAAAAAATGCTTTATTAACTTCAGAACAGGTTAATACGTCTTTAAAAATGCCCTGCATAGCCCTGGTGTTGTCTCTGAGTGAAGGAGACAGTTATGGAGATGATTCCTACTCATTGTGTGCAGTGTAGAGAAGCCAGTCTTCATCCACCAGTTCAGAAAGAACTACAAACTCCAGATATAGCATACAGGGGGATATGGAATTGCTAAAAGCAGCAGAATATTAGTTATTTAGTGACCAATATAGTGTTACTTCTCATGTACACATACATAGAAGCTTATCCTGAAAAGGCAGGTACGCTTTAAGGCTTAATATCTCATATTGTATTCAGAAAAGGGCAAACACTATACCATTATACTGTATACGGAACACTTTACTCACAGTGCAGTCTTATACACTAAATATTCATCCTATACAAGGCCGTGCACAGGCTTTAAACACATTAAGACATTATAGAGGTTGTCTGTGTGCCATTAAGTCAAATCTTACGCTGCTACATTACTAAGCCACACTGGCATTTTTTGACTTGCTTTTGATGTTTTTTTCTTATAATCTTTTTATAGTATAATCACACATTTTGGGATGTGTGTGATCAAAGGAATGTTAAAGCTTCAGAGGCTAAGCCTGGATATTGGATCTATAATTCACTGAATTCATTAGATTTAATGGTATTCTCCAGAGAATAATGAAAATGTGTATTAAAAAAGAAACAAACAGAAAGATGAATAATAAAAGTGCAGGAAGTTGTCTGTCTTTGTTGCTTTTATAATCTTATGACATCTGGTGGTCAGGAGGAGACTGTCCATTTCTTAACCATTTTCCTGTAGCTCTGGTGACACATTATTCACATATGTTGAACAGTTCTGTCTAATTCTACATATTGGAAAATCCAAGCTCCCTCCTTACTCTTAGCTTTTTTCTATGCTTCTAGTAATGTTTTTGGCCACTATAGGTTCATATCTTCATGTTTGACTTTCCTTTTTGAATATCAAAAGACTAAATATTGTTTCATGCTCCCTTCTATAATTTACTAATATTGAACAATACATTCAGTCACAGAATAAATGCTCCGTTACACCAGCTTGGAAGAATTACAGACCACTACATTTGGTCAGTCCACACTCCTTGCGGCATGATTTAGCATAAAGTCTTATGAATATTTTTAAGGCCAATATACACTGCCTTGCAAAAGTTTAGGGTCACTTAGAAATGTCCTTATTTTTGAAAGAAAAGCACAGTTTTTTCAATGAAGATAACATTAAATGAATCAGAAATACACTCTATACATTGTTAATGTGGTAAATGACTATTCTAGCTGCAAACGTCTGGTTTTTAATGCAATATCTACATAGGTGTATAGAGGCCCATTTCCAGCAACCATCACTCCAATGTTCTTATGGGACATTGTGTTTTCTAACTGTGTAAGAAGGCTAATGGATGTTTAGAAAACCCTTGAAAACCCTTGTGCAAGTATGTTAGCACAGCTGAAAACAGTTTTGCTGGTTAGAGAAGCTATATTTGGGCTAGTTGAGAATCTGGAGCATTACATTTGTTGGTTCAATTAAACTCTCAAAATGGCCAGAAAAAGAGAACTTTCATGTGAAACTTGACAGTCTATTCTTGTTCTTAGAAATGAAGGCTATTCCATGCAAGAAATTGCCAAGAAACTGAAGATTTCCTACAAAGGTGTGTACTACTCCCTTCAGAGGACAGCACAAACAGGCTCTAACCAGAGTAGAAAGAGAAGTGGGAGGCCCCGCTGCACAACTGAGCAACAAGACAAGTACATTAGAATCTCTAGTTTGAGAAATCGACGCCTCACAGGTCCTCAACTGGCAGCTTCATTAAATAGTACCCGCAAAATGCCAGTGTCAACGTCTACAGTGAAGAGGCGACTCAGGGATGCTGGCTTTCAGGGCAGAGTGGCCAAGAAAAAGCCATATCTGAGACTGGCTAATAAAAGGAAAAGATTAATATGGGCAACAGAACACAGACATTGGACAGAGGAAAATCGGAAAAAAGTGTTATGGACAGACAAATCAAAGTTTTGGTGATTGGATCACACAGAAGAACATTTGTGAGACGCAGAACAACTGAAAAGATGCTGGAAGAGTGCCTGACGCCATCTGTCAAGCATGGTGGAGGTAATGTGATGGTCTGGGGTTGCTTTGGTGCTGGTAAAGTGGGAGATTTGTACAAGGTAAAAGGGATTTTGATTAAGGAAGGCTATCACTCCATTTTGCAACGCCATGCCATACCCTGTGGACAGCGCTTGATTGGAGCCAATTTCATCCTACAACAGGACAATGACCCAAAGCACACCTCCAAATTATGCAAGAACTATTAAGGGAAGAAGCAGGCAGCTGGTATTCTATCGGTAATGGAGTGGCCAGCGCAGTCACCAGATCTCAACCCCATTGAGCTGTTGTGGGAGCAGCTTGACCGTATGGTACGCAAAAAGTGCCCATCAAGCCAATCCAACTTGTGGGAGGGGCTTCTGGAAGCATGGGGTGAAATTTCTCCAGATTACCTCAGCAAATTAACAGCTAGAATGCCAAAGGTCTGCAATGCTGTAATTGCTGCAAATGGAACATTCTCTGACGAAAGCAAAGTTTGAAGGAGAAAATTATTATTTCAAATAAAAATCATTATTTCTAACCTTGTCAATGTCTTGACTATATTTTCTATTCATTTTGCAACTCATTTGATAAATAAAAGTGTGAGTTTTCATGGAAAACACAAAATTGTCTGGGTGACCCCAATCTTTTGAACGGTAGTGTAATTTCCTACAAAACAATGGAAACATATGTTTTAGAATCAACGCCATACAACAACTATTTACTGGATTAAGTTGAATAGTGTTGTAGCACCTTTTTGCATAAGTCTGAGTAATATCTTTCCTCCAACCTGAATATTTATTAACAATGATAACTGGGTGTTACCATTCCCATTGTGAAAGGAGTTATATATATATATATATATATATATATATATATATATATATATATATACAATCTGGCACTGACACCTCGGATTGCACAGTCTCAGGACATGTAGATGACCCCCAACTGGTATCACCAAGCCAAGTTATTTATTCATAAATTTATTGACGGAATAACATAGGAGCAGCACAACACAGACCTCTATAAAATGAAGATCCGTATCTATTATTTAATAGAGAATACAAGTATCTACTCTAGCAGACAAATATAGTTGTGCTGCATGTAACTTTGAATGCTTTCTCTGACATGTTTGCTTATAAAGCTACAAATTCAGAGCCTAGTGGTCATTCAGCATGAATTTCTTTGTCCTCCTTCTTACTGCCAGTGATGCCCCTTTCCTTTCTCAAACTGATATGGCTGTGAATGTCATGATTTCTGTAAGAAAATAAAGTACAAAAGTCTCCTCAAGGATACATGACATTGAAGTGTCCAGGTGTAGGTTTGTAAGAAATAAGACGTAACAGAGAGTGATGATACTATTATTATAGGATCAGACTGCATCACAACAATAGATGAAATAATCAATTAGGCACAAATCAAATTTTGTCTGAAATTCTTCAAAAGTGAGGATTTCAGTGAATACAAAACTTTTCCAATTTGATTTGGAAGAATCAGTCAAAATGGCATCCAGAGAAGGAGGATCACATGACTTTGGACTTGCAGATAGCCATTAGCCAATAATGATAGACTGTAAGTATGTGAGGTCACTGATGACTTAGTTGTGAGTCATAGCCATTACAAAAGCCCAGCTGTGAATATTACCATTTTGTGTTGACAGAGATCACATAGAAAGAGACTGTAAAAAAACCCCACAGAATATAGATAGATGGTATGAGGATTAGTGTGTGTCAGTGAGAAAGGATAAATAAGATTTAATTAAAATGTACAAATAATAAATTGATAGAAAGAGAAATAGGACTCAGTACTAGTGTCACTACTGCATGTTAGGCAAGAACAGTCAGGCACAGCAGCCTTTGCTGTCAGTGTGCTGCATCACAACAATCACAAATTGGTGTCTGTCTCCAAGTAAAGTTAGAATGGGCGCATGGCAGTACTCATTTAGTTGCATACAGTGTGCCGCCACCACCTATAATCGATGTTACTGTATTTTCTGTGGCAAGTCAGAAATGCATTTTTTACCACTGCTAATTACACTTCAGTTCATCCTTTATTGCATACATTGTACCAGCCATAGTGGCTGTCACCATATATATATCATCTATATAGCAACAACTCAGTATTGCGCTGCTGTTAGTTGTCATTCAGTTCACTACCATTACACTTCAGTTTATCTTTTGTTGTATACATTGCACCGACCATAGTGGCTGTTACCATATATATATATATATCTTATATATATAAAAATGAGTTTCTGTCTGTCTGTCTGTTCTTTATGCGCGACCAAACGACTGGACCGATCCTCACCAAATTTGGCACACATGTACATCAGGTGTCCGGGAATATTATAGACTGGGTCTCAGCTCTCTTGGACGTACTGTTCCTGAGATACAGTATTCCCAAAAAATGACCAACATTAGCTAATACAAGTCTGCAAGTCTTTCACTCATATTCCAACTGCCATACACACGGTCACGTGTCCCTTATCAGCCAATAAGAGATCACAGGCGCTTACTCTCCTCAGGCACACAGGTTTCCATAGCAACCAAGCTATTTATGACCTGTATTAGTCAATAGCAGTTCGCAGGTCCTTAAATATTCAGTCATATCACGTATATCAGCCAATATAAGTTCACATTTAATTTACCAGGTTTCCATAACAACACAGCCATAAATAGACTGTACATATACTGGACTCAGTGGCGTAACTAGGAATGGCTGGGCCCCAAGGCGAACATTTGACATGGGACCACCCTCGGCAACCGCCCCCCCTGCACAAACTTCATTCCTGCACACAGTATTCTGCCCCATAGTGGCCCCTGCACACAGTATCATAGTGGTCCCTTCATATAGTATTATACGCACTCCCCGCTACCTCTTCAATGTTGGACCAGATGTCACGTGAGCCAGGCATGCATCGCAATGCATAATGACGTCGGACTGGCCCACCGACGTTTGGGACGTCACCAAGGATGCCCGAAGCCTGCTGAAAAGACCCCAGAGTATAATGATAGCAGTGTATGTGGGGTTCACGGCCCGCAGGCCTTACTTACTGATCCCCGCTCCTGCTCAATGCCGCCTCTGTAGAAGGTGAAGCGTAGGCAGCCATGAGCAGCAGCGGTGATCGGTAAGTAAATAGGGCCCGTTACCTGCTGGTGTTACACCAGCAGGTAAAGGCCTATTAAAAAAAATAATAATCAGGGGCCCGCCGGGACCCCTAATGTCCTGGGCCCTGTGGCAGCCGCTACCACTGCTACCCCAGTATTTACGCCACTGACTGGACTGCCATACTGGATTTCAGCATTCTTATAAATTGAAACGTTTTTAAACTACTCCTGCCCCCTGCAGTAAAATGCATGGCTGATGCTCGAGCTAATGAAAACTCTCAGCAGACCCAAACCTGTCTCTAATCTGACAAGATATGTCACAGACAACAGCGAGCTGCTGAAACAACACAGCAGACCCAAGCCCGTCTCCAATCTGACAAGGCATTGTCAGCCACATGCACACAGCTGCACTCCATGTTTCCATAACAACCCAGCCATTTTTCTTAACTGCTGTGGGTCAGCTTTAAAGGGGCAGGGCGCTGTGGATGACACTGTTACACAAGGTCACATACACACAGCTTTAATCCAGGTTTTCCATAACAACCGATCGCAGGTCTTTCACTGATATCCAAACTGAGATACACATGATCACATGACGCTTATGGACAAATGGAAAATCGCAGGTTCTTCAGTCTTGACATACACACAGCTTTACACCAGGTTTCCATAGCAACCAAGCTATTTATGACCTGTATGAGTCAATATCAGTTCCAGGTACTTAAATATTCAGTCATATGATGTGCATCAGCCAATATAAGTTCACATTTCATTTACCAGGTTTCCATAGCAACACAGCCATAAATAGACTATACCTATACTGGACTGCCATACTGGATATCAAGTGCAAAACTGGCCAATTCTTATGGGGTCACTACACAAACAAAAAATGAAATATACCCGTGCGAAGCCGGGTCCTTCTGCTAGTATATTATATATATATATATATATATATATATATATATAATTTATATAGCAACAACTCAGTATTGCGCTGCTGTTAGTTGTCATTCAGTTCACTACCATTACACTTCAGTTCATCTTTTGTTGTATACATTGAACCAGCCATAGTGGCTGTCACCATATATATATCATTTATATAGCAACAACTCAGTATTGCGCTGCAGTTAGTTGTCATTCAGTTCACTACCATTACACTTCAGTTCATCTTTTGTTGTATACAGTGCACCAACCATAGTGGCTGCTACCATATATAATATATATATATATATATATATATATATATATATATATATATACACCTATATAGCAACAACTCAGTATATTAGTTGTCATTCAGTTCACTACCGTTACACTTCAGTTCTTCTTTTGTTGTACACAGTGCACCACAACCTATAGTTGTTGTTACTGTATTTTCTGTTAGTAATGTTTTTTTACACCACTGTTAAATACACTTTCATTCAGTGCATATAGTGCAACCAAAAATTGGTGCAGTGGCGTCTGCTTCAAGCTTAAATTTATACAGAGCTTTCCCTTTCAGTCTGTGTCCCACTTTTTTTTTTCAAATTTTAATGTAAAAAAAACCTTCTGATAGCATACCTTTCTGCAGGTTGACTAAATAACTTCTTTCACTGACACACATTTTTTTCAGATAAATTTTAATTGAAACTTTAATTTTTCTCACAATGCTGATAGTGCTGATAGCACATGTCACACTGTGACAGAGGCCTGGGCTAACCAGCAGCAATATACAGTACCAATGCAGTGAATGGTATTTAAACAAATCCCATCTAGACACTGCTCAACCTGCAGTGCAAAGTGTCTTGAGCTGGGGGTTTTGAACATATGGGTTTGACAGTTTTCAACTTTTGCAATGCAAACATTGGAAAACAAAGGGGTAAAACCTGCAGCGAAAACCAGCAAATTTTGGCTGCTTTTGCTGTGGGCTGGTCCACAGTACAATGATACTTGCAGCAGACCTGTTACTTGTGGCCTTAGGATAAATAACTTTTTTCACTGCCAAAATGACACATTTTTCTATTGAATTTTAATTTAAAGTATAATCGAACTATAAATCCTTCCAGTGCTGAGAGCATTCCACACTGCCTACTGACATATTGCTCTTGGTCATACTCTAATTTCAGAGCTATAACCTCCGACTTATAAATAAGTTTAATTGAAATGTTCTTGGTGGCTGCTTGCTGGTGGTTTATTTTATATGGACTGTATTCCGCCTTTTAGTTTCTTTATCCAAGTAACAATTTGAATATTAAAAGGAAACATCTATGTCACGTCATCCACCAGTAAGAATGTGTAAGGCTGTAGTAGAGCCATTAAAAGATGAGGAAGCAATCTGTCTCTTTGTGGCAATTTGTCAAATTTTGACATAATTTCAATCCTCATGGTGGTTGCCTGCTGGTGGTGTATTTTCTGCATCAAATTAGCATTTATAGGGGGCTGTATACCACCTTTCTGTCTATTGGTTGACAGTTTGACAAAATGACAATTTGTCAAATAAATTTAAATTCCAGCTGATGCCAATGAATAGGTCTGCCATTGCTAACAGTAGAGATGGTGCTACTGCTGCTGTCTGCCTATCCATCATTTACAATACTGTACTGAAACTGCTGCTGCTACTACACAGACAGGAAATAGATGGTGTCCAATGGTACATAATCTGATTGGGTCACAGTCACCAGTGGGGTGCCACATGGGTCACTATTGGGTGCTCTTCTTTTAATAATTTTATTAATGACCTGGTAGAGGTTTTATAGAGTAGAATCTAAACATTTGCAGTTGATAGTAAGTTCTGTACAGCAGTCACCACAGAGGAGGATAGAGTAATCCTTACTGTATTATGTAAACTTACTGCCAGAATTGCTGTTTTATGGTCACCTCACACACAATAAAAGGAATGAAAAGTCATTTTAAAAAATTTACCAAAAATGGCTTTCAGAATATGGTGCCCCCAAGACTGTAAGAAATGCGAATAAATATATAAACCCAATAGAGAATGAACATTTCAAACAAGATCTCCAATGTTTTTGTTATCTTAGGCTATGTCCCAGCAAACAATAGAGTGATTTGTTAGCCACAAATGTATCTATACACAATGTATACTTGGACAACTGTATTGATTATCTTCAGGTATGTGACTGTAAGGAACCTGGGAAAACCAGGAACCCAGTTGGTTGGGTGGTTTCATCACCATTACTAAGTTTTAATGGTGATATTACATTTACATCAAATTAAAATAAAAATAACGCAACACAAAATCATTACATGTTACTTAACTAGAATAAAAATTATGAAAAGTTTAAAATAATCTCATAAAATACAGTTTATTTTTGCTATTAATTTAGGTCAGTCAGTTCATGGATTTTTGCTGATTTGTACATTTTTTAAAGATACTTCTTCCACCCATACTTCAGATTTTATGAGTATTCAGAAACATATTGTGCAATAGCTAATAACTCTCTTAGATTCATGTACAGGCTAATCACCATTCATTATATCTGAATATGAGAATTTAAGACTTGAGAATAAGAACATTCAGAGAAATGACAGCCTAAACGAGGTGCCAAGAAATAAAAGCAATATTTCCTCTCCCTCGCAATTTTTACAGTGCTCAAAACAAACATTTTGGTAAGCGTTTAGTTCTGCTTGGAAGCAGTCAACATGTCAGCACAAAGCTGGTCACAATTAAGTACATATCATCAACCCTCCCTTGGCTGGGATTTTTGTGCATACATTTTATCATAAACTCAAAGCCAGACTTAAACTCACTCCAAGCCATTCCCATTAATGGTTAGCCTCTCCAAGACAAGAGCTCTTGGCTCCTAAACACTGCCTGTTAGTAAGGCAGCAATGTACTGCCAAGTTGGCTGTGAAAAGTCATTCAGACACATTTAAAATTAAGTCCTGCTTGTAAAAACAGTCAGTCATGTGTTTTCAATAAAGAACTGGAATACAACCATGCATTTACAACTTTTAACTCCACAGGCTAAACTAGAGTTGCCTTTGGACAACCTAAATTGGTTGAACAATGTATTATTTAATATGAATATTCTGCAATAAATAAATTGGCAAAAACTATAATTTTATTAGTTATTGTATGACAAGTAGTATTACATTTCTTTTGTGTTATTTTGCAGATATAAATAATTACAAGATATCACATGGAAAGACATTTCTTTTTATACAGTATATACAGTAGTCACTTCCCTTTGCAATATTCACAGTAATGACATTATTCCAGTGCTGTGGCTGTAGCATATTAGGAATATACAGTAGTTAGAAACAGACCTGATTATTCACATCTAGGACCAGAGGCATACCTTTTAGTAAGCCCCAATGAATAATGTGTACCTCTGCCCCATTATATTTGTGTTACTTTAGCACCACCCCACAAGTTTGGATGTCCTTACTTTCAAAATCAATATCTAAAGGATATTTTTATGACGCCAAAAAATATAATCTACTTTTTATTTTCATTTATATACTACAATTCTACTGGTTTTCTTTTTCCAGGGTGCTAATGTGAACATGACAAAAATAGTGATACATTTATATATGAATGAATGTAAAAAGTGGGGCATAAGAAGTATTTTTTTTATTATTATAGTGTTTAGATAATTATTGGAAATAAGTGGACCTTTCAAGGTTTGATTCACATTCGGGTTTATTGGTTTAGGCCAAAGGTTTCACTGGGGTCTGAATTGGTTCATTACAAGCTTAAAAGTACTAATTGCCTTAAACACTTGTGTAGGACACTCTGAGGGTTCATAGGATTATATCTAGCCTCTTTCTAGCTCTCAATAGTAAACAAAGGCGTAGTACTGCCATAGTGACTGCAACAGACAGCTATGGTAGCCGGTGAGCTAGTTGGTGGTAGATAGTGGTAACAAACAGACTGTTTGATTGCACCTAAAGCACTGTTTGATTTTTTTTTTTTTACATCTTTAAAATGTATTTTATTTTTGCCAAAAAGTCAATAATAAGATGAACAGTGACCATACTATTGTTAGTGTAGCTAGTATATAACCCTGGGGATTTTTACAGCTTTATGTAAATAATGGTTATTAATGAAAAGGGAGGCCAATTTTTAATGAATGTAGTTTAGTCTTGTAGAATGAGCCTTATGCAGCAAAAACTTTATAACAAACAGAGGAACACAGACCGTATTAGTGTTAGAGTTGCTAGGGTATAACTTCACTATCCCTGAGAATTATTTTTTTAACTTTATGTAACTAATGTTTATCAATAAAAAAAGGCTAATTTTTAATGAATTCATGAGTCTTATGTAGTAAAAACTCAATTATAACATAGACCGTACTAGTGTTAGTGTAACTAATGCATTAGGGTGGGTTCACACCTGCGCTTGCTATCCGTCCGTTGCCAATCCAGTGAAAATCTCGGCGAACTGGATTGGCATCAGATACAGACCGGTCAGCTTACACCCTCTGCGCTGCAAATCCTTTTTTTTCGTCGGAAACAAAGTCGGACACGCAGGACTTCGTGTCCGACGAAAAAACGGCTTCGCAGCGCAGAGGGTGTAAGCGCACACCCGCGCATTGCTTTAAAAACCCATTCAAATGAATGGGTTTTTAACCCATGCGTCGCTTACCGGTCTGTATCCGATGCCAATCCAGTTCGCCGAGATTTTCACTGGATTGGCAACGGACGGATAGCAAGCACAGGTGTGAACCCACCCTTACTTTACTATCCCTGTGTTTTTCTTTTGTAACTTGCATATTATTAATGTGTAACAAAGAAAAAACAAGCCAAACTTTTAATGAATGAGAATGACTTTTAGTAAGTTAGTGTTGATAGTGTATATTACTTCACTGGCTTTTAAGCTTTTAACTGGGAAAAAAAATAGCCAAATTATTCCAAAAAATGTCCAAAAATAGTGCATTTTGAAGTGACTAAATTGTCTGTTCTTGGTCTTCTTGGACACACAAAGTAGAGATTGAGTTTGTGTGACTCAGAGAATAGTGAATGACTCATGAAGCTGCAGCACATTGTAGTAGAGCAGCACATACAGTACAGAATGGATTTGAATTAGACGCTGAGAATTTGTGATTGATTGTTTGATGCAGCTGCTTCACACATCATTGAAAACACACAATCTGTGACTGCAAAGCACTGCTAGCTGCTTTAACAATGTTGTAATGAGACAGAAAGACACCTCTCACCTCTACTCCAATCTCTCGCTATCAATTAATTGAACGTTTGTCTATGTCTCCAGTCCTAAGTATACTATTTATCTAATTTTGACTGTCAGAGACCCTATCTCTCTAATCTCTCCCCACAAATCAGCTAACTTCTCTTTCTACCTGGGCTTTTTATACTGCTTATGAGTAATCAGTGACCTTTAGACCTATAGTCCTTCATGATTGGCTGTCTCCTGTCATGTGGTCTGCTTTAAGGCATTATGGGTGAGTCTGGTCTCTGAAGTAATGCGATCCATTTCTCCATGCTTTTCACATGAAAGCCCACCTTTAGTAATTAACCTTGTCATTTTAATCCAGACAATTATCTAATATCAAAAATAAAAGAGAAACAAGATATGCCCTATTTATATGATTATTGCTCCATACTATTTTTTCATATATAATTTTCACGTAATATTTCATTTTTCATGGTTTTTAAAGAAATCCAAGTGTTTGTCCAAGTGTTCTTGGTTGGTTGGTATAACTGTCCATCATCTATTTTAGATACATTATAAACCTTATGCAGAACATTTAACAGTGCATAGTCTAGTATTCTTCATATAGTACATGTATATCATAGGGATAACTGAATCCTATAACAATGTTGCAAATTATAATCATCTGACTTCACTGACTTCAAGCAGTGCAACACATTTAGGTTGAATTTACATGGAGCATTTTGCAGTTTTTCTATTTTTTTTTTTCTCATTTTAACTGTGTTTTTAGGTCAAAATCACTGCAGATGTTACTTTAAATTGAAACTCCAAATTCTGCTTCCCCACATGGTGAGTGAGAGAACCTAAGGTGTGGTAATATGGTCCTTCAGGACAGGAGTACTGCCAGGAGTTTCTCTGCTTTTTACTAAGGTACACAGATCCAAATCATTTAAACTTACTGTATATATCACAGAGATCAGCTTTTATCATTTTGCCATATACATTCTAGCTCTAAGATAAGGTATCAAAAATCACCTGACAATTTCACTTTAAAGTTTATAGAAAACTATACAAAAGTCTACATACAAATTGTGGGAGATGTACTAAATTAATAAAAAAAAAAACTGGTGCACATGACTTGAAGTACATTTATAAAAGTGGTTTTCTGACCTCAAATCGAGTTTTCATACTGATGACCTATCTGCATGACAGGCCATCATTATGTGAACTGTCAGGTTCCTGACACCCAGACCTTGCACAGATGAGATGTTGCAGCAGCCTCCGGGAGCTGGAAGCTGCCAGTGGATGGGCAGTATGCACAGCGCTGCAGTTCCCAAGAAACACTGCTATGCATTTGGATGGGGCTGCTGAGCCGCTCCTATTACTTGAATCACTCCCCATCCACTAGCAGCTTCCGGAACCCAGAGGCTGGCGGATGGTCTGTGCAGGGTCCAGGTGTCAGGCCCTGACAGATGACATACTGGTGACCTATCAAGTTTGAAAACTTGATTTAGAGCTGGAAGACCCCTTTAAGTGTTTGAGACATTTTTTATCACTTTATTGAACAAGAAGGCATGGTATACCATAGGGAATGGTTTAAGGTGGGACAATGTGTCACTGGGTCAATTCTGACATATTTTTAGACTGTTCAGCCTAAGTTTGCATTGTCTAATTATTAGATAGGATTAGTAAATTTCCCCCAAAATTTTTGTATTGTGTGGCTTTTTTAGAATTTGTGGCATCTTATTTTTTATTTGCATTGTGCTTAGGGTATGGCATTTATTTTCCATAGGTGTCTTCATAGGACTTCAAAAGCTCCAAGAAAATGGACATTTGAAACATTACAAAACAAAAAATGCCTCAAAGAACAATTGTAAAAAAAAACACTATGAAAAGCACCTGAAACTCATGCAAGTGTTTGCAAATATCTGAAAAATAGTGTGTGTAAAAGAGCCCTCAGGCATAAATAAGCTTAGTCAAAACAACTGAGCTCAGGCACAGAAGAACCAACGTGCATGCAACCTAATGCCATCTATGGGGAGTAGATAATATACTGTTCTCATTAACAATGCAAAATAAATCATTTTCTGAAAAATATTAATAGTGACAAAAATACATACAGTATAACCGTTATGCATTGATTTTCTAATGTTAATCCATATTAACTCATTATACTTTTCATAATGGATTGCCTTGGAAAAGCTCCTAGGGAGTCCCAATTAATCAATACTAAATTATTTCTAAACAAGTGCGGCACAGTTGTCAGGGCCTAAATTTAAGTCAAGTGACAGATTTCCTCCATATGTTACTGTATCTGGCACATATTAAAAACTAATTAAGACTCTAATCAATGTAACTGGGTATGGGGAACTTGACTTTTCACTGTGAATACAAAAATAAACTAAAATATAAAATAGCATGATAATTCAGGAAACTAAGTACTGTGCATGCAAGAAAGGATTAAGTTTTATTTTCCTGTGCTTAACACTGAGTCCAGTTTATTGGTCTTATGAATTATCTTGGAAATTTACAATTACAATTCTTGCAAAAATATATAATATAATTGGCATATAATTGAATATGGTCATCTGGACTGGACCACAGAAACCTTGTGGTTCTGGGTATTTTACGTATACTACTGACAGCTCAATGGAAATATGACTCAAAAGAGTATTTCTTCAACCATGTGATATTCATTTTTTTCTGTCTGGAATGATCAATGATCAGTTATAATTGTCTGAGTATACAAATTAGCATTCCTTTTAAAAAAAAAGGAAAGTTGTGCATACATTGGCATTTGTTGGTAAGCAGATATCCTGTAAGTCAATGTTCAACTCCTTAGCAGTAATGGTGCAACTTCACCTCTAACAAAAATTTGAGGATAGAACCAATGGTGTTTACTCCCTGCCACAGATAATGGAAAAGCAAAAGCAGTAACTTTGTAATCTGTACTAAGACATGACTAGAATGTAGGACAAACCAGAAACTCATCTGCAGACAGCTGTTTCAGAGGCTTGTCCTTCATCATTGCAGAGTATAGTATTTGTTGACTGGGTGTGAGGAATTTGAAGAGGAGTTGGGGGCTACTGTTTCTTCTTCGGAAGAGTACTTTGAAAGTATAAGGAATCCTATAGACCATGGCAACTATCAAATAAGTCAACGTCTGACGATTTAAAAGGCCTTGAGGCATTACTAGGATGTATGTCCATCTAGTAACCACTGTGTTAGTGCCTCTTGTTACAGGGAAAATAAAGCAATGCTGGGAACCCATTAAAATCAGTGAAGTACTATATATAGAACATATAACCTCCATAAATGGTATTAGGTTAGTCTATCTATGGATAAAACAGGTATACATAAAAGTTTGCTTGAAGTTAAGATTTAGATAAATTAAAGAATGGAAGGCAATTTTGTTTTGAATGTTGGTATAATAAAAGGGTACTTTGTCTTGAACAGACAACAAATCCGCATAGCGAGACGTAGAAGCCCTGTATACTTTGTTAAGAGTTGTGGGGAAAGATAGGCAAATTAGTTTTCTTCCTTACTACAATGCTATGTGTACTACATTTGCTATTGTATGGAACCCCCACATGACACTGTATTACAGAGATGTTCTTCACTAGAAGCAATGCCAGTTTATGCTGTTAGATTCCATATTTAAGAGCCTTGCATGTGTCTGTTAGAAAGTTAAACTAAGGCTAATGCCACACATAGCGAAATGCAGATAATGAACAACGTAAGAAAAGAAAACACTATTCAATATATAGGCAAAACGCAATTCTGCAGCTAAAATTAACTTGCTATGATTTTCAAAAACGCAACCATTTTTGAAAACGTAGCTCTTCTTTTCCACAATGTGTGGATGAGATTAATGAAATCAGTTTTCTTCTGCTGTGTTTCTGCAGGAGCCAAAACTGTTGCGTTCCAGCTATGTGGGCCTTAGCTTAAGGTACATACTGAACAGCCATAATTTGGATCTGTACAGCTCAAATTGCTTCAAGCCAGTCTTAACGTTCTGCTTCCTCTCACAACAGAAAATACTGCTCAGCTAATCTCTGACTAAACCAAGTCAGCACTATGACCAGTAATTGCCTGATCGGTCACTTCTTGTGTGTAAAAAGGGAACAGGGAGTAGAGACCGTGGAGGCCCAGGAAGCATCCCAGAAATGGAAGTGGCAGGGGATAGGTGAGGTATGACTTGCATTACTACTTTACACTTTCATCAAAAATTTTAATTCAGAGGACACCTTTAATGACTACTTAATGGAATATATTTCATTATATATTCCTTAAATTAGGTTTCATATGTATTTTGATAAGAAAATATTTTTGTATTATATGCTAAATTCCACATAAAGTACAAAAATAAGGTCATCTAGTCAGTGCAGTGTGCTAAAAAAAGTACCAGAAATAGAAAAATATGATGAAACCATGTTACAGATAGTCCTACATGTACTTTTCTTTTATCATTTTCTTTATATTGTTATTTGCGCTGATTTAGTGTTTGCCTTAGACACAAGACATTTTCTCAACAGATGCTTTCCCCACTTGTACCTAATGACATCATGTTATGTGTCAGTTCTAATAGATTTGAAAAATGAATGACTTTGACAAATGTATTACACAAGAACATTCAGACATTTCCAAGTGAATGAAGTCAACATCTACTGGTTAATGTTATAAATGACATATTAACTGAATAATATTTCATTTGGAGACAATTCATGGATATTTATTTAATTTTTGTGTATGGACAGCATCTCTATCATACATAAATTTGGACTGGCTACATTCTAAAAAATGACCCACATAGGGTGAGAATACCTATCTACCCACATTTTCTTGATAAAGGTAGTGATATATGGTATCACATGTTGTATTTCCTAACAAACCTTTGACTTACTATTTGCAAATTTCCGGAACTTCTTTCTTACCTTGGAAAGAATGATGAGGCCTAGGTTATGGATAAGGATTAATTCCCTCTCTTTCACAGACTGGTTTAAAGAAATCCTTTACTTGAAGTATATAAAAAACTGGTTGCTATAACTAAGGCAGAGTCTGGCGCACATAGCACAACATGGCATGAGTGGTTAATTTTTGCAGCCTCCTCGAAATAAATATAAATATGTATCCTATTTATAACTTACTAACTATTTGATGGCCTCTTCATTTGGTTCCCACTTCTTCCTCTAAACATGCTACTACACTCTCTCTCACCTAAATTGCCATTATGGATATGTGATTTAATATACTATGTTTTAAAACACACTTGTACCCTTTTTGGTTTCTTTTTCATATTCATTTGTATTATAAATTGTCCTCATTCTGCAAGCTGAATGAAGTGATATTTATATGTACAGTTGTACTGGGTTCTTTATTGTATTGTTCTTCCTTTATTTGCCTATTCATCCCCCTAATCAGATATAATTCCCTATTAAACACTGATGTAAAAGTGCATCACATGACGGTTAGTGAATTTTTAAGTAACCACACAAAGGAATTATGCCCAGTTCACATCTGCGTTCGGGTTTCCGTTCGGGAAGCTTGGGGACCCCCCGAACAGAAACCTATATGCATAAAAAAGCGGTTTACTTGGGAAACCCGCAGACCCCATAGACTATAATGGGGTCCGTGTGGTTTCCGCACGAAACATGTGGAGAGGAAAGTGCTGCTTGCTTCGTGCAGACACCGAGCAGAAACCACACGGATCTCATTATAGTCTATGGGGTCTGTGGGTTTCCCAGGTAAACCGCTTTTTATGCGTATAGGTTTCCGTTCGGGGAGTCCGCTTGGAAACCCGAACGCAGATGTGAACCGGGCCTAATTATTATCATTTGTATTTTGACATATGGCGTTAAAACACTGAAAAAAGTAGACAATTGCCCACTGCACAGTTATAGGGAAGTACCTGCAGTTATAGGGAAGTGCTCCTTTTAGTCCCAACACATAATAAAATGTTCTTCTGACTGCCAAAATAGTTGATATTACAGGAACAATAGCAAATAGTTAGCTGGGCCTAGATGTCTTCTGGTTAGCTGGGCCTGATTCATTTTATTTGTAAGGGCAAAATAAGTGGCTGGCCGGGCACAACCTCAGTTTTCTTAACCTCTATTAAATCACTCAGGAGCATCTTGCAATGAGTTGCAAGGAGGGTAATAACAAGTCAATAACAAATTATTTCTGGTATACATTTTTAATTATACCATGTATACATTTTTAATATAAGCTAGATTAGATCATACAGTTACTTACAGATAGTAAAGTCAGAATTTTTGCTTTAATTGTTGTAGGTATATATTAAAGGACAGGGAAGTGTCTGCTTACTGGGGGCTCAAACACCGGGTATTCCATTGATCGGGGGGATGGGGTTCTGAAAGTCAGTGTGCTCTTATGACCAGCACTCCATTCACTTCTATGGGGCTGCCATGACTGTAATCTTCAGCAGCGCCCACAGCCCCATAGTGGTTAATGGAATATCTGGTCTTCCTGCAAAACATAAGTCCTCGCAAAATGCCATTGACAAAAAACTAATTAAGTTGTGCGTCTTGGAAAATGGCAATGCATAAAAAAATTATCACAAAAATGGTTTTTACTTCGCAAAAATAGTTTAGGTTATTTAACGCCTTCCCGCTGCAGCCATAACTTTTTTATTTTTTCCATTCACAGAGCCATGTGAGTTCTTAATTTATATTGGACAAATTGTACTTTCTAATGCTCCCGGCTCTCATAGTAATGGCAACCCGCCTCCCACGTGGCACCAGGAAAATGGTTGCCTCAGTCAAAGCTGTCAGGGGTTTAATGCCTGCAATCAGTGAGGGCACTAATCATGGGCATTGCTGCCTGGCCCCTACTGTATTATACAGCAGAGACCCAGCGGCTATAGTGGTTACTTAGCACCTGAGCGGCCACTGTAACAGTACAGCAGATGTCGGGAAAGGGTTAAGCTACACAGTGAATAGCACACAATTTATAGCATAAAAGGCAATGGCAAAATTACTGGGTTTTTATTTCTATTCATTCCCAGAAAGCGTTAATAGGAGTTAATCAATGAGGTATATGTACACCAAAATAGTACCATTAAACACTACTACTTGTTCAGCAAAAAAAAATGCACTCTTACAGTTACACTGAAAGAAAAATAAAATGCTATATGGCTTGGTATGTGATGATGGAAAAATGCAAAAATGGTCTGGTCATCAAGGCCTAAAACAGGCCAGACACTATAGGATATGTCACCAGAAAATGCCTTATTTTAAAGCCAAGTTTTTATGTTAAACATACTTTTTAAGAATTTTTGGTGATGTTTGCAAATTTTCTATTTCACTATATGAAATAAATTAGAATAAAACAATAAAATCCTGCAATTTCAACTCTGACCATTAAGCATAATAACAGACAAATACTTCCCAATTCTGTGGTTTTCTTTGCAGTAGTCAACTCCTTTACACCACAGACAGAATAGCAATATAAGATAACACCACCACTGATCCATCATTGCATCCACCACTGACTATACATGATGTCACAGCTTATCTACATCCCCTCATTGCACAGTGGATGCCTAGAAATACCACTAATTGCTGTTAACAGAACAGAGGAGAACCTCAGGCAAGATGTCCACCCCCATAATCATGTGCAGAAAATTAAATAAAAATAGTAAAAGTAATACATTTCACTTTTCACATTTCTGGTTTTAATAAATAAATACATTTTAAAAATTGTGATACATTCCCCTTAAATAGTAATTTTAATATTATGTATTGTAGTGTGATACTGTCATCAATCTTATACTCCACCAACACAAAAAAAAGTTCCTTTTCAGTCTGACATTGTCTCTTCAATGTTCTGCACGTTCTATCCATGTATTTTAAGTTGAACAGGAGTTGTTTCTAATGAATTGACTTACTGACCTTGAATAGAAGTCAAGAAGACTATACTTTGTCACCCTCATGTCCATTTTACCTTTGGAAGCATTAATCATGCACATTGAAAGAAACACTAATATTATATGATGATCATAAATCCTAATATTTGACCCCTCTGCCAGCATCTCTTTCTTTATAACATCTTTTAGAGGAAGTCTGCTTTTCAGGCAACAGCTTTATACGATTATGTAAGACCCAAATACTAGTTTCTTTCATTTGCTCAAACCTTTCTTATATCTTCATCATCCTTGTTCATCTATGAAATGCAATCTAGAGTTAGGCTTTAGCTTATAGTGATTTAGAAGATGAAAGCTTAGAAAAATCTGAAGGTAAAATATGATAAATAATAATAACAGATATTATTATCATTTGCATGCAACAACAATTATGAACGTACTACTACTGCTACTACTACTACTAATTATTATTATTACTACTACATTATAAAGAAAATTAACAGATGTACTGTTTCGGGAAGAAAGCAGTTATGATTCTCTTTTAAAGGATTAACATCCTTTTAAACTTGTGATTCACAATAAATATGTATATTATCAACCTTAAGGAATTAATTATGGTTTATTTCAGTTATAAAGGTGGAGAGAAAAAGGCTTTGCCAGATTTAATTTATTATTGTATATTTGTTACACTAAATCATTTTCTATTGTTTAAATAAAATGTATATATGTATTATTCAATCGGACCCTGAATAAACACATTACCATAGCAAAGTTTAACATTACAGTTAACAAATTCATAAAACAGGTGGAGCGGACTTTAACTAGAATTTTTTATTGGCTTTTGTTGTAGACTCAAGTTTAAGACATATGTATCTAACCTATTAATGATCATAATATTTAGTCCTTAAATGGACAGACACTTTTTAGAGATTTTACATAAATGTGGTATTTTAACTCCTTATGCATAGTTATGCATAGGGATGCTTTCAATGCTTTTATTAGATTTCATCAGGTAAACAGCATAGCAATGGATATAGTTTGGTGTGGTCTACGTTACTTTACAATTGTTTTTCACTAGCGTGTACTGTATGTATATTTTTGTTATATAATATGTCTCCCATAAGGTCATACCGTACAAAACATCTGAAGGTCACTTATGGAGATATAAGACATGGGCCATCTAATCTGGGACTCCTAAGATAGCAGTTTTTACAACTGACAATCACGTGATCACTAGAGGCAGCAATCTTGCTGGTGTGTAGTCCTAAACAGGTTAAAGGACACAAACCAGAAAAAATATACATATAAAGAATCCTTCAAATTAATATTAATAATAATTACTATGCTCACTTGAAGTTATAAGACTAAAGACTAAGGCTGAACTACTAAGAGAATTTGATGACAACATGATCTTTTATGATTTCTGTATGGTAAATTACTGCCATAAAGATGTGGATAGAAAATCACTATCCCCCTCAACATTTGCATCATATGTGTTTTGAATATTGGGTAATATGGGGGAAATGTATTAAGACTAGCATTTCCTATGCCAGCCTTAATCAATTCCCTGGCTGGCAAGAGTTACACCTGAATTAATAAGAGGTTCTGGCCTCTTAAAGATTTTGTATCACCGGAAAAAATGGCTGATATATAAAATACAAAACTTTATTGATATACACTAAAAAACTAACGTCCCAGACATAAGATAAAATATTAAATAGCGTATCTCTAAATGAGAGGGTATAAGTCTATGACAAAGGGAGTACATAAATAGCACAGTTGGTTAAAAATTCGTAAAGACCAGTAAAGATCTACTGAGGAACCTAATTATTATTTTTTATCTCATGGGGGAAACGCGTAGAGAGATTAGCTAGTTTAGGAGTGGCACTATTTCTCATGAGTGAGTTTATATCAACATAAAAACACTCATATTATCACATGTTATACTATTGTAGTGTCATGTCATGTTGGAATGAAAATATTCAGTTCAATCTTCATAGTGTACCATATCGTTGTGAGGGAATTTTTTTTTCCCGATGCGGTCCTTTACTCCCATTTATATCTGTATTTCTTTGGGGGGGATATGATTTTATAGGATGCACGTGTTACTCTGAGCTATATCTACAATAGTCACTAGTGGATGACCAGGTATCATCAACTTGGGTTCTCCCTTTAAGTATCAGGTGTATTCTCTTGCCTTTACAAGCCACTCGTTTATGTGCGGTTGCTAATTTGCACATTATGAATAGAGATCCATGGCGAGGGTCCTATTCTCGAGGATATGAGTTATTTTATTCTGACTTATAGATTGAGCTAATTTTTGTGGGTTGGGCAAATTATTTAGTATCATGGCTCAGCTCACACCTTGTATGCTAGTGCAGCTTTTTTGTTGTATAACACATACCTATTTAATGGAGCAGTAGTAGTGCTGTAATACTACATAATAGACAGCCACTCCATTTGGGTGTTTGGTTATACCGCTTCTGGCTTGACATTTATGTAGGAGAATAGAGGTTAGCGCAATTGGTCTTTACAAATTTTTAACTAACTGTGCTATTTATGTACTCCCTTTGTCATAGTGTTATACCCTCTCATTTAGGGATACGCTATTTAATATTTTATTTTATGTCTGGGACATTAGTTTTTTATTGTATATCAATAAAGTTTTGTATTTTATATATCAGCCATTTTTTCCGGTGATATTTAATGAAGTTATTTTTGTGTCCCCCTCTCTGAACTCTTAAAGATTTTGACCTAGTTATACCACAAATCTACACCAGTCAGGGACTGGTATAGATCTATGGTATAACTGGCATGAGTTGTAGTAATTTTCTCATGCAATGTGACCCTGCCCCACATTTAAGTCTACTTCTGAAAACTGCAGGTTAGCAGGTTAGTAAATTCCCCCCAATGTGTGCATACATAAGTGAGGCCGGACCGAGGACGAAGGATGGAAGGGGAGGCCTGCATGACAGGAGTTTAGCCAGGAGCATAAGCTGAGGGTACAGGAAAGGGTTAAGTTGGCCATTTAGAGGAAGCGTAGGGGAGGGAACTGGGAAAGGGGGGGTTGGGGGGAGGGAGTATTTAAAGTGAAGGCGGGAAGATTCCCGCCACTTTAGAGAAAGCAGGGAGTGAGTGAAGCCAACACACCTCTGCGGTTTTCTTGCTTGCCCAGGATGTCTGAGGTTGAAGATATGCTGGCACAGCTCAGGGCTGAAGCGGATCGTAGGGGGCCGCAATCCCAGCTGCAGGGATTGATACAGGGGTCTGGAGAGTCGGCTAGCCGCCCCTCTCCTTCTGGAAGACGGCCGCGGAGGACCAGGCCTCCGGCGCGCCTCAGCCCCGAGGAGACCCCTCGGGTCCGGCGCCGAATTAGGAGCCCCTCACGGGACCCTCCGGTCCAGGGCACAGCTCGGCGCGCTGCTGAGCGGCAGTCCCGGGCCGGGAGGAATCCGCGGCGACGGCGGGACCGGCAGCGGGGGAGGGGAGTCGCCCCTCCTGCATCACTGACCTCGTTGGAGTCGGGATTGGAAGCGGTGGGCCTTCCGGCGGCGGCGGTGACTCCGGCTCGGCCTGTGGTGCGCAGGAGGATCTCCGGTGCAGCCCCTGTGCGCGGGGGAGAAGCGGGGCTGGCACCTTCAGCGTCAGAGCAGCAGGCTGGGCCTAGCGCAACATCAGCCCAAGATGGCGCCCACAGCGCGGGCGCTGGGGGGCGGAGCGTCGCGGAGGCCTTGTCCAGGAGGCCCGACGTGGATAGCGGCGAGGAGGGCCCCAGTGAGACGGCTACAGGACGACAGGACCAGGATTCAGCGGCCGCTGGGTTCACAGCACCCAGGCGCCCAGGTGAGCGTTCATCTACTGTAACAGGGCCCTTGTTAGCGGTTTCAGGGGGGGAGGGGTTTAGAGGGGAACCGCGAGGAGCTAAGCAGGGGTATGTTAGCCTTTATGGGGGTGTTGGCGGAAATGATGCGGGGAGCGGGTAGCGGCGGGGGGACGTCGTCGTCCCCAGCGATGGCGTGGGGGGCGGGAAGTTCGCCGGTGGTATCGCTAGGGGGGGGCTTCCTCTGCGTTGGGGGTGTCTGTGTCGGTGCAAACGCAGAGTGAGGACAAAGGGGACTCGCCGCGGTTAGACGATGCGGCGAAGGGAGAAGTATATGTCTGCTTTGAGGGGCCTTTAGGGGCTCACTTGAAGCAGGAGGTGAGGGAGCGCATTTGGAAAGGCGAATATGTTGATATATTTTCGCTTTTGCCTTTGGAGCGCTTTAATTTGGACAAGCCTAGGAAGGAAGAAAAGAAGGAGGAGGAGGAGAAAAGGCGGTACCGCCTTATTCCTCAGACGTTTGCTAATTGGCTGCAAGCGTTCGCCATAATGGCAAGTGTCATAGGGGAGAAGGCGCCGGAAAATTGTTCGGCGCTTTTCTGTTATTTGGACGCAATAGGGGAGGCGCATAGGACGTATGGGGGGCAGGCATGGCTCCGGTATGACGAACAATTTCGTCAGCGGAAAGCGGTTCGGTCCAGCATTCGCTGGGAGCATAAAGACATTGGGTTATGGCTGAGGATTATGGTGCAAGCGAGGGCGGGGCCGTCCTTTCCAGGGGGGACCGGGGGCCCCGAGTCTTCGGGGCGCTCGGTCGCCGCACAGAAGGGACTCTGTTTCTCATTTAATGAAGGGGGGTGTAAGTTCGGCTCCAAGTGTAAGTTTAAGCATGAGTGCTCCTCTTGTGGGGGCACCCATGGAGCCAACCGGTGCTTCCGCTCCAAGCAGAAGGGTTCAGATGGGGCTGGGAAGGGGGGCGACTCCGGTGCGGCTGGAAAGGATGGCGCCATTTCTAAATAGGTACCCAGATAGGGAGGCGGCGGCCTTGTTGTCGGAGGGGTTCGAGTCGGGTTTTCGGATACCGTTTGTTGAGGCGGCGGTTTCAGGGGTGGTTAGGAATTTGAGGTCGGCACGGGAGCATCCGGAGGTGGTCTCAGAAAAGCTGAGGAAGGAGGTGGACCTGGGGCGCATGGCGGGACCGTTTCCGGAGCCTCCTTTGCCGAACTTGCGGGTATCTCCTTTAGGGGTGGTCCCAAAGAAGGAGCCGAATAAGTTTCGGCTTATTCACCATCTGTCATTCCCAAAGGGGGCGTCTGTTAATGACGGGATCGACCCCGAGTTGTGTTCGGTGGAGTATACTTCATTTGATGCGGCGATTTTCTGGGTCCGGCGTTTTGGCCGGGGGGGCGTTGTTGGCGAAGACTGACATCGAGGCGGCATTTAGGCTGCTGCCGGTGCATCCAGATAGTCAGCACTTGTTGGGTTGTTTTTGGGGGGGGCGGGTTTTCTGTCGACTGTTGCTTGCCAATGGGCTGTTCATTGTCGTGTTCCAATTTCGAAAAGTTTAGTTCGTTTTTGGAATGGGTCATCCGGGACGTTTCTGGGTGGGCCTCGGTCATTCACTACTTGGATGACTTTCTTTGCATTGGTCCGGGGGATTCCTCCGTTTGCTCGGTCTTGCTGCATTCGGTGGAACGGGTGGCGGCAGATTTTGGGGTGCCACTACCGCGTGAAAAAACTGAGGGTCCGGCGACGGTTCTCAGTTTTTTGGGTATTACCATTGACACGGTCCGTATGGAGTGTCGTCTTCCAGAGGATAAGTTATGTGGGTTGCGGACGGAGGTTCAGAGGGCATGTCGGCTAAAAAAGCTGCGATTAAGGGAATTGCAGTCTCTTTTAGGCAAATTGAACTTCGCGTGCCGGATTATACCAATGGGGAGGGTGTTTTCTTGACGGTTGGCAGCGGCAACGGCTGGTGTGTCCGTTCCCGCGCATTTTATCCGGTTGGGGTGGGAGTTGAGAGAAGATTTGCGGGTTTGGGATTCGTTTTAGAACAATATAATGGGCGGTCACTGTGGATGGAGGAGGGAGTGGTAGCAGGGGAATGGGATCTTTTTACGGACGCGGCCGGGAGCGTAGGGTTTGGGGCATATTTTAAGGGTAGTTGGTGCGTAGGGTCTTGGCCGGACGAGTGGGTTTCGGGGGGGCTGGTCAGGAACCTGGCTTTGTTAGAATTATTTCCTATTCTGGTGTCGGTGGTAGTGTGGGGGGAAATTTTCCGTAATAAGAAGATTCGCTTTCATTGCGACAACTTGGGGGTGGTGCAGGCGATAAATCGGTTGTCCGCTGCGTCGCCGCCGGTGGTTCGGGTTTTGCAGCGATTGGTGTTGGAATGTTTGAGGTTGAATGTTTGGATTGTAGCGGTCCATGTCCCAGGGGTGCAGAATGATGTGGCTGACGCCCTCTCTCGTTTGCAGTGGGATCGTTTCAGGAGGTTGGTGCCGGAGGCAGACGAGAACGGCACGCGGTGGCTGACGGAGTTGTGGACCGTGCCGGTCGGGCGGCGGAGTGTTTGATTCGGGCATCTTTGGTGGACGGTACATGGGCGGCCTATACGAAAGCCTGGGAACAGTGGGAGCAGTGGTTGGGTTCTTTGGGGGTGGAGACAGAGGATTTCGAGATGCCGTTATTATTGTTCGTGGGGCATTGTAAGGAGTCGGGGTGGACAGTTTCTAGGTTGAATACGTGTTTAGCGGGTTTCACCTTCGGGTTTAAGAGTAGGGGGATGCCGGACTTTACGAAGTCATTTCTGGTGCGGCAGGCGGTAAAAGGTTGGTGCCGTTTCAAGGCGGCGAAGGACACGCGCAGACCGGTGTCCTTTTCCATACTGCTGGGCTTGGGCTCCGCTTTGGGGACGGTGGGGGCGAGCCCGTGGGAGGTCTTGCTGTTCAGGGCGGCGTTTTCGCTCGCCTTTTTTGGAGCCTTGCGGTTGGGGGAATTGGTGAGTGGATCCCGGACTCGTCCGGGGGGTGTGTTTTGGGAGGATGTGAGCCTGTACGAGGACAGGGTGGAGTTTAGGTTAAGGCGTTCGAAGTCGGACCAGGAAGGCCGGGGGTGTGCGGTGCGGCTGTTTGCGGTGCCAGGGTGTTTGATGTGTCCTGTTAGTTGCTTGAGGTCTTATTGTTCGGACAGGGGTCGGGTGACAGGCCCCCTCCTGGTCCATGAGGATGGGTCGTTTTTGGGAGTTTTTCGGCGATGTTTGTGTTATCTGGGTTTGGGGGAGGAGTATTTTAGCGGTCACTCCTTCCGTTTTGGGGCAGCTACGGAGGCGGCCCGGAGGGGTTTGGGGGAGGACGTAATTCAGCGCATCGGCCGATGGGAATCAGTGCGTTTTAGGTCATATGTCCGTTTGGGGGGGCTGGTCTGAACAAAAACACATTTTGTATTGGGGGAGGTCCGCAGGTAGGTGGGTTAGGAAGAGGGGGTTTTTGTTCGAACGGGTGTGTTAGTGCCTGGGGCCTGTTATTGTTATGTTGCTTTTGATGTTTTACAGGTGCTGAGCCGTGCTTGGTTTGGTTGATGGGCCATTCCTTTGTGTCTGGGGTGCAGTGCGGGCGGCGGTGCGACCAGACGGTAGGCAGTTGGGTTTTGCGCGAGGGGGAGGTGCGGTTGCGCTGGTTAGGCTTAAGGGGGATGGTGTGGGGCAGGGTGCTCGCGGAGTTTCATCGCTTCATGAGGCTGGATAGACCTCCAGACATACTGGTACTGCATGTTGGAGGTAATGATTTGGGGGTCCGCCCTTTTCGGGAGCTGATTAACGATATCAAATTCGACTTATTGCGGCTCTGGGCGATGTTTCCGGGATTGGTAACAGTATGGTCGGATATTGTTCCAAGGAAAGTGTGGAGGGTGTCCCGGTCGGTGGAACGTGTGAACAAAGCCCGTATTACGGTGAATAGGGCAATTGGGAGGTTTATGGCACGGAATAGAGCGGTCTCAGTGCGCCATAGTGAATTGGAATCTGGGGAGGGTGCATTTTGGAGAAGGGACGGGGTTCATTTGAACGCCGTGGGTATTGACATGTGGTGCCTGGGATTGCAGCAGGGCATTGAGACGGCTCTAGGGGTGTGGCGGGACGCCCGCCGATAAGGAGGTCATCGGTGGGCGTTGTGGCGGTGGGGGTCCTCGAGGCTGGGATATCGGAAATGGTCGTGGTGGGGAGGGCCCCGCGGTAGGGGCTGGACTCCCCAGACCATTTGGACTGTGGCTGGATGGCTCCGGTAGGGTTAAAGGGTATTAAGGGCTTTATGGCCTTAGGAAATAGAGCACCGAGCAGATTTATTTAAATAGGTGCCCCTGAGCTGGTGTGGAACGGCTAGGGGTAACAGCTGGTGCTCAGGAAGTATGGGGTTAACATTTTGGGTTTTGGGGCCTCGAGGTCCTCCGTCGTCGGGTCGGGTTATTTACTGTGTTTTGGGGAATATTTGTTGTGGCATTTAAATGGTTAAATTATTTTATTTAATAAACTGGCTGCTGTGGCCAATTTAATCCAACATCGGTGTCGAGTATTTATTTTAGGTAAAGAAAACAGAGAAGAGCGGGCGACTTGGCAATACCCTGGTCATGAAGATACAGCGTGGATGATGATTGTTTTTTAGTATCACTGACTAGTATCTCTGTCTAATATCTCTACTTTTTGACCAGTAAAAATAATGTTATTGTTTATTGGCCAACACTACTCTGTATGTTATTCCTTCCTTGTCTTGTATTGTATATGCAACAAATAACCATCAGAATCATTAGCAAAATTTGAAATGGGGCCTTACTTTGCCATGATTTCCTTTCCCAGCAAGTTATCAAAAAATGATCTTTGACAATACACAGTAACAAGGCACTCTGTATAAGTGTTGGTGCTCAGAAAGGAACTCATTCTGCCTAATAAATTAAACAAGGCTTCTGGCACTGAAGTATATTATGATGAGAATTTTGAGTTTATTGGTATAGCAATCCACAAAAAAAAATATTTAGGTCTGTTTTGGACCCTCTTCAGACATTTGGATTTCCAGAAGTAAGAAGGGAAGAATGTAATAGTTTGTAGTAGTTTTGGAGCAAAGCGGATATCCGTCTGCTGGTGCACTTTTCTGGATAGCTCATTGCTTGTGGATTATTATACTGATAAATTCAAAGTTCTCATCATAATATACTTGAGTGCCAGGAGCCTTGTTTACTTTATTTCAATAGCAAAGGGATCATGCACACAGTGATGTAACAAAAAGAGTGATTTCATAGTACAGGGATTATGTCCACAGCGATGTCATGATAAATGAATCAGCCACATAGGGATCGCACAGTTCAGGAATAATGTTCACAATAAAGTTACATTACAGGAATAATGCACAAAGTAATGTTACAATAGTGGAATAACGTGCTTAATGATACAAGCAAAATGCACACAGTGAGGTCACAGTAGAGGAAAAGGGGATACCATGATGTAGTAAAAATGTGCCTGTAAATTTGTAACATTAAAAAATATAATGACAACATAAGACTCAGTATAAGAAATCTAAAATAATAATAGATATCCAAAAATAGATTTTTACCATACTATGTCATGTTGATATTTATTTTATGCACTACCTAATATGGATAAAACAAATAAATGAACAGTATGTCAACTAAACCTTATTCTCAAATGCATCTTTATTTCAAGTGGCAAATCACAAAGGGTATATCACCATTCCAGTACTATTAAGAATAGCTTCACAGAAGTCAATGGTCAGAAAACTATATAAAAGGTATCTTTTATTAAGAAATATTGCTAAAATAAGCATCAATATAAGCGTTGATGTCCGCCACCACACTTTATATAAAAGGTTTACTTTGGACACCTCAGGTGGATTGCAGGGTTTGTTTTGTGTCAAGGGAACTATCAGTCCCAGCACATAATTTAGTGGCCGCCCAGACCCCCGTCCACAGACAATATATGATGTCCCAGACCGTATGGGGAATCCTCATGCCTCCCAGTATGTCACTCCGTCATTCGTGGATAAAGTGATACATCCAGGGGAATTTAATTCTAGGCTACCAATAGTGCTGTATGTTTCCTAGTTCCAATCTGCCACTGGCTATATTCAGGATAGATCATCCAGGGTTCGGGTCCTATTAATCAACGTCCCTCAACCATTCTTAGTTATTCCCAGTCAAGTGGCAGATATAATAAAATGCATGAACACCCACTTAATCTCCAACCGTAAGGTTTCGTAACAAACAAAAGGCATCACCTCCTCAGGATAACTTGAAGATGCACCGTAACTCGTCTATGCACCACAGGAAATCACCTGGGAAAATAATTCCCAACTACTAGCTAGGTGATTAACCCTTAAACTAGTTGTGCTAAACGGAAGATGCATAAGCTTGGTAGGCTATGCCAATACCCGAGGTGTTCAAAGTAAACCTTTTATATCAAGTGTGGTGGCAGACGTCAGCGCTTATATTGATGCTTATTTTTGCAATATTTAGTAATAAAAGTTACATTTTATTTAGTTTTCTGACCATTCGCATTTGTGAAGATATTTATTTCAAGTGGGAAAAACAACTTATTCTCAGAGCTGAAAACATTTTGTGTTAAGAATTTAAACATATGGTCCCAGATATGTCCCAACTATCAGGTTACAAAGCCTCAGGGTGGTGGTCATCCTATAATTTGCTGTGCCCATGATAACTACCACAAATGGATTACAGTAAGCCTTAGAATTAAGCTGTGTAAAGATGCTGCTGGAATCTCTTTTTTTTCTGTCTGCAACGCTGTTTACTTGCATTACAATTTTAACTGGTTCAGGAAAACTGCCTTAAAAATCTGTATAGTGATGGAATTTACAATGCATTTTTCTCTTTTTATGATCATACTTGTGTAATTCTTCATATTTCAAATATTGGGGGGCTTTATTAAACATTAAGAGTGCTCTAGGTTGCACGGACATAGCTGGCATCAATCTTTCAATAGCTACTTTAGAATATTGTATAAAGCAAGTATAGATGGTCATCTTATGTATTTATAAAGTAAGGAATTTTTTTGGGTTAAAAATATTGATGACCTATGCAAAGGATAGGTCAGCAATATCAGGTTGGTGGGAGTTAGATATCTGGCACCCCCACCGAGCAGCTGATACACAGAGAATGGTGCAGGAAGCAGAAAGCTCCATTATCTATATATTGGCCAGACCAGGTTATTGTAGATCAGCTCCAATTCACTTCAACAGGAGCTAAGCTGAGGTGATTTGGTTCAGCCACTACACAGAGAATATTTAATGCAAGACAATTCTGGGCTGTCATACTGACAATCCAGTTGTAACTTTTTCAGTAAACTTATACACCATTATCCTTCTCTTTTATTTCTAGTTTCCTTGGTATACACTTGGAAGACCACCAGTAAAGCTACGTTAATTTTGCATGTGCAAATTGCCTTTAAGCTATGTTGAAATCCTCAAGTTTGCGCACATTCTGATGATCCATATACTCCCAGTATGCTTTAATAGTATTTTATTGCGTATTCTTTCACACTACCAAATTCCCCATTTTAGCACTTAATTGTGTCCATTAATGATCAATGTTGGTATAAAAGTCTTCCCCTGTCAAAACCTATTTTGCCCTTATTTTTTATGATATACCCAAGATTTTGTTATTCCATTTTCTGTACATAATCATGGAGACTGCCATCTTTACTAAGCTGCTCTTCTGCTCACTAAACAGAATTTAGTGATATGCTTTAAAATATAGTCATGGCCATAGTCCTGAACCAACTCTTTGAGGTTTATGGGAGAGTTTTCTAGGCAAGTCTCTATGCCGGGAGGGGGACTAAATAAGCTGAAACATGATCTAAGGTCAGTAGAGGATGCAATTAGGGATCAGTGGGTATATCTATAGATAATAGATTATCTTCTATTATAATGCTGTTTGTGATGTACATACAAAAAACAACCATACAGAAAAGTCAGCGTATTAGCCATAGTGGTCAGTGTGAGAACTGCAGGATACCATACTTAACATTTTATATATATATATATATATATATATATATATATATTTATTTATTTATTTTTTTTTTTTTTTTTTCTCTCTTTACATAAACACTTGGTTTAAAGAAATCCCTTTAAATAGTTTTAGATGGTTTAGGCACTTTTTTTGGCCACAGTATGAATCATTCTCCATAACAATTCAGGATAGTGGATATTGAGATGAAATTGAGTTTTGTCTTTGTCAGGATGTTTGCTAGTCGATTCAATTCAGTCACCATGTTTTACCACAGTTATTTCCTTACGTAACCTATCTGTCATTTTCTGTAAATCTCAAATGTAAAGTAATTAATATTACTTTCCTTCATCTACTTTGAAATGTTGCAAATTATTTGACAATGTTCTCCTTCCTGCCAACTGGTTTAGAGACTGGTACTGGTTATTCTTTATGTATTGGTCTTCTGATGGTGTGTCCATTTTTAATCTACCTGCACAGACTAAGCATAGGCCATAAATAGTTTGATTGATGGGAATATGCCTGGTACTTGAATACAATGCAAGACACCACTCTTAGGATTCTCAGTATGTATTCTCCTCGCTCACTGCTGACATGTCAAGCTTTTACTGACTCTGCAGCTAGTCAGAGCTCTTAGACTCATTAACCAATCAGCAGCTTAGGAGGGATATTTAAAGTCTGTTCAGAACTTCCCATATGACTACTATTAATTAATTAATTAAGGTTAGAGATTCAAGCACTCCGATGATAAGTTATCAAGTGATAGTTTAATTATAATTAATAGTGATCCATACAGAGTAAACTTTTTCAGCTAAAAAGCCTTTTTCTGACAGTATGGAATCCATAGAGTCAGAAGAAGCCTTTTTAGCTGAAAACGTTTACTCTGTATGGATAGCTATTAATTATAATTAAACTATCACTTGTAAACTTATCATCAGAGTGCTTGAATCTCTAACATTACTTAGACGAGGGGTTGGGACCCTATCCAAGCATCCACTCATCTAACAAATCACTGAGTGCCGCATACAAATTGCTATTAATTAATTATTACTAGTTAGCTTCTTGAGCTCAGAACATTTCTGTTGGTTTTTGTACTACTGATTTTGGCTTGCTTTACTGAATATCCATTTGCTTACTGATTTGCCTTTGACTGTTAACTCTTGGACTTGACCTTGGCTTGGATGTTTATTCCTTTGATTCTGATTTGAATAAGATATTGCTCTTCTGGTTTGACTTGGCTTATGAGTTTTTTGCTGTAATTTATTGGTCTGATTTTAGTCTGCAGTTACACCTATCTTTTACACTAGCTTCTGGTCTGATAACCTGGGTCCAGATCAGGCCAAGACAACCCGGCCTTGTGAGGGTTCTGGTGAAGACTTCTGGGTAACCTTATGAGATTTAGGTAGCTTATTCTACTGCTCTCTGTTATCTACCAGTTTCTGCATTTTTGGGAATTTTAGAGACAATTTCATAACAACAACCATTCATGCCAATAAAGAATAAAGGGATCACTGGTCAGATTTTTGCCAATGGTCAATTGATGGTCAATTCTAAGTCTTATAATGCCACTTTCTCCATTTTGTAATGCCCTTGTAACCATGTTTTTAAAACTGCATTGAAACACCCAGTGTAGTTGCTAATGTTAACCACTGAGATGACATCATGTTTCCTTGCACCAAATTTACTTCTTTGAGGGTTTTGACTAATTTCAGGTACAGTACATATAGATAAAAATTGCAACCCCCCCCCCCACCTAAGGACCTATTGCTATATATAAAATGGCCATCCATAATGTTACCATAGTCATTTAATGTGCTCTAAAGTCAAAGAAAATTCTGTACAGGTTAGGTCTGTGTGAAAAGCTCCACTGATTGTTCAGTGCACAGGGGAAAGCGAGAGCATATCAGATTGATTTCTACTTCCTCCTGACAGCCTGTGGATTGAAGTAGATTGTCACAGCAGGTTGCGACCATCATTAGCTGCAGTCTGAAAATAGCTGATAGCAGATGGCATGCTCACATAAGCAAGAAACAAGCTTCCATGTAAGGTCTGTGAATATGTTGTTATATCTGAACTTGATCTTTTTGTTCATTCTCATGTCATACTGTAGAAATCATATCATAGAAATGTTCTTGTGAAAACTTTTAGATTGCAAGTAATGTATCACTGCCCCCCTAATATAAATCAACCAGCAGGTAATCTGTAGGACTAGTGCTAGATAAGATATCCAGTACCAAGATACTTTTAAATCTACCTTGAGGATTAAAGAGTCAAGACCACTGATGCCCAACTGATAGTATTGGTCCTGTTAAATTAATTCTTGAACTAATGTCCCTCTGTACATTATTTACTGTAATATACATGGTCTGTTACAGTATGTACACATATAGACTACAAATCATGAAATCTTGATTTAAGGGGGTTATCCAGTTTGTAGTATTGATGACTTATCCTACGGATTGGTCATCAATATTAGATCTGCATGGGTCCAACAATGAAGTCTATGGGATTGTGCTGCAAAATCTACACTCAGTTTGGCTTGTGGTATGTAAACATACCCAGGACCCAGGACCCTTACAGATCTAATATTGATGTCCTATCTGTAGGATAGGCTATCAATGCTAGAAACCGGAAAACGCCTGTAACTTCTCATTTACATTGCTTTCTCTATATTTTTGATGTTTTGTTTACATATTCAACTTAATTTTGATGATTGTTAGGATTGTTATTGTTTTATGCAATGTTTATACATCTAAGCATCTTGTATATAATGAATGATTTCTATGGATAATACATGGGAGTGCCATAATATCATAATGTAGAAGAATCACAGTTCTTCCATACTATGAGATGCATATTGCTGATGAGGAAAGTACCCTCATAGTTTTACACAGCCCTTAAATCTGTATTGACTTTCTAATGAGTTAAATAGAGTAATTCTTGAGTACCCTAGTTGTACCTTATCTTAAAGTGGCCATATGCATATAAACAACCATTTAACAATAAATCTGCAGTCATTTATATTTCAGTCCTTATTCAAAGTTACAGTCATCTAAACTGACCATGCATGTTTAATGATACCAGGCAAAGAATGAACTGTTCAAAGACTACATTCTAAAAAATTCCAGTTGCACAGTGACAAAGAATAGGGTACATACCTCAAGTCCCTTACCATAGATTGCACAGTCACACAAAAACAAAAAAAAAAAAGGAAGCACTCCAAAAAAGAGGTAAAAAGTTCTAGTTCTAATCCATATGAACTAATAAAGTACACATTTATAGATTAGTTAGATCAGGCCAAAATTTTAAACATGGACAATTTCTTTCCATATACTATTGTTTAGCTAAAACTATTGTTCATTCTTTACTTTTATCTAAGAAACAATTGTTTTGGTTGGTTAAAATCAACTTTAGACTAATTTATATGGACATCTGTTATCAAGTTATAAGGGGTACTATGTCTCCTTAAGAAGACTGCCTTTGCAGGCCACCTTTCGGTGTACAGGGATTTATACACCATACATACCCTGCTATGGATTCTGAGTAAAGAATATGCAAATTAGACCTCTTTGATGGAAAAATAAAAACTTACTAGAGCAAGTTATTCTTTTTCATCACAATCTCATTTTGATACTCTGTCTTGGCTTTAAACATAAATCATGTAATTTAGGTTTCCTAAAAAAAAACAGGCATTGATCTATAGGTAGCTACCATCCAAAAGGTGACGCAAGAGCTAGTTTCCCTTTTTCCTTCATGGAGGACTGTTTTGTATAATTTTTTTCAGCTCACCTTTAAATCATTTTACCATAATTATAACTATTAAGGACAACTGGGGCTGCCATATTTGTCAGTAGGGAAGCAGATGGTCTTTTTTAATGTAATTCTCCAAGATCCGATTTTTCAATATAATATAATCTGCATCTTGGGGCTCTGGTTGTTCCATATGTGGAGATATAGTTCCCAGGGGTTTCACAAAAGAGATGTCCAGGACACATAGGAATCTCTTGCAATCTACCATAGATAAATGTCTTGTAGAATATTTTATGTAATAAAAAAATAAAGTATGTTTTCCAATAAATTTGTCTTTCTAATTATATAAAATAAACTGTTCATTGAAAGCCATTGAATTTAGCAGGACTGAAATTCTGCAGAACAAAGCAGTCAGTTAATGGAGTAAGAGCTGTGTAAATTGTTGGGAGAAGCCTGCAGCAAGCAATAACACATTAAAGCTTCTTTCTGCTTCCAATAATGGACTGCAGACGATGATCATGGAGAGTTCTGGGCGAAAGGGAACATTCTCCTACACACAGGAACAGTTCAAAGGGACATGAGCCACACAGAGTAATTCCGCAGCAATTTGACCCCCTGAAATGCAGTTAGAAATGCAGTCCTGCCCCTTAAAATCTCAACTACAAAAACTTGTATATCATAAAGACTACATTCTGTAGCAATTTCCTAGATTCCTGGGGTTAGAAATCTAGATTGCCAATGGATAAGTGAGCCTTAAAATCACATCCCTGCTGACAAAAATTCATTTCATATAACCGTCTCCATTTACTGGAATGCTGAATCTTTCCCATGGGGAAGGAACAAATGAAAATGTTATTTCTCTGCTCATGAACTCATACCTTTCTGTCTGCTTTTCACTGTCGGCAATTTCATTCTCTTCCAAATTTGACTAAAGCCCGTGACCTGAGGGAAATAATGTCTATATAATAATCTTCTGAAAACTCTAATTCCGAGTCATGTTTTTTTGGATGTTGCTTTGCAGTTTATGAAAATTGCAATGAGATATGAAATGTAAGTGATGTGATGTCCTTGCCTAACATCATCATTTTGTCTGGTGAACATGCGGCAAATAGTAATAAAACGCATCAGTTTCTCTAATCGCTTTGGACAGAGTGCTAGGCCAGGTGATATTCTGGCTTCTTAACTGTCAAGTAATCGACTCAGAATGTTGATCTAAAAAGAGTTAAAATTGCTGAAATATTTCTGATTGACTGTGCTTAATGATAAGCTAATTTCCGAAGTAGGTTAAATGAGTGGAACGCCACAAATGGTACTTACTTATATGTAATCTGTAGCTGTGGAACTTCATGTACTATTTATGAGCGCTATGCTACATGAGTCCAGCGACTGCAGATGTGAAATATATAAACTTTAATAGTGATCTTTTATTGAGGGAGATGAACAATTTTATATTGTCAGATTCCACAAGGTGTGCTGATGAAATCAAATATAATGTCATGCATCAAACTCTTAAAAAGAATTTATCATGACTTGACAATTTGTATTACAAACAGTGCAGTGTCAGATACACTGCCTCGTAGCAGCATGGGAAGTACATATTGACAGAGCAGAAATAGGACGCAGATTATTTTACTGAGTATTATTTAGCTACTGGAAGCCAAATAGGAACGGAAATTATGTAAAAGGTCATCTCCAGTCTGTGTATTTTCATAGGATAAACTGTTAATTCATTCACAAAAAAATATTTTAAAAGTTTGGAGAGTCTCTAATAAAAAGACTCGATAAGGGATTTTTTTATGGCACTTTTCTGATTTGGCATATTGGAGTGTTTTTTATGACAAATTTATCAAAATGTCTCACGTTGCTTCTAAGTTTGCTGTAATTCTCTAGGTGGATAGCACCACATTTCACTAAGGATTTCTGGTGCATTTTTTAAGTCAAGTTAGAAGTGGAGTGTGCTTGCACAAAAATTTTTGCCTTTTTAAAAAGTCACATATAATGAATAAGGCATACAACTACATGCCATCTAAACCATGCTCACATTACAAGTCACTTTTGAAAAATGGTGAATTAGGTGCAAATCAGTAAAAATGGTGCACAACTTAATAAATTAGGTGCTAAAAATGTCACAAAATAGGTAAAAAAAAGAACCCACCAGAATTCTGACACAATACCAATTGTAAGTTAGCCCCTTTGGATGCAAGCATTTAAAAATAGGAATCTACAGTTTTTTGTCTTCTTTTTTTATTAAACTTAAATGGTCAAGTATCCATCGAGCCTATGTGCAAAACATAGCAGCCTAATTATACTTCAATACCAATAAACCGAGTTCTAAAATATAATATCATGCTTCACTATGATATAATTTTTACAGAAACTCTATGCCAAGGTCAAAAGAGATTCCAGAAAAGTGAGCGCAAAAAGTTGTTAATACATATTAACAACTACTTTAAAGCAAATCAGTAATCTGAATATGCTGCCAAATCTACTGTTGGTCCAAATGGCTCAAAATATTGTACTATTTGGTAAATGGATCTTCTCATAGAATACAGAAGATTCCCAGAACATGGTTAGGGGGTGTTCCCACTGCCTCTCTTGCCTCACGCACAGCTATCAACAATGACTGATAGGCTGTCATTGAATAGGGCAGCAGATTCTGATGACATATCTACATTAAGACTTCATGTGATTCCAATGAACCATGTAAAAACATATCTAAATGGAGAAATCAGAACTGAGTGTCCAAAATAGCTGACAAAAGAGGACTCTCTTGCCTCATCTAAAGCAGGACTTTATCCTTCTGAGCTTGAAACCTATTGTAGATTACATTTTATATGTAGGACATTGTCCTATATGCAAGAAGCCAAAAAATCAATAATTACACACGTGGACAAAATTGTTGGTACCACTCGTTTAATGAAAGAAAAACCCACAATGGTCACAGAAATAACTTGAATCTGACAGACTGGAATTTGCCAAACTACATGTTGACGAGCCACAAAGCTTCTGGGAGAATGTCCTATGGACAGATGAGACAAAAATTTAAATTTTTGGCAAGGCACATCAGCTCTATGTTCACAGATGGAAAAATGAAGCATATCTTGAAAAGAACACTGTCCCTACTGTGAAACATGGAGGAGGCTCTGTTATGTTCTGGGGCTGCTTTGCTGCAAGTGGCACAGGGTGTCTTGAATCTGTGCAGGGTACAATGAAATCTCAAGACTATCAAGGGATTCTAGAGAGAAATGTGCTGCCCAGTGTCAGAAAGCTTGGTTTCAGTTGCAAATCATTAGTCTTGCAACAGGATAATGACCCAAAACACACAGCTAAAAACACCCAAGAATGGCTAAGAGGAAAACATTGGACTATTCTGAAGTGGCCTTCTATGAGCCCTGACCTAAATCCTATTGAGCATCTTTGGAAGGAGCTGAAACATGCCGTCTGGAAAAGGCACCCTTCAAACCCGAGACAACTGGAGCAGTTTGCTCATGAGGAGTGGCCAAAATACCTGTTGAGAGGTGCAGAAGTCTCATTGACAGTTACAGGAATTGTTTGATTGCAGTGATTGCCTCAAAAGGTTGGGCAACTAAATATTAAGTTAAGGGTACCATCATTTCTGTCCAGACCTGTTTCATGAGTTTTCTTTTTTAATAAAATTCTGTTGAAGCATGGTTGAAAAGCAATGTCTGACTTTCATTTGTTCATTTTCATAGAATTTTTATATATTATTACTTTTGTCAGATTCAAGTTATTTCTGTGACCATTGTGGGTTTTTCTTTCATTAAACAAGCGGTACCAACAATATTGTCCACGTGTGTAACTACAGTATTTATTTTTTGGCAGAACAGTGCTAATAAGGTTGGCTGATGCTGGTAAATGATGTCATAAGCCTCTTCCCACCTGTTCCAAAGAACTGACTGCTGATGTCTTGGACATCAATCTGGCCTGTAAAGGTGGTTTTTCACCTAAACCTCCTTTAGGCTACAGCCCCACCTTGCGGAAATGCAGCTTTTTTTGTTGCAGTTTTCTTGCGGTTTTTTGAGACAAGGCCAACAAAGGCTACAAAAGGAATGGGAAATATATAGGAAGTTCTTATACTTCTACCTTCTGCTTGATCCACTAAAACAAACAGTTAAAACATTATTAAAGTTATTATTATTGTTGTAATTGCTATTTTTTAATTTGACGACTACTACTATAAAAGAGGTATTACATCAGTTTAAACAAAATAATCTAACGACTCTTTTTGTATAATAACACATGTTTTTACTATTTCGACATTTCCTTTTGACTGTCTGAGAAGTAAATCCTTATTAGTAGTTTCATTTTTCAAAATGAAATGAATAGTTCACCTTTACATCTAGAAACACATAAGATTTCCAAGTAGTAAAATCTGACAATATAGCTTGGGAAAGCTTTAAAAAGGAAGTAAAGTTGTAAAGATGGATATCACATCTGATTTAGTCTACATCAAGCCAGCTGTCTTGCTCCTGTTGGCACTCAGACTATTCTAAAAGTACAATGAAGTCAGACATGAACTTTTGAAACACTACCCAGGGATGATTAACATCCTCCAATGAACTAAATTAATATGATATCTAAAGACATCTTCCAGCAAAACAAGCTACAGTATTTAGGCAGGCCTGCAGGATCCATACAAAGAGGTGAGCTAATAAGCTGTGAAAGATTTTTATTTGTAAAGGGAAAAATACACGCACTGGTGACAGATGGTTCAGGGTTCTACTTGAGGCTTGGAAAAAATGAGTCTACAACAGATGATTCCAAATGACACTTTAAATTCCCTATTACAGCAAACTATATCTGTAAAAAAAAAACCTTCTCAGACAAGTTCAGCAGTCCTTTGTTCAACCCAAGATGCTAACTATTCTCGAAGTAATTTCTATTTCTTAATATTACAAGGACTATACATAACAAAACCTATTAAACGGGTTGTCCAGTTTTAGCAAATAAATGTTATTGCCTGTGTAATAAAAAGTTATACAATTTTCCAAAATACTTTGTGTATCAATTTTTCACAATTTTCTAGATCTCTTCTTGCTGTCATTTATTGCTTACTTACAGTGGCTAAAAAAAAATCAGTCCGTGGTGACGTGATATAAAATCCATGGTTATGTGATGGACACAGGTGCACAGCTTATAACAGCCACAGCACAATGACCAGAGTTCTATCTTGTAACAGGTTGTGCACCTGTGTGTCCATCACATGACAATGGACCTTACATCACATGACTATGGACTGATTTTTATCCATATCAGTGTTTTAAAAAAGTGACAAAACACATCTAAAGTACTATGGAAGCAAATTCCAACCCACTCTGCCCTTTACTCCCACATTATTTTAGGTGCATTTCATGACTTCCAATCTAGATATAACTAATGGCACTAACGGGTTAGAAATATATCACAAAGTTGGACGTTTGGTTTGTTTTCTTCATCCTGTCTTAATGTATTTCATGTTGGATTTCTCTCAAATAAACCAAATGCTCTGAAGGTTTGTGATATGGGAGCATTTCTGTAGATTCATGCACCCACATTTAGACTAAGCTCACACTGCTGAATTTGGAGCTGAATTTGAGGCTGATTCTGCCTCAAAATTAGCTCCAAATTCCACCTGAAATCTGCCTCCCATTCATTTCAATGGTAGACAGTCACTGATTTTTTTTCCTCTAGCTGAATTTTTCATCTAGCAGGAAAATAAGCATCATGATTATAGATGAGCGAATTGCTCAAAAGTTCGATTCTAGAGTTTGATTCGAATTTCCCCAAAAATTTGCTTCGACCTGGATTAATTTGCGGCGAATATCATTAAAAACACCTATTTCCTGGCTTCAGAGAGCCTGTATAGTGGTGTAGAACACTGTGCCTTGCAGTAACACGCATAGAGAGCCTACTGTGGTAGTGAAACAATACTGTGAGTCAGCATCACACGCACATGACAGGCGTCGCTCTTAGAACCACTGCACGCTTCACTTATTTGGCCAGTTACGGGGCCAAAACTCACCAACTAACTCAAGTGTGGACTCAGCCTTACAGGTCCATGTTAGTGCCAGGTAGAAAGAACCGTGTAAAGGCCCAACATCTTACTGTAGCGTGAAAGAGCGCACTCCTTTAATAACGTCATCTGCTGATTCCACATAGATGTCTACAGAGTGGCAAAGTGACATAATGTGGAGTTGGCAGCAGCATGAGGAGGCCATACAGTGACCCAGTGGCAGCAGAATGAGGAGCCCATACAGTTACCCAGTTGTAGCAGCTTGAGGAGGACAGACAGTGACCCAGAGGCAGCAGCATGAGGCGGCCACAGAGTGGCAGGGCAACATAATGTGGAGTTGGCAGGAGCATGAGGAGGACATACAGTGACTCAGTGGCAGTGGCATGAGGAGGGCATACAGTGACCCGGTGGCAGCGGCATGAGGAGGCCATACAGTGACCCAGTGGCAGCAGCATGAGGAGGCCATACAGTGATCCAGTGGCTGCAGCATGAGGAAGCCATACAGTGACCCAGTGGCTGCAGCATGAGGAGGACATACAGTGACCCAGTGGCAGTGGCATGAGGAGGCCATACAGTGCCCCAGTGGCAGAGTGAGGAGGTGGCAGCAGCGTGAGGAGTCCATACAGTCACCTAGTGGCAGAGTGCGGAGGTGGCAGCAGAGTGAGTATGCCCCAGAGTGGCAAGGTGATATAATGTGTAGGTAGCAACAGCCTTAGGAGACAATACAGTGAACCAGTGGCAGAGTGTGGTGAGGCAGCATGGATCATTTAATCTACTGCATCAGACATTGGTAGATGGAAATCCTGGCTGATTCATGCCTGATTCATCTTCACAAAGGTCAGTCTCTCCAAATTTTGGGTTTAACAGGCGAGTTCTTCTTGGGGTAACTATGGCCCCCGCCATACTAAACACCTGCTCTGATGCCACACTACTGGCCAGGCAGGACAGCTTTTCCAGGGCAAACTCAGCCAGTTGCGGCCACAAATCCAGTTTGTCTGCCCAGTAGTCCAGCGGATCTTTGATGACGGGTGCACTCTAAGTATTCCACCACCTGCTGGTTCAAGTTATGCTCTGTGTCTAGCTGCTGATGAGCAGCTTCTTCACTATACGGCTGAAGAAAGCTGCTCATCAGCCACCCCCACCCCCTCCCACAGCTGCCATGCCAGTGCAAGTTGAGCGCACATGGCCCCCCCGGGTGAGTGTGCTTGGCGGTGTACGAGTGGCTGAAGTGCATGCAAAGTTTGACTCTTAGCTGGGGTTGTCTGATGTGACTTGGGATGAAGTGGGTGACTGAGTCAACCAGTCCACAACCATTGGGTTGATGGTCAAGACACGACTGCTACTTGACACTGGGAGCTCTGGTCTCTGTAAGTGACCCCTGCTGCCACGCCCCCTTACTCTTCTGCGACCTATGCCTGCCTGTCTGTGGCCCTCCCCTGTGCATGGCCTCTTGCTTCTCTGTCTAACATACTGTTCGATGATAAAACGTAATTGCAAAGGAAATAAATACAGGGCAAAAAGGCCTGTAATTTTCTACTTTGAAGAGAACGGCAAACATGCCCCTTATTTCTTTCCCCACTAATGATCACCTATAAAAAAAGCGTCATAAAGGTAGAGATTTTTGGCTAAGAATTATGGATTTTTGCCAGTACTGTATTGAGAAATGGCCTGTAACTTAATAATGGGAACAAAATGGCGAATATGGTCCTTATGTGTTTCTCCACTAGTAAGAACCTTTAAATAAGTGTTAGAATAACAGCTAGGAATTATTGATTTTTGCCAATACTGTATTGAGAAATGGCCTGTAACTTAATAATGGGAATAAAATGGTGAATATGGTCTTTATGTGTTTCTGCACTAATAAACACCTTTAAATAAGTGTTAGAATAACAGCTAAGAATTATTGATTTTTGCCAATACTGTATTGAGAAATGGCCTGCAACTTTATACTGGGAACAAAATGGCGACTATGGTCCTTATGTGTATCCACATTAATAAACACCTTTAAATAAGTGATAACCGCTAAGAATTATTGAATTATTGATTTTTGCCAATACTCTATTGATAAATGGCCAGCAACTTTATACTGGGAACAAAATGGCGAATAAGTGTTAGAATAACAGCTAACTGCACAGATCAGTGGCTGTAATTGTATACTCTGAACAAAATGGTGAATATGCCCTTTATTTGTTTCCACACTAATAAACGCCTTGAAAAAGGCGTTTGAACAGATTACTGTAGAAATAACTGGATGAAAATTCAATTTTCTTTGGCACAGCAGTACTGACAAATGGCCTGTAATGTTATGCTTTGGAAGAACAGTGAATAAGCCCCTTATAATAAATGCCTTGAAAAAGGTGTTTATTACAGATAAGTGCAGATATTAGTGGATTATAATTCACTGTTTTTGCTGTACTGCACTGCAAAAGGCTTGTTGTGTTCCACCTTGTAGACACAGATATGAGTAATAAGCAGCAGTATAACGGCAGTGAGTGCTGCAATGTGTATTACAATTCTTGCTGTTAATGACCCTGCAACCACCCCAAATTCTTCTTTCAATTCCTCTCTATCCTTTCCCTACAGGCCCTAAGGCTCTTTCCCTGAACTATGTGTTTTCTAAGTCTTTCCCTAGCTCTAGCTGACATCTGTCCCTAAAGGAAGAGCGATGTGAAATAACTGTACCTAAAATGGCCGAGGGTTTTTATAGGGATGTGACATCACAGAGCCGGCTGACTGCTGATTATCTGCATGCTTGGCATTGTGGGTGATCCCGCGTTCCCAGAGTCCCTTGCCCCTTCTCCTAACATGTGCAGCAGCCATTTTATAAAAAAATGTGATTTGATGCATCGAAGTGTGAGGAAATCCGGAATCGAGGCAAATCGAAAATTTCCTGAAATTCAGATCGAATTCCACTTCTGCAGCTTCGATTCACTCATCTCTAATCATGATCGACCTTATGGCGATTTAAGCCTGATAACTCCCATTTAAGTCAATAAGAGGCAGGAACGCATATCCTAAGGCCACTAGCAGTGGGCCTACTGTGGGAGTTATACCAAAGCAGAAACATCCTCTAGAAAAAGCAGCTGATATTGGCTATTTTTTGTGGGGGTATTACAACTGCATCTAGGCCAGTTTTCAGCCTTTGCAATGCAAAGGTTAAAAACCTTGCCAAACCCACAGCAAGAAATTTATTTTCTGGGGCTTCAGAACCCATAGCAAAAGACACTTTGTGCTGTGGTTTTTCTTTTTTCATGGATGGGATTACATTGGTACTAGATATTGAAGCAGTTAGCTGCTGGCAATACTGTGACAATGCCACATGTGGCTCCAGTCTTAAAAAACTTTTTACTTGGCTGGACATCTCCTTTAAAACATTCAAATTGTGAAATTGCAGAGGTGCTAGGAACACAAAAGAGATTGATAAAAAAGTGCACAGGACAGAGGAAGAATTTGGGCAGTACATTTACTACAGTTTCTCCTTCTATTTAATATAGTTTCCTGTGTATTTATTGAATTTTACTCTGTTTTTTATGTTAAATCGCTAGGGAAAATGCTCGCTATTCCACAGCTAAAATTAACATACTCTGATTTTCAAAAACCTTGCATTGTTGAATATGATGGTTTTCTGTGCTTTTTCCCCCCACAATATGTAGATGAAATGAAACTTTGCTGGTACTGTATGCAATGATTTTTTTTTCTCCTGCGTTTCCACAGCAGCCAGACATGTTGTGTTTCCACATAATGGAACCTTAGCTATCTGTTTTGCGGAGTACAAAACCATGGACTTTGTACATTCTAGTGTATCTCATGTGCTATCCATACGCTATCCATGTGCCATCTGTGTGTCATCCATTTACACAAAAAAAACATATGCTGTATTCTTTATATTTCAGCACTGTATCTGTGAAAAACAGATGACGTTTCTTTCACAGACTCATGGACTTGAATAGCCAGGACGAGTAGCAAAAAGAAAAAAAAAAATAGCCCATGCTTCTCGGTCAGTAAAAAACAATGGACGTATGAATGACCCTATTGACTTTAATGGGTCCATGTACTGTTCAGGAGCACACATGGATAGCACATAAACAGAAAAGTTGTTAGTGCGAAAGGGCGCTCAGAGACTAAGGTCTTATTCACACGTCCGCATATCAAGTGTGTCCACATTTTTTGCGGACATCATACATACCCATTCATGTCAATGTGTTTATTCAGATGCCAGTCATCCTTTTTTTCACTGATGCTGATACATCACAGATCCATCACACCAATGAAAGTGAAAAAAAATGGAAGACGTGGAAGACCCAGAGACACATGAAGTATAGAAAATAAAAGAATAAAAAGTTGATCTGTTTTTCACAGACGTGAAAAGCAGATCAACCACAGACAGCAGCGTTATTGAGTAGCATTATTGAAAAGTACATTGGGTTTATATTGAGACCTATTTTGTCTTAGGGGCACAAATACCAGAATGAAACACATTTTTCATCTTTTGAATAAAATTTTCAACGTTTTCGGTGTGTTTAATATAATTAAAAATGATTAAGTAACAAAAATCCAAAGAACTTCTGGAGAAAAGTTGCAAACATGAGCTTTATCTTATAACTTGATTTAGACAGATGAGAAAAGCTGTCACACCTTTTCTAACTTGTTAGACTGTAATTTTTTCAGGTTGTACTAAAGTAGTTTTAAGCATTTTTAGTACTAGTTGCCAACTACCTTCTGAGGATGAGCCAGCTCTTTTTCTTCTACTAATGTTCCAGTACATGTACATACTGAAGAGAAAAATAAGTTGTGAGCAAAGACAAACAACCCTCTATTTATGTCTGCTAGGTTTGTGAATGTCACTCCCATAATGACATTCACAGTGCTTTATATATCATGTTAGACTATTATACAAGAGATCAGGTTCCTTCACTGAGTTATGAATATTCACACTATCCCACAAGCCACTTGACAGCAAAGGATGCATTTTCTCTTTACATTTCCATTCATTTCATAGAATACAGCTTGCAAGAAAATATCAATATTAATATGGATTAATATGGAACAATACGCTATTTAACTATTTTACCAGGCATCATAAACATGACAATTTTCATTTCATAAGCTCCATCATTTTACCAGAGGCAGAATTAGTAGATATCTTTTGAGCATCTGAAGATTACACAACAGTAGTCTATAATACAGCCAATTCAAATAATAAAATATGGGGTATACACTGTACATGTATATACAATAAAAAAAAAAAACAGTTTCAACACTAGGATTGAAGGGACCCTGAGCCAGCAATTCTATTTTCCCTTTACCTTGCCTTTCCTGAAATACAGATTAAACACATGCACTGGATTCATTAAATGTTCATATGACTAGTGAACTGTGACCATGTGATTGACTCACAAGTGATCACAAGGTTACACTGCTGCAGGCTTATCTGTCACTTGGATTCTTTAGACCTTTACTTACTAAAAGGATTAAATGTTCAAAGACCAGCTCTAAATCAAGCTGCAAGCTAATCTGTCAATTTGTGACTACTAATGCATGTCAATAATATTGACTGCTGAAAGAAAGTTTAATTTAGAAATGTGAAAGTCAAAAAATAAGATCGGATTTCTAATTAAAATACATGAAGATTCCAATTTTAGTGTTTTTTTGTCTGTTTAAAAAGGGAAGGAAAACCACATTTTGACATTGACATTTATCACTACCATTACATAATTATCTAATATACTAGACATTATCATGTGTGCATGCTAAAAATAATTAAATGTTATCTTCATATCTGCACCCAGGTGTCCCAACTGTGGCCAACAGACCCCATTGACTATAATGGGATCTATTGGGTGTTCGTTGGTTTAAACCGAAATCGCCAGACTAAAATGACTTGCAGCACTTTTTCATCCAGTGATTTTCCAAACTGAGATGCTGGCTCACATGTGAACCCAGCCTAAGTGTGTTCAGCTTGATCTCTACGATTTGTTGGTATACTTCATTCATAGCCACAGATGTCATAGCTTACATGTCTCATGTAAGCCCCCAAAAACCAGAAAATGTTGGTGAATTGCCGGAGCTCACAAAGTATGCATCCGGTAAGTTTCAGAGAAGGCCACTTTGTGTTTTCTCTATGAACCTATTACCTTTTTGAAGTGTGTTTGCATCTTATTGTTAGAGAGATGCATACATATGAGGTATGCATATGAGCTTTCTGTTGAACCTGGCAAGTCAGTAGTGGTGGCAGTGTGTATTTGGGGTGCATTGACAGTGTGGGGTGTGATTTATGCTTAATTTGCAGCCTGAGTGAAGGGTAAGGGCAAGATTGAGTGAGTGGAGTGAATTGACCCCTGACAGCTGCACCCAAGTCACATCTGTACGTGACAACACCACTCATTATTGGCTTAGAATATGACAAAAAATTCCCCAAAAATGTGGTGCATTTTTTGTCACACGCTGTCACATCTTAGGCCATTCCCACTTCCTGATAAGACACATGCGTTTCCCTCAAAGCCTTGCATCCAAATTGTGGAATTGTAAGCATTTTCAATATATATTTAATAGGGGGAAAAAATGAAGAGGAGAAAAATGAAGCAAAAACATGAAAAAATTCAACACATTTTTGATGTTTTTTTCTACAGTGTTTTTTCGCTGCATTTTGCTTTCACTTTTGCTTTCTGCCTTAATTATACCAGAATTCTAGTGCATTGTGCTTAGTACAACTGCCCCAGTGTTTTGCAGCATTTAAGGCATTTTTGTTGCCCTTGTTTTTTTTTTTTTTGACATTATGAATTTTATTAAGTTTTCATAAGAAAACATAATAAGACAGAACAAAAAATAGCAAAAAGGTCAAGAACAGGGTTGGGGAAAAGGAAAAAAAGATGGAGGGAGGGAACGTGAGGGAAGACAACACTTGGAAAGCAAAAATGGGATCAGGGGGTAGGGAGGTGAACAAAAGACTCTGTTGCAGCAGAATCCTACAACAGGAGAATAACACAAAGTCAAACATATCACTGTCCACCGGTAAGGAGTGATTACCCTCCCTCAATGGTTTGTAAGTAGTCATGGTATCTAGGATAGTTTAGAATGGGTCATAGCAGAAATGAGAGGATAGAGAACTGAGAGAGAGTGGAGAAGGAGGTTTGCTGGATAGGGAGAGGGTCTAGGAAGGAGCAGTAGGGAAGGCGGGGTGGAATGCGGCAGTGAAATAGAAGGTATTCCAAAGGATCCATAATTGTTGGTGTGCACTGTCATCCTGTTTAAGTTCAGTGAGAAGGTCTTCAATATAGTGTATGTATAGAATCTCCTGCAACCAAGTCATCAAAGATGGAGGGGAGGTGGACTTCCATAACCTAGGAATTACGGATCTAGCTGCTACTAGTAAGAATCCTAAAAGTTTACGGATGTGTTTTTTAAACTTACAGGAAAAAATAGAAAGGAAGAGAGGGGCTGGGTTGCCCTCTAGTTCAACTCCAGTAATCGTTGCAATAATGCCTCAGACTTTGTTCCAGACGGGGCACAATAGAGGGCATTTCCACCAAATGTGCAGCATTGTACCCCGATCATCTACATTACATCTCCAGCACCGGTTAGAGGTGGAGGGGTAGATCTCATGTAGGACAGAAGGGACTCGAGAGAGGATTTTAAAATTGGTTTCTTGAGTTTTACAAGATATGGAGATGTTATGGCATGACTAAAAGGCAGAAAGCCAAACATGTGGTGGAAATGATCCCCCCAACTCCCGTTCCCAACTTGCCATGTATTTCGGCAGTTGGGTTGGTAGATGCATCTGTAAATATGCTGTATAAGAGAGAAATGGAATCAGTCGATGCAGATGGGGATAGGCAAGTCTGGGTTGCCTGAGACAGGAGCCATCAGACCGTCATTTGTGAACAAATGCCTGACAGCGCCATGAAGTCTACACACACCAAGCACTTGATGTGTGACGTAGGGAAGATCATGAGTGGCTCTATCCGACCAGTGGTGCTTATGAAGCCGTGGAAGGGCGGTGAGAGGAAGGGAAGATAAAGACCTCTCTAGGGTGACCCAGAGCTTAGAATGGGCGGAGTGATAACAATCAAGGATGTGCACAGTGACATCAGTAATGGGTACAGTCCGAGACAGCCAGGCCCCCTCTCTGTTTATATCTAGACATGATATGTTTTGCTATTCTGGGGGGTTTCAAGGCCTATATAAATATGGAGATGGTTCTTTGCACTGTGGAGAGGAATTCTTTGGGCAGAACGAAGGGAATTGTTTGAAAGAGGTAGGGGAGTCTGGGAAGTTTTTTCATTTTCAATAGGTTTATGTGACCAAGCCACGATAATCCTTTCATGTCCCAGCAGTTGAGGTCAGATTGGAGGGTACATAATATGACTAAGGGGAGTTCATCCTCGAAACGCGTAAGAAAACTCTTTGCTTCTGTCTAGCACAGAGGATTCCTCCGTGCCTTTTAAATGATCCTTTTGTTATGTTGATGAATTAAAAGTTACGTTTTATCTATACCTGACTGAACTGGCTGCTGGACACCATTCTTTCACACGTGGAGTTACTTCTTTGCCTCAAACCGAGGAGGATCTTGTCTGTGCCTTAGGAATCCCAGGAGGACGGTGTCTTTATTCAAACACTATTTCATGAGTTGGGCTGTGTGCTCATATATTTTTTTCCTTTTACGGTACATAATATGGGTAGGAAGTTCAATGAGTAAGTATCGGATAGAGTGGGAGTTGTACACCTAAGTATTTAATCGCTTTCGGGAACCAGTAGAAGGGGAAGGAGGAACGAAGCCTGTGGACCAAGGGTTTCGGTAGGGATATGTTAAGAGTGGTACTCTTAGAGAGGTTGATTTTGTAGTTACTATAGTAGGCGGCGATTTCTCCGAGGTGAGAGGAGATTGTTGTGAGCAGTTGAGAAAGAAGTTATTTGCAAATGCTGAGATTTTGAGATCTAAGTTCCCAACACTTTGGCCCAGTATTTCTGTATTATGCCAAATAACCATCAGTAGTTGTTCCATAACTAAAGTGTAGAGGATCAGGGAATGGGGACAGCCCTGGCAAGTGCCGTTGTGAATGGTGAGAGGGGAGAGAGGGGAGTTATATAAGGTACAAATATGGGCTAGCATAGTGGGGCCCATGCCTATCTGAGTAAGGCCCACCTCAAGAAATTTCCAGTACACCCTATCAAAGGCCTTCCAGCGTCCAAGGAGAGAAGCATCATGGGAGTCTGAGAGCATTCAGCATAGTGGATAGTAGAGAAGGCATTTAAGGTATTGTCCTGGTTTTCCCTGTGAAGGATAAAGCTCACTTGGTCAGGGTGTATCAGTTGGTTATCAATTTATCATTTAGTTTTGCGTCTGTATTGATCAGAGAGAGGCCTATAGCTAGAGTATTTGTCCTCTTTAGGCAAGACTGTAAAATAGGTATGAAGAAAGGATGGAGGTAAGGGTGTGTCAGGTGATACTGCATTGAAAGCTTTCAGCATGAGAGGGGATAGTTCAGTTTGTAGGGTTTTGTAGAGGCGTTCTGTAAAGCCGTCCGGGCCTAGGCTTTTGCCCATCGGTAGGTTTCAGATCCCCAGTTCTAGTTTGTATACGGTGAATGACATTTCTAAGTGGGACATGTCGTCTGTCTTGAGGGCAGGTAGGGCTGTTTATTGTTGTGTTTTGTTTTTTTAATGGAGAAGTCATAAAAGGATATAAAAACCTGTGGTTTCTAATTGCTTCACCCAGTTCTTCCTTTGATAACATGTCACACTATGAAAGTACATTTCAGATTTGGCTCTTGAAAAATGAAAGCTGCACTGTGATTGGTTGCTATGGACTAATTTTCAGCCACCAGGTATATACCTCTGATATTAGTTTAACTACAGGCCGCTGCTTTTGCTCCATCCATATACAGTATATATATATATATATATATATATATATATATATATTACACCAAAATTCTAGTCTAATCTTCTAGTCTTTCTAAGAATAACAGGGTCTTAGCAGTGGAAGAACTCTCTGGTAGAGATTTTTTCCCTCTTTCTAATGACATAGGTAAAAGGTGATTTGGATAGACTGCTGTGTCACAAATTGTCAGGATCTGATTTAGAGACCTTGCTTTTGTCAAGAAAGACAGTTGGACGTCTGCTTTAAAGAAGTAGTGGGAATATTTTCATCAAAGGTTTGAATTGAAAAACAGTAGGAGGTAAATATCTGAGATGTTGCTAAGAAAGCCTGCTATATCTGCACAATTACCATTAACAGTGGATGGCATCGGTTCAATGATGTAATTCAATCTGGTGTCCTACATTTTATCAGATCGTAATTCCAAACTGACATAAAGACTTTATAATACACAGTATGCTTATTTATATGTATTGTTTTTGTTTTAATTTTACCACCACAAACTCCTTTCCTTTTCTCTGCCAAGTCTAGTTGTTCTCTATCTAAATAAATGTCAAAGAGGCCAACAGAGCAAAAATAATCAATTTTATAGAGTCCTGTAACTTTTTCTTTTTCCACATTAATTGCATGGATTTTATTCAACTGCTCCTCACACTATGGTGCCTTGTCAAGATGAGAAGACTTGCAGACATCGGCTGTGTTGCCTGGAGTTTTAACTCCTGTTAGGGTCATCCATGTCAGACACATCATAGTGCAAGGCTAAATATACCACTTTTATCAGGTAGCAGCGGTTTAAAAAGTTATCTGCTGTAGATGTTCCCAAAGGTGACACCAGCAAATACATCAATTTGAACTGCATGTAAGGCAAACCACTTCTATTCTTTACCCAGTAAACTATATTTCTAGGCATCTCATAAAGAAAGGGTTAAGATGGACACTAGGACACTTTGAGTCAGCAATTCTCCAGGTCTGATGAACAAAGAAGAAATTACATGGTCTTCAGAAGGGTCAACTCCAGAGTCACAGTGAGTCTTCTTATGCCTCAGCTTCTTTAATCCATCCAGTATACTGTACACCAATAATTTTACAAGTATTGTTTTTGACTCGGATCTTGCTGCATTTTTGTATCTGTTTTTTTTTTTGGTCAATGAATGCCAAAGGCTAATGCCCCATGTAGGGAACCACAGCTAAAAAAAACACAGTGGAAAAAAAAAGAAGCAAAAACGGCATTTCTCATTGCGTTTTTACTGTGTTTTCCCCGCAGTTTTTCTGCAGTCCTGTAAAATGCAGTGTTTCTGCAATGTGGGCCTTAGCCAAAAATATCTCGCCACTTGTGAATATACTGTACTGTAGAAAGGAGGGAGGCAGATGTACTGTATGCCACAAAGATTGTCATTTGTTTCTTTTACTGACTTAATGACCAATAATATTTTTGCCTTCCCATATTCATAACCATAACAAACCATACCTTTTTTATTTTACCTCAATATATCTATATAAGGTCCTGTCTTGTTTGCAAGACAAGCATAATTTTTTGAGGTATCATTTTGTGTGTTGGTTACACTGTATGCATTAAACCTTTAATTTCAACAAAATTTCATTTTCCATAACCAACTTGCCTTCCCTATACAGTAATCCCTTAACATGAGAATGGGCTTTTTGTGCTTTTACAAGCATTGCAAGCAAGTGACCTGCACTTTCCCCTTCCACAAAGTTTTTCTGCATCATCTGCATGAATCTTTTCTGGTCTGCCGTAACCAATAGTTGATCTCTATAATGTTGTTCCACTTCCAACTACAATGCCGCAGACTCAGGGGTGGAGATGGATATACATCTGGTTTCCATATCTAAGACTCAGAGAAATTCAGTAAACTGCCTATTTTTGGTTTTATGGGCATTAATCTTCCCAATATAGTGTCCCTTGAGATAGACCCTCATAAAGTCCCATACCACCCTTGGCTGTGCTGTCCCTGCATTCAGTCTAAAGCAGTTCTCAATAACATTAGCACTAGTATTACATAGATCCAAAAGATGTAGCCAAAATGGATGCAGTCTCCAAAGCCCTCCCTGGAGACGATGAGGAGTCCCCAAGTGAAACTAAAGCTACAGAAGTAGTGATCCGATTTACTTCTGGGGAGATAACAAATGAAACATATACTAGACATCATCGGTATGTCCTGATTGGAAGATCAATACTGGACAGAAATCGATGAAATCCGAATATCACAAGTATTGCCTCGTATCGGCATACTGCAGATGCCTTAGATCACACATGCCAAGCTAATCTATCAGCTTGGCCAATGAGGTCGGGGCCTCTGAAGGAACAGGTGGAGTGGAATTATGTCTGTCGAGGGACACTGAAAGTACTTGATTATAGTCTCCTGTTAGTAAAGTTGGGGCATCTGGGAATGAGGCATAGAATGACACTCTCTCTTTAAGAATCACTGAAGAAAACAGTGGAGCCGTTATATTGTAGATTGTATGTGAAATGACACAGTAAAGTCATACAAATCGGCCTTCTTGATCAATAAGAGACAATACACAATGGTAGGGGATTGCTCTATGAATACAGATTGACACACCCCTAGCATGTGTGGAGTACATGGAGTGATAATCATGGGACATGCTCTAAGGAGCAATGATGTATTTTCTTTAGTTAAGTGCGTCTATGCCAAGATAATCGCTGGTCGATAACTTTGCAAGCTAGAAAATATAGCATGTCTCTTCGCTGAGTCCCCAGTGCAGCGAATGCTCCAACATATCAAATTAGAGACAAAGGCCATAGTGAGTCTGTTTACCAATACCTAAAGATTAATGCCATATCTCAGTAAATTGTCCCATAGTAGGAGGTTTGGGGGGAGGGTATTTGGCAGACATCAATTTTGCTCCTAAGTACATCAACAATAAAACTCAAAAAGAGAAGTAGAGAAAACACATAACAAAAGATATGTCCCCCGAGGAGGTAAAACAGGGGGCAGGATCCCATCTCTTAAGTTGCAGGATAAGACAAACTTAAACCATCATCCTTCAGCATAACATTGTTGGTACCAGTAATATAATGTTGTACCGTGTTAGTCATAGAAAGTAGTGGAAGAGTGAAGAAATCAGGCTATACCTTTTAGAGGCTAACTGAGTATATTTGATAGTAAGCTTTCGAGAGTCTAGCTCTCTTCTTCAGCCATACAAGTCAATCTATTATTTACAGCCAGGCTATACCATACAATCGTATTTGCTCCGACAAAGCAGACATGGACAAGCACCTCCTGGATCTGAGGACGAAATTTCTCCGATTGGGATACAAACCAAAAGTGACAGACAACCAATTAAACAAAGCGGCAGCCATTAACAGAGACAGTCTGCTCACATATAAAGAGACCCAGAAAGAAGCCCAAGTGACCATAGTTGTCACCTACAACCTACATCTGGAAATCCTACGAAGGATTGCCAAGGATCTCCAACCTGTACTACATAGGGACAACAGAGTCAAAGACATATTTCTATTCCCCCTCTCCTTTCCTTTCAACAACCACCAAACCTGAGGCGTATTATTATCCAGGGTGCCCTGAAGGCCCCAACTGAAAATGGCACCTCACCTTGCCTGCAAAACAGGCGCATGAACTCACACAGATTCACCATTAATAACAGCAGAACAGATCTCCCAGTGGCCACACATTTCTCCGGAGAAGACCACTCTATTGAGGATTTGCGGGTTGTGGTTTTAATGGGCCATTTTAAGATGCAGAGGGAGAGAAAGGAATGGGAATATAGGTTAATGCAAAAATTTCAAACTCTGCAATTTGGACTTAATATTCATGCCAGTTTCATGTCACACTATGTATGAACTGTGAGGGTAACAAATCACCACCTGATTGCAAACAGATAACAGCAAAAATTACTGATCCCTCCGTCATGCCCCACAAGTTTCCAGATTGTTTATCTCTTGACCTGTTGTAACTAACTTCTCTAATTATATAGCATTTTGATTTTCTTTAAAGATTCTAAGATCCTTTGAAGATCAAGGTCTTGTGTGTATAAAGAGTCTGTGAATTTTCAGTTTATTGTATTGTCTGAATGTCTGAAGAAGAGAGCTAGACTCTCGAAAGCTTACTATCAAATATACTCAGTTAGCCTCTAAAAGGTATCGCCTGATTTCTTCATTGTTGGCACCAAACAGATCTCCTGCAGATAGTGCAAATAGAACAGTAACAGTCATGACAGTTCGAAGCAATAACATAAGTACCATATGAAACTCTGTAACAAGTAATTCCTAGGAAGTTAGGCATATGTGTGACCAGTATGCCCAAGCACATCAGTAGTAGTGCATATTACTCTCCCTTCTACTAAAGCCAGAATTATTCCGTGAGCACTCAACAACATCTAAGCATCATTGAGAGGAGTCTCTGGCTTCTCAACTAATCCTCTGTTCGTTAGCATCCAGCTATCATGTAGTCTCAGTTGGATTAGTAAACATATGGGAGTCCCCCAGGGCTCAGCTTTGTGGGGTATAGAATAGTATAATTCCGGAGTGCTCTCAAGCAATGTTTCACATCCTGGTACTGGGCCCTGCACTTCTGAATCTCAGCTGAGAAGTCTGTAAAGATAGAAATGCGGTTTCCATCTATAAGGAGAACCGCCTTGTCTAGGGCCTCTATGAGAATTATATCTCTGTCTCGATAGTGTAGTATACGAATAAGCATGGGCCTGGTTGGCCACAGGCAGAGCTCTGACTGGGTCTCAGAGGGCCCTCTCAATAGCAAATAATGGAGTCAAAGTCTCTTTTCGAAACTTTGAAATAAGCCAGTTCTCAATCAACTCAGTGGGTCGTTGGCCTTCAGCCTTCTCCGGAGCTTCTATGAGACGCAAGTTATTGCACTGAAGTCTATTGTTTAAGTCATCCGACTTGCCCAGATCTCTTTGCAAAGGGGGTAATCTATCTTCCAATGTGCTAACACAATCTTCTATGTGTTCTTTCACCTTTTGCAGGTCATGTCTTATCAAACCAATGATTTCCTTAAGACCTTCCATATGGTCGCTGAAAGAGGTATCACACTAGGTTATAGCAGCATAAACACCTTTTAGAGTGCGGTCCTCTATACGTGATTGCAATTTCATGCTAACAGAAGGTGTTGAAGGGGCACAGTACCCACATAACCTTGGGTCCAACTTGCTTTTCTTTCCTAATTACCCCCCAGGGTATGATGAGGGGAAAGGGGGATCAACCCCTGTCCTCCTTCCACCCTGGGATCGGCACTGGCTCGCTTTGCCTGGACTTCACCCAGGACCTCCGCTGTACCGCAATTCTCCAAAATAGCACCAGTCTCATCTTCCTCTGCACCTGGGTTGGTGCAAAACCTGCCTCCCGCTGAATCTGCTGTCTGGAGGGATCCTCCTGCCTTACCTCTCTCCCTTGTCCTGTCCAGGGCCACAACTAGCCAGCTAACCTGCTCTCAACCTGAGGGGTTGCAGACTCCACTCCTTACAGAGCTCTGTGACATGCTGGTAGCACTATGTACCAGAGCTGACCTGGAGGTTCAAGTAGCAAGATTGGAGAAGAGACATGCCCAAGACTTGGCAGATATCAAAACATCAGTGGCCTCTCTATCCACGGTGGTCATTCAGCTTCAACACCAGTCGGAAGACTTGGAACAGATCATTACGCAGTTATCTGCCACAGTCTCCTCTCATGCCACCACTCTGCGTGACCTGGCGCTACGTCTACGAGGTAGGCAGAATATACTGAGATAGATGGATGGTAGGTGTCAGCAGGACACTGACCATCCATCTATCTCAGTATATTATTATGGGTATGTACCTTCACAAAGGTTATCGATTATAAGACTGAGTTACTTTCTATCTATATGCATTGGCTGTTTTCACTTTGTAGATACAGTATGTTGTTACTGGATTCTACTCCACATTGTAATTTGGGCCCCTATAAAAGTTATTCACAGCATGGTATATCATCGGCCTCTTTTGTGACATGGTGTTTTCTATTTATTTGTTACACTGTGTATGTCCAATGTAATATCTATATGTAAATATATCTATGGATACATGGTCAGTGTCCTCTGTCTGACACCTTTTTCATTGTCCTCTTGTCTATTTTATTGTCATACATGTAGTTTTTTTTTAAATTGTTTAAATAAATTTATATTATTTTTATATATTTTGCTTTGTACATTGAGTATCCTTTCCATTTTCTGTGGTTTTCTATACTGTATATTGGTATCTTGGATATGTTTAAATATGGAGGCTTGCTGTACCTTCTGTTTTGGTCAATGTAGGTTTTTCACGTGATGTGTTATTCGCCCATTACCGATCATACCATGTTTTTGTCTGTATGTTTACAAAATTATTTTGCAGAATTCTGAGGCCCTTAATGTTTCCCTTGCTACACACATGGCAGATTTCCTCGCCATGGCCTCCCCTTTTTACTGGTCTATCTCCTCCCTTAAATACCTAGGGGTCCATCTTACAAGTTGTCCCTCGGTTCTCTACCAAGCCAATTTCCTGTCCATGCTACAATCCTCTAAATTTGATCTTGAGAGGTGGTCCCTTTGTACATTCACCTGGTTCGGTAGATGCTCCATTTTTAAGATGAATGCCCTCTCTTGGATACTCTACTTCCTCCAGACCCTCCCAATCTCTGTTCCCAGGGAATTTTTCTCTAAGCTCTCCTCTCTCCTAACTAAATTCATGTGGACTAATATACCCGCATGGATGGCGAGGTCGGTTTTGTTTCGTCCAAAATCTGTGGGCAGCGTGAGGCTTCTGAAAATTTACTATGTCTCCACACACATCTCTCAAGTGGTTGATTGGCATCGTCATGGTGATTCTAAATTATGGGTGGGTTTGGAGCCCTCTTTTTCCACGACCCCTCTTACTGCACCCTGGCTACCAACTATCCCATGTGACCTACTTATTCATCCTACCATCTCCTCCACCTTGCAGGTAGTGTCACATACCTTTGCTACCACTCATCTCTCCCCCCAACCCTCCCTGATGTACCCGATTCTGCGTCATATGGCTTTCACTTTGGGTATTGAGGTTCCCCTCTTTCTACAGTGACCTCGAGCTGGTCTTCACAGGGCCCATCAGTTTCTTCGCAATGACATGTGGATGCTGTCACAGGATTTACAAGATATCACCAAACCCTGTCCCATAGATTTTTGGAGAACCAATCGACTCTATAATTTCCTAACTTCCATACCCAAACCCTCCTCGTTTACTCACTCTAAAACCGACTTTGAGTCTTTGTGTTTGGGCTCTGGTGCGGCTCGCTGTGTCCTGTCTCTCATATATGTTATGTTGGGATCTCCCCCTGATCCCCCCTTCCACCGGTGTACTTTTGTGATTGGGAATTGGGTCTCAGTTTCTCTGAAGCCTCTCATACTGGTGCTGCCCCACACTGCAACACTCTCTATATATTCTGGAGCTGTCCCTCCCTGGCTGGTTTTTGGCATGAGGTTTGAAGAATCACCTCTTCCGTTACAGATCTTACACTCTCTTTTTCTCTGGGGTGCTTCCTGCTTCATCTGAGTGACATACCTCTACAGTCATACAGGGTTTCCCTGGTTTGACACTTGCTTAATGCTGCCTAAGACTGCGTGTCTGCCCTGTGGAGACATCCGGAAACCTCCCTCTATCAGAGCAGATACCCTTCAAAACCAGCGGGCATTGCAATAATCAACACCTATAAGTACCTAGGTGTGTTCCTCAATAAAAAGCTGGACTGGGGAGATCACTTGGATGCACTGTACAGGAAGGGCCACAGCAGGCTCTACCTGCTTAGGAGGCTGAGAGCCTTTGGAGTCTGGGGAGCACTTCTTAGGGCCTTTTTCAACTCTGTAGTGGCATCAGCTATCTTCTTTGGAGTAGCCTGCTGGGGGAGTGGCATATCAACAAAGGATAGGAATAGACTCGACAAGCTGATTAGAAGGACCAGCTCTGTCCTGGGGAGCCCCCCTGGACTCAGTGCAGATGGTGGGTGACAGAAGGATGCTGTCCATGGTGAGCTCCATGCGGGAGAATAACTCCCATCCGATGCATGAGACCGTGATAGCACTGGGCAGCACTGTCAGTGACCAACTACTCCACCCTAAGTATGAGAAGGAGCGCTATTGGAAGTCTTTCCTCCCCGCTGTGGTTAGGCTGTACAACCAACACTGACCTAAGTGGAGATCACTTCATACAGAGATCTGAAAGATCTTTACGTTGTGGTATCCCTTCTACTACTTTTTTACCTGTACTTTTTATCTGTACCTACTGTCACTGTAATGCCTCTACCTTGGAGCTTTTTGTATATATTGTATTTGTATTGTATTATCTATGCAGCTGTAACACAGGCTCTGGGGGAGAAAGTGGAGGAGTTGCGTCTGATGTAGAATATGACGACCCAGCTACATGACCATCATCACTTCTTTATGAAGAGATGGCATTATTATATAATATATCAGGACTCTGCTGAATACAAGTCCATGATACTTTCAACTTGATGGTGACCTGTGGGTTGCCTTCTCCTGTCCTGAATCCCCTCCCTTTTTTTTTTTGTTTGTTTGTTCATCTTACTCTCCTTTCTCTCCTTCCTTCTACCTTCCATTCCTTCATCCCCTTTCTCATTCCTCCCCCTTTTGTCTTTACTTCCCACATCGTTTATGGTTATTCCCCCTTCCATATGAGCTTGCTCATCCGTGGAGAGGCATTTTTGTCTATATGCATGATTTCCATACTGTTTAATACCTATGTTTTGAATAGGTTATACATAAAGAATTTACAAAAAAAAGATCCCTCCCTTGGAGATCTATATAGGATTAAGTAGATAATTTGTTAATGTAAAAAAACAAAAAAAACAAAGAAAGGAGACAATTATGAATTTGTGAACATATTTAATTTTTCTCAAATGACAGTAAACCTATTCCAAATGCAGAGTGCACTCATTCATACAATCCAACAAAGTCTAAGTAAATTTTTGCTAATGATTGCTGTACAAACAACATGAGATCAAGGTTGTGCTGTCAGTAATATGTCTATCACTGAATAAAAAAAAAATTACTGTAATTGACCATTTAATATCTCCAGGATAAAAGGGGAAAATGTTCAGGGAACTCCACTATCTAGGGCCTCCACAAATAAACAACAAACAACAGTACAGATCAGATGCAGTCATGATTAACACAGGGAAAATCCATATTACAGAGGTAATGTTTCCTTGGACAGAACACATTCTCTTTTTTCATCTTCTCCATTTGGTGCAGAACACAATTAAGTTTTCCAACAAATATCTTTTTTCACATCTACATAATCCTCTCCATCCTGGTGCCCTAACAGGGACATTCTGCTGTTACTCCTAATACTGTCCCCTAAATACTGCAATACTTACATACAGATAGCCCCCCCCCCCTAAAATTATTGCTACCATACAGTGGTATATGGGCACTGCAATACACTGTCACTATACACTGGTACACAAAGTACTTTTACACCAATGTAATTTCACTACGGTGCATGTCATATACTGGCACTATATGGTACTTTAAATAATTGCCATGTATCCCATGACACCTCATGTAGTGGTACCTAAGAAACATGAGCTGGTCTCCATTGTAATGAGCCTCATCATCCACATCTGTACATTATGCCACCCGCACACTCACATCAGCTGCTGCCTGCAGTAAGGAGCCAAATGAGACTGGAGAGGTAGCTGCCTGTAATGTGAAACAAACTTGACTGGAGGAGGGCGTGCCCCAATAAACCCCTGTCCTAAATCTACCCCTGATCATCTGTTCATTATGGTGATGCTGAAATGTGGGGCACTAGGCAAAAGATCCTGGGCTTATGGCCCAGATCTTTTGCCCTAGCAACACCCCTGCATTTGGGTATGACCAACACACAATAAATATTTACTAAAAATGTCCGCACATTATATGACATACTAAGGAAAAGAAACCTAACAATTTTTTTGTGAAAGTTTTATCAGCAATTTTTATTCCCAGTTTTTAAGGACCAAAATACACCAAATGACAAAAAATACACCCAGATAGAAATGTCAGATCGCTGCTAATCTTGGTATGCAGTATCCAGACACTGGGTGTTACCACAAGAAGCTATAAATTTGTGTTCCCCACTGCCCTACAGAAAGGCTCTCAGAGACTACTTTGGGTTAGTTACCTCTTGACTGCTTGACCGCTAGATATGTTTTTATGACACACTTCAGGACATTCTGCCCAGGTGACAGATTTAAGTGCATCATTTGAATGAGAGTAGGAAAGAAGGTTGGTCATTTTAACAAATAGCTCCTCCATATAAATTATTCTGACCTAGCTGTTAGGAGATGTTAGGGAGCAATGGGTTTGGTGGTGGCACACACATGGCAAACAGACTCCATATGGCCCAGATAGATCACCAGTAGAGAGGATCACTTGATCAGCCAACAAGCACAAGCAGCTCCAACAACTTTCTTGTCCACGATCCAGACACAGATGGTACCTTCATTACAGACGCCTGTCTCTGCCTGGACCATTTCCAGGTGCTTAGCAGAAGTAAATTTGGCTTCACAGTGCCAAATATGTGTCCTGCCATTGACAACCAGCCACTGTTCCCTCCATTTGCAGTGGTGTCATGAATGAGAAACCTGTACTACAGAACCACATTGTCTTTAGTAAGGAATGGAGGTTCTCTTTGGGACCAGACAATGGTTGTGTTCGATTATGGAGGCCTTGTATAGAGTGCTTCAATTCTGCCTTTGCTGTGGGGCGACAACTGCTGGAGAGCCATTGCTTCTGATATTCGTCAGACCTCCACCTAGTAGTGATATGAGGGCCACTGACAGTTTAGGGCAGTGATGGCGAACCTTTTAGAGACTGAGTGCCCAAATTGCCACCCAAAACCCACTAATTTATCGCAAAGTGCCAACACAGCAATTTAACCTTAAATTAACCAGGATCTATTTTATAGTTACTGTACAATATTATTACAGCCTGTAATAATATCACATGTCTGCTATAAAACAGATACTGCGTGATATAAATAGTGAAGGGCCCCCAGACAGTACAATTCGCTCCAAAGTGGCCCCCAGAAAGTATTATATGCTCCAGAATGGCCCCCAGACAGTATTATATGCTCCAGAGTGGCCCCCAGACAGTATTATATGCTCCAGAGTGGCCCCCACTCAGTATTATATGCTCCAGAGTGGCCCCCATACAGTATTATATGCCCACAGTGGCTCCCACACAGTATTATACGCTCCACAGTGGGCCCCCACACAGTAGTATATGCTTCACAGTGGGCCCCTACACAGTAGTGTATGCTCCACAGTGGGCCCCCACACAGTAGTATATGCTCCACAGTGGGCCCCCACACAGTAGTTTATGCTTCACAATGGACTCCCACACAGTAGTTTATGCTTCACAGTGGGCCCCCACACAGTAGTATATGCTTCACAGTGGGGCCCCACACAGTAGATTATTCTTCACAGTGGGCCCCCACACAGTAGCTAATGCTTCATAGTGGGCCCCCACACAATAGTATATGCTCCACAGTAGGCCCCCACACAGTAGTTTATGCTTCACAGTGGGCCCCCACACAGTAGTTTATGTTTCACAGTGGGCCCCCACACAGTAGTATATGTTTCACAGTGGGCCCCCACACAGTAGTATATGCTTCACAGTGGGCCCCCACACAGTAGTTTATGCTTCACAGTGGGCCCCCACACAGTAGTTTATGTTTCACAGTGGACCCCCACACAGTAGTATATGTTTCACAGTGGGCCCCCACACAGTAGTTTATGCTCCACAGTAGGCCCCCACATAGTAGTATATGCTTCACAGTAGACCCCACACTGTAGTTTATGCTACTTACCTAGTCCCACGAAGAGCTGTAGTCCCATGAAGAGCGTCCTCCTTTTTCTTATCACAGGCGCTGATGACTTGATCACGCCTGCGTCAGGACAGAGGTTACACTCTGCAATCAGTGTAAGCCGTGGTCCTGTGGACCGCGGCCTACACTGACAGCTCAGCTATATGTGCATTTGCACATACAGCTGAAAGAAGCGATCATGAAGTGCCATAGGTTCACCATCACAGGCTTAGGATGTGCAAGACATCCTGTGGCCACATGTGTTGGCTCTCATGGCATGGCTTCCAACTGGCATTTTGTAGCAGGTTAATGCTGCACAGGCAGGATTTTGCAGGAATGTCTCTGCCAGACTGCAAAACTTCCTTGGCCTACCTGGTTGTCAGACTTATTGCCAATCAAGCATTTATGGATCCAGCTGGGATGCCAGCTGCGACAACCTAGGAGTATGCAGGATCTACAGGCCCAGCTGTAGCATCTGTGAGCAAGTGTGCCACAGAGTACCACACTCAACCTATATGTCACCATGCCCAACTGTATCTCATCTTGTATCTAGGCTAGAGGCAGCTCAACAGGGTACATTGGTTTTCCCCTGATGCCTTAGTGTCAATTTTTTAAGCATTTTGTGCAGCATATTGAGGTTTTTACATCTACTTGTCTTACTTGAAAGATGTTTTATCATAGAGATCTATCAATATTTTTTTCCATAAACTAGAGACTTCACAAGGGATATACAGTATAGTACAAGGTTTCAGTAAGATTAGAAGCGAAGGCAGATCAGACTGAGTATTGAACCTCCTGTTTCTGTTTCCTAGTGTGTGTGCACTTAATCTTTCATCCAAATATGAAGGCACATACAGTACATTGAAAATACAACACAATGAGGAAGTATACCTTTAAAACCTTCTGGTTACTTTAGTATTTTTTTGCAATATTCTGTTTCACACGATGAAATATTAATGCATAGATCAATGAAAATGCTCAACAGGTGTATGTGAAATTATATCTCATAATGCTTTCCCACTAATTGCCAACAGCTGCCAATGCCCTCAATGAAACATGATCCTAGAAGATGAAAATGATAAAATATTTCAATAGCAAGCCTGTAAGTGCCAATTTCCACTGAAATTAATTAGAACACTAATCCAATGCACTCAAAACAGAACCACTACAGGTTTTTTTGACCTATAACTAAATCACAACTATCAGCCAATAATATTGTTATATACCTGAATTCAGAATTTGCATGTTAATTCCCTTAAATGCTACACAATCATAGGAAATTATTTAACTTTTCCTCTTAAGATAGAGAAATTTGGCTTATGCTACAGTCATTGAAATAAATTTGTTACTTTGACCTTTAACACAAATGTAGACATTGGCTGAAATAATATTTAGCAACTGATATTTTGTAGACCTCACACTTAGTGAGATAACAGCATTTGGTGTACTTAAGAACTGTAGTGGACCACTTATACTGTTTGTGCCACAGTGTTTATATGATAGAACAATAATAGTCTTTCCCACATTCCTTATGTATGATTTTGGTTGAGCTTTGCTTTTCTTACAGATCGTACATTGCATTGCATAGTTGACTCATGACTAAGTGGAACTTCCCAGTTTAAATATCAAACGCCTCTCTGATTTGGCAGGACTGCTAAGCTTCTAGGTCCAGATGACACATTCATCAAATATATCAATGTACAAGTCCTGTCTTAATGATTTAAATAGAGTTCTTATATAGATTTTTTACATATACTGTATACAATATATATACAGTGAGGTTTGTGTGATAGAGGTAGGCAAAATGGGCTAAGAACAGACAAAGACATCGCGTATAAAGTTCAAAATAGGGCTTGTCTGTGTTCTATTTGAAAGTCCAAAAATAAAAAAAATTGCCTATTTGTTTTTGTCAAATACAGAAAAAAAAAAACCAAAAAGCACTAAGTAACATGTAAAGTCCTTGACCACATCAGGTGTCTTCCCACCCAGTACTGGTGACACAGTAAGGCCCCTTGCAGACGACTGTGGGCGAGATCTGTGTGCTATCCTTGTTTTTCGTGGATAGCACACTGACCCATTCATTTCTATGGGCACATGCACACGACCATGTTTTTCACTTATCAGTGTGCGATCCGTGATTCCGCACCGCGTCAAATAGAACATGTCCTATTCTCTTCAGATTTTGCGGGACAGACTCGCCAATAGAAGTCTATGGGAGACTAAAAACCTAGGACAGCACTCTGATGTACTCATTGTGTCATCAGTGTGCCATCAGTTTTTGCGGACAAGCTAGGGACATCATTAGATGTCACCTGTGTTTTTTTATAGTGGATCCACAAACTAGGAGCACACACTAAGGGCACACTGAAGACACTCTGTCAGTGTTTGCGGACCTAGTTCACTGATGCTGAAGAAACACTGAACACACACTGAAGACACTCAGTCCGCAAAATCTGAAGACTAATTACTAGTTTGCTGACTGAAAATACACACGTTGTCTGCAACTATACTTAAACAAGGTTTACTCACAAGCATACTATTTTCTCCTAGACTTTGTAGTCCCAGTTCACAACCAACACACTGAGCCCTCAGACAGTTGGGGAATTTATCAAGCCCTGCATAATAAAATTCTGGCATTAAAAAATTTGCAAAGTACAGATTTTTGACTTATTTGAAACACAATTTTGCAAAATTTTTCATTTTTTACTCTGCTCACTCCATTTTTGAAAAGTGGTGGAAAAGTGGGTGCAGTTAGCCTGTCCCTCTCTGTCTCTGTGTACTCCATATTTATTAAATGCATGTTTTTAAAAAGTTGCAAAAATTGTTGCAATCTCTCTCCAGTCAGAAGATTAAGTAACATCTCATGTCAGAAGTGTTAGACTTACCCTGCATTCACACAATCGAGTTTCTCCTGTGAAACTTGGTCCGTGTGTTTGCCGAATTTACCTGCCTGAACAGTATGCCTGGAGAGGGACTCCTAGCAATACGGTTATCTATGCTGCTAGAAGTCCCTGCCTCCTAACGACCTACTGTCCTATACTATAATCAGTACAAAGGAGAAACTCAGTCTCGTGAATGAGGGGTTAGGCAACATTCACATAGTGGTTAAAAAAATGGCTATGGAAAATAGACAAATGGTCAAATGGTCTGTTTTTTTACAGTTATTTTAAATCTGTGGGGTACCCAATGTCATGGATCCTTCATAGAGTTCAATCTATTGCGAGAATTCATAAAAACAGAAGAAAATAAGGCATTTCAAAAAGTCTTGTGAATACACACACTGAAATAAATGCTCTGAAAACGTCCATCACACAGTCGTTTTTGATGCTTATGTGAATAAGGCCTTAATCATGTGCAAAATGTATCAAACACCATCCAACAGTTGATAAATTTGGCACAAATTCTGTCAGTGCAGACTTCAGCCAACCTGACCTTAGTCTAAGGCCCCAGGCAGCATTTTTAGCTCTGCTAAACACAGCAGAAGAAAACACTGAGTTTTACAGTACCAGGAAAGAATGAGATTCGGGTTAATCTCATTCACACATTGCGGAGAAAAAGAGCTGTGGAAAAGTTGCGTTTTGAAAAACGCAAGCATTTTTGAAAAACACAGCATGTTGATTTTGGCTGCAAAAAATAAAAATTCCTCCAATGATAAATGCCCCCTACTGCATCTGCACCTATTCATCCACATAGCCTGCAGTGGATTATCCAGCAGCTTAGTCCTAATGGCAGAAATAGACTAGGAATTGGGGAACCTGCCCTGGATTCTCCCTATGCAACTCCACACTCCTTTTGTCTATCCTGGAAAATCTGAATGGTTGTGATGTGGTGAGATTGAATGATCCTATCATTAACATTAATAACTAAATTGCTCAATTGGGGGGAAATTTATTTAGTTTTTAAAGGAAGTGAATCTGTGCAAGTGGCTGATCGTGCTAAATACTCTTATTTTTGGCTGTCCAGCGGCCAAAAATTTCCAACAGTCATTTGAAATTTTAAAAATTATGAGTAATTTCAAATGGCTGTTCACAATATTTTTAGCTTGTTTTGGGCTTTTGAAAGATTAATGTGCATAGCAAGCTTTAGACATGAGAATGAGAGGATATATATATCTTCACTCATTGATATTCCCTGCTCAAATTAATATTTTGTATATTATATTGTGTAACTTGAAAAATTGCAGACTGGGATGGAATTGTACAAAACATAATTTGTGATTTTCCTATAGCTTTTGCTTTAATGGCAAAATACATTACTTGTATTCTATAGGATCATAGTATTTACAAATTTAGGCTGAGGCCCCACGTTGCAGAAAAGCTGTTTTTTTGTGACAGATTTTGCTGTGGTTTGAGTGGATTGAGCAGAAGATAGAAGTATAAGTACTTCCTATGTATCCCCCATTCCTTTTGTAGACATTCTCAGCTTTGGCTAAAAAAAAAAAGCATCAAAATCTGCAACAAAAGAAGCTGCTTTTCTGCAACGTGGGGTCTAAGCCTCATGCAGTTTTTTCATATGTTTCTTATGTGAAGGAATATTGAATGCATGTAAATGTAGATATACTTTAAAATTTTTTGGAAGTTCTCAGAACTCATTTTAGCATATTTCGGAGGCACAGTGATAGGCTAAGGACTAAAACTCAGTTAAAATTATCATAATGTATAGCTAACAATATAATACATGACTCTGAATGTTTTTTTTTCCTGGAAATCTTGAGTTCTTGAGGCAGTTCACTGACTTCTCCCGTTTATACAGTTTGTAGTCCTACAGTATATGCAGCCCGTAACGATTAACTTCATATGCATAATATGAGAACAGACACGATTTCTCAAAAGATAAAGCAGTTTATCCCTATGCAGTATGCGAATTTGCTTCTTTCTACCAAATGCATTGACTTACAGAAATTTGATTAAATGCTTTAAATTATTCTTGTCAAGAGCTTAACATTCATGTACCCTTGAGGAATATAATAATATTCAACATTATTCTGTTTCTTTCTCCTCTGTTCTTAGTAAATGAGCTTAGATTGTAAGTGCAAGCCATAAATAGTTTCTTCCCACACTAAGTGATCTTGAAGTCTATGGTTAATAGCATAAACAAGGATGTATAATCAGTGTTTTGCCATATTGTGGGATAATGCAATAATCATATTTATTACAAACACATGTCAAAGAGAATTGTTACAAAAGAATTCTCTCATTGTCTACGCCACAGAGGACATCTGTTGTATATTTATTTCATGTAAGTTAATAAGGCTTTGAGTCTGACTAAATAAGTAAAGCAATTTTAAGAATAATTTTTCCAGTGTACAATCCAAAACATCCACATGGTTGATATTTACCAAGCAGAAATGTTGCAAGGTTGCCGAGACATCTAGACATCTTAAAGTAAAACTATTCTTAAAATATGTTATGCTTTATTATTTTCAAACAATGTGCACATTATTTTGTTTCCAAGAGCATACTTTAACCAAATTATATATTTACATAAAAAAACACAAATCAGCAATAAATAATTGACTACCTTATTTTAGGGTTAGGGTTAATCAAAATGTGTGTTTGTCACCAATTACAAGTAAATTATTACATTGTTTTCATCTCCCAAATTCTGAAAAGAAAAAAATACAACAGGGCGCTCCCTTGTGCGGGACCTTAAATGTACAAGTGAAAAAAATCCCAGGCTCCCCTTATAGGTGGAAAATTACCTTGAGGTGTTGTGTGATACAGGAAAATTGGGTCCAGCTTTGTGTTTTTTGTGAAGATTCACACACCCATATTATTTTTCATCTCCCAGTTATTCTTAAAGTGATTGTCCCATGACAACTCCTTTGATACCTTTAAAACCTGTCAATCAGACAGGTTGTAAAAGAAAGGTAAGGGTGTGACCTCTAATACCCCAAATGTTTCTGAGAATAATTGTATTTTAGTCCTCATTTTCAGTTGGAGAGTAGGTTAAGCATAAGGCATAGCAGCTTTGTTCAGCAATTGTGGGAGTCCTAGATGTCAAACCCTCACATACCTAAAAACTTTTATACCTTTTTATAACATGAGCAAGCCCTTTAAGTAACTACATTTCTCCAAAAATACAGCCTATGTTTTTCAAACTTTTTAAACCTCTACCAATGTAAAAGGGCTCCCAACTATTAGCTCTTATTACTGGGGCAACTAGCAGACAAGTGCTATTTGTATTACTGTAGGTAAAATGAAGTAAATGGACTTCCATGTAATGCACGTATGAGCTACATTTTTCAGAAGGAACACCATTCATTGCAGTCAGGGGCTATAGGCAATACAAGGGTTGCAGTTTTGGAAATCACAGCATGTCAATTATGCCTTCGGAAACACCGGCGGTTTCCCTATAGGTATAATGATCTCATAAAGTCCACGGAGCAAACCTCTGCGGATGTTCTGTGAAAAGCACTGTGGAAAAAACTCGATGCATTGCCACTGCGGTTTTTCCCACGGCGCTTTTTTTTGCTGTGGCCCGCTACATGGAGCCTTAGCCTCATAAAGGAAAGCCCAGAAATAGGGCCGATACACAATGGCATTTATATATCCTAATGGGATAGATAGAAACAGTTGTTTAACACAGACCAAGCTTTCTAATTTGTGCTTCAATAGATGTCAATATGTTGAAGTGTCTAACTGAGAGTATTGGCCATTTATCAAAGGTAAAAAAAAAGAGTGGTACATATTAGGATCAAAAGCTCCCAAATGTGTGTGAAGGTGTTTCTTGGGCTTAAATTTCAGAACATATTTCATATAGAAACATACTTGTGTATAAAACAAACAAGGATTAAAATGAATGCTATAAAATTGCTACCTACCAGGGGCGTAACTACCGGGGTAGCAGTGGTAGCGACTGCCACAGGGCCCGGAACATTACGGGGCCCGGAGCCCTGTGGCAGTCGTTACTGCGAACCCCACAAACACTGCTATCGTTATACTCTGGGGTCTTTTGAGACCCCGGAGTATAACGATCGGGGGCCCAGGTGAGGTGAGCGAACATAAAAAACACTGTAACTCACCTCTCCGCAGCTCCGCAGGCTTCGGGCCTGTTTGGTGACGTCCCAGACGTCAGCCGACGTCATTATGCGTTGCGACGCCGGCCTGGATCGCGCGAGATCCGGTCCGACATTGAAGATGACCGAAGTAGCGCACGGGAGTGCACCGGAGCGAGGAAGAGGTAAGTTGCAGTGTTTTCTATGTTTCTATCCTCCCCTGGGTCTCCGATTATTATACTCTGGGGTCTGAAAAGACCCCAGAGTATAATAATCGTTCATGGGTGGTCCACTATGGGGCATAATACTGTGTGCAGGGGCCACTATGGGGCAAACTACTGTGTGCAGGGGCCACTATGGGGCAAACTACTGTGTGCAGGGGCTACTATGGGGCAAACTACTGTGTGCAGGGGCTACTATGGGGCAAACTACTGTGTGCAGGGGCTACTATGGGGCAAACTACTGTGTGCAGGGGCCACTATGGGGCATAATATTGTGTGCAGGGGCCACTATGCTGCATAATACCGTGTCCAGGGGCCACTATGGGGCATAATACCGTGTGCAGGGGCCACTATGGGGCAAACTACTGTGTGCAGGGGCCACTATGGGGCAAACTACTGTGTGCAGGGGCCACTATGGGGCAAACTACTGTGTGCAGGGGCTACTATGGGGCAAACTACTGTGTGCAGGAGCCACTATGGGGCAAACTACTGTGTGCAGGGGCCACTATGGGGCAAACTACTGTGTGTCGGGGCCACTATGGGGCAAACTACTGTGTGCAGGGGCCACTATGGGGCATAATATTGTGTGCAGGGGCCACTATGCTGCATAATACCGTGTCCAGGGGCCACTATGGGGCATAATACCGTGTGCAGGGGCCACTATGGGGCAAACTACTGTGTGCAGGGGCCACTATGGGGCAAACTACTGTGTGCAGGGGCCACTATGGGGCAAACTACTGTGTGCAGGGGCTACTATGGGGCAAACTACTGTGTGCAGGAGCCACTATGGGGCAAACTACTGTGTGCAGGGGCCACTATGGGGCAAACTACTGTGTGTCGGGGCCACTATGGGGCAAACTACTGTGTGCAGGGGCCACTATGGGGCATAATATTGTGTGCAGGGGCCACTATGCTGCATAATACCGTGTCCAGGGGCCACTATGGGGCATAATACCGTGTGCAGGGGCCACTATGGGGCATAATACCGTGTGCAGGGGCCACTATGGGACATAATACCGTGTGCAGGGGCCACTATGGGGCATAATAGTGTGCGCAGGAATGCGGTTTGTGTGGGGGGGGGGTTGGGGGCGGCGGCTTGGGGGGTGGCCCCATGTCAAATGTTCGCCTTGGGGCCCAGCCATTCCTAGTTACGCCACTGCTACCTACTGTACTTACACGGATAACAGAAACATGTAGCATACTGCTTGCGTTTGACAGGCAGCATGTTATAGAGCAAGAGAACCTGAGAAGATTAATATACTGTTTTGTAAGAAAAGATTCCATATAAAGTCTGAATGCATTTATATATCTGCTCATTTTGAGCTAAAGAGTCCAGAGTGCGAACCTACTCAGTGGTTGACAGTGGCCTACTCATGTGTAGGGAAGGTTGTCGATCATGGAATAGGCCTGCCCAATTGGCTCCTAAGCTCAAAATAACCAGAGATTTAGGAGAATAAATTTCACAATATCCTTCCTCTAGTGTTAGGGTCGTGACCGACCCGTTTTAGGTTTTAAATGCATACAAATTCTACATACATTTGTTTATTGCATCAAGACTTTTTGACTTTTTCAGGAACTTATTTTTAAACAAAATACAATAAAATAAAACTATTTTACTAAATTGTAAAATGCTCTTATTAAAATTATAACATTTGTGTTGTTGGGGTCAATTTCGACCCAGGTCTAATATAAGAGTAAAAAAACAATAATAAGTCCCAAAACTGAACTCATAAACACAATATAAACCAACAGCCCACAGCCAGCTCTACCTCCAACAACTTGAGTTAGGGACATATCCAGGCATGTATGGCCAAATCAGCTTACAGTTGGTACTTTGCAGAGTATACATCTTCAGTTTACACCATGCAACAATGAGGAGAAGATTAGATGCAAGCCAAATTCTGGATTATATCTTGGATGATAATGAATCAGGACACACAGCAGCAAACTGATACAGATGAACAGGTTTCTGAGGAGGAAGATGATGTGGAGTATCAACCGGAAGACACAGACAGTTCTGATCAGTCTGATGAGGAGGTCACCGGTGCTGAAGCTGCTCCCGCTGAAAGATTCAAATCCAAAAGTGGCAAGATCATTTGGAGCTCAGTACCTCCAGATGTACATGGCAGGGATCACAAGGTTTGCTGTGACAAGAGTAAGTGACATCAAGACATGTTTTGATCTGTTTATGCCATTGTCAATAAAAAAAAAAGTCATTATTGCTATGACAAACCTTGAAGGAAAAAAAGTCCACGGCAACATGTGGAATGACCTTCATGATGATGACCTGGATGCCTACATTGGTGTTCTTCTCCTTGCTGGAGTGTACAAATCCTGCAATGAGGCCACTGATAGTCTCTGGGATGCATCGACAGGCAGGAATATTTTCCGGGCAACAATGTCACTTCAAAAGTTTCAAATGATATCAAGAGTCCTCAGATTTGACAACAGAGACACCAGAACAAAATCTGCAAACTTGCTCCCATCAGGGATGTTTGGGAGAAATGGGTGCAGCTCCTTCCACTGATGTTCAACCCAGGGCCAGAGGTGACAGCAGACGAACGTTTTCTCCCTTTCCGCGGAAAATGCCCCTTCCGGCAATACATGCCAAGTAAGTCAGGCAAATACGGCATAAAATCTGGGCAGCCTGTGATGCAAAAACTAGCTATGCATGGAATCTACAGATTTACACAGGCAAGTCTGCAAGCGGCATCCCTGAAAAAAACCAAGGAAAACGTGTAGTCCTCGATATGACTACTGGACTGCAGGGTCACAACATTACTTGTGACAATTTTTTTACCAGCTATGACCTTGGACAAGAACTTCTCAGGAGGAAAATCACCATGGTGGGCACAGTGAAAAAAAAACAAACCTGAGCTGCCCGCTGAATTGTTGCAGATGAAGGACAGGGCTCCACTTTCCTCAAAGTTTGTTTTTACAGACACCACCACTGCTGTTTCATACTGCCCCAAAAAACGACGGAATGTGGTACTGATGTCCACACTTCACAAAGATGCAGCTGTGTCATCAGGAAGTGACAAAAAGCCCAGAATCATCCTGGACTATAACAAAAACAAAGGAGGAGTGGACAACCTGGACAAGCTGACTGCCACCTACACTTGCCAGCGAATGACTAGGAGATAGCCAATGGTTGTATTTTCCAACATCCTTGATGTGTCAGCATACAATGCATTTGTGTTGTGGACCCACATTCACCAAGGATGGAATTCAAAGAAAAAAAACAAGCGGACGATGTTTCTTGAGGAACTAGGAAGATCCCTTGTCAAGGCGCACATTGACCAAAGGGAACGGGTGCCCCGAGACCCAGCCGCTGCAGCCTTGGTCCGACAACTCCAGAGCTCAACAAGTGCTTCGCCCACACCCACAGCAACATAAAGAGCATCATCACCAGCATCCTCCTCAACCAGCCCTGCCTCAACATCAACCACAACAGCCACAACCCCAGTGAGACCACCTGATTCTAAAAGAAAGAGGTGTCAGGTCTGCCCTAGCAATAAGGACAGAAAGACAAACACATCGTGCTTCGCCTGCAAAAAATACCTCTGCAAAGAACACACAAAAAGTGTCACTTTTTGCCACACATGCATCTAAATACTAATGCATCTAAAAACTAGTACTTGATTTCTGTTGATTTGATTTGCTTGATTGATTGTTGTTTGTTTGACCTAGAAAAGCTACTTTTTATTATTATTGCTATTAATGTTAATATAATTTTCATCTTTTATTTGTATTAAAGTTCTATAAAAAAAAAAATCTGTTTTTTGCCTTTTTCATAAAGTAGTTAGATATGGGTCAAAATTGACCCGTAACACCATAGCTGTTACTAGAGTTAATAATATAAAATATATACATGTATATTTTTTTTACATTTAAGAAATGTGTTCTAAAACCCTTCAGTAATAGTCAGGTAATATAACAAACTTTTTAAAGTTTATATTATTCTCTTGAGGTTCATTTGACAATATTTTTATATTGAAAATGAAGGGTACGCTCTCAAATGAAAGGCCCAGGGGGCCACAACAAAAATATTAAAATCAATCCTTCCATGGATGAGAAACCCTAACAAGGTAACTAAGAGGTAAGAAACAAATTGGATCATAAATAACTGTTTTTAGGGTATCCTAGGGGTGATTTAAGACACGGGTCAAAACCAACCCATTAACATAAGAAAGAGTAACAGAAAGCTAACACTAGAGGAAGGATATTCTGGAACTTTTCCCACAAACTATACAGTGGTCCCTCAGGTTACAATCGCCTAGGATACAATATTTTCATTACACAATGGTCTTTTCTGGACCACTGTACCTTGAAACTAGACTCTACATATAATGATGGGCTGGAGATTTCAAAACATTGGTCAACTCACTGGTAAAACCCCTGTATTAGTGAAGTACATTCACTGATTGCCCGACTAGTAGCGTCTCAACAGTATAGTGCTGTACTACCAGATGAGAGCAGATCCATGGTATTTGTCAGGTGTACTGTATCATTTTCAGGATCCTGAAGAAGCTCCTGTCACCATCATGCAAAGTGATTTACAGCTTCCAGCAGCTTTTTCTGACTTTTATGTGTAAGATTTTGCTATATCTATATAAATTATCTTTTTCTTTAATCTTCATTTTTTTCTTGTTTGCATGTATGTCTTTTTTATTACATCTTTTTGTTAAGCACTATACGTTTGATGCAAATTACATTTTAAATTTAATAAGGTCGTCCTTGGCTCTAAATGTGTCCACAACCTTTTAGGATGCTATTTTATCATGGTTTGGGGATACTGGTGTCTCGCCTATCGTAAATTGGCTGGTGGTGGCAGCAATTTGTGGGGATGTGTGATTATAGAATGTCGTTTTATTTCTGTGTAGCCTAATGTGATAGGTGAGTTCGGAAGGAAGTGTGGACGAAGAGTTTTCCTTTAAAGTCACATTCAGGATCAAATGTGCATGTGTGGTGAGGAAGATGTATGGATACCCGACATAACTGGTATATAACAAGTGGTATATATCTTGCATGAGACCCGAAGCATGACAATGGACTATCCTAAAGATAAGCCATCAATATTACAAAGTGGATAACTCCTTTAATAAGACATAATTGTACTAATTTTCTCTGCACCCAGTTTTCTCATTAATTATCCTATTACAAATCTCTCTGTCTGCAAAACAGCAAATACATGGTAAAAATATAGAGACTTTGACACTCTCCAGGAGTTGGGATTTATTCCAAGTAACCAACCTCAATTCAGTATGGTGCAAAAGACTAACAGATGGCATTTCTTATGTTCACCAAGCTTCCAAAATAGGAATATGTGAAAATGATGACACTGATTACTCTTGCATATATACACAGCCTGCTCTGTTTTACTACTTTGAATTTTGTGAGCATAATGTTAGATTAAAGACTCATGCAATTTAATGTTATGTTCATACATCATAAAATAGCTGATAAGTAATGTCTAGAATACAAAATACATAACATTATGTATCATTCCTATAATAATGCAAATCGCTAGTCACCACTATACGTATGGCAAATATAAATATGAATTATTGCAGCTGCTTCCAATTTACTTTTGCTTACCTTACTCAATAGGAGTAGAGAGGATAATAGAGAATCTTGGAAGATTACAAACCCAATATTAGCTGAAGAATTTGACCTACCCACTCTCTTGCTTATCAGTGGTTCCCTGTTTCCAATGTCATAGGTTTAGCCCATAGTGGTAAGTCCGCAGCATATCACTGTCAGAGGCTTCCTTGGCTGGTGGTCATATAACCGGCAGCTTGATACTCAAGTCACAAAAATATGCAGGTATAATTGAAGGGAAATAGCTGAATCTTTACAAGTGAGTTTGGCTGAAACCCATGACTGAATAACATATCAGATTCATAGCACTGTAAGCATTTAACATACAGAAATGCATAGTGTTCTTCCTACGACAACCTTGTTTTTATGGTTTACTGCCAACATTTCTGCGTATGAACTATGAGGTATGAATACTTTATTGCTTGTTCACTTCATGCCTACATGCCTATGCTAAAGTGAATTCCTATATAAAGCAAAATTTGCATTTCAGTATCAGTAATTATCATTATGCAGTTATTAATACATATTTCTTCAATGGAAATCAATATGATCATAGATAACCAAATCTTTGCATTAATTCTCCAAAATCTGAATTATTCAGACATACTGGAAATCTGACACCTGGGAATTTATCCAACCATGATAATTATATGAAATTCAGGACATTAAAGGGGTTGTCTGTACTCAGTAGTCTCGTGCCAAACTGCAAACACGAGGCTGCAGCAGTTACTGTACGTGGCTATATAGCAGTAATCACTGCAGCAAAGTGACCAATGGAGTCTGCCAGAGGGTAGGGTCATTTAGCAAGTAATAAGCGGTTATTTTCTTTATTCTACTACATTGCGTTGTAAGGCTAGTTTTATTTAACACCGGTAAAACTACTTTAAATATTAACATTCAAAATGTACATACTGCAACATACTGCATGTGTTTTGCGTGTTTTCAAATCATTACAATGAATACTTACCAGCCTAAAAGTCTACAATACGTACTTATGTCTTTTGAAGACAGTTGATAAAGTTGAGTTTGGCATTGAGAGATAGATGTGTCTGTAGTATGCAACTGAAACTATTCATTTGGAAAATAATTTGAACAATTTTTTCAAAGAGGTGTACCCATGCGTACAGTTTAGGAATGTATATTGTTTGAAAATGTATAGTACCGAGTCTTACTGCACAGATATATACATATATATATTGCATACATAATATTGTAAACTATGACATTTATATGAAAACATATTAGCCATGCCATGGCCTCATAGGATATATTGATAAAAATTGCACTTACAAAATAGCCTGTTCCCAAGCTGGAAGCCGCTGAGCTCTGCAATAGGAAACAGAAAGAAAAACTAAGTGGAAAATCAATGTTGTGTTTTTAACACGTTCCAACCTGCACAGCTCATTACCACCACTTTCCATATTATTTCATCACCATATCACAGCACCAGTATGCTGGTCCTTGTCATTCGCTACTGGAACAAGGAAAGCATTGCTTAATTCCCCTTTCCCTGACTTCCCCTCCTCCTTTAAATCTCTTAGCGGTTTGGGGATGGCAGCGTGTTATGTACTGAATTCCAGGCTTCTGCCGTGGCCGTAATTGCCAATTTATTTGACAGGCAGCTGGGTAATGATGGCATTTCGCCCTGCACTGAGACTAAGCAGACACTCATCAAACTGCCTCCCTGACTTGCTGACATTCACTGCCCTGATCCCAAGTTACTGTGTATTGTGGCCACAAAGTGGCATGAGGGAGAAAAGAACAGACTAACTTCAAAAAGGCAAATCCTACAGGGCTTGGATGACTTTTTCAGAGTGTGACCTGCTTGCCAATTGATTCCCAGGGGTCAGAGGAAAATGAGGCATGTTGTAAACATAATTAGTAGTCTAAGATGTGAGGAACGTGTGGGCACAGCCAGGGAACTAAAACATCAGGCAGCTGCAGACTGTAGAATTACCAAACTTCTCACTATTTGATCATCAACAATAAGATCATAATATTTGCCCATTTTACATTTCCAGTAGAAAGCTGATGTGCTTGTTTAACGTAAGCCAGCCATATTAACTATGTTCCAGCACATTTAACTTGTTGTCTGTATGGTATTATCTAGTAAATAACTGAAGTTGACTAAAATGAATACTCTTTATAACATATGAAATAGAATTCAATCCATCATCGCCCTAAGTGAGAAGTTCTGGTGAGGAGATTCAGGGGGTTCATCTATTATAGAAATCCACCTATTGGCTAAAGCCCCACATGGAAAAACAAGCTGCATTTTACAGTACCAGTAAAGTGAATGAGATTTTGGTTAATCTCATCCACACAAGGGAAGGATGAGGAAAAAGAAGAGGTGCAAAAAAGCTGCATTTTCATAAAGGCCTGTGTTTTTGAAAAAAGCAGCAAAATCGTAAGCATTTTTCTTATAGATTAAATAGGGGGAAGGAAAAAATATGCAGCAAAAACGCGAAGAATTCTGCAGAAAAAAATGTAATGCATTTCTGGTGCCTTATTTGTCGCAGCAATTTTTATCTGCTTTTCGCTATGTGGGGCTTTTACCTCTAAGAGGTGTTTACCTTAGCCCCTTGCTGCTGCATCCAGCTTTGTACAGTATGACAAAGCCACATTTTCCCATTCTGACATTATGTGGTAATAACTTTGGATTATCCAAGTATTTCTGAGGTTGTTTTTCTCAGGACACATTGTACTTTATGCTAGCGATAAACTTTGTTCATATGCTCTATGTTTATTTAAAAAAAATTAAAAGCTATAGAAAATTTGGAAAAAGCTAGTAATTTTCAAAATTTTAAACTCTGTTTTTAAGACAGATAGCCATACCAAACAAAATAGTTAATATTTAACATTCACCATATGTTTACCTTATCTTGGCATAGTTTTGAATACATTTTTCTTTTTTATGCAGGGTGTTTAGAGCAGGAATTTTTAAAATTTCAAAGAAAATTTCCAAAACCTACAATTTAGTTTAAAAAAACCCCATTAATGATCTAATTTTTAAAACAATACTCAAATAATTCAAAACAGCATTTAAAATCTTTGTTAACACTTTAGGTGTTCCACAGGAATTAAAGCAAAATGAAGGGAAAATGTAAACATTTTTTTTGCAGATTTTCAATTTTAATCCATTTCCCTATAATACAAATTGATTCTGCAGAAATATCCCCCTTTATGGCACCTGACTCAATCAAACTTCAGTTTTTGTTTTTCAGGCATCATGTCAAGTTTTCAGAGGCTTTGGGGTGTCAAAACATAAGACACCCCTAAAAAGATCCTGTTTTGGAAACTACAGCCTCTAAGGAATTCTTCAAGAGTGTTGTAACTATTTGACTCCGCAGGTGTTTCATGGAATTTATAAATTGTGGGTCATGAATAGTGATGGGGGAACCTTGCAAGATTAATGTTGTAAATTTTCATGAGGTTTCACTTTTTGGTTCAGTCAATTGTTTGGTCTGAACCAAATGTGCTATTAATCAGGCTGTTATTCTCTTTTGGCCTGGGTCAAAGCATCATAACATCAGTGTGCTCCACGTAACAGGCCTAGTCAGAGACCACAGCAATAACTCCAGAATATATGATGTCAGAAATGACACTGGAAGAAGACCAGAAGAAGCTGAGTCTGTGGGTGAAAACATCAAGAAAGAAGTCCGGACACCCAGGAGAACTGAGGAAACGTCAATATCTCAGTATGATTACAAACGCAGTTCGCTCATCTTTAGTCATTCTTTTCAAAAAATATGTTGCCTTAGCCCCAAAAATTTCACATTATTTTTTGGGGAGGCATGGTGACCAAAAAAACAGCAATGTTAACATTGTTTTTTATTTTTATACCTTTCCCTGTATTACATTTATACCCATTAGTTTTACTACTTATACACAATTACACAATTTAAAAAAAAAAAATCATATTTTTGTGTTGTCATACCTTTTTTGTTTTACCCTTAACAAAACTGTGTATAGCTTACGTTTTGTTGGATGAGTTTTTATAGGTACCATGTTGGACTACATAGAACTTTTTATATCTTTTTATTAGATTTTATTTTTTGGTTAGCAAGGTAACCTGTAAAAAGCAATGTTGGCGTTTTTGTTTGGGATCGACAGATAACAGACACTACCCAAGCCTTTATCAGCAAATGCAGTAGCTGACCTGATTGCCTGAAGAGCAGGAGATAAAAGCTCTGAGTGCAAGCATGATCTGAGAACTCAGCCCCCCTCCCCACCAGAGAGCAGTGAGTCACGTCACCTGTCCTATAATGCTAGATTAGGAGAGATATTAGGCAGGGATCCTTGACAGCATTGTGTAAAGAATGGGGAGGAATAATTTCACACAGCAGGTAAACAAAGCCACATTTCAAAAGCAATGTATACAGTGGAGCAACCTCTAATGAGGAAAGGTGAGGTGGCTGCCTCAGGCGGCACTATCGTTACTGCTTGGAGGGGCGGCATTTTTACTATTTTTTTTTAACCTAAACCAGCCCAAGACAGGCCGCTCTGAAAACAAAGCTGAGCAGGACCTGTCCTGGGCTGGCTTAGGAGACATCTGTATCTCAGCACAGGTGGCGATACAATGACGTCATCACGCCTCCTGCACTGAGACGCAGATGTCCTATATGCGGGTGAAGAAGAGAAGGTGGCGGCTCCATCAAGGGATCGCAGGTAGGTGAGGATAACTATTATTTTATTTTTTTTTAATAGACCATTACCTGCTGGAGCAACCTGAGCAGGTACTGGCCTATTTACTTATCTATCCCTGATCCTGCTCATGGTCGCCCCCGCTTCCCCTTCTGCTATAGGACCCAGAAGAGGGAATCAAAAGCGGCTGTAAGCAGATGCGGGGATCGGTAAGTGAGACCAAATACTACTATTATTATACTCTGGGGTCTTTTCAGACCCCGGAGTATAATAATTGGAGACCCAGGGAAGGTTAGGGAACATAAAAACCAATGTTACTCACCTCTCCTGCAATCCGATGTTACTCCCAACAGGCTTTGGCCTTCACGTGAGCCAAGCTGACATCATTATGTCACAATGCCGGCCTTGGCCCACGTGACATCTGTGTGACATTGAAGAGAGCCTAAAGTAGGGAGTGCACCGGAGACCAGGATAGGTAAGTAACAGTGTTTTTTATGTTTGTCACCCCCCTGAATCTCCGATCATTATACTCTGCCGTTGTGGAGCATAATCGAATATGCAGGGGCCACTGTGGAGCATAATAGAGTGTACAGGGGCTTCTGTGGGGCATAATAGAGTGTGCAGGGGCCGCTGTGGCGCATAATACCGAGTACAGAGGCCACTGTGGGGCATAATATCGCATGCAGGGGCCGCTGTGAGCCATAATACTGCATGCAGGGGCCGCTGTGGTCCATAATACCGCACGCAGGGGCCACTGTGGGCCATAATACCGCATGCAGGGGCAACTGTGGGCCATAATACCACGTGCAGGGGCCGCTGTGGGCCATAATACCGCGCACAAGGGCTGCTGTGGAACATTATAGTGTGTGTAAATGGGGCATTATACTGTGTGGGGACCAGGAAAGGGGGTGCTATGCTGTGGGGGGACCCAGTCTTTGCTAGGTATGCCCCTGATAAAGGGTTGCTAGGAAGGGGCATATTATATAAGAAGGCTTTATGAACTTAATTAAAGGGCTTGTACAGGATAACTACTTTTTTAATATGAGACCGGGGAAAGTGATAAAAAAAAACAAAAAAAAACCTACTCACCTGTCCTTGTGCTCCGATGTCTCCCACCGTGGTCTGGTTCTGCTGCTTTGGTGTTTTCTTCTGGACCAAGTCCCCATTGCACATGATCGCTGAGGTCGCTGACATGGGACGTCACAGTGCTGTGGGGAAGAAAACACCGGAGCAGCAGGACTGGAATGCGCTGGAAGACACCGGAGAACCTTCTCTGGCCTCATATTAAAAAATGGTTATCCTGCAAAATCCTTTTAAGGTGGCACTTGGGCTTTAACAAAGGGATTTTTCGGCTCATTTTTATTGATGATCTATCCTTAGGATAGATCAGAATAGAGATCAGTAGACTCCCCCTTCCCCAGATCAGTAGTTTGAAGGGGCCCCGGCGCCTGTTTATATCACACACTGTCTGTTTATAGTGACCCTGTGATGTAATTCCAGCCTTGTCACATAGACATATATAGGACGAGGCTGTGGTTACATTACATGGTCGCTATGAGATGAATGACACTATGTAAACAGGGAAGCGGTCACGGCGCTTACACAGATACCACAGTTCATTCAAACAGCTGATCAGTGGGGGTCCTGAGCCCTTTTAATTGGGGCATTGATAAGGGGCACTATTTATACAGGGTACACATGGACATTATTAATATAAAGATGCACTTGGGAGAATTATTCATTATGAGGGGTTATATCATTTATTTTATAATTGGGGGTAGCAGCAGGATGGGGGCTTTGAGTAGGTGAGAACAATGTGGGTTAGGTGCCTGGAAAAGTGAGGAGCCAAAGATGTCTGTGTTGCAAACTTTACGGAGACAAGTCAAAGCTGGAAGAAGTGGTCATGGCGGTCCAAAGGGAAGAGAAGGGAAATGTGAACGATTAGTGAGAGACGTCACCTGTAAGTCACAAAATGTTACTTCACTGTATTCACCTAAATGATAGAGGATAAATACCTGATTGATGGAGGCTGTCTGCTGATACCCCCACTGGGCCTGAGAATTGCCCCCCTCCCCCCACTGGGTGGGAATTCAGTCTGACCTCAGCCAGGCTGAATATAGGTGTGTAGCTTGGTGGATGGACGAACCCACGTGGCTCTCATTCACTTCTATGGGAGTGCCAAAGAACATTACTCAGCTATCTGCGGCACTCCTATTATAGAGAATGGGGGCCTCATGGGCTTGTCCATCCACCAAGCAGAAGATGTGTGAAGGTATTGTCATTGTTAATGCCGTGTTGTTGATATGATACTGAAGTAGTAGAGGAAGAATTCTTAAAATCTGCTTTATAACTTTGTGTATTGTGTATATTTATTGTGCGACGATAGCAGCGTGTGAAGCTAGTAGCATGGAAACGCAATTTTTTTTTTTTTTTGGCGGGGTGGGCGTCTTTCTATAGTCCGCCTCAGGCAGCAAAGAGGCTAGGTTCACCACTGACTGTATATACAATGACGAGCAGTGTACCAAGTGAGTCGACCAGTATGCACCAACATTGGCAACATCTAGAAGAGACCTGGGATCAGATTTCGGTCGAGACATACTTCAATTTGATTCAGAGAATGCCCAGAAGGATTCAGGCAGTGTTGAAAGCCAAAGATGTAGTTACAAAATAATAACAATTAAAATTTAGATTTATAGGAGCAAAATAGTAACAATGCAGTTACATGACAAGAATCTGCATAACTAATCATATGCTAAATAGTTGCAAGTCAAATTTATGTATGAAATAGCCAAGATGATTGTCTATAAAGTATTAGTCTCACGTTCCAAGCTGTAGTGGATGGTGAGATATGGAGCCTGAAAGTCAAAAGTTCAAAACATTGTTACCCTTTTGCTCATCAGTGAAAGTAAACTCTTGAATTTACATAAACTAGCAATTTTGATAGGATCTTTGACATGGGAATAAGAACTTTAATCAACCAGTTAATTGGCTACTGTTATGATATGTATTATATACATTTCATGTAATGGTAAACATTATTACTATTATTATATGGCACACTGAATACTTCATCTTTGATTTTTTTTAAAAAATTGGTGCACGATACAATAAAGGTTGCTTACCATTGATATAGACAATGAAACTTCAGTTCACAATGTTTGGATTAGCAAGTCTGAAGTATACACATCTTAATCTTTTCCTACCTTCAAGGAGAATTGTAAGGTCTTTATGGTATGTTTCCCTCTTATTTTGTAAATGTTTGATTGCTTTTGGACTTCATCTTACTATGTTTTTCTGTACCTGAACTTTTTTGCACTTTGCTGTTTCTATTAAAGCTAAAACCTTTCAAATAAGTTTGATCCTTGTATGCTTTTATAAAACTATAGCCTTTATAAAGTGGTTAATGCCCTGACTGCGGGAGAACAACTGCAGTTGAAACATGTCACAAGTTAGGGAACAAAGTATATAAGATATATCATATATGAATTAGGAAAAGAAGTGTAACTTTTAACAGATTAGTTCTATTGCAAAATCTGTAACATAGATGCCTCCTAACATGTGACATTTATAATACTGGTATTTTCTTACAGTATGTGATAACAGCCTTTGGGGCCTCTCAGTTACAGTGTCTAGGTACAACAGATACCTCTGCATCTTCTATAGTTACTTCCCTGGTTATAAAAAAAAATTAAATCTATGATAGTCTCCAAATATACTACAACTGTACAAATATGGTTCTATTTTGGCTTTGTGTCGACAGTTGTCAAATTATCTGTATATTCTGGTGCTCGAAAATGTACTTCTGTTCAAATTAAGAACCAAATCAATGTGATCACAAATATTTTTCATTTAATGACAAAAGATCGACTGAAATATTAAAAAAAGATAAAAATAAAGCAGTTTTTAAAACTTTGCCAATATCATAGAGCTGAATTGAAACAATTCCAGATTCAGTAATTACAATAGTATTGGGCGAATGATACATACTAGTTATAAAAACACATAGATAATGAAAATTTAGCAAGAAATACTGTTATTACATTTTGAATACCTTTTACCTTATTCCATTCATGAGGCAATAAAGACTATTTTGTTAAATATCTACACATGATATCAGTGGGGGTTGTTGATTTGTATTACTGTCAACTGCAAACAATGGGGAATAATGACAGCATGTTTTCGTCTTAGAAATGTAAAATCTCCCACATGTAAATATGTGTATTGCAAGGGAGAGATGGGTGGCACAAGGGCTTTGTTATACATATTTGTCCTGACTTCTGTTTATGCAGGTCTGAGTGAACGAGGGAACAGTGGGTATCATTTCAATTTCTGATGTCAACATCAAATTACTTATTTAATTTCATGCCTGGTGAAGCATCGTATAGCTACATGCAGAATCATTTCACTTCATTTGTTATGCTGTGTTTTCTCGGCGATTGGCTTGCCTTCCAACTGACAGCTTTAATTACGACAAGAATTTGATTGCACTGCTGAGGAATTAACATAAAGCAACAAAGCATTTAAGAAGCCAGACTTACAAAACAAAAATAGGCATCAGGAAGCCCATCAACCTCCCTAAATACTGGCTGCCTGTCATTCTTAGATTGCCACGCGGCATTTCAGCTAATCTATACTATATGCCTGCCCATTTGCAGAGACACGCTATACATACTGTAAATGAACATACTGTCAATTAAGAAAAAAAAATTTCTTCATTTCACAATACATTTTTTTTTTTTTAAACTGTAATTTTTATTGAAAAAGTTTTTTAAAAGAAATACAAGGCAAATGTAAAGCAAATAATCTGTTACATCAGAGAAAACAACAACAGAAAGACTCAATTTGGGGGAAAACAAAAAACATGACAAAGGAAAGAAACAATAAGGGGAGAAACAAAGTTGGGAGTCAGGCATCAGAGACCCTGTGTGGCACAGTAGGAATCCCAGTGGGACCAAATTGCTTCAAATGCCTCTACCGTATGGTTGAGGGAGGCGGTCAAGTACTCCAGACTGCGGATGTCCTTCAGACGGGCTATCAATTCTGAGACTGCTGGGGGAAGAGCCTTTCTCCAATGGCGTGCTATAAGTGTTTTGGCTGCGGTACACAAGTAAAGGAATAATTTAGATGTATTTTTACCGAGACCTTTTGGTGGGAGATTAAGCAGATAAACCATGGGATCCAGGGGTATACCCTGGATGAAAAGAGTGTGAGTCATCCTCTCAACCTCGAGCCAGAAAGGGCGAACTAAGGGGCATTCCCAAAAAACATGAAACAGTGTTCCAAGTGTTGCCCGGCATCGCCAACAACTAGAAGAAATAGTGGGGTTAAGAGTATGTAATAAAGCTGGGGTATGATACCAGTGCATAAGTATTTTGTATTGCGTTTCCCTAAACGTTACACAGGAAGAGGATTTAGCTGCACGGGACCATATGACCTGCCACTGGCTGTGCGGAATATGGGTGCCCAGGGTTCCAGACCACCGGGTCATATATTTGTGGGCCACCGGGGTCTGCCCCCCCTGAGAGGTCAAGAGCCTATAAATATTTGAAATCAGGCCTCTAGTGGAGGTACCTGCCCGACACAGTCGTTCAAAAACTGTGGGGAAGGAGACCCGGGTGGACCCAAACTGGGAAACAACAAAATGGACTATTTGCTGATAATGGAACCACTCTGAGGTAGGCAAGTGCTGTATGGAAGTGAGGTAGTCGAAGGACCTGAGCTCCAAGGTCGACGGGTCCACCAAGTCTGCTATGTGGAACAAACCCAGCCCACTCCAGGGCCTGACCATAGCGGCGGTGAGTCCGCTTGGAAGGAGTGGATTATATAAAAAGGAAATCATAGATGAGTGCGGAGCGGCCAATCAAAAGAGCTTAGAACAAGTATTCCAGATAGACCGGGTAAAGCCGATAGGGCCTAGCAGCGGAGTAGAGGGTAGGGGGGGGGGGGAGGACCACAGATATGCATTGGGGTGAACAGGAGCTAGCCAAAGCTTCTCTATCTCCACCCATATCGTGTGCGCCTGGGATGCCGCCCAAAACGGTATACTCCGCAAATGAGCAGCCCAGTAATAATGCAGCAGGTGTGGAGCCCCCAGTCCCCCGTCCGACTTACCCGCCAGCATCACTGATCGGTGAATGCGATGGCGTTTGCCATTCCATATAAATTGGAAGATTGCTTTCTGTAGTGATTTCAGTTCGGACCTAGGGACTGCCACTGGGAGGGTTTCGAAGAAATAAAGAAGCTTGGGGAGGAGGGTCATCTTAACCGCAGTTATACGGCCTAGGAGAGAAATATGGAGAGGACGCCATTTATCTAGGAGAGAGCGGAGCTCATGAAACAGGTGAGGATAATTGACTGAATACAGTGTATGGTATGAAGAGGATAACTGGACACCCAAATAACGTAATGAGTGGTCCCTCCACTGGAAAGCAAAATTAGTCTTAAGCAACTGCAAAGTCTCGCTTGGGATATTTAGAGGCAGGGCTTCCGTTTTACTAGGGTTAACCTTATAGCCCGATAGGACTCCATATTCCTTTAAAACTCGGAGAAGGTTCGGGAGGGAGGTATGGGGTTTAGTGAGGGTCAACAGGACATCGTCTGCGAATAAACTAATTTTAAATTCCCTATCCCTCACAAATACCCCGGTGATATCTGAGGCAGATCTAATTTGGGCCGCCAGGGGTTCAATACACAATGCAAATATTAAAGGTGACAAGGGGCATCCCTGACGGGTTCCATTACGAATGGATAAAGGTTGGGAGGAAGCATTAGGTAGCTTGACCACTGCCGAGGGGCGGGAATAGAGAGCCCTTATGGCCGTGAGGAAGGCCCCCCGAGAACCCGTAACTCTCGAGGGTGGCTATCATAAATGACCAATCAAGGCGATCGAAGGCCTTCTCAGCGTCCAGACTTAAAAGCAAAGTGGGGGTGGAAGAAAGGTTAGCTACATCAATCAAGTCCACCGCCCTTCTAGTGTTATCTCCTCCCTGGCGACAGGGGACAAATCCCACCTGGTCCTTGTGGATGAGAGTCGGAAGCCAAAGGCCAAGCCTATTTGCTAAAATTTTTGTAAATAGTTTGAGGTCTGTATTCAGGAGGGCAATGGGACGATAGTTAGAACATTCCTGATGGTCCTTATGTGGCTTTGGGACCAAGGAAATGTGAGAGTGCAGCATAGTATGCGGGATCGGGGCTCCATCCAAAAAAGAGTTGAAGAGTTTACACATATGAGGGAGGAGATCAGAATGGAAAGTTTTATAATAAGCATAAGTGAACCCATCAGGGCCCGGAGCTTTACCATTAGGGAGACCCTCCAAGACGGCAGTTAACTCCTCGCCCAATATTGGAGCATTAAGTGAAGAGAGAGCTGAGGGCAGGAGGACCGGGAGCCGACAGGAGGTCAGATAGGATTGCAAGTTTGTCTCTGTAGCGGAGGGGCCTCTCCCAGCAGCCGAGGGAAGGTTATACAGTGTAGTGTAATAATCTCTAAACAAGGTTGCTATAGTGTCGGGATGGTGTTGTAGGGTGCCCTGGGAATCTCGGACCGCATGAGGCGTAGAGGAAACCCGGCGGTCTCTCAGGGTTCTGGCTAGGAGTGTATGGGCCTTATTTCCCCTCTCATAATACCTCTGGCGGCTGTAGAGGAGAAGGCGATGGGTGGCCTGGGTAGCGAAGTCGCGGAGGTCCACCCTAGCAGCTACCAATTGACGCAGCAAGGATACTGTGGGTCGTGACGCTAGTCTCTCGGTTAGGGATCTGATCCTACTAATTAAAGCCTCCTCTCTGACCCTTCGATTTCTCTTGGCCTGTGTTCCCAGTGCAATACAGTGACCTCTCATTACTGCCTTATGGGCCTCCCACAGTGTAGATATAGCGGGGACTGATTCAAGATTAACTCGAAAGTATTCTTGAAGGTGGGTACGAAGTTTACCCTGGGTCTCTCGTGAATGAAGGAGGGATTCATTAAGTTGCCAATGGCAACGTTTTGTCGGAGGGCAGGAGGGAGACAATGTTAGCAGTACGGGCGCGTGATCGGACCAGGATATGGGGCCTATGTCAGCTGACTTGAATAAGCGAAGGGTTAATGTGTTACCGAAAAAGTAGTCTATTCTAGAGTGGGTTTTATGGGGGTGGGAGTAAAATGTAAAAGAGCGAGCAGAGGGATTGTCCACCCGCCAAAGGTCATAGAGGGCAGCCGACCGTACAAGGCAGCGAAACTCCTTTGCTAGTCTTGTCTGCAAGGGTCCAGGAGGATCATTATTGAGGGTGAATCTATCCATATTTTCAGAAAAAGCCATATTAAAGTCTCCTCCCAGTAACAGTGCAGATCCCTCAGATATTTGCAATTTCCCCAGGACCTGTTTAAGGAAGGGGATCTGAGAAGAGTTAGGGGCATATATGTTACACAAAGTGATAGGTTGACCGCGTAAAAGCCCCTCTAGGATAATATATCGACCCTGGGGATCTAAATGAGAGGCCGAAACAGTGATAGGGCAGGTACGAGAAAGCAGAATAGCTACTCCCCCCCTCCTACGACTACAATATGCCGAGTAAGCGGAGGGGAAGTAATGGCGAGCAAAATTAAACGTGCCAGTATGATCATAATGGGTCTCTTGGAGAAAAGCTACCTCTGCCTGTAGGGAGCGAAGCTCCCGCAGGACCATTCGCCGTTTTGAGTTGGAGCCCAGGCCCTTGACATTTAATGTAATGCACTTAACCATAGAGAAAACAGAGTGGGTTTGTAGCTAGCGTAAGGAAAAATGAGGAAGAGGCAAATCTCACCCAACCATCGAGAGTCGGAAGCCTTGAAAAAAATAAAGGTGAAGAGTCCAGGCCACTGTAGCCAAACGAGTCTCCGAACCTGAAAAAGGGGAGAAAAGAGAAGGGACAGAAGGGGAGGGGAAAGAGACAAAAGACACACAAAAGGACGAGGCATAACAAATAAAAAACAAAAATATTTAAAAAACACAATTAAAAATAATCTAGTGGTCGGGACTATATCTCCCGGCCGGGGGCAAAAAAAAATGTCCAAGTCAGGGCCACAAATGACCCTTCCGGGGCCCAACCAGTGGGTCCACAGCTGGACGAAGCCCCCACAGTAGAGGGGGGAGTGGGTGGGAGGCGGGAGAGGATCAGCAATATGCAGATCAAAATAGACAGTTGGGGACCTAAGGATAGTAACATCTGTCAGTCACTGGGGGGGAAGGGGGAGTCTAACCCACCCGATTGCCCAAACTGAAACATAAGTAAAATGCAAAAAAGTAGTGGGACCATTAAAAGAAAAATGCGTATAAACATAAACAGCAATAACAACAGAACCCCCTAGTGAGCAAAGTAGACATATCCCTCCCAGAAACTAGTGGGGCCGAGAAAAAAGATACAGTCACGGAGGGGGGGGGTTCCACCCTTGATCTTCTGGAAGAACGTTGCTGGCGTCTAGCCGGGTTCTGGACCGTCCAGCCCGGGGGAGGCGGTGGTGGCGGAGCAATCAGTTCCCAGTTCTGTAGGTCAGGGAGAGGAATATCCATAGCAGTACAAAATGGCTCCAGGTCTGCATAGAACCGCAGGGTAGCAGAGCGTCCATTGTGCCTAGCTGTCAAAGAAAAGGGGAATCCCCAGCGATACGGTATTTGCCGGTCGCACAGAAGCTGTAGCAGAGGGCGCAGATATCTCCTTTTCTGTAGCGTAATCCAAGAAAGATCCTGATAAAGTTGAATCTTGGCTCCTTCAAATTCAAAGTCTTGAAGACGACGGGCCTTGGAAAGGATGGCTTCCTTCAATGCATAATGGTGCACGCAGCAAATAACATCACGCGGGGGTGGGGCCAGATCCCTTGGGACGCAGGGCCCTGTGCGCTCTATCCAGTTTAATTTTATGCGTAGGTGGTTCCTGCAAGATGGAGTTGAAAACCTCCCCCAAGGTAGCATGTAAATCCTCCTCCTGGGTAGCCTCAGGCAGCCCCCTGACTCTGATATTATTGCGCCTGCCCCGGTTGTCCAAGTCCTCTAAATGGCGCTGCATGTCATTAACCACCTGGCATTGGGAGAGGACAGTGTCCTGGAGGTGAGACACATGAGAACAGGTCTGGTCATGATCATCTTCAAGGGTATCAACCCGGTTTGCAATATGCTGGAGATCTTGCCGCAGGACAGCGATTTCAGTGCGTATCTCTGAACGACATGCCGTTGTGACTTTAGCAACCAGGGAGTCAAAGTCCTCTTTTGACGGTAGATGACCAAGGTAATCAAGCCATGGTGGAGGGTCAGAAGAGGCTGCCAGAGCAGATTGTAGCGGAAGTCGGGGTGGCGGTGCAGACGGCGGGGAGAGCTGGGTACAGATAGCCAGGGGGGACAAAGAAGGAGTCGTCCCCAAGTCTGCCTCCTCATCTCCTAGGAGGGGTGGGGGCTGCTGCAAGGGCATGAGGCTAGGAAGTTGTAAGGACTGCCGGGAGGTGAGAGGATCCCCCACAGGGCTAGGAGGACTCCCACGGTCAGATGGTGACATGTGGGGAGGAGAGGCAGTCGCTGAGGTCCCCTGGGACGCTGGGTCCCCCTGATATTGCGTGGGGGAGCCCGCTGAGGAGTGTACCGGCTGAAGCTGCGGGGGAGGGGGGCAGTCAGCGCTGCGATGTGAGCGGTCGCAGCGCTTGTCTTACCCGGCAGTGGAGATCGAGCGCCCGGGCTTTCAGCCTCCAGAAGAGCAGGAGGCCTAACAGGGAGACCTCTCTGCAGCACGGGAGCCCCTCGCGCTGTCAGCGGAGCTGCCGCTGTAGTTATTCCGGAGGCGGTCGGCGCTGCTGCGGAGGAAGATGGCCGCCGCCTCGTGGAGGCCCGCGCTGCTGAAGCTGTTGCCGGCTGCAGGAACGCAGACAGGGTAGATTGTGACCTGTCCGCGGGTGCAGGGTCTCCCACAGCCAGTGTCCGGCTCGTTCTTTTAGCCATGGGGTTCTGTATGTCCCAAATGGTCCCACTTAGCTGACGGTAAGGTAGGAGCTCCTCCAAAGTGCGTCCTACTCCATCGGATCCCAAGCCACGCCCCCTTCACAATACATTTTAATACCACGATACATCTCAGAGGTTCTCTCTCTATCCATGTGGACTATTAGAGTAAATGAACACCATAGAGAGGGACCCCATTCTCACAACTCCGCTCTGTTTGCCATAGCAGACACCCGGCACATAAGAGTGGATTTTGTTCTGGTGGACTCCACACATTCATGTATTAAATTGTCAGCCACTCATTTGAATCAGTAGAATTTAATCCTAAAATATATGGGTAGTCACAGCTACCATTTTAACACCATTATACAGATAAGAGGTTGAGTCATGAATATAACCTGTTTATTTAAAGAGGACTTTTCATATCCTCATGAAAGTGCAGTTTTATATACTGCTAGAAAGCCGACAGTGCGCTGAATTCAGCACACTGTTGGCTTTCCCAGTATGTGCCGCGATGGAGGAGATATTAGAGCCGTTAGTTTTGGCACTGATATCTCCCCACTGTCAGAAGGCCGTTTCTCATAGCTCAGCATCATCGCTGTGAGGAACGCCCCCTCTGACTGTACTCTAACATAGTCTTGTACTATTAGAGGGGGCGTTCATTACCACCCAGCAATGACGCTAGGCTGTGAGGAATGCCCTTCTGACAGTGGATAGATATCGGTGCCAAAACTAATGGCACCAATATCTCCAACTAGGGAACATACTGGGAACCGCATTGTCGGCTTTCTAGCGGTATATAAAACTGCACTTTTATGAGGACATGAAAGGTCCTCTTTAAGCCCTATTAGTCCACCAAGACACCATCAGGACATCTACTTAGGATGCCTACCTATTAGCAAGACCTTACAGATCCTGCTCTGGAAACCTGCCACATCAGTGTATTACAGGGTCAGCTAAACATTTGAATGGGTAGAATGTAATATTACAAATGTATGACAAGTTCCAACTTTCCCCTATGATAAGATCACTGGAGGTTTCTAGTCAGACCTGCAAAATTAAGTTAATGTCTGGGTCTTCAGGTAACATTGTAAGTCATGTGACGCTAGGTTCAAACCTGTATTCGGGTTTCCATTTGGGGGGGTCCGCTTTGGGGACACCCCGGATGGAAACCTAATCCGCTTAAAAAATCAGTTACCTGTGGAAACCCACGGATCCCATATACTATAGTCTATAGTCCGCCGTGTTTCGCCTGGCTTCCGCCTAAAAAGGGCAAAAAATGTTGAGAGAAAGCGCTGCTTGCAGAATTTTTCTCTCTGCATTTTTAAAGTGGAATGGGGAACGGAATCCCCAGGCGGAGAGCAGGCACAGGTGTGAACCTAGCCTTATAGTGTAATACATGACAGTTATTCAACAAATGAGTACTACATTATGTAATATTATCAATGTATGGCTAATGATTATCAAAATGTTAAAGGGGTTGACTGAGGAGTATTTTTTCACTTACCTGGTCCGGCAGAATGCTTTTGATGGACCCAGGAGTTCAGGCAACATTACGGCCCCCGGTAATTTGATCAGAGGTAACGTTTGGTTCCCTAGATGGCTCTGTCCCCCCTCCATTCCCGATCACACAGGTAATTAATTGGGCAGAGCAACCCATGGAGCCGAACTCTACCTCCAATAATATGACCCAGGGGTAGTGACATCACCAGAACACCTGGGTCCATCAAAAGCATTTCTGATGGACCAGGTAAATGAATACATACTCCCCATACAACCCCTTTAACATTTTGGTAATCACTAGGACTGCATCAACTGACTTTACAAGACAACTGATTAAAATGAAAAAAGGATAGCTAAACTTTTGTTTATTTATATATTTATTCTATCTATCTATCTACCTATCTATCTATATATCTATCTATGTATATATCATAAATCCATAGTGCAGATGATTATAATAAACTTTGTGATGTAGTTTATTAAATAAGTGCTATTTTCTTCACTAGAATCATTATACTGACACACCTCAGCATGACAGGTGCCCCTCCAATAAGAAAAGAAAGGAGGAATGCACCTAGTGTGTTTCTGGTAGAACAACAAGAAACACTCAATTGAAAATGAAGAGACTCTCAGCAAGCGTGGGAAAGGAAAAGTACATTCAAGCGGATGCTTCCAGCTTGTGGAGTGTCTGGACCTGACAACTGCTGAACTGTGACTCATCACAGAGAAGAAAGGAGTCTCAACCAGGGCACTGCTCTAAAGGTAAGTTATTTATTCATCATGCAACATATTTCGTGAGAAAACTCACTTCCTCAGGCACATAATAAGAAAAATGTAAAGTCTGTGTCAGTATAAGGAAGTGAGTGATCTCATGAGACATGTCGCACCTGTTGATTTACCTTTAGAGAAACGCTCTGGTTGAACCTTTTTTCTATTTGAAGATCGAAAATGAAAAAGAAGGTCCTTCCTGGTGGCACTGTGATAAAATAACAAAAATAGTAACAGTAACAAAAAATAGAGAGACTCTCACCTAGTGGGTTATTCAAAAATAGGTAAAAAAAGAAGCAAAAAATAGGGGGCACTCACCAGAGCGTTGTTTCTTAAAATCAGTCTTTATTCCATTTGTTTATGTAACCCCCATTGTTAACCTCCCAGACTATAGCAGGTTTACCAGAGGGGTTGAAAATTGCAATCTTGGGTACAGAAACGATTACAGCAATCCATATATGAGTGACATCCTTCCATAAACAGTCTATAACGAAAAATAACTTTATTTGCAAAATAAGGCAGAGGGAGGAAATAGGAGGAGCCTGGCAGAAGGAAGAGAGGACTGCAATGGCAGAGCTGTGAGGGGGTGTGGGGTATACTACTAGGGGAATCCCTGTCTGATCTGACTGTTTCATCATATCTGAGGGAGAAAGAGTGGAATAAAGAGACCCTTCCATTTCACCTGAAGCAGTAGAGAGAGAGGAGCACTAAGAGGAGAAGCTACTTGCCGGACATCTGCATTATTATATATGTGTGGATAACTTACACTGAGACTAATACAGATTATTTCTTCTGCACATGATACAATGGATTCATGTATGGGAACATGCATAGGTATCTCTGAATCAAATTAGTTAGACGAAGGACAGAGATGTAAAACTCTCACCAGTGATGTGAAAAGCTGAAACTACATCATAGTCTGGCATGAATTATTGCAGATTAAATAAGACCTGACAGCTATTGGGATATGTCTGTTTTAAGAATTTTATTTTCTATTAAATAATTCTGGAGCATTCTTACTTAAAACTCTACGTTTTGTCAGTCTTGCTTTTTCCTGTTAGAAAACAAAGAATAAATTGAAAATTGGGTGTTGCTCGTGTGTAGCTTCAATCTGATACTGTCCAAACAGGTCTGACAGTGTTCCCTTTTTACCCCTTTGGTAAAGGCAATTGTAGCATATATTCCTAATTTTTTAGGATGAATGACACAAAACAAAGTCATACAAAAAGTTGCTTATGAATTGTTATTTTGTGAGGAATACAAGTATTTAATAAAGCTGCATGTAAGGAACATTGACAGGTCCTCTTCACGGTAATGCATGCTAAGGGGCATTGATTCACATCAGTGATATGCGTTGGCAACACTGTAAGAATTTACTAACCCATCTACACCAGTTTTCTGGCACAGATGGACATAAATGTGGCTCTTTATTGCACCAAAGCTGCGCCACATTGCTGATTATGTGCCCTGCTCACCACTTTTCACAAAAGTGGGTGAATCAAGGTAAAGATCAAGGTGGGCCAGGGCTGGAATGCTTCAGCCCAATAAATTTACTATCACTTACACCAGAAAACTGGTGCAAGTTATGCGAGAAATCTACGCCAGGTCCTGACTGGCATAGATTTCAATCCTGGTGCAGTCTCACGAATCAGAATTATTAAGAGGAAGGAGCGTCTTTATAATTCAGATGCATCTTGCATCAGCGGGCAAACTGATGAAGACTGGTATATAACATGCCAGTCTTAATAAATCCCCCGTATTTTTCCTATAATAAATGGAGAAATGGAGCAAAAATTCCAAACCATTTACTTGAATTCCCTCAGTCTAATTTATAGTAGTACTATCTAGTGTTAGACAAAAGTAAGGTAAAATTAGAATATGCAATGATTGTATACATACCAAAGGGAGAAAAGTCCTTTTCACTGCACTTCACTTTTACTTAGTGGCCAATAGGATTATTTACTAGTTTGTTAAATGAGCGTTTTCTGCAGAATTTTAATCTGAATAGTTCATAGAACTCCCACATTGCTTGGGATCTTGATCCTTTTGGCTAACTGCTGATATATAGTCTAATCCAGCAAGAAATGGGATTCAAGTTGATAAGATAGAAAGTACAGTATCGCTGGCTTGTTTGGGAACATCAGGTTTTAATAAAATAAATTCCAAGATAGAACTCAATACATCAATGCATGGAAAAATGACAATTTATGAGAATTACATTTCCATAACTTTTAAGATGGAAAGTTATTAAAATGCTCTTTATATAAAATCTTTGAGCATTCTATACTTTATAGCATGTTCATTGGTCACGGGGCAAATAATGCATGCACAATCTGGGGTGTCAATGCTGTTACATGGCAGCTGGGGGCCTAATAAAAGCCCCTAGGTCTACCTTCAGTGTATCCCTATTATGCTTTGTTACAAGTAACGTATTAATATACATCAAACAAACCCTGTATGTCTAATCATAAAGTTATACTCTGTCCTATCTGACCACATGGCTTCTTCTTAACCCATTAGTGACTGTCAATACGCCTTTTTATAATGGTCACTAACAGGCGTTAAACTGATACATACACTTTTTTACGGCATATGTACTGACACAAGCACAGGTTTTTTCTGTCAGGCATTGGCTTGCCTGCAGAGGTGATTTTGGGTGCTGATGTTGTTACATGACAGCTGGGGACCTAATGCAGGCCTCTAGGTCTACCTTTCAGTATCTCTTTTAGGCTAAGCCAGAAGCATACCTTAACACTACACTGTAAGTAGTGAAGTGTATTATAAAAGTGATTAAACGATCACATTAAAGTCCCCTAGAGGTACTAAAAATACAGTAGTGTCAAAATGTCAAATAAAATGTAATTTAAAAAAGCTAATTGATTTTAACCATAAAAAGGTTTTGTAAATAAGAAAAATAAATAAATACATTATTGGGTATTGTGTCAAATTATTTGTCCCTCATATGTCATATGTTGAGACCCTAATATCAGTCATATGCTCACCAAAAATGCACCAATGAAAGCATCAGAAAACATCCCTAAGGCTAAGGCCCCACATTGTGGAAAAGCTGCTTATATTTGGTTCCAGATTTTGCTGTGTTTTTTTGAGCCAAAGCCAGCAGTAGATTGAGCAGGATGGAGAAATATACGGTGAGTATTCTTTATATATTTCCCATAGGGTTTTGGAAAGCAGTGATGCAAAAAGAAAGGGTTTTTATTGTGCAAATGTATTAAAACTAATAAAAAAAACTATAGAGATTTGGTATCACTTTAATTTTATGTAACAGTGGTAAAAAAAATGGCTTGTTCATTAGAAATAGGGAATAGTTAGAAGGAAATATTACAGAAGAATCCATCTACACAAAGTTATATTTGCTGTCTGTAGGACAGATATGGATATTCATAAATCTGCATATGGGCTATAGACTCAAAATGGAAATATTTAAAGAAGATTATTTGTAAAACTTCCTTCACTATGCAGATTGAAGGCAGTTGTGGCATAAGCCAAAGAGTGAACTGTAGACCACTGTCCATGAGGAATGGGCTAAGATTCCTCAGGAATGCATCCAGGGGCTGATGTTTGGCTATGTATAACATTTGCAGCAGGTCATCACAGCATAGGGGTGCTCTACTAAGTTTTGAACACACTTACCATGCACGGGTTTAATAATTCTCAGACTGCAGTAGTCATTAAAAGCGCCATCCTGTGTTGAATTTTGGGAAACCACTTATATTAGTGGTGTTGAACTGTTTAAATAGTTTTTGTTCAGTTGTTTTGTGTTGTTTTTTTTTGCAAACAGCTGAAAGTTTTTAAATTTTGTAAATGAACCTAATTTGTCTTACTTTACTTACTTTACTGCTTGATTTACTTTATGGAAAAATTTTGACACTTGTGGAGACGAGACATCTTAAAGGGAACCTATATGGTAGTTTCTAAAATATCCCTATATTACACCTGTCTGCATCGGAAAAAAATATGTATTTTTACCTTCTGACAGCACCTCCCAGCACATGCAAAATTTTGCAGTCAAGCTAGGGTGGAACACCTTGGCTTAACAGTACATGCTTCTAACAGCTGGCACATAAACACTGAAGCTCAAAGAACTAATTTCCCTGTTCTTAATTTTTAGGGATTCTCTAGTGAATGCCACAGTGCCAGAGAGACTGGCGCAAGGGAAATGTGGTGCCTATTTTCAAAAAGAATTCTAGGTCTTCCCCAGATAATTACAGATCGGTGAGTTTAACATTTATTATGGGGAAACTGTTTGAGGGGCTCATAAGGGACTATATACAGGAGTATGTGACTGTACATAATTATATAAGTGACAGCATGGTTTTACTAAGAACAGAAGTTGGGTAGGCTGTGGATATAGTGTTCCTGGACTTTGCATATGACACTGTCCCTCATAGTTTAATGAGTGAAAACAGGTGCATTGGCTTGATAAATATAGTTTGTAATTGGATTGAAAACTGATTAAATGAAGTCTATTACCTCCCACAGCAACTTTGAACCACTGCCATAATGCTGTAAATGCTGTAAATCACAATTAAAACCATACTTTTGTACAGGGGTGTAACTAGCAAAGACTGGGCCCCCTAGCAAACTTTTAACTTGGTTCCCCCCAATGGCATAGCTCCCTCATTCCTGGCCTCCACACAGTATAACGCCCCATTTACACACAGTATAATGTCCCAAAGTGGCCTTCACACAGTATAATGTCCTATAGCTGCCCCCTCCTCGCAGTATAATGTCCCATAGTGGCCCATGCACACAGTATAATGTCACATAGTGGCCCCTGCACAGTATAATGTCCCATAGCAGCCCCTCCTCACAGTATAATGTCTCATAGTGGCCCCTCCACGCAGTATAATGTCATATAGCGCCACTGAATTCTACAATGCCACCATTACCTCAGCCCTTGACTCTGTAGCCCCCTTCACTAACACCAGAGCCCGACCGATCAATAGGCAACCCTGGCACACTGACCTGACTAAAAAACTGAGACGTACCTCACGGGTTGCAGACGCCTCCGGAAGAAAAGCCACTCCCAGGAGGACTTCCTTAGGTACAAAGAGGCAGTACTCACATTCAAGAACGCATTCACCTCTGCAAAGCAGGTCTACTTCACCACACTAATATCTGCCCTATCCCGCAACCCCAAACAGCTATTCACTATCTTCAACTCCCTTCTCCGTCCTCCTGTGCCCCCTCCGACATCACTTATCACAGCTGATGACTTTGCCTCTTATTTCAAAAGCAAAATCGACACCATCAGAGACAGTCTCACCCTACACCCCTGTCAACCACTCTAGCCAACTGTCCTGTGCTCTTCATCTTTAACCTGCTTCTCCTCCGTCACTGATGAAAAGCTCTCCACTCTAATATCTAAATCCCACCTCACCTCCTGCGCGCTTGACCCCATCCAGTCAAATCTCATCCTCAAACTCTCTGAAGTCATTACTCCAGCCACATCATTGGTAAACACGCCCATCCTGGATGTAGGACATCCCCCCTGGCAATGGAAGCTGATCTTCCAAATGCTCTGATTTCACCGAAGTGCAGTGAACACCCACGCATGTGCAGTACGCTCTTGTAGTCCAGGACGTATCTAAACATACTGCACATACACCATCTGGAGGTTCTTCCCTGAACCCTGGAAGTAAAGAAGATGCTTCAGAAGGAGAATGGGTGCAGGGCAGGACTTCCAGGCAGTGCATGTGCAGTCAATGTGAAACACTAAAAAGGTATGTTTTTAATCATGATCACAGCATTTACATCACTATGGCAGTGGCTGGGGGAGGTGACAGACTCCCTTTAACCCTTAACAACCATGGACATCATGGCTTCCACTGTCTTAATGTCCAGTGACGTACTATTACATCCCTGGCAGCTTACACCCTGCTCCATAACCCCTGGTCGGAGCTGAGCTCAAACATGACTGTGGCATCTAAGGGGCTCCACCATAAAAATGTCCCCCACCATCCTCCACCCTCCCCCCCCCCCCCCCCGCAGCAAGATAGGGGTTGCCGTTATGTATTTTCTGCAACCCGGGTTCTGGCGAGTGACTCTGGGCTGCCAGGACCCCCCATACCTGGTTGATCCTGCTACCAATGGGAGAAAGTCAGCCTATGTGTCTGCATAGGCTGACTTCCCCTATACACTACAATACACAAGGATACATGTGTATTGTAGTGTATAGTACTGAACCAGCTATCAGAGCATGGCTGGTTCAGGTCCCCTAGAGAGACATCAAAAATATGTAAAAAAAAAAAAAGTGAAGTGTGTTAAAAAAATAATAATAAATGAATAAAGCCCCAAAATGCCCCTTTCCTATATTAAAAGATTTATATAAAAAACACAAAAAAATTAATTAAAATACATATTTGTTATTGCCGCGTATGAAACAACCCGTACAATAAAACTGAAACATTACTTAACCTGCACAGTGAACGTCAAGAAATAAAATGTCAGAAAGAATGATTTTTCACAATTTATGCCCACATGTATGACACTGTTGTACCCAGTATAATGTGCTTAAAGTGAAATGTGGGTATAAACTGCTGTCTGGGCACAACCGGGCACAGAAGGCAACAAGCGCCATGTGATTTTTGGAGCACAGATTTAGACGGTTTGGTTTTTGGATGTCATGACACTTTTGCAGAGCCCTGATATGCTAGTAAAGTGGAATCCCCTGACTTGTGACACCATTTTGGAAACTACACTCCTGAAGAAACTTATCCAGGGGTAAATAGAGTGTTTTTAACCCCCAAGTGTTGTATTAATTTATTTTTCAGAAATGAATATGCAGCTGATGGTGAAAGATGAAAATGGCAATTTTTCCAGGAATACGTAATTTCTGTGCATAATATGTTGTGCCCAGCTTGTTTCAAAGATGAACGCTCCACAAGCTGTTGTGCCCGGAATATCCTCTTAATAGTTTTTGGAGTGCGTGTCGCTGCTGATACAAGCTGGGAGCAACATATCGGGCACTGAAACGTAGTATCTCTGGAAAAATTGAAAATGGAAATTGAATTAATGCAACACTCCATAATTAAAAATGCTAGCTTCGCCACTTGATAAATCCCTTCAATGGTGTAGTTTCCAAAATGGGGTCATATGTCTGGGGATTCCTCTTTACTGGCAATTCAGGGGCTGTACAACAGTGACGTCCAAAAGCCAAACTGTGCTCCAAAGACCAAAATAGCGCTCCATTCCCTTCTGTGTATGGCTGTGCCCAAACAACAGTTTATACCCACATATGGCATTGTTAAGTATGTTATCCTGGGTACAACAATGTCACACGTGTGGCACAAACTGTATTTTGGGCACAAAGCAGGGCACAGCTGTGAAGGATTGCTCTGTGCTTTTGGAGCTCAGAGACCCTAAAACTGCTCCTACAAAATGGGGTCAATGAATTTCAATTTAGTGGCACCTCCAGGGTTCTGCAAAAACAAAAAGGCATCCAGAAAGTCCCTCTAAATCAGTACTTCAAAAGCTAAAAGCGCAATGCTCTTTACCTTCTGAGGTCTGATGTGTGCCCAAAAAGAAGTTTACACCCACATATACAACTTTTTTGTACCTGGGATAGCCCACTCAATAGTTTTAGGAATGCATGTCTCTGATGACACATAGTGGGTGCATCGTATTGGGCACTGAAATTGCATATTTCTTTAAAAATGTCAATTTTCATTTTGATCATTTTTGTGAAGCGCTCTTGAGCTCAAAATGATAATACCCCTTGAGAAATTCCTTGAGGGGTGTAGTTTCTAAAATGGGGTCACTTTTTAGGGGTTTCCATTGTACTGGTACTTTAGGGGCTCTGCAAATGAGACATGGCACCTGAAAACTATTCCAGGAAAATCTGCCCTCCAAAAACCAAATAGAACTCTTTCCATTATATTCCACCATGTACCCATGTACCACCACATATGGGGCATTTATGTGTTCAGAAGAAATTGTGTAACAAACTATAGGGTGTTTTTTTCTTCTTTAACCCCTTGTAAAAATGAAAATTTTGGTGCTAAATTGATGGCTTATTGGAAAAAAAGGAATTGATATGTCCTGGTGTAGTGGTGTAGTTTCCATAATGGGGGCACTTTTGGGGATTTTCAATGTATTGGTACTCTAGGGGCTCTGCAAATGAGACAAGGCATCTGAAAACTATTCCAGCAAAATCTGTTTTTCAAACGTCCAGTGTCGCTACCTCCCTACTGTGCGCTGTCATGTGCCCAAACATCAGTTTACATCAACATGAGGGGTATTTCTGTGCTCTGGAGAAATTGCATAACAAATTGTTAGATGCATTTTCTCCTGTAACCCCTTATGAATATGTTAATTTACAACAATATTGATCAATGTTTACCACTAACATGAAGTATAATGTGTCACGAGAAAACAATCTCAAAATCACTTGTGTAAGTTAAAGCGTCTCAAAGTTATTGCCATATATAAGTGACACATGTCAGTTTTGAAAAATGAGGCCTGGTCCTTAAGGTACTTTTAGTCCTGGGCCTTAAGGGATTAAAGGATCATATCCCAAAAATTATGGTAAATGACTTCTCAGACTGGCCCTCTGTTATAAGTGGCGTACCTCAGGGCTCAGTGTTGAGTCTGCTGTTATTTACCGTGTTTCTCCAAAAATAAGACCTACCCCGAAAATAAGCCCTAGCTACATTTTCCAGGTTTTTTGGACGAGGCTTGAAATATAAGCCTTACTCCAAAAATAAACTCTAGCTAATTTAACCCCTTCCCGACATCTGCTGTGCGATTACAGCAGATGCCGGGTCCTTAAAGATGGCGGGCGCTCTGCTGCAGAGCGGCTACCATAGCTGCCATACCGGGTCTCCGCAGAGACCTGGAGTTAATGCCCATGATCACTCTCTACCCTGATCGCAGGCATTGTTGAGCGTGACCCCCCCTCCTTCCCACCAAAGTAGCAGAACCGCTGGAGATAATGCCCACAATCAGAATGGACTCTGACCACGGACATTGCTAAGTGTGACCTCTGCGCTTCCCCCCACAGTCCCTAGGGCCAGTCCCCACCCCCTATAGCTACTATACCGGGTCTCCTTGTACAGCAGAGACCTGCAGTTAATGCCCGCGATCAGAGTCCATTCTGATCATGGGCATTGTTGATTGTGCCAGTCCGTGATCCCCCCCTCCAAATCGACCCCCCAAAGAAGAGAAACTATCCCCGGGGCCGGTCCCCACCAGCCCCGTACCTTTCACGTTGCAGGTCAGCTCCCACGCGGCGAGATCACGGTAGCCGACCTGTTCCTTTGACAGCCGGGAGCGTTATGAAGGCTCCCAGGCCTGTCGCTAGGAATATTACTATTGAGGCTATGACCAGCCTCATTAGTAATATAGATAATCTCCCATAGACTGCAATACGTTGTATTGCAGTCTATGGGATGATTGCAGGTTCAAGCCCCCTAGGAAGTTCAAGCCCCCCTCCCACTTTTCCACTTTCACTAGAATACATATAAAAATAAAATATTACTGTGAAACACACACAGATGCATATTTTACCTCTATAGTGAATGCCGTAGCGGAAAAAAAAAAATCAAAAGTGCCTAACTGCTGTTTTTTTGCTGTTTCACCTCTGATAAAAGTTGAAATAAAAAGCGATCAAATGTGTGATTGTTGCTCATGGAAAAAATTAAGACCTACCCCGAAAATAAGCCCTAGCCCTTTTTTCGGAGAAAAAAATAATATAAGACCCTGTCTTATTTTCGGAGAAACACGGTATTTATTAGAAGATATGATTAATAGCACTGTATCTGGGGGTGGAGTTTGGCCATTGACTAACATGGCCGCTTTAACTGTGTGCTCTGCAATATTGATCAGCTCTCAGCAACTCACAGCTACAGGGGGGAAAAAAAGTATTTAGTCAGCCACCAATTGTGCAAGTTCTCCCACTTAAAAAGATGAGAGAGGCCTGTAATTGACATCAAAGGTAGACCTCAACTATGAGAGACAAAGTGAGAAAACAAATCTAGAAAATCACATTGATTTTTAAAGAATTTATTTGCAAATTATGGTGGAAAATAAGTATTTGGTCACCTACAAACAAGCAAGATTTCTGGCTCTCACAGACCTGAAACTTCTTCTTTAAGAGGTTCTGTCCTCCACTCATTACCTGTAGTAATGGCACCTGTTTGAAATTGTTATCAGTATAAAAAACACCTGTCCACGCCAAACTCCACTATGGTGAAGACCAAAGAGCTGTGGAAGGACACCAGAAACAAAATTGTAGACCTGTACCAGGCTGGGAAGACTGAATCTGCAATAGGCAAGCAGCTTGGTGTGAAGAAATCAACTGTGGGAGCAATAATTAGAAAATGGAAGACATACAAGACCACTGATAATCTCCCTCAATCAGGGGCTCCACGCAAGATCTCACCCCGTGGGGTCAAAATGATCACAAGAATGGTGAGCAAAAATCCCGGAAACACACGGGGGGACCTAGTGAATGACCTGCAGAAAGCTGGGACTAATGTAACAAAAGCTACCGTCAGTAACACACTACACCGCCAGGGACTCAGATCCTGCAGTGCCAGACATGTCCCCCTGCTTAAGCCAGTACATATCCGGGCCCATTTGAAGTTTGCTAGAGAGCATTTGGATGTTCCTGAAGAGTATTGGGAGAATGTCATATGGTCAGATGAAACCAAAGTAGAACTGTTTGGTAGAAACACAACTCGTCGTGTTTGGAGGAGAGTGAATGCTGAGCTGCATCCAAAGAACACCATACCTACTGTGAAGCATGGGGGTGGCAACATCATGCTTTGGGGCTGTTTCTCTGCAAAGGGACCAGGACAACTGATCCGTGTACATGAAAGAATGAATGGGGCCATGTATCGTGAGATTTTGAGTGCAAACCTCCTTCCATCAGCAAGGGCATTGAAGATGAAACGTGTCTGGGTCTTTCAGCATGACAATGATCCCAAGCATACCGCCAGGGCAACGAAGGAGTGTCTTCGTAAGAAGCATTTCAAGGTCCTGGAGTGGCCTAGCCAGTCTCCAGATCTCAACCCCATAGAAAACCTTTGGAGAGAGTTGAAAGTCCGTGTTGCCCAGCGACAGCCCCAAAACATCACTGCTCTAGAGGAGATCTGCATGGAGGAATGGGCCAACATACCAGCAACAGTGTGTGCCAACCTTGTGAAGACTTACAGAAAACGTTTGACCTCTGTCATTGCCAACAAAGGATATATAACAAAGTATTGAGATGAACTTTTGTTATTGACCAAATACTTATTTTCCACCATAATTTGCAAATAAATTCTTTAAAAATCAGTCAATGTGATTTTCTGGATTTGTTTTCTCATTTTTTTCTCTCATAGTTGAGGTCTACCTATGATGTCAATTACAGGCCTCTATCATCTTTTTAAGTGGGAGAACTTGCACAATTGGTGGCTGACTAAATAATTTTTTTCCCCACTGTATTTTCTACCTGCTTCTTTATACTAATTTTACCTGCCTATCAACCAGGACCCTCCTGACTCCCAGCTGGACCTGTCACTGCTGATTTACCTGCCACCTGAAGCCTCCACCAGAGCCTGCGGACCTTCAGCAGCGTACGGTTGCCATTACCGCTTCTTCCACGTGCCACTGACTCTCCCTGCTTCCAAGTGCAACTCTCCCCTGTGTTGACTGCGGACACTTGTCATCATAGAAAGTGACTCACCAGGAAGCTGCCAGAGCTTCCCCTGCTTCTCCCTCTAGAGCCCACATCAACCTTCCGATGGCTGCACTGAGTCCCAGAGAAACGCCATCTTTATTTGCTGCCACACAGCATCTCCTCCCCCCTGGATCGGTGAGGCTGCAAATCACAGATCAGCCACGGACCCCTGAAAGTTTGCTCCCCTTGCCTGTTGCCTAGCCAGCCACTGCACTGTCCTCCAGGTCCTGTAGGTAAGGACATAGCTGTCCTGTCTTCCCTACTGAAGCTTTCTCTTCCTTTTTGGTGCATCTATCTACTGTTCCTCCTGGCAACCCCACAGTTTGTGTGGACAGCTCTCTACACTCTGCCTCATTAACTCCTGCTGTTGCTATCCTTACTCTCTTGAGCCTAACATACCAGACTGCCTTGTTGCTGTTTTCCAGCAGACCCTCTGTTAGCTCTTTCTGGAAAATTTTGTTTCTGTTCTCCAAGACAGCTTCTACATTATGAGATAAAAGGACCGTTCCCAAAAGGGATAAGGATCAGTGCTTGCTCCAAATCAGTCAAACGAATTCCTTTATTAGATACCAACACAGACGCGTTTCGGAGCATCTGCTCCTTCTTCAACTGCATACAGGTAATAAATATGTCTAAAACAAGCTGTCTTTTATAGTGTCAAAGTAAAAAAGACACACCCAAATGGGAGTGGCACAGTGGAGAAACCCTTTTTTTTTTTTTTTTTTTATATATAACTTTACCCAAATGTCAAAATGACGCTAGCTCTATAGATCAACACATGAATGTTACCATATAAAAATAATGATGAATGCTTCAAGAATAAAACAACTTTAACATGAATATCACATAATATAATAAATGACCTTTGGAGGGAGTTGAAAGTCCGTGTTGCCCAGCGACAGACCCAAAACATCACTGCTCTAGAGGAGATCTGCATGGAGGAATGGGCCAACATACCAGCAACAGTGTGTGCCAACCTTGTGAAGACTTACAGAAAACGTTTGACCTCTGTCATTGCCAACAAAGGATATATAACAAAGTATTGAGATGAACTTTTGTTATTGACCAAATACTTATTTTCCACCATAATTTGCAGTATGATCTGTCCTCCTTTCCATCTAACAATGACCCTATAACTGTGGGCACCCTCAAAGAAATGCTAGTGGTGCTCCAGAATGGCATCAAGCATAATGTCACATCCTTGCTTAAACAAATTTGGACCATCAAACAAACAAAAATGGAACATGAAAAGAACATGGAGGAATTTTCAAAAGCACATATTGAGCTTGTTGATGCCCATAATGCTTTAGAAGATGACGTGAAATGGCTCAAGGATAAGGCCACAGATGCTAAAGACAGATCCAGGAGGAACAATATAAAAATAAGGGGGTTGTCAGAGGAGGTATCTTCTCCAGTCATGGAACCTTGAACCTCTGTGCTTTGATGGCACATCGTTCCAAAAACCGCGAGCTGGGGAGTGGCAGACGGTGGGCTGACTCACCACCTACTGTTTCTATTATACCCACTAACATAGTTATCACAGTTATATCCTATATTTAGATTCCTAACCATTTTGCTCCCCAAGATTAAAGCCTCTGCCAAAGGCCTTTTGATAATTGGAGGTGACTTTAATTTTGTCATGGACCGCGCTGTAGATTCTACAACCCCCACAAGACGCAATCCTCACTACTCGGGTACAGTTTTTACTGAAAACCTTTTTGATGTGTGGCACTGAGAGGGATTATACATTCTTCTCCCCACCATATCATTCATACTTCTTCCTAGTCTCAGGTCCCTCTTTATCACAAACTAAATCCACTAAAATTGGTGATATTACGTAGTCCGACCATGCACCAATTTCACTAGAATTTATGGAACGATTCTCTTCCCCACTTCCCTCATGGTGGAAACTTAATGATTCCATCCTAAATTCCACTGATTGTTTTGTACAAACTGCAGAATTACTTTCTTATTAACGTTGGGTCAGTTTCTAACCAACACATACTGTGGAACTCACATAAAGCATATATAAGGGGAATTTTTATTAAGTTAGGCTCCCAATTTAACCTCTTCCAGACCACCCATAGACTATATACTTCCAGGCAGTGCCTCTCTTGTTCTGCAAGGACGTACCGGAACGTCCTTGCAGTTTTAAACAGCCGGAGCTCCCCTAGAGAAGGCAGGGACGGTTTATTACCCTCCCTGCCTTCCCTATCGCTGTGTATGGCTCCCCTCTGACGGTCACATCATCCGCCGGGATCAGAGTCTGTTAGAGCTGTTGGGTCCTACAGAACCCAGATCAGCTCTGTAGTTATGGGCAGGAGGGCATATTTCCTCTTGCAACTGGGGCTATATGTATCAGCCCCAGTTACAGGGGAAATCAGCCCCCCTCAACCAAAAAAAAAAAGTGATCAGATGTCCCCAAAGGTCTATAATGACCTTATGGGGACACAATGGAAAGAAAGAAAGAAAGAAAGAAAGAAAGAAGGAAGAAAAAAAAAGTAGAAAATGTAAATTAAAGTAAAATAATTAAATAAATAAATAAAATAATACGCCAATAACACGCCCTTATTACAGGTTCTAGCCCCACCCCCGACAGCACAATACAAAATAAATATTACCGTAACGGAGAGGGAAAACTATGTTATAAAGTTTTTAGTAGCACTTTGTGCTATTAAATAAAGAAAAATGAAAAGTGAAAAACAGACACGTTTTCCCTCCTCTTTTGTTTATATTTCCCCAGATATAAAAAAAGTTAAAAAAAACATGCAAAAATAAAAACAACATAAAAATAAAGCCCTATGTGTCACCGAAAAGATGCAGAAATTATAGCCCTCAAATCTGCACATACAAAAAAACCCAAAAATGTGTCTGGTCCTGAACCAGAAATTGGCCCAGTACTGAAGTTGTTAAATGTAAGAGGGACCAGGAATTTCAAACCCTGATTACAAATATTAACGCTCTGGAGAAGAAAAATAAGGTGTCCCCTTCTCCCTCGATCTCCACCAAACTTAGGTCTTTTCGGCTTCACCAGCAAACCCTTCTAGCCGCACAATATAATAGGACCCTGAAAAGGTTTAAACTCCAAACTTATTTACACAACAATAGAGTTGCTTCCTTTCTAGCTCAAAGGGTAAAAGAAGTACGGCAAAATCTTGTATTGCATACCTGATTAACTCCAGTGGACATAAGGTTCTTGACCCATGCTTAATAGCTGATCAATTCAAACTACAGTGCCTTGAAAAAGTAATCATACCCCTTGAACTTTTTCACATTTTGTCACCTTGCAACCACAAACTTAAATGTATTTTATTGAGGTTTTAAGTGATAGACCAACACAAAGTAGCACATAATTGTGAATTGGAATGAAAATGATACATGGTTTTCAAAATTTTATTTAAATAAAAATCTGAAAAGTGTGATGTGCTAAAGTATTCAGCCCTCCTATATCAATACTTTGTAGAGCCACCTTTCGCTGCAATTACAGCTGCAAGTCTTTTGGGGTATGTCTCTATCAGCTTTGCACATATAGAAACTGAAATTTGTGTCCATTCTTCTTTGCAAAATAGCTCAAGCTCAGCTTGATTGGATGGACAGTGTCTGTGAACAGCAATTTTCATGTCTTGCCACAGATGCTCAATGGGATTTAGGTCTGGACTTTGACAGGGCAATTCTAACACATGACTATTCTTTGATCTAAACCATTCCACTGTAGCTCTGGCTGTATGTTTTGGGTCTTACTGGAAGGTAAACCTCCAGCTTCCCTGTCCCTGAGGAATAAAAAGGATGGTGTGTTCAGGGTGATGAACAGTGTAACTTTCCCTTCACACATAGCGCTTTGCATTTAGGCCAAATCTCATCTGACCAGAGCACCTTCTTCCATGTTTGCTGTGTCCCCTATATGGCTTGTGGCAAACTGCAAACAGCACTTCTTATGTCTCTCTTTTAACAATGGTTTTATTTTCGCCACTCTTCTATAAAGGCCAGATTTGTGGAGTGCACGACTTATAGTTATCCTGTGGACAGATTCTCCCACCTGAGCTGTGGATTTCTGCAGCTCCTCCAGAATGACCATGGGCCTCTTGGTTACTTCTCTGACCAGTGCTCTCCTTGCTTGATCTGTTAGTTTAGGTGGATGGAACTATCTTGTTAGGTTTTCAGCTGTAGAATACTTTTTCCATTTTTGGATGATGGATTGAACAGTGCTCCTTGGGATGCTCAAAGCTTGGGATATGTTTTTATAACCTAATCCTGCTTTAAACTTCTGCACAACTATATCTCTGACTTTTCTGGTGAGTTCCTTGGTCTTCATAATGCTGTTTATTCACTAGTGTTTTCTAATAAACCACTGAGGCCTTCACAGAACAGGTGTATTTATACTGAAAGTAAATTACACACAGCTGGACTCTATTAACTAATTAATTGACTTCTGAAGGCAATTGATTGCACTGGATTACTCAATACAATACATTTAAATTTGTGGCTGTAAGGTGACAAAATGTGAAAAGGTTCAAGGGGTATGAATACTTTTGCAAGGTACTGTGTATATATATATATATATATGGATTTTATTCTGTTATTTTGCACATAGGGTCATTTGAACATGACTTATATATTTCTAGTGATACAAAATATTAAAAATAGACTATATAGTACATTGTTTTCCCTCTTATTCTATTACAGCTTGCGATACTTTGATTAATGGTCCGCTATAGTCTCTAAATTAATCTTAACTGGTTTCCCTGTGTTATCGGCTCAATTTTGTGAAGTGTCATTCCTCTGCTTGGATCTCATTAGAGCGAAAGAAGAACAAGTCTCTGTCAACATGCCAAGTCTAACTTCCCATGTAGCTCAATGGTAGAAGATAATAAGAAGAATAGTTGAAAGTTATTTCTTTCGTGAGGATAAGGCATCTGACATGCTTAAGGAACGAGTAATCACTATATTTCTCCATAACCAATTTTATTTTCAGACCCACAATACACTATAGTCATTCATTTTATTTCATCTGGACAGATATCTGTCTGCATTGCATTTTTAGAATAGGAAATTTGGTCTATTAAAGCTGTCAGCTCAACCTGCTATCCCACAGTATGCATAGCACCATGCTGCAGAAAGTGCTTTGGCAATTTTAATAATTGAAGCCCTTAGCCATAAGGTGTACTCTACTTTTATACATTTTTGTACATTTTTGTCAATACCATATTTATTTATATTCTCAAAACAACTGTACACATACAGTGGTGTGAAAAAGTATTTGCCCTCTTCCTGATTTCTTAATCTTTTGGATGTTTGGTACACTTAAATGTTTTAGATCACCAAACAATTTTAAATATTAGACAAACATAACACAAGAAAACACAAAATTCAGTTTTTCAATGGGGAAAAGTAATCAAAACCTACAGGGCCATGTGTGAAAAAGTAATTGTCCCCCCCACCCCTCAAAACATAAATCAACTGTGTTTTCTCACATCTTTGGGAAGCTGAGTTCAATTTCCCTAGCCTCACCCAGGTCTGATCACACCTGTTCTCAAGCAAGGAAGCACTTAAATAGGATCTGCCTGACAAAGTGAAGTAGACCAAAAGATCATTAGAAGCTATACATCATCGGGAGATCCAAAGTAATTCAGGAACAAATGAGAAACAAAGTAATTGAGATCTTTCAGTCTGGAAAAAGTTATAAAGCCACCTCTAAAGCTTTGGGACTCAAGAGAACCACAGTGAGATCTATTATCCACAAATGGAGTAAACATGGAACTGTGGTGAACCTTCCCAGGACTGGCCGGCCGTCCAAAATTACCCCAAGCACGTTGCAACAAGTCATCCAAGAGGTCACAAAACACCCCACAACAACATCCAAAGAACTGCAAGCCTCACTTGTCTCAGTTAAGGTCAGTGTTCATGACTCCACCATAAGAAAGAGACTATGCAAAAATGGCCTGCATGGCAGAGTTTCAAGACGAAAATCACTACTGAGCAAAAAGAACATAAAGGGCCAGGGTCGGATTGGCCCACCGGGGAACCGGTGAATCCCCCGGTGGGCCCCGAGCCCCGACTATTAATACTCATTTTGCCAATGCAAAGGTCAGGGGTCTGATCGGGCCACTGAGGACCTTTTATAGCGCTGTGGGGGCCACTGAGGGACATATAATGCTGTGTGGGGGCCACTGAGGAGCGTATAATAATGTGTGGGGGCCACTGTGGGCCTATAATAATGTGTGGGGGCCAGTGTGAGCATATAATACTGTGTGGGGGCCATTGTGGGAATATAATAATGTGGGGGGGGGGCACTGTGAGCATATAATACTGTGTGGGGCCATTGTGGGTATATAATGCTGTGTTGGGGCCACTGTGGAGCATATAATGCTGTGTTGGGGCCACTGCGGAGCATATAATGCTGTGTGGGGGCCACTGCGGAGCATATAATGCTGTGTGGGGGTCACTGCGGAGCATATAATGCTGTGTGGGGGCCACTGCGGAGCATATAATGCTGTGTGGGGGCCACTGCGGAGCATATAATGCTGTGTGGGGGCCACTGCGGAGCATATAATGCTGTGTGGGGGCCACTGCGGAGCATATAATGCTGTGTGGGGGCCACTGCGGAGCATATAATGCTGAGTGGGGGACACTGCGGAGAATATAATGCTTTGTAGGGACCACTGCGGAGCATATAATGCTGTGTGGGGGCCACTGCGGAGCATATTATACTGTCCCAGTATTGTTTACATGCCGGGTGCTGCGCTGCTCATTCACCGTGTTCTTGATAACTGCAGTTGTGGGTACTAAACCTGTATCTCTTTCAAGTATCTGAGATATAGCTGCAGCACCTGTAACCGTCACTATCAAGAATTCACTCTAGGGGTAGGGGGATCCTGATGGGCAGCCGTTGGAACCAATCCAGTTGCAGCTTGTTAATGCAAGCGTCACTGACGTACTGATGCTGTGTGCGGCGGCGGTTTCTGCATAGGAGCCCAGACCAGCAATGTGAAAGGTACGTACAACTTAACCACGCAAATAAAAAAACAACTTTTCCCCCCTATTTTGCCCGCAAATCTTTTAACTTCACTGACCACTCTGATAACTGCAACCCCCAGCATCTAGAGATGCTCTGGGTCTGTTGAGAGTTGTAATCCCCCCCTCTCACCCCAGCTAATTTCTCACTGTATTGTTATGCTGGTGCCTGCTCTAGGGCTCCAGCATAACAATACATAAGTCGCAGAAACTCCAATATTGCTATAGGGGAGACCAGTGAAGGGGCCACTGTATGGGCATACAGTGGCCCCTTCACTATTAACCCCCCCCCCGTATAGTGGTCCCTTCACTGGTCCCCTATACTGTATGGGGACCATTGATGGGGTCATTATATTGTGGTGGGGGGGGCAGTGATGGAGGCCAGTAGCCTGGGGGACATTAAAGGGGTTGTGCACGATAACATTTTTTTTTTTATTTTTTAATTACACCGGGGCAGGTGAAAAAAAAAAACAACTCAAACTTTCTCTCCTGTCCCCAGTGTCTCCCAGCGTGGTTTAGCCTGCAGCTCTGTTTTCTTCCAGCGCAAGTTCCCCTTGCACGTGACTACCTGTGACGTCATGTGACCCCTGAGGCCAATCAGCGGCCTAAAGGAAGGGACCTGGGATGTCACAGCCAGTGAGGACTTCTGGCAAAAGAAGACAGCGGAGCAGCAGGACCGGACCGTGCTGGGACCTGCTGACACCGGAGTACTGGGGATAGGTGAGTATGTTTAGTATGTTTTTGTTTTTGTTTTTTTTTGGGGGGGGAGGGGATTAACCTCTCCTGGACTAATTAGAAAAAAGACAAAAATTATACTGGACAACCTCTTTAAAGTGTGGCGCATTAGGGGGATATATTAAAGGGGATGTCCAGGTATAATTTGTTATGGTTTATCCTCAGGATAGGCTATAGATACCTGATCTGTACAGGGCTGACCCCAGACCGATCAGCTGTACAGAGCCACTTCTGGCACCCATCCTGTACACAATACAGGGCCAGAAGCAGAAAGCTCTGTCCACTGTGTATTAGCCGGGCACCTTCACTGTATCTTAGCACTGTATCTCAGCTGCAGTGAAGGTGCTGGGCGATTAAACAGCGGATGAAGCTTTCTGCTTCCGGCCCTGTGTTGTGTACAGAACGGGTGGCTCCAAACAGATGATGGGGCCATGTGTCAGCCCCCTACCGATCAGATATTTATGGCCTATCCTGAACATAGGCCATAAAAAAGATTAACCCTGGACAACCACTTTAATATGCCCCACACAGTTTAATGTCCCCCCACAGGATGTTAGCCCCATCACTGCTCCCACACAATATAATGGCTCCATCACTGTTCCCCATACAGTATGCAGGACCAGTGAAGAGGCCAGTGTAAGGGGGGACCAGTGAAGAGGCCATAAAAAAATTTGGCCCAGACAACCCCTTAAAAGAGGTTGTCCATAAACTGGAGCGACCACTGTGGCAGCTGCCTCGGAGCTGTAAAAATAAAAAAATTTCAAAAAAAGCATACCCACCTGCCCAGCAACCCGTTGTCCCCTGCCTTTGTCTGTTTGGTCTCATTGTGGCCTCTCATTTCTGGAAATCTTGTACCTAATTGGTCTTAGCGATCACATGAGGTGCAGGACTCCCAGCAAGGAGGCGCCGGCACGAGACTGAATGGACCCTGGCAGTGGACAACGGAGCACCAGAGACAGGTGACTATGCTTTTTATGCTTTTTTTTAATTTATTTATTTTTTATTTTACACCTCCCGCATGGGACTTGGGTTGTGCCAATTCCTGGACAACCTCTTCAAAGGATTTATCCATCTTTCTAATGTTGATATCCTGTCCTTAGGATAGGCCAGCAATATTACATCTGCGATGATACAACAGCCAGGACCTCTGCAGATCAGCTTTTCCAGGACAGTGCGGCTACAGGTAATGGTAACAATTCTAGGAGCCACGCTGTTCACTTGCCATACAGGGTGTAGCAGTGGGTTTAGGTAGTGCAGTGGTGCACATGGTATAGTGGGTGAGAAGCATGGCTCCCAACATGTTATTACCCTTAGCCGCCCTGTTTCGGTATCGCTGATCTGCAGGGGTCCTGATGGTGGGCCCCTAGAAGCAATTCCACTGGTGGGCCCTAGACATCCCAGTCCGACACTGTAAAGGACCGTCTCAGATTTGCCAGAAAGTATCTTGATGATCCCCAAGACTTTTGGGAGAAGATTCTGTGGACTGATGAGACAAAAGTTGAACTTTTTGGAAGGTGTAAGTCCCATTACATCTGGCATAAAAGCAACACAGAATTTCAGAAAAGGAACATCATACCAACAGTAAAACATGGTCATGGTTGTGTGATGGTCTGGGGCTGTTTTGCTGCTCCAAGACCTGAAAGACAATGATCCAAAACGTACCAGCAAACGTCCACCTCTGAATGGCTTAAGAATAGCAAAATTAAGACTTTGGAGTGGCCTAGTCAAAGTCCTGACCTTAAACCAATTGAGATGTTGTGGCATGACCTTAAAAAAGCGATTCATGGTCGGAAACCCTCCAATGTGGGTGAATTATAACAATTCTGCAAACATGAGTGGGCCAAAATTCCTTCAGAGTGTTGTAAAAGACTCATTTATCACAAACGCTTAATTGCAGTTGTTGCTTCTAAGGGTGGCCCAACCAGTTATTAGGTTTATGGGGCAATTACTTTTTCACACAGGGCCCTGTAGGTTTTGATGACTTTTTCCCTTAATAATAAAGAACTTCATTTAAAAACTGCATTTTGCGTTTACTTGTGTTATGTTTGTTTAATATTAAAATTTGTTTGGTGATCTGAAACATTTAAGAGTGACAAACATCCAAAAGATTAAGAAATCAGGAAGGGGGCAAATACTTTTTCACACCACTGTATATGCATATAACTGTATATGCATACATACACTATTTTGCAATATGAGTCAATGACAGATATATGCAAATGTATAGGCATACAGCTACATACACACGGTGGCACATTGTAAACAAATACTGTGAGCGCCTTGCTTGAAAGCTGTATGAATAAAGCCCTATACAGATATTTGCCGCTACTATCAGATTTTCTTCTTAAATGGCTTTTCTGAGATAACAACATTGCACGACTATCCTTAAGAAAGGTCATAAACATTAGATCAAGTGTATGGGACAAAGCTGCAAAGCCCAGAACAGTCATTTCCATGGTGTCACCATCAGAAATGTAACTAGACTCTGATGCAAAATGTGTACATGGGCTCTCCAACCAGTGGGATAACAATCGCGGTCGCAGGGTGTGCTGGCCACGGGCCCCGAACCACTATGATAGCGGTCGGGGAAAGCCTGGTTCCCCGACCGCTATACATACTGTTATTGGAATTTCCAATAGATGGCAGCCCAGGGGAGTTGACTGAAAATAATAAATACATATAACTCACCTCTCCTGGGCACAGCCTTCTCTCCGGGGCTCTTCCGTCATGTGACTGAGGCCTGTGATTAGGCCCCAGCGGTCACATGGGGCGCGGCCGTGTAATGACGTCAGTGCGCCCCCATGTGACCGCTGAGGCCCAATTAGAGGCCTCAGCAGCGACATCTGAAGAGGGCCAAAGATGCTGAAGACGGCAGGATAGAGCGAGGATGCCAAGGAAAGGTAAGGCAAGGTGAGTTTGATATTTTTAATCACCTTCCCTGGGTCTCCAATTATTATACTCTGGGGTATGAGGAGACCCATATAATTCCCATAGAAGTGCTGTAAAGGGAAAAAAACACATACATGTACAGCCATCTCTCATCGATTCTCCTTCTAGATGTGGAAGTCAGCGGAACCTCTGATCTGAAGTCAGACATGGCCTGAGCATAAAGTCTACCATAAATGTGAAAGAAGGGAATACCCCTTTATAATGATTCTATCTCTCGCAGAGCTGAGTTATTCAGTTTGTTGACAGTCTACAGTATATACTTACATCACTTAGATGCTCCCGGGAAATACTTCTCTGTGAAGGTTTTGATTCTCTGCCTGGACTTTCACTGTCACTGTCTTGGCAGTTGTTCTGTCCTGGTTTGAGCTGTGGATAGACAATGAATATTTTAGTATTCCTGGTTGTATATTGAAAGAGATGTTTGCCATACTGACACATACTGAAATGTTACACAGGCTGATTGACAGGTCTCCTTGTATTACATGTACACAGAGGATTGTGAATCATCATAATAAATGTTATATACTTTAATAACAAATGTTGGCTTCTTTGCATGAAATCCTTTGCTGAAATACACTTTCTTTCCGCTTTTTCTCTATAGCTGGATGAAATTTGTACACAGCTATTCACTATGTACGGGTCGACTGGCTCATGTATAATGAAGGGAAGTTGAGGCTGGTGGGGGTGGGATCACTTCATACAGAGCTATATTGGGCACTTTAAAACCTAGTACAGTAATTCTGATTAGAAATCAGGATTGGCTTAGGTATTTGCAGCTGAAGCTGCTCCCAATCCTGACTATGTAATATCTTTGGAAATAATGCAGGTAGAAATGAGATCCAGATGACATATGAAGGCTGAGAATCTCATCTTTCATATGATACCATTACTGTTATGCACTATAAAATGCCTGAGATATATCAGTTTGAAATGTCCCTCCCCACCAACATTCAGCTTCCCTGCCTTATACGTGAGCCTACCTACCCGCACACAGTGAGAAGCAGTGTACAGATTTCACCTGGCAATAGACAAACAGTATAAGAGAATGGATTTCAGTGCAGAATGTCATAGAGAGGAGCCAATAATTGTTAATAAATTATATTATAAAATTTACTAATGTCACAAATGCTCCCAGAAAATTGAAAGATGTTTAAAAGTTTAGTTATTCTTGAAGGACTCCAATTTCTCACAAGACCAATTCAATACAGCATCATAACCTTTGACAGTCTCCACTTCATACCTCTACTGGCCACGCACAGATTTATGTTGAATAGACATCTCGTAACATCACAAAATCATGTTGTCGTAAAGAGGTGGACATTTCTTTGCACACAAACATATGGACATATCCAAAGAAAAACAGCTTCTCTCCCACTATTATATGCTGCTGTTAGATTGAGAAGTAGAAATCATCTGATTCATTTTAAGAGGTAGCAATCCCTTATTTTTTCCTATTAAGTTTGATAGCAAAGATTTTCATGGTGACCTATCAAGGTCACTTTGACTTTTCAGATGAGATCCAGAATTGTGGTGTGTTGCAAATTATCAAGTATACGCCATAGTCATGGAATTTTCATAGGAAGAACAGTGAAGTGGTGCAAAAGACATAATTTTACATCTAGTTTTCTCTATACTGCAATGCATTTTTATACATGCATAGCTTAAAGGGAGTCTATCATTAGAAAAACACATTTTTAACTAATTGCCTTTAAAAAGGCTATTCTCCTCCTACCTTTCATTCTAAGCTTCTCCCCGCTGTTTCTGATAAAATCGGTTTCTTCTGTTATGCCAGTTAGGATCACGGAGCACAGGGGGCGTTCCTCCTGCGCTCCGAGCACCCTCCGTGTTATAACTCTCCATCGCCCCTTAGCTGCTTTTGTTCACTCCCCTCCTCCTCTTCGCCGGAACTTCTGCCTTTCGCAGGCATCGGACTGCGCATGTCCAGGCGGTCATTTGCCGATGGTCTGCTACATGAGCGTACTATGTAGCAGACAACCGGAAAATGGCCACCCGGACATGCTTATGTACTGCGCTGCAGTACGCTGGTGTAGCAGACCACCGGAAAATGTGTGCAGTCCGATGCCTGTGAAAGGCAGATGTTCCGGCGAAAAGGAGGAGGAGAGTGAACATAAGTGAATAGTTATGACACGGAGGGTGCTTGGAGCGTAGGAAGAATGCCCCCTGTGCTCCATGATCCTAATTTGCATAACAAAAGAAACCAATTTTATCAGAAACGGCGGGGAGAAGCTTAGAATGAAAGGTAGGAGTAGAATGGCCTTTTTAAAGGCTATTCCAACATGCCATTAGTTAAAATGTGTTTTTCTAATGATAGAATCCCTTTAAGGTTATGGCCACACAAGGGGATGAAATATCCTGCAGCGACCTGCCCGGGGTTTACCCACTGGGGCTATAATAATTGACATGATGCAGGTTCCAAATTAAAACACTTTATCTCTACACTGCAACTGTAATTTGCAGCAGGTTAACTGCCATTCTATCAGTGACTAAACCAATGCAAACTTGAACCTAAAAGGGTTTTTCATTTTAGGACAATACCTTTTCTAACTGAAGATTCCCTGTAAACGCTTGTAGCCAATTGTCATCATCTTGGAAGAGAAATATAGTATCACACGCTGGCCACTCAAAACTATGAACTGGTCTTTGTACATGAAAAGGGTTGTCAACAATTTTGTTGCAGCTTTTAGTCCATCTTTCCTTATTCCTTATCTCAGACACAGGTAGACTAATGGTACAACACACCTATTTTTATACAAGACAGTGCTAATTCCATTATTATATGTAAAGAAAACCACAGCACATGGTTTCAATGCCAAATTTATTTTGCATCAAAACTGTAAGCCTTAGTTTTCTATACATACACTTACAGTATCTCAAACACACACACATACTATGGTCAAATTTGAGCCAAGGCAAATCCACCAATATGTATTAGGAAGAAAACAAACATTTTGAGAACAATAAAAATTCAAGCTGGCTCCCATCAAACCTAACCTAAAGACCCAATGGTTGAAGGCAACAGGGTTAAACATTCAATTCCTCATTATCCTTACATGATAAATTCTACATTTTTGAGTATATACTGTACAGTTACCTATTTGAATCATTCTTTACCTTAGCTCAAATGAAAACTACTTTTCAATGAGCAAAAACATCCCAACATGTTAAGAAAGAAATATTCTGGTGAAGATTGAGTATTACTAACCTATTAGAATGTAATAACCTATTTTTATTGTTTGTTTATTCAATTTTCAAGGCAGCAGCTGCTACTGCAGTGAGCTTTGCGCAGAGCTCTTCACCGTAGCTGAAGTGTGCGAGAGCTTGGTGCTGATTAGCGAGCTGCCACTCTCCATCTTCTAATTATGGCTAATCCCACAACAGACTTCTACTTCTAGTCACTGTGCAACTACTTCTCACTTGACCTTCACAGCAGAGAAGAAATCTTTGTCCACTGAAATCCGCATGTTAATCCTGCCATCAAAAAAATCACAGGAGACCATCTCTGGATATAATTGTTTAATTTACTATATTAAGGTAATCCAGTAAAAGTTGCATGCCTTTTCTCAATTCACTTATTTGTAGAATATCATTTGTATCTCTTATCTGTTTTCTTTCCACACATCAAATCAATGTCTTAATAACATATATATGTTATATATTCTTATTACTAGACGGTAACTCAGATCATGGCTTAGTGGTCACTATCGGTGGTCCTCAAATGTGTTTCTCAAAGCTTCTAAAACAAGTACCAAGTTGACATAGAATGGAAAGAGTTGCTTTTGTCTGTATTTAAAAAAAAAAAAAAAAGATTGTTGCAGAAACTTGTCAAAATAAGCTAAACACTTAATTTTTTTTTTTACACCCCGGAGAGGCTTAAAATAACAATTACTATATACTTATCTCTCTATTCGGCCAGGGATCCAGTGGAGAGTCTCTATTTGAGGCCCCAGTCTTTGTAGACATTCTACTCACACATGACTTACACTAGGTTCACACCTGCATTCGGGTTTCCGTCCGTGGGTACCCGCGGAAACCCGCAAATCCCATAGACTATAATCGGGTCCGCGGGGTTTCCGCCCGAAAAAGGTGGAAAAATGCAGAGAGAACAGTCTTGCTTGCATTGCTTGCTCCATTTAAAGAGAACATCACTTCTCAGCCACTGATCAATCCCATGCAGGGAAAAGGGCAGAAACACTGAGGACCTGAATGAAGACTCTCCACTGGGTCTCTGGATGAACAGAGACTTAAGTTTATAGTGATTGTTATTTTAAGTCTCTCCAGGGTATAAAAAAAATGAGTTGGAAGACCCATTTACCCATGATGGACAACACATGAAAGCCTATGGATCTGTTGATGGAGTTCTTGGAATAAAAATAAAAAAAGAAAATTAAAGAATATTTCAAAAGAATAACCAAACATGATTTGAACAATCAATACTGATAACAAATTAGTTGTACTAATATAATAATAACTGTGAAATATGTTTACTCTGGGTGTTGCGATGTGTTTATCTCTAACAATTGGGAATACAAAAGGATATAAATATTTTCCATGTTGTATCAGTATTCATATATGTTTCATATGCAACAGTGCTTCGCTAAAAATAGCCAGACAGTTTAATGCAATGTAAAAACGATGTGCGTGTTTTCTTTTATTTCCTTGGTATGATAGCGGTGCAGCTTTTACCACTATTGCTTCTGTTTGCTCATGTGTGAATTAGGCATACAGGAAAGCTGGACATACATGTTAATTCAGTTGTCTGCTGCACAGTCATTTGGCTGACTGCTATGTGCTCTGCCTCATCCATAAACGCATGTTCAGATTAGCCAAGCATGTATTTTTACAGGCAAATGGAAAATGATAAGCCACTGCCAAATGTAATACACCACTAGCAGTGCTTATATACCAGGGGAGCAAAGAATCAGGTATGTTGAAATTTTACATGCCTGATCCTATTTCCCTCAATGGCACAGAACAGTAGGGCTGCAGATGAGTGAATTTATCAAATGTGCATGTGTCCACTGGTACAGAGCATAGTAGGTGGACAGACTAAAAGATCAGGAAATGCAACCCAAGAAGAATCAACAACAATAAAGTAAGTTTATTATATTACTACATAAACATTTTCTAATAGGGCCTAAAATGTACATACTGTAGTTTTGACATCCTAAAGATAATTGTTTTTCATGTATAACACCATTAGGCTAAGGCTCCACATACCAAAAACGCTATGTGTTTTTTGCTGTGGATATGTAGCAAAAAAAAAAACCGCTGTGCTTTACAGCACAAGCAAAGTGAATGAGATATTTTTATCTACACATTGCAGAAAAAACTGCTGTGGAAAAGCTGCGTTGTCAAAAATGCTTGCGCTTTTTAAAATAATAGCACATTAATTTTAGCTTTGGAATTGCAAGCGTTTTCCCCTATATATTGAATAGGGAAGAAAATAATGCATGCATTTTCTCTGCATTTTTTCCTCTATGTTATTTACTTACATTAAGTTTTTCACAGCCTTCTTCCACCCAAGGGTCACCCATTTTCATGGATCCCCTATACATTTGAGGCGTCTGTGAAAAGGCACAAAAATAGGACTTGACCTATAGTATTATGATCTGTTACAGCACACCATCAAAATAACGGTTAAGTGAATACAACATTCACTTGAATTGAATCTAATGCTGCCGTGTGATGTCCATTAGAAAAAAAAATGGAAGTCACACAGCCATTGTTCACTGTTGTGTGAATATAGCCTTAAAGATGATTAAAAGGAAAGGAAGGCTGCAGTTATCTTATTTGTATTGATACTAACTCACATTAAGATGTCTGGAGAAGTGTTCCTGGTGAGAGCTTGGTTTTGTCTTTTCTTTTCCTTACATGTCGATCATTTGATTTTTTTTTTTTTCTTGTATAATTACCATTGAATCTCCAGCAACAATTGCCCAATCTGTACTAGTTAAATACAATAACGACACATTTTGTATGGTTAAATGCAAATGGATTTTTCCAACATTTTGATTTTCCTTTAATGAAACACATTCTCTTTTCTTGAAAACTATAAATTGCCAGTTGAGCGAATTACTTAGTATGGGAATTACTTAGTATGGAAAAATAACAAATGTCAAAATAGCGTTTTAAAAATTCATGAATTTCAAGCTCAAATGGTAGCACTACAGAATTATTATTTCATTTACTTCTCTTCATTTTCTCTACTTGATGACTGAGTAGGAGAAGAACTGTCACCAGAAATATAGCTTGTAACATTAGAACTTTGACATAACTACTAAAAATGACATCTTGGAACGACCATGGAATGTGACAAGGATTTTTGTTGCCAAACCAGTAATTTTTAAAACAAAGTCATATGTTGAATCTTTATTAATAACTTTGAACATTTGCTCTAATGTATTCCCACTCCTATTGTACCTAAATACAATAGTCTTGATATAGTAATGATAGAAAATACATACCACTCAAAATAGTTGAATCACTGATAGAATTCCTTGCTTTGAAAAGAATTGGTTCCTATTGATGGGAATGCTGCTGAGATACATTACTACAACCTATGAACAGGTATGATAATGTTTGTGAAAGAAAGCAGCCATGTTTTGTAATCATAGACAACTGCTTTATGGTATAGATGTAGAACATTTCTTGCAGATGTGACTGCCACTATGCCTTTAGCCAAACTCTGTATTTAGCTACAGTATCTCCATCAGCCTTACAGACTTTAAAGTGAGTAGCAGTATGCATGTCCAACCATTCATATCTTTGTTCTTAAGTCAGGGTCTCATTGATGGGACCCCCAGCAATCAGACACATATCACCAATCCCATTAGTAGGTTTCAAGGCTTGATTGTAGTAATATTATTATTACTTTTTTACTAGATTATTTCTATTATTTTTACAGTATGTATACACAGTGCCCAAATGTTACATACACATGTAGCAGGTAGCAAACTAGTCACTGCTCTAATTGACTTATCTGAATAACTGGTGTTCTGTCTAAATAGCTATACCAATGTCATAACACGTCGAGCTGTTTGATTTGATGAATATGAATCATACAGCTTTAAATGTGAATATTCTAAAAATAATATATTTACCTTTTTCATGTGTATTCCATATTAAAACCATGGCATGAGTAGTCTTTCATATTTTTGCCACTGTTTCTCCTCTGTGGCTTCAATCTGGGGAATGCTGCAGCACTGGATTTTATATTCAATACTATGATATGGGTTTTCAGGCAGTTCGGAAGTTGGAACTATTTCTCTAATAAGGAAATGCGGCTGTTCTAACACACGGTTATACTACTCTTTCTACTCCTCAGTGCAGCCTTGTAGTACAGAATAATATAGTGAAGACTGTCTGAACTGAGCCTTAAAGTACTGTTGGGTTGGATGACTACAAAGTAAAATTGTATCATTTTAAAATATTCAAGCTCTGTCGTTCCCTGATCTTTCAAGTCAAACAATTTCATTCAAATGTATCAGTCCATTTTGAAAGAGGATTACCAGGTCATATTTATTTTCCTGTCTGTCAGCTGAGCAACAAGAAAAACAATTTATATGCAGCAGAAGGAGCAGAAGACTTTTTAAACTATGATTTAATCTCTGTTGAACTTTAATAGTTTTGTGAATCAGGTGTAAAAGAATCCATTACAGTTCAGTTATTGATAGTATCTTAAATTTTCACGCATACTAGGCTACATTTAAATGACTGACTAGAAATAACACATACAGTGCTGAATTTTGAGGCTGGAGTTCAACAAAGATGCACAGAAACAATTCTGTTAGAAATAGGATTAAAAGGGGTTGCTATCACCTAGAAATGCAGTGTATTTTGCATGACATCAAATATTTATAATAGACAGTTTATACTATATTGTACATAATATACTGCATATTTAGCTGGTTGATTACAAGATGATATTTCATCCATATCATGGAATTTTTGTATATGAACTATGAATGAAAGTCCCAGCAGTAAGGTCCTTACCGATCTGACAATTACCCCCTATCCTGTGGAAAGGGGATAGCTTTCATTCATGGTTTAGCCTTTTTAATTTCTAGTAGTAAAGAAAATGGAACCAGCACTCTGTATAATTAGAATCAAGAGGACCACCCCAGGCCAATGGACATAGAACAAAGGATCGAACACACTCTCTTATATAGATGCTTCAGATGTATCTATTGAATCAACATAAAGATACAGGCAAAAAAGACTTGAGTAATATTAAATTCAAACTATGGCCATAACCAAAGTCCTTGGATATTCTGGTCCGTGAGGACCTTTATCTGCAAGGTTTCTGTACTGTGGCCGCTTAAGGGGTGTGAGTGCCTGTTCTCCTAATTTCTATGCAATTTATATGTATGTCATACAGAACCATTTTCTGATTTTATATTTGGCAGGTTTTATCCTATGTCATATTAAAGATGCATTCCTCAAAGTTATCATATTAATACACTGGAGTACAGATGTGTAGAGACGCCAATTGCTTCCTGCGCATAGATCCCAAGTCTGTATTTGTTAGCATCCAATGACTAATAAACAAAATAAATAAACAGAAAAAAAGTAGTTGAATAGGGTTGGATATAAACTGGTGTAAGCCAGAGAAAAACCAAGTTAAAAATGACTGATATGAGGCAGTAATGTAAATCAGTTTTGGATCATTCAAGGCTCTGCTCACACTTCCATCAGTGTGACTTCCAGAGTGCTGGATGCACAAGATGATCACAAGATGAAGACCAATGTGTCATGTTTCCATCATGGGGTGCAGCAGCAGTCTGCATGCTACGCTATTCTTACAGCAAATATGGCTGAATTTCTGGCAATATTTCAGTTTTTCTGCTCCATCATAGGAGACCGAGCCTACAGTGTAAATGTGAACAGAGCCTAATCTATATAGATATAAGTTAAGTTGTTACATTTCAGTCCCCAAAGAAGAGACCAGTATTATGGGTGACAAAAATTCTTCATAATCCATATCAACTGCAGAATTAAAGGACATTTTCAGGTGAAACCTTTCTAAACTATATAGCATTGCAGAAGGTAAATTTTTCTTAACATGTGCTTATTTTGCATTGTTTGTATATTATACGTAAATTATTTATTACAGTTACTATTCTATTTTAATGTAGTAGGATAAGAAATATTGTTGTCTGAAAAGTATTCCATAAAAGAAAATATATCTCCATGTGGTTAACAATGTATTCTATACAGACCTATGGGAAAAATAATTCAGACAATACTGGAAGAGCAATCTGAGCATGTAAATTCTAACTGTAATATACTGTAAATTGTAGAGTTATTTAGAAAGCAATTTCTTAACCTATAAATTAAATCCTAAATTAGGATTACAAAATATCAGCGCAAGGCAGGCAAAACATCAGAATATGGATACAATTGAAATAGCCATAGGATTTATTGGATGGGGTTTTTGCTAAGAAGCAGTTTTACACTATAACACCTCTTCTGGACGAGCATAAATAAAACATGTGATGATGGTGTCAATACCTCACAGTTTTGCAACATTTTTCCAATTGTCAGATTATTTTAGATCAGCAAAAATCTGGAGCAAAGTCATTTATATGATGGCTGTTGGCCAAATTTACCGTAAATATTATCTTGTAGCTCAGAGCAGTAAAATGATAAGTTGCTAGGGATTTTCTACCCTCTGATTTTATAGCCAATAAGATTACCACTGGTAAGACAAGTATAAAAAAAAGTTAGTGAAGGCAAAAAAAAAAAAAAGGAACTAGAGCAAGCTGGATGAAGTGACTTTATCATGCTACATTACACATATAATTGTGTGTGTTTATATAGTACAAACCAAAAGTTTGGACACACCTTCTCATTCCAAGAGTTTTCTGTATTTTCATTTCTATAAAAATTGTGGATTCACACTGAAGGCATCAATACTATGAATTAACACATGTGGAATTATACAGTCATATGAAAAAGTTTGGGCACCCCTATTAATCTTAATCATTTTTAGTTCTAAATATTTGGGTGTTTGCAACAGCCATTTCAATTTGATATATCTAATAACTGATGGACACAGTAATATTTCAGGATTGAAATGAGGTTTATTGTACTAACAGAAAATGTGCAATATGCATTAAACCAAAATTTGACCGGTGCAAAAATTTGGGTACCCTTATCATTTTATTGATTTGAATACTCCTAACTACTTTTTACTGACTTACTGAAGCACAAAATTGGTTTTGTAACCTCACTGAGCTTTGAACTTCATAGCCAGGTGTATCCAATCATGAGAAAAGGTATTTAAGGTGGCCAATTGCAAGTTGTTCTCCTATTTGAATCTCCTCTGAAGAGTGGCATCATGGGCTCCTCAAAACAACTCTCAAATGATCTGAAAACAAAGATTGTTCAACATAGTTGTTCAGGGGAAGGATACAAAAAGTTGTCTCAGAGATTTAACCTGTCAGTTTCCACTGTGAGGAACATAGTAAGGAAATGGAAGACCACAGGGACAGTTCTTGTTAAGCCCAGAAGTGGCAGGCCAAGAAAAATATCAGAAAGGCAGAGAAGAAGAATGGTGAGAACAGTCAAGGACAATCCACAGACCACCTCCAAAGAGCTGCAGCATCATCTTGCTGCAGATGGTGTCACTGTGCATTGGTCAACAATACAGCACACTTTGCACAAGGAGAAGCTGTATGGGAGAGTGATGCGAAAGAAGCCGTTACTGAAAGCACGCCACAAACAGAGTCGCCTGAGGTATGCACAAGCACATTTGGACAAGCCAGCTTCATTTTGGAAGAAGGTCCTGTGGACTGATGAAACAAAGATTGAGTTGTTTGGTCATACAAAAAGGCGTTATGCATGGCGTTCAAAAAACACAGCATTCCAAGAAAAACACTTGCTACCCACTGTAAAATTTGGTGGAGGTTCCATCATGCTTTGGGGCTGTGTGGCCAATGCCGGCACCGGGAATCTTGTTAAAGTTGAGGGTCGCATGGATTCAACTCAGTATCAGCAGATTCTTGAGAATAATGTACAAGAATCAGTGACGAATTTGAAGTTACGCCGGGGATGGATATTTCAGCAAGACAATGATCCAAAACACAGCTCCAAATCTACTCAGGCATTCATGCAGAGGAACAATTACAATGTTCTGGAATGGCCATCCCAGTCCCCAGACCTGAATATCATTGAACATCTGTGGGATAATTTGAAGCGGGCTGTCCATGCTCGGCGACCATCAAACTTAACTGAACTGGAATTGTTTTGTAAAGAGGAATGGACAAAAATACCTTCATCCAGGATCCAGGAACTGATTAAAAGCTACAGGAAGCGACTAGAGGCTGTTATTTTTGCAAAAGGAGGATCTACTAAATATTAATGTCACTTTTCTGTTGAGGTGCCCATACTTTTGCACCGGTCAAATTTTGGTTTAATGCATATTGCACATTTTCTGTTAGTACAATAAACCTCATTTCAATCCTGAAATATTACTGTGTCCATCAGTTATTAGATATATCAAATTGAAATGGCTGTTGCAAACACCCAAATATTTAGAACTAAAAATGATTAAGATTAATAGGGGTGCCCAAACTTTTTCATATGACTGTATACTTAACAAAAAAGTGTGAAACAACTGAAAATATGTCTTATATTCTAGGTTCTTCAAAGTAGCCACCTTTTGCTTTGATTACTGCTTTGCACACTCTTGGCATTCTCTTGATGAGCTTCAAGAGGTAGTCACCTGAAATGGTCTTCCAACAGTCTTGAAGGAGTTCCCAGAGATGCTTAGCACTTGTTGGCCCTTTTGCCTTCACTCTGCGCTCCAGCTCACCCCAAACCGTCTCGATTGGGTTCAGGTCTGGTGACTGTGGAGGCCAGGTCATCTGGCGTAGCACCCCATCACTCTCCTTCTTGGTCAGATAGCCCTTACACAGTCTGGAGGTGTGTTTGGGGTCATTGTCCAGTGTCACCAGCAAAGCACCCCCACACCATCACACCTCCTCCTCCATGCTTCACGGTGGGAACCAGGCATGTAGAGTCCATTCGTTCACCTTTTCTGCGTCGCACAAAGACACGGTGTTTGGAACCAAAGATCTCAAATTTGGACTCATCAGACCAAAGCACAGATTTCCACAGGTCTAATGTCCATTCCTTGTGTTCTTTAGCCCAAATAAGTCTCTTGTGCTTGTTGCCTGTCCTTAGCAGTGTTTTCCTAGCAGCTATTTTACCATGAAGGCCTGCTGCACACAGTCTCCTCTTAACAGTTGTTGTAGAGATGTGTCTGCTGCTAGAACTCTGTGTGGCATTGACCTGGTCTCTAATCTGAGCTGCTGTTAACCTGCGATTTCTGAGGCTGGTGACTCGGATGAACTTATCCTCTGCAGCAGAGGTGACTCTTGGTCTTCCTTTCCTGGGGCGGTCCTCATGTGAGCCAGTTTCTTTGTAGCGCTTGATGGTTTTGGCCACTGCACTTGGGGACACTTTCAAAGTTTTCCCAATTTTTCGGACTGACTGACCTTCATTTCTTAAAGTAACGATGGCCACTCGTTTTTCTTTACTTAGCTGCTTTTTTCTTGCCATAATACAAATTCTAACCCTCCATTCAGTAGGACTATCAGCTGTGTATCCACCTGACTTCTGAACAACACAACTGATGGTCCCAACCCCATTTATAAGGCAAGAAATCCCACTTATTAAACCTGACAGGGCACACCTGTGAAGTGAAAACCATTTCAGGTGACTACCTCTTGAAGCTCATCAAGAGAAAGCCAAGAGTGTTTAAAGCAGTAATCAAAGCAAAAGGTGGCTACTTTGAAGAACCTAGAATATAAGACATATTTTCAGTTGTTTCACACTTTTTTGTTAAGTATATAATTCCACATGTGTTAATTCATAGTTTTGATGCCTTCAGTGTGAATCTACAATTTTTATAGTCATGAAAATACAGAAAACTCTTGGAATGAGAAGGTGTGTCCAAACTTTTGGTCTGTACTGTATATATATATATATATATATATATATATATATATCATATATTATATATGTATTTATTATTTGTGCATGTCTAGGTACTGGAGATGTGTCCACCCTTAAAGGAGTTTTCCAGGGAAGAAATCATTTTTCAAAAAAGCTCGGCTAGTGCTATTAATAGATTAATAAGTGCAACAAAATACCTTTAGCAGTGTTTTGAGTGATTTCTGGGATTCTCTGAGAGCTCCTGGCATCTTCTGCATTTGTTTACATGGATATCTTCCTGTTCTGTTTTCCTACCACTACCATGATGCCTTGCACTTCATTCAGAGCTGACTCCCTCCCTCTCCCTCTCACTTCCTCCCCTCCCTTTCTCACTCACACCCCCTACCTAGCTATACCGCCCACTACTAGCCCTTCCTAACTAACTTACCCCCCACCTCCCAATCATACTTACCTGCCTTCCGGGCAGGAGCTTCTGGGCACGGGACTTCACTTGTTGTTCTGGGCAGTCAGAACCTCCTCTTCTTGATGTCTGCCAGCCACCAACGCCTGTGCAATAGAGCCAGAGTGCCCAGAACAAGTGATGTCCCATGCCCATAAAATCCGGACAGGAAGACAGGTAAGTATGATTGTGGGGGGGGGAGGGGGGGAGTATTGGTGATGTTCTGTTTCCGGAAATGGGGAAATGGAACATCATCGGAAAATGTGAAAGGGGGGTAGGGGAGTAGTTTAGATAAGAAAGATCAGTCTATCCCGGACAACTCCTTTAACTTAGCTCTTAGTTTGGACTTCAATTTCTCATGAAAGGCTGCAATTCCCAACTCAATGACTGGCCACTCATAAAAATGTATAGGATAGATTGCATATTTTTTTGTGTTATGTTATCATAAAAAGCTGGTAATATCATATCTGGACTAGAGATGAGCAAACCACTTCATAATGTACTGGATTTGTTATAAATCTTCCAATAATTTTGTTTTCTCTATTATACTCTGCGGTCCTCTGTGGTTGTCTTCTAGCCTCTTCAGGTTTAAGCACCATGACGTCAGTGCCCCACACGTGACCACTAAGACTCAGACTCATCAGTCCCCAGGTGGCTGATGTCACCCAGGAGGCTGGAAGAGGCCAGAAAATGACCAAAGAGGACCCAGAAGGAGAGGTGAGGGAAGGTGAGTACTGGTGTTTTATGTTTTTGCACCTCCCCTGGGCCTCCATTTATTGTACTCTGAGGTCTATTAGAAAATACCAGTGTACACAAAGGAAATCTGCAGTGGTTGTATTTTGTTTATTTTTATCTCAACATATACTGCATTTATATAGTATATAAAGTATATAAAATAAAGATGTTATAATAGTTAACCATGAATAACAAATTGTGGATTCTGTTTGTCTGTTTTTCCATGTCCTAATAATTAAAACTGGATAGCTTGCAGTTACATTTAAGACATTTAGGGTTACTAGAACTTCAGGAATTCAAGATGTTTAATCAGTACAGGCAAAAACCATAGACCATACATCTGGTTTATACATACCAGGAATAATTAGAATGTCCATGAGATATAAATGTTGAAATAATGGCAATGATCCTGAATGCATTCTAAAAGGTATAGATTTTTCTAGCGATAAGTTATTACAAGGCTACTCCTAAGATTTAAGATATATGGATGACAAAAATGTCTTTAAATGAACATATCCCTGTTTATTGGAGCAATCAATAGTTTGCTGTACGCTTCATTATTTTAATCATGTTGGTGATCCATCTCTCAGATTTTCTTAGATGACAGCTAGGCCTTGAAGATGATTATGTCTATGTAGTCATATGCGGTATTCTCTCAAGCATGGATGTTTTTGTCAATTGTGATAGCTTATGGCACTGTAACAATTCTATGATACTCTTTTTAACCTCTTTACACTATACTTAACTAAAAACAGCTAAAAATTATTGCATAAATGATGTGTAAGCTAACAATGCGTAATGTATGATTTCCATTTATCAGAAATCAATATAGCCAGAATAGTCACTATATACCTCATTTGCATTATATTATTTATTATATTAAGTCCCAGATTAGTGAATAGTGTTAGAAATGAAACCTGGTGGAATAATGCTACTGTACTGTCTTTCCACATATGGAATTTATCTTATATGTTTTATATACATATAAAAGGATAAATAAATAGTATGTACACAGTTGGCAATATTTTTCCATCCTGCCACTTATCGCAGTGCATAAAATGAAATACACAGAGTATATAAGAAATTTTTCGTTGACTGAGAGTGCATGTGTTGTCAGTGTGGAGAGGGGACTAAGGATCTGCTGGATACCTCTGGCAGTGACTTATTTTCCCAACACCCTTTAAAGGTTTTTGTCAGCATGTCAAATACATCATTCCCTTTACGTCAGGTCGTAACTGGTGTAGAATTCCATTCTGGTGTAGGGATGGCAGACAGATTTATGAAGAGGCCACAGACTCCCACTCCCTGCGCCAGGTGGACCGTTTATTATAACTGGTGAATAATACCCCAGTTTTAATAAATATGCCCTATTGTGTGAAATATATCAGAAAAAGCAGCAGAAAATAAGGGGGAACTCACCAGTAATATCATAAAAACGTCTTTTATTCCATGACACCAATAAAAAGCAGCAGGAGGAGAGAGGATCTGTTCAGTGAAACGGCCATCACCCGGTTGCTGAACTGATCCCCTCTCCTCGTGCTGGTGAGTGCCCCCTTATTTTCTACCAACAAATCACTGTGTGCAATGAAACAAGTGTCTGGCAATAACACCTACCTTCAAGTCTTTGTTGCTCCACCTCAGTACCATGTGACTATGCTTAAAATTTCATCACACTATTGAATAAGCATTTGATCTTTTTCAAGACCAGTAGCAAAACATTGTGTGAACAATAAATCATATGCATTATAAAAATGCATAAAGCTACCTTTATAGCTCCTACAGTGCTGGCCAAAAGTATTGGCACCCCTGCAATTCTGTCAGATAATACTCAATTTCTTCCAGAAAATGATTTCAATCACAAATGCTTTGGTAATAATATCTTCATTTAATTTGTCTTCAATGGAAAACCACAAAAAGAAGTGTCAAATAGCCAAATTGGATATAATTCCACACCAAACATAAAAAGGGGGTGGACAAAAGTATTGGCACCCTTTGAAAAATCATGTGATGCTTCTCTAATTTGTGTAATTAACAGCACCTGTTACTTACCTGTGGCACATAACAGGTGGTGGCAATAACTAAATCACACTTGCAGCCAGTTGAAATGGATTAAAGTTGACTCAACCTCTGTCCTGTGTCCTTGTGTGTACCACATTGAGCATGGAGAAAAGAATGAAGACCAAAGAACTGTCTGAGGACTTGAGAAGCAAAATTGTGAGGAAGCATGAGCAATCTCAAGGCTACAAGTCCATCTCCAAATACCTGAATGTTCCTGTGTCTACCGTGCGCAGTGTCATCAAGAAGTTTAAAGCCCATGGCACTGTGGCTAACCTCCCTAGATGTGGACGGAAAAGAAAAACTGACAAGAGATTTCAACAAAAGATTGTGCGGATGGTGGCTAAAGAACCTTGACTAACATCCAAACAAGTTCTAGCTGCCCTGCAGTCCGAGGGTACAACAGTGTCAACCCGTACTATCCGTCGGCGTATGAATGAAAAGGGACTCTATGGTAGGATACCCAGGAAGACCCCACTTCTGACCCAGAGACATAAAAAAGCCAGGCTGGAGTTTGCCAAAACTTACCTGAGTAAGCCAAAAACTTTTTGGAGGAATGTTCTCTGGTCAGATGAGACAAAAATAGAGCTTTTTGGGAAAAGGCATCAACATAGAGTTTACAGGAAAAAAAGAGGCCTTCAAAGAAAAGAACACGGTCCCTACAGTCAAACATGGCGGAGGTTCCCTGATGTATTGGGGTTGCTTTGCTGCCTCTGTCACTGTACTGCTTGACCGTGTGCATGGCGTTATGAAGTCTGAAAACTACCAACAAATTGTGCAGCATAATGTAGGGCCCAGTGAGAAAGCTGGGTCTCCCTCAGAGGTCATGGGTCTTCCAGCAGGACAATGACCCAAAACACACTTCAAAAAGCACTAGAAAATGGTTTGAGAGAAAGCACTGGAGACTTCTAAAGGGGCCAGCAATGAGTCCAGACCTGAATCCCATAGAACACCTGTGGAGAGATCTCAAAATGGCAGTTTGGAGAAGGCACCCTTCAAATCTCAGGGACCTGGAGAAATTTGCCAAAGAAGAATGGTCTAAAATTCCAGCAGAGCATTGAAAGAAACTCATTGATGGTTACCGGAAGCGGTTGTTCGCAGTTATTTTGTCTAAAGGTTGTGCTACCAAGTATTAGGCTGAGGGTGCCAATACTTTTGTCCGGCCCATTTTTGGAGTTTTGTGTAAAATGATCAATGATTTGACTTTTTTTCATTCTCTTTTGTGTTTTTTCATTGCAAGCAAAATAAATGAAGATATTATTACCAAAGCATTTGTGATTGCAATCATTTTCTGGAAGAAATTGAGTATTATCTGACAGAATTGCAGGGGTGCCAATACTTTTGGCCAGCACTGTATGTATTATTGTGAGATATAGTCCATCACTAGCCCAATGAGATGCATAGTAGCCCACTGCTAAGACATTGTGGTCTTACATTGTGTCCTACAATACATTGCATCAAACAATTTTATTAAAATATTAAAATATTAAACTTTAATGGGATTTAACCTTTGCAATAGTATTTAAAGGGAGTCTATCATTAGAAAATCACCTTTTGAACTAATGGCATGTTGGAATAGCCTTTAAAAAGGCAAAATGGCGCCGAGCATGTGCAGTCAGCGTATATTGCTGCATCGGATGCCTTACGCAAGACAGAAGATCAGAAGAACATGAAGAGGGGCGTGAACAAAACTAACTAAGGGGCGGGGACAGGTTATGATGCGAGAGATGCTCGGTGCCGAGGGAGAACGCCCAGGGTGCTCGGTGAGCGTAATTTGCATATCGCAATAAACAGATTTTTACAGAAACGGCGGAGAGAAGAAGAGAATGGAAGGTAGGAGTAGAATAGCCTTTTAAAAGGCTATTCCAACGTGCCATTAGTTCAAAAGGTGATTTTCTAATGATAGACTTCCTTTAACATGTTTGCAATAAAATCTTGAAAACATAAAAAGGTCAAGATCAAACTACTGAACAAGAGACAACTAAAACATCAAGTCCACTTTGGCTTGCCCAATACTTGACTTAAACAAGTCTGTCTCTGAATCTGACTCTGATAAAGATTGACAAAGGCCTTCTTTGACCAAAATTATGTGTTTTACCTTTTGCACAAACCTAAATAATAAACAAAAGCAGCAGAACTCTGTAACCACACATTCTAGTGTTGTATTTATTTGATGATCTAAAGCTGGCCATACAATTTCATTAGTTGCTAGCCAAATGCTTGTTCTTCTGACAGCTGACCCACAGAATAAATTATTATTATTATTATTATTATTGTTGTTTATTTATATAGCACCATTAATTCCATGATGTTTTACATTTGAGAAATTAAGAATGTTATGTTTACCATGCAACGAACAGTGCAAAATTTATAGTGCAAAAATCAATGGCAAAATTGCTGTTTCTTCCCATTCTCTTCCAGAAAGAGTTAAAAAAAAGTTAATCATTAAATGATTTGGGTTGTATAAATGATGCTGTTAAAAAATACAACTAATCCCACAAAAAAAAAAAAAAAAACAAGCCCACATATGGCTATGTCAACATAAAAATAAAAAAGTTACGGCTCTTGGAATATTATAATCAAAAAATGAAAAATAATGCTTTGTCCTTAAGGCGAAAATAGGCCATATCCTTAAGGGATTAAATTTCAACATACTCCTTCCTTCTCTGATAACAGCTGTCGAGGGGACTCAGAAGGCCCCCATACAACTAACACAGTAAATTTGTTGGTAGGTTCAACTTTTCTGTTATCCGTAAAATGTTTTTTCTTCATAACTATATACTTTTTATACAATATTTCGGTGTCTCTCTAACAGTCAATGGAATGGCCACTGAATCTACACTATGTATATGCCATTTAAATGCTCACGTCTTTCAGTTAATTACCATTTTACGCCATTACATCTGCATTCAAATTGCTCTAAAAAGTCTACAAATCATATTACAGGTTTATATCTTTAGAGATTATTGAAAGAGATTTTTATAATGGATATTTCACAAACCTCAACCTTAGTTAAAATCTGCTTTATAGTGGAAAACCAAGCCCACTTGGGCACTATACTAATTCAAGATCCTAATACTTATCAAATGACCTCCGTTAGCCCACCAATCTCCAATAAATCTAGTCATCCAATATGTAAAATGAAACACTTGTAACACTAGCCCAGAACCGCAAAAGTTAAAATTCTATCAGAAAATACCAGTTTAGTAGAATAAATTAAGGATGAGTAGATGACAAATTGATGTATTCCAAGCACATACATTCTTAAAATTAATTTCCACTTTCATTTTAGGCATACAAAAAGAATCTTAGCACATCAAAGTTGCTCAGGCAAGAAAAAAAAAAAGAAACAAATTAATAACTATTTAAGTATTCTGTTTCATCATGATAACAAACAGATGGTTTTAATATTCTGGAGGCTAATTTCTGAACAATTAAAAACACAGCAAGATATTAACATCTAATGAAACATTTTAACTACCAGTATATGCATCTGCCATTAATTTCAACACAGTAAGGTCTTGGTTCCCCTCAATCTGTTCTTTATTAAGGGAAATTTTTCCACTCTGAATTTAGTGAAGTAGAGAATTAACAACTGTTTTCAATCAGCAGTCAGCATGATATTTTGCTAGCAAAGGCTGAAATCATTTACACAATGAAACACAATTTTTGCATTATTGCTTTGATGTACAGTATATATGGCTTGGAGTTGCATAGGGACCTTTGGACTAATTTAGAGTGTTTCTTGTTGCCATTGTTTTATAAATCGTTCTGTTTAGTTTATAGCCGGCAAGTTTATTTCAGTTTACTGTACAAACACTTTTCTATATAATTTTTTACCATTCACAGATGAACACAAACTCATATATGTATAATCATACAGCTAACTGCTCTTATCATGGACTTAAGTGGCTTGGGCAGGTGGGATGAACAGCTGCCAGAAACATAGGACAAGACAAGTTAAAATCCAAACTTTAAGATTCACCCTTAACCAAAATGTAGATGTCAGAAGATTATCTGCTTGGTCACCTAGGCATTAGTCATCAAGAAATCTTTAGTCACAGTTCCCCTGATCTGCTTTCAGGGGAAAGCCTAACATAGAGAATGTAAAATTTACCATACACTTGAAATAGCAGTCAGTCAAATGATGATAGACAGCAGTCTGTTTCCAACAAAGGACAAAGGATAGGCCATGTTGAAATCCCTTTTTCCATAACATCTGCTGTGGTAGTGAGAGTTGGACGGCCCTCATACAAATGGCAATGCACAGCAGACCATTTATATATCTACTTATCAGTGAGTTGTTTGCTTTCTGCGTATGGTTAGCTTTACAGACTATGAGGGGATAAATCGGGCAGAACTACGGTTGGGCCTTGGGGATATTTACAAAATGAATTTGTACAGAAAGGTGCAACTGGTGACAGTCAAATGGTCACATGCATGATCATATATTTAACAACTATTAAGCTAAGTTTCAGGAACTGAGTGTGGTGGACTGCATTCTGACACCACTGACCTAGGCACCAAGGGAGATTGTCCGGTCTTGGGATTAAAGATGTCTATAACTTCAATGAAAACCACAGAACTAATGGAACGTAGCAATCGATAAATGAACATTCATCACGTCCATTTAAGTATGGTCTGTTACAAAATAGTCTCTATTTTACACAGTAAATAAACGTTCCTTATCATGAAAGAATTGCTCAGTAACGCAATACAAACATTTATTTCATTACTGCTACATCTGTACGATGTTTAGCCTCTAGCTTCATTATATATCCTCAATAAAGATGCACAAGATTTTCTTCGAGCTGACAGGAGAAAGGAGCAAAGAGGCGGAGGAGGCGTTAACAAGTAGGAAGAAGGGGGCAACGATGCAGGGAGAGGGTGATGACGTGAGGGGTGCTCGGCACACAGGGGGAACACCCCCTGTGCTCTGTGGAAGCTAATTTACATAACAAGAAAAAGGCTTTTTCTGAAAAACGCCAGCAAGAGTCAGGAAATAAAAGGTATGCCTACAATAGCCTTTATAAGGGCTACATGAATATAGCCGTTGCTAAAAATTGAAAATCTCAATGATAGACTCCCTTTAAAGAACTTGCTCAGGATAACATAAAATCTAGAAGACACCTGGTGGTGAACAGTGGCATAGCCTTAAATACAAGTAAATTGTCAAATACATAATATAAGCTGCTTTTTTGCTATATTTTTGAATTTCCATTCATTGGTCTATAAAACAGAAGCAAGCAAGAGGTTTACATAAACATTATTTTTGCAAAAACAGAGAGAATGTGAGTAATTATTGCCTGTTTCTATATGTTTACTCTAATCTCAGCAATGTTTGTTCATGCAGGCAGATTCTGCATTCATTTCCCTTTATCTAACAGCAATTATCTGTTTCCTACCCTAGGGGCAATGGTAAAATTGTCTATATCTCTTGATGAAGGACCATCGCTTAGAGACATACAAGTGGGATGTGCTGATTAAAACCAATTAGCAGATTAAGAGATATCTAAATTCACAGCAACAGAGGAAATTACAGAAGCAGCAAAACACCAGCAACAACCATGTTTTGATATAATGTTTAGAAAAGCTTTGTATGTTCTGTATCAGCACTGGGCAGGAAAACTAGTACATGCAAACCTTAAGCTCTTAATGGTTTAGACACAAAAGGAAGTATTCTAGATTTTAACATAAGCATTTGCACTGATCGATTAGATATTTTTAGAAAACCTAGCTAAGACACGGAGAGCAGCTTGTGCTACTAGCAAGAGCATTAGAAGCCATTTTGAACTATGAGTTATCTATAAATGGCTACTAATCCTTTTGTTTGTAGCACAAGCAGCTCTCCGTGTCTTAGCTAGGTTTTCTAAAAATATCATAATCGTTTAATAGCCTACCTACTATCTGAGACCTATGTATATTAAATAGGAACAGAAATGTTAATTATGGCTTTCTTTGATTAAAAGATAATAGTCTACAGGTACAGGAAGCCTTGGAAAAGACATTGATCCTAAAAAAAGATCTGGTGAATCCATATAGGCTCAATAAGGTCTCGATGTTACTGTTACTGTTAAGGTATGAGTTATAAATACTCATTTCACAGGCAATATGTAATGGTGGAGTAGACAACTCTGCAATTAAATACAGTAGTTCTGCTTCCACTAACTTGCATGCTACCTACAAGCCACCTTTGGTATCCATATGGGTCTATTCTATACAGTCATATGAAAAAGTTTGGGCACCCCTATTAATCTTAATCATTTTTAGTTCTAAATATTTGGGTGTTTGCAACAGACATTTCAATTTGATATATCTAATAACTGATGGACACAGTAATATTTCAGGATTGAAATGAGGTTTATTGTACTAACAGAAAATGTGCAATATAATAATAATAATAATAATAATAATAGTCCTTTAATAGTCCCCCAATGGGGAAATTCAGTGTGTTACAGCAGCAAAGATAAGCAGATACAAATACAAATGCATTAAACCAAAATTTGACCGGTGCAAAAGTATGGGCACCTCAACAGAAAAGTGACATTAATATTTAGTAGATCCTCCTTTTGCAAAAATAACAGCCTCTAGTTGCTTCCTGTAGCTTTTAATCAGTTCCTGGATACTGGATGAAGGTATTTTTGACCATTCCTCTTTACAAAACAATTCCAGTTCAGTTAAGTTTGATGGTCGCCGAGCATGGACAGCCCGCTTCAAATTATCCCACAGATGTTCAATGATATTCAGGTCTGGGGACTGGGATGGCCATTCCAGAACACTGTAATTGTTCCTCTGCATGAATGCCTGAGTAGATTTGGAGCTGTGTTTTGGATCATTGTCTTGCTGAAATATCCATCCCCGGCGTAACTTCAAATTCGTCACTGATTTTTGTACATTATTCTCAAGAATCTGCTGATACTGAGTTGAATCCATGCGACCCTCAACTTTAAAAAGATTCCCGGTGCCGGCATTGGCCACACAGCCCCAAAGCATGATGGAACCTCCACCAAATTTTACAGTGGGTAGCAAGTGTTTTTCTTGGAATGCTGTGTTTTTTTGACGCCATGCATAACGCCTTTTTGTATGACCAAACAACTCAATCTTTGTTTCATCAGTCCACAGGACCTTCTTCCAAAATGAAGCTGGCTTGTCCAAATGTGCTTTTGCATACCTCAGGCGACTCTGTTTGTGGCGTGCTTTCAGAAACGGCTTCTTTCGCATCACTCTCCCATACAGCTTCTCCTTGTGCAAAGTGTGCTGTATTGTTGACCAATGCACAGTGACACAATCTGCAGCAAGATGATGCTGCAGCTCTTTGGAGGTGGTCTGTGGATTGTCCTTGACTGTTCTCACCATTCTTCTTCTCTGTCTTTCTGATATTTTTCTTGGCCTGCCACTTCTGGGCTTAACAAGAACTGTCCCTGTGGTCTTCCATTTCCTTACTATGTTCCTCACAGTGGAAACTGACAGGTTAAATCTCTGAGACAACTTTTTGTATCCTTCCCCTGAACAACTATGTTGAACAATCTTTGTTTTCAGATCGTTTGAGAGTTGTTTTGAGGAGCCCATGATGCCACTCTTCAGAGGAGATTCAAATAGGAGAACAACTTGCAATTGGCTACCTTAAATACCTTTTCTCATGATTGGATACACCTGGCTATGAAGTTCAAAGCTCAGTGAGGTTACAAAACCAATTTCGTGCTTCAGTAAGTCAGTAAAAAGTAGTTAGGAGTATTCAAATCAATAAAATGATAAGGGTACCCAAATTTTTGCACCGGTCAAATTTTGGTTTAATGCATCTTGCACATTTTCTGTTAGTACAATAAACCTCATTTCAATCCTGAAATATTACTGTGTCCATCAGTTATTAGATATATCAAATTGAAATGGCTGTTGCAAACACCCAAATATTTAGAACTAAAAATGATTAAGATTAATAGGGGTGCCCAAACTTTTTCATATGACTGTATATCTGAGTACCTTTCATTTTACATTAAATCATGGCATATAGTATTGCTTACCATGTTAAAGAACTTTTACTCCATTAGAATCAATGCTCATAGAGATATGAAACCTTTACAAACCTATTGAAATACATTTGTTGTCGCGGAGAGGACTTAGGATTGAAAAACAAACGTATTCTGCGTATACTTCTTCAAATCCATGAATTCATTATTAAAACAGAAATAATGATTAAGTTGTCCAAGCATTTTCGATAACTATTGTATAAACAGTTGTTCTCGATCCCCCATAAACATGTACACTTAGGTACATGGGGGAGAGGGTAGTAAGTTGCTGTCAGACACTGTTAGCTTGAAAAAAAAAGATTGGCTACATAGAAATGTGATGTGTATAGCCTCATTTAACCTAGCATTTTTGATATACTGTATGTGATTTACTGCACATAAAATATGGCAAAATGAAATGGCTCTTAACTTTGGAAAAGGAGTGTAAAAATATTTGTTGCATTGCACTAACAGCAACCATGATAGATTACTTGGTGACTCATTATTAGAGTGAACCATCAGATTTTTCCGCCATGTGTGGTAAATACATTTTATACATACATGCATATGAATCATCATCTAGATGTATTTGTGTGCCTTTAGAATATCAAGCCTTGTTTCTTTATAAAGTAATCTATGCTGAACAGTAATAGAGAACAAGGCATGTGAGGGAAAAAGGGAATATTAATGGGGGGTGTTGTTCTCTCTTTTTGCTCTGTTTCATAAATTCCATGAAGTTGATTGCCGGTCTCCCATAGCAAGTGATGACAGCAGCTGCATGGATCAACAGTAATAAACCTCGGGCAATTTAATAGCTTTTATTGTTCTGCTGTGATGTTTGAACACATTCACTCTTCTCTCCTAGGATTCTTATAGGGGCTGCGATGAGAGAAGATCTCATTTACCTAAAAGTGCTTATAAATTTTTAATTTGCTTTAACAAGTAAATTAACAAGTCCCTCATTCAGGCAAGTTTTATGGCCTCTGGCCACTTGGGGAGAACCATAAAAGTTTTATGGGTAATCCGGAGCTTCTGAGACTGCTCATGATAAATTGTCTGTTTCCTGTTATTTTATCAAACCAGCAAGCTTCCTAAGCTTAGCAGTCATGGATTTAGTATGCTCTAACTGTTGCTAATTTTAAATTCTAGTTTTAAAGATATCTACAGAATATGACCTTTCATAAAGGTAATATATTTTGTTTTCATGGAGTACCTATAAAGTGGAACTCTAACTTTGATATGATAATAGACAGAAGATGTAACATCGACCATCCGTATTACTGTACATCTTCATGACATTTTTTTTCTAATTTGTTTCTTCTTATATTACACCGCCACTCTGGGTAGCACTATACAGTAATAACACTGTAATAACACACCTATTTAAACTTCAGACATGAGCCCTTAAAGGGGGTCATCTGATCTTTGATACAAGAGAGGAGGAGGCTTCAAATAAAATAGCAAAAAGCATAATATACTGTCTAATAAAATACCTGCCAAGCTGATGCTTTGTGTGTCTAATACCCTAATGGCTCATGTTTACTTTTGCATTCTGGTGAAATCTCATATTAATTGTCCAGTCAACAGTCAAGTAATGGAGAAATAAGAAGTAATTGTAGCGCTTAAGTAAACAGTAGCTTACAGGTGACTCGGAGGATATGGTATGGATATATAAGGGCCCTTCTGAACTCTCAACCATCTACCTGTAATGTGGTTATTACCTATGTTAACCACAGCATTGTAGTTGGCAATTGTCAGCCTGAAAAAACACTCTTACACACTTGCAACAGAAAACTTGTTTTAATACTACGTAGAATCTCTCACATGTATGAATCTCCTTTATTGTTAATGTACACCCTGTTATGGCCCACTAGCAACAAAACACAATTGCCCATACATCCTGAAACAAGTGTTTTTTTTTTTTGCATAGGCTGAAGAAACTGTGGCATATCATTGTAGTATGTAGTTCAGTCTTTTACTTTACTTTAGTTCCAAAAAGGGCAAGTCAGTTTGAGAGGAACAAACTTGCTGAGGTAGCATTACGAGGCAGTACACTAAAATAGATCAGCAACTCCAGTTTACGGGTGACACATCCGCTGTATCTCAGAGTATGGCAAGGAAGCATTACAATGTAACACTGCTGAGACTGGAACTCACATAGTGGTATCCCACCATTCCTTCTTATAGAGTGACCATGCCACTGCACAGACCCAACATAAAGTTGCAGCTAATGCAAGGTCATATTGTGGAGCATGCCTCACCAAATTCTATCTGCATGCATGACCTCAATACCCACTGCAAATATATAACATTAGGTATTTCACATACCCATCCAGGGCATACAATGTACTGCTCAAGTAAAGTGCAGTAAATTGTACATGGTACATGTCAATGCACAGTAATAAACAGGCAGACCTAATATAATATCCATAAAACTATTATAATAAAGTGTCATTGAGGATAGCGACCTTCCTACCCAAGCTGAACATCTGAATAATATAGGAGAACGCACTCTCTAAAGTTGGTTTCCACCACCTTACAGGCATTCCTTTAAACTTAGATGGGCAACTGTAATCTATAAGTGAATGTATAAAATAGGAATAGAGAGAGAGAGACTATTACAGGGACTTATTAGAACATGCATGCCCTGACAGAATTCTGGATAAGGATTGCAAATAAAAGAGGAATTTACTCCTAGAACCACCTATTGGAAGGTAGCCCCTATAGATTAATACCTGGTTTTAATCTGGGAATAATAGCCAAGCCAGTATAACTCCTCCAGAAGGAAGAGGTTCCTATCAGCAGTCTCCCCCTAATGAGGGACATTACCCTGTCTAACCCACGTCTAGACCACTCACAGAGCCAGCCAGTACCCTACTCTGCACTGATGAGGGGCAAAAACCTCAAAACAGCTGATGGGAACCTCTTCCTTCTGGAGAAGTTATACTGGCATGGCTATTATTCCCACATTATGCCTTTAAGTTTCTTTGAAAACCAGGTATTACTCTATAGGGAGCTACCTTCCAATAGGTGGTGCTAAGTGCAAATTCCTCTTTTTCACCATTGAGGTATTATTTGCATCCTTTAACCTTAAAACAGTATGTTATAAAAATGAAAACAAAAGCAACTCTTATTCTGTAAAATAACTGAATACTTGACATATTTCATGAGATTGCTATCTTACCTGAACATTTCCTCTTCCCCAAAATATTAGCACTGTAGGCTTGTTATAACTACAATGAATACAGCTGGATTCCAGACCAGCCTATATATAGTATCTTCTTCCAGACATTACTAAGACCTTAGATTCACTAAAGCAATAAAAGGAAAACCAATCAAGAGTGGAAAAACCCTTCTAAAACAGCCAGGGGAAAGGAGAGATAACTACATAAAATCTCAAATCAAAGTACATAGTCCAAAGAGAAATAGAGAAATTGCTAGTTATATATCTATTTTTTCCCTAACAAATTTCACACTGAAAAGATTTGCACGCCTTCATTTTTTATTTGAAAATGTTCTGCCAGAAGACATTTCCATTAACATTGAGTGATCTCATGATCTGGCGTGCCCAAGCCTCTCAGAAGTTCTAGATCTCGGTTCACCTTTCAGGTTAATCTTTTCCTTTCCTGGAGAGTTGAATGTCATCTGTATGTGCTCTCCCGGAGGGCCAGCACTTTTAACATGAAAGAAAAAAGTTGAAACCACTATACCCTCCCTACTTCTCTCCAAATGTATATTACATTGTCAATTTGCTCTCTAACTACATACAAGAGGGCAGCAAGTATATATTGGATTATGTTGGAAGAGGGCCAAGAACCTATTGCTTAAATTCTCTTAAATAATGTATCTCAATGTGTTAAGATTAGGGACACAAAGTTAAGAATTCTGCACAAAAACATTGCAAAACAGTTTTCTTTTATGCTATATATTTTAGTTATATTTGAGGAAACAGGAAAGAAAAGTAATGGTTTGCTAGAACAAAGAGGAACAAAAACATGCCTGATGTTTGTCCAAATTATAAATCACAAAATACCTCTAAGAAGTACAGGAAAAGTGGAAAACTTAAGGGGTAATCCTAGCCTGTAAATGCACACATGATGTGCAATTAAACTGAAAACTGCTGTTATACATTTTATGCTGTGAGATGTAGGATGTTGGATTACTTCACAACAGGCCATTGTGGAATAATACACCAGCCAACTGCCTTTGTACTGTAGTATGTAGACGTTCTGCTAAACCCTTTTATCAACATGTCACTGACTTGTGACATAGCATACACTGGCCACAAATGTTATAGCTTAGCCATTAAGTAATGCCACCTGACAGAATAATCCCATTAACAGAAGGGGAGAAAATGGAAAGAAAAAGAAAAAAAATAAGCCCAGTTGAATTTAAGGGAGCAATTACTGCTTATGAAAAACATAAAACACTCCAGAATCTTTGTCTTACTTCTTAGCAAGTGTGAATTTAGTACTTACTGAAGAAGTAGGACTAATAAAAAGGTCACTGTGCAATAACTGAGCGGAATATAAAAGCGCTAACTGCAAACTATAGTATACGCAGCACAATGTTGATGAGTTTCTATTTTTTTTACTTACAATTTGGCTATTCTTGTTTGATTTTTTTTTTCATTTGTCATCATAATAGCCATGATCATGAAGAATTATTTATATAAATATACTTCTTTTTATGGAATAAATTCTGCCACCTCCCTCCAGCTGAACCACCAATCAAATACAGTATCTTTTAGAAAGGGAGATGTTATTTAATAGTGCCACAGCCAGAAGGATAGCACCTTTGTGTAGAGCATAAGGCAGCAGTACTTGCTATCTGCTGTTCCACCTTGATCATTTTGGAGGGAAAGTTGGAACATCTCCCTCCTCCTTGTTTCCTCTAACATGCTGAAAAATGCTTGCCTGTTTAAGAATGAGTCAACAGTCATCTGTGGCTCAATAGAACTCAAGTTAACAGCGGCAAATACACAACTGTATGGGGAACTATTGTTTGGGAAGTATTGTGAGGGCTATTTGTACGGTTTCGTGGATTGTACTGTGTAGCAACATCATTTGCCATATTATAACTAACCCCTCTCCCTGTACCATATCCCCTGCTGTTACAGGAAAATAATAGATAGTTACAAACTGACACATGTTTATGTTGCACACCAACATAATATATAACATATATAGGCTATGCTGCATGTTTCAAAGGAAAAAAAAAAACAATACATTCAAATTTATCATACATCACGTTGGGGATGCCTTAGGCACTACATTGGGTAAAGTGGCATGCTAACATTATTACTCAGCAGGATGGAGAGTTTTTGTAAAGGGTGGAAGTGGGCTTTAAAGAGTGAAAAGGTGTCTAAACCACAAACTCTACAGCTGTCAGGAGAGTGTCATGTCAGTCTGCGATAAATGGAAAAGAATAGGAAAAATGAATGACAGATCAGATGTCACCTGTTAATCATTGGATATTATTGTTGTGCATTCTTCCTATGACTGTGTAGGACTAGCAATGTATTCACTTGTGTGATCTACCTCTGGATGATACTATTTGGTCACTATGATATAATATTGCTCACTCTCAGCATGATGATAACATTGGTCTACAGGGGTTTATGTGAGGTTTTCATTTATCCTATCCAGTCATTGTGTTGTGGAAATATTTGTTTTTGTAATTGTGGTATTAATTCAGTATATATCAACAATACCTAGTTATAGTATGGAGATATTATTTGACCTTTGCATAGTGGTATTTTTGGTCTGCTATGTACTGAATACAGGTTTCAGATTTGGCACAGCATAATATACACCAGGGGTCGGCAACCCCGGCACTCGTGCCAAGAGCGGCATGTGAGACATATTTCCCTGGCACGGCAACCCAGTGGTTTCATTCAGACCAAACACGTCTGAAACAAAACTGCTATTATTATACTCTGGGGTCTCTTCAGACCCCAGAGTATAATAAGCAGAGGTCCCGGGGATTTGATCAAACATTAAAAGTAATATTACTCACCTTCCCTGAACTCCTTTACAGCTCCCTGTTCTCTTCGATGCTTCTGCCTGATGTCAGAGACCATAGCTAGAGCCTCAGGGGTTACCTTGATGGTATGACACCGACGTGAAGATGTGAAGAGTATAATAATAGCTTGTGAGTGGCAAACCTGTGTGGAGGGAATGCTACGGGACATTATACTATGTGGAGTGGCCACTATGTGACATTATACTGTCTGAAGGGGCCGCTATGGAACATTTTACTGCATACAGGGGCCACTATGTGACATTATAAAGTATGGACAGGCCATTATGGAACATTTTACTGTGTGCTGGGGCCAGTGTTTCACATTATACTGTGTGGACGGCCACAATGAGACATTATACTGTGTGGAGGGGCCACTATATACACTATACTGTGTGGAGGGGGGCACTATGGAACATTATACTGTGTGGAGGGGCCACTATGTGACATTATAATGTGTGGAGGGGCCATTGTGGGACATTATACTTTGTGGAGGGGCAGCTATGTGACATTATACTGCATGGAGGGGCCGCTATGGGACATTATACTGTGTGGAGGGTCGACTATGTGACTTTATACTGTGTGGAGGGGCCACTATGTGACATTATACTGTGTGGAGGGGCCGCTATGTGACATTATACTGTGTGGAGGGGCTACTATGTGACATTATACTGTGTGGAGAGGCCACTATGTGACATTATACTGTGTGGAGGGGCCACTGTGGGACATTATACTATGTGAAGGGGCCAATGTGGGACATTATACTGTGTGGAAGGGCCGCTATGGGACATTATACTGTGTGGAGGGGCTGCTATGTGACATTATACTGTCTGGAGGACACTTTGGGACATTATAGTATGTGTAAATGGGGCATTATACTGTGTAGGGGCCAGGAAAGGGGGTGCTATGCTGTGTATGGGGGGACCCAAGTCAAAAGTTTGCTATGGGGCCCAGTCTTTGCTAGTTACACCCCTGTCTGGTTGATACTGAAAATTTTGCACTTTTCCATTACATTTAGTCGAATAAAAATATAGTCAGATGGCATGAATATAGTACTCCTAAAATGATGATTTAGATTTTAATTTGTCAATTATGCTATTAAGGACATATCAACAAGTATACATTAACTGGCATACAGCAGCTTTTAATACATCTTTTTGCAACCAAATGATCTTTTAAAATATTAACCTTTTAGTAAATATTAATAATATACCAATTTCGCCATTGTTTTATTTCTAAACTTCAGACACACATCCTGAAAAATAGTTAAAAACCTACTAAGTAATTATTCTGTATGGGAATAAATGGTAAAATCATGGGATTAGTACTCCATATCCAGCTGTGTAGCATTGTTCAAGTAACTTCTACAGCTCTCAAACAACAAAGCCATACCATATCCTCAAGAGACTTGAAATGTTATTAAATCTTTCTAGGGCTTTTCAACAGAGTCACTCTTAAAAAATGTAGGAATTATAAAGAAACAATCTCATAATTTCCGTTTGGTCAAAGTGGCTACTAGTCTGCTCTGCTATCCAAGTTCTCTCCTTGTGTATAACGGAGGAAAGGGATGTTTTTGAGAGACATTAACTGAAAATAATAACATAGGGAAAAAGTTGGGAATGTGTCCAAATCTGCAGCTGCGTTTGCCGAATAAAAAGCTGAAGCTCATTCTGCAGCTCGACCTCATGCTTATCACCACATAACTATTCATCAAAGAAATTTCGGAGCAATTAATTAAATTATTCCCATGTCTGTGCCACAAAGTCGTTATTCCAATATCAGCTTTCACTCACACTCTCCTAAGCTCACGTCTGCATGCCAAGTCACATCTCCTGAGCTGTCCAGTCTCAATAAAGCTGCTCCCTTCAACACTCGCTCAGGCTATCATTTCTCCTTTTTATTACCATTTATTTTCCACTAGGACTACTCTGCCAGTATATTGGCAGGACTTCCAGTATATGGATGTAATTAAATATACCACAGACACTTAACACTGGGTCAGACTTGAGCTCAGCTCATGTGAAGCTGTAATATGATAAAGAATTGCTTCCAGGGGGAGGATTTTATTGGCTCAAAAATAGAACATGGTTTCCTCTGGTATGCCAGTTCAGAAATACTTGGAGTATTTTACAAATCCTTGTGATAATTAAGTTTAAGGTTGAAATGTGCCTACATGGGAAATCTGAGAAAGAGCCTTGTATAGAGTCTCTGTCCTAATAAAAGGCTAGTTTGAAGATGAAATAAAAGATTTCATATCTATGTCTAAGTATGTATCCATCTGTCTGTCTGTCTATGTGTGTGTGTCTCACAATCAACATTTATCTTTATTTATCTTAAAAGATGACACCCTATGCTTTTAGCTATTAGCAAGCCATGTCATTCTATTAATATAGAAAGTGTCAGTGAGAGGTGACGGGACGCTTACTTTATGCATTGGGCAATTTATGTTCGCCATATTCCTCCAACTCCCACAAACCTAAAAATATAACAGCCTGCCCCAAATGTAGTGCCAACTACCTTGACCTCTAGCATGGGTTTAGAGATTGCTTTACTTAATATTTATGGGCTTGCCTGACAGTTTTGTTTTGGGCCAAACTTGCCCAAGCAAGTTCAAGCCGAAGCTGCTATTATTATACTCTAGGATCTCTTCAGATACTAGAGTATACTAAGCGAAGGCCCAGAGGAGGTGATTAAACAAAACAAACAGTATCGCTCACCTCTCCTGGACTCCGATGAGGTGTCTGGTGACCTCTCGGCATCCTCTTCGGCCTCTTCTGGCCATAGGAATGACAGACCTCAGCAATCATGCTGACTTCATGAAGCTTAGGTGAATCTGAAATTTTTGGAGAATTCATAACAAACCCAGCTTTTTACAAAATGGCTTACTCATCCCTACACAGAAGTTGGAAGTACCTAATTATACAGTATTTGTGAGGTGAGGGGATGCAATGTATTTCTATGCATTGGGACATGTCATTGGATGGGACGCCTCAAACTTTGCTCTTTTATTGAATAATCCCTGCAAGCCCTCAGATTAGTGGCATTATGGAGGCCAGACTGAAGTTCCACAATTTATTTTGGGGAATTTATTAAGACTGGCATTTCCTACTTAGTAAATTATCCCATTGTGCACCTGGCAGCGAAACAATGTATAGTATAGTACATAAATGTTTAGATTCCATTATCATGCTAATTGAACAGCTAAAGACCCTGTTTCAGAGGCGTAGCTAGGGGTTCAGCACAGGGGGGGGGGCGAACACGATCAAGTGGGCCCCCAACTCAGTTATACCAACACTATCACTATACGGTGACCGTATAGTGGTAGATAGTGATTCTACACAGGGCTGTGAAGACCAATTAGGTAAATACAGTACAGGAACAATGTTGAAACATACAGGTGACATCTCTGACTGTTTACACTTATCGTCTCTTCCATCTAGACCGCCATGACCACTTCTTCTAGTTGTGACTGTAAAGTTTGTAACACAGACATCTTTGGCTCCTCACTTTTCCAGGCACCTGACCCACATTGTCCTCAAGTACATAAAATCTCCATCCTGCTGCTACCCCAATTATAAAATATGATATAAGATTCCCTGGAAATGAATAATACCCCCATGTGCCTTTTTAATTTTATAGACTTGTACTGGGAGAGGGGGGCCTTCCTCATAGCTCAGTGTCATCGCAGAGCAGTAAGGAACACCCCCTCTGACAGTACAAGGCTATGTTAGAGTACTGTCAGGGGGGCCTTCCTCACAGCCCAGCGATGAAACTAGACAGTCAGCAACGCCCTTCTGACAGTGGGGAGAGATCGGAGACCGAAACTAACGGCACCAATATCTCCATCTTTTTAGCGGTATATAAAATAACAGGTTCATGAGGACATGAAAGGTCCTCTTTAAAGGGGTTGTCCAGGAAGTGTAAAAATTACAGTGGAGGTGAGGTAGGTGATAAAAAAAAAATCATACTCAGGCTGGGTCCACACCAGCGCTTGAACTCCATTGGGACATTCTGTCCCCCATTCCATTTAAAAAATGTGGAGCGAAAAGTCCTGCAAGCAGGACTTTTTCCTCCGCATTTTTCAGGCAGAAACTGGGCAGAAACCCAGCAGACCCCATTATAGTCTAGGGGTCCGCAGGTAACCGCTTTTTAAGTGGATTGGGTTTCCATTTTTCGGGTCCCCAAGCGAGCGCTAGTGTGAAAAGAGCCTTACCTGTCCCCAGTGCTCTGGTGTCTGCCGTCACTGTCTGTTCAGACACGTGCTATACGTGACTACTGAGGCCATCAGTGGCCTCAGCATTGGCAGTAAAGGACCCAGTCATGTATATGAGTGACATCACAGAGTCTTTCCAGCCACCGCAGAGGCCAATCACGTGCAGTGCAGGACTTGCAGCAGGGAAGCGGCGTGCGTGTGCCTGAGCAGACAGCAGCAGAGGGCTGAGGACATCAGTAGCACGGGAACAAGTGAGTATTTTTTTTATGTTTCACATTCCTAGCCTCCTCTCCAATTTGCCCAATACAATCCTTACCAGTAAACTTTATTATTCCTAGAAAACTCCCCAATTTGCCCCAATGCCCCCTAATGTTATCTCTCCTTACATTCATACAGACCACACTGACCTTTCCCTATAATTTATATCATCTTTTATTAAAGCCCCCTAATACCCCCTATATTAGTTATGGCCTCTTATCTTGCTAAATTCCAAATGCTACCAATTGACCTCTTATATGTATTACAACCCCCACTCCCCCCACCCCCAATTAAAATGCCCAAAGTGAGTTTAAAAAAAAAAGTTGATGATACTCACTACCTCCGATCCCCCAAGGAGAAGCCTCCGCCACCAGCACTGCAGCTGCTTACTGAAGCAGATGCAGACATCTTAGGGCAGCTCGTAGGCCACAGACCTAAAGTGGCATGTGGCTTACAAGCTACTTACTAGCAGAAAAGTAAGCCAGCGGCTTCCTTCTCTACTATGTATTTCAACTGTATTGGTGTCTTGCAGACGCCGATGCAGTTGATGTATGAGAGTAACCTGCCACCCCCCCTTGCCACCCCTTCTAGCTACGCCTCTGCCCTGTTTGTAGTGGACAAGTGCAAGAAGAAAAGAGTCAAGAAATTCTTCAAATGGAAAGTATTTTACATTGCACATTTTTCACAAGTAGAGATATCAGACATTGTTAAGTTTCTCCAGTAAACAGTTTGGTACAATATGAAGAACTTAAAGTACACTTTATTTTACTAGATTAATAGCTTGAGCACCATTTGTAAAGATAATGATTGCTACATCTGTAAGTAAAGAGACCAGTACTAATTGCTGTATAAGAACCAGATTTTGCAATGAGGCCTAGTAACATTCATTTTAGATCTGTAGAAGTGATATACAAGAAATATTATTGTATTAGTTATCAAGACCATTTGTATATTGAATTATTTTTTTTCATTTGAGCAAATGTTTGTATCTCAACTTGACTTAGCGTAATATAGGTTTTACACACTTGCTATGAATGTATGCTATTCACAAACAATGGACATGTATTTTTGCATGTGCTAAAGAAGGCTAGAAATAGATAGACCTTTTTACTAAGTTATAATGTATAAAACCTTAACACATCTTGAGTAATACTACATTCAGAGCAAAAATAATAAATTAGGTGGTCAAGAAAAAATTCACTGCACCAATTTGCTGTTAGTTTCTATTGTTATTCAAAGCATGGGTTGCTGACAACTTCAATACTTCATAGTTTAAGGAAACAAAATGCAAATTTAATACTCTTCATAAGGATCACGAATCGGGGATACAACCATGACTTTATGCCTTCTGACAAATAGTCCCTCTGTATAATATTTCAATCGTAATTGTTAATTAATTCTCTTGTTCCTACACAGCGCTGAGCAGCTTACTTGATTTTTCTGTATGTGTGTTTCCTTAGTCAATTCATAGATAGAAAATGCCCAAACCACCAAAGCAACCAATTATTTAGTTTTATCACATCTAAGAGCCCCTTTTCAGCTAGCAGATAGGAACGTGTTTCGCTGTAAAAGCAATGTGCACTATTAACTGGAAAGAGAATAATGATAACATAGCTAAGAGACACATTGTTACACTAATTGAGATGCAACCTAAATCTCTGACACACAATACAATATTGTTATCATCTGAGCTGGTTAAGGGCACCTTATATAGTACATCTATTACTACTTATTGGATGCCACTTTGATCAGATATTAAAGAGCATATCCACCCAGAACTGCTTTCCACTTTGCTCACCAGACATTAAAGGGAATCTTTTTTGCTAAGTTCATGCTATCCTAGGGTAGATGTGTCTGATTGGTGGCTCCCTCTGTGTTCCCGCACCCTCCTTGTTGTCATTTTCATAAGTTTAACTAAGCAAGTTGAGGGAGAGATTAGTAAATCACAGGAAGAGGCCACCTACCACATCTTGACCTCAGCACATTATAGTGGTACAACCTGGTATATTGAAGAGGACTTGTCATCCCTTGCACAATGCTAATTGACATACATCATTTGATTGCTGCTGTGTCCCTTAACACTTCAGTAAAGTAGTAAAAAAACAGGGTATGTATGAGCGCTACTTAATGAGCCAGACATGTATTAAAATGAAACTTTTTTTATTGGATCACAATGTTACTCCACAAGGTGGTGATATAAAGTATGGCAACGCGTTTCGACGTCTTAACCGACGTCTTCATCAGGCCAACTAGATAAGAATCAAATAAAACAGTGGTATAGTATAATGTATAATAAATAATATAAGATATAATAAAAACATTGTTATACATAAGAAACAATCTACATGTATATACATAGACACACACAAACCCATGTATGCATGTATGTACACACATATCCCAGCACACATATAAATGTACACATATGGTGGCAATCAACAAATGGTTAATGTATAAATAAGTAAAATGAAAAGTGAATGGATTGGTATAAGAACAAATATGGGTTAGATAGATATGAAAAATGGTTATAGTTAATGAGAAAGAGGAGATGGAGGATATATATGGTACCAAGATTAGATGATTAGGTAGGTAATAATAGAATAGGGGGATATATATGAATACGTCTAGGAAATAATTGTAATAAATGAAAAGAAGGGGGGAGGGATATGGTTGTGACATACAATAGATGAATGAGTAGTCAATACATCTGGTTGTTTATAAAAGGTGGTGGAGTGTGAGAGTATATCTAATTGATACAATAAATAATTAGGATAGGGATGGGATAGTTGATAAAAATGGAGTGAAGGATAGTTGATGAAAAAATGGATAATAAGCAGGAAATGAATGTATATATATAGATACATGGATGGTTAGATGAATGAGCAATAAATAAATATTCAATGGATAAATCATGGGTACATGAGCAAATAAATGGAACATCAGATAAATAGATATGTAATGATAATCCTAATAATTGATTGTAAATGTTTGTAGGATTAAATGAGAAATATACTTAAAGTAGACTAAATAGTGGATATAATGTTTGTAGAAGCAACTACTGATTTGATATATACAGAGTTGATGTGAAATATAAACAAATAAATAGATAAATGTGACCTTAAAAGCATATAATGAATAACTAAATGGATATGGGGATGAAGGTTTAGACTTACCACGCTAGATCATGGAGCAGGCACAAAGTGTGCCCCTCTCATGATACTAGCGCTTTAAATAAGGGCTTGATTAGTGCAGGTGGCATTGAGAGAAAAAAATAAAATAAAATATACAGAGTTGATGTGAAATATAAACAAATAAATAGATAAATGTGACCTTAAAAGCATATAATGAATAACTAAATGAATATGGGGATGAAGGTTTAGACTTACCACGCTAGATCATGGAGCAGGCACAAAGTGTGCCCCTCTCATGATACTAGCGCTTTAAGTAAGGGCTTGATTAGTGCAGGTAGCATTGAGAGAAAAAAAAAAAAAAAGGTACATGTTTTTTTAAAAATTGGATTCTACAGTGTCATTAAGACCATGGGGCATGAGTGTATTAAGTTTGTAAATCCAAAAAGATTCACGTTGGCGGAGTTGTAAAAAACGGTTGGGAGCAGTATTAGGGATGTGTTCAATGGGGATGATGGAAATATGTCTGAAATCTTTTTGGTGTTTGAGAGAACAGTGTAAGGAAAGGTTATGTTTTTTGAATCCCTTGGTAACATTTGATTGGTGGTTGTTAATGCGTAAGTGCAAAGGTTGGATGGTGCGACCAACATATTGAAGGTTACAAGGGCATTCTAACACATAAATAACATAATTGGTATTACAATTTAGAAATGAATTAATGGGGAAACTTTCGTTAGTAGTTTTGGATGTAATGAAGGTTTGTTGGTGTTTAATATTACTACAGCAAGCACATTCATTATATGCTTTTAAGGTCACATTTATCTATTTATTTGTTTATATTTCACATCAACTCTGTATATATCAAATCAGTAGTTGCTTCTACAAACATTATATCCACTATTTAGTCTACTTTAAGTATATTTCTCATTTAACCCTACAAACATTTACAATCAATTATTAGGATTATCATTACATATCTATTTACCTGATGTTCCATTTATTTGCTCATGTACCCATGATTTATCCATTGAATTATTTATTTATTGCTCATTCATCTAACCATCCATGTATCTATATATATATACATTCATTTCCTGCTTATTATCCATTTTTTCATCAACTATCCTTCACTCCATTTTTATCAACTATCCCATCCCTATCCTAATTATTTATTGTATCAATTAGATATACTCTCACACTCCACCACCTTTTTATAAACAACCAGATGTATTGACTACTCATTCATCTATTGTATTTCACAACCATATCCCTCCACCCCTTCTTTTCATTTATTACAATTATTTCCTAGACGTATTCATATATATCCCCCTATTCTATTATTACCTACCTAATCATCTAATCTTGGTACCATATATATCCTCCATCTCCTCTTTCTCATTAACTATAACCATTTTTCATATCTATCTAACCCATATTTGTTCTTATACCAATCCATTCACTTTTCATTTTACTTATTTATACATTAACCATTTGTTGATTGCCACCATATGTGTACATTTATATGTGTGCTGGGATATGTGTGTACATACATGCATACATGTGTTTGTGTGTGTCTATGTATATACATGTAGATTGTTTCTTATGTATAACAATGTTTTTATTATATCTTATATTATTTATTATACATTATACTATACCACTGTTTTATTTGATTCTTATCTAGTTGGCCTGATGAAGACGTCGGTTAAGACGTCGAAACGCGTTGCCATACTTTATATCACCACCTTGTGGAGTAACATTGTGATCCAATAAAAAAAGTTTCGTTTTAATACATGTCTGGCTGATTAAGTAGCGCTCATACATACCCTGTTTTTTTACTACTTTACTATTTGCACCACCACTGTCCTACAGACAGGTGGTCCCAGGGGGAGCAGCAACTTGCCAGACTCTTTCTCTCTTTTTACCATACTTAATCCTGAGGCATTACTATCCAGGTCCCCACAGGACCACCAGAGGCGCCAGTGTGGTAATAAAACCTTTTTCTTTTTATTATTTAACACTTCAGTGTCTTTTTTTTTTTTTTTTTATCCTGCCCATTTGCTCAAAAGACATGTCTCCTGGAAGGTTTTATGTAAATCAGCTGTGATTCTGTGACTGGGTGGTAACCTTTTGTTTTCTTTGAGATGCTTTTTTTTTCCACCCACTAGGGTTGTCAGGTTAGGAATTAAGCGCTACTGGCTGGAGTTGTTTTTATTTGTCATCTTTTAAACATGGTCCTCATCTGAAATAATGGAGACCCTAAAATAATTTGGCTGTGAATTTGATCAATTATATCAATTTTCTGTATTTTTTTAGCTTGAGATAAATTACATATAGAGTTAAATCTATTCTCAGCTGATTTCTGGCACCTGTAATTAACTTTTTACCATATTTTCCACCCAAGATGCAGAATGCATACACTATATGGACAGAAGTATTGTGACATCTCTTAATAATAATTGAATTCAAAGGTGTCATTCAGTCATATTGCCACAGGTGTAAAATACAGCACCTAGCCATTTAGTCTGCCTTTACATATATTTGTGAAATAATTTGTCATACTAAAGACCTCAATGAATTCCAGCATGGTACGGTCATAGGATTCCACCACTGGAACGAGTCAGGTAATCAAATTTCTTCCCTCAACTGTGAGTGGTATTATTGAAAAGTGGAACCATTTAGAAACCACAGCAACCCAGCCATGAAATGGTAGACCATGTAAAGTTACAGAGTGGGGTAGCTGAGTGCCGAAATGCATATTGCGTAAAAGTCACCAACACTCAGCTGACTCAATAACTGCAGGGTTCCAAACCTTTACGGCATATGTTTCCATGGCAGAACAGCTGTATTCAAGATGTGCATCACCAAGCACAATACCAAGCATCAGATGAATTGGTGTAAAGCATGCCATCATTGAAGTCTGGAGCAGTGGAAACATATTCTAGGGAGTGACGAATCAAGCTACTCTATCTGGAAGTCTAATGGATGAGTCTGGGTTTTCTCAAATGCCAAGAGGATGTTACCTGCATTAAGAATGGCTATGTACATTCAGTTTGGAAGGGTTAATTTTATAAAGCTCTCAACAGTGCTGGATTTTTTCTACATTTACATGTCTGCATTCTCCTTGGCATCTTTGTGTACAGGTGGATCAAACTAGATCTTCAAGGTCACTGCCTGTAGGGAGCTGAATGTGGGTGGGATCATCCAAGTTTTCTGCCTGACTGCAATGTGCCAACTTTAAAGTTTGAAGGAAGAGATATAATGCTATTGAGTTGCTTTATAGGGATTGGTTTAGGCCCTTTAGTTCCTGTGAAGAGAAATCTTAATACTATAGCATACCAAGACATTTCGGAAAATTTTATGCTATTCTGTTCAAGTAACCATGTCTCAGTACACAAAGTAGGTTGGGTGGGTTGGGTTTGGAAGGACTTGACTGGAACACACACAACCGTGCCCGCAACCTCACTGAACACCTTTAGGATGAGCTAGAACAAAGATCATGAGCCAGATCCTCTCATCCAACATCAGAGTCTGACTTCACAAATGCTCCTCTGAATAAATGGGCAAAAATTCCCACAAACATACAAATTTTTGTAGAAAGCTTTCCCAGAAGAGAGGAATGCTGTTTTAACTCCAACATAGAGACCAACTTTTTACTAATTCTTATGGATTTAGAATTGAATATCATAAAAGCTCCTGTAGGAGTAATGTGTAGGCGTCCCAATACTACCATATAGTAGTCAATATGAGAGGTTAGCATGATTACTAAAGTTTAGAAAGTATATTAGCTTTACCTACAGAGACTTTTTTTCTGCTCTGTTGCAGCAGCCATTTTGCAAAACTGACACAGGAGGTACAGTCATTTTGAATTAATTCCTAAGAAACTGATGCTAAAACTCTCATTCTGTCAGCATGATCAATGAATAAGAAATAAACCATTTTAACATTCAATGTTCAACAAATATTGTATACATACTGTATATTTCAATAACCATTTTAAAAGTCACCATGATGACCTTAGACAGGCAATATTTACTATGCATTATAACTGGTGTCACCCTTAGGGTGATGCACAATACTATTTTTAAGACCCCTGTCCATCTATCATTCCTTAAATCTGGTTTGGCAGATTGATAGTATGGACATTTCAATATTATTTAATCACTACTACTCATAGTAAGGACTGAGCAGAGGACTAATTCTAATATATTTGTATAATTAATAGCCTATCACAAAGTGTAATAAAAATTAAATTAATAGTAACAGGTAAATTGGCAAAAAGAATGCTTAATGCCTAACATTCAACTTCATCTGCAATTTCCTTTAAAAAGATCACTACATACAAAGGGTGACCATACATATTAGATCAGTTTTACTCTTACACACAGGTTCAGCTCTTCATCTAACATGTATGGGGGCACATGCTCCAGGCCTCCACCACTAAGGGGGCAATTCTAAGCAGCACAATGTCCCTGCAGAGTGAGCGCTGCCCAGCATGAACTATTAGTTGCCTAGCCCTAGAACTGCTCATCAGTGGCAATATGGCTACGTGCCTTTACCACTCAATTTATTGTACAGAATTAATTGTAAATAGTGCTAGCAGTGTGTAGCCACTTTATCACTGTCTATGCATGGGTTGCAAAGCTAGGTGATTCCTCTACAAACACTTACATGGTGCTATCAGTAGGAATTAGTCGTAACATAGTGAATGATAGTGACATACCCCCACCACATCACTGCCATGCATCAGCAAAGAGTAGGGCTTCCAGTGTTACCTTTAACACAGTTGTGCACTTTCATCTGTACACTTTCAGAACCCACTTTCAGAACCAATTGCATTGCGTGTTACTGCTGATCTAACAGTAACTTAGAGAGAGAGCTTGGAACACATTACAACTAGGGCCCACCACCATGCTTCTTTTTCCAGGTTGAAGCTGTCTTATAAGTTATAGAAAGTAAATATGATTGCCCATTAGAAAAACATGTGTGGCTTCCTTATTGGGAACACTCAAGCTTTCTACTCTGCTTCTGACTGGCAATGACGCAGCAAGAATGCTAAGGGCTTAGGTGACTCTCCACAGAATTACCTGTGGCATGCGCCTGCTCTAATTCTACCACCATATTGCGTGTACTGAAGTTGAGCAAACATGCTGGCTGAGGGTGGCCCAGGTCAATAGACTATGATGCATAACTGTAATTCACAGAATGTGACAGCTATGCAGCACATCTTCCTCATTACTGTATTGCTTGGCAGATTTGAGTATCAGGGCTGTATAATGCAAAGCTGGGGCGGTAAGCAACTTTAAAGTTTTTTTTCAAAATTATCTATTGATGACCTATTCTTAGGATAGGCCAGCAATATGCCATTGGTGAGGGTTTCATACCTGGAGGCACACCAATCAGCTGCTTGAAGAGGTGGTGAAACTCATGAACATTGTATCTTTCCTTTGCTAATAATGTACTGTTCATCGGATAATGGTAGTCCAGCATGGCTACCCCTCTCATTTCTCATTCCTAGCATAGCTCACCTCTAATTCTTAGATCCCAACATGGCTTCCTTCTCCCTTTTCCCCCTTCTCTGCTAACCTTGACGACACTTGCTTACATATCATAAGCCAAAATCTGAACTTTGACACCCGTCTGGGAACACTGCAAGAATACCCATTTTTTGTGGGTTATACATAAATCCATTCCTTTTGCGGCCCATTTCCTAAGATTGTCCTGGCACCATTGGGACTGTTGGCATGTATGATCGGCACTTCAGTGGCAGAATGCATTGACTATGTCATGGACTCTCTGCTCTAGTGTGATGTTGCCGACTTTTCTCTCCTGGTGTCCCTTACAAGTCACTTACTCTTGCTTGTTGCAGTCCAGTGATGAGGCGTGGCACAAAGCTGCGTCCATATTGGTCTCAGAAGGTATGTAAGTCCTATGTTTGGTCTTTTCAAAAGGGTTCTCACTGAAAAATTTGCTCAAAAACTGGTCTTTAGTTGGATAAGGGGGGTGGTTTGTTTATAGAGTGGTAGTTTCCATAGAGTTTAATGGGAGAAAAATCACTCACTGAAAAATTGGTCTTTGTAGGGTGAGGGTCTGTATGGGTCTATATATGTTATTAAAGTTATGTGTTTCCTTCTCCACTTATTAGGCTAATTTAATTTTTACATATTAGTCTATGAAGAGGGGAGGGGGCTGCTGGAAAACAAAAAATACTGCTGGTCTCTGCTACTCTATGAGTCAAAGAGCTTTTTTAACACTGATTACTCTTCAAGAAAAGGCTTCATCACGTCATAGAATAAGGCAATAAATCAATTAACTAGCCAGCAGCAGCCTCTTCCTCCCCCTCACCTCTCCATAGAGTTCTGTGTGCATGGCGAATATGGAGACAAGTCAATATGTAGAGGAGCGAACATATAAACAAGTAGTCTGAGAGAAGATTTGGTGGAGGAGAGCAGCTTAATAAGTGGAGAAAGAAACATACTTCTTTAATAAGTTATATTATAAAGTTTTTTATATTCACATGTACTTCTCATTATAAAGTTTTTTTATAACTTGATGTGCGCTTTAAAGCAAAAACAGACTAACCAGTCAGAGGAATTTCCTAGGATCTCTTGTCAGTTCCCTGCTTTTGTATCAGATAATTGGATGCCTAATTAATAAATATATCCCTTTGTGGTTGGTCATACAATAAAATTAACTATTATTTGTCTGTCCAGTAGCAGGTAAATTATGTAGATGCTTTATACGGCAAATCACTGCATGCATACATATCACAGAACAGACTAAAAAGTGACTGTACCAGTGACATATAACAATGCCCACTATATATAAGAAATGAAGCAAAATGTGAATAAAAGATACTGCAGCAGAATCCCATATTTCTCATTACTGGTCTGTATTATGTCAAAACTAATCTTTATTCGTGCAAGATGAACAATACCATGTGTATAGGACACAAATCCAATTTGAAATTGTAATTTAGATTGCTTTAACAACATTTATTCATTCTTTGTATTGTGGTATTTGCTCAATGTCTACAGGCTCTCCTGTGTGCCTTAATGAATGCCCAGCTTTGTTGTCTGAGTATACAGCCCACAAAGGGAATTCCAGCCTGTTCGAAACACAGATGCTTTTGCACACACCATTAAGTGGAGAGTATAGTGCTGCATTTCTATGTTTCCAGTATCTGTAATCTTGGCTGTGCACACAGCCTGAGATATGATAGATAAGAATAACTAATATCCAACACACAGTCTTTCCAGCTAAATATGATCTTGTGCAACACAAGCCGTATCAGAGAATAAAAACACATATGCTATGGTTCGATAACTTTGGTCCTGCTGGGGTTTGATAACTGCATTTCATACAGCACACGTTGTCAGGCTCATTTTTGCACTTGTGTGTCTTCCATTGTCTGATTAAGAAAATCGTAATGTGGGAAAATGCTTTGGTTAATGCTGTTTTAGAAAGATGAAAAGACTTGTGGCTCTGGTTCAATACACCATGCCTCTTTTCCTGATAACCTTGCTCTGAATGCTTAAGGTCTCGCACAGTGCCTTGTTCGCTACCTACGCAACACAAATAATGCAGAGAAAAAAAAAAAAACTCAACCAAGAAAGGATATTTGTAACTGTAAAATTATTCCCTTGCTTTTGTCAGTGCTCACTCCCAATCCTATAACAGTTAAAGGCCGCCAAGTAATAGGCATTGTAGAACTTCCCCTTGGGTGGCAGCCAAGGCCACTAACCCTGCTATTAGAGTCCTGACAAGCTTTGTCAATGCAATCTGCTGAATGCCGTGAGTGACAAGCGATCAATATTCTCCACTCTCCTGGGTCATCACAGGTGACAGAGGCCTAAGTAATAAAACAGCCTTAGCTGCCTTCTCTTACTCAAATGCTTCCCCTGCCACAATATTTCTTTCTTTCGCTCTCTTCTTTCTCTTCTTTTTTTTTTTTCAATTTCATGCCTCCAGCAAAATTTCACAGAGATCGAACAACTGACGATGATGATAACGGTTTACAGGGATTGCGGTGTGTGAATTGATGCTACCCAAAGCAAAGCACAGAGGACATGAGATATTAGTCTAAATAAATCGAATACGACTAAGTACAATATTGTGAACTGTTAGGATATCTGTCCATTTGCTACCAACAGATTAAAAGATGGTTGACAAGCATACAGTCTTATATAGTCGGGTGCCAATAAATGTCCAACATACTGAGATGAACTTTAATACTATATTCTACTATACAATATATGTTTTATAGCAATACTTTCACCTAGACTCAAGCAAGGAATAAATAAATATCAGGCCTATGATATGAATTACCATAACCAATGTTTGTGTATTAGTTTTCCTTTTAAGGGATTATCCAATGTTTAAAAAACTTTGCGTAAACTGTTTACATTCAGCATTATTGGTCACTTACTAATCTAGTCAGGGCTGTTTTAACCAGGGCTGTGGAGACGGAGTTGTGGAGTTGGAGTCAGGGCCAGCTTTGGGTGGAGGACTTGTTGAAAAAAAATAATTATTTTTTATGCTTAAAGGGAATCTGTCACCAACATTTACCCTACCAAACCAGCACTACCACATAATACTATGGGGCCAATCCATTATATCTCCTGTTTTGTACACAGTTTCATCCATGCATTTCATTAAAAATGTACTTTTTCAGACCTTCTCCAACTATGTAAATTAGCAGTGTGACGTCACGCGGGCCAGTTATAACACCACCGCCTCTGGACACTTCTGTTGCCACCTCCTCCTGCCCCCTTTCCTTGTATTCTTGCAGCAAATCCAGCACCTGCACTTTGCGCTTTCGAATTAAGCGGCACTAAGTGTGTGACGTCATATCTGCTATTCCATTTGCACATTTGATTGTGCAGGCGCGTGATTTTGTAGCCCTGTAGAATAGAAAGAAGTCATCATTCACACAAGGGATGGGGGCGTGGCCGGACAAATCCTCATGAATAAGCCACACTGTTCTCCACAGAATAACGCACATCAGACCTTTCTCGCCTAATTTGCATACATGGCGGGAAATCTTCAGGTGTTAATTATAAATCATCAGGGGAATGCTGAGTTAACATCTTAGAAGGTTTAGAATGGACATTTCAATATGTTTGTAGTCTTGTCTTTATTTAGGGGTGAAAATCTGAGGTGACAGGTTTCCTTTAATTATATTATACAATATATTATATACAGTCATATGAAAAAGTTTGGGCACCCCTACTAATCTTAATCATTTTTAGTTCTAAATATTTGGGTGTTTGCAACAGCCATTTCAATTTGATATATCTAATAACTGATGGACACAGTAATATTTCAGGATTGAAATGGGGTTTATTGTACTAACAGAAAATGTGCAATATGCATTAAACCAAAATTTGACCGGTGCAAAAGTATGGGCACCTCAACAGAAAAGTGACATTAATATTTAGTAGAGCCTCCTTTTGCAAAAATAACAGCCTCTAGTCGCTTCCTGTAGCTTTTAATCAGTTCCTGGATCCTGGATGAAGGTATTTTGACCATTCCTCTTTACAAAACAATTCCAGTTCAGTTAAGTTTGATGGTCGCCGAGCATGGACAGCCCGCTTCAAATTATCCCACAGATGTTCAATGATATTCAGGTCTGGGGACTGGGATGGCCATTCCAGAACATTGTAATTGTTCCTCTGCATGAATGCCTGAGTAGATTTGGAGCTGTGTTTTGGATCATTGTCTTGCTGAAATATCCATCCCCGGCGTAACTTCAAATTCGTCACTGATTCTTGTACATTATTCTCAAGAATCTGCTGATACTGAGTTGAATCCATGCGACCCTCAACTTCAACAAGATTCCCGGTGCCGGCATTGGCCACACAGCCCCAAAGCATGATGGAACCTCCACCAAATTTTACAGTGGGTAGCAAGTGTTTTTCTTGGAATGCTGTGTTTTTTTGACGCCATGCATAACGCCTTTTTGTATGACCAAACAACTCAATCTTTGTTTCATCAGTCCACAGGACCTTCTTCCAAAATGAAGCTGGCTTGTCCAAATGTGCTTTTGCATACCTCAGGCGACTCTGTTTGTGGCGTGCTTTCAGAAACGGCTTCTTTCGCATCACTCTCCCATACAGCTTCTCCTTGTGCAAAGTGTGCTGTATTGTTGACCGATGCACAGTGACACCATCTGCAGCAAGATGATGCTGCAGCTCTTTGGAGGTGGTCTGTGGATTGTCCTTGACTGTTCTCACCATTCTTCTTCTCTGCCTTTCTGATATTTTTCTTGGCCTGCCACTTCTGGGCTTAACAAGAACTGTCCCTGTGGTCTTCCATTTCCTTACTATGTTCCTCACAGTGGAAACTGACAGGTTAAATCTCTGAGACAACTTTTTGTATCCTTCCCCTGAACAACTATGTTGAACAATCTTTGTTTTCAGATCATTTGAGAGTTGTTTTGAGGAGCCCATGATGCCACTCTTCAGAGGAGATTCAAATAGGAGAACAACTTGCAATTGGCTACCTTAAATACCTTTTCTCATGATTGGATACACCTGGCTATGAAGTTCAAAGCTCAGTGAGGTTACAAAACCAATTTTGTGCTTCATTAAGTCAGTAAAAAGTAGTTAGGAGTATTCAAATCAATAAAATGATAAGGGTACCCAAATTTTTGCACCGGTCAAATTTTGGTTTAATGCATATTGCACATTTTCTGTTAGTACAATAAACCTCATTTCAATCCTGAAATATTACTGTGTCCATCAGTTATTAGATATATCAAATTGAAATGGCTGTTGCAAACACCCAAATATTTAGAACTAAAAATGATTAAGATTAATAGGGGTGCCCAAACTTTTTCATATGACTGTAATAATTAAATGCATACATTGTTGCATGTTTACTTTCTTAACAATTTAATCCCTGACGTGGAATTAGAGAAGGTTTACTGCTTCTGTCTGACCATGGCTGTCAGCCGTTTACGAAAGGATTGGAGTTGGTGGTTTAGCCTACTGACTCCATAGCCATGGTCTCAGGGAGTAAATACCAGGGTAGCAGCAGTAACAGATGCCACCAGCAGGGGGTTCCCTGGGGCCCAGCCATTCCTATTTACGCCACTGCATGGCCTTATATATGTAAAACAGTGTGCCTGCATTGGGCTCTATGGCTGCAGAGGGTCTCAAGTCAGCTGTTCTGGATCCAGTGGGACTGTCCCAGATTTTGGTCACTGTCCTGTGTGGTATGGTTACTAAGGGGACATTATACTATGTGGGGGCCATTGGGGAGGATTATTATATTATATTATTATTATATGGGACAATAATGGGAAATCACACTGTGTGAGGGTAACTAAGGGGTCTTTTACGGTGTGGTGGACACTAAGGAGACATCACACTGTGTCAGAGCACAACAGGAGCTTTATACTGTACAGGTTTCTTTGGGACATTATAATGTGTGGAGGTAACTAAGAAGGCACAATCACTATCTTATTCAAAGAAGGCATTACTTTGTAGAAGACCAAATTGACTGGGTGGGAATGGGTGGTGTCAAAGGGGGTAGGGCTAAGATTGTGACTTAACACAAAATTTTTCACCACAGCATGCTGCAGGTGTGTCCTCTAAAAATCAGGATGAATGCCTAAGCAGTGGGAGGGGCCTTTGCAGGTCCCCCAATGTGTTAAAATGGCCCTAAATGTAATGTGTTTAGCTGGAATATGATTATCTCCCCTCTACGTGCTTTCTATGCTACAGGACATCAAGCTATTCCACTATTTTTTGCTCACTTTTGTCCTTCCTTATCTCTGGAGGGATCATGTTTCATATGCTGGGCAGCAGACTTTCCAATGTTAATAGCATATGTGCGTTCTGTATGAACATAGTAAGTAATTACAACACATTATACACCTTGTAATTGACAGGAATGTAGGTAGCTGGAAATAGAGGCAAAGTATGTGAGAGAATATATTGGTAATTCCACCCATAGCAAGCGCTAACAAAATGAAAACCACAGTCTACACAGAGATGCGCAATACAATAATATAATAAATAACTACTGCTGAGTTATGGTAGCATTATCTGATGAACATTCAAACACATATAGGCATGTTTCTATGGTTTTTATAAGCTTGGACAGCCCCCTTTAGGGCCGACGTTGCAGTATATTAATGGCATTGTCTGATAATATATTTTATGCTTCAGCTCGTCATCTCAGAGATATCATGTACATAGGTCCACGGCTATGCTGTAGTTCAATAGAATGGAAATAGGCGTACACCATTGTACGCCTATTGTGCATGGCACAATAAAATTCTGTGGTAGCCTTTTTTGTCCAGTGTGCCAGTAACCCTGTGGAAGTTGTGAACTTTGAATCCAGCAAAAGAACCCCAGACCATCTTCCTCCTCCATGTTTGACAGTCGGTGTCACATACTAAGGAACCATCCTTTCACCTTCTCAATGATGTACCAAAGATGTCAAATTTGATTCATCAGTCCAGACCTTGTTCTTCTCTTCTGTAGATCACTGGATGTGCTGCTTGGCTCTGTTGTAATCTCAGCAGTGGACTTTTTACCGTTACTCAACTTGTCAAATCTCAGATAGAAGTCTCTCTTCACAGTTGAAATGGAAACTTATTTTTTTGTGCTGTGAGCCACGGATCACACAACTGTTGACTCTCAAAAACTTGTGATTTTGTATTGGCGTTTGGTCTGCCAGACCTCTTACTGTTTCCAAGTGTGTTAACTTCCTTTTGAGCCCTTGAACCATTTCACATTAGTTGCTGTACTAGAACTGTGTTAATGTCAAAAATAACTAGAAAAATTGAGATGTTCTAAAACTTTTGATAAGTAGTGTGAGCCATTCATATTTCAGACCAGAAAACCCCTTTAATAAAAACAATTAATAGCAATTAATAGATTTAAAAATAAATAGAAAAACATGTATAAAACAAATCAAAACTACTGTTAGCTGTGGTATGTTTCCTTCTATAATACAGATATAGTGAGATAAACAAACATTGTTCTTAGCACCTTAAACATGCATTTTGTCACTGTATGAAATGAATTAACTGTTCCATTATTGTTAACCTTATGGAAATGATTTCACAAACCTTTGTACATTTGGGTAAAATGACTTTTAATGTGTATAAATTAATATAATTTGTCAAGGTTATTTGAAATCACAGCCATATATGGCAGGAACAGCAGTAGGAGAAGCGTGTTGTGAATGAAGGACCACATTTACACATTTTTAACCAGTAACCAGTTACATTTTTTACTAACCTACCAAGTTTCTTTGTATTCTCTTATAAGCCATTGTAATACAAACAACACTTCCCATACATTTTCTTAACAAGTAGTTGATATTTCGCACAGTACATCATCATTTCATTTAACATTTCCATCAATGCACATGCAATCAGAGTGCACTAATGGAATGGTTAAGTATTATTATCTAAAATGGGTTATAATAGAATTTGCTCCATTTCTATTGTATACCATTACGAGGCCAATGATTTTGCTGAAGAGTTCTATTAAAAGATACTTCACTACGCTTTTGTGTAACTACAAATGACAACTAAAATATACTGTGTGTATGATGTACAATAAGTGAGAATGTATGTATGTATGAATGTACACAAATATTTTTCTTACAATTGCCAAGGTAACTCCATGTTCAACCATATACATAAACTTAGGATGTTCATATCATGTTGTTGCTGTTAAAAGCTATAGTATATGGTCTCTGCACAGTGGAAAACTAACTATACTGGTCTTTGTTTAGAGGTTTTTATTTAGCAATAGCATAGTAATATTATTTGGTCAGTAGCAATAATGATAGTGGTCATGGTGTGGAAGTATTATTTGTAATATTAGACTTTGTCAGTAACAGTATTAAGGTCACATGGAACCACTGTATGATGTTTAGATGGTCCTGATATAGTGGTACAATTTAACAGCAATAAAGGTTAGTGGGAGTGCTACAGATCTGCAATTTAGCTCTATGCAATCCTCCTGCTGAATTGCCAGAATGAGACAATGCTGTACTGGACGGTAAGTACAATATTTCAGCATTCGCGGATACACTTTTGATTTTGCCCAAACATTATCAAAAACTGGCCCTGCTCTTAGGGAATACTGGGAGTGGTAGTTTATAACAGCTGGAAAGCCACAGGGTAATGACTAAGAAGCTAGGTTAACCCCTTCCCGACACAAGCATTTTTCGATTTTCAATTTTCGTTTTTTACTCCCCGTTTTTGACCCCATAACTTTGTTATTTTTTTGTTCACAGAACCATATGAGGGCTTAATGTTTGTGGGACAAATTATAATTTATTAATGGTACAATTTAAGATTCTGTACAATGTACTGGGAAGCTGCAAAAAAAAAAAATCTTACACGGAAACTTTTTTATATTTCCGTGTATGGGGATACATAATATATCTTTCTTTTGCAGGGCCTGATGTACTTTTTAGTCATACCATTTTGGGGACTGTCTTATGTTTTGATTGCTTTTTATTCAAATTTTTTGGAAAGTGAAACAGTGAAAATACGGTAGTTTGGCTCCTTTGATTTTTTTTTCCCTCTACGGCAAAAATATATTTATATGTTTGTAGACTGGGCATTTTTGGACATGGGGATGTATAATTTGTTTATGTTTGTTTTTGTTTATTTATCTTTATTTCAAATCTAAGAAAAGGGGGTAATTTGATTTTTTTTGTTTTTTTTTTTATACTTTTAAAAACTTTTTTTTTATTATTTATTTATTATTTTATTAACTCCTAGGGCGCTTGAACCTGCAATCGTTTGACTGCAAGTCCCATAGACTGCAATCCAACTTCCCTGTGGGTTGCCTTCTTGGCAGGGTGTATATACCTCCTTATATTTTATTGGCCATTTTAATGGAACAAGTGCAGCCATAGATTATAATATAGAGTATATAGTGTAGAATATGTAATGTAATAAATATATGACTTTGCCTTGAAAATAAAAGATTATATTCACACTGCATCTACAACATTGTGCATTAATTTTCTCATGCTAAAAACGAGATGAATGATCTTTCTGTTGAGCACCTGGATACTACTGGTATGCTGTGCAGTACCATTATCCTTTGCAAATAATAGCGCTGCACAGAGATGAGCAAATCAATTTGTAATGAACTGGAATCAACCCAAACTTATGAAAAGTTTCTGATTCCATACAATCTGAAATGTTTTTCATTTGATTCCGCATTAAAGCAGACAAGTAGAGAGAAGGATCACATGACCTTGAGGGCCAGGTAGGCTTCCCCATAATGCATTGCAGACAGCTCCTTAGCCATTCATGAGTTGTCAATGATAAAATCATAGCAACTACAGATTTTTTGTATTTAATTAATAGATACATTTATGTAAAGAGATAGGAGTCAGTATCAAGCAGAGATTAAGGACAGACAGGGAGTTTCAGCAGCCATTACATTCTGTCAGTGCGTCTACATCACAATTCTCACATTCAATCTCTGCCCAAGTGAAGTGACAATTTTGTGACACCACCATTAATTATTCTGTAATTCAGAGTATAGTTACTAAATATTCTACAGTAAATTGGAGTATTGTCTGTACCAGAACAACAATTATATACAACAGCACTGTTAGTTTAGTACAAAAAGTTCTACAGTAAATTGGTATATTGTCTGCACCAGAGAAACAATTATACACAACACTACTGTGTGTTCATAACAAAAAAATTCTAAAGTAAATTAGCATATTGTCTGTAAAAGAGCAACAGTTAGACTTAATATCACTGTTAGTTCAGTACAAAAAATTCTAAAGTAAATTGGTGCATTGTCTGCATCAGAGCAACCATTATACATAACATCACTGTTAGTTAAGTCCAAAAATTAAATGTAAAGCAAGAGAAAGTTTTAGAGAATCGTGAGTACCGCTTCGCTTTTTTTCTACTTCGTATACAAAAATTAAATGTGTATTATGTATATTATGATTAAATATTACAGACAGTGCTTAGAAATTAGTCACTATACTTAATGTATATATCAAGATAAAAAATTAGGTTTTATTGTAACATGGTAAAATGTACTATTTTCTACGGCTAATACTTTTTCATTTTTTAATTTCTACCAATGGTATTGACAATTCACCAAATAAAGCGCATTTTGGAAACTTAGTTTTATCATCAAACTGTCTGTATAAGGAACAATGAGGAAATAATAAGGATAAAAGATTTGTCGTTGACTCTTATTTTATTTACTGTAAATGAATATTTTGCTGATACATCTATCTCTGAGGACAATCAATTGTGATAATGGATTATACGGAATCTGATGTGTAGTTCAAAAAAAAAAATTGCCAACCTTTTGTACTTAAAATCAATTGCTAAAGTACTCAGATTTAATTTCCAAGGTGCTTTACTTGTTTTATGCTATTTATCATAATGTGCTTTGAGGTTGCAAGGCTAACTTTTAATAAGAAAAATGATATGACTTACAATAATAATAATTACTCCTCCTGTTAAAAGAGCATTTTTGGTAAATATGTGTTAAAAAGACAACAAAAACTTAATAAATAATAGCTGACATTTCCATATAGATATCCTACATCATAAAATTGGGAAATTGCTTAGAGAACTTCTAGATTACTATGTTTATACAGTAGGTATATTTCAGTAATATGAATTTTATACTTTATACTTATACAAGGTGACTTTTGGATGGCTTTTTTTTTCTGGCATAAATATGCCACCTTTCCTTAGAGCTTGTCCCTTTTGGGTCATGTCTCCTTTGTATGAAACTGGCCCTGCCCCTAAATGTGAATTTGGACCTCAGAGCACAGTCTAACCACACACAGGTAGTGTTAGAAGCTATTGCAGTGCATGAAATTTTCCAGCTATTCTGGCAAAAATCCTGTAGGTCTCCCTTTTTCCAGGAGCCATCTGAACATTTCAAGAGAGTTGGCAACTATGCCTTTAACTCACTGGACAAATAAAGGCACTGAAAGTTAAGAGTTTTTTGTTTTTTTTGTGAGATTTAGGTAACACATTTGTCAGAAACACAAAAAACACTTTTAAAACATTTACTGTAGCATACTTTACTTTATAGGGGAAATAATGACATTTTGTTAATTGATTTTGATAATTGATTATTTTATTTTTGTCACACTAATGCTAGGTTTATGTTTCATCTCTGCTTATTTCGAAGAATAGCTATATATATACAGTGAAGGAAATAAGTATTTGATCCCTTGCTGATTTTGTAAGTTTGCCCACTGACAAAGACATGAACAGTCTATAATTTTAAGGGTAGGTTCATTTTAACAGTGCGAGAGAGAATATCAAAAATAAAATCCAGAAAATCACATTTTTTGAATTTTGCAGAGAGAAATACGTATTTTATCCCTCTGGCAAACAAGACTTAATACTTGGTGGCAAAACCCTTGTTGGCAAGCACAACAGTCAGATTTTTTTTGTAGTTGATGATGAGGTTTGCGCACATGTCAGGAGGAATTTTGGTCCACTCCTCTTTGCAGATCATCTCTAAATCACTAAGAGTTTGAGGCTGTCACTTGGCAACTTGGAGCTTCAGCTCCATCCATAAGTTTTCTATGGGATTAAGGTCTGGAGACTGGCTAGGCCACTCCATGACTTTAATGTGCTTCTTTTTGAGCCAATCCTTTGTTGCCATGGCTGTATGTTTTGGATCATTGTCCTTCTTGAAGACCCAGCCACGACCGATTTTTAATGTCCTGGCGGAGGGAAGGAGGTTGTCACTCAGGATACATGGCTTCATCCATTCTCCCATTGATGTGGTGAAGTAGACCTGTGCCTTTAGCAGAGAAACACCCCTAAAACATAATGTTTCCACCTCTATGCTTGACAGTGGGGACGGTGTTCTTTGGGTCATAGGCAGCATTTCTCTTCCTCCAAACATGACGAGTCGAGTTAATGCCAAAGAGCTCAATTTTTGTCTCCTCTGACCACAGCACCTTCTCCCATTCACTCTCAGAATCATCTAGGTGTTCATTGGCAAACTTCAGACAGGCCTGCACATGGGCCTTCTTGAGCAGGGGGACCTTGCAGGCACTGCAGGATTTTAATCCATTACAGCGTAATGTGTTACCAATTGTTTTCTTGGTGACTGTGGTCCCAGCTGCCTTGAGATCATTAAGAAGTTCCGTCCGTGTAGTTTTAGGCTGATCTCTCACCTTGCTCATGATCAAGGATACCCCACGAGGTGAGATTTTGCATGGAGCCCCAGATCGATGTCGATTGACAGTCATTTTGTATTTCTTCCATTTTCTTACTATTGCATCAACAGTTGTCTCCTTCTCATCCAGCATCTTACTTATGGTTTTGTTGCCCATTCCAGCCTTGTGCAGATCTATGATCTTGCCCCTGACATCCTTAGAAAGCTCTTTGGTCTTGCCCATGTTGTAGAGGTTAGAGTCTGACTGATTAATTGAGTCTGTGGACAGGAGTCTTTTATACATGTGACGATATAAGAGAGCTGTCTTTTAATGTAGGTAACGAGTTGATTAGGAGCGTCTAACTGGTCTGTACTAGCCAGAACTTTTAATGGTTGGTAGGGGATCAAATACTTATTTCTCTCTACAAAGTGCAAATAAATTTATAAAATTTATACAATGTGATTTTCTGGATTTTATTTTTGATACTCTTTCTCTCACTGTTAAAAGTTTGTCTTTATCAGTGGGCAAACTTACAAAATCAGCAAGGGATCAAATACTTATTTCCTTCACTATATATATATATATATATATATATATATATATATGCTAGTCCATGCCCTCATAATCTCCCCTTTGGACTATGTAACACCTTTCTCCAGTCCACCCTAAACTCTGCCACTCCTCGCTTACTCCACCTCTCCTCCTGTTTTTCATCAGCTACTCCCATCTGCCAATCCCTTCACTGGCTACCCATCACCCAGTGAATAGAGTATAAAATGTTAACGCTGACATACAAAGCCATCCACAACCTGTCCCCTCCTGACCTAATCCCGCTCGCTACCTGCCCACTCGTAACCTCCAATCCTCTCAAGACCTCCAACTCCGCTTTGCTCTTATCCGCTCTTCACACAACCACCTCCAAGACTTCTCCGGTGTATCTCACATGCCCTCAAACTCACTACCACGACACATAAGACCGTCCCCCACAATTACAAGCGTCAAGAAGTCCTTGAAAACTCATCTCTTCAGGAAAGCCTACAACCTACACCACCAGTTTCTACCCTCACCTACTGACTCTATCCCCTTTTCCCTCATAGATTGTAGGCCCTTGCAGACAGGGCCCCCTATCTCACTGTTCCAGTTGGTCACTGTTTAATAGTATTGTACTTGTTTTGTGTGCTTTGTGTATAGTATGTAAACTCTCATATGTACAGCACCATGGAATTAATGGATCTCTGAAAATAAATAATAATAAGAATTCAATATTGAACAATAGGGGTGACAGCGGGCATACCTAGCCATACCTTTCCTCTTTAACCAGGGAAAGTGCTCAATTTTTTTTAAGGAATCCAATGTGAGTTGAAAGCAATTCAACACATGGAAGCAAAGCATTGAAAGGATGCAATTCACCCTGACCACTGGGTGGTCAGACATAAACACAGGTAGGAGAATTATATATTACTTTGTGATAACTTTTGTTGAGGAAAGCAGCTTATCTTATGATACACATAAAGTATCTGGACATGTACAGCCAAGGACACATCTGTAAATGTCATAAGCATGCTATTTTTTAATGATAGGAGATTCATATAAATCAACTAGAAAATGGAAATTCTTATTAACTATACTCATCTGTATTGTTTCTGTATCTGTATGCTTATGTTCCTGTAAGTAAGCAAAGATTGAGGAATGAAAAATATATATTTGTTGAACAAAGCCCTTTAACGCTTTTGGGATATTATCTGGAGCGGTAGAACATCGTGATCTGAAAAATGTTGTATGGCTGTAGCTGGTACCGTTGGTCTAATCGACATAATGGAACTTGCCCGCTAGCAAGACTTGTTCACTGAATGTTTTAATCACGGGAGTCTACTGAGACTCGGTTTCGCTGCATTAGTAAATGTTCAGTGCATGCTTTGAAAACCAAAACTAAAAAAAGCAAAATTAAAATAAAGCACTGTAAAGAATGGCTTACATTAGTACCATTAATTCTTGCTGCCTGCATAATCTTTTCTCTGGGTTTTAGTCCAAAACACAGGAGTTAATTATATTGATCTAAGCCATTTCAATCCAGCATGTGTTTCATTGGCTCTTATTCTCAGTGGTTCCTTGTAATTTAAATGTCATTCTGATGCACACTTTTTGTTCACTGTGAGTAGAAAAGCATTTTTCTACTTGACTGTTGAGTTTAAGAGCAGCACATGATTTAACCTATATTTTATAGCTTTACTTCATGTTATGAATAGGTGTGATAGATCAAAAATGAATATGAGACCTAAGATGGATAGATAGATATACAGACATATAGATAGACAGACAGACAGATAGATAGATAGATAGATAGATAGATAGATAGATAGATAGATAGATATTCTCTCTTATATAGACACTAAGGTTAATTTCATTGGAAGCCATTTAAGCTATTATTTTTATTGTGAACTCCGGGCAGTTGTTGAATATGGCCTTATTCAAAACTTAGTCCCCATCGCTACTGGACATTAGTGCTAAACACTTGTTAGAAAATAAAACAAAATCATCTAAATATCCTTTAAAGGAATCATTTCACCAGAGACTCCATTGTTCATTATTGCTTGGGCTCCTGATACATATGGCAGTCAGCTGATATTGGCGCATTAAGTTGCAGCTTGACGCACATTGAAATGAAATTCATATCGTTTTTTTTTTTTTTTTTTTTTGTGTGTAGTTCTTTGGTTTACAAGACAGTTCCTACACAAGAAATCAGAAGCCAATCTCTTTTTCCTTGGCCTGACTGATCAATAGCTCCATTCACTTACATTATCACTATGGTAATTGCCATTGACATCAAGGCCATCCTCCGCAATTAATTTGTTCTTAATGAAATATAGTGTAACAAAAGTCTTTAATGGTTGTTTTCCAGTCTTTTTACATTTGTAATAATAAGTTAATTTGTGTACACTATTTCCCCTTCATTTTAGGCAGCAGTAAATTTAGCCCTAGCCATTTGTTATGATTTTCCCCTTTGAGTCCCCTTTACTATTTAACATGGAACAGATAAGCTCAAAAGTAACCGCTGTGCTCTCTACATTGTTTCATGAATATACAGAAAATCCAGCAGACTGACAGTGTGGGCAGTTTATCTTCTCTTTACTTTATCATTCACTTCTAGGTTTGGTGGTCCCATTTAGCATGTTTTTCTTACTAAGGTGACTGGAGTCACTCATTATTCAGAAATTTAGATCTTTTCGTCACCCACAATATGTAAATGATTGTTCAGATTAAGAATAGGATGGAGAAACTAAAAGAGGGGTGGCGGAAGAGGTTTATATTTGTGTTTGCTAAGATTAGTTCATGTTCCACCATTACTCATCTCATGGCTAGAGGTGAAGGCCTCATGTCTGGCCAATAGGAAACCAATTAAACACACTATCATGACATGCTAACAAAACCTTGAAAGGCTGCAATTCGCCCTCCTCACACATAGACACACATAGTATAGTTAGCATATCACTGTGTGATAACTTGTCATGACACCAGGTTGTGTTTACAAAAGCTGTATAATTTGTGATACACATATCAGGACACATCCAGCCAATAGGACTCGTAAGTGGGGACACATCTCAGTATAAAGCCATAATATCCACATTTTAAGCACTTCATGTTTAAGCTAATTGCAGTCCATTTTACATTTACCCAGTAGCTGCGGTAGTATACTATAAGCTCCTGTCAAATAAGAGAAGTCCCAAAAGTAGTGGGTTCTAGTAGAAAGATCATGCAGACACCTGTCATTTCTGTTATGACACACCAAAACTTTAGATTAACAGTTGTGCGCTTCTATTATAGCCAATACTACACAATATAGCTCCATGTGGAAGGATCTCTCCTCAGTGTCGCTTCTCTGGAAGGATAATGATATATTCCTCTAGGGGCTGATGCTAAGCATAAAATTCCTATACAGTAGGTTGTTACCGCATATAATTTTAAGTCTGGAGTGTACCACATGACCAAATACCACTAGGTAGATATTGGAACAACGGAATTTATAATGAATGTAAGGGTTGTTTGTTTTGCTTTTGGGGTAAAATATTTTATTCCAAGGAATTGCTAAATCTCATTGTGTACATAGAAGATACTGGATCATTTTAAAAGATCTCACAGCTGTCATGACCTTCATATAGTAGCTTAAAGTGCAATGTCCTGATGACAGCCTTGTGGATCTCTTGTTAAAGGGATCTTCCACATTTCTCTTTCAATGGCCATGAGCAGGAAATGTCATAAAATGTAGAATTAACCTATACTCCTCTGCTGTATGCACCTGGTCTTGCAATGACATCACATACATCACACCTTAATATCATCACTGCAGGACTGGTGACAACAACTGGCAACGGGCAATGGCTGAGTTTATTGCAGCTTACTGCTATATTATATAATTCATACTCAGTTTTCTAATTAATCCTGGAAAACTCGTTAAGCATACATTCCTACTCACAGGGCTCCTCCTGATAGACTATAAGGATGGTGAATAACAAACTAATATTTGACAGTTTTTTGCACACATTCAAATCTGAAAAATTTATTATAGAACTGGAATACGTCTGCTATAAATACTATAAAGCAGAGGTGTGTCTAGGGAGGGGCTACCAATGAATTTGACCTGGGAGGTCGGTATGGGGGGGAAGGGGTGTAGGGATTTGCCAACAAGTTGCATTGCCTTGGCCAATTACTTAGAGCAGTGAACTGAAAACCTAGATGTGGCTTCATATAAAGCAAGGAGATACTGTACCTAGATTTCCTATGTTCCTGCATCTCCTTACTTTGCTGTGACAGAGAGAATTTATTGTGATGTAGTGCAAATTCATTACAAACAGGTGCAAAAAAATAAGCATACTGCCATACAATCTCCATAGACAAACAATGGCAGTAGTATGGGTCTGCTTAAAAACTCAGTGACTTAAAGGGATTTTCCAAATAGATTTTTAATATTGATGACCTATCCACAGGATAGGTTATTAGTATGTGATCTGTGGTGGTCTGATACCTGGACACTGCACAGATCAGCTGTGAAGCTGCTGCAGTGGACAGGGAGTGCATGAAGGCTGCTCCTATTTAGGTAATAGAAGTGGTGCAGCAGTACCATTCACTGCCTAGCATTGGTCTTGGGGAATTGCAGTGCTGCTCCTGTTACTTAGCGCTTGGAGGCTGCAGCTAGTTAATGAGTATGAAAAATCCATTTTGAGCCAGAAATCACTTTAAAGTACACAACCACTGGACTCTGGAGCAGTGAAAATATTCTCTGTGGTGATAAATAGTGATAAAACACCATCTCTTGGAATAGTGATAACTGTACAGTTTTTCACTGTTTGGACATTGTGTTCTATTTCCAAGAAACAGTAATGCAGAATACAAAAACACTCTGGATAACTATTATGCTTCCAGTTTTGTTGCTGTGGCCAGGTACACTATGTGAGTCCCACAAAGACATGAAAAGTCATGCTAGTTTGGCTGAGTGGAAAGCTCATAAAGGTGTAATGGTCTGGAATTCACAGACTTTTGGCCTTTTAATGTACTCTGTCTACACTGATGAGCAAAAGGGTAACAATGTTTTGAACTTGTGACTTTCAGGCTCCATATCTCACCATCCACTACAGCTTCAAATGTAAGACTACCATCATGTTATAGACAATAATCTTGGTTAGCTCGTACAGTACAGACCAAAAGTTTGGACACACCTTCTCATTCCAAGAGTTTTCTGTATTTTCATGACTATAAAAATTGTAGATTCACACTGAAGGCATCAAAACTATGAATTAACACATGTGGAATTATATACTTAACAAAAAAGTGTGAAACAACTGAAAATATGTCTTATATTCTGGGTTCTTCAAAGTAGCCAACTTTTGTTTTGATTACTGATTTGCACACTCTTGGCATTCTCTTGATGAGCTTCAAGAGGTAGTCACCTGAAATGGTTTTCACTTCACAGGTGTGCCCTGTCAGGTTTAATAAGTGGGATTTCTTGCCTTATAAATGGGGTTGGGACCATCAGTTGTGTTGTTCAGAAGTCAGGTGGATACACAGCTGATAGTCCTACTGAATGGAGTGTTAGAATTTGTATTATGGCAAGAAAAAAGCAGCTAAGTAAAGAAAAATGAGTGGCCATCATTACTTTAAGAAATGAAGGTCAGTCAGTCTGAAAAATTGGGAAAACTTTGAAAGTGTCCCCAAGTGCAGTGGCCAAAACCTTCAAGCGCTACAAAGAAACTGGCTTACATGAGGACCGCCCCAGGAAAGGAAGACCAAGAGTCACCTCTGCTGCGGAGGATAAGTTAATCTGAGTCACCAGCCTCAGAAATCGCAGGTTAACAGCAGCTCAGATTAGAGACCAGGTCAATGCCACACAGAGTTCTAGCAGCAGACACATCTCTACAACAACTGTTAAGAGGAGACTGTGTGCAGCAGGCCTTCATGGTAAAATAGCTACTAGGAAACCACTGCTAAGGAAAGCTCATCAAGAGAATGCCAAGAGTGTGCAAAGCAGTAATCAAAGCAAAAGGTGGCTACTTTGAAGAACCTAGAATATAAGACATATTTTCAGTTGTTTCACACTTCTTTGTTAAGTATATTAATTCCACATGTGTTAATTCATAGTTTTGATGCCTTCAGTGTGAATCTACAATTTTTATAGTCATGAAAATACAGAAAACTCTTGGAATGAGAAGGTGTGTCCAAACTTTTGGTCTGTACTGTACATAAATTTGACTTGCAACTATTTAGCATACGATTAGTTATGCAGATTCTTGTCTGCTTTCTTACTGTTTTGCTCCTAAAAATCTAAATTTAAATTTTTATTATTTTGCAAAATCTGATCCCAGGTCCCAATGTTGGTGCATACCAGTCAACTCACTTGGGTATGAACACAGCTTTTTCTTGAACTCTACCCACAAGTGTTCAATTAGGTTGAGGTCTGGGGACTGTGGGGGACAATCCAGCAACTCTACTTCATTGTCATTGAACCATTTCTTCGCTAATCTTGATGTATGCTTCTGGTCATTGTCTTGGTGGAATACTATGTTGTCCTTTTCATATCCATAGTAACTCATCTTGTAGGATACTCACGTATAGCTCAGCATAGAGACCATCATCGATCTTGGTCAAGTATCAAACACCTCTGACTGTGAAACTATCCCATTAGGCCTATTATCAGTCTTCCTCCTCCAAACTTGATCCTTAAGCCCCCTTTCCCTTGTTTCTTCCAGACCCATTTGCACCCATCAGAGCCCAGACTATTGATTTTCATCTCACTGCTCCAAATCATCTGTTTCCAATCTTCTACTGTCCACTTTTTCTACTTTTTTGCAAACTTGAGCCGACGCCTCTTATGATGATACTGAAGTTGAGGCTTCGTCATCTTTTTTCAGGCTACCATTCCAGACTTGTGTAACTGCCATGTTTGTTGCACCAGAACTGATAGACCTTGTGTTGAGCCGACTTGTTGACTCCGATATTTTGCCTGGACGTCTACCTCTTGGCTTTTGAATGGATGGATGGACTTCATTTCATATTATTCTGTCATGGTACTGACATGATGCAGTTTGTCAATTTTCTTGGCCTAGAGACCACTAGCGATGACCTGGATGATACTGTTTCTCTTTTCTTAGGAAATCTTTTTCACTCAATTATTAGGGAACGTGAAAACAGGTTGTAATTTGTAGTATACAAGAAGAAAAAGATTTTTTCACCACCAGGGTCAAAACAGTAACAATGCAGTTAAATGACAAAAATCTGTATAACTAATCATATGCTAAATAGTTGCAAGTCAAATTTGTGTATGAGATAGCCAAGATGATGTCTATAAAATGATGGTAGTCTCACGTTCGAAGCTGTAGTGGATGGTGAGATATGGAGCCTGAAAGTCAAAAGTTCAAAACATTGTTACCCTTTTGCTTATCAGTCTATCTATCTATCTATCTATCTATCTATCTATCTATCTATCCTATCTATTTCTCTATCCTTGTGTCTACATACCTATACTGTTTTCTTATATTTACGGTACACTAGGATTTTTCAATTGATATAAAGCATTGCATTTTACAGTATGTATATATCAAATGCACATTACATAAAAACCTTACTCAAAGAAAAGTTACTTACAGACTGTTTTATCAAGATTGATATGGAAAATTGCCATGCGCTTTTCAGCACTCATTTGAAAGCCGATTGGCTGCTAACTGACAGTAGTACATTTTAGTTCTCAGATGCCAATGTTGTGATTAGACACCATATGTTCTAAGAATTTCCAGGCCTATCTATAAGTTAGAGCGACTGCTTTCTTTCAGTATTGGCTTGAATATATATATACTGCTAGTTTGGATGATCTGCGTCATTTCATAATGAGTGTCAGTGTGTTTTTGTTCATTATCACAGCTTGAGCTGCGATGTTATTTTTTAGCACTTACATTTCATAGGGCAAATTACTTCTAATTTCACTCAAGATTTTCCATCTGGCCATCCCTTGCAGTAACCCTTATTTAAATAAGTTGTCAAATTTGCAGATTTCTACTTTCTTCCCTTATTTTCTCACTTAGCAACAACAAAGATGTTCCAAACTATGAAACACAATCTCATATGGATCAATAACTGCATAGACCCATATAGATTTTAAAATCCTTCTGCACTTTTTTCCATTTAAATTATCTGTCCTGGAGGTCACAATAATCTCATAAAGTTACCATATATGACTCAAAATATTTGGTAATAAAAATGTGGCCATCATGCTATATAGTACATTGAAAAGGATTTATTGGCAGAGTTGTGTCTGTAAGAAAGGTAAAAACGGGTCCATCAAGGTGACAAATTAAGGAAATCTATCTTATACTGTTCAGCATAGAAGTGACATGTTTCTTTTTTGTTGCAGTGGGTCACCACTTTAACTGTGATGTGGCGTAGACACTATCTGGTTACTGTTTCTATCTGAACTTTACATCTATCAAGTTTTGTTCAAAAAAGAGAATAACAAAATACATAATAAAATGATATTTTTCAAAACTGACATGTGTCACTTTCTATGGCAATAACTTTGAGACGCTTTAATTTACACAAGTGATTTTGAGAATGTTTTTTTGGTGACACGTTGTACTTCATGTTAGCAGTAAACATTGATCAATATTTTTGTATTTATTGATTAAAAATAGGAAATTTGATGGAAATGTTAAAAAAAATCGCGATTTTCAAAATACCACCCAAATAATTAAAAATATATATTATCTACCATATCTCTGCTTTATATTGGCATCATCTTTTAATCGTCCTTTCATTTACAGTATTTTGGACGTTAGAAGGCTTACAAGTGTAACAGATTTTCCAGATTTACAAGAAAATTTCCCAAACTAATTTTTTAGGGACCACTTTAGTTCTGAAGGGGATTATAAAGGCCTATATATTAGAAACTCCCCATAAATCACCCATTTTCAAAACTGCACCCCTCAAATAATTCAAAGCCGAATTTGGGAAGTTTGTTAACCCTTTAAGCATTTCACAGGAAGTAAAACAATAAATTTCATTTTTTTCAATAATACATTCATTTATCCCTAAAGTGAACATATTTACAAGGGGATAAAGGAGAAAATGTATCTCACAGTTTGTTACACAATTTCTCCTGAGCACAGAAATATGCGGATGTAAACTGATGTTTGGGCACACAGCAGCGCGTGGGAGGGAAGGAGCAACACTTGGCATTTGAAAAGCAGATTTTGCTGGAATAGTTTTCAGGTGCCATGTCTCATTTGCAGAGCCCCTAGAGTACCAATACAATGGAAACCATCTAAAAGTGACCCCATTTTAAAAACTACACCCCTGACAGAATTTATCAAGAGGTATAGTGAGCATTTTGACCCCTCAGCCGTTTCACAGATTTCATTAACATTGGAATGTATAAATGAAAATTTACTAAAATGTCACTTTATCCCCAAAGTTTTCATTTTCACAAGGGGTTAAGGGATAAAAAGCACCCCCCAGTTTGTTAAACAATTACTCTTGAATACTTCCTCTTCAATACTTCATATTTGGTCATAATCTGCTGTATGGGTACATAGGGGGTTTGGAATGGAAAGAACGCTATTTGGCTTTTGGAGGACAGACTTGGCTGGAATAGTTTTTGGGTGCCTTGTCACACTTGCAGACCCCTAAAGTACCAGTAGAATGGAAACCCCCAAAAAGTGACCCCATTTTGGAAACTACACCGTCAAAGAATTTATCAAAGGTTATGGTAAGCATTTTGATCTCACAGCTGTTTCACAGATTTTATTAATGAAAAATTATTTTTTTTTCCAATAAACCGCCCATTTAGCCCCAAAAGGTATCCTGTCTCTGATACAAGCTGGTCACAACATATTGCGCACCGAACTGACATATTCCCAAACAGCAGTTTATACCCACATATTACATTAAGTATGTTATCCTGGGTACAAGAGTGTCATACCTGTGGGCATAAACTTCATTTTGGGCACACAGCAGGTGACAGATGTGAAGAAGCACTATGTGGCTTTTGTTTTGGAGTGCAGATTTAGATGTTTGGTATCTGGATGCCATGTCAAGTTTGCAGAGCCTCTAAGGTACCAGAAAAGGGGAATCCCCATTTTGAAAACTGAACAGCGGATGGTGAAAAGTGAATTTGTAAGCTATGTGGAGTACATTTGGAACACCAATAATCCCAATTATTTTACCAGTAGCTCCTATAATTGGGGGGGGGGGGGTCACTTCTGGTGTCTTTTCCCTCGTAACCTCTAAATTTGGGTGTACTTTAATATACACTCAAACAGTTTATATATTACCTTTCTGCCGCAGCCAGATTTGTTCTAATGATTTGGCTATTTTTGGGGTTTTTGTCTTTACATTGTGCAAGCTATAGGCTGTCAGCCTATGCAGATGCATAGGCTGACTTCCTCCAATAGGGTTGCAGGCTCAACCAGGTATTTGGGGTCCTGTAAGCCCAGGATGAATTCTTTTGTATATCATAGTTTCCTAGTCAAATGTGTGGACATTTATTCAACAACTACAGCTTGATTGAGACAGGGTCATGTAACAGGACAATGATTCTCAGCATACCAGAAAATCTGCAAAAGAATGTATGAAAAAGAAAAGAATCCAGGTGTTGCAATGGCCCAGTCAAAGCCTAGACCTCTACCCAAATGACATGCTGTGGGGGAGCTGTGCATAAATGAATGCCCATGATTTCCTTATTGTGGCCGGGTTATCTTCTGGTGCATGTAGTGTCTCTGTCTCATAACGTGTCTACAATTAAGGAAATCATTGTTGGGTTTCTGACAAGTGACAGACTATAGAGAGTCCCTGTATCTATAGTCTTATCCACTGGCAACTGATCAAGACAAAAAACTTTCAACACAAAGATGGTTAGAGAAAATCTTTAAAACTTTGCAAATTTTAAAATTCTAAGTAACCTTGCTGAAAAGAATGATAGTTCCAGTATAATCAGTTTACTGTTTATAGCTACACTATTAATTGTCAGAGGCAAGTCCTATGAAAGCAGAGTAGCTGGGCTGAACCTGGTTTCCAAAGGATTATGAAAAAATAAGATTCAGATGGTTTTCACAGGATGAGGTATGGGCAAAAAGATGTTGTTTTTTTTTAAATTAATCTTAAAATAATTTATTTTTTATTGGCTTCTTCTCTGGTCAGCCATCTGGTAGGGTGGGAAAGTTTTAGGTTAATTTTTTTTTCTACATCAATACGGTGATTATAAGTGTTTCATTTTGTCTGTTTGTACATATTATGTGTTTTACAGTTATGGAAGAAAAGGAAAAATGTATTTAAAAAATTTCCTTTGCCTAAAATTTTAAATATGGTTATGTTCAATGGAAAACCTCTTTAAGCAATAGAGTCTAGATGCACAGTCAAGTATACAGAGTATGAAGCAAAGGCTTATGGTTCCATAGAATAATAGACATGCAAACGTACATTGGAAAAGCTTGGTAAACTTTATAAAAAAAGAGAACTACAATTTTTGGCATACCTTACATACACAATATAACAGAAAACATATAATACAGTTTAAATATAAACTATGTTACAAATACAATCTTTTAATTTTGGTTACATGAGTGAGGATGTCAAATCCAGCTTTCATTTTCTAAAATCTAGAATACATTCCAAAAATATGTCAGGGTAGTAACTAAATGCAGAATGATAACTTAACAAGAAGAGCTATGTTTATGGTAGATCTTCTTGCCAGACTACTTAGTGATCATCTGTTGTGTACTGTTAAGATGAAAGCAAGCTATTCATCTCCGAGCTTGTGAGATTACACTTAAGGCATTTCTGAGTGTTGTTCATACCATTCCTATACAGACTATTATTAAATTTTTGTTTGGATAGAGTTGGCCCTGCATGACTGCCACACTGTGTCCCACTAAAGGCATATTTATTTTATCAAGGCTTTCTTTTTATTCCTTATGGAAGATATTAAGAGGATATTTATTGAGGTATTCTGGTAAAAAAGTGTGATATTAATAAAGCCTCTTATGAAATGTTCATAATAATAAGATTTTCTGAAATAGTACCACAGAATAAATGGATTTTACAGACTATTACAGCAACATTGACAAAGAAGATATGGCTTATTGTTTTTATGATTTGTGCATATTTTACAAGGCTAGGTTAAGCATCAGTATAGTAAAAACGATTTTTATTAGGAAATTATTTAGTACTGTACATTGACCGACACCTCCCCAAGCATATTCAACTGTCACTACCATGTTAGAGAGCACATTACATTGATAAACACCGTATCTTTGTTATGTACAGGTGCATCTCAATAAATTAGAATATTTTTGAAACGTTCATTCATTTCAGTAATTCAGTAATCCAATTTAATCAGTGTCTTCCATGATTGTGTGTCCTACTGAGCCAGACTGAGGGACCATTTAAAGGCTTAGGAAACCTTGGCAGGTGACACACTGAATTTACAATACTGAACTTTTTTACAATATTCTAATTTTCTTAGATTTGGGTTTTTATTACGTGTAATCCATAATCAACATTTACAGAAATAAAACACTTGAAATAGAACACTCTGTGTGTAAAGAATCTAGAAAATATAGGAGGTCACTTTTTAATTTAATTACTGAAAGAAATAAACGTTTCAAAGATATTCTAATTTATTGAGATGCACCTGTATGTCACTTTTGTAGATTTGGAGAAAAATAACTTTGAAGTGTTAAGCAAATGAGGCAGTTGGTGAACTACAGACAGGCCTTCAACTCCCTGGAGCACTGATCTTTTCAATCAGACCCCTTCCGTCTCTGGGCTGTAGTGGGAGTTGATCCTCCCACTGCTTATTAATTAAGCAGCCAGCCAATCAGGGCCAGCTCCAGGTTTTGGTGGGCCCTTGGGCGGCAGTCTCAGCAGGCTTCCTGTTAATCATGGTAAGAGACCTAATCAGTTACATCCAATGAGCGCTGCAATTCATAAAGAACTTCATATCTGCTCTTTCTGAGTGGACAAAGAAACTTTGGTCTTTTTAACATTGCAGTGAATTTTGGTGGATGCAAACTGAGGGTGAACCTAGACTTACTGATACAGTACTGTAATGACTGTTGTATGTATACATCAATACTATTATCACACATATGCTACATTATTTGTAAACTCAATACACTTTTTAACAAACTTTGTACACCCATATAAAACAAATTAAGGCTCAGTTCACATCTGCGTCAAAGATTCTGTTACAAATGCAAACCACAACATAGTGTTGGCTTCGTCTCATGGTAGATCCCACCTTTACCCAACAGATCCCATTGACTATCAGTGTGGTCTGTTGAGTTTTCTAATTTCATGCTTTTACACTGGACAATTGTTGTAACAATTACCAAGATTAACAATTAACAAGAGTGAGGTACTACAAGTCCCAGGGAAGAAAAAAATGTACAGTGAAGGAATTAACCCCTTCCCGACATCTGTCATAGTATTACGGCGGATGTCAGGTATTTAAATAAGGCCGATGCTCAGCACATCCGCTGGGTCTCTGCTGTATCATACTGATCCCGACGCCTCAGTCGAAGCTGATCAAGCCGCCTTTTTCCAAGCAGCACCTGAGTGCCGCCATTTTGTGGGAGATTGCCGACGCCTGGAATGAGATCTAGGGCCGGCTAACCATTGCCCTGACAGCTGAGAGCCTATTGAAAGCTTCCAGGTTTGTCTGGCATTAATTTGTACGACAGGCTGTTTTATGCAGCCTGTCGTACAAATGACGGTATTTTGCAATGCTGGCAAACTCTACATCTGTTGACCCTTTGAGGGTGGACTGATACCAGTTTCATTAGGGGACATTTACTATATATTTATATATTTAAATCCTAAAAATCTTGCAATTCCATCTCATTCCACTAAACCTAAAATAAATTGAGACTTCCTGTCTCCTGGAGAGGAACCATGGTCCACAGACAAAATGGTTTGGAGGACACCCTATTGACTTCCAAGGGAGAATTTTCTAGGCATGCTTTGTGACTGCACAAAATGGGAGTCTGTGTCTTATCCACATGTAAATAATAGCTGTGATCCTCAGTGTGCTAAGTGATGGGGCTGCCACAAAGAATTCTCATCATATTATTTGGTTTTGGCCCAGAGTCAAAATTAAAGGATTTTTAGGATTATGTTTTTAATATAGAAATTTAAAAAATAAATAAATAAAAAAACTACACCAAATATTCTTTAAAAATACGTTTACATAAGACTTGATAAAAAATAGGTCATTTTCAGCCAACACATACCCTGTTAGCTCTTTAGCGTTTATACTATGGCAGCTCGTTAGAAAATAATAGTAATGACAGGCGAGGAAGTCTTCAATAGGCTACTGGCTGCTATAGTAATGGACTGTCGCTTTTGGATGGATCAAGCTCTGTGGAGTGGCAATCTCAGTCAATATGGCAGCACTTGTGCACAGCCACTCTTTAAATATCTTGGTACTCAATTCTCCAAGGCATCCAAACAGTTAAATGACTGCATTAAAGGGAGCCTTCACCACCTCTATCAACTCAATCTCTTTGTATCCTTCAATAAGTGCTGCTCCATTGTTTTTCTCTAGGCCCTACGTATCCTGAGAAATTGATGTTGTTAATTTCAGCACTCAATAGGTTAATTAGGCTCTCTACTGTCACATAGGCAGCCCTGGACCGGAGCAGACATACTGAGACCACCGACCTGACAGTACAGAGACTAGCAAATTGGGTGCTATTAAAAAATGCAAACAGTTGGAGCTCATGAAGGTGATGAAAAGTCTTTTTAACATAGCCTCTGATAACGGACATTGCAGTTGTGAAACAGTACCTGGAGATGTGGTGGCCCATCAGCCCTTGAGCTGGTGCCATTTTTAAAGTCCCGATATTTGTCATACTATTACAGCAGATGTTAGGAAGGGGTTAATTCTATAAAATGTTTTTCCCGTTTACTATTTCACTCTAATTGCTGAACACAGTATTAATGATACTTTACACCCACCAAGAAAAAAAAATTACCTTTAGTTTAGGATTTTCCCACTTTCAACTTATCAAAAATTTCTGCTGATAACAGACATAGCACAGGACAATGAGCACAGAAGTCATATTTGTCAGAATTTTTTAATTCTTTTCCCCAACATACTAAACAACTTTGATATTGTTGATTCAATATTGTGGCAAAATAGCAATTGATCTCTCTCCTCCAATGGTCCTGTGTTGTAGACCAGTCACAAGTAATGCACTACAGTATGGGTCTTAAAAGGCTCTCCATAATCGGAGTTGATATGGCACATGTTGCTTGCCATGAAGTGAATTTATCAGAATACACATTGTTTTCTAAATAGGAGTGATTTCTCACACATTTTCCAGTCTCCTGGGTGACGTCAGTGGTCCCGTTTAACCTCTGAGACCTGAGATTGGGCCTCAAATGTCACAGAAAGTGTCAATGTCATGAATTTTTGATGCAAAAGGCATGATGCTGAAGAGTCCCACGTAACCACTGAGGTATGTGATTGGGGCCACTGATGTCTCCCAGAATGCCCAGGAAAGAACATTGGACAATGCAAGGGAGCCCAGGAGAGGTGAGTGAAGGTGACTATTATAGTGTTCACTATTTTTCACACCTCTCCTGGGTCTCCAATTATAGTTCTCTAGATTCTGAAGAGATCTCAGAGTATAATAATTTCACTTCCAGAAACTAAACTTGCAGGTGAACCTCATGAATATTTATGACAATTTGAAAGGATCTGGTCCCAAACAGAAAGCAACACACAAGGACAGCTTTACCTTTCCTTTTTGATTCAAGATATCCTGAGATAGTGGTGTGAGATGTGAGAGTGAGTGGTGTGAAATGACTAGCCTTCAAGAACACTTTGTAGGGATTTATACTGCAAGTGTGTTTTTCGTTAGGCGTCATATCAAGATATCTCAGACCAAGATGAAAGGTAAGGAAGAGACTTCTGTATGTCTGTGTATGAATCATGTAAAGCTCAGTTGTATAGCAATACATTTTTGAAAGATATTTTTACAAGACTCTGATCTTCCAATGGAATAGTTACTGAAAATTTGGATCAAGCAAATTTAGGACTGTTTTCAACTATGAAATTCCCTTCAAGGAAAAAGTGTCCTGGATCCTGAGGGGGCCTCAAAGGTACCTCTGCCAAATAAAATATGCCATAACAGATTCTGCATTGGGACCCAAGAGCTTCAAGTTACACCTCTGTGTACATTTCATGAAATAAAGACGTGTCCTTCCTTACCTTTCCTCTTGGCCTGAATTGTCTAGATATGTGTCATAAGAATAGCAAATTTTTGTGATATGATATCAAAAAATGATATCTTCTCTATCATATATACTTCTATGTGCACCTGGTAATTGTGTGATTAACTGCATGTTGAGGGTTTTGCTACCATCTTGCAATATTTTATTGAATTAGACCTTAGTTATGGCTGGATACATCTGTAACAATAAAAATATGTCATTTAAACTATACAATTCATGTACCTCCATCATGTCGCTGACAGTTTTGGGTATGTGTGTGAATGCAAATCTATGTATTTTTTATGACAGCAATAACATTTTATTAAAACTTGCTTCTGCTGAATGAAGCAATGAAGAAAATTAATACACAAAGCTGTAACACACAGTAATATCATTATGTATTTTATGACAAGGTTTACAGAAAGTCCGCAGAGAACTTGGCCTTGGAAAAAAATGAAATGAGCTTTATTTGTGGTGCCCTGCCTCATTGGCTTCTTGTCCTGACAGCATAAAGCCTAATGCAAAAGACATACAAAGCTTATAAAGCTTGATTGAAACAGACTGAAACACAGAACCTTCCAGAACAGGAATTTAAACTGGAACTAAACAGTGCCATCTGGTGCAAAAAATAGGTAAGAGAACAGAAAATTTTATATGAGCAATGAAAGAACAGTACACTCAGATTTACAGTCATCTTTTGCTAAAATTAGTAGTTTTTTGACACAAAGGAATCATATGAGATATGCTAAGAAAATGTATATTCTCAATACATAGTTGAGTGCGTCTTTATGGTGATATTTGGTACATATTTATAAATATGATCTTATAGACCTCAAATATTAGCAGTTTCTCATACAGTAGAATGGTTTCCAAAATTTGGTCCCTAAGGTTGCGTTCACATATGTACAATGATCCAGAGCAACCCAGGATTGTAATGTTGCCAGAAGCTGAATGCTTTACACTCAGTGTCACCTTCTCCATAGGCTCAAATTGGGCATAGCACCAAACCAATGGGCATGGTGCTGAGCCTGTCAGCTAGTCATATTGAAAAATGTTGCACAACTATGCCAGAGGTAAACTGTGCTGTACTGCTGGTCTTATGTGAATGCACCCCAACAGATTTTAGCAACAGTGGTTAAAAACATGATTGTCTTTGTTTACATATAATGTTCCATGAACAGCGACTAATGTGAACATCTTCTCCTTTAAGTCTAAAACACTACCCAGCAGTGCGTACAGTTTGTTTTTACCCAAAATAGTGGACAATAAAAATAAAGAGTGTGACTACTGCTTTAAACTTAGTATGCCAATATCATTGAGTTATAAGCTGGCAGCATGCATGCCGCTGCTTTAAGAAGCTTTCAACACTGTAAAATTGAAGTAAAGTGATACTTTAGATCCATGAACTTCCCAATGCTTTGTAGGTATTTCTAGCAGTAATGAGTTTAAGGAATGCTGCTTAATCCCCTCTATGCCTCCGGATAATATCAAATGACGTCTGCCAGACATCTAACAATTTTGTAAATCCCAATAACAGCTATAAACAGCATCATTGCTTAAAAAAAATAAAAAATGCAGTCAATAACTTCAGGCTCCAAAGCTGTATTTAAACCTATTCCCTGCCTGTAGCACAAGATACCTTAGTGAGCGAAGTCCCCTGGGATAGGTATTAAAGCCAGCAATTTTCAGAGCTGTCTGCATTATAAGCAAATTTGAACTGACAGAGGCCCTCAGGGACTACGTGAGTAATGTGGCTGGTGTCCACTGGGGCTAATTCCATTTTTTCTCAGGGATGAGCACTGTAGTCTCTTTTTGTAGGCTTAAGTAAAAGCTGTGTTTTTCGTCTGTATATGACAACTGTGTATGTACTGTATCCCAATCACATAGCATATGGGATGCAAATGGAATACATTTGTTTCAAGATGTTTTCATTTGTTCATTTAGCATACTGTCATATGTAATATAACTGTTTATTTAAAGTGAGACAACTCTTTAAATGGAGAAATATTAAACTTCAGGAGGGATCCAGCATGGATGTATATGTGGCCTGTGTTATGCCTAGCTTCTAGAAAGAAGGTGAACGTTAATGAATGGCATCTACTGTATGACATTAATTATAACTGACAGCCGGTATGATTTCCATCAATACTATTAAACTAGGTGTACAGCAGTCTTCATGAGTCTCGTGTTTGTAGAGTCACTGACATTTGCTCACAAGAGACATGGCTGAACAATGAGGAAGCATTGAAGGACGAGGACCAGCAGTTCATTGTAGTTTCTGTTCTTTATACTGCTGCTCTGGACAGGTAATCAATACCAGGTTAGCTTGACATGTCACTTCCAAGCTTAGCAGCTGTTATTTAACCTTTAAGATGCACATTGTATAATCTTTCTCTTTATTGGGGCTTCCTGCACTAAACCATAGTTTGTTGCCCTATACTATCTGTAATTATGGGACTGTAATTGCAGATAATATACAGACCCATTCATGCACATGACTGTGTTTTTTTAGGATCAGTGTCCGGGCTGCAGAAATGAGCCACATAATATAGAGAATGTCCTATACATGCTACTAGGATATTTTATTATTAAGCAGGAAGTGGGGAAGGTGAAAAATAATAAAAAAAAACATACTCACCTGTCCCCAGGCTCTGGTGTCCCAGGCTGCTGTCTGGTCCCCACGGAGCTCTGAGGTATTTCCGGCGGAAGTCCCCATTGCATGTGACCACTGAGGTGTTAGGGTCTTGCCAGATGTAGCAATACCCTACACTACTGCAGGGGTCAGGGAGGAAGGACAGAGACAAGTGAGCCCTAATCTCACTCCAGCCACTGTCCCTTCCTATTGCCTCAGTTACCCTAAACGGTAAAAGGACAACCTGAAGAAAAGCCCTATACTGAGTAAGTGACACACAGAACAGGACAAGACAAAACAACACAGAAGAAGAGTGAGCAAGCCAAGGGGTTGGTAACAAACGAGCAATGCAGTACAGAATCAAAATCCAAGAGAATAGTCAAGACAAGCCAAAGGTCAGAGAATCAGGTAAAAAGGCAGCAAGAGATATAGCAAAGAGAGCAGGCAAAGACAGTGCAATAACCGGCCACTTGCTGAGAAAGTGACATCCCGTATATAGAAAGTCTGGGTCCAGCCCAAGACCTGATAGGTACACAGGCTGTCAATCACACAAGCCAGGAAGAGATTAACTCTATGCAGTCCAGAGAGAAATGCTCAGAACACGGGTGTGGCCGGAAATCCATTACATTGTCTAGGACCATATTCAGACTGAGCAACAGGAAACCTACACAAGGAACCAAACTGAACACGCCTCCTTCGCCGCAGCATGCGAGCGGAGAGTGGCGCAGAGACCCGAACAGGCAGAGACGTTACATGAGGCTAATCAGTGGCCTAAGGAAAGGAACCAGGATGTCACCTTCTCCTGCCACAATAATAAAACATCCTGGACAACCCCTTTAACGGTTTCCATTGCAATTATTATACTTAAACTAGATGCACATTTTAGACTCTGCTTACATATTGTATTCCCCATCATACAGTATACCAATGACAGAAGACTATGAAGTACAGAAGTAGCAAAGTTTATGTAACAAGTTAAACAGTTGTTCCAAACTTTAATTTGATAGTTTCAGTGGCTTTTATTGTGAGTTATAACACTGCAGCAAGTTATCAGATTTAAGTTAAAAATGGCTACATCTGTAAGTCATTGTATAGCCATATAGTGTCCTGCAGATGTATCCTCCCTTACGTGTCCTCCTCACTTAACATTTCCAGATATGTGTAAGATAGGTTAAACTGATTTTATAAAATGATTTTGTGAACTATTATCATAAAGCAATATACTATCTATCTTATACAGGATGTGTCTATGTGCAACCACCCACTGTGGCAGGGTGACGTGAACTGCAGCATGTGAAGGGTCCTTCACATGTCATGGCACTGTGTTGAACTGGTTTAATAAAAAATTGGAATCCTTAACCAAACTGGGAATCAGTTAAGTGTACACACATGTACACTGTACATCACCCATAGATGCCAATGTTAAAAATTGTATACCACATTGTTTCTCTTTCTTTTTTATGTGGTGAACCACAGTATAGGACAGAACAAATGTATGCTGAGCAGGGCCGGCTCCAGGTTTGTGTGGGCCCTTGGGTGACAGAGCCTCAGTGGGCCCCTTTTGGAGTAACTCATGCACACTGCAGCAAAAAAAAAAAAAATCGAAATTGGTTGTTTTTGCTGAGGCAGACCTACTGGAGTGCACTGTAATACAGTCCATTCCATACAAGTAGATGCAATCTGTTCAGACATTGGAAAGTAAAGAGGAATTTAAGGCGGATATCTGCCCCGGATTCTTCTTTATTTTCTGCCCCCAGATCATGGTGCAGAACATCAGCATTCTGTTGCGGCTTTCCACCACTGATTAGTTATACAACAGAACCTCAAATATAGCAATGGTAAGTAAAAGTGAACACGAACTTTCATTAGAAAGTACCCTTCTTTACCTTTACTTTACGTGTATGGTAAAAAATGTGTAATGTATGCAACCTGGGTGTGTGAAGTATGCAAGTGTGTGTGTATGCATATAGAGTCATCTGTGTATCTCTGTGTGGGTACAGAGAAACTCATCATCATAAAGGCATATTAAATGAGCACTAAGCAGCTTATTTTGGATTTTATGTAGTATAAATTGGCGTGTGATATGTTGGCTTTATCTAAAATAATTACTATTATTTAGATATTGTCTTGTTTTAGTATTATGCATCCCTATCATTTAGCTTATCACAAATGCAACACAAATAATATAATATCCTCACATATATAATGCTAAAATATACAAGCTATCGCATTTTGCTTGTTGAGCATGTTACATTGCATATGTTATTTATGATCTCAACATAATTTTTCTGTATACATTCAAATGAAAATATGAATCTGTTTCACGAGAATTTAGATACAAACACTGACCTGCAGATGGCACAAGCGCCATGTAGTTCATTCATTTCAGCTTTCAGTTTCCTGATTCAAGCAAGTATGTCTAAGCCAAATATATTTCATTACTTGCTTGGTTTTATGAATCTTACATACCTTTTGCAATAATAATTCTAATAACCACTTTAAGCAAAGCGAAATAACCTTAAGATGGTTGAATCTGTCTCAAACTCAGAGTCTTAAAGCTCCTAGATCCAGGTGCAAGATCTGAACCAGAATTTTCCCTCTACCAGTGTTGATGTGCAACAACTGCACATTGTGTGGAATGAAGTGCAGTATACTATAGTTATTATATTATGGTTATATTGCTATGAAATACAGATCTGTACTTCCCTTTTTTATACTAATTTTGTTAGCTACACTACTAGCCTAAAGACATAGTTAGCATAGGGGCAGGCCCACAGACTCTATGGGGCCCACCTCAGGGCCATCGCAAACACCAGGGGCGTAAATATCGGGGTAGCAGTGGTAGCGGCTGCCACAGGGCCCGGGACATTAGGGGCCCCGGAGCCCTGTGGCAGCCGCTACAGCGAACCCCACAAACCAGTAACGATCGCGGTCGCAGGGGGTGCGACCGCGAACTGACCCGGCGGGGTACGGAGCCAGCGGCCAGCTGGAGACGGCCGAGCCCCGGACCATTATGATAGCGGTCGAGGAAAGCCTGGTTCCCCGACCGCTATACATACTGTTATTGGAAAGGAGTCCTGGCATATTGCAGGCCCCTTTCCAATAGATGGCAGGGCAGGGCACCCAGGGGGGGGGGTTACTGAAAACAATAAACACATATTCTCACCTCTCCTGGGCGCAGCGTTCTCTCCGGCGCTCCTCCATCATGACTGAGGGCTGTGATTAGGCCCCAGCAGTCACATGGGGCGCGGCCGCGTAATGACGTCAGTGCGCCCCCATGTGACTGCTGAGGCCCAATCACAGGCCTTGGCAGCGACGTCGGAAGAGGGCCTGAAGACACTGAAGGCAGGATGGAGCGAGGATGCCAAGGAAAGGTAAGGCAAGGTGAGTATGAATGTTTGTTATTTTTGATCACCTTCCCTGGGTCTCCGATTATTATACTCTGGGGTCTGAGGAGACCCCAAAGTATAATAATACCACCGAAGCGGAGGGGGTTGTTGGGAGCTTATAATACCGTGTGGGGGCCACTGTGGAGCATATACTACTGGGTGGGGGCCACTGTAGAGCATATAATACTTGGTGGGGGACATATAATCCTGGGTGGGGATCACTGTGGGGAGCATATAATACTGTGTGGGGGCCACTATAGGGAGCATATAATACTGGGTGGGGCCCACTATGGGGGGCATATAATACTGGGTGGGTACCACTGTGGGAAGCATATAATCCTGGGTGGGGACCACTGTGGGGAGCATATAATACTGTGTGGGGGCCTCTGTAGGGAGCATATAATACTGGGTGGGGCCCACCTTGGGGGGCATATAATACGGGGTGGGTACAACTGTGGGAAGCATATTATACTGTGTGGGGCCACTGTGGGTAGCATAATATACTGTTTGTGGAGGGAGCAATGTAGAGCATATAATGCTGTATGGTGGCCACTGTGGAGCATATAATGCTGTGTTGGGGCCACTGTTGAGCATATAATACTATCTGGGGCCACTGTTGAGCATATTTTACTGTTTGGGGACCTGTAACCGGTTTGGGGGGGAAGGCCCCATGTCAAATGTTCGCCTTGGGGCCCAGCCATTCCTAGTTACGCCACTGGCAAACACATGTAGTATTTTGAACTGTATCAGTGTCTGCACAACACCAATAATTGAAATACATGGTAGTGGAGGAAGCCATCAACTTCCTGCTCTACTATTGCTTAACTTGTAGGCTGCAAGCTACATCAGGACTGCACCCTACAGGCTGACTTGACCATGGTTAAGACACCTGCGTCCTGGCACAGGTGGTTGCAATGATGTATCTGAATTGCATTTCCTTCACTGGGATACAGTCTGTGGTCTCTTGGCACCTTTCAGTCCGCAGGCTTGACGTGACTTATGACCTACCAGGAAGAAGGCAGAGTGGGACGCGGGGATGGCTCCCAAGGATCGGAGGTAGGTGAGTCTAATTTTTATTTTTTGTATTTTTTATGTTTTTTATTTTTGCACAATTTGGGGGAAATTATTTGTGAGGGCAATTGGGGGGCCTTAATAGGTTAACAATAATGCATAATAAAAAATAATAAAGAGGCATAAATTTCTATGGCGCATTGGGGCAACATTAATACAAAGGTGGTATTATTAATAGAAGGTGGGCATTAGAGGTCAGCATTTATGTAAGATGGCATCAGGGGAATAACATGAGGGAGCAATAGAGGGTATTAATCTCTGGGGAACTGGCCAGTATTAATTGAATGTGGCACTTGGGAATTGATAACAAAAAATCAGTGGGGGTCTGACACCTGCCCCCCCCTTCCCCCAACGATAAGTTGTTTGAAGAGATGGAAATTTTTTTCCTGTACTGTATTAACTTACAAAGCTTCTGTGGAATATAATGGCACTATATAAGTAAGCAAAATAAATAAATAAATGAATAGTCTACCGCTATACAGTTACTATATAGTGATGCTATTGGTATGCCTGGGTTTGTAACTCACTCAAATGTGTATCAGCACACTCTTAGGAATTTGAAATTGGAGTTAAATAATATTTACATGTAGCTTTACACCATGACTTTTACTTTTACCTCAGTCCAATACCTTCATGTTCCAGGGGACAAAATAATGAAATAAAGGTAAGGAATGTACCAGTTTTAATTTTGCCCACTACTCACCAGACTCAGCAGTCTGATTTGTACTCTTGGTAGAGGATTTTCAATACTGGATAGACTATTTATTATTATATTAAATTTTTTCTCAGAATTGTTGTATCAACCCTTAAAAGTGTACCACTCAATTCAGGTAACATTTCAGAATAAGCTGTTGTACATCTACACAACATGTGTCCTGCATTTATCACTAGTTATTTTCCTTCTTCAGGCTCCATACAGGGGTATATATAGCAAAGACTGGGCCCCAAAGCAAACTTTTGACTTGGGCTCCCCCACCCCCACATGGCATAGCATCCCCTTCGTAGCGCCCCCTTTACTAGCCCCCTACATGGTATAATGCCCCATTTACACACACTATAATGTCCCACAGTGACTCTACCACACAGTATAATGTTCCATAGTGGCCTCCATACAATATAATGCCCCACAGTGGCCAGACCCCAGATTATAATGACTGCTGGCCCTTGAAGATGATCCAACATAAAAATTAGTATTACTCGACTCTCCTGGGCTCCGGTGCCGGTCTTCAGGCTTCTTAAAAGACTTCACAGACTGCTGAATCCTGAATGGGTTACAGTGGCGTCATTATGCGTAATGATGCCAGTGTGACCTATGTGACCCCAATTACAGGCTTCAACAGTCTCTGACGTCATTGAAGAGACCCTAAGACCGGCGCCCAAGACCAAGAGAGATGATTAATAATGTTTGTTATTTTTAATCTCCTCCCCTTATCATTATACTCCTGGGTCTGAAGAGACCCCAGGGTATAAGAATTGCAGCTTTGTTTCAATACTCAATACCTACTTACCAATCTCCGCTCCTGCCCATGGCCGCCTCCACTTTCCCTTCAGCCCTCCAGGGGGCCCCATGTCACCCATATCACATCACTATGAGCAATGTTCTGATGGTGTTCAGCATAAGCGATGTGATATGGGATGCATGGGGCCCCTGCAGGGCTGAAGGAGAGGTGGAGGCAGCCGAGAGCTCTGTGGGGGCTCGTGGGGAATGGTAAGTAAATAGGGGCCGTTACCTGCTGGAGTAACTCCAGGTAACGGACTATTTAAAAAGAAAAAGCAGCTGGGGCCCACCAGGCCCCCTAGGTCGCAGGTCCTGTAGCAGATGTAGTGGTAGTTCTGCTATTGGCTCCATATCGAATTGTCAGTTTTTCTTGATCTCACCTCCAGTGGAAATGGATACTAGCTGTTATGATGTCTCCCACACACAGCACACATAGTGAAGAGAAGACCCTATCTTCCTATCTTCAGATGCAGAAGCCGCAAAGATGACATCACACAGCATCACACATGACCAGTGTATATATCAATCCAGCAAAGGTGCTTTACACCTTTTTTAAAAAAAACTGTTACTTACCTGTTACTGTGTATTTGGACTTGACAAAGTGCTTAGTACAAGCTTGAAAGGCATTATTCTGTGGATTCTACCAATAAAACTGTGTATAGTTTATTTTGTAAATTACCTATCTTTTTTCAAAGCACCCATTTTGATCACGCTTTTTATTTATTTTCTATTTTTTGCAATCCTTTACTTCACATTTTCCTATATGGCCGGGAGAGATCAAGGCTGACGTGAAAATATTAGGACTCTTCATTTACAAGCTTCTAGAGGAGGTGTATTTGGAACAACCCTAAAGATGAAGATAAGTGACATCTTTTATCATGTTCTTCTTCCCTATTTGGGACTTTACACATGACCGATATTGTGCTCTATCCTTTTTTTCTATATTTGAATTTGCTGTAAAGATTTGTTGTTTGGAGAAACTGGAACCTAGTCATGTAACCATCACAATTCAGTCGTCCTCATGCTTGCCTATTTTTTCCCAATTACAGCAAATCAAATTGTAGAACTGAGTGCTCACTTGTTGCCTTATGTATACCACCCCGAAACAGATGCCATTTTCACAAGATAATCAATGGTATTGACTTTACCTTTCAGTGCTTTTAATATTATCATTGATCCTGTGCACTTTTACTTTATTACAATTAGTAAAATTAAAATTGCATAAGATAATCAAAATAAAGAAATATTCCCATTGGATGCAGCGATTATTTCCCATTTCCAAATTCATTTTTCTATTTTATATTTTCCAGCATCAATGAATATTTCATGTTAGTTTCATAGATCGCCATCAGTCCAATGCGATCATTTCAATGTTTGGTTTAGAGAGTTCAGACAAGACATAACATCTTGTTTTTCTCAAACAGGAAGAAAATGTTGCAGGCATTTTATGGTTGACAGATCTAATTTAGTGCAGAATAGGCAGTAAGCTATCTTTAGATAAATGCTAATGAGAATGTGGCTGCTGTACTCTCTTATGCTGAGAGGGAAGGTCAACAGCTAATAAACCCAGTTAACAAGGCAATGTGAACTACACTTCAGTTTAACATTGTTCCAATGTTTAGTCATTACAGCAAGGGTCAATTTAAGGCAACCTGAACTAGCAGATCAAAAATAAAATAAAAAAGAAGCACAACTCTTTATTTTTATGGCATGGTTTGTAGATCTCAAACCTTAAGGGTAAGCACACACATTCTTGTTTTTATACAGTTTTTGAAGCCCAAACCAGGTGCGGAACATGAAGAGTAAGAACCTATAAAGGGCAAAAGGTACACCTCCTCTTTTGTTCAGTCAACTCCTCCTGGCTTTAGCTTTTAAAAATGCTTCAAAAAATCTGAACATTTTTACCCTTAGATCTCCAAGCTATATTTCATTCACTAATCTCATACATTCATTCTCTGTCTTCCCTGTATGTTTTATGTCATCTACTGATCCTTGTAGCAGAGGGTCAAACTACTTTCAGTTCACTTAGTTTACTCATTGGTTCATTGTATGTTTGCTCTTTACAAGCCCTCAGTGAGAAGCCATCATTCACTGGTAACACTATAGCTGCAGTAATAAAAAGGGATAGTATTAATAATATCAACATTCCTTTTTTGCTGCCTTTGCTCGTACTTCCATCATCAGTGTCTTGTTCTACTGCATTCTATATATATTTTCTTTTCGACTTTGTTCACATAATTCTTGGGTTATATATATATGGTTTAAGACATCAGTCTTAAACTAAAGTCCACTGGAATATGTTGCATCAAATTTATAAGGATGCTGTAACATCCTTGCCTGTCCGGGCTTTGGTACCATTATCCGGGAGCACTCTGCAGCACAGGAGGCGTGTCTGGTTGTGATTCCTTCCTCTGGGTTTTTCTTGTATTGTCTGAACACTGTCCTATTCCCTCACCTCCTTAATTGATTTTCCGCCACATCTGTCTCCTTCACCTTGCTTTCCCTCTGCTCCACTAAGAGTTAACTTTAGTCTTACCTGTGTGATTGACAGCCTGTCCTCCTATCAAGTCGGGGGCAGGTTCTTCCTCCCTATTGTTTGCTCCCATTCCCATTGGCGCCTGCTATTGCCTTGCGCGTACTGGCTATACTTCTTGCTCTTTGTTACCTGTTCTTCTTATTCTTGACTACTGGCTTACCTTTGACTTTTCTCTTGGATTGTGATTTTGTACTGCATTGCTCGTTTGTTACCGACCCATTGGCTAGCTGACCTACCTTTGTTGTTGTTCGTCCTGTCTGCGATCTGTGTTATGACTTATTATAAGGAGGGGCTGTCGACCAGTTGCTGGCTGTCACCTAGGACAGTTCGGGCAATTAGCCAGGAACAGTTGGGGGGTTCAGCTTAGGGTCCACTGTTTTGTTGTGCCCCTCCCCCCAGAGTTCTTCAGTAGCCACTGGGGAATCACTCCTCTAGCGATTCCCTTACAGATGCACATTCAAAATTTAATAGTGGCAAAATTTGTGATTATTTTCAGCCACTAAACTGGCAACAAATAATAATCTCCTTTAGTGTGCTACTATTTACCATGATGATACATGTTGCGTACCCCAAAGTGGTTCCTGTCTTAAATTTACAAAGTGATTCACGGTTTCCAGAATCTCTTTTATGACTTTGGTGAGCAATGAATTGATTTACTTGAGTCGGTTATCTACAGTGCTGGCCAAAAGTATTGGCACCCCTGCAATTCTGTCAGATAATACTCAATTTCTTCCAGAAAATGATTGTAATCACAAATGCTTTGGTAATAATATCTTCATTTATTTTGCTTGCAATGAAAAAACACAAAAGAGAATGAAAAAAAGTCAAATCATTGATCATTTTACACAAAACTCCAAAAATGGGCCAGACAAAAGTATTGGCACCCTCAGCCTAATACTTGGTAGCACAACCTTTAGACAAAATAACTGCGAACAACCGCTTCCGGTAACCATCAATGAGTTTCTTACAATGCTCTGCTGGAATTTTAGACCATTCTTCTTTGGCAAATTTCTCCAAGTCCCTGAGATTTGAAGGGAGCCTTCTCCAAATTTTGAGATCTCTCCACAGGTGTTCTATGGGATTCAGGTCTGGACTCATTGCTGGCCACTTTAGAAGTCTCCAGTGCTTTCTCTCAAACCATTTTCTAGTGCTTTTTGAAGTGTGTTTTGGGTCATTGTCCTGCTGGAAGACCCATGACCTCTGAGGGAGACCCAGCTTTCTCACACTGGGCCCTACATTATGCTGCAAAATTTGTTGGTAGTCTTCAGACTTCATAATGCCATGCACATGGTCAAGTAGTCCAGTGCCAGAGGCAGCAAAGCAACCCCAAAACATCAGGGAACCTCCGCCATGTTTGACTGTAGGGACCGTGTTCTTTTCTTTGAAGTCCTCTTTTTTTTTCCTGTAAACTCTATGTTGATGCCTTTTCCCAAAAAGCTCTACTTTTGTCTCATCTGACCAGAGAACATTCTTCCAAAAAGTTTTTGGCTTTCTCAGGTAAGTTTTGGCAAACTCCAGCCTGGCTTTTTTATGTCTCTGGGTCAGAAGTGGGGTCTTCCTGGGTATACTACCATAGAGTCCCTTTTTATTCAGACGCCGACGGATAGTACGGGTTGACACTGTTGTACCCTCGGACTGCAGGGCAGCTAAAACTTGTTTAGATGTTAGTCGAGGTTCTTTAGCCACCATCCGCACAATCTTTCGTTGAAATCTCTCGTCAATTTTTCTTTTCCGTCCACATCTAGGGAGGTTAGCCACAGTGCCATGGGCTTTAAACTTCTTGATGACACTGCGCACGGTAGACACAGGAACATTCAGGTCTTTGGAGATGGACTTGTAGCCTTGAGATTGCTCATGCTTCCTCACAATTTTGCTTCTCAAGTCCTCAGACAGTTCTTTGGTCTTCTTTCTTTTCTCCATGCTCAATGTGGTACACACAAGGACACAGGACAGAGGTTGAGTCAACTTTAATCCATTTCAACTGGCTGCAAGTGTGATTTAGTTATTGCCACCACCTGTTATGTGCCACAGGTAATTAACAGGTGCTGTTAATTACACAAATTAGAGAAGCATCACATTATTTTTCAAAGGGTGCCAATACTTTTGTCCACCCCCTTTTTATGTTTGGTGTGGAATTATATCCAATTTGGCTTTTTGACAATTCTTTTTGTGGTTTTCCATTGAAGACAAATTAAATGAAGATATTATTACCAAAGCATTTGTGATTGCAATCATTTTCTGGAAGAAATTGAGTATTATCTGACAGAATTGCAAGGGTGCCAATACTTTTGGCCATCACTGTACTTATTTTTCTGTAATGTTTTTCTTATTTTGAGTGACATTTTAAGGACTTTGAACAATTACTAGTTTGCCATTCAGTTAACATCTCAAGTAAAAATATTTTTTAACTTAAAATTAAAAATTAAAATAAAGATGAGAGAACCAATTCTCAATTAACTAGATTCAGCTTGGACTTTTCAAACTGTTCGGATTCAAATAGATCAGAACTTTTTGTGGTTTGCTTGATATGAACCAGCTAAAATGGCAGCTGCCATGTGAAAACACAGAGAAAACAGAAAAGAATGATCACATCATCCTGGAGATCATTCCAGTTTCTCCATACCACTTTGCAAGCAACCCTCATGACAGGGAAAGTCAGTCATGAGGGATTTTAGGTTTCTGAGTTACTGAGGTCCCTGATGACTCATCATAGTCTCATAGGTATTACAAAAAACCCAGGTAAGAAGAGAAGGTACCCATTTTGTGGAAAGAGATATATCTCAGATACACTTCAAGAGACATAAAATACTGTGTGGGGAAGTGTAGGGTCTGTGTTAGTAAGTGCTGGAGAAGAAGACTTTGATTTAATGGATAGCTAGAGATAGGATAGTGGACTGTGTGTTTGCCTTTTACAATGTTAGACCAGAAGCACTGGCAGCGTTCTTTCCAAATGCCAAACCCAGTAAAGTTATACACACTATATTCATGCCTCTAAGCTTTGTAATGACACCAGAAGCCTTTAGTATGAAACCAGAGCTACAGCTATTTGAAATGACCCTCCCATGGTAAGTCCTATATCTGTATATACTGGCATTACAGGGTCAATCATCTTAGCTAGCGTGTTGCTAGGGAGAACGTTAGAACCTTTTTTCTGCTAAAAGAAAATACAATAGGTTAAGAAAGTACTGTATATTACAAAGATGTTCAGCAAACCACTCCATACACAATAGCAAAAAAATGAAACAACAGTTACACTTTATCTGGTGCAGATCATTGTGTGGTCAGTGTTTTAGTAACTCTTGGGAAGTGGAATGTAGTTGTGCTTAAGGGTTGCATCATGGGAGAAGTTTTTTGTTGCACTCCCGTAGTGAGCCTCAGTGATTTCGAGCATTGCTCGAGTTACCCACTGTGGGAATGTCTCCCTATTTAACCCTCGTCCGGCTGAGTAGGTACAATTGTACCTATTCCTCTGCAGCTTGTTAATGTTGTAAAATTATGCAGCCTGACGAAGGTTAAAGGTCCATTTCTGCACTGTTGGAGGACAGCTTGTGGAGTGTGACTAACTTGAATACTTGTTATACAGCAAGTGAAGGGAAGCCTTCTCTTAGCCAAAAATATCTTTCTGTTCCAAGAACAAAACACCTACAGACAGCCACAAATAAAAGCAAACCTACAACCTCATAAATCATATACAAGCGCCTAAATGCAAACAAACAAAAAAGAAAAAAATTCCCAAAAAATAAATTTATATATTGTAAAATATAATTTATTAATATATTAAGTAATAAAATTGATACTAAATACAAATTGACAAGAAAGACCTGACTGGAAAAGATGGAAAAAAACACCAGGGATATAGAAAATATTACCGGAATCAGATCACCGAGAAGACTGTCCTCAGTAAATGAAGACTTAATATAATTACAAAAAATTCATATATATACAATAAATGAATAGTTTGCCAAAGGTAAGAATAATCAATAAGTAGTGATAATAAATAGCAATAAATTTTATAATTCATATATATATATATATATATATATATGTGTGTTAATAGACCCATGACCATGTGTACTGATAAAATCTAATATATATATATATATATATATATATATATATATATATATATCACATGCGAACACAAAATAACCACCAAGTGATGAATTCAAATCAAACAATTTGTATTAAATATAACAGATGTAACGCATACCTATGTACATATTGGTGGCAAGCAGCTTGGTGCTGGAATACCTTGACACGTGTTTCATTAGATATAGCTTCGTCAGGAGTAACCAGATTAAAAAGACACAGGATATAATTATAGTGATATTAACTAGGCTCACCTGGATCACTAAGATAACAGCGCAACCACGCCATGATGCCTGCCGGGGATGGAAGGAACGCACAAGCTTGGTGCTGGAAGATGATGTCACCGCGTCACCTCTCCGTTTGTGTTTTATTTCAGGGATTCTGATAACATGTCCTGAATCTCCCTTTCCTGAACCTTTCCATATGTCTAAAAAGCAATCTCCACATTCTTCTTCAGAAATTATTGATGTAGTAGAAATTGATTGTGTAAAAGAATTGGATCTATCTTTTATTCTGACACCGATAGACACGGTTTGTTTGGAAATCTGCAAGGTCTATTTCAAACTTCCTACCCTTAATATCTTAGATAGATTTCTCAAACTTACTTAGCTCTTCCTCCAAAGATATTTCAGAACTCCTCACCTCCTCAGTCCCTGCTGAATCTGCTCCTTCAGGGAATATCTTTTTCAATTGTTTCTAAAAATATATGGTCAGCACCAATAATCAGTTCCACCAAAATACAAGAGCATTCAGTTAGAGTTTCTTCCCACTTTAAAATAACAAGTGTGTCCTCTGCTTCAAGATTTGAAAAACATGCACATGTAACCCCTGGGGGATAATATTATTTTGTAAATATTTTTCTAGAGCAGTCTTATTCCACAAAACTTTCATGTGTTTTTTTTTTTAAATGGCCAGATCTTCTTTATGCCACTATATAGTATGTGTATAGGCAGAGGGTTGTTGTGGGACACGACAAGCGCATGCCCTGCCCTATGGGTATGTGAGGACGCTGCTCTGTTGTTTGCCTGGAGTTGGTACGTCATTGCGCTGCATGCGGTGATGACATCTTCCATTGTCAAGCTTTCCTCCCATCAACGGGAAGGCATAATGCCATTATCTCAGCGATCCAGGTGAACTTATTTGATATCCCTCTATATATCCCATGTCTTTTTAATCTGGTTACCTCCTGACGAAGCTATATCTAATGAAATACGTGCCAAGGTATTCCGGCACTGAGCTGCTTGCCACCAATATGTACAAAGGTATGCGTTACATCTGTTAAATTTAATACAAATTGTTTGTTTTGAATTGGTCATTTTGGTGGTTATTTTGTGTATGCATGTGATTTATTTATATCTATGCGTGTATAGTTATTAGGATAAGATTTTTTCAGTACACATGGTCATTGGTCTATTAATGTATATATATATATATATATATATATATAAGTGGCAAACTAATTTTGTATTGTATATATATATTAATTATTTGTAATTATATTGAGTCATCATTAACTGTGGACTGTCTTATTGGTCATCAGGTTCCAGTAGTAATTTTTGTGGTCCTGGTGTTTTTCCATCTTTTCCAGTCAGGTCTTTCTTGTATATTTGTATTTTGTATAGCTTTTATTACTTAATATATTAATCAATTATATTTGAAGATATATAAATTTATATTTGGGGGCATTTTTTTTGTTTACCTGCAAATAAAAAGACAGGTTCTATTGTGGTGGGCAGCAGATCCATTGTGATAGCAGAAGTGTGCACTGGGCCTAACTGACATCTGTCATCTGTGAACTGTTTGCCAATGAAGTGCTACATCCTTTGTACATTTAGCATCTACCTCAGTAAAGAGGACTTCAGTGAGAGCAGAGTATCTGTGTCCCCTACGCTCATGGGTGACTTCAGGTGGCTTTCATGGGTTGGTGTCTTGGCTACAGAGGAGTGCAGTGCTGACCGAGGAGCAGACATATAGCCATCATGCCGGTACCAGCATCTGACTCTTCTTGCTCTATATTGATTCCATATTGAACGTCATTTACAGCGTGAAAAGTTTGCTTTAACCTATGTTGGACATCCTTGGGTGCCTTTTTTATGTCCAGCAATTAGCACTAACCATCTGGTTCAGAAGAGACCTCCTTCCCTGTAAAGAAAGATCACTATTGTGGAAATACACAATCCTAGTAATAGCTGTGAGTCATAGAGTCCCTTAACGTTGACTGAGCGAATATAAGATCCAATCACAGAGTCAGTGTCATACATTATTGGGGCAAAATGTTAAGGTGTTACAATATAATGAAAGATTACACTTTTATCTGTTCATACTGTGTTTGTAATGTGCAATGAAACCACATTACAGATATATGAACAGGGCCTAGTGTTCCATTATAATGTTCTGTACACAGATCCCATGTAAGATTTGTGTCCGCCCCCCTCTAATCTGATATCGATGTACTATCCTTAGTATAGGATACTGTATGTAGTCTTAGACACCAACTCTAACAATAGTCTCAAGTGACTCTTTCCATTTCTTGTGGGAAAAACTGCCTTCCATAAAATAAAAATATCTATTTATTATTAGTAAAATGAATGATCTCTTGTCACTCTTGCAGAAAGAAATATGCAGCCCTTATGCAATGTGATTTTTTTTATATAAAGTTTCCTGGTTAAGATAAACTATATTAATATAAAACATAAACTGTAAACCTACCTATATAGATAGTTTAACAGCTTTGAACATGAGATATACTATACAATTGATACTGCATATAGCTTTGTTATCAGTGTTCTTTGGTTAGCAATTTATAGGCCAGTGCATTGTTGTTTGATGGATAGTAATAACTATTCTGGTACCTACTGCTAAAGTTATCTAGTGACTATGACATGTTGTATATTATGTACTAGACTGGTCCTAACATCACTTCTATTATTATTGTATAGATTTGCAATCTGACCTCACAAAAGCATCGGAATGATGTTGATTTATAGTGTCAGGACACTGTGGTTAGACTTCCCATGACCACTATAATTCACATTGATTTATTATTCAGTGATGGTTCAGTAGGCTTATTAAAAGTTAACGTTCTTGTGTGCTAGCGGTATGCTAAGCAGAGGAATGCTGGGAGCAAGAAGGATTTCTGTCTTTTTTTGGTTTGAGCATAAATAGATTTATGTATAAATGCATATACTAATTTATATTCTGCTGGTGTTAGTATAAAACTAGATACACAATTACTAATGGATGCAAAAGGGTAAATATGAAAACAACTTTACTTATCCCTTGTATCCAAAATCTTAAACATGAATGCAGAATGAAGGCAGCACATGTGACAATGGACCAAGGATTTACATACAAGTTTTTTCCAGATCTCTTATGTTTATAGCCTATGCTTGAGATACTGTAAACCATTATTACCAGACCAGTCAGACTCTTGGCCTTTAGGAATTTGAAGCTGAATTTTCGGTTTCTCTGAATTCCGTGTCCAATTCCACATCAAATTCCACAACTTCCAGGAGAGTTGACAATGTACCTAAAGATTGGGTATGATGTTTTTTTTCCACCACCTATTTGATAAGACCCCTTTTTCAGTTCTACCATATACCATCTTAGACAGGCTAGCCATTTTCTTTGAGAAGACCGCTCCAGAAGACAACTATACAATTAGAGATTTCACTATAATTAGGCACCATTGAATGGGTTTTGAACCTTAAACCCTGATGTCCTGCCCTTTGGATAGGCCATCAGTGTTTGATTGGTGGGAGCTGAACCTGAGAAGCTCCTCCTTGGTTACTGCGTATACAGGCACAGTCACATAATGGTAACGCTGCTGAGTTCTAGTTAATGTAATTGGTTGTACTGCCAGGCACAATGCCCTGCAGTCTATCGTTCCCTAAATTATTGTTTAAGTGCCAGAAAACCTCTTTAAGCATATTAATGACCAAATGTAAAAAACATACAATTTTAAGTGAATAATTACAGTAATCGCTAGAAGTAATTAATAACCACATAAGTTTAGGTTGTTTATGACATACTGGCACATGGATCTATAGATGCCAAGCACATTCCTCAATTGCACAAATTTCATACATCCAACTTTCCAATTTATTGTGAATACTTGTCTATTTATTTAACAGTGGTACGCTTGAAATGTTTTCCCTCCAGAGAAAACATAGCTGAATTTGTATATTTGTGATTTATGCTTCCTGACCAGGCTTGTGCCCCTCATATCTGATAAAGCCCCTAGTCTAGTTTATGAATCAGAGATACACTAGGCTTCTGTGTAAGAGAGAGATTGTATGTGAATGTTCCTTTGCCCCGCAGCTTTGGTCAAGAGCGCTGTGTTTAAAGGTTATAGTGATTAAGCACCGTGATTAATTAAGTCTCCAAAGAATCAATTCCACTCAGCCACAAATCTAATTTGCATTGCAGTTCAGCCCTTACTTAATCTGGCTTTTACACAGTCTACAGCTCCAAACGAATCTTTCTTCACAATGACCATTTTGGGATCGCAGCATTATTAAGAGTCATTTTGCAAAAGCTAATGGGAAAAATCTATCTATATGGCAGCATTAACTTGAAGTAGCTTCTTCCGCTCATGTCAATTAGTTGTGTATTGCATTTCCCCAATGTTACATTAAATTACAATGAACAACAGTAAGTTATGAAAACAGTGCTTCCATTTAAGAAACGTATACTATATAATATACCCTAATTGCACAGACAGTACATATAGACTGTTTGCTCCATAATTTATAAGCCCAAATTGTGCTATTTATAATAAGTACAAGCAAGAATATTGCATTTACATTACTGGATATCTGCCCTAAATGATACAAATGACTTTCTATAAAATATGAAACCAATAAATTCATCTCTTTGCATTTGGATTTCTGTATTTGTATATTGGGAAACATATATAAAATACTATTGGGGCATAAACATTGATTTATAAATAGAACAAGGACATGTGTCATACTGTATCTATAAAGCTCCTGGCCATATCTTTGCTTGCAACATTTTCAGTAGCATTGAACTGTTAGACATTAATAGTCAGACTGAGCGTTCAGTACATCTGCAAAAAAAAAAAAAAATCATAAAAAATAAAATATTTACATCAGGGCTGCCAGGATTGTTTAAAAAAATTAAAACCCCTGCAGATGGCATTATATAAAATATATATACACCCAGCTGTACCTGCAGCAATTCAACCGTCAAATCTTCCCCATCTCTACAGTGGCATGCAAAAGTTTGGACACCCCTGGTCAAAATGACTGTTATTGAACAGTTAAGCAAGTTGAAGATAAAATGATCTTCAAAAGGCATAACATTAAAGATGACACATTCTCAATATATTTTTTTTTTTTATTTTCATATTTTACATTTTCAAAATAACAAAAAATTTTAATGGAAAAGTTTGGGCACCCTACATGGTTAGTACCTAGTAGCACCCCCTTTGGCAAGTATCACAGCTTGTAAATGCTTTTTGTTGCCAGCCAAGAGTTTTTTAATTCTTGTTTGAGGGATTTTCATCCATTCTTCCTTGGAAAAGTCTTCCAGTTCTGTGAGATTCCTGGGTCATCTTGCATGCACTGCTCTTTTGAGGTCTAGCCACAGATTTTCAATGATGTTCAGATCAGGGGACTGTGAGGGCCATGGTAAAACCTTCAGCCTCTGCCTTTTTAGGTAGTCTATGGTGGATTTTGACGTGTGTTTAGGATCATTATCCATTTGTAGAAAAGCCATCCTCTTTTCAATTTCAGCTTTTTTACATATGGCGTTATGTTTGCTTCAAGAATTTGCTGAAATTTCATTGAATCCATTCTTCCCTCTACCCGTTTCCCGTGCCATTGGCAGCAACACAACCCCAGAGCATGCTTAATGGTTGTAAAGATGTTCTTTTCCTGAAATTCTGTGCCCTTTTTTCTCCAAACATACCTTTGATCATTGTGCCCAAAAAGTTCTATTTTAACCTCATCGGTCCACAGGACATGTTTCCAAAATGCATCAGGCTTGTTTAGATGATCTCTTGTAAACTTTCGACACTGAATTTTATGGTGAGGATGCAGGAGAGGTTTTCTTCCGATGACTCTTCCATGAAAGCCATATTTGTGCAGGTATCACTGACCAGTAGAACAATTTACCACAACTCCAGAGTCTGCTAAATATTCCTGAAGGTCTTTTGCAGTCATGCGGAGGTTCTGAAGGTCTTTTGCCACTGGCAATCCTACGAGCAGCTGTCTCTGAAATTTTTCTTGGTCTTGAAGACCTTATTATGACCTCCACTATTCCTGGTAACTGCCATTACATTTCAAACTGAGGAAAGGGCAACTTGCAAACACTTTGCTATCTTCTTATAGTCTTCACCTGCTTTGTGGCCCTCTACCATTTTCATTTTCAGAGTGCTAGGCAGCTGCTTAGAAGAACCCATGGCTGCTGTTTTTTGTCACAAGGTTATAGGAGGCTGGGTATTTATAAAGCTGTAAAATTTGCATCACTTGGTATTTCCTAATGATGATAGTGACCCTAACTGGCTAACTAAGGTCTGAGACCTCGGTCAAAATTATCTGAGCACACAAATCTACAAGGGTTCCCAAACTTTTGCAAAAAGTTATTATACACATAAAATTATAGACAAGTGTGTTTAATCTTTAACTTTATGCCTTTTAAAGAACATTTCATCTTCAACTTGCTTAATTGTTCATAATAACAGTCATTTTGACCAGGGGTGTCCAAACATTTGCATGCCACTGTATTTACCTGCATATAGCATAGAACCACAGCAGCAGTCATGTACCCTATTATAGGCATTGTGGCTATATGAAGAGAACTGTGATGTCAGTAATATGGTGCTTGTCTCCTGTGACCACTGACTGGCTGCAGTGGTCACATGTCATATGCATGTACACAGAGGCTGAGGAGAGGCAGCACTGGATCACCACGGAAAGGGGCAGGTGAATATTTATATATTTTTTTTTTATTTTGATGCCATTCGCAGGGTTTTTTAATTTTTTAAGCAGATTACAGACTCCAAATGTAAGCACTTCAGTATGCAATTGGCTTGGGGCCACATAAAACCCATCCATCCATAGACTTCTAGGAACCATACCAACTCTGTCTCCTTCTATATCTTTTTATAATTTGATTCCAGTTTTCAAACACATAAAACAGATACATCATCAGTGTTAATATCTGACATTTAAAAAGATTTAAAGAGTATTATGCCTTTTCACCAGTACTTACCCCTATTTCCATGCACTGGAGTTCACTGGTAAAGAACCACATAAATACATGTAGTACTTTAATCTGATGATGCTGTAAGAAAATTGGCTTTTTTTGTAAAATTTGTGTTTATTTTCAGTACAAGTCAGCTGATCTGATGGATGCAAGATCCTTGTTAGAGACAAGTAGGCTAGCTAACCAGTTTGTCCATACCTATTTGGGGATGCACTAGCACAAAGCACCATGCCACCCATGGAAATAGAAAGGACTCTTATGTATATGTTGGGATACATGAGCACTAAGTTTTTTGGCACTCATGGAAGCAGAGATACAGTTAGGTATGGACGTAGAAATGCTGTATTTGTTTGCATTTAACCCCGGGACCCAGTTCTGCAGTAGTTGTAAACTACTATTTCCTTTCTTGCAGAATTGAATCCACTAATTGGGGCAGGTTTAATGAAGATCTGTGTTTTCAACACCTCTGCACTGGTGGATGTGCCTCCTCATATAAGTGGTCCACGCATCACCGAGCTGTTCACCTGCAATGAAAACCTACACCAGCTTGTTGAAAACTCATGTAAATGATCATAAATCTGATGTGGTCTGTGGCCCTGATCTCACCACACCCCTTTACAGAAAAGGTTTCAAATCTTTTGTGAAAAAAACCTGATTTGTGCAAAACATTTGCAACTTTTTCATAGTTTCCTTGTGCACCAGAAAACTAGTATGGATGGCATAATAAATCTACCCTATTGAATTATATACTGTATAGAGTAAATCTGCATGATCCAATCCCCTTTTGCTATAATTGTAGCATGTTAACACTCTGTCCATCATATTTGAGGCCTCGGTTTAATTTATAATCTAAGTAATGTCCCTAATGTACATGGATAGATAGATATGTTTCTAGCAAATTCCATACAGTGGTATCTGTCACCCATAAAGTACCAGTTTTTTACAATGCAGTACTACTGTAAAAAATGTATACCACAAGATATATATATCTTTTTACCGGATGCTGTTGTATGAAATTCCATACCCTTGTTTTCTGTATAATGTACTTGAGTACTCTTTGCTGCTGAAATGAAGGCCATTTTGCCTCCATGACACTAATTTAAGCCAATTGACAAATTTGATATGAATCTCTCCAATGTATATGCTAAATGGGCAGCATGGTTGCTCAGTGGTTAGCACTGTGGCCTTGAAGTGCTGGAGTCCCAGGTTTGAATCCAACCAGAGACAACATCTACAAGGAGTTTGTATGTTTTCCATGGGTTTGCTCTCACACTATGAAAGACATACTGATAGTAAACATGGATTGTGAGGCATATATGCATTTCATACCGATAGGGAATGTGGGTTGTGAGCCCTATATGGCACAGCAACTGTCTGAACATAATGGTGCTATATAAGTAAGAGAAATAAACTGAAACCACAATAAAGCCTAAAAGTCATCAGAAGGGAACATCATCGTGGGGAATAATAGGGCAACATTGCTTTAGGATGCCAGTAGGGACTATTAAAGAAAATATTTCTAATGATCCATTAATAAATGTTATAGTGTAACTATTATTTGTATATTAAATTTTTACTTTATACTTTGTGTACACTAGGATATTTGTTCCATATGTCTAGGAGTACACATTCTTTTAATGTACTTAACTATATATGTTCTAAGATACACTTTTTTCTACATGATACTACCTTAAAAGCTTATGTTAAAAACAAATTCCATTCATGCACTTAGCTCAACACTGTGCTATTATAAAACATTTAGAAACGTGTTTTCTTTTTGTTGATTCTTTTTCTTGTTCCTCCTGTCGCTGGTTTAAAACAGAACAAGGAGAAGCAATTACACTAAACATGAACAAAAATCAGCATAAAATTATAGTCATTTCATATTTGCGCCTCTGCCTGTGAGTGAAACAAAAAGACTTTTTAATCTCCAGCTGGAATTTTATATTTCTTTGTCACGACTAAACAGACATAGGGTACGGAATCAGTCCCACACTGTGACCTGTGGGTTCCAATCCCAAGCCTAAACTCAAACACAAGGCCCACTGAAAAATGTTACACATATTAAATCAGCAGTACTTGGACTGATTCACTTTCATTGCAATGTGTTCCTTCACACTAGAAAGCTACTGAATAATGAATGCAGCAAGGCCACTGAATATGAGAACCTTCTCTATATCTTGATCTTATCAGTTTTATTTTCCAAGTGCCACAGCATTGTGTTTTGTCAGTGTAGCAGCAAGGTACAGCTTGAAATATTTAGCTGAACTTGATCTTCCTAAATGTAACCACTAGGCCAGGGCAGGCTAACACCATTCACTCTGCAAACAATTGTTCCCTTAGGAGAGCGGAAAGCTGCCATTGAAGCGGACACATACATATACCCACATACACATGCAAAGTGATAGAGGAAAACAGTTGTCACAGTTGCCAGAAGTGACAGATTCATTTTGTCAAGGCTCACTTCCACATGAACATCTAGCCTGGCAATCAATCCAAGATCTATGCTATGTCTAAAATGACAGCTACTCTTATTCCTTCATCAACCAAAGTGACTAGGTGACCTTTTCAGCCCAAGAACCTATCATGTATCTCTATTCAATCACAGATGGGACTGATTCCTTGGGGTGAGTTGCTAAGGAAACATAAAGAATTAAAATCTGTGTTTTTGCTTTCCATTTTGTTCCAATTGATTTACACATATAGATCGACATAGCCATAATGTCACATGAAAAGTAACAATCAGAGAAAACAAAACAAGCCACTAATTAAAAGTGAATAATAAACTGTTATTAGTGTCTAGTTTTCTTCCCAATATTCTGTGCTTTCTTGATATAAAATATTAGGCAGGTGCAGAAAAATGCTGCAAAGTAAGAATGCCTCCAAAAATAAAAGTGAATGAAAAAATAGGAATGTATATCAAACCAATATTTTTTGTAACCCACCTTTGCCTTCAAAATATCATCAATTCTTCTAAATATATTTATACACAGATTTTGAAGGAACCCAGCAGGGAGACTGTTCCAAACATCTTGGAGAACTATCACAGATCTTCTGTGAAAGTAGGCTTGTTCAAATTCTTCTGTCTCTATGTGGTCCCAGACAGACTTGATGATGTCGAGAATAGGGCTCTTTGGGGACCGTAACATCACTTCCAGGACTCCTTGTTCTCCTTTATGCTGAAGACAGCTCTTAATGACATTAGATGTGTATTTGGGGTCATTGTTGTGCTGCTGAATACATTTGGAGCCAATCAGACGCCTCCCTGATGGCACAAACTGTTTTCTGATACAAATTTGAAGAAGCACTGACAATATTGAGGACTGTAGAAGTAGTGGTTGTCCAAGGACACAGTGCAGCAGATGAAAGACACATCATGGTTACTTGACATCAAAATTAGAAGATGTTCAGCAGTGCCATCAGCTCAGAACTGACAGAAACCACTGGGACACAGATACATCTATCTACTACTTGGAGAAGTCAGTGGCGTAACTAGAAATGGCTGGGCCTCAAGGCGAACATTTGACATGGGCCCCCCCCTGTACAAAACGCATTCCTGCGCACACTATTATGCGTCATAGTGGCCCTTACACACACTATTATGCCCCATAGTGGCCCCTGCACACAGTATTATGCCCCATAGTGGCCCCTGCACACAGTATTATGCCCCATAGTGGCCCCTGCACACAGTACTATGCCCCATAATGGACCCTGCACACAGTATTATGCCCCATAGTGGATCCTGCACACAGTATTATTCCCCACCTTTTCAGACCCCAGAGTATAATGATCTGAGACCCAGGGGAGGACACAAACATAAAAAATAATGTTACTTACCTGTCCCTGGCTACGGTGCACTCCGCGCTACTTCGGCCTTCTTCAATGTTGGACCAGACTTCGAGTGAGCCGGCGTCGCGACGCATAATGACATCGGCTGGTGTATGGGACGTCACCAAACAGGCCTGAAGCCTGCCTGAGCACAGGAGAGGTAAGTAACAGTGTTTTTTATGTTCCCTCACCTCCCCTGGTCCTCCGATCATTATACTCCGGGGTCTTTTCAGACCCCAGAGTATAATGATTGCAGTGTTCGTGGGGTTCGCGGCCCACAGCCTTACTTACCAATCCCCACTTCTGCTCACAGCCACCTCCGCTTCCGCAGAATGGGAAGCACAGGCGGCCGTGAGCAGGAGTGGGGATCAACAAGTAAATAGGACAAGTTACCTGCTGGGGTTAACGGCTTATTAAAAAAAAAAAAATCATCGGAACCTGTGGCAGCCACTACCACTGTTACACCAGCATTTATGCCCCTGGGAGAAGTATGCCCAAAGGTGGTCTTCATTGTAGAATTGCACCCAAATTGCTTTACCTTCAACATGTGAACTAGTCCAAGCAACTAAACTGGGAACAAACACATAGTAACTGGGGTGCAGAAAAATGGCAGCAGGTGCTCTGGTGTAATGAATCAAAATTTGAAATATCTGACTGCAACAGAAGACAGTTTGTTCACTAAAGGGCTGGAGAGCAGTACAGTGTATGAGTGTCTACAGGCAACCGTGAAGCATGGTAGAGGTTCCTTGCACGTTTGGTCATGTCATTAAGTACTATCTTCGGCATAAAGAAAAACAAGGAGCCTAGAAATAATGGTATGGCAACCACAGAGTCCTGATATCAACATCATCAAGTCTGTCTTGGATTACAAGGAGAGACAGAAGGATTTCAGCAAGCCTACATACACAGAAGATCTGTTGATAGTTCTACAACCTCCCTGACAAGTTCATACAAAATTTTGTTTATCAGTGTACCTAGAAGAATTGAACTGTGAAGGCAATTAAATTAATTTAATTTAGATTTCTCTTTTGTTTATTTACTTTGCATTTTTAATTGACAAAAATAAACTCTTAACACTTAAAGCATTCTTACTTTGCAGTATTTAAATCTACTAAATCTTTTGCACAATAATGTACTTTAAACGTGTTTGGAGCTCGCATATTTTGATGCTGACCTCAGAATTGCCAGGCTAAAAGTAAACAACCTAAAGCTACCATTAGAGGGAGCCTGGAGGTTTATAGCATACTGTGTTATTACATAATTCAATGTATAAACAGTACGACGTAAGCTCCAAAACTCTCTTTAGTGGAGGTTGCAGGGAGCCTGCATGCTATCTTTTAAGTCTATTTCAATGTAGGGGGTTTAACTAATATTAAATAGCCTGAAAGGACTGGTTAAAATACACATTTATTAAACATGCACTAAAAATAATAGGAAATTATGGTCTCGTATAAAGGCTAAACACTGAGTATAGGCTACCAGCTACAGCTTTTAACACTCAAATTCCCCAGGGAGCATCACCATTTCAGGTTCTCAATTTTACCTATTGTGCTGGCTTTCCCTTCTGAGAGTACTCCCTATATATTCTATTTACACCCTTTATTAATACCATACGTGTTTCAATTACACATGTTTTAGAGAGTAGCCTTATCAGGAGTGATTATAGTAAGGTTGCTGGGGATTTGCCCACTTAGTGGCTTATGTCTCATATATGCTCACTTCCAATGCGAGAGCTATGGTGGCTATGCCATTATGCTGTGGCTGCAGCTGTATACTATGGCTGACAACAAGCCCCAGCAGCCCTAATATAATCAACCCTGATGAGGCTACTGCCTCAAACATGTGTAGTTAAAACGCATAGGGTATTAATGAGGGTGTAAATACAATATATAGAGAGTACTCTTAGAAGGGAAGGCCAGCACAATAGGCAGAAATGAGCACTTGAAATGGGAATTTGAGTGTTAAAGGCTGTAGTTGGTCGCCTATACTCACTGTTTAGCCTGTACTTGAGTCCATGGTTGTTGGACCAAAGTTTCCTTCTATATTTAGTGCATATTCAAAAAATGTGTATTTTAAATAATCCTTTCAGGCTATTTAGTATTAGTGTAGATTTATTTAGGATGGATACCCATTATTTATTGTAGGTGTGTATGTAAGGGGTTTAGAGTTCTTTTTTAGAAAAAAACAAAACTCTAACCATTAAATAGATATTTTAAAGTGACACTCTGGTTCACTAAATAATAATAATTTTGATAATCACAGTTAATGCTCAATGCATATTGTAGTTAAAATACCTGGTGAACTCCTTCTTACAATCTACAATTCCCAGTCCTGTCTTTACTTCTGTAAAAAGGGCACCAGATCTTCAGATTACTCTAGCACACTGTACTACTAAAGTACAGTGTGGAAAAAGTAAATGGCCAATGATAAGTTATTGGAAGAAATTCTCCAGAGGAGAGTAAAAAGGATGGTCTTTAAGTAAACATCATGCAAATTTTGTGACATTTTTATTGTGCATTTTAGATTTAGAATTAGAATTTTTATTCCTAATTTTAGATTTAGGGAAAAAACAACAATGGAAAAACAAAACATAATAGTGTTCTGTGGTTGACATTGGAAATAGAGGCACAATTCTGGTTAGTCCCATTGTAAATTACATATTTACATTTGCTTGATGCTATATTGCTTTTAGACTTTTCAACTGTAGGCTAAGGCTACACGTGATAATGCAGCGGTTTTGGCTGCTGTGGAAACTCAAGTGTCAAAACACTGTGTTTTTCAGTCCTATCAAAGTGAAAGAGGTTTCATTTACTCCCATCCACACACTGGAAATAAACAGCATTTTAGTTTTGATCCAAAAATGTTGCCTTTTTGGGGAAAAAAACACAACAGTGAAATAATGCAAACTTTGATGAAATACATAAGTACAATCTAGTTTTTGATATTGGGTTTTACAATGCATTTCTGCAATATGGCTATTACAAAACTTGTCCAAAGACATACACTGCAAACACACATTCTTGAAGACAGTATACTGGCTAAATAACCATCAACATCTCTTATTGTATGTACAAGAAAAGTGGATATTAACCCCTAATGATGCACGTGATGGGAGTGAATGCCTGATGGCAAACAGACGTTCCGGTATGTCATTTTAATGTCACCCACTCAGAAGCTGAGCAGGTGTCATCGAGAGCCGGTGTCAGCTGTAAGCAACAGCTGATACCCACATGTAACACCCGCTGTTGGAGTTGAGATACGGGGTGGGTGTTAACCCCTTAGATGCCGTGGTCAAACATGACCGCAGCATCCAAGGGGTTGCGCTACAATAATGCCCCCCCGACACCCCCTGCGGCGAGATCGAGGGGTGCCGTTATGAATTTTCTGCAGCCCGGGGTCTGGACAGTGACCCCAGGCTGCTAGGACCCCCAAGTACCTGGTTGATCCTGCCAGGACCTCAGGAAGTCAGTCTATGCATCTGCATAGACTGAGTTCCTGTATATACTGCAATACACGTCAATGTAATGTAGTCTACAGTACCGAACCAGCGATCAGAGCATTGCTGGTTTAGGTGTCTTTATAGGACAACTAAAAAATGTAAAAAAAAATAAAGTATGTAAAAAAAATAATAAAGTTATAAAGCCCAAAATTTCCCTTTTCCTATATAAAATGAATTATATAAAAAAAACTAATTAAAATTAATAAAAACAATACATATTTGGTATTGCATATTGTACAATAAAACAGAAACAATATTTAACCTACTTGGTGAAAAAAAACGGAAAAAAACGCTGGAAGTAATGATTTTTTGCCATCTTACCTTACAAAATACGCCACAAAAAGTGATCAAAAAGTCATATGTACCCCAAAATAGTATCGATAAAAAGCACAGGTTGTCCCACAAAAAATAAGCACTAAACCACTTCTGTAAACCCAAAAATAAAAATGTTACGCCTCTCAGAAGATGGCGATGCAAAAATAATTGATTTATTTCCCCAAATGGGTTTTTGTTCTGCAAAATTAGTATCGCATAAAAAAACAATATAAATGAGGTATCGCCATAATTGTACCGACCCGCAGAATAAAGGTAACATGTTACTTATGTTGTATGCTGCATGGCGAAAAATTTAAAAGGTAAAACGCAATTGCCAGTTGTAGGCGCCCAAAGCGTCATTACAAAATGCATCTCATCCCACAAAAAAACAGCCCTCATATGGCTGCATCACCAAAAAAATAAAGAAAATATAGCTTGTACAATGTGAAGACAAAAACCCCCAAAATCGCCATATCATTAGAACATAACTGACTGTGGCAGGAAGGGAATGTATAAGCTGTGCAAGCATATATCAGGGGACACCCCAGATTTAGAGCCTACAAGGGAAAAGACACCAGAAGTGACCCCCTGCCAATCATAGGAGCTACTGGGGAAATAGTAGGGAATTTGGTGTTCACAATTCACTCTGCACAGCTTACATATTCACTCTTCACCATCCACTGTGCATTCACGTCTGGGATACTAATGCTCACTACACCCCTTGATAAATTCTTTGAGGGGTGAAGTTTTCACAATGGGGTCACTCCTTAGGGGATTCCACTTTACTGGTACTTTAGAGGCTGTGCAAACATGACATGGCATCCAGATACCAAACATCTAAATCTGCACTCCAAAAGCCACATAGTGCTCTTTCACTTCTGCCCCCTGCTGTGTGCCCAAACTGCAGTTTATGCCCACATGTATGACACTGGTGTACCCAGGATAATGTACTTAATGTCATATCTGGGTATAAACTGATATTTGGGCACACAACCAAGCACAGAAGAGAAGGAGCGTTATTTGGTTTTGGGTGCACAGATGTAGACAGTTTGGTTTTTGGACGCCATCACACTTTTGCAGAACTCTTGAAATGCCAGTAAATTGGCATCCCCTGAGATGTGACCCCATTTTGGAAAGTACACTCCTGAAGGGATTTATCCTGGGGTACAGTGAGCATTTTTAATCCTCAAGTGTTGCTATAATTTAATTTACAGAAATGAATACGCAGCTGATTGTGAAAGGAGAAAATGGCAATTTTTCCAGAAATCCGTCATTTCGGTGCGTAATATGTTGTGCCCGGCTTGTATCAGAGACAAATGCTCCAAAGGCTGTTGTGCCCGGGATACCCACTTAACAGTTTTTGGAGTGTGTGTCTCTGCTCACACAAGCTGGGTACAAAATATTGAGCACTGAAATGGTGTATCTATGGAAAAGTTGCAATTTTCACTTTTCATTATCAGCTGCGCATTCCTTTCTGGAAATTAAATTACTGCAACGCTCAATGGTTAAAAATGGTCACTACACCACTTGATAAATCCTTTGAGGGGTGTAGCTTCCAAAGTGGGATTACAAGTCTGTGGATTCCACTTTACTGGCAATTCAGGGGCTCTGCAAAAGTGGCATGGCGTCCAAAAACTAAAATAGCTCTCCTTCCCGGCTATGCCCAAATAGCAGTTTATACCCACATATGATATTGTTAATGTATGTTATCCTGGGTACACCAGTGTCATACATGTGGGCATAAACTGCTGTTGGGCACACAACAGGGCACAAATGTGAAGCTTCTGTGAGCGTTATGTGCTTTTGGATTTAGATTGTTGGTTTTTGGATGCCATGTAACGTTTGCAGATACCCTAAAATTGCACTACAAAATGGGGTCACTTCTTGAGGAGTTCCAGTTTACTGGCACCTCTGGGTCTCTGCAAAAACAACATGGTGTCCAGAAAGTCCCTCTAAATCTATACTCCAAAAGCTAAAAAGCGCAGTGCTCATTCCCTTCTGAGTCCTGCTGTGTGACCAAGCAGCAGTTTACGCCCATATATACAACTTTTTTGTCCCCGGGATAGCTCACTTAATAGATTTAGGAGTGCGTGTCTCTGATGACACAAAGAGGGCGCAACAAAATGGGCACTGAAATGACATATTTCTATAAAAATTTCAAATTTCACTTTGTACACTTTGAAGGGTGTAGATTCTAAAATGGGATCACTTTTGGAGGATTTCCATCATATTGGTACTTTAGGGGCTCTGCCAATGCGACATGGCACCTGAAAACTATTCCAGCAAAATCTGCCCTCCAAAAGTCAAATAGCGCTCTTTCCATTCTGAGCCTCGCCATGTACCCATACAGCGGTTTGTAAGCACATATGGGGTATTCACGTGTTTGGGAGCAATTTTTTAACTAAATGTGGAGTTTTTTATTCATTAACCCCTTGTAAAAATGAAAAATTTGGGGCTAAATTTACAGTTTATTGGAAAAAAAGTAATTTTTCGCTTTCACGTCCCAATGTTAATAAAATCTGTGAAACAGCTGTGGCGTCAGAATGCTCACTATACCCCTTGATATGTTCTGTGAGGGCTGTAGTTTCCAAAATGGGGTCACTTTTGGGGGTTTCCATTGTATTGGTACTCTAGTTGCTCTTTAAATGCGACATGGCACCCAAAAACTATTCCAGCAAAATCTGCCCTCCAAAAGCCAAATAGCTCTCTTTCCATTTCAAGCCCTGCAATGTACCCATACAGCAGTTTGTAACCACATATGGGGTATTCACGTGTTCAGGAGCAATTGTTTAACAAACTGTGGGTTGCTTTTTCTCCTTTAACCCCTTGTGAAAACGAAAACTTTGGGGATAAAGTGACGTTTTAGTAATTTTTCATTTACACATCCCAATGTTAATAAAATCTGTGAAACGGCTGTGGGGTCAAAATGCTCACTATACGCCTTGATTAATTCTGTCAGGGGTGTAGTTTCCAAAATGGGGTCACTTTTGGAGGGTTTCCATCGTTTTGGTACTCTAGGGGCTCTGCAAATGAGACATGGCACATAAAACTATTCCAGCAAAATCTTCTTTTCAAATGCCAAATATCACTCCTTCCCTTCCGTGCACTGCTGTGTGCCCAAACATCAGTTTACACCCACATGTTGGGTATTTCTGTGCTCGGGAGAAATTGCATGACAAACTGTGAGATGCATTTTCTCATTTAACCCTTTGTGAATGTGTTAATTTTAATGTGTTAATTTTAGGGCTAAATTAATGTGTTATTGAAAAAAAAAAATGAAACGTCTAAATTTCACCTCCATAATGTTTTAATTCCCGTGAAATGCTTAAAGGGTTAACAAACTAACAAAATGCTGTTTTGAATTATTTGAGAGGTGCAGTTTTGGGGTAATTTATGGGGGTTTCTAATATATAGGCCTTTATAATCCTCTTCAGAACTAAGGTGGTCTCTAAGAAATTAGTTTGGGAAATTTTCTTGTAAATCTGGAAGATCACTGTTACACTTGTAAGCCTTCTAACATCCAAAATAAATTAAAGGACGATTAAAAGATGATGCCAATATAAAGCAGAGATATGGTAGATAATATTTATTAATGTATTTGGGTGGTATGACTATCTGTCTGATAAGCAGAGCATTTCACATTTTGAAAATTGTGATTTTTTCCAAATTTCCATCAAATTCCCTATTTTTTAATAAATAAATACAAAAATATTGATCAATGTTTACCACTAACATGAAGTACAAAAAAAACAATCTACGAAAAAACAATCTAAAAATCACTTGTTTAAGTTAAAGCATCTCTAAGTTATTGCCATATAAAGTGACACATGTCAGTTTTGAAAAATGAGGCCTGGTCATTAACGCACTTTTAGGCTCGGTCCTTAAGGGGTTAATCTTTATTTATATGCCACTGCATATTTCTAAGTAAAATCTATCAAAAAGTGTTATATACAGTATTTTACACTAACTATAATTTCCCAAAGTTTGCTGTCAAGGCTGCATGCTTGGAGAAATCGGTGACCCAAGTTATCCAGGTAAAGAACACCTTGAGGCTGATCTCAAGAATGCAAGGTGTGAATTACAGCAGTTCACCTCCTACATGGAGAGCCACAAGCTCAGATAACAACTCCATGTAACCTTGTTGTTATTATTAGATCTGTGAAAATGTGAGTCAAGGGACAGCCTAACAATGTGTTTCTTGTAATGAGTTGCTAGCCCTTGTTACACTGCTCCCAAGATCCATGAAATGTCATTTTTAACATGACTATTACCAGTTCTATAGCTGCTAAAGACAATTATTTTCTCAGGAGATTCACAGTTGCCTGTCTCTGTGTTGTACCCATTATAATTCCATTTTTGTTTAATATCCTATTATTGTCATTATTATATAATGACTGACTTGTCTCTCCTTCTGGTCCTTTTTCCTATATATTTTTTCTGATCCAGTACCTAAATGTTATTTATACTATAGCAATATGATCACTGCATTATTTTTGCATTGATCACATGTTCTTTATTTTATACATTGTCCTATTTTCAGTTTTTAGTTTTTTTTTGTGACTTCGAATTTACTATTGGTACAGTCATGGCCGTAAGTGTTGGCACCCTTGAAGTTTAAAAAAAAAAATAAGTATTTCTCCCAAAAAATTATTGCAGTTACACATGTTTTGTTATACACATGTTTATTTCCTTTGTGTGTATTGGAACAACACAAAAAAACTGAGAAAAAAGGCAAATTGAATATAATTTCACACAAAACTCCAAAAATGGGTCAGAAAAAATTGGTGGCACCTTTTCAAAATTGTGCGTAAATAATGTTGTTTCAAGCAAGTGATGCTCGTTCAAAATCACCTGTCGCAAGTAACAGGTGTGGGTAATATAAAAAATACACCTGAAACCAGATAAAAAGGAGATAAGTTGACTCAAATTTTGAATTATGTGTCTGTGTTGACTATCCGTCAACATTTGAATGAAATGAAACGCTATGGCAGGAGACCCAGGAAGACCCCACTGCAGACACAGAAACATAAAAAAGCTAGACTGCAGTTTGCTAAAATGTATGTGAGTAAGCCAAAATCCTTCTGGAAAAATGTCTTGTGGACAGATGAGACCAAGATAGAGCTTTTTGGTAAAGCACATAATTCCACTGTTTACCAAAAACGGAATGAGGTCTACAAAAAAAAGGACACAGTACCAACAGTCAAATGGTGGAGGTTCAAAGATGTTTTGGGGTTTTTTGCTGCCTCTGGCACTGAGTGCCTTGACTGTGTGCAATGCATCATGAAATATGAAGATTACCAAAGGATTTTGGGTCTCAATGTAGGTCCCAGTGTCAGAAATCTGGGTTTGCATCCTAGGTCATGGGTCTTCCAGCAGGACAATGACCCCAAACAGAAATGGATAGAAACAAAGCGCTGGGGAGTTCTGAAGTGGCCAGCAATGAGTCTGGATCTAAATCCCATTGAACTCCTGTGGAGAGATCTTAAAATTGCTGTTGGGAGAAGGCACCCTTCAAATATGAGAGACCTGGAGCAGTTTGCAAAATAAAACTGGTCCAAAATTCCAGTTGAGAGGTGTAAGAAGCTTGTTCATGGTTATAGGAAGTGATTGATTTCAGTTATTTTTTCCAAAGGGGGTGCTAATATTAAGTTGAGGGTGCCAGTAATTTTGTCTGACCCATTTTTGGAGTTTTGCGTGCAATTACATCATTATTGGCTTATTTTTTTCTTTGTTTTTGTGTTGTTCCAATACACACAAAGGAAATAAACGTGTATAACAAAACGTGTAATTGCAATAATTTTCTTGGAGAAATACTTAACTACATCCATGACTTTCATTAATTTGTCCTTAAAGGGGTATTTCATTTTACTGTACGATGAAAAAAATTATGCATTCTGTTCAGTTCTTAACATTTTAATACCCCAAGCCAGGCTTTCTTACATAGCTCACACTGTATATCCACATTGAAATGTGTGACTTGCTGTTGGTAGTGGTAGCAGTGATGGATATATTCTTCACTGTGTCATAGGGTGCGTTAACATCTGCATTGTTTAATTCATTCTTCTGGTCCATTGCAGAGCCAGAAGAACGGATTTAAAGGGAGCCTGTCAGCAGGAAATTTGGTATCACACTAATAGCACCTTGTAGGGCTACTTTTACACTTTCCAAAAATGTCTTTCTTATTCTGTATTGCAGCTCCATTTTAATGAAAAAGAGGATTTTATTCTCATGCAAATTAGCTAAAAAGGGATTTAGTGTGCTTATTCCCCTGCTGGGGCTTCACTCTCTGCCCTGGATAACTGCCCCAAAACAGAAATTTTGCCATTGACTTTTGAGGCTATATATTTTGTGCCATTCACTACGTGGCTTAAATAACCTGAAAAATGTATTCACTGGGCTGATTCAATTACATTAATACCAAATTAGTATAGTTTTATACATTTTACTTCAAAAGTAACCCTTTTTTTTTAACAACAATTTTTTTCCATGGCTGTTTTCCAAGACCCATAACTTAATAGTTTTTTTTTTTGTTAATGGGATTTTGTGTTTTTTTTTTTTTTTGTGGGAAGACCTGACATTTTTATAGATACTATTTTAGCAAGCATAAAGTTTTGATTGCTTTTTATAATGCTTTTTCGGTGGCTGACAGACAAAAAAAGCACCAATGATGGCATCATTTTTTAAGATTTATTTTACGCTGTTTAGCATAAGAGTATAATACAATTAAAGTTCTATTGCTCAAGTTCATATTTTATATTAAACATTTTGGGATGGAGGATTAATGTGAATTTTTACAGTTTTTTTAACTTTATTTAAAATTTTTAACATTATTTTTTTGTTCTGATGCCTTTAGTAAGGAGCCTCCTCCCTCCAAAACGCCTTAGATGCTGCAGTCACTATTGAGGAGCAGGTACTCACATCTGGGCACCCACACCTGAATTGCAGCAGAATAAGGCCCATTAGTGACCAACACAAAAAGTCTATATGTCATTCACTAATGAGTTAACAATAAAATTGGTCTGTCTAATTAAGGACAACAATGGATACCAAGGGACCCCATTGACAATTATGTGGTCCGTCAGGTTTCCACAGCTTTCTTACCTACATCATATAGTATAGAAAACAAGAATATAATCAGCTGGCACAGTCCTATGTCCACACAGAGCAATTAAATCAAGTGGGAGTGCATGGACTACATCCTCAGCGGTGCTTGGCAGAACAGTATTCAATTATAAAGCAAAAAGATATTTCAAACTGTGGCACTCACTATTTGTGTACAAAAGATGGTGAGTGCCACAGTTTGATTTATATTTTTGCTTTACCACCAACATCGTTGGATGAAAAAGTCAGGCTTACAGGGCTTTTTTGTTCACAATTTCACTTGGACTCCATACTGGATGGACTCCAGAGGCAGATGGGAAAATAGCCATAGTGGTATTGGGGAATATAGCCCTCATTGAACTGCTTTTAGACTAGTGTACCACTCAACAGCTCAGCTCTTTATAATATTATCCCAATTGTCTTTACAAAGATTCTGAGGACCAGTCTGTAAGAACTAGTGTACAGGTGCAACTGAAATTATTCACCTCCATTTTATTTTACATTAGAAGGCAGTATATTTCTCTACATTGTTTGTATTTACTTTGTATTGTCTCCCTTTCATTGCATTTTTCACAGTTGATTTTACCTAACATGGTATGTTAAAATAAATGGTATGCATATAAAGACAACAGGAGAGATGAATATTATTGATGAGTGTTACCTTAATAGCTAAATGATATGTAACATGACTGCTATTATGGAGCTGCTAATTGAACTTCAGCCTCCAATGCATGAAAGGGTTATCCAGTAGTAACAGTAAGGTAGTTCTGAGACAAAGATAACTTCATACCATGGGGGAAATCTATCAAAGACTTTGTACCATCTGTATGAGGAGAAAAAACAACAGCTGGTGCAAGGAATAGCAAGATGTTGGACCTTCAAGTGACAAGATGGGAAATGACAGGAAACAGCTTTTTACTCCGCAAAGAGCAGAAGAAACCTACAACCCAAAATCGCATGTTTGAAAACCTCCAGATGCCATCCTGTTCTCACATTTCCATACCTTTGTTCATGGCACATCTGAAAGCTTTTCTCTACGCCATGAAAACACAAAGAATATCTATCTTTATCCTGGCAAAGCTTTAAGATGAATTTTAATAATGTGTATGCAAAAAGTGGAGAATAAAATAGAAACGTCAGGAACACTTTTATATTAAATCCTTATTTAAGCAAATTAATAAATGTCAATTAAAAATACAAAAGCTGGGGCTTCGAGACCCCATCAGTATCTCTGTGGAGGAAGCTCGTTAATTCTGTTCTCCCCTTTAATCAGATTGTATATAAAGGGAGGGGGTGCCCTCAGAAGTTCCATAAGGTGTGGAGGACATGGTGCAGTTCTTCTGTAACCCAGTACACGGCTCCCTCACTGCGAACCGCCATACATTCACTTATGCCGTGAGGGGCAGGGAGACGCCTGGAATATCCACAACCTCTCATCATTCTGTGAGGTGTTCTTGCTGATGTCATTGATTTGTAGATTGCATGTTTCTGCTTATCAATAATCAAATTGTACTGTATTAATGTTCTGCCTATTTATCCTCTTTTATTAAGCCTGTTTGATGGGTCTACCTTGTGCTGTCTATATGGTGGGTGGGCTATGGACTGACTCAGGTGGTAATGTGGCATTTTGTGTGCTTATACATCTGATTGTTCCTTGTGTGAGAACTGTTACATGTATTGTCTTTTTTTTTATTGTGTTTGGTACGCTATTTTCAATAAAATTAGTTTAAAAAAAAATACAGAAGCTGAAGCTGTGGAAACTGGGCTTGTGTCCTCTGGCCACTTATCATGAAAACGTTTCTCTGTAAATATAGTACTGCATGTTCATAGATATCATACAACAACATTAAAATGGTTATGCCACAAATCACCTTTATCCATGGGAAAAAGGATAAAATGTTGATCCTGGGAGTCTGACCACTGAGACCCCCAACAATCCTAAGAATGGGGTGTTTTACCACACCTTTGAACACAGCTGCAGGAAAAGTGCAGAAACCCTAAGACACAGATGTGCTTCTGCTCCCATTTACTTTATTAGAAGCGATGGAGATAGGCAAAATACAATACTCTACTATCTTGTGTTCTGGCCCACTTAACCTGGCCAAGTAACACTACATTTCACAAGTAGAAATGTATAGACCATTTTAAAAGAAATACGTGACCGACTACAACCATACAATTTCTTTATCTTGCACTGATGAGTGCTAACAAGCCTGAACAGAGGGCGACAGTGAGAAGGGAGTAAAACTAGAAACAAAAGCGATCAACTCATGATCACACTGATAAAGAAGATTCATTTGCCTTAAGAAAATTGTAGATTAAATAAGTATAAACACTTAACATTTGTTCTCTTATGTGAAAAGTAATTTTACTGAGATTTATACAAATTATTGCAACTGCTAAAAATAATTATTACATACAGAATCCAGAAAATGTTGTAATGGTATGTTCACATGTCCTGCAGACTGATCTTTAAACAGTGCTACACAGAAAGATGACTGTCTCTAGCGCCTGTCATGCTAAAGGTAACAATAAAAACAAGCCTTCTGTTAAATATTATTAGAGTGCAATATTCATAGTGTTAAGGCTATTCTGCTGACAAAACTCTTGTATCTTATGGTGCATGGGTGTGGTTAGGGTATACTATTCTAGTATTGTCCAAATACAGTAGTAGAAAGTATAAGGATGTTGGGAAACACCCCCTCTCATGGATATAAATGATTGACAGACACACATGTCTGGGTCTCTCTCTTTCGGGTGTCTCTCTCTTCCGACCTGTCTCTTTCGGCCTGTCTTACTTCCTCTGACACCTTGGAAGGATGGCAGAATTGTCCTACAGAAGACCAACACACATTGATGAATGAGCATGAACCAAGATGTCTGCAAGAGAACCATCTTGAAGAAACCTAACACTAAACTTCTCCTATGATGTAAGACATTGACTGATATTTCTGTTATGCTGGAAGGTTTCCATGTATCTGTTTTCCCATGAAGACTTTAATAAATGTTCATGTTTTTATAAGAAGCTGAATCCTCCAATAATGTTACCTTATGGGTCAACACGTGAGTAAGGATTTCATTCAATTGTAAAGTATTTTACAATTAGCAAGATATTATTTTACACCTTCCTATCACAAACTTCTAAGACCTTCATGATGGATAGAATATATTCAGTCTTTAGTAATTATTGTTTATATTTTATGTGAATTATGAACTACAGCTTCCAGAGTAGATGAAGAGCCTCATAACTGCCTGTATAACCATAGAATGTCACTATATAGAGAATAGTATTGGTTCTTACGTACAGAAGGAGTAGTCTTTAAACAAACATAAGAATCAAACAGTCATTCATTCAGTTTGCATGACAACAGCCATTTTTTAACATGACATAGTACAAAAATAGTGCAAAGAATGTTCATTAACAGCTGTTACATCTGTATATATGTATATATTAGGGGGTACCTCTTTTCATTGCATAAATCACTGAATAGAGAGGATTATTGTGGATCAGAATACTATATTTCCTCATCATGCGAGGTCCTTGGTAGAAAGAAATCTCAATACTCATATTTGCATGGCACTCCTTCAGACATTACTCTGCTTACACCGTCCAACATTACAGTTCCTCTTTAAACAAACAGTTTTTAAATAAAAAGTACAGCAAAGATACTTTTTCCATCCCTACACCCATCCCCATATTGTCTGTCACTCTTCAGGCTTCTTTCATGTACACTGCACTCATGTCCCTGCAATCCAGCTTCTCTTCTGCTCCTAATCAGACACCATATTGACTTTTATATTTCTCGTTCTCTTTGCTCTGCTATCAATCCCATGATGCATAAGCACATCACACGAGCAGCTAAAGATTGTATATATCTACCTACAAGGGGAAGTGTAATTGTTCTTCTCTTTATATTCTCCTTAATCATGTAAGTGTATAGTTAGGAAGGCTTAGCTGTGGGCTCCTTCATTATAGCTGTGTAGCAGGAACTGCCTGCTCATCAGTAGTTATTGTGTCTCCCCTGAGTCATCGCAGAACAGTCCATCATTCAGGAAGTCATAGATGTGCATTTTATAATGTCAGACTGAGAGTCACATTACCATACTGAAGAGAAGGATTCACATAGAAAGGAATAACAAAATACCCTAATACTGGACAAGGTACATATATTTGGGGAATAGGTACAGAGTGAATGAAAAAAAAAAAAAAACACTGAAGGGTTTCTTTAAGAGAATTGTTACAGCATGCAAGGTTTGTTTCAAGTAAATTAAGGGAAAAGGGTTAGACATATTCAAGTTTATTGGGCTGAACTGCAATACCATAGGCAGGAGTGGTGTTGTTCCTGGAAAAAAATAACCTGTTTATCAAAACTCAGAACACCTGTTTCATTGTGTTTTTTTTTTGTTTTTTTTTTTAAAAAAAGGTCTGTTAGTGCTATTAATGGGCTAATAACTGCACCCAAATACCTTTAGCAGTATTTTGAGTGATTTCTGGGTTTCTCTGGGAGCTCCTGGTATCCTCTGCATTTGTTTACATGGGTAGCTTCCTGCTCTCCTATCCTACAACTACCATGATGCATTGCTCTTCACTCAGATCCCCCCTCTCTCTCCCTCCCCCTCCCTCTTTCACACCCCCTCCGTTTCCCTAGCTAATCCACAGACTACTAGCCCTAACTAACTAACTATCTTAGCCTACCCCCCCACCCCATCATACTTACCTGTCTTCCTGCCTGGATCTTCTGGGCATGGGAGATCCTTCTGATCTTCTCCTCTTCTCGTCTGCCAGCACTTGCTTAATAGAGCTGGCGTGTGCCGGCTCTATTGCGCAGGAGTGGGAGGCTGGCTCCTTCTCCTCTTCATGTCAGCCGGCACCTGCGCAATAGAGCTGTCTGCAGGCGCAGGCAGAAGTGAAGGAAGTGGCAATTTGTGCCCAGAAGATCAGGACATGAAGACAGGTAAGTATGATGGGGCGGGTGGAGGGAGTATTGGTGATGTTCCATTTCCGGAAACGGGGAAACGGAACATCACTGGGAAATCAGAAAATGTGCCTGGGGCGGTCACATGACTGCCCCAGAGATATGGATAAATATACATTTTTTATAAAGTAAGTTAGCTAAAAGTTAGGCATGGGGACGGGGTTTAGTTTAGCATTAAATTATCTTTTTATCCCAGACAACCCCTTTAAGTCTCCATCACAGTCATTTCCACTCAAGTAAGTCTCAGTGGCATTTGATTAAATATTTCTTATGGTGATTCACTCTTTAGACTTGTAGCAAATATAGATCATCCAACATGCATTGTTAACACTTCCACTTGTAGCTTCTTGGTGACAAGATGATGCAGCAAGATAAATAATCATTTTAAATTGTTCCTAAAATAGTTTTTAGCTGCATAGTCTTTCTCATTTATACTCATCTGTTTTATGATTTATATTAATTTGTATGGTTTCATGATTCATCAAATAAGTATGCGAAATGAAATGATGGTTTATTAATCGTTATTATGGTTTATTAGCCTTATTAAAAAGAGATAATTTAGAGAAACTGTAAAGTGGGATTTTTTTGTATTCTATGCCATAACCTGTAAATATCTTTACTCTAAAAGTAATTCTGTTTTAAATCCCACTTACAATATTATACTATTACTTACAATATGGTATAAACTATAAATTTATATGTAGAAACGTTTTGCATGGTGCACCACATCTACAACTGCTCTGTATGCATACAAAAAGATTCCACTAAATCAATAAACATTGTTTTCACAACTTTGCAATCTGGTGCCCCAATATACAGTGGGGAAAAATGTATTTAGTCAGCCACCAATTGTGCAAGTTCTCCCACTTAAAAAGATGAGAGAGGCCTGTAATTGACATCATAGGTAGACCTCAACTATGAGAGACAAAATGAGAAAAAAAAATCGAGAAAATCCAGAAAATCACATTGTCTGATTTTTAAAGAATTTATTTGCAAATTATGGTGGAAAATAAGTATTTGGTCACCTACAAACAAGCAAGATTTCTGGCTCTCACAGACCTGTAACTTCTTCTTTAAGAGGCTCCTCTGTCCTCCACTCATTACCTGTAGTAATGGCACCTGTTTGACATTGTTATCAGTATAAAGGACACCTGTCCACAACCTCAAACAGTCACACTTTGAACTCCACTATGGTGAAGACCAAAGAGCTGTGGAAGGACACCAGAAACAAAATTGTAAACCTGCACCAGGCTGGGAAGACTGAATCTGCAATAGGCAAGCAGCTTGGTGTGAAGAAATCAACTGTGGGAGCAATAATTACAAAATGGAAGACATACAAGACCACTGATAATCTCCCTCGATCAGGGGCTCCACGCAAGATCTCACCCCGTGGGGTCAAAATGATCACAAGAACGGTGAACAAAAATCCCAGAACCACACGGGGGGACCTAGTGAATGACCTGCAGAAAGCTGGGACTAACGTAACAAAGGCTACCATCAGTAACACACTACGCCGCCAGGGACTAAGATCCTGCAGTGCCAGACGTGTCCCCCTGCTTAAGCCAGTACATATCCAAGACCGACTGAAGTTCGCTAAAGAGCATTTGGATGTTCCAGAAGAGTATTGGGAGAATGTCACATGATCAGATGAAACCAAAGTAGAACTGTTTAGTAGAAACACAACTTGTCATGTTTGGAGGAGAGTGAATGCTGAGTTGCATCCAAAGAACACCATACCTACTGTGAAGCATGGGGGTGGCAACATCATGCTTTGGGGCTGTTTCTCTGCAAAGGGACCAGGACGACTCATCCGTGTACATAAAAGAATGAATCGGGCCATGTATCATGAGATTCTGAGTGCAAAACTCCTTCTATCAGCAAAGACATTGAAGATGAAACGTGGCTGGGTCTTTCAGCATGACAATGATCCCAAGCACACTGCCAGGGCAATGAAGAAGTGGCTTCGTAAGAAGCATTTCAAGGTCCTGGAGTGGCCTAGCCAGTCTCCAGATCTCAACCTCATAGAAAACCTTTGGAGGGAGTTGAAAGTTCGTGTTGCCCAGTGACAGCCCCAAAACATCACTGCTCTAGAGGAGATATGCATGGAGGAATGGGCCAACATACCAGCAACAGTGTGTGCCAACCTTGTGAAGACTTACAGAAAACGTTTGACCTCTGTCATTGCCAACAAAGGATATATAACAAAGTATTGAGATGAACTTTTGTTATTGACCAAATACTTATTTTCCACCATAATTTGCAAATAAATTCTTTAAAAATCAGACAATATGATTTTCTAGATATGCTTTTTCATTTTGTCTCTCATAGTTGAGGTCTACCTATGATGTCAATTACAGGCCGGCCTCATCTTTTTAAGTGGGAGAACTTGCACAATTGTTGACTGACTAAATACTTTTTTTCACCACTGTACATAATCTGTGTTCTCAAATCCTAGTTATGCCCCAATAAAAACAGTCAGATATTCTCATGTACAATGACATAAGCACCCCTTAAAGAATCACTCTTAAGAAAAAAAAGTTATATTTTGCTCCATTTGTAATGTAATGTCCATACGTAAATACGATGAATATGCCATTAATTTCCAAATTTAGTGTGGACCAGAAGTCAGTCTCTCCATGCATTCCTATGAAATACTCAATAAAAATCTCATAGGAATGCATAGAGAGACTGAATTCCAGTCCACACTGAATGATCCTGACAGTCAGAGCAACAGAGGTCGATACTGTAACCCAGGAATATAGCACTGAGTCAGAAAACTAACTACACTACTATTTTACCTGATAAGGACAAGCTGCTTACTTAGCTGTGTGGAATACAGGAATGTAGAATAATAATTAGATGTGTGACTGGAATTGATAGCGTTCTGCAGTAAAGTTAGAAATGCTCCCACCTTGTTAACATTAAAGTGAACTTAAGGTGCAAAAAAATATGGTGACTTTTCCCCAAATTAGGGAAGTAACAATAAAATATGAGCTATATAGATGTGACCAGACGTTAAAGATAGTCTGTCAGGTCCGAAATGTCTCCCCAAACCAATAATGGTCCCATGTAGGGGACTTTAATAGGAGTAGGAACATAACTTTGTGGCCATAAACGGATGAGGCAATGCAGAGATAATCACATTTTTATGGAAATCAGCTGGTAAATGTATTAGGGGCAGAGTCTGATTTGTCAGATCTACCTACAGATCATAAAAGTGCTCTGAATGTCCTCTAAAATTGCTACCAGATCTTATCCCCTTAGCAGTGCATAGCATTTTTCAATCTCTGCCCTCGTCACAGTTGCCTGTAGGCAAATATGTCAAATCAAGCCCCGCCCCCAAGGCACTTAAGGCTGATTTCCATATCCATAAAAAGATGATTATCTCTACACTACTTACAAAGATATGTTTCTACTTCTGGTAAAGACACCTACAAGGCACTAGATAGACCAAGTTTTGGGTAAGGCCCCACTTTGCAGAAAAGCAGCTTTGAGACAAAGCCAGGAGTAGATTGAGCAAAAGGGAGAAGTACATGTGCTTCCTATATATTTCCCATTCCTTTTGTACCCACTCCTGGCTTTGGCTCAAAAAATGCAACAAAATCTGCTACAAAAAAAGCAGCTTTTTCGTAACGTGGGGCCTTAGCTTTAAGTTTTCCAGGAGTTACATATTGCTGAACTATTCTTTAGATAGATCATCAATATCTGATCCATGGTGTTCCGACACCATTCAAAATAACTTGCTTTGCTTCAGATAGTGCATCAATAAGAATAAAGAAATGCGAACTGCAGGCAAGGAGGCCTAGATGTATATAGCGGCAATATAGTGTGCTTTGGGACATGCTTTGTGTGTGAGTTAATGAGTGACTGGTTGTGTGCAGTATGTGTGGAGGTTACACCTGAAATATCTTCATTTTGAAAGAATAATTGAAATAGTTTCTAATGTGTCAAAAATCATAATAAACAATGAAGCAAAAATATTGATTTACACAGTATAATAATAAATATAGATGATCTATAAAATCAGTCATCAGACTAAATATTGACGTGGTCATAATAAGAGTGGCCACTTTTCTTCCTATCTGGTAGATTTGTGCTCCAGTGCCACTTACATACTGAGACTGACTCTTTTTCACCAGTTTACTAATTATCACAATTAATTTTCGTTCATAGATTTTATATGCAAATATTTTAATAAAAATGACATTTAATTACAGAAAAATGCTATAATTATATCCCTGTTTAGTAAACATGTCATGATAGGGAATTGTAAAGTCCCAAAGCCCTCATAAAAGAGGCATATGTGACATGTTTACATGCCCTGCTCAGCACTACTGCCCATTCAAAATGCTGGCAGAGAATAGTTCAGAAATCCATCAAATACAGAAGCAAACTGTTTAACAGTCAGGCTGCAGAGGAGTGCTACGGCTTTATTAGACATGTTTAATTACAGACTAAATGAAAGAAATTATTATTATTAATTCCTGACATTTATTTCGGCTTTGGAGTTGGATGTCTTTATAATAGAGAGAATAAGAAAAATAGTATGTAATTACACATGGAGTGTTTTGCCAAATGTTGGAAATGTTAAACAAGAAGCACTTGTTTTCCCTCCAGAGGAAAAGCATGTGATGTGTCACTAGTGACTCTGAAGGACGCCCACAAACCTGACATCTTGCCAGCTTATGATAGGTACACCAATATTTGGAATTCCTATAACAGAGAGCTTATTGAAGCATAAGTGCCAGCTTTAGCATTCAGTGGGCTACAATTCACAAATGCTATGGGAACAATCCATGCAACAAACAAACCAGGTTTGCTACAAGTCCTACAAAATGATATCATGAAAGAAATCATGTCTGTTCTATTTTCAGAATTGCAAGACACTTATGTTTGCTCATTTTTCAGTAAGTAAGTAAGTTAATAATAGGTACAGTATTTGTTAGGGGACGTTCACACTACCATTCTGATAGTGTCCATTAAAAAAAAAGAAAAAAAAAAAAAGCATGCCTATCATAACGGATATTAAAGGACACTAACTGATGTTAATGTCTCTGTTTTTCTAACTGATCCATTTAAAGGACACATTAGCATCAGTAAGTGTCAGTTAGTGTCCGTTTTTTGATTTTTTTTGTTTCTGCTGTCTGAGCATGCACCTAGAAAAACGTACAGTAATAACGGACATTATAACGGGTGCCCGTAGGTTACTGTCTGTCAGCCGTAGACATTAAAGGGGTATTCCCACGAACATAGCCATTTTTAAACTTGTAGATAATTAAAAGTTAACCATTTTTGTAAGTATAAGTAATTAAACATTTTGCAAAGCTTTACAGATTTTCTCTAAATATCTAATGGTCACAGTCTGTTATCTTGATTGGTTGCCAGTGGATACGACCATGAATGCAGAACCTTTCTAAGGTCAAAAAATCATCCAAGATTTCCTTATTATGGCCGGGATATCTTCTGATACATGTAGTGTCCCTGTCTGATAACCTGGCTACAATAAGAAATTCATGGCTGGGTTCCTGACAAGTCCCAGCCCATAGAAAGTTTCTGCATTCATGGTCGTATCCATTGGCATCCAATCTAGACAACAGACTGTCACCACTAAGATGGTTAGAGAAAATCTTTAAAATCCTGCAGAATTTTCAACTACTTATATTTTCAAAAATATTTAACTTTTAATAATCTACAAATATAGATATGGTTATGTTCATGGGAATACAAACGTTCTGCACCACAGGTTATTATGTCTGCGAAAAAAACGGACATGTGACAGATTTGGTGTAAACAGACACTAATGGTTACTAACGGACAACAGATAAAATCCCATTGAAATCAATGGGATTTTTAATAGATTTATGTCAGTTTTGTTAGGGTCCATTGTTAACATTTTGTAACATATGCTAGCAACAGGCAATACTAACGGTAGTGTGAACGCCCCCTTACACATCTTATTGACATGGGCCAGTTATGTAATGCATTGGATACAAAGTGTTTGTAATGATGTACAAATGTGACCAGATTTAACCAACCCTTAGTATAGTTAACTAATGCAATTTTTCATGAAATCTATTTAGATACACAATCAGTCACAGAAAAGCCACAGATAGACCTTAGAGAATGTGCTTAACTTATAATACATATACATTACAGTGCAAAAGTGTATGGAAAGGCAGAACAGTGACTCAGTGGTTAGCACTGTAGCCTTCCAGTGCTGGAGTCCTAGGTTTGATTGCTGGTTCAGCACTATAGACTGCAATACACATGTATTGCAGTCTATATAGACGCATAGGCTGACTTACTCTCTTCTTGGCAGGATCAACCAGGTACAGGCCAGACCCCAGGCTGCAGAAGATATATATGGGCACTCCTCGATCTCGCCACGGGGGGTGTCAAGGGGGACATTTGGCACGACGGAACCCCTTGGATGCCGGGGTCATGTTTCACCGTGGCATCCAAGGGGTTAAAACCCCCCGATCAGAGTTCAGCTCCAATTGGTGGTTAAGGAGCAGGGTGTTAGCTGTCAGTTACAGCTAACACCCGCTCCCAATGCTGCCCGTGGCATTCAGTTTCAATGACAAGCACCCAAGATGCTGCGGTCGCTATTGACCGTGGCATCTTAAGGGTTAAAGAGCGGGGATCAGTGTTATCACCATCCCCGCTGTTGCAGCGGGAGCCTGGCTGTCAGATACAGCTGGGCTCCCACAGTGATTGCACGGGCTCTGCTTCTGAGCCTGCTCTATCATCATCACATATGTGTACCTGGGGATGCGGTAACTACCCACATTCTCCCACGTACATGTACATGACAATGCATGAAGGGGTTAAAGCTGGTTGATTGGCTGCTCAGCAATCAGTCAACCAGCTTTAGGGATGAGTCAAACCCAGACCCGAACTTCAGTGCTGACATTCGGGGTCGGGTGGGTTTGGGTACCCGAATGCACAAAGTTCAGCACGGACCCGAACTGTGCAGTTCGGGTTCGCTCAACACTAATTATTACGGTTAAGGGCATTTTCACAATTAATATAATTGTATCTCTATGGCCATACAAAAGTTTGCATTACTTTTACCATATAATTTACTTAAAGGGGTGTCTCATGAGGACAACCCCATTCCATATGCCCTATTTGTGAATTTGAGCATAATAGAAAGGAGCCTCTAAACAGGGGATACTCTGGTTATGAGAGTGCATTGAATTCATTTGTGTGACTAGCTTCCAACAACAATAACAGATGACCACCAGAGGTTCAGAAAACTGGACCAGCGGGCTGACTTTTATCTAGATAGGAATTGTCTACATGAGAAAATGCAGGGGATTTACAGCTCTGTATCAGAAAGAGATATACAAAGCAAGTTTACACCTTCAGCCCACTCGTGGAAGAGAGATGTAGGCATAAGCTGTATACACAAAAAGGAGTTAGAATGCAATAAATATATACAAGCTAACAAATAGGTGCAACTAATCCTGAGATTAATCTAAAATATACCAATCGGAAAAAAATTACAGCGGTAAAGATGTAGTTAGAATAATAAGCCCAAACAATTGTTCTTCATGTGTTACACATTTTGTCATGAGATATTTATTTTAAGGAGGACCACACATGCTGAGCACCATACTTGAGAGTTTAGGAATTCAGATAAGTGGAAAGAGTCTGAGCAAGCTTGAAGTAGAACACAAATAAGCCACCTCCTAAATTCACTCCAGACCCTGTTTATCCCACACACATCATGTAAATAATTTTAAGAAAGACAAAATACCAAGAAAACATCTTTTAAGCATCTCAAGTGGTTTCCTTATAAACATGGTTGCAACATAAGTAGATAATGTACTAACACACTATATCTGGTGCAAACAAAAGATATTTGTATATTTAGTCGTTATTATTGATGTACAGAACACATTTTCAATCATTACAGTAGCAGAACCACACACCAGAATTGGTGAAGTCATTAAAAAGGATTGTCCAGGATTAAAAATCATGATTTCTTTGTTTCAGAAACAGTGTAGTTCCTGTCAATGTGATATACAATAACTATGTTACTAAAACAAATCATGACTATTAAGTATATTCAATGTGAAAGTATAGACTACGTGTTTATTATTTAATTCTATTTTAAATCACATTTTAACAAGGCAAAATAAGATACAGTAGAGTAAACAAAAGCAACTGTGACAAAGTAACATACTATTATATAATTACAATTATACAGTGGCATGCAAAAGTTTGGACACCCCTGGTCAAAATGACTGTTATTATGAACAGTTAGCAAGTTGAAGATGAACTGATCTTTAAAAGGCATAAAGTTAAAGATTAAACACATTTGTCTATAATTTTAAGCAATATCAGTGTATTATTATGTTTGAGTACAATTTTAGAGTGAAAAATTGAAAGGAGTACCTTGCAAAAGTTTGGGAACCCTTGTAGACTTGTGTGCTCAGATAACTTTGATCAAGGTCTCAGACTTTAATTAGACAGTTAGGGTTATGGCTTGTTCACTATCATTGTTAGGAAAGGCCAATTGAATCAAATTTTACAGCTTTATAAACACCCAGCCTCCTCTAACCTTATGCCAAAAAACAGCAGCCATGGGATCTTCTAAGCAGCTGCCTAGCACGCTGAAAATGAAAATGGTGGAGGCCTACAAAGCTGGAGAAGGCTATAAGAAGATTTCAAAGTTTTCAAGCTGCCCTTTCCTCAGTTCCAAATGTAATTAAGAAATGGCAGTTAACAGGAACAGTGGAGGTCAAGATAAGGTCTGGAAGACCAAGAAAAATTTAAGAGACAGCTGCTCGTAGGATTTCCAGAGCGGCAAACCAGAACCCCCGCTTGACTGCAAAAGACTTTCAGGAAGATTTAGCGGACTCTGGAGTTGTGGTACATTGTTCTACTATACAGTGATACCTGCACAAATATGGCCTTCATGGAAGAGTCATCAGAAGAAAACCTCTCCTGCTTCCTCAACATAAAATTCACCGTCAAAAGTTTGCAAAAGAACATCTAAACAAGCCTGATGCATTTTGGAAACAAGTCCTATGGACCGATGAGGTTAAAATAGAACTCTATGGCCACAATGATCAAAGGTAGGTTTGGAGTAAAAAGGGCACAGAATTTCAGGAAAAGAACATCTTTCCAACCATTAAGCATGGGGATGGATCAATCATGCTTTGGGGTTGTGTTGCAGCCAATGGCACGGGGAATATTTCACGGGTAAAGGGAAGAATGGATTCAATGAAATTTCAGCAAATTCTTGAAGCAAATATAACACCATCTGTAAAAAAGCTGAAATTCGAAAAGAGGATGGCTTCTACAAATGGATAATGTTCCTAAACACAAGTCAAAATCCACCATAGACTACCTAAAAAGGCGCAAGCTGAAGGTTTTACCATGGCCCTCACAGTCCCCTGATCTGAACATCGTTGAAAATCTGTGGGTAGACCTCAAAAGAGTAGTGCATGCAAGACGACCCAGGAATCTCACAGAACTAGAAGACTTTTCCATGGTAGGATAGATGAAAATCCCTCAAAGAAGAATTGAAAGACTCTTGGCTGGCTACAAAAAGTGTTTACAAGCTGTGATACTTGCCAAAGAGAATGCTGCTAGGTACTAACCATACAGGGTGCCCAAACTTTTGCATCGGGTCATTTTCATTTTTTGTTATTTTGAAAATGTAAAATATGAAAATATTTTTTTTCCCAAAAAATACATTGGGAATGTGGTCATTTTTAATGTTACGCCTTTTGAAGATCATTTTATCTTCAACTTGCTTAACTGTTCACAATACCAGTCATTTTGACCAGGGGTGTCCAAACTTTTGCATGCCACTGTATAACATGGATTTAACAGTCAGCATGCAGTTGATAATAGTGTGTAGATTATTTGTAGTGTGAAAGGATATTTTAAGAAGAAGACAAGATAAAAATTAAAAGTTAAAGGCTGGGTTCACACTACCGTTGTTAATGTCTTTTGTTGTCTTCCATCATAGGCAGAGAACGGGCATAGACTGATTCTGTGTCCATTCCCATTGACACTAATGTAAACAAGATGATGGACACTATCTTCTGTCATGTTTGTTTACTTTTGTAATGGAAGATAAAGTCATGCATGCAGGACTTTTTCTTCTTTTACAAAAGTAGAGAAACATGACGGAAAATAGTAATGGACATTACAGTGGTAGTGTGAACCTAGCCAAACACTGTAAGAAAGAAAATGAAAAACAGAGGTAAACCATACAAAAGCAAAAGTTCTATCCTTCCTGGCTCCTTGAAAGGGTTGACTACTTTATAGGGAATGTTAACAAATGTATGTTTAAGATGAATACTCTTTATTCAAAGGAGTAATCAATAATATTTTTAAGTCCTTTGCCATTTTCTTATTTTACACCTCCATGCTGAGCAATCCTGGAGTAAAAATGTCCATACACATCTTTTAGCATTTTCCATGCAATTACTAAAATACTTTCCCACTTTGTCTTTGTAGGTTCGGAATGTATTGCAGGTTCAGAGAAAAAGCACATTGGGGGGAGGTGGATTCATCAAAAATGGTCCGCCACAAAAGTGTCATAAAATAGCCACAAATCTGTGATTTGCGACTATTTAACGCCTCTTTCAATTAAAACAGTCTCATTTTACAGTGGCCTCACCACTTTTCCCAAAGTGATCATGGCCAAGGGCAGGGCATGATCGGGACCACCGACTACGCCACAATCATTATCATTATCATTCAGAAGGATACTGTCCGTGGTGAGCTCCATGCGGGAGAATAACTCCCATCCCATGCATGAGACTGTGATTGCGCTGGGCAGTACTGTCAGTGACCGACTGCTCCACCCTAGGTGTGAGAAGGAGCGCTATCGGAAGTCTTTCCTCCCCACCGCGGTTAGGCTGTACAACCAACACCGACCTAAGCGGAGATCATTACATACAGAGAACTGAAATATCTCTCTGCCTGTTAAATCCCCCCCCCCTCTGCTACGCCCTATCTGTCTGTCTGCTATTAATGTAATGCCTCTCACCTTGGAACATTCCTGTACATGTTGTATTTGTATCTGCTTATCTTATCTTATCTTTGCTGCTGTAACACACTGAATTTCCCCATTGTGGGACTATTAAAGGACTATTATTATTATTATTATTATTATTTGCTCCACAAAAAATGGCATAAATGACAGCAAAATCTACAGAAGCCCTAATGTTAGGTGCAGCCTCATGATGAATTAAGCACTCCCTGTCAGTCTTAATCAATTTCCCTGTGTGTTTTAATGGGTAGGATAGTGGGAGATTCTTGGCAAAATGCAACCACATGATCAGTAGTGATGGGTAGTTCATGAACTATTAGTTCAAAATCAACTGATCTTCATCTGACTCATTTAGTTTACAAAGATTAGTACATCCTGTACTAAAGCAAGTGGGAGTTGTGGATGGGAGGAGGGGGGTGATACATCACAATGGCTACTTCAGCAGACTTGCTATCAGAAGTATATATTTTATTTATTTTTAACATTATATAAGGGAATTGTGTTATCAGCACTATTATATGTAAAATAACAAATCTTCCTGAGTGGGAAACATCCGGCCAAAGCCAGGAGTTGTCAGCTGCCTGGGGTAACACTGAGAAAATGAGGCAATGAATAAAACGAATGAATAAAAAAATGAATATATATATGAATAATAAAAATACTTTTCCTTAAAATTTCTTTGTACAACCTTTTGGTGCATTAGTTAAAGGGGTTAACTGGGCAAATATTTTTTTTTTTTAAATAGGCCGGGGGAGGTGAAAAAAAAAAATCATACTCACCTGTCCCCAGTGTTTTGGTGCCTCCCAGCGCGGCCAGTCCTGTTAATCCGTTGTTGTCTTCTGGTGTACGTGACCGCTGAGGTCAATCAGCAGCCTCAGCGAAGAACACGGGACATCAGTACCTGTGGAAGGGACCTGGGATGTCACAGCCGGTGAGGAATTTCACTTCAAGAAGACTGAGCAGCAAGACCGAACTGCGCTGGTTGGACACCAGAACACCAGGGACAGCTGAGTATGATTTTTTTTTTCACCTTCCCAGCCTATTTAAAAAAAATAAATTTTTGGCCCAGACAAACTCTTTAAGAAAATGTCATCTGTAACAGAATTATTAAATTCGTAGTTACATAGTCGGATTAAAAAAAAGGTCCAGGTGCATCAAGTTTGTATTCTTATAACACACACAGGTGCAGCGCTCATTACAGCTGAAAATAAATTTAGCTACCATATGTGTTTCAGTCTTGTGATTAGATAGGACAGATTTTATTATAGGGGTTCTTCAAGACTGGATATTGATAACCTATCCTTAGTTGATCCTTAGAATCAGGAGCAGATTAGACCTGAAAGTGGCCCTGGAAAAAAAAATTAAAAGTGGCAAACTCACAGCCCACTCGATCGAAAGGCTTTCAAGAGTTGGACAAACTTTGGAGGAGCCCGGGGCAGGTTAACATAAAAAATGAAAAACACATTCCCAGCCACTCTGGTGTCTGCTGCTGCAGTCTGTTCGGTTGAACTCTGTGCTTCGGTCCTAGGAATCCATGCACCCCATGTGACCGCTGAGGCCAATCAGCAGCCTCAGCAGTCGCTGGAGAGGGACTGGTGACATGTGAGTTTGGCCTCAGCAGTCATGTAGGGTGCAGGGGAAATAAGGCACGGTATGACCGAATGGGCTGTGGTGTCAGACACTGGTACGCTGTTGACAGATGGGTATGTTTTTTTTTTCTTAATGTTACTCCTCTTTAAGACTAATGTCCCATAGTGCACACAGTCCCATAGTGGCCCCTTCACAAACTATAATGCCTATCTTGGACCCTCCACACATTATAATGTCCCTTAGTGGCCCCTCTACACAATATAGTGTCTCACAGTAGCCCCTGTACACAGTATAATACCCTATAGTGGCCCCCCTACACAGTAAAATGTCCCATAGTGGCCCCTTCACACAATATAATGTTTCGTAGTGGCCCCTTCACACAGTATAATGTCCCATAGTGGCCACTCCACACAGTATAATGTCCCATAGTGGCTCCTCCACATAGTATAATGTCCCATAGTAGCCCTTCCGCACAGTACAATGTCTCAATGTGGCCTCTCCACACTCTATAATGCCCTACAGTGGCCCATGCGGGTTTCTTTATGAATGTTCCAAATATTTAGGGCTTTCACCTGAAATTTTTGGGGGGTCACCACCCATAAACCATTCTTATACTCTGGCGTCTATTCAGACCACAGAGAATAATGATAGGAGGCCCCTAGGAGGTGATTAAACATAATAAACAGTGCTACCTCTCCTTGCCTCGGTGCCCATCTTCCGGCATCTTATTGTTTTTGAGACGTCATGAATGGTGCCAGCGTAACTTCACATGGGTCACGCCGGTGTCATTTTGTACCATGACGTCGACGTGACCGCTGAGGTCCAAACACAGGCCTTAGCAGTCTCTGATGTCATTTATGACATTTCTAAGACCAAAAGAGGCCGGAAGACGCTTCATATTATACTCTGGGGTCTAAAAGAGTCTAAAAGAGTATAATGGAAGTTTCAGTTAGGACTTGTGTGGTCCAAACAAAACCGCTGGACGAATCTTATGCAGTGACTTCTTGTGGTGCAGTGATGATGCTATTGATTTGTGAAAACTATTTGTCTACTCTAAATTTGGATGTGTCAGTTTTGGTATCTTACCTTTTTTTCAGAATGGTATTTCTGATTAAGGACACGCCTCATGTGACATAGACGCCACAGTTTGGCCAGAATCCCATCCACACATTGCAGAAAAATACGCGCAGTGTAAATGCTGCGATTTCCAAAACTATTATAACTTTGGAAATTGCAGCATGTCAGTTACACCTACAGAAACTCTGATAGTTTCCCTATAGGTATAATAAAAATCAGAAAGTCCACAGAGGATACTTTTCTGTGAAAAGCGCTGTGGGAAAAATGCGTTTCTGCCATGGTTTTTCCGGCAGCACTTTTTTTGCTGTGGCCTGCTAAGTGGGACCTTAGACTAATAGGGAAATTTACAGTACTAGCGTGCTATTTTCGTACCTCTCAAATATATGTCCATTTTTTAAATCAATGATTCCAATTTTGTTTTTCCACAATTTTGAATGGTCATCTGGACCATTGACAACCAGTGTTAATAAAGGCAGTATGTTCAGTACACTGCATCAGTATTTTTGAAAGATGTTCTGTTATATGTTGCTGTTGTTGTTATTATTATTATTATTATTATCATTAAGTTACTATATTACTGCATTATTATTATTATTATCATTGTTATTATATGTTATTTTAAGTGCTTCAAGAGGATCTGGCATTACTCCTGATCGCTTTATTTTAATAATACTTTTATTCCCAGTGAATTAACAGCTCCTGAGCATTTTTTCTCAGAACTCTTTGATGTGCATGTTCCTTTATTATGCCTCCTAGAAGTGTATGACTATATTGATAATTAAGTGTTAGTGTTTCCATTATTAATGGGTGTGCAAACCCTAGCACAGTTAGCATTGGCTGGATAGTGTCAGAATGTGCAGACACACACAGTGGTAACACCCACTTGTCAATTTATTCATATTTAAGTGTAATAACTGGCAAATCATAGATTTATATATAAGAGAAGATGCTGCAGAATTATTACGTATTTATTAAAACCTACACAGGTGTGGAGACAGATCCTCCTTAAAAGAAGTCTACCATCACCAAAACTGCTTCTAAGCCACTTATATGCTGTTGATGATTCTTACTGACATAACAAACACACCTTTTTTGCTTCAGTGCAATCTTGGTGTGCACTGAGGATGTGGCCAGTTGTGGACGCTGCACTTTGGAGCCTGTTAACCTTTATGTTATGTGGTCACAGGTGAAAATAAGTGGTCTGACAGGCCCAGCAATGTCTCAGGAGCATCATCAGTTTATCTGCATACAGACTAAAAGTTGATTTTCAGCAAGACTGCGCACTGACAGAGAAAAGGTTTGTTTACTTATGCCACTGATAACCTCGTTTTGGTGGTGGAAGGTCCCTTTAAAGCAGGTATTACTCCTTAACCTCAGTACAGTAACCAAGAATGGTTCAGTTCTTTTCATGTCTGTGGTTCCTGTTGCTCACATTTCTGAGGACGTTAGCCACAAAGCTCAGCTCATTAATCTTTTACCGTTTTTGTAACCAACTGTAAACAAATCCACTTCTTCAATTATTAACAAGCATTTTTAGACCCTTACACTACAATAAGCCAAGAAAGGACACAGGCATGAAAACAAACACCCTATTACTAAGATTAATGCAGCATTTTGTCTGTCACATGCTCAGATTGTAAATCGATAATTTTCTATTTGGCTGCTCAGATATCAAAAAAGAAATATGTTTTATATTGTATCCAGTAGTTTTCGTGGCATGAACCCAATATCCTCATTGCGTTTAGAGTGTGCACTTGAGAGGAAAGAGATAGCCACACATAAATCTGCTTCAAGCATCTCTTGCCCTCTCAAACACAACAAATTCCTTCAAGGCTCAGGAAAGTGTCATCACAGTTCATTGCTCAAGGACATGTAAGTGGCAGTCTGCCTGCGTTTACAGCAGCATCATTCAGTTCATTCTTGGCAGCCTCATTGGGAAAATTCTGGATGGAGAAAGATGCAAGCATTTTCTACATGCTAATGTGCAAGATGTCTACAATGAAAATTCATTACATTGCTTCTTAAACTATAGTATATTTTATTATATTTATTTGTGCATTTAAGTTCACTGTGGATATGTGGAAAACTATAATAAATGTTAGGTAGGTAGGTAGGTAGGTAGGTAGACAGTAGCTCAAGTCTTCAGATATTCAGGTGAAATACATAGCAAATTGATTAACTGTTTCTATACTGACACGTTGCCTTGAGCCAGAGCAAACCCTTTTCACATCACATTTTAAGAGATCAGAATTGTAAATGAATACTTCCCCTTTCCCAAGTTCTGAGATTGGATCCTTATTTAATAAAGTTGTACAGAGTGGATCTCCTAAATATGATATAAATGGGGCAGATGAGATTTGAACATACACACTAGCTCATGTATTCTCTCCCTTTGAGTATAGACTAGTGTAAATCTGAGGTCGGATGAAAAAAAAAAACTTCTTAAGGAGTTAGTCAAGTAATATTACCCTCTTGATTCCATGGAGCAATATCCATTGAGACAATTCCAGTATCTTAAACACGTATATAAAACAAGTTTTTTAATGGATTCTTGGTTTCTCCAAATAGTTATGAAATGTTACACCAAAAGTCTTAATAATTATTTCTATTAAATAATCTAAAATATGATTTACTAATCCTGCCTGCAAACACAGGCTAGACAGTCCATAATGCACCAGATTTATCTCAGTGGCTGATGCTAGATGATTAATTACATTGTCTAGTCCTAGTTTATACCACATATTAGTTGGCTTACAGTACTTTGTGCCAAAATGCTGATTTTGATTGGATGAGCCTGGAAGGTCAAAATATGTTGCTTTACTTCATGTTTTTGTCTTTGTATGAGCTTGAAGAGATGGTCATTTCAATTACCTTGTGCTTGTGTGATAGTCAATGTGATCACCATAAAAAGTACAAATCATTTTATTTACCTTTATTTTTTTGTTTTGATGAAAAATTGCTTCTAAGTGACAGCCAAGTGTGTGACCTTTATTTTTAACATTAGGAATTTTTATTAAAGTTTTTGTTGAAAAACAGTAAACATATCACAACACAATACCAACAGAGGTGGTGCATAGAAGGGGGGTTAGGGAAAGGGGCGGGAGGAGCGGGGAGACAGGGTACATCAGGTGGGCAACAGGGAGGACCGAGGGCGGGAGGGAAACAGTAGGCAGGTATACATCATATCACATCAACAGAGAGAGAACAGGAGAATAAAAAAGCAAAGGAAAGGTTATGAAGGTACAGAGGGGAAGGCAGCCTGAAACTCGGCAGAGTAATAGAAGTGGTTCCACAGGAGCCATGTTTGTTGATGGGCTCTATCGTCTTGTTTCAACTCCACAATCAAGTCTTCCATGCTGTGAATGCGCAAAACCTCCTGAAGCCAAGACAACAGAGAGGGGGGTGTTGGGGATTTCCACAGTCTAGGGATAACGGACCTCGCTGCCATTAATAGGAAGCGTAACAGTCTACGGGTATGCTTCCTGAACTTTCGCAGGAAAATAGAGAGGAGGAGGGGAGCAATGACCCCTTTTTTTGTTGCCTATTCAGAACCAGCTATGGTATGCTATGGTATGATGGCTTTATGTGCAGCCATAACTATCCTGTGGGGCCTAGACACAGTGAATGCAGTTCACATTGTACTGACATTACTACAGGGTGGGCCATAAGTATGGATACACCCAAATACCATTGTTTTTCTTGTGCAATTCTCCATGTGTTTGATGTGATCACCCCCTTCTCATTGAACCTTGTGAAAACTTACAGAAAACGTTTGACCTCTGTCATTGCCAACAAAGGATATATAACAAAGTATTGATATGAACTTTTGTTATTGACCAAATACTTATTTTCCTCCATAGTTTGCAAATAAATTCTTTAAAAATCAGACAATGTGATTTTCTGGATTTGTTTTCTCATATTGTCTCCCATAGTTGAGGTCTACCTATGATGACAATTACAGGTCTCTGTCATCTTTTTAAGTGGGAGAACTTGCACAATTGGTGGCTGACTAAATACTTTTTTTCCCCACTGTATATTTATGACAACATTAACTGTCCATAAGATTTTGCTACACTTCATATCCACTAAACAATACTTTGAATGGTTCAAAACTCATTGACCACTGTATTTCCAAGAAACATGCGTAAATCATTAGGACAGGTGAATATAAGAATTGCAGTGTATTGTATTAGTGATCAGACCCCCAGCAGTTTAAGACCCCCTAGAGGGTCTAAAAAAAAAAAAGTTAAAATAAAAAAATGAAAAAATATAAATAAAAAGATCTTAAAATATCAAATCATCCCCCTTTCCCTAGATAAGATATAAAAAAAATAAACGATGTAAAGGACTGTCACGTACAGGCCATTGTAGCACGTGATGGGGTTGCGGCTGTAAGGGCTCAACTCACTCCACTCACTCAATCTTCCACTCACCCTTCACTCAGGCTGCAAATTGAGCGTAAACCACACCTCGGCACAGTCCATGCACCTCAAACACATGCTGCCACCATCACTGATTCGTCAGCTCAGCAGAAACCACACTAACATAGACAGGCGTTTCTCCAACAGTCAGACACAAACACAGCTCAAAAAGGTAACTGGTTCTTAGAGCAACACAAATTAACCTTAAATTTAACAATTTAATAGCCCAAAGGGTTCAGTGCTATATATACAATCAAAGATGACAAAATAACACAAAATTGCAAACAGCCTTAAAATAAATTCTTACTCTTACTTAAGAGCCTTTTGTCCCAGGAGCTTGGGAATCTTCTGTTGGAAATGGACACAATCAACTCTCTTAGCTGACTCCAGATATGTGACATCAGTTGTATGTTATCATAGTCTCTTATGCCTTGTGTTTAGCCACAACTCCCTGCCAGGGAGCCCCCCTCCTCCTACTCCCTGAGGTAGGGGATGAACAACTCATCTTTACCTGGGAAAGAGGATTTTCTTTCTTTACCTTGGAGACCTGTGTCTCTGCTGGCTCTGGAGGTCAGCCCAGGGTCACTATGCCCCCTCCTTTCTCTCTTTGTATCTGCTTAACCAGGACATCATAAAGCCATAAAGTCATCTGGTTGTGCACAGCCAGAGAAAAGCAATTTTCCCTCTGACCCCCTTCCCTTTGTATACACACAAACCACTGAGGTAGATTGATAACATAAACATAAATAAAACATTTACTAAAGATATTCATATATATATACTGTATAAAAAAATATAACCATACATAATAATACATAAGCTAAGTTCATCACAAGGACATACACATTAATTGGCTCTGCATCCAAAAATGCACAAAATCTACAAATTTATAAAAATATTTTTTCCATATGGTAAACACCGTAGCAGTAAAGAAAAAAAACCTTTTTTTTCGCTGATTTGCCTTGCATTTTTTTTTTTTTTAAAAAGCCAAAACATAAGACATTCCCCAAAATGGTATAAATAAAAAGTACATCTGACCCTGCAAATACGAAGACTTATACAGCTCTGTATACAGAAATATTTAAAAAGTTACCAGTATCATAGTATAGCGACTCCAAGAATTTTTTTTTACTTCATAGTTTTTTTGTTTTTTTTAGGGTGTTAAAATATGACAAAAACTGTATAAAATTTGGTATCACTGTCATTGTACCTGCAGAATACAGGTAAAATGTCATTTTGGCTGCATAGTGAACATTGTAAAACCGAAGCTTATAAGAAAGTCATGCAAACACAGTTTTTCTCAAATTCCACCCCATTCTGAAATTTTTTTTACTGCTTCCTCATACATCTTACAGTATATTAAATGGTATTATTACAAAGTACAATTTGTCCCACAAAAATTAAGCGTTCATATGGCTCTATGAACGGAGAAATTAAAAAGTTATGGCCTTATGGAAGATGGGGAGTAAAAAACGAAAATTTAAAAATGACTGCATGGGAAAGGGTTAATGATAAGGATGAGCATTTTACACATAGTATACAGTCACTGCCGTAAGTGTTGGCACCCCTGAAATTTTTCCAGAAAATTAAGTATTTCTCCCAGAAAATTATTGCAATTACATGTTTTGTTACATACATGTTTGTTTCCTTTGTGTGTGTTGGAACAACACAAAAAAATAAGAAAAAAAGGCAAAAATTATATAATTTCATGGAAAACTCCAAAAAAGGGCTGGACAAAATTACTGCACCCTCGACTTAATATTTGGTTGCACACCCTTTGGAAAAAATAACTGAAATCAGTTGGTTCGTATAACCATCAACAAGCTTCGTACACTTCTCAACTGGAATTTTGGACCACTCTTCTTTTGCAAACTGCTCCAGGTTTCTCATATTTGAAGGGTGCCTTCTCCCAATAGCAATTTTAAGATCTCTACACAGGTGTTCAATGGGCTTTAGACCCAGACTCATTGCTGGCCACTTCAGAACTCTCCAGCACTATGTTTCCATCCATTTCTAGGTGCTTTTCGAAGTATGTTTGGGGTCAATGACCTGCAGGAAGACTCATGACCTAGGACACAAATCCAGCTTTCTGATACTGGGCCCTACATTGAGACCCAAAATCCTTTGGTAATCTTCAGATTTCATGATGCCTTGCACACAGTCAAGGCACCAAGTGCCAGAGGCAGTAAAACGACCCCAAAACCTCCACCATTTTATTGTTGGTACTGTGTTCTTTTCTTTGTAGGCCTCATAATGTTTTCATTAAACAGTAGAATGATGTGCTTTACCAAAAAGCTCTATCTTGGTCTCATCTATCCAGAAGAACTTTTTCTAGAAGAATTTTGGCTTACTCACATACATTTTGGCAGACTACAGTCTACAGTGGTATTGAAAGTATTCAGACCTCTTTAAATTTTTCACTCTTTGTTTCATTGCAGCCATTTGCTATAAGCAAAAAAAGTTCATTTTATTTCTCATTAATGTACACTCAGCATCCCTTTTTGACAGAAATATAGATATTTTTGCAAATTTAAGAAAAAAGAAAAACTGAAATATCACATGGTCATAAGTATTCAGACCCTTTGCTCAGTATTGAGTACTGTAGAAGCACCCTTTTGAGCTAGTACAGCCACGAGTCTTCTTGGGAATGATGCAACAAGTTTTTCCACATCTGGATTTGGGGATCCTCTGCCATTCTTCCTTGCAAATCCTCTCCGGTTCCGTCAGGTTGGATGGTGAACGTTGGTGGACAGCCATTTTCAGGTCTCTCCAGAGATGCTCAATTGGGTTGAGGTAAGGGCTCTGGCTGAGCCAGTCAAGAATGGTCACAGAGTTGTTCCAAAGCCACTCCTTTGTTATTTTAGCTGTGTGCTTAGGGTCATTGTATTGTTGGAAGGTGAACCTTCGGCCCAGTCTGAGGTCCAGAGCACTCTGGAAGAGATTTTCTTCCAGGATATCTCTGTACTTGGCCTCATTCATCTTCCCTTCAATTGCAAACAGTCATCCTGTCCCTGCAGCTGAAAAACACCCCCATAGCATGATGCTGCCACCACCATGTTTCACTGTTGGGATTGTATTGGGCAGGTGATGAGCAATGCTGGTTTTCTCCACACATACCGCTAAGAATTAACGCCAAAAAGTTCAATCTTCATTTCATCAGACCAGAGAATCTTATTTCTCATAGTCTGGGAGTCCTTCATGTGTTTTTTGGCAAACTCTATGCGGGCTTTCATATGTCTTGCACTGAGAAGAGGCTTCCTTCAGGCCACTCTGCCATAAAGCCCCAACTGGTGGAGGGCTACAGTGATAGTTGACTTTGTGGAACTTTCTCCCATCTTCCTACTGCATCTCTGGAGATCAGCCACAGTGATCTTTGGGTTTTTCTCTACCTCCCTCACCAAGGCTATTATCCCACGATTGCTCAGTTTGGCTGGATGGCCAGGTCTAGGAAGAGTTCTGGTCGTCCCAAGCTTCTTCCATTTAAGGATTATGGAGGCCACTGTGCTCTTAGGAACTTTGAGTGCTGCAGAAATTCTTTTGTAACCTTGGCCACATCTGTGCATTGCCACAATTCTGTCTCTGAGCTCCTTGGGCAGTTCCTTTGACCTCATGATTCTCATTTGCTCTGACATGCACTGTGAGCTGTGAGGTCTTATATAGACAGGTGTGTGCCTTTACTAATCAAGTCCAATCAGTTTAATTAAACACAGCTGGACTCCAATGAAGGAGTAAAACCATCTCAAGGAGGAAGGAAATGGACAGCATGTGAGTTAAATGAATATCACAGCAAAGGGTCTGAATACTTATGACCATGTGATATATCAGTTTTTCTTTTTTAATAAATTTGCAAAAATATCTACATTTCTGTTTTTTTCTGTCAAGATGGGGTGCTGAGTGTACATTAATGAGAAATAAAATGAACTTTTTTGCTTTTAGCAAATGGCTGCAATGAAACAAAGAGTGAAAAATTTAAAGTGGTCTGAATACTTTCTGTACCTACTGTATATTTTGTATGGCTCTGTGTCAGCAGTGGGGTCCTCCTGGCTCTCCTGCCATAGCATTTCATTTCAGCCATACTTCGACTGCTAGTTTACGCTGACACTGATGCACCCTGAGCCTGCAGGACAGCATGAATTTCTTCGGAACTTGATTGGGGCTGCTTATCCACCATCCGGACTATCCTGCATTGCAACCTTTCATCAATTTTTCTCTTCCGTCCACGTCCAGGTAGATTATCTACAGTGCCATGGGTTGTAAATTTCTTGATTGTATGTTGCGCACTGTGGACAAAGGAACATCAAGATCTCTGGAGATGGAATTGTAACCTTGAGATTTTTGATATTTTCCACAATTTTGGTTCTCAAGTCCTCAGACAGTTCTCTTCTCCTCTCTCTGTTCTCCATACTTAGTGTGACACACAGACACACAATGCAAAGTCAACTTCTCTCCTTTTTATCTGGTTTCAGGTGTGATTTTTAGATTGCCCACACCTGTTATTTGCCACATGTGAGTTTGAACGAGCATCACATGCTTGAAACAAAGATATTTACCCACAGTTTTGAAAAGATGCCAAAAATTTTGTACGGCCCATTTTTGGATTTTTGTGTGAAATTATGTCCAATTTGTCTTTTTTTCTCAGTTTTTTTGTGTAGTTCCAATACACACAAAGGAAATAAACATGTGTATAAGAAAACCTGTATAATTGCAATCATTTTCTGGACAAATTTCAGGGGTGTCAACACTTATGGCTATGACTGTAGTTTGTTCTGTTGGCTCATATGTTTGCTTGCAAATTATACTTATTAAAATCTGATGAATAGGAAATGTGACTTTTTTCTTATAATTGGCTAAAAAAATATTTTTGGACTGCTTTTAATATGCAATTGTGAATTAATTTTACTTTTGTTTATCTGCTTCCTATGGTATACTGTCTAAGCTTGGCCTTTTATATGATTGTTGATTAACTAAATAAACTGACTTGGGGATTCTCTTTCTAGTTGTTGAAATTTGTTTGATGACATGCAGAGATTAATTTTGCTTCTGATGGGAACTTAAACAACAAACATCTGGTGTGCTTTTTGAACACCAATAGAATGAGACATACCAGATTATTTGTCCAATTGGTAAATTCTGTTGAACAATACGTATCCTTTGCCTCTTAATAAATGCTTGTTAATTGAATCACATAATACAAAGACTACACAGTTTATCCCCTATATTTCTCCTATATTTGGAGTAAATTGGCCCATGATTTTAAGATATGAATTTAAGAACCTTACTGAGGTAAGTGCTAATGTACATGTGCTATATTATAGATCTATCTTGTATGGATTGGTAATACAACACCTATAGCCTTCTAGTCCATACTGTCCCTCTGCATGCCTCCAGTTTTGTAGGCAGGAAATTAAAGAAATACATTGGCCATTACATTCCATAGTTCATAGGTATTCACCCTATTGATTCTCCAGTAGGCTCCAAAGGATGGCACCTGTATGGACGTCATGTAACGCCATATAAAGTGCTTTCCATGCCATGCAAGATCTTCCTGTTGCTTGGGAGGAGGCAGGTGAAAGTTCAGACTATGTCAGTATTCCTGGGAGGGGTATTGAGCAAGAAGGAGATCTTGTCATGATGCTTAGCCACCACAAACTGGGGTGGATAGGGGTTGGGAAACCCTCATTCTGGAGATAGAAGGTTCAACCAAATCTATTAGACATTTATGACATAATCTGTGGATATGTCATAAATGTCTAGGATAGGAATACCCCTTTAAAACCTGTTCTCAAAAATGCAGACAGCAGGCCTACAAAAATCCCAACAGAATGTAGAAAATCCCAAGTCATATCTGCTTATGATATGTCATTCTAGACATACTTCTATATGTATGACTGGTACATCATATTGCATATTGATAGAAGTGTTAGTGATAGGTCATCTTGGGATATTTGTACATGTTACCATTGACATACTAATGATATAATGTATAATAACATCATATTCAACACCATTCAACAAAGTCCAGTTTCCTTGATCCTGTCTTTAGGATGCTATGGGAAAATATATATATGTTTTAAATACCCAAATTCTCTCGAAATAGTGTTACTGTCGTCATCACAGCAAATTTTGCATAAGTCCATAAGAGTTCTCACATAAAAATCAAAGCAGCCTTATTCAGAGTGGGGGAAAGTCAAGGAGAAGTAATGCAATATTAATAGATTCAAGAATTTTGCAGGGCACCTACATGTTTGGGAAGATTGCTAACAATGTAAAACTCAGAGCACATATCTAATTCTCTAACTTTTTATACTGTACTTGGGCAGAGACGTAGCTAGCGGGGGGGGGGGGGGCAGGGGAGGCGGTTTCCCCCACACATCAACTGCATCGCCGTCTGCATGACACCGATACAGTTGAAATACATAGAGAAGGAAGCCTCTCTACTCGTACGTAGCTCGTAAGCCAAAAGCCACTTAAGGCCTGTGGCCTACGAGCTGCCCTAAGACGTCTGCGTCCTGGCACAGACGTTTGCACGATGACGTCACTGTCCTGCGCCGTCCGCGCCAGGACGCAGGTCCTGCTTCTTCAGTAAGCGGCGGCAGTGTTGGCGGCTGAGGCTCCTCCTCAGGAGATCGGTGGTAGGTAAGTGTCATCAATTTTTTTTTTTTTAACTCACTTTGGGCATTTTAATTGGGGTGGGGGATGGGGGTAATACATATAAGAAGTCATTTGGGAATTTAGCAAGATAAGAGGCTATAACTAATATAAGGGGTATTAGGGGGCTTTACTAAAAGAGGATATAAATTATAGTGGAAGGTCAGTGGGGGCTGTATGAATGTAAGGGGAGATAATATTAGGGGGCATTGGGGCAGTAATAAAGGGGTTTTTCTAGGGAATAATAAAGTTTACTGGTAAGGATTATATTAGGCAAATTGGAGAGGAGGCGGGGAAGGTGAAACATTAAAAAAAAAAAAAAAAAAAAAAAACTCACTTGTTCCCGGGCTACCGATGTCCACAGTCCTCTGCTGCTGTCTGTTCAGGCACACATACGCCGCTTCCCTGCCACAAGTCCTGCACTGCACGTGATTGGCTTCAGCAGTGGCTGGAAAAAACTCGGTGATGTCACTCATATACATGACTGGGTCCTTTCCTGCCAACGCTGAGGCCACTGATGGCCTCAGCAGTCACGTATGGCACGTGTCTGAACACACAGTGGCAGCAGACAGAGCACTGGGGATAGGTAAAGCTAGGTTCACACTAGCGCTCGGTTTCCGTTTATCGGGTCCACTTGGGGGACCCGAAAACGGAAACCCAATCCGCTTGTAAAGCGGTTACCTGCAGACCCCATAGACTATAATGGGGTCTGCTGGGTTTCTGCCTGAAAAATGCGGAGAAAAAAAGTCCTGCTTGCAGGACTTTTCTTAACACATTTTTCAAACGGAATGGGGGACAGAATCCCTCAACGGGGTTCAAGTGCTGGTGTGTACCCAGCCTTAGTATGATTTTTTATCACCTACTCCACCTCCACTGTGATTTGTCCACTTCCTGGACAACCCCTTTAAAGCGGACCTTTCATGTCCTCATGAACCTGTGATTTTATATACCGCTAGAAAGCCGACAGTTGGCTTTCCCATTATGTGCCCCGGTGGAGGAGATATTGGTGCCGTTAGTTTCGGCACCGATCTCTCCCCACTGTCAAAAGGGCGTTCCTGATAGTCTAATGTCATTGCTAGGCTGTGAGGAACGCCGCCCCCTGACAGTACTCTAACATAGCCTTGTACTGTCAGAGAGGGCATTCCTTACTTCCCTGCGATGACGCTGAGCTTTGAGTAAGGCCCCCTCCCCAAGTACAAGTCTTGGGGGTGCATTCCTCACAGCCCAGCGATGACGCTAGACTGTCAGGAACGTCCTTCTAATGATGGGGAGAGATCGGTACCGAAACCAATGGCACCGATACTCCCCACCGGCACATAACAGGAAAGCCAACAGTGCGCTGAAATCAGTGCACTGTCAGCTTTCTAGTGGTATATAAAACCGCATGTGCATGAGGACATGAAAGGTTGTCTTTAATACAAAGGGGTTATTAATAGGCATTATTAATCCAGAGGGGCATTTATGTAAGAGGGCATAATTTATATAAGGAGACATAAGAAGGTATAATTAATAATAGGGGAAATGGGCAATATTAATTTTAGGTGGCACTCGGGCATTGATTTAAGGGGGTACACAGGGCATTATTAATTAGGGGGAATTATTCATTGAGGGGCACATAGGAGCATTATTAAATTAAAGGAACATGGGGTTATTATTCATTTCCAGGGGATTTTATATCATATATTTTATAATTGGGGTATCAGCAGGATGGAGATTTTATGTAGTTGAGGACAGTGTGGGTCGGGTGCCTGGTAAAGTGAGGAGCCAAAGATGTCTGTGTTACAAACTTTACAGTCACAGCTGGAAGAAGTGGTCATGGTGGTCCAGATGGAAGAGACAATAAATGTAAACCGTCAGAGACGTCACCTGTAAGTCACAACAGTGTTCCTGTATTTACCTGTGTACTGTATTTACCTAACTGGTCTTCACAGCCCTGTGTAGAACCACTATCTACCACTATACAGTCACTGTATAGTGATAATGTTGGTATACCTGAGTTGGGGGCCCATTTGGACGTGTTCGCCCCCCCTGGGATGAACCCCTAGCTACGTCTCTGACTTGGGTAAAGTATTATGCAAATGTCTGTATTACAGATCTGAGTTGACAAACAATATTAAAGCAGTATATTTAGTCAACTATGGTCAATACTTTGACGTCTTACAGAAAAAAACAGAGGATTATTTACTCACTGATTCATTCAAAATCTGTGAGAAAAATTTGTGACATGTGGATATGCCCTTAAGATATGGCCCATAAACTCCAATCTCACTCAAAGTGATGGCTAAGGTTTATGTAAAATATTCATAAGACTTATGGATTTAGGGATGCAAACCTTATATCTGAATTGACATATTCCATATCAGGAACAGCCTTAAACAATTGTCACCAAGATCAATACTTGACAACCAAATATAAGAATATAGTATTTACTGTTATCTCTGTTATTAACTTGTGACCACAACATAAAATCTCTACAAATACACATATATCCATAATATACTTTAAATGTGAACAGAAGTTTCATTATAAGCTGTTACTCACAAATATGTAAAACTTCCAGAAAAATGTAAAAGAAAATAATAGTTTTAATGCTACATCATTAATGGCAAAATATTAATATCTAGAAGTCGCTAATACAATATGTTAACAATTTATTTATAGACATTTTTTTTATTTATTAAGGCATGCAGGTAAAAAGTAAGCTAAGAAAACATTGAGTGCATTTTTCCATCATATAGCTTTTATTCTTTAATGTATACACATAAGATATACATATGCTCTCTGCAGCAAACTCTAAGGGTATACCATATTGCCAAAGTCTTGGTAATATATTCATATTCATTGCTGTGCAAAAAAAATTGGTCTATGCCAGCATGACCATAAAAGCTACTGCAGTTACTATAGTGTAATATATATAAACTAGATGTCACTTTCTATACATATCTAGGAAAGCTTAAGTTGCTCTGTATTGTTGATGCAGAACAGGATGCTTAACTTCCAGAAGAAAGGTAACGTAACAATGTCTAAAGTAAAACAACAGGTAACAAATCATATCATAACATTTTGTGCCACATGAAGTCATATTAAATTTATGTAGGATTGCTAGATACCCAATGAACCTGCCACCCTGTTAAAGTACAGTACCTGATGTTTACCCAATCAAAACCACACACAGCACATAGCCAAAACCAATGACAATGGTTACAATTTGATGGCTTACCTTCTCCGCATACTTGAACTTGACATAAAACCAGCTGGACTTAATCATTGTGTCCCAAACTGATCTGGAAAGTTTGCAGAGTAGTGATCCAATGAATAGTTAATGCTTATGATGAGTTGTTTCTTAGTATGTGATAGAGCTACACACAAGAAGGGGACATAGCCTTCAGATTCCTCCTAGCTGCCCACTAAGCCCTGCTGCGATCTCACTCTCTTCCTCCAGTGTGAATGCTCTGTGCTGTGTTTCTCCGTCTGCTTGGCTGCCTGACAGGAGAATTCCTCAAATGGACTTCAGCAGCATTCATCACAAATGGCACATGTCAGTAAGCCAGGAGGAGGCTGGCTTCAGACCTGGCAGCATCTCATGAGAACGACCTCCCTCCAGTTAGATGAATAATGAATTCCTTCACTTCCCTCCAGACACGGATTAACACCTGGCTAAACATTATTCTGACAACATGCTGCCCAGTCAGGGATCGCAGCGAGAAAAGATTAACTCTTATAAGCCTTAATAATGGCCTGTGCTGCTCGCATTCTGTCCACCTGTGAAAAAGGAGACTGGTGAAGGAAAACTGTGGTGACATAAAAAAAGCTGCCTTTGTAGATAGGAATATAAGAGTTAAGATTTACAGGATACTTGTTAAACAGCAAAAATTAAATTTTAGTTATGACGTGTCAGTGTCTAATAGTTTAAAGAGAAAAATAGGAATAAAAAGTACTATACTTGAAGAAAAAATATTTTGTCAATCTATTTTGTAAACATAAATTGTTTTTCGTCTCTTCTGTCAATATGTTACATGTTTTTGCTATTTTAAGGAAAGTGGGATAAAAGCTAATTCTCAAACTACTGACGTTAAGTTGACACCTGCATTCGGGTTTCCATTCGGGGAGTCCGCTCGGGGACCCCTGACGGAAATCTAATCTGCTTAAAAAAGCGGTTGTCTACGGAAACCCATGGACCCCATAGACTATAAAGGGGTCCGCCGGGTTTCCACCTGAAAAGGGGCGAAAAATGCAAAGAGAAAAGTGCTTCTTGCAGCGCTTTTCTCTCTGCATTTTTCAAGCGAAATGGGGATTGGAATGCCCCAGCAGAGTGCAAGCGCAGGTGTGAACCTAGCCTTAATGGAAAATTTGCTTATAAGTGTACTTTCTTACTATATAACTAAAGCTGTTCACATCTGCCCTGGAGTCTCCGTTTGCAGACTCTGTTGCAGTGACCACTGAAAATCGCCAGCTGAAAAAGTGCTGAAAGTCCAACTTTTTCTTATGGCAGTTTCAGTTTAAAACAACGGACACCCAACAGATCCCATTATAGTCAATGGGGTCCATTGGGCACCGTTGGTGTCTGCTGTTTTAGCGGTCTGTAAACTAAGCTAAGCTATCCCAGATATTGTTACAGTATAACTAAGAAACTGATGAATATTGTAGATTTGTAGTTTTGATGTACAGAATCAAAATTATATATGGCTAATTCATATTACTATTGATATCACAGTACATAATGTTTCCCTCAGAATACAATGGAGGGAAATTAAGACTGGCTTTTTCTATGCTAGTCCTTATCCATTATTCCACTGGCATGAGATGTGCTAGAATTATTAAGAAGCTCCATCCTCTTAATAAGTCATCTGCATCTCGGCAGTCCCAAGTCCAGAATTGAAATCTATGACAGCTAGCTGGCATAGCTTTCAACTATAACTCAAACTAGCTTTCTGGCCTGAGATATAGTAAGTCTGACTGGCCAAGATGTCTTCATCCTAGCCAGCATTGCTCCTTGCAAGTAAACATATTGTTTTCCACTGGAAAGACACAAACCGCCATACTATATCTAAATATAATGTTTCCTTGGCAATCATACAATAGCTAGTCTATCACTTGCCATCACAGAAATCTCCAATGTGTGTCATACAAATTTTAGAGTAAACTGCATATCACTATGTAGTGCTGATGATAGAAGGGTTGGCACATCACTAGTCAAGTATAACACTGATATATCCAACAAAGGTTTGGCAAGAGACCATGAAACAGGTACATGGAAGCATAGTGTGAGTATTTTTCATTTTTAGTGATATGAAGAAAAGGGTTTAAAAAGAAATATTTTCTAAGTAATCTGACTCAGGACTGACATTACTCAACCACTGTGAAAATATCCACCAGCAATGACTAAATAGCTACTTCACAGTATATGCAGAAATACTGTAATAGAAAGGTGGAATTCGGAATTACTTCTATTATATAGAAAAGCAATCCAGCACAAAAGTCTGTAAGATCTAATTAACATGGACGACTATCGTATCATGTAAACTTCAGAGATTAATGAGGTGGAGGAGACGGCTCACTCAGATCTTTATTTTAACAACCATCATTGTGAGCAATCTGTTCAAAAATAAGGTTTTTACATGTAATTCCTTCTGGATACGTAAAAAAAAAATCCTAATGAGCAATTAATAACAGGGTAGTATCTGGAAACAGATGTTTTATATTGTCAGAGTCGTTACAAGTATGGATATTGTTTCATATAATTTAGTATATTATGCAGGAGGGCCTTGCCAATTCTATCGTGTAAAACAGCATCACATTTGTCCTTAATGGAAGATTTGAGACTCATTTCAGCAGGACAATATAATGAGTGGAAAATAAACATTACCCTTGGATACATGAAAGTAATCCACACACAGTACAAAACCCCGCTCAATAGTTTTCTGTAAAATAGAGCAATCAATCTCGCAGTAGTTTGTGTTCCTTTTATATTAAACTACATATCTTGACAACAAATGTTTTTAAATATAAAATATCTAAAATTATTCCAGAGATTGCCAAAATAATTCACAGCCATCGTATTTTTCAGTCCAGGAAGGCCACAACATAGCCATGGCATGGTTAAATGAATGTCCACATGATACCTGAAAATGTGCTCAAATAATACTTCAGTCTAACATAGTGCTACAACTAATACAGTTATCTAGCTTTAAAATATCATAATTTCTCTATGCAGGACTCAGATAATGCTGCCAGAGAGAGTCCTAATACTGTAATATAATCATCTATGGTAGTAACAATGAAATAGAAGCAGCCATATTGGTTCCAACAGCACAACAGTGCCAGCAATAGCGCCTATACAATAGTGCCATGCATTTTACTGATACAAAGGTGAACCCTACATTATAATATCTATGTTCAGGTATCTATCTATCTATCTATCTATCTATCTATCTAAAACACTTAATATTTAGAGTAGCACCAAGTAAGAGTTCAAATATGGGTGCAAATCTATAGGGTCCAGCAGTTGATGCCTCCAGTAATAATCAAAAAAAAAGGCAGCACGCCAATGTAGTGAAAAAGGACTGATGTGAATTTATTCCAAGAACTACATTTTGGTCCTAGGAATGTTGGACCTTTCTCAACACTCCTAGGACCGAAATGTAGTTCTTGATATAAATTCACATCAGTTCTTTTTCACTACTTTGGAGTGCTGCAATTTTTTTTAATCTATCTATCTATCTATCTATCTATCTATCTATCTATCTATCGACAGTATCTGTCCCTCTATTTGACATGAACAAACGACTTTGCCACCCGTAAATTATTTTTATTCTTTGAGATCTCTTCAGGCCCCAGATTATAATAATCAGAGGCCACAGAATGTACACAAAAATAAAAAAAAAGTTTTTCTTGGGCCTCGTTGTGGCATCCAAACTTCTCTTGGTGGGTTCTGACTTTCCCTCTGACGTCATCTACCCCGGGTCACTGCTGAGGCCTGTGAATGAGCCTTAGCAGTTATGTTGGGGACCTCAACGTCAAGACCCTGTGACACTGTATCATCAAAGCGTCTTGCCGTCGACTCCGCACCTTATGTGAGTATAGTGAGTACATATTGCAGTCCTATATTTTCAGTATTTGGCACTTCTGTGTAGGTATTTTTTACTGTATAGTGGTATTAATGTGATGCTGTTAAGGAGATATGTTGTGCTGCAGTGTTGTATTTAGTGTTGCTATTATCTTTGCTTTACTCGTATTTGCTTGGCACTGCTAAGGATGGTATGTGTGCTGCATGGTGGCAATTGTTTTGCTATACATGATAGTATTTCTTTGCTGGTGTGCGCCTTGCCCTCACTATAGATTGGCTGACAAGGCCCGAGTAGAAAGAGTTTTAGAAGACCTGGCTTAATATGTCTTATATTCTTATAACCATGCACTGAGCCATGAGATCACGGTCTACTATACTAAAGCGTATCTGTGGCAAAAAAAGGTCTAAAAACAAAAGAAGATTGCATTTTCCAAGCTGGGTATTTGGTTACTTAGAGCAAAAAGTTCATATTGTGACTGCATTTCTAATGAAAACTGCCCTGGCTAGGCCTCGAACTCATAACTCATGACTTAATGCAAGATGTCTTGGATTTACTAGTCTGATTAGAGCTAACCTCTTGAGGTAAAAACCTGGCTGTGCACAGATGTTTAATGGAAATAGTCTTAATTGAGTCATTGGGCCAGGCAAACCCTGACTTGAATAGGTAGAAATTTTAAATACCTCTTAGGGGTGATGTAACTTTAGCTGCCCTAATTTGTGGTTAAGTGAGAAGGGAATAACGGTACAGGTTACCCTGGCACTGACCAAATATCTTTTAGCAACGATCAGGAGTTTATTTTTTAGTTTGTACTCCATGGTATCACTCATAGAATTTGATTATCAAGAATAGTAGCAGCACATCGGTATAGTTGGAGTCCATTCAGGGAGGTTCTGAATTTTGTGTACAGAAACGGTGCACCACTGGCAAGGGTGTGGGTTAATTAAGTACATCAGGCCTGTGGGTGGTATACTGACACGAAAGGGCCACCTAGATACTGATAATGAGTGGGAGCAGATCTATACATTAACGATATATAATATTAGGGGGAATATTCTATGAATTATCCGTGGATCGGGGCAAGTAGGTAATCCAGTATTTAGGAATCTCCCGGGGGTACAAACGTACGATACTGCTGATCGTTTTTTATGTTAGTAGATGTCCATCTTTATTTATTTTATTTAATTGAACTAAATGTTAAGTTTTATTTATAATTAATTACACCATTCAGTATCTGTGAAATATACTCAGTATGCAGTACACACATTCAGTGTCCAGTATCACACGGGATATGGTTGTTATATACACATACCTCCCAACTTTCAAAGGACAGAAAATATGCGGCGCAGCAAATTTAGCTCCACCCACCTCGATGTTGACTCCGCCCATTCTAATCTATTTTTTAATGCTCCTACAGTCACCCTAACATTATATGCCCCCACATTATAATGGTCCCCTCCAATTTCCCCACAGTACTAAGTCCCTCTCCTCGTGCCCCAATTTAAACTGGCAGAAACTAGAGGGGGACATTAAACTGGGGCAGCTGGAGGCGGACATTAAACTTTGGGGCAGCTGGAGGGTGACATTAAACAATGGGGGTAGTTGGAGGGGGACATTAAACTGGGGGCAACTAGAGGCAGACATGTCCCCCTCCAGCTACCCCTCATGGCTTAATGTCCTCCTCCAGTTGCCCCAGTTTAATGTCACCCTCCATCTGCCCCCCCCAGTTTTATGTCCCCCCTTCCATCTGCCCCCAGTTTAATGTCCCCTTCATCTGCCACCAGCTTAATGCCCCCTTCATCTGCCCCCAGTTTAATGTCCCCCTTTATCTGCCACCAATTTAATGTTCCCCCTTCATGTCACCAGCTTAATGCCCCTCTTCATCTGGCCCCAGTTTAATTGCCCCCTCCATCTACCACCAATTTAATGTCCCCCTTTATCTGCCACCAGCTTAATGTCCCCCTTTATTTGCCAATAGTTTAATTGCCCCCTTAATCTGCCTTCAGTTTAATTGCCCATTCATCTGTCCCCAGTTTAAATGCCCCCTTCATCTGCCTTCAGTTTAACTGCCCCCTATATCTGCCCACAGTTCCCCCCTCTTGCTCACACATGCTCTCTTCTCTCCTACTTATCTTCGATCATTCTCTGTTCCCAGGTTAATGCTTAACATCACAGTGTGTCCCTCAGTATCCAGAATAACTCCTCCCACACAAGAGTTTGATCACATTTTCATGACGTCATCAAAGGTCCTTTAGCCATTAGGATTTAGCTTCTACCATTTAGCCTTTACCCTACCCTAATAAAGTTTGTTAACAGCAAAACACTTCAGGGGAATAGCGGGACAAACTGTAAGCTATGCAGGACCACGGGACAGCAGTGTAAAATCACACTGGATATGGTTGTTATATACACACACTCAGCATGCAGTATACACACTCAGTGTGCAGTATCACACTGGATATACTTATATACACACACTCTGTATGAAGTATCATGTATGATATGCTTACATACACACACTCACCATGTAGTATCACACATGACTAATTAATATAAACACACTCAGTATGCTATATCACACATAGTTATCTTTAGATACAGTGCCTTAGTAGACAGTATAACAATCAACACTGATAAGCTACCAGGCCACTGTACAGTGTCCAGAACTGATATCAGATGTCCCTGATGATACACATAATTTATTGAGCAGCCTGCTTCTGGCTCTGTGAACTGTACAGAGTCCGCAATCCAGGTAGTTGATCAGTAGGGGTACAGATGTCAGATCCCCACTTTTCTGATATTGATGAACTATCCTAAGTATAGGCCACCAATATCAGGTCTTGGACAACCCATTTAAGCCACATGCAATATAGTCATAGTCATAATTTGTATCATTAATATAAGATTTGAATTAATATATGAATTGTAACAGTAGGAATTAAATTTAAATGCAAATTTATTTGCATTTTTTTCAAGATACAGTTTATTTTCAGGGGGAAATAGAGGGATAATTTCCATTGTTGATTTTTAATTACATAAATTTTCCTCTTAAAATTAGGTTGCAATATTTAATATTCTCTGACAAGTATCTTGCTTCCCACACACATCTAATTACTGTCTCTATTCTGCCTTTGTGCATCAATTATGGTAATGGCTAGTGAATAACATTTGCATTCTGGGAATTGTCTAGCTACAGAATGCATTAAAAGCAATGCCCCTGTAAAATTGTTTTAAATCTCTTTATCGGATGTCTCCATCTACAAGACTGCAATTACTGATGTTGTAATAGAACATTCTGGATGAATATCATAAGTAGGTAAAATAGACATAACCTTGTTTTTTTCATTGTACAAATATATTACATTACTGGCATGACGGCAGTTCATATTAACTAACATGAAAACGGTTACAGAAGTTGCCCCCACAGTATGTTTTTACTACATAAATAATAGTAGTATTTCCTCACAGACAGAAGGTTACATTTTACATTACAAACTTGACTGTACCCGGCAAACACAAAATGTCTTGGAGGGGTCATGCAAGTTCTTTTCAAAATCACAATCTAATGTTGTCAAATTTATAAACGAAAATCAATACACCAAGTAAAATCTCACTGGTCAATCAATACATCAGTATTAGTCATATGCGATGAAAAGGACTATTCAGTTCAATGGAAACTACTTATCAAAAGATTCCCATTTTAATTAAATTACTATATTTTATGATTAGTATGATTAGTATTACTATTAGTAATTTTAAGACAAATGGGACAAATATGTCTGTAAATATGGTGTATTCAATTAAAAGCACTGATGAAATGGGAGTCCTAGGTCTAGCAACCAAGATTGTAAAGGCAGATGAATAAAAGAAACCACAAATGTACTGTACACAGATCAAATAGGCCATCGCTAAAAGTGATGGAGAAAATTGGTAGACGTATTGATACGTGTTATGTGTTCTGTCTTCTTACACATTCTCTCAGTGTGCAGTCTGACATACAGCATAAACCTTCTCTGTCTTCCAAATAAACAGACTGTTTTTTCTGTAGTCTAACAATCTATTGGTCAACAGGTTGTGAATATGGTAATGTGATGATGATAATGATGTGATGATATTGATATGATATGGTAAAACAGATATGCTTGCACAAGGATAATGGAGCTTAAGTGTGGAGTAGTGCAAGAGATGGCATCCCAATGTCTTGTGGGCAGGTTTCTTGCTCCCAGAATGCCTTGCTTTACCCAGAGTGCATTGTAGCTCCCATAATGCAATAGCTTTATAAGGGGAATTCAACAGGTAATGTAACTGATAGACCACTACATGGTGCTATAACCTAATTAGAATATACATTAACAAAGTATGTAAAATGAGATGACAACACTTTTAACATCAGATTCTGATCCATTGGGCAGAACACACTGCATGACTCTTAGGGCCGGTTCACATCTGCGTTCATGTTTCCTGCGGAAACCGAGCGGAAACCACACAGACCCCATTATAGTCTATGGGGTCTGCAGGTTTCCTTAGGTAAACCGCTTTTCTATGCATATAGGAAACCGAACGCAGATGTGAACCGCCCCTTAGGCTCTACACACATTACATGATACCTCCAGACACAGAGTGCATTTGGATGGCAAAGTATGGAGATAAACCTTTGTAATTTGACAACTGAGATCATGCCACAATTGTTCATATACTGTAAACCAAGCAATAAAACTTTGTATGCGTTCCTATAAATTGAGGGACACGTGTACATAAAGTTAGAGAAGGGTTCCATAGACAGCTGCCATATACTATTATATATTATATATATAGTGTTGAGCGAACCCGTCGAAGTTCGGGTTCGACGTGTTTCGTCAAATTTTGCCCAAAAGTTCAGTTAGGGTAGCCGAACTTGAATCAAACCCAAACCCCATTGAAATCAATGGGGAGCTGAACTTTGTGATCCAAAAATGGCTGTAAAACTTTTTTTTTTTTTTTTTTTTTTTTTTAGTGATATCGCACTATGGGACCTGAGCCAGCGATACAATGATGCATAGGCTGATGCAGATGCATAGGCTGACTTCCACTCTTCTTGGCAGGATCAACCAGGTACTGGGGGCTCCTAGCAGCCTGGGGTCACTGGCCAGACCCCAGGCTGCAGAAGATACATATAGGCACCCCCCCGATCTCGCCGCGGGGGGGTGCCGAGGGGGATATTTGGCATGTTTGACCGCGACATCCATGTTGCAGTGGGAGCCTGGCTGTCAGATACAGCTGGGCTCCCAAGATGATCTCACGGGCTCTGCTTCTGAGCACACTGGATCACCAACATGTACATGTACGTGGAGATGTGGTAACTACCCACATTCTACCACGTACATATACATGACAATGCGTGAAGGGTTAAAGCTGGTTGATTGGCTGCTCAGCAGTCAATCAACCAGCTTTAGGGATGAGCTGAACCCGGACCTAAACTTCAGCGCTGACGTTCAGGGTCTGGGTTGGGTTCGGGTACTCGAATATACGGCATATATATATATATATATATATATATATATATATATATATACAGTGGGGAAAAAAGTATTTAGTCAGCCACCAATCGCGCAAGTTCTCCCACTTAAAAAAATGAGAGAGGCCTGTAATTGACATCAGAAATATTGCTTGTTTGTTGGTGACCAAATACTTATTTTCCACCATAATTTGCAAATAAATTCTTAAAAATTCAGACAATGTGATTTTCTAGATATGTTTTCTCATTTTGTCTCTCATAGTTGAAGTCTACCTATGATGTCAATTACAGGCCTCTCTCATCTTTTTAAGGAGGAGAACTTGCACAATTGGTGTATGACTGAAAACTTTTTTTTTTCCACTGTATTATATGGCTGCTATATACTATTGTGTACAACCTGAAGATTATAGGGGGTTGCAATATTCCCTTAGTATTTTTAATATTAAATATTAGAACTATTTGCCAGCATAATGATTGAAGACAAAGGTGATGTGACTACAATATTTAAAGGGTTTTTCCAGGGACTTTAAGAAATTACTTTAAGAGCATGAAATCTGCACCTGTTGAATCATTCCCTGTTCCTGAATTGTCTCCGGTTGTTTTACTGCAGGGGTAACATGGTGTACATCCCTTGCCGCTGTGATCATTGACTAGATGTAGCAATCACTTGGATGTACGGCACATTACCACTGCAGGTAAACATACTGACGGACTGCCAAAGCAGGATTTAGCAGTTAAGTAATAGTAATAGATTTTTGTGTTCTGCTTGTACAGTAGCTCAAACAAACCCTTCTAGGTTGGGGCATCTTAAGATGAACACACTGATGAATTTCTATCAGGGAAATTCAGCAGTGTATTTTACTAAAAGCCACCACAAAAACCAGCTACAGGAAATGTCATGGCCTCCCAATTTTTTCTGTCTTTGAATTCCACGTTTGAAAGCCGTTGGCAAAACCTGAAGCAATACTGGACATAGTGCTGTTTTGTTTTTCAGCATGTTGTTGTGATGTGGAGAAACCTTATTCACTATCCTGATTTTATAGATTGCAGTGATTTATCTGTTGGGGAGTATGTGGCAGCTAACCTACTGCAAGTACATCCAGTGTGAGCACGGCCTAAAGTAGTTCTCCTACAAATGACATTTATTTCCTATTCATAGGATAGCTGATAAATGTAAGAGCTCTGTGGACCAGCTGGAACACCCACTAATCACTAAACTCAAGGGTAATGTGAATAGAACCTTAATGTTTTTTAGCCACAGACTAGTTAATACATTAAAGGGGTATTCTGATCTTGGCCAAACATGGCCAAGACGGGAATACAGCACTTTTTTTTCCCGACCCCTGGGATGGAAATTACAGAAACAGATGAACACTGCTGTTATAGAGGTAAATGGGAGTGAGAACAGTGCAGCATAGTGAGCTACATTATTACTGTAACTCCCCAAATTATGGAAACTGTGCAGGGCAGCGCTGTTCAGCTGTTCTTGTAAATCCCGCACAGTTCATGTGTCAAGTTAAACTTTGCTACTATTAGTCTTGCACAAGGGACATGTTCTTACAAATCTGTTAGCCCTGAAGAGACGTTATGGGGTTCAACTGAGTATGCTACCCCTACCTTTTGGACACTGTATGTTTGTTGTTTTCTCTTTGTGTTTGTGGTTATCTCTTACTCCCATGGCTGCAGGCTCAAACAAGCTCAAGCTCAAAGTAGGAGCAATCCACAAACTTCGCCCAAGTATAGACTCAACAGTCTCTCATGTTTTAAACTCAAAATCCTATGATTCCTGTTCCCTCCTCTGCCACCATGGACTGGCTTTGCCTCTTCTCCTGAGCTCCTGGTCTCTTCTTGATCCATCTCACTTACTCCCTTTTGACTATTCTTGAGTTATGTCAATGTATGACTGCCTCTGCAGTTTTTGTTATCTAAGATTTGAAACAATTTTAAATAAAATACAAATATGAAAGTTAAACTTTACTGCATCATGTATTTACACAATACATTTTGGTTTGGTTTGATTTTTTTTTTAATTACATAATTTCATGTGTGTTTTCCTAAATTCTGGCTGATAAAAACACCCACTCACTCATTCATGTATAATCTCAGAATATAAGGCACCTTCAGGTAGCCATTTAGCTCTCAGAGCCCATACTTCAGAGTCACTCATGCTTCCAGGCATGGCCTGTTTGCAATTTTCCACTCACCCACCACATTTGAAATGCAAACATCCTATGAACGCATCCTTGACTTCCTTCTCACTGCTTGTAGTGGTTTCTTTAATCTTTTAAGCTTCTGGGTCTTATCCAACAGCTGCCATTATGAGTACTTATGCAATTGAAAAAGGAAAAGGAAATATAAAGTACAGTATCTCAAGAGAAATGTTGCATCTCCTGAACTGAAAGAGCTTTCATTGATGGGTAAGCTGACATCACATCTTTATAGTGGAAAAGAAAATTGTGCCTCTTTAATGTATTATATGTATATAGTATACAGCTTCATCAACAAGAGAAAAACAGATAAGCAAGGACATTTTAACCCCCCTTTAAATGTTCTAAACATAGTGCATAGAGGCATAAATTGCAATTTTTTTACTATACTGCTTTTTATCAAAAACACTTTCATTGTGGGAGCATTTTAATAACAGCCTGTGGGGCTGCAGACACTTAAAGAGACAATATGGTGATGTTTTTTCTTGAGTCATCATATTGTCTGGAAGACCATTCCTTCAATAAAGATAGTTGTTTACTCTCAGTGTGTTTCCTTATTTTGCTTCACCTACTTAAATACGCTACATTCACAGAAAAGAAAATCTAAATCTAATGGGATACACTGATTGTCAATTAAATATAAAACTTCACTTTTATTATAATCCAATAAAATTTATATATTAATTCAGGGCACAATATAAAATCATACAAAACCGCCAAACACAGCAGTCTGCTGTAAACCGCCTAAAAGTGGCAGTATATCCTAAACCTAATATTGTTCTTAACAAGAAAAACTTGCAATAGTATATGGATAGGCAGCGTATCAGTGGCTATAGCTATAATCTCACCCTATATCTCTCCACTAACTGAACTCCCTCATCCAAATATGCATGTCAGAACATAACCTGAAATGGCGTCATGAAATAATTCAGCTAGTCACAAATTCCAGCAGGTGTATCCCCTTTTAACCCAGAGGCTACTGGCCTAATGTCACACCAACAGGGCTTGAAAGGGAAAACATCCTGTTCACTAAAACTCAGATAGAAGCCAATTCAGCAATGTTTTAAACATATAACTGATATTACTACAACCTCAAAAATAGCCCAGTGTCTCCCATTAGATTTTCTTTTCTGTGAATGTAGTTTGATATTGGGGACTTATATTGATGAGGTTCTGTGAATAATACTTAAATACACTATATGATGATAGTGTGACCTCTTTTTTCCAGCATGGATTGTTGTGTAAACAGGAGGTCTCTTTGTGCTCCCTGTGGATACAATTTGGCGCTAACATGTGGCTTAGCAATTACAGAGTCAGGATTCCTGTTCTTCTGCATTACCTCTTCTGTGACAATGCCTCTGTCCTCTCCTCTGCCTCACAACTATTATGCTCCATAAATAGGCGCCCCTCTCTCACATACAAAAATAGGCAAGTTTAACATGACTTTTAATGCATTGCTAATTGGTTTAACTCTACTTTTTTTGTATTGCTTTCAATGGTTTTTGTTGTGCGTGCAGCAATTTATCAGATTCCTGCTGAAGATAGCTACAACTCTACTGCCCATAGTTCTCCCCTCTCTCACAGTTAGGTCACCATGTCCCTATAACTTTCCCCAGCATTATCAGCAGCAGTTTGTGTGGCTTTCAAGACATGTGGTGACATCATTTTCAGAGTCTCAGGTCCTGGCAAGTAGATAGTATAGTATTATGAGCTTTGTTTTCCACAAACAGGAAACAGACATGGGTACAGTAACTAGACATGGTTGTATGTACCAGACATAGGTGACAGCATTGGCAATAGCAAATTTTTAATCTACTTCAATGGCTACTGCGTATAGCGAAAAAAAATAAGTGTTAGTTTATTGTTTTAAGATTGACGCAACATATGGCATACATGGCTGCATTTTTTGGTTGCTCTGACCCAAAGGCAAGAGTGGCTTCAAAAGGAATGAAACAGAAAAACATGCACTTATACTTGTCCTCTCTACTAAATTGACTCTGGGCTTTGACTCAAAAATTGTAGCAAATCTGCGACAAAAAAAGAAAAACGCAACTTTTCTGCAATGTGTAACCTTAGCCTAAAAGGGTTATACAGAAATGGAAAAAAGCTTACTGATTTTCTCAAGAAACAGTGCCAGATCTGTACATTGAGTATGTCTGTTTTTGCAGATGAGTTCCCTTGGAGAGAACTGAGCTGAACTGCAATACCTACAACCTCTGGTTAGATAAGGTATTGTTTTAGGGGCAAGGCAGCTATGCTTTACTAATCCTGTAAAACCTTTAATTTTTCCTATGTATGCTCTTCGGAGAGAGCTTAAAAAACATCAAATTCCCTCCATCCCTGATAATGAGTCTTGAGAGCTTTCAAAATAATAGCAGAACATTTGGAAATGGAATATTTATGCTTTTCTCTAATTCATTCTATAAATGTGGAGCTTCATCAGTTTAATCAACCCCCTGGCATAACAACTGAGATGACCTTTTTCTACTAAGAGTATTAAGTATATACATAAACATCAAGATATTCAAGGAATGAGACTGCAAATACAGAAAAATGTGCTAAACTTTGAAAATATTCACAGTTTGCTGTAGTATAACAGCACAGAGCTGCAGCAGTACCACAACTCTAAAATCAAAGCAAAACAGGTTCTTTACAGCTTTTTACTAGTTTTGCTATGATTTGTGGTTCCTAAAAGTACTTTAATAGAAAATAGTACATGTGGTTAATGGACATTTACAGCAAACAGCAAGGTAAATCTGACTTAAGGCAGTTGTTCAAGATTTTGGCCTAGGATAGGCCAAAAATATCTCATCGTTGTGAAGTCAACAGCCTACCCTGTAAGTATCAGCTTTTTGGGGGTGATTCTGGTCCTTGTAGTAAAGCTCTGTGCTCTATATAGTGGCTGCGCACGGTTACTACAGCTCACCTCCCATTGACGTCATTGGGAGCTGAGCTGCAGTAATGGCTGCTCAGAAATGTGTTGCTTTGCTGTATTTTTCATAGCAGCTGTTCTGGGTATTACAGCATTATCCCATTCCTAGAACTTTTTGCCTACATGATATAGTGCAAGAACATTCTTGGTACCAGTTCAAGCAGGGTATTTTACAATCCATTAACACCCCTGTTTTGTTATAAGGCTTTGTGTCCAGAAACTCCATGTTTCATGAATTATTGCACAGTAACGCATATTTGTATTTATTTATATACTCCTTGTAATGTAATGTAATGTTAGTATATGCTATATAATGGTGCCTACAAGAGCACACTACTCTGTCTATGTAAGAATTCTTGCAATTATGACTTTTCTCCCTATGGTGAGATTTTAGTAAAACTGTAAGACACCTTGAAGATGATGTGGTGCCATAGCCTAAAACATGACCAATGAACTCTCCAAAATTCCTTGAAACAACACACTGCAACATATTAAATGGATGTTTTTAAAACCCAATTCATCTCAATAGTATTTATAGTATTTTTGTTGTATTTTGAGCAGTGGAGAAACATCCAAATATGTATAATTTTGTTGATAGAATATAAACAAATCTATTGTTATTTTTAAAGTAGTTCCTGAGGTCCCTGCAGAGTAAGTTACAAATTACAGTGCTACCATGATCCGCTACAACACATGCTGGAAGACTCACTCGTAGTCTTTCTTTTAACAGAAGGCACAGCTTGGTATTGCACCTGTTTTCTTGCAGGTTATCCCGGCATTGATTACAATGAGAGCTGTTACATCTGCACAGATTACAATTCCAACAATAAAATGATCTCACAATTCCAAATCTGCAAAACTTGGTGACTAATCAGTTCACATTTACATATATTTGCTACAAGTGCTCTGCTCAGAACTGCTTCAAGACTAAGCAACTATTGATTTCAGCAATACAATACCTGCAGTGTTTACTGGCAAATGCTAAGTATACTGTTCTTGAAAATAATACTGAAGAAAAAACAAAGAACAATGAAGTTTAATTAGACAGAAAGATGATAGATAGATAGATAGATAGATAGATAGATAGATAGACATATAGATAGATAGACAGATAGACAGTCTGCATTTCAAGCCATTCTTATTTCTGTTAAACCAACCTCCATTGTAGATGTGTGTGTAGCATCCAAGCTGAGGCCTGTGATTGGGCATAACAACATGACACATGACAACATGGGGCATAACAACAAGACACTTGCTTCTAAACATCATCACATCCACCATCAGCCATAAACACAATGGTCAGGAGCAGACTCTATTGACTTCTATGGGAGAGCTTTCTAGGCATGTTCTATGATTTGTGCAGAGGCCATTGTACAGAGAAGGGAGTAGATAAGCTGTGAAGTCACCTAATATGACTGGTGGGTTCTTTGTATTATCTACTTATACACAATAGCTATCATACCTACCAGTGTACTGGTAAGTGAGCTAGCAGCTTAAAAGAAAACTACAGAAAACTGAAAATGTCAACATATTATTTAGCTTAGCACTAAACAGTCAGAACCTTTTTTTTGTTTTTTTTTAAGTTATTTCCCGGTGACACATTCCCTTTAAATGGTAGAGAGGTCTTCTTGTAGCTTTCTCCAATTGGTGATGAAGTCTAAATATGACAGTGGCTGGAGTCTTTGTGTTAGTAACAAACTCTTAACAATCTTACCAATAGACAAAACTTTAACATAAAATTATCTAGACGTTGGTTAAAATGAATTTTTACTAAAAAAGAAATAAAATTCTATGGTTGCTCTTACTAATGATATATAACTAATACTATTTTTAGAATTTGTGTACCAGCCTGTAGGGTTCTAAATCCTTATGCTGTCTGATCATTCTTCTATTATATACACACATGATACATTTTGAAACATGAAGGTAGCACCAGACTTTGCTGTCAACAACTTTTATATCACAGTAAATTTAGACTGTGGAAAATATGCATGCATTAATGTATTGTGACACTGATGGTGGCGTGAGCTCCCAGCTTTACTAAACAAAACAAAAATATCTTGATGAAAAATATGTCTACATTTGTAACATACTGGAAACAATATTGTATAAAAGAACGTTCCATGGATTTCAGAACCAAGCCAGAGGCGCGAAGACAAGAGCTATATTCAGATTACCTTTACTACCAGGACATGTTTCTCTTAGATAAGGCCACACCAATGAAGCCCAATTAAAACTACTATAACTAATACTATTACTACTACTAATAGAAATTTTTTTTTTTATATAGCACCGACATATTCCACAATACTTTACAACTAAAGAAACAATCGGAATAATTGAAATATTGGTTTGGGATGCATTTTCGATCTGACAGACTCCCTTTAATGAAACTGTTGGCTAGCACATTTTATATACACAGTACATTAGTAGCATGCGTTAGGCTTGTTGATGGCAACTAAACAGTTATCTTTTTCTTTAAAATAATTTTGTTATAATAGTGAATTAAATATAAATGCACAAAATCTAGTTCTGTGTGAGGATATGTAACGTCTATAATAATTACGCCCTTATATTACAGTATATCAACCATGAAAACACTTTCAGACTTAGTTAGACTTATTTAATTTGAGAGGTCAACTATTATAATATAAATTAAGAATATATAAATGCTTACTAAATGATTGGTACACGTCCTTGGGCAAAAACATTAAACAAATTTTTGAAGTTGCAATAAAAAGATGAAAGACTTCCTTTTCACACTTATCTCAGTGCCTTTGCAGCAGTAATACAATACAGTGCACAGTGTTTGGTATATGGCCTCATTTATTTCAACAATAATATGGCTGAAAAAAAAGTCTGTAAATACCAGCAACGGAAAGGTATTGTCTACAAAATTAACAAGCACAGAATAGTTAAATGTAAATCTGACAAACAAGAACATATTCCATGTAATTAAAGGGATTTTCCCATGAAAATAAGTTTTAATTATTTATATTTACAAAAATGTTTTACTGTCACTTAAATACAAATATAAATATGGTTATGTTCGTGGAAAAACTCCTTTAAGGTTCACTAATTGAACATTAAAGATTCGCTGAAGTATTTGCTTGTTGTACGGTTGCATCTATTATTCACCTGTCTAAATGGAAATTAAGTCTGACCAACCCATAAACCAGGTTCTGATATGACAATAGGGTCCTGTTACAACAGAGCCAGAAGCTGAATATGGCACACCTCCCTGTTCACATCATATTTTTGATCTGCATTTCTTAAATTTCTTAAATGATATTATGCATCCAATGAAAGCCTGTGAAAGATGACATACAGTTACATCTGTAACCATAGGCTCCACTGTTAAATGTATTCTGCACAGTATATATACTGTACTGATACTCATGCATGGAATAGTCCAGTCTACTATTATACTTCTTACCTGTTTTTAAGGGTATACTAACATATACCAGCCAGCCAGTGGCTAAAAGGCCTCAATTGGGTTAATGGATATGCTTAAAGTGTATTTCGGAAGCTATTCCTGGTGTATATCATATGTGAAGACCAAAATCATGATGTGAACCCTTTCTTACCCTTTCTTAGGGTGTATCACTTTTGCTGGGTTAATTTGCAAATATTCTATTGATATTAGCAATTATAGCACAGTTTACAGCACACTTATATTTTATGCCCTGTATAGCTATAGGATATGTCAAGATAACCTACTCCACAATGAAGCACCCTACAGCTGAAATCCAAAAGTGCTTATCAAGTGCAGTCAAACTACAAAAGTTGTAGTCTCCTCCTCTTCCATCTATTCAGAATTCAGCCCATGTACTGTATATTGCAACTTAGTCCTATTCACAAAAGAAGTTACAGACAGTGCAGTCACAAAGAAGAGACTGCAGCACTCACCCATGCACTACAGCCCTGCATTCAACTGATTGTCAGGGATGCAAATGGATAGACCCCTACAAATTAATCATGTATCCATAGGTCTTCAATATTTAAGACTGGGAAAATCCCTTTAACATTGCCAAGAAGTGTTTCCTAATAAGATGTATTGGTTATATCATTAGAAGTGATGGAGGTCAGGGAATTCCTGTTCTAAAGACTGTTATGGGTGTTAGAGGTGGGCCTAACAATCAGACATTTATGGCATAGTCTGTCTCAGATGGATCTGTATATTTTCAGTATTTTATTTGAACAAATGGAGGTTTATTGCATAAATACAGAAGTGGTTCACCCATAATCCATATACCAGCATTAAGTAGACCACAGTAAATTATGCAGTCTAAAATAGCTCACAATCTTGTTGTCTACATGCCTTTTGTGCTGAATTACATAGTTTCTTCTCTTTTAACAGATGTTTAAGCAGCACTTGACTAATTCTGTTGAGTTTGTGTTACTATAAATTGCAAACAGGTGAATGGATTATTTAAGAAAATATAAAAAGAAAATTGTCTGGCTTTATGTGGCAAGAGATTAAAAGAATAGCCATTAGGCATCACATCTGCATATAAGAATTATTTCAGCTCATAACAAGCATAACATATACTTAAGGCTATGGTAATGATGGTCTTTTCATCCCTGATACACAAACATATCATGTTAAGCCAGAGTATGCTTGAAGTCAAGGTTATTTGAATTCAGTTTCCTATATTAGCCAGTTATTTTTGTAGTCTTATTTTATTGAAACCACATACAATTCATTTAACTTAAGGTTACATGCAAAGTTTTGGAATAACTTATATATCTTAGTTAAACAATTCATACATTCATACCATTCAATAATGGTATTACTTATTTTTATGATATCGATTTAGAATTTAATTTAAAGGATTAATGCCGCAAATGATCAAGTGAAGATTTATCATTTATTGTTTATATAGAATTGTGAAGTCCAATCTCAGTCTCCATTCTTGCCTTAACCTAATCGCAGATTTTCCTAATTCATGCATAAAATGCTACTTAGCTATTACAGAAAACACTGCAATTCTGTGATCTGATATCAAGAAAGCAGATATATTGACTTTCCATTAGCTGTGAGACATGTAGTATAGTGGTTGATGCTGGGTATAAAATGAGACTGCCAAGAAAATTAGGAGTTCATGAACAAGTGTCCAGCACTCTTTAGAGAAGAAAGTGACAGAGTCTAACATAATAGAAAAAAGGGGGAAAGCCTAAGTGAAAAGCAAAACAGAGAAAAGCTAGGTTCATATCACAGGTTTTGGGGGAAATTTACCATTAAACAGGAAACGTTCTATTGACCCTGATGTAGGACAGAGCCCATAGAATGATGATCCAGAAAGATTAACACTGTTTTACATCATTCTAGCTCCTATACTTAATATTTAATTTATTTAGATATCAAGGGTATATACTGGAATATAATATAAAAAAATACCAGTGTCTCTAGATGCCAGGATCTGTAATGAAATCCAAACTCACTGCAGTAACTACTTGCACATAGTCAATTACCATTACAGTATTAAATAATCTACAGTATTAGAAGTTTAGCAATTAATAAGACAGTATGACTACACAAGATTTGTTTGTAGTCTGTTACTATAGAAATTGTTTGTATAGGAGATGCATAGACAAACTAAATGCATAATTTTAACTGATTCTTTCCAAAGTTGTTGCCTTTTTGTTTATTTTAGATGCACTAGACTAATAATAAACAAACTGTTTGTGAAGATGACCCTTCCCTTTAAAGGGAGTCTACCACAACCAAATTCACTTGTACATTTATAGTATATGCTGTTATGAAGGCCATTAGTGGTGTAGTGAACATCCCTTTTTATGTCTAATTGCAATCTTGCAACTCAACTTTTCATCTGTATACAAATAAATTGTTGATGCATACAAAGTGTGGCTGTGATAGAACACCAACTGTGGACTGTTTTTACATCACATGGGGCCCCAGCCTAGAAACTATTTTGGTGGAGGTAGATTTCCTTTGATTTATCAAATTGTGGCAATCTCAGGTGTCTCCCATTAGACAGCAGAAAGGATAAGTTGATTGTATATGAACAAAAGAAGCTTCAGAATATATGGGTGGAAGGTGCAGAGGAAGAAGATCTTATGTAAAAAAACATTATGGGGCAGATTTACTATTATGGCTCTGACTAGACAATGGTGTAAAAAGAACCAAAATGTGTTGCAAATCGGTGCATCTTGGCACATTTTGCTGCATCTAGTTTGTAATAAGAGTTTTCAAACTTTTTATACAAACGGACATGCCTTCATAAGAGAAGGCGGCATGGCTTTAAAGAAGCAAAATGCACAACACTGTACTAAAAATTTGTTGCAAAATTAAGTCAATTAACAAGCCAACTAATAGGTGGTATCATTTTAGACTATATTTTCGATATAGTGGATTTATTATCCAGCATCAGCCACTATGATAAATCTGGTGCATTTTCAGACATCCTGTCTAAATTTACATTATCAAACTATCAGTAAATATGGACCTTTGCACATGTACTGGAAGTAGGGCTTAAGGTAGACATTGTGCAGCAAACAGAGATGGGCTGTAAACATATCCAAATTAGGGTGTAATCTTTATTAATAAAGGGTATGATACAACTAGGTGTGTGTTTGTATTAGCCTTTGTGATATATCATCAAATATCATTCTACCAAGTACTTATCTTTTGCAGCTCCATACATTTTACAGATGTGACCACACTATGCTCAGCTTGCTACATTATCAGAAAATGGAAGAACAAAGTAGATGTATTAGTATGCTCAGAAAAATGGCAAATAACCAGTTTCTGGTTTGTATGCTACAATGCACCTTTCCATGACCTAAAGCTGTGTTGGATTAAATTCATTACGAATTGTGACAATGTGATAAATTACATTCTGTAGAGTTGAAAAAATAAGGGGGAATTAAGGGGAAACGTTTCAGATGTACAAGACCTATGCAAGTCCATGTCATGTCAATGTACAATATAAGTTCACATGTACACTGGGAAAAAGGACATGAATTTGGGGTATGAGAGAGACCCTACCGTTCAACAAAATGATAACAAAAATATAAAACATTTTAAATGGCCCCAGATTTCATTAAAATGACAAGACCACAACAATCATAGCAAGTATAACATGAGGTGCTAGCCAAGTACCTAGGTGGTTGCCCTAGCTATCTGACTTACAGATTTCACTCAAGGGATGGTATGGTATGGTTTAGCATTCTACTGTACTGGACATTAATACCTCTACCATATGTCCTTACTCCTGAGTTTAAAAGCTATGCCCACTACTACATCCTAGAAGCTTTCTTTTTTTTAGCCTATAGAATACGGTCTCAGTACAAGAAGCTTTATCCATTGGCAAGGTGCTGTGGTAGCAAATTTTCCCAGTTTTGCTTTTACTTAAATGGTAGTTAACAGCTTTATATGACTTTCCTCTTCTTCAGGCAAATGCTTTTTGTAACTTTTTCTGGCACAAAAATATAATACATAGACTTTTGCACACTTCTCCAGATTATGGCATGTGGACAGAGCAACAGCTGGAGTAGCAGTGGATTGCTGGTACCTTTAGTGAAATCACAGGCTGGCGGCAGCTTCTTAAATTAGGCTATGCAGCTTTCCTAGCCACAATACCCCCAGCAGAATGTTCCTCAAGAGCAATCATTAATTGATGATGCCACCCTCCACTCCGGTACCTCTGTTATATCCATAGAGAAATATACATCTTAGCGTCTGGTTTTCTCTTTTTTTGACTACATTAGATGTATAATTTTAAAGTACAGTGTTCCCTAACATTACTGCTGACTGAAGCCTCTGACGTATGGACATGTGCTACTGTAGAGGCATACAGTGGAAAATTGTTGCAAAGAAAAAATGTATGACGCACAGTATATTTTATTTGTGCACAGAAAAGCATAGCAGACTATGCTATGCCAATAAAAAGAAAGTTATCCCACACACTCTAGTAGCATAGTTTGGGTGCATGTGGGCTTATAAGGGCATATTTAGCTTTCCTGGTGCACATGTGCAAAGAAATCAATATGTGAAGTAAAGGCTAAGTTACTTAGTAAGGCCAGGGCCCCATGTAGCAAAAATTCTGTGGCATTTTACAGTACATGCAAATTGGATAGGGTTCTGGCTAATCTCATCCAAACATTGCAGAAAAATATTCGCTGTGTAAGTGCAGCGATTTAAAAAACTGTTGCGTTTTTTGGAAATCGCAGCATGTCAATTATATCAACAGAAATACTGGTGTTTTCTGTATAGGTGTAATGGGGGCAGAAAGTCCGCAGAGGAAAACTCTGCAGACTTTCTGTGAAAAGTGTTGCGGAAAAATATGTGATGCGTTTGCGCCGTGGTCTTTTCCGTACCGCTTTTTGGCTGCAACTCGCTACGTGGGGCCTTAGCCTAAAATAGCCATGTTTTGTATTGCATGATAGTTCCAGGAATACTGTGGACAGTGATACAGGCTCATATGTTTCTAATCTTTATATTATCACATCCATTCTGTTTTGGAATTCAAGGGATTCATTCAGTGCAGTCCTAAGTGTCCATATGGGCCATTATAAAAAAGAAACTAACATCAACCTTGATGGAAATTTTCGGCCAGTAACATCCCTGATGGCCACTTCATGTTTTATTGAATTTTCTCCTTTGAGTCTACTTTTAGCAATTTTATTTTCTATAACTACATGAAATACACTGCAGTCCCCTATAAATCTCCCCATTTTGTCACTATTCAGAATAATTATGTAAGCTTTGTGCAAGAAAAGACTGTTACATAGCAGCACAAAGGTCATATAAATCTTAAAAATAGCTTACAGTTGTACGGATAGATTCCACATGATAACACAATATTTTAAAGTGACTAAGATCATAAAAATAATTTTAGATTTCCAGCAATGGTGTGAGCTGCTTTTTATCTTAAGCAAACAAAATACATAAGGCCATAAGTTTGACTCTTTCCTCTACACATATACGTATGTTCAAAGCTGTTTCCATTCACAAGCAAAAACACTCTTTTTATATTAAATCCTATTATTTAAAAGCTCGGCAGATAGGATGAGCATTAGCTATATATAAAGAGTTAAAGGGAATCTACCACCTCCACCAAGAATATTCAACATTCACTACCAAGTTATGTTACAGTAATAAATAACATACCTTTGTTATGTATGTCACGTGTGTAGATTTGGAGAAAAACAACTTTGAAGTCTTATGCAAATAAAGGCAGTTGATGCACTTGTTGGTAGACCTGCAGATCCCTGGAGCATGTGTGTGCTACCCTGTGCAGTGAGAATTGATCCTCTCACTTCTATGACATCACCCACCCTACTTACGGTAGCAAGAGCTACAGGGTTAAAGCCCAGGGCTAAAGTCCTACCCCCAGTGGAGCGACAGTCTCATTAGCTATAGTCAGCCAACCTGCATAGCACATGGTGGAGGGAGGGAGCAGAGCGACCCAGGGGGCGGAACACTACTTTGGATCACATGACCTGTGGGTTGTGATATGGCCGGAACCACTTGGTCCATCATCAGCAATCTCCAGACCAGGTTAGTAAATTACAACTTCCTGGACAACCCCTTTAGCACTAAAACATTACAAAAAGAATCTTCCCTGCTGCTTGCACAGGAGTAATGTTGCTACCAATCCCTGCTGCCATTATTGTAATGTATTAGAGCTAAAAGTCCGATGTGTCTTATCCAAAGATATGGTAGTTACAATTAATAATGTCTTTATATGAAAATATCTAAAAATGGAAACATACTGGGTTTCAATCAGAGTTTTTTTTATCAGAATAGTTTCAGTACAAGGAACAGCCACACCCATACAGTGGGGAAAAAAAGTATTTAGTCAGCCACCAATTGTGCAAGTTCTCCCACTTAAAAAGATGAGAGAGGCCTGTAATTGACATCATAGGTAGACCTCAACTATGAGAGACAAAATGAAAAAACATATCTAGAAAATCACATTGTCTAATTTTTTAAGAATTCATTTGCAAATTATGGAAAGTAAGTATTTGGTCACCTACAAACAAGCAAGATTTCTGACTCTCAAAGACCTATAACTTCTTCTTTAAGAGGCTCCTCTGTCCTCCACTCATTACCTGTAGTAATGGAACCTGTTTGAAATTGTTATCAGTATAAAAGACACCTGTCCACAACCTCAAACAGTCACACTCCAAACTCCACTATGGCGAAGACCAAAGAGCTGTGGAAGGACACCAGAAACAAAATTGTAGACCTGCACCAAGCTGGGAAGACTGAATCTGCAATAGACCGTGGGGTAAAAATGATCACAAGAACGGTGAGCAAAAATCCCAGAACCACACGGGGGGATCTAGTGAATGACCTGAAGAAAGCTGGGACTAACGTAACAAAGGCTACCGTCAGTAACACACTACGCCGCTAGGGACTCAGATCCAGCATTGCCAAACGTGTCCCCCTTCTTAAGCCAGTAGATATCTGGTCCTGTATGAAGTTTGCTAGAGAGCATTTGGATGTTCCAGAAGAGTATTGGGAGAATGTCATATGGTCAGATGAAACCAAAGTAGAACTGTTTGGTTGGCACACAACTCGTCGTGTTTGGAGGAGAGTGAATGCTGAGTTGCATCCAAAGAACACCATACCTACTGTGACGCATGGGGGTGGCAACATCATGCTTTGGGGCTGTTTCTCTGCAAAGGGACCAGGACGACTGATCCGTGTACATGAAAGAATGAATGGGGCCATGTATCGTGAGATTTTGAGTGCAAACCTCCTTCCATCAGCAAGGGCATTGAAGAGGAAACGTGGCTGGGTCTTTCAGCATGACAATGATCCCAAGCACACTGCCAGGGCAACAAAGTAGTGGCTTCGTAAGAAGCATTTCAAGGTCCTGGAGTGGCCTAGCCAGTCTCCAGATTTCAAACCCATAGAAAACCTTTGGAAGGAGTTGAAAGTCCTTGTTGCTCAGCAACAGACCCAAAACATCACTGCTCTAAAGGAAATCTGCACGGAGGAATGGGCCAACATACCAGCAACAGTGTATGCCAACCTTGTGAAGACTTACAGAAAATGTTTGACCTCTGTCATTGCCAACAAAGGATATATAACAAAGTATTGAGATGTACTTTTGTTATTGACCAAATACTTATTTTCCACCATAATTTGCAAATAAATTTTTTAAAAATCAGACAAAGTGATTTTCTGGATTTGTTTTCTCATTTTGTCTCTCATAGTTGAGGTCTACCTATGATGACAATTACAGGCCTCTCTCATCTTTTGAAGTGGGAGAACTTGCACAATTGGTGGCTGATTAAATACTTTTTTTTCCCCACTGTATGTATGTTGCTATGCTTGTGTAAATAATGCTGCAGCCCCTTCATATACAGTAACTGTTCAATGGGCAAATATCAGCCACCAATATTAAAGTAGCATAAAGTGATTATCCAGCTTTTTCATATTAATGGACTTTCAATAGGTCTCTTAGCACACTCACCAATTTGCAACTTAATGTAAAGATTGAAGAGGCTGCAGTACTCCGAGTGCAATGGCCCCTTTAAAGAGCCCCCTAAGGTTTCCCTTTCCTTTTCAAAAGTAAGATAACCTCTTTTAAATAACATTTGCATCCAGTCTATGGAATTCCCTGTAAGATAAATAGCAGCTGCACAAATCACTCCAATGGCTTACTACAATTTATCCATTTAGACTCCAGACAGTTGTCAAAATTCTATCCGTTTCTCCGCAGGAAGTAGGATTTGGGCCATATTGGTTTGCTCCCTCTGAATGTAAACATTCATGAACAGAAAACAAAGCTCCATAGTGATGAAATGAAACACAACATTTATAAAAAAAATGGGTACTGTAATCGGAACAGCTGTTTCCAAGGAAGTACTGTACGTAGATACGAGCTGTGTGGTGTGTTTGGCACTCTATTCCACAGTAGTATGCATGAAGAAAGTGAAAGAGAGGCCCTGTGGCTAAATGTCAGCTTAAAGAGGACCTTTCACATCCTCATGTATATGTGGTTTTACATACCGCTACAAAGCCAACAGCACACTGAATTCAGCGCACTGTCGGCTTTCCCGTTATGTTCCCCGGGGCTGGAGATATTAGTGGTCTTAGTTTCACCGTTCACAATCAGAAGGGCGTTCCTGACAGTCTAGCTGGGCTGTGAGGAACACCCTCCCTGACAGTACTCGTCCATAGCCCTGTACTGGGGGGGCGTGCTTCACAGCTCAAAGTCATCACAAGGCGGTAAGGAATGCTCTCCCTGACTGTACTCATCGCATAGCGCTGTACCTTCAGAGGGGGCGTTCCTTACAGCCCAGCGATGACGCTGAGTTGTGAGGAAGGCCCCCCAGTACAGCTTTCTAGAGGTATGTAAAAACGCATATACATGAGTATGTGAAAGGTCCTCTTTAAGTAGCCTGAGGAGGACACAACGATCGTCAAGGAGTAGAGACAATCAGTAGAAACCTGCTACCATGTTTGGGCAACCCCCATAACCCGTCGAATTCTGAACCTTGAAGGGCATAATCTGAACAGAGCTAGTTCCTAGAAAGACATAATTTCAGTACATCAAAGCATTTCAAAAGAGTTGAACAGACTGAAAAGGGTACCCTATGTACTGTAGCACTGGTGTAAGGACGTAAAGACTGTGTGGTTCTGTGCAGTGCTACAGAGACTTTTCAAAACAGATCCACCATGCTTTAGTTCAAGTTCCAGCCATTATAAAAAAGAAGCTACTTTCATTGTTGTCACTGTTAAGAGTGGTTCCACCACAATTTAGTTCCAACCATTGTTAAGAAATAATATAATTAAGTTAAGAAATAACACATTCAATGAGGGACAATTCCACAATTCTTGAATACAGTGAATAAGGTTTATTTCTACATATATAGGAAAACCCTTTAACAATTTTGTGACAGTGTATCTGTACAGGTATTTAGACTGTATCTGTTTTTATTTATTTTTAATACTGATTTGTTGTTAGCTGAAAATATCAAATTTTATGAGAGGACAGTGTTGTATAGTGAATCCTCTTTGAGTCAACCACCAAAAATTACATGACAAAGTGGTCTTCTAGATAGGTAGTCTTCTAGAGATAAAACTTAAAATCTGTTACAGAAAAAGTGGTCTGCATATGCGTACCATACGGTCAAGCTGCTCCCACAACAGCTCAATGGGGTTGAGATCTGGTGACTGCGCTGGCCACTCCATTACAGATAGAATACCAGCTGCCTGCTTCTTCCCTAAATAGTTCTTGCATAATTTGCAGGTGTGCTTTGGGCCATTGTCCTGTTGTAGGATGAAATTGGCTCCAATCAAGCGCTGTCCACAGGGTATGGCATGGCGTTGCAAAATGGAGTGATAGCCTTCCTTATTCAAAATCCCTTTTACCTTGTACAAATCTCCCACTTTACCAGCACCAAAGCAACCCCAGACCATCACATTACCTCCACCATGCTTGACAGATGGCATCAGGCACTCTTCCAGCATCTTTTCAGTTGTTCTGCGTCTCACAAATGTTCTTCTGTGTGATCCAAACAACTCAAACTTCGATTCGTCTGTCCATAACACTTTTTTCCAATCTTCCTCTGTCCAATGTCTGTGTTCTTTTGCCCATATTAATCTTTTCCTTTTATTAGCTAGTCTCTGATATGTCTTTTTCTTGGCCACTCTGCCCTGAAGGCCATCATCCCTGAGTCGCCTCTTCACTGTAGACGTTGACACTGGCATTTTGCGGGTACTATTTAATGAAGCTGCCAGTTGAGGACCTGTGAGGCGTCGATTTCTCAAACTAGAGACTCTAATGTACTTGTCCTGTTGCTCAGTTGTACAGCGGGGCCTCCCACTTCTCTTTCTACTCTGGTTAGAGCCTGTTTGTGCTGTCCTCTGAAGGGAGTAGTAAACACCGTTGTAGGAAATCTTCAGTTTCTTGGCAATTTGTCGCATGGAATAGCCTTCATTTCTAAGAACAAGAATACACTGTCGAGTTTCACATGAAAGTTCTCTTTTTCTGGCCATTTTGAGAGTTTAATCCAACCAACAAATGTAATGCTCCAGATTCTCAACTAGCTCAAAGGAAGGTCAGTTTTATAGCATCTCTAACCAGTAAAACTGTTTTCAGCTGTGCTAACATACTTGCACAAGGGTTTTCAAGGGTTTTCTAAACATCCATTAGCCTTCTTACACAGTTAGCAAACACAATGTACCATTAGAACACTGGAGTGATGGTTGCTGGAAATGGGCCTCTATACACCTATGTAGATATGGCATTAAAAAGCAGACGTTTGCAGCTAGAATAGTCATTTACCACATTAACAATGTATAGAGTGTATTTCTGATTCATTTAACGTTATCTTCATTGAAAAAAACTGCTTTTCTTTCAAAAATAAGGAAACTTTTGAACGGTAGTCTATAAGGGGGACTCTTATTTATAAGGGAAGAAATATTACTGTATGTATAAGGGGTCTATTATATATAAGTGGGGCTATTATAAGGGGGAACTATTATTTATAAGGGGGCCATTATAAGGAATGAACTATTATATATAAATGAGGCTATTATAAGAAGGGAATTATTGTATATATGGGAGACCACACTTTGTCTAAAACCAGCCATGGTAATAGCTTTACATAGGAGACAGAGATCGGGATATCAGGCTTTTGATGACAAATCCTCAGGATAGCTTATTAATACGAGATCAACACCTGGGACCCCTGCGGATCTGATGTTTGAAGGGACCTTGGTGCTTGTGCGAGCACCATGACCCCTTCTCTATTTACATCATACGCCGTCTGTTTTATAACAGCCTGCAGTGTTACCACAGTCTGTAATTACATTGCATGGTCACTATAACACAGATACTGTGTGATGTACTCGCACATGCACCAAGGTCCCTTCAAATCGCAGATCAGCAGGGGTCCCAGGTGTTCGACCCCACTGATCTCTTATTGATTACCTATCCTGAGGTCATCAATTCATAGGAACTGGAATACCACTTTAAAGGGGTTATACAACTTTTAAAAATCGATGGCCTATTATTAATACAAGCCATCAATTTTAGATTGGTAGAGGTCCTACTGTTAGGATCCCTGCAGATCAGCTGTTTCCCAGAGCACGCAGCTTCCAACATTGTTTACATGTCAGGCGCTGTTCTGCTCACTCATCATATTCATGATAACTGCAGTTGTGGGTACTATAGCTGTATCCCTTTCAAGTCACTGGGATACTGCTGGAGTACCCATAACCGTCACTATCAGGAATACGATGTAGGGAGGGTCTGGGGGTGCCGATCAAAGTTTTCACCGTGGGCCACAAGACTTTAGTTACGCTACTGGCTATTATGAATGACACATTAAAACCCCCTCATATAAGACCTGCTAGGATATTTATGAGGTATAGGTAATGACATGATTATGCATGAAGTTACATGACATCATAAAATTGACTTAGTTCTTTATTATAGTACAGGACATAGCACAATCCCTATCATACTGCACTGTGGCTAATAAAATCCAGAAACATTGGAGTGTAGCAATGATAGAGCCTAAAATCACTGATTCATTTTTCTTGTTTAAACTCAGTTTTCTTAGAGTAAATATTGTATTTGCAGAGTATTGTAATATCTAGGTTTTGCTGCTGCAAATTTGTGCATTTGGCTTTTGCTACAAACTGTTTAGAATTACTGAAATCCCTTTTGGCACCTCGTTCTGCCTTGTGCAGTCGTGTTTACAAACCGCTACGTGGAGTGCTAGCCACACTTTGGATATAACTGCAGATACCAAACATATCACTGAAAACTCACTAAGATGTACTTTATACTTTAAACTGCAGATGGCACCAGAACCTTTCTTTCCAGAGCATGGACAGACCTGTTATTTGTCCAATCTGGGGATCTGTCACATATCTTTGCTTCAATTTCACTGACACTGAATAATGACATTAAAATGACAACCGAATAAAAAGAATTCTATTAGTAGGAAGAAAAAACAACAATGATTTGCTAAATCTCCAGAACTGTGTACTCAATGATATACAGATATAACTATTTAAACACACATCTATTTAAAGACAAACAGATAGATAGATAGATAGATAGATAGATAGATAGAAAAATAGATAGAAAAATAGATAGATAGACAGATAATAGATCCTTATCCTCCTATGACACCCATTCTATACATGTGAATAAGATACATATTACATATATGATATTCACATTACATATATTATATTCTCACGATCTGAAAAAAAAATTCCTATATGTAGCTCGATGCACGTCTCGCTACCTGAGCGAGGGTGCTTTATTGCACCTCACTTCCCAAGCTTTGCTGCACCTCACCTCACAACTAAGCAAAGAGGCTTGTCATATCCTTCAGCCTCTGATTGGGCTGCCGTCATGAGGGCAAGGTCTAGGGTATTTAATGTGCCATAATCTGCCCACTGCCATGCTATGCTGCCACACATCAGCTTGTTTCTAATTCTAATGCTCTCTGATGAGCAATAGTTGGTGAAACATGGTAGATGCACAGGAAGAGTGAAGGAGTGAAGCAACATGTGCATAAGATGTGAATACTTTATCAGTAGCATCATACAGGGAAAACAGCATGCTTTAAAAAGCATGTGTGTGTTTCAAAAACACATGCATATATTTTTTTTTTTAAAGATAAAAATATACACTTTTTTTGAGCAAAAAGGCACCGTGTGAGCACAGCCTTACAGGGAAGTATCATGGGACCAGATTGTGTCATTGTCCTTTATACAGATATACATGTACATTCTTATATACTATACATACACATACATTTGCATATATGTATAAGTAAATATGTATACAGAGAGACAGACATGTATATATACAGTATATATATATATATATATATATACAGTACAGACCAAAAGTTTGGACACACCTTCTCATTCCAAGAGTTTTCTGTATTTTCATGACTATAAAAATTGTAGATTCACACTGAAGGCATCAAAACTATGAATTAACACATGTGGAATTATATACTTAACAAAAAAGTGTGAAACAACTGAAAATATGTCTTATATTCTAGGTTCTTCAAAGTAGCCACCTTTTGCTTTGATTACTGCTTTGTACACTCTTGGCATTTTCTTGATGAGCTTCAAGAGGTAGTCACCTGAAATGGTCTTCCAACAGTCTTGAAGGAGTTCCCAGAGATGCTTAGCACTTGTTGGCCCTTTTGCCTTCACTCTGCGGTCCAGCTCACCCCAAACCATCTCGATTGGGTTCAGGTCTGGCGACTGTGGAGGCCAGGTCGTCTGGCGTAGCATCCCATCACTCTCCTTCTTGGTCAAATAGCCCTTACACAGTCTGGAGGTGTGTTTGGGGTCATTGTCCTGTTGAAAAATGAATGATGGTCCAACTAAACGCAAACCGGATGGAATAGCATGCCGCTACAAGACGCTGTGGTAACCATGCTGGTTCAGTATTCCTTCAATTTTGAATAAATCCCCAACAGTTTCACCAGCAAAGCACCCCCACACCATCACACCTCCTCCTCCATGCTTCACGGTGGGAACCAGGCATGTAGAGTCCATTCGTTCACCTTTTCTGCGTCGCACAAAGACACGGTGGTTGGAACCAAAGATCTCAAATTTGGACTCATCAGACCAAAGCACAGATTTCCACAGGTCTCATGTCCATTCCTTGTGTTCTTTAGCCCAAACAAGTCTCTTCTGCTTGTTGCCTGTCCTTAGCAGTGGTTTCCTAGCAGCTATTTTACCATGAAGGCCTGCTGCACACAGTCTCCTCTTAACAGTTGTTGTAGAGATGTGTCTGCTCCTAGAACTCTGTGTGGCATTGACCTGGTCTCTAATCTGAGCTGCTGTTAACCTGCGATTTCTGAGGCTGGTGACTCAGATGAAGTTATCCTCCGCAGCAGAGGTGGCTCTTGGTCTTCCTTTCCTGGGACGGTCCTCATGTGAGCCAGTTTCTTTGTAGCGCTTGATGGTTTTGGCCACTGCACTTGGGGACACTTTCAAAGTTTTCCCAATTTTTCGGACTGACTGACCTTCATTTCTTAAAGTAATGATGGCCATTCATTTTTCTTTACTTAGCTGCTTTTTTTCTTGCCATAATACAAATTCTAACACTCCATTCAGTAGGACTATCAGCTGTGTATCCACCTGACTTCTGAACAACACAACTGATGGTCCCAACCCCATTTATAAGGCAAGAAATCCCACTTATTAAACCTGACAGGGCACACCTGTGAAGTGAAAACCATTTCAGGTGACTACCTCTTGAAGCTCATCAAGAGAATGCCAAGAGTGTGCAAAGCAGTAATCAAAGCAAAAGGTGGCTACGTTGAAGAACCTAGAATATAAGACATATTTTCAGTTGTTTCACACTTTTTTGTTAAGTATATAATTCCACATGTGTTAATTCATAATTTTGATGCCTTCAGTGTGAATCTAATTTTTATAGTCATGAAAATACAGAAAACTCTTGGAATGAGAAGGTGTGTCCAAACTTTTGGTCTGTACTGTATATATATATATATATATATATATATATATATATATATAGTGTATACAGATGTAGGCTATATATGTAATTATGTCTACTGGGAGTGAATCAAAAACTGTTAGAAGGTGCAGTGAGTAGCTACTGGGAGGGGCTGTCTGAAAAAGAACTCACACTCCTGCAACCAGGAACTATAAACCAGGAAGTATTGCATGAGCCTGAAAATATGAGGAATGGTAAAAATGGTCGAAACACTCAGAAAGGCATAAAGGTACTCAGTTGTTTATTCATTCATATGACAAGCGTTTCCTGCCTTTAGTCACATTTTCTTAGTCCCAGAAAACCTCTTTAATGAGTGGAGAATTGCAAACCGCATACAGGACAAGAGAAGTGGTATTATACACCATACAGAATAAGGGCAGATACTGTCAATTACATTGATCATACAAACAAGTCAAGTGGCACTCTCCACTGTTTATATACAGAATAAGAACAGATACTGTGAGTTGCACCCAGCATATATGAAAAGAGAAGTGTTACTATGCTATGTTTACTGTATATATTGATGTAGCAAAGTTCTACTAGACACTGATAATTTGCTGAAGCACAATATATCTTATCACAAAACACTGCATATACAAGGTAAGAGAAATGGGGCTATTAAGTGTCTGTGTATATATAGTGTGGTGTGCATATATACAAAGCAAAGGCAGATAGTAAGTAGCATATACATCATACACACAAACATACCGACTCTCATAACACACACATTCAGGAGTGTTATTATTTTAGTACAATTTACTTTTCTTTTTCCTTCTCTATCTGTGCCTAGACTGCCACAGCCTCCCTCCACAGAATCCCTCCTAGACTGTATACATGCTACATTTTGTAATAAAAGCTTTTCTCCTTGAAAAGGCTATGTATTATAGATCTTCTTCCCCTCTCTCACTGCAGTACAAAAGAGGGCTGGGCTAATACATTTATGATGAATAGACTGCTAGCCATCAAAAGAAATCAAGGAAGTTTTATCAGCCTTAGTATGGTGAGGGTAACCTGTAGACCCAGTTGCAGCTGCTAGCACAGTGATTCCTATAATTCCACAAGTGCACACACTCTCACACACAAACACTTAAAAGCAGTGTCGGACTGGGATGTCTAGGGTCCACCAATGGAATTGCTTCTAGGACCCCTGCAGATCAGCGATACCGAGACAGGGCGGCTAAAGGTAATAACATGTTGGGAGCCATGCTGCTCACCCGCCATACCATATGCACCACTGCATTACCTAAACCTACTGCTATACCCTGTATGACAAGTGAACAGCGTGGCTCTTAGAATTGTTACCATCACTTGTAGCCGTACTGTCCTGAGAAAGCTGATCTGCAGAGGTCCTGGCTGTTGTATCATCACAGATGTAATATTGCTGGCCTATCCTAAGGACAGGACATCAATATTAGAAAGATGGATAAATCTTTTGAAGAGGTTGTCCAGGAATTGGAGCAACCCATGTCCCGTGCGGGAGGTGTAAAATAAAAAATAAATAAATAAAAAAGCATACTTACCTATCCCTGGCGCTCCATTGTCCGCTGACAGTGTCCTTTCAGTTTTGTGCCGGCGCCTCCTTACTGGGAGTCCTGCACCTAATGTAACCGCTAAGACCAATTAGGTAAAGGATTTCTAAAAATGAGGCGCCGCCATGAGACCGAACAGACACAGGCAGGTGACAACGGGTTGCTGGGGACAGGCGAGTATGCTTTTTTTTGAATTTTTTTTTATTTTTACACCTCCCTGGCAGCTGCCATAGTGGTCACTCCAGTTTATGGACAACCTCTTTTAAGGGGTTGTCTAGGCCAAATTTATTTATGGCCACTTCACTGGTCGCCACCATACAGTGGCCTCTTCACTGGTCCCTCATACTGTATGGGGAACAGTGATGGGGCCATTATATTGTGTGGGAGAAGTGATGGGGGCTAACATCCTGTGGGGAGCGGCATTAAACTGTGTGATGCATATTAAAGGGATTGTCGGGGGTTAAGCTTTTTTATGGCCTATGCTCAGGATAGGCCATAAATACCTGATCTGTTGGGGGCTGACACACGACCCCATCAGCTGTTCGGAGCCACTTCCGGCTCCCGTTCTGTACACAACACAGGGCCGGAAGAAGAAAGCTCCATCCACTGTTTAGTCGCCCAGCGCCTTCACTGCAGCTCAGCTCCCACTGACTTCAATAAGTGCTAAGATGCAGTAAAGGTGCTCGGCTAATATACAGTGGGCAGAACTTTCTGCTTCTGGCCCCGTATTGTGTACAGGACGGGCACCAGAATTGGCTCTGTACAACTGATTGGTCCAGGGTCAGCCCCCTTCAGATCAAGTATTTATAGCCTATCCTGAGGATAAACCATAACAAATTATGCCTGGACAACCCCTTTAATATACCCCCTAATGCACCACACTTTAAAGAGGTTTTCCGGTATAATTTTTTTTCTTTTTATAATTAGTCTGGGGGAGGTGAACCCCTCCCCCCCAAAAAAACAAAAACATAATAAACATACTCACCTGTCACCGATGCTCTGGTGTCAGCAGGTCCGGTTCTGCAGCTCCACTGTCTTCTTTTGCCGGAAGTCCTCACTGGCTGAGACGTCCCAGGTCCCTTCCCCCACACAGCATTTTATGCCCTGCAGTGGTCCCCACGCAGCATTATATGCCCTTGCAGTGGCCCCCACGCAGCATTATATGCCCCGCAGTGGCCCCCTCGCAACATTATATGCCCCGCAGTGGCCCCCACGCAGCATTATATGCCCCGCAGTGGCCCCCACGCAACATTATATGCCCCGCAGTGGCCCCCACACAGTATTAGATGCTCCACAGAGCCCCCCACCCCCAGAGCCGGTGCTATTATTATACTCTGGGGTCTCCTCAGACCCCAGAATATAATAAGTACAGGCCCAGGAGAAATGATTAAAATAACAAACACTTATACTCACCTTGTCTTATCTCTCAGGGGCATCCTCGCTCCGTTCTGCTGTCTTTCCCATCTTCCTTGGTCCCGTGCCCCAGACGTCACCGCTGGGGCCTTTGATTGGACCTCAGTGGTCATGTGGGGGCGCACTGACGTCATTACGCTGGCGCGCCCCATGTCACCGCTGGGGCCTATTCACAGGCCCCTGCAGTGAGGCCGGAAAAGCGCTGGAGACGATGCTGAGCCCAGTACAGCCAAGTGAGTATTTATTTTTTTTATTTTTTGTCACTTCCCTTGGCCCCTTTCCATTAACAATAGGTATAGCGGTCGGGGAACCAGGCTTTCCCCGACCACTATCATGGTAGTCCAGGACCCCGGCCATTTCCAGCTGGCCAAGGGCCCCGTACCCCTCTGGTCGCGGTCGCAGCCCCTGCGACCACTATCGTTTCATCACTGTCCACTGGTCAGGGGCCCGATCGGGACGGTCAGGGGCTGCAACGGGCCCCTGACCGTCCCGATTGTACCCCTGTCCTTTGCATTGGCAAAATATGTACTAAAAGTCGGGGCTCCCCGGGGGATTCACCGGTTCCCCGGTGGGCCAGTCCGACCCTGCTTAGAAGAGACCCTACTCCCTTCTTCATCCCCTCCAGTATGGATTCTTCTTGATGCAGCTTGGAGGACCTGTTGGTCAAATGATGTGCTCATGAGACATCTGTAAAGATACTCCAGGGACCAGAACATGAAGACTCAGGCTCCTGCATGCATCTGTGTATGAGGATATTTATGTATTAATGTACAAAGCAGTTATGTACAGTTTTCTCCCCAGGCACCGATGTACAGAGGGCTAAGGCTAGAAGTTCAACTAGCCTGATGGATAACCGTGAGCATATACAGGTGCATCTCAATAAATTAGAAAATCTTTGAAACGTTCATTTATTTCAGTAATTGAATTAAAAAAGTGACCTCCTATATTTTCTAGATTCTTTACACACAGAGGGTTCTATTTCAAGTGTTTTATTTCTGTAAATGTTATGGATTACAGCTAATGAAAACCCAAATCTAAGAAAATTAGAATATTGTAAAAAAGTTCAGTATTGTAAATTCAGGGTGTCACCTGCCAAGGTTTCCTAAGCCTTTAAATGGTCCATCAGTCTGGTTCAGTAGGACACACAATCATGAAAGATGCTGATTATGTATTGTATTACTGAATCACTGAAATAAATGAACGTTTCAAAAATATTCAACGTTTCAAAAATTTATTGAGATGCACCTGTATAAATTATAAAAAAAACTAAATATATTATTGTGTATAATGTGTGTATATATGCATAATTAGGTAGGGGTTTTCTAGAATTTAGATATTGATGACCTATCCTTAGGACAGATCATCAATATCAGATTGGTGAAGGTCCAACACCAATTAGCTGTTATCGGGAGCCATGGTCACCAGAACTAGTACAGTGTACAGAGTAGAAGGGAACAACTCAATAGACTGTGTAGTGGCCAGTCCTAGTTACTGCAGCTCAGCTCCCATTTAAGTGAAGCCCCCTAACACTGAACACTGGCTGGAATGGTGTTTCACTGGCTCTGTGGCAACTGTAGGAATATTATTTGATAAAATGTTTAAACAGCATGATGTACAGTTGCATCACACTGATGGTGCTAGCTCAGTAGCTATAACTGCAACTTCGGTAGTAGGCGATAGCTGCAAAATTCAGCCAACATCCTGCTGCAATGACTGGAACAATATTAACTGACACAAAAATGCTTTAGTATACATTACTGAAAACAACTGCATTATATAGTCCCCTAGTGGGACAAAAATAATGAAATATATTAATCGAATAATATTTTTTCCCAGTATATATAGCTATATTCATAGGATATGTAATGAATACCTTCTGGGACCCACATCTTTCTTGAAAATGGGACCCTGTCTGTTGCTCAAAGTGAATGGACTTGTGGCCACTGCGTTTCTCCATTTTTTTGTACAGGTGAGTTAGAAATAGCTGAAGTTGGATATAGTCAAAAATAATGAGATGGGAATACTCCTTAAACATTTGCACCAAGTGAAGAAGAGTGTAAAACAATGGAATGATTCATTATTCTTTTATTCCCCGTCCTAAAAAAGGTAGTCAATATTTTATATGTACTACAAAATCGTTGTTTTTAATAAAAGAAACAGCTACATTGGTGGAAATATTTAGATATGGTTTTTAAAATTCAACAAAAAAGCGACTTATCCTAAAGTCCCAAATATGTTAGTTGTACAGGAGCTAAATGTTTTTTTCCATAAACAATATATATCACCTATCCATAGTATAGGTGATACTGTAAATGCTTGATCACTGGAGGTCTGACCAGTGGGACACCTACTGAGTCCTGTGTGCAAATGAAGTGATAGTATGTGTGCATGACCACTACTCCATTCACTCTATGTAGTAATTATGGAACTCCATCAATCATATAAACAACATATAGGAAAGCACCAGTACTGGGTGTGAAATGGAATCGCCAGTACTGGGTGTGATACCAGCCTTTTATTGTCATACAGTGAAAAAGAAAAAATGCCCTGGTAACTATCAGTTACAACTATGGCACTGGGGCAGCAAATAGGTTAATACCAACGTAACCAGTAGGGGTTAAAATAACCTGATAAGCGTCTCCGTTTATTTCAAAACTCTCTCTCTCTGGTGAGATAGAAATGTTACACCAGAGAATAAACAGCAGCTAAATAGTATATACATGTGGACAAAATTGTTGGTACCCCTTGTTTAATGAAAGAAAAACCCACAATGGTCACAGAAATAACTTGAATCTGACAAAAGTAATAATATATAAACTACATGTTGACAAGCCACAAAGCTTCTGGGAGAATGTCCTATGGATAGATGAGACAAAAGTCGAAATTTTTGGCAAGGCACATCAGCTCTATGTTCACAGACGGAAAAATGAAGCATATCTTGAAAAGAACCCTGTCCCTACTGTGAAACATGGAGGAGGCTCTGTTATATTCTGGGGCTGCTTTGCTGCATCTGGCACATGGTGTCTTGAATCTGTGCAGAGTACAATGAAATCTCAAGATTATCAAGGGATTCTAGGGAGAAATGTGCTGCCCAGTGTCAGAAAGCTTGGTATCAGTCGCAGGTCATGGGTCTTGCAACAGGATAATGACCCAAAACACACAGCTAAAAACACCCAAGAATGGCTAAGAGGAAAACATTGGACTATTCTGAAGATGCCTTCTATTAGCCCTGACCTAAATCCTATTGAGCATCTTTGGAAGGAGCTGAAACATGCCGTCTGGAAAAGGCACCCTAAAAAACCAAGACAACTGGAGCAGTTTGCTCATGAGGAGTGGGCCAAAATACCTGTTGAGAGGTGCAGAAGTCTCATTGACAGTTACAGGAATTGTTTGATTGCAGTGATTGCCTCAAATGGTTGTGCAACAAAATATTAAGTTAAGGATACCATCATTTCTGTCCAGGCCTGTTTCATGAGTTTTCTTTTTTAAAAAATTCTGTTGAAGCATGGTTGAAAAGCAATGTCTGACTTTCATTTGTTCGTTTTCATAGAATTTTTAAATATTATTACTTTTGTCATATTCAAGTTATTTCTGAGACCATTGTGGGTTTTTCTTTCATTAAACGAGGGGTACCAACAATTTTGTCCACGTGTGTATAATATTATTTATATAGGTATTGTATTCATATGGGCACTGTATGCACTGTTTAGTTGGGCACCATATGTTCTATTTATATGGGGTTTTGATGCATTTTACATAAATACTGTATGTGCTATTTATCTACATAAACAATTTGGATAATTTATGTATAGTTTCAGCACTATGTGGAACGCGAAAGTTCAGATCTGTTATATGATGGAAACCAGAGCTCAACAGATTCCGCTCTTTTCATATCCCCGTAAAAAAAAAAAAAAAAAAGTGGTCTGGGATTTTTGGACAAATCTGCACAAGATGTTACTTACGGAAACTCTGATGCAAATATGACTGTAGCCTTCTCTAGACAGTATACAATACTATCTCTGTATTATATGGCACTATTTATAAGAGTACTGTATGGTGCTATTAACAAGACACAATACAATATTGTTTAATTGGGGACTGTCACAAAAATCATTTTAATAGATGGTATATTTAATCAAACACAATAATAAGGTGTATTTTGTTATTTCTTGTTATGCATTTTCATGGCCAAATTATTTTGGGCTGGATAAAAATTACATGAAAGGCAACAGCACAGAATGAACACTTATTAAAATGTATTCTCATAACCATATTAAAATTAGGTGTACGTGCTAATGAATCAAACTGTTCACACTATAAATAGCTATGATTAGAAAAAAAATAAAGACACAATGACATCCTTCAACAGTACTATTACACACAGTAGCTAACACAAGGATGCTAGATTTTACGTTTCATGCTTATATACAGTAGCCACCTTTAATCACAGATAGAAATTTACTCCATTTTAAAGCAACGTGAAACTCATATTAGCTGTGTAAAAAAATGAGTTATCATTTGACTCTTTAATGCTAAACTACATCCACAGCATGTCTGTCCAATGTAAATGTGCTGCAGAAACAATAATCAATTAGACCAGTGATTACTATAACAGAGAGTCACGGGAGAAAAATGCTTTTCGCACAGCAATACATGAAACTGTAACAGTGCCAGATGGTTTAGCACTGAGAAGAATTAATTTCACAGGAGAAATGTTTTTAAGGCGTTACAATTTCACACAGTTTAGCTAAAAGTGTTTGTTTCTCTATTGAAGCCTGGAAAATCCCCACGTTTGACCCCTATTCATCACATATATCTCAGATCTGATAAGGGCACTGGTTATTTGGAAATTTAATTACAGCTGCACAAAAGTCCATAAGCAATCTTTGGTAATTATAACCTGGCCACAGTTACTCCACATTCCATCAAGCTGTATAATACCGGGGTTTCTAATTCAATATTTGGAAACGCTGTTAAGCCTGGTCATTAAAATGACAGGCAATTAGACTATAAGATGATATGCATAATTTTACTGCTTGTATAGGAATCAAGGATCTAAAACCAGGTGTTTGCATTAAATGTCAACACTGTGAAGTGTGATATTTACATTATTTTTTATGTAAATGATTCTTAGTAGTTAGTAATAATATATCTTAATAAGATAAGTAATATATTCCATAGAAATAAAAAATAAAAAGATGCTTCCCATAAAGCCTAAAAGTGTAACTCTCTAAAGGGAATATACTGAAAACATCTCAATTTATTCAGTACCTGGTATAGGTGCCACACGCAGAAATACACTCACTTGCATGCCATGGAATACTATCAGTGAGGCTATAAATGTTTGCCTAAGGAATGTTATGCCACAGTCACTGCACTTGGGCATGCAAATCATCAAGCTTGGCTGCTGACAGTTCACTTTGCAATTATCAACCACTGACATCCCAGATGTCAACAATGGGAGACAAGTCTGGAGATCATGTTTAGAACACATTATTCTCCTGTTGCAAAATGGCTCCTGGGTCATTTTGTAGAAATGAACTGGTTCTACAACCAAGTCAATGTAATGAAGATTAGAGGGATCTGGCTGCCATACATTATGCCACCCCACACCATAATCTTCTAAGGAGGACCAATCTGGCATTCCATTGTGAAGGCTTCTTCATGAAATGCCCATATGGTTTCCAGAACAATCTTCTGGTTATTATCATTGCGTCTGAGAAAAAAGTAGGATTCATCGTGGATAACCCTCCAATGTGGCATGAGGTCAAAGGAACACCGGTATCCATCTTGCTCATATCCTAATGTTATGGAAAGACTTCTGATAATTTGTGTTGACAATGTCTTGCCACCCTAGGCTTGGAATGTGACTTTCAATTTCACTTGCAGTACAGAATGGCTCACAATGCGCCATTCTTCTAATCAGATGATCTGCCTGTGCATAGGTATGCCCCCATGCACCTCTTGCTGTTATTCCAGTTTGTTGTTCCAGTTCGCAAAGCACGACAGTGCGGACATCTCTGCCTAGACACGTACCATCTCTTAGTTAAAGGATTCTGCCCCTCTCAGTTTGCAGCAAGTGGTAATAACTGGCACATCAATAAACAGGAGACATCAAACAATCATCGCACATCACTAAATCCAATTTTTGAGGCTTAATGTGGCTAAAAACTTTGCTTTCAATTTGGCTTTTATACCCCTCCCACACACCACAGATTTAAGCTAGGTGCTTGAAATGCTCGAATTTTTTGCAGGAATGTATAATAAGAAAGAACTCAGCACAACATAAAAATTACAATTTGAAATTGTAAGAGGCTTAAAAGATAAGGGAAAAGTATTGAAATGTATCCAACGTTTGCCTGCCTGTCTTCTTCTCACTTCCTGTATTCTTCAGCTGGTGGGCTCCTGCCTGACACCGCCCTCCTGACAGTACAGAGCCTAAATAGCATATTAGGCACTAAAACTAACAGCACTGATTGCTCAGGAACGGTGGGGGATAGAGAAAAAATTCCAACTGTGCCACTATCAGTGGAGCAGCACCAATTAATTGATTCAAAGAGCTGGACTTATTGGAGGTGGTGGAAGGTCCTCTTTAACATGAAAATTAGTGAGTTAAATAGTTGCAGCAACCTTAACCTGACTTTTTTGTAACATAATATCACAATGCAGCAGATTTTTTCATAAATCAATAGGGCAGGTGAAGGGAACAAACTTTGCAATATACTTCACTAAACAAAAGTGACAGTTCCTTCAACTTTTTCTCCCGTCCTTATTTGAGTGGTTTTCTCTAATACTCTGCACACAAAGCAATGGGCTCTATGGAGAGGGAAGGGAGGGAGAGGAGAGACACAGAGATATGAGCCATCTATAGGTTTAAGGTTAGGATCACATCTGCGCATGGATCTAGCTGGATAAAACAGAGGTTACCCACGGACTATAATGGGGTCTGCTGGGTGTCCATTGGATTTTCACCATTTTTATACTCGTGCTCAGTGCAGAAATTGAGTCGTCAAGAAATGTTGCCAATGCTGTAAAATCTGTAAAAATCTAAGCACAGTCTAGAAATAAAATACAGTCCCATGAAAAGAATGTCTATAAATATACTGTATAATATTATTACAAAGTTCATAAACATATTTTCTAATGACTGAATCTGTTAAATTGTTTACATGCAGTCAGAGGTGTAACTTGAAGCTCCTGGGCATGATCTGTAATAGAACCCTTACTTAACCTTGTGTCATTTACAATAGTTGCATATTTTATGTGACAGAGGGCCCTTTGAGGCCTCCTTAGGCTTCTTCAATGTTGGACCAGATCTTGCATGAGCCGCATAATGACACAGGCCTGGCCCTCGTGACGTCACCAAACAGGCCCGAAGCCTGCGGAGCGCAGGAGAGGTAAGTAACAGTGTTTTTTATGTTCCCTCTCCTCCCCTGGCCCTCCGATCATTATACTTGAGTATAATGATACCAGTGTTTGTGGGGTTCGCGTCCCACGGCCTCACTTACTGATCCCCACTCACAGCCGCCTCCGTGGTAAATAAATAGGGCCCCCAAATGTCCCGGGCCCTGTGGCAGCAGCTTCCGCTGCTACTCCGGTAGTTACGTCCCTGGGTAAAGGGGAAAGACAGCGTAGTGTAATGTGAGATACCAGGCTTATATAGAATGACCATGACTGCACTTGTAGCTTCACTGGTTGATGATAACAACAACTTTGTGTTAGTGATTTAAGAAGAAGAGATAAACAGTGAAAGGGATTGGCTCCACAAAGATGCTTTAAGAAAACTGTTAAAAGCAGACTTTAAAAAATGTCTCACAACTGCTGTGCTATAAACAATATTAGTTTTAATGTTTCGTTATTGTGAGCTGTTCTGTAACCTAAATAAAATGCAAGTGAAACAAAGTTTAAATAAAGCTTTGCTCGCCAATTACAGCCTTTGTTTAATTGCAAAAGCACAATTAATACAAGGTCATTTCATCTGGTTTTCATTCTTACCGGCAAACACACATATTAGCAGCTATGGTAATTTCTAGTACTTAAGGACTTCTTTTATTTGCTCTGTTGGAAAGAAGAAAACTAGAATTGCTTTGTCTCATATTTGAGATCATTTGCTCTGAAACTAAAGGCTCGTTTCTGCTCTTTTGACCACAGTTATTAATTCCAGTCTAAACACGGCATTTTCCAATTTTCTAACAAATGAATTTTCCAGGGGATGGAAATGTTTCTTTTTGGAACAATATTTACAAATGTAGGAACTTTAATAGAGCTTCCAGTTTACACTGCCACTGTTCCTGGCAATTACATCTATTATACAATATGTGTATGAATTCACCTTTACAAAAAACGTTAGTGCTACAATGCATCTAAAATAAAAAATGAAGTAACTCCTTACTAAAAAATTGAATTTTGTGTCCATAAATGGTGTTCTTATTCCTGTGTTTGACCCCAGCTTGGTATCTGACCTTGTGTCTGTCTGTTGAGTGTAGTCTATGATGCAACATTTATATAGATGTATCACATAGAGTAGGCTATTTATGTAATATGGCATGCATTGTGCACTGTGTGCTTCTATATACAATCCTAAGTAGCCATATGGGCATAAAGTATAGGCTCATAGAATGCTATGATACAAACAAGTTTGGAAATACACCCAAAGGAGAGGGGGCTATAGAAAAAACTATGGTTACCCCACCGTCCTGGTTCTCAGTTGTACTGTCATACTCATATACTAATGATTTTATTTATCCCAGCCCTATACCCATTCCCTGGAGGAGTGTGACCCATGAGCTAATTTCCCTGTTTTGCTATCATTTTTGTTCCTGTAAGGTATATTAGCCTTGCATATCACAAATCAAGATGTTTCTCTCTGACATGGATTCTCTAGGTGCTTGTGAGGTACATTCTATTTTCAATTGCCTCACCTGAATTGTTTCCAGAAATGCAACATTGAGATATTAGCTCGATACTGCAATATGCAGGGCCCAAATGCAGATGAAGCGGAGTACAAATTGAATGTATCTGTATGTAGTAAGCTATGCATTCTTTTTATAGAGTCGAGCAGATGTTTTCCTGTTAGCTGGAATATTATACAGGGTTTAAACAGATTTATTTTCCTCAGAGAAGATTTCTGGAAGATTAAAACATTATGCCACTTGTAGAAAATAAACAGAGTTTTTTTTTAACAGGATAAGCGCTGCATTATTCAATGGTAAATTAACTTTCAATTACCTGAACCTTTCAGAATACTGTCCTTAACATAATCAGCCGTGCATTATTCCTAATACACAGGATGTGAATCTGCAATGTCGCCGCCAATTATGTATTTTACAATACCCACTGTTGTCTATTCTGGAAGAAAACAATATGTACAGCTTAGCAATCAATTAACAATTCATTCTTTTTATGTTACGCCACCGACTGACAGTAACGCGGTTACAGTAACTCATTTGATGCTGGCGCGGACTGCTGAGTGTGTACAGCTGTCAGGCGGCTTCACACGTATCTATCTATAGCTATTCTTTTGAACAGAGCCCACCCACAACTTCTATTTCAATTAGCAGCGCCTGAAAAAGTGTAATGAAAGCAGCTGTTAAAAAGCACTCCAGCTTCCATGAAACACTGCAAATCCAAACTGTAAATAGCACATTGTAAATCTCTTGTCACCAGCGTTGTCAGCTCCTCCTGGGATCACAGGGCTATAGACAATCAGTCTCATCTGTCAACATGCCTTTAGAGGTTGACCTTAGCTCAGTCCATGGTCAATGTTACATTACATCATTCACTGTAGCCCACACCTCAGCATTAATAGACAGACCGTACCATTCTATGTCTCATGAAACATTATTTATAGTATTGACTTGCCTTGTCCCACACCAAAGGTTTACTCAGGTCATATTCCCAATTATTCACGCTTCAAAATGTACTAGTGATATAGCTAGAATCATTTATTGATGAATATCATTGCAAAACTGGTACACTGGCATTACATGTATCAAGAACTGGGAATAATCAAAATCAAAATGGAATATTTAATACTTAAAGTCACTGTTTGGTCCATGGATAAAGGGAGATATATCATAAAGTAGAAGGGCTATTAATGAGTTAGGTGCATCTACTCCAAACTATGTACTAGAATCTTAAGTGTACCCCAGGTTGGATCTCTTGATTTGAGTAGTAATTTGCGCCAGTTTTCGGAGTAAATTATAGTCAATCTGATGTGTCTTGGGAAGCCTCACTCCTTCCCACTAAGCTCTGTCCTTGAAACACATGGAAAGCAAACTCCCGAAGAGATGCAAATTTTGGACCAAATACAGCCAAGCCACCAGAAACTGGAGTAAAGTAAATAATACATAACTTGAATTTGAAAATTTCTCTGCTCACCTTTGTAGTTATTAGTTGACTCCCTCATAAATAATTTCTTGGGTGCCCTGATGTTTTTCTTTATGAAACCAATCATTTAGAGTTGTATGTTCCCATTGAGCAAGACCTACATAACCCTGAACATGTATAAATAATATGTAAGTGGTGGACTGAGAGCACAAATTCAGCAGTTGTATGAAACAGCTAGATTGGGATGTATATTGCTATACCTGTTGCATACACTACTCTAGACCAATACAGTTCACAATTCACTGACATTAAACTAAACTATAGTAAAGTATATCTAAATTATATTAACAAAAATAGCATAGTTCCCTAATAATATCAGTCCCCTTTTCCTATAAGATGTTCCCAAAATTCCTTTGCAGTACAAACACCTGGAGAAATAAAGCATTACACTGCGACACATGACATCTATCCACTCTAAAATCCTTTGAAGACCATGTGTATAAAAATCTGTGAATTTTCAGTTCTTGTATAACACCATGTGTTATAAAGGTGTCGCCTGATTTCTTCACTCTTCCACATCTATCCACTTATTTATTCATTTTCTTTGTGTTCACTGTGTGTTCATGCTCTACACTTGTTTGTTACAACGACTATTCAGGGTGGGATGTTCTTGTGGGATATCCCTCCTGTAGGTCTAGGGGTGTATAAGAGTTTCAGGTTCCTCAAAACCTGTCCTTTATGAAGGAGTCAACATTGACAACTCAAGTAGATAGAGTGACAACTCAGATAGAACCAGGGTCACCAGAAATAAGATTGGGTCTTCCTAAACTTCTGCAAAGGGAAGCCATTCACTGTCTTCTGGTTCAAAGGATTGGGGAAGGTCACTGGAGGGCACCTCTCCCTTAAGTGAGGTCTTGTAATAGAGCCCATCCTTGTGCATTTTTTAGTTGCATTCAGATAAAGTCATAATGTTTCACTTTCAATAAAAAAGATGCATTTATAATGCATGGACATGTTGGGTGAACAAAAAACAGCCACTCTTTGTAGCTGCTCTCCATTCCAGCTAATTGGTAGAGACTTTTATAAAGGGGCTATCCTCAGAATGTACTAATTGCAAATTTATCATTGGGTTTTCTAAACCTGACAACCCGCATAAAGTTGGAAAATAACTTAGTATAGGGTGTACTACTATACATACTATACAATATATCTTAACTACTACTAGATTGCCCGTTGACTTTATACATCCGGTGGTCCACTCTTAAAACGCAAGGACATATACTGTATAATTACCATCTTGCAGTGTTAAGCAGCTGTATGAAATTGCGCAGGGTAGCTGTCTGTAACTACAGCCGGACCTCCTATAGGGAAGGCAGGGACAGTTTATTACTGGCCCTGCCTTCCTGATCATTACGTACAAAGCTATGGAAGGCTCCACCTCTAGCCACATCGTCATATCGCCTTTGGTAATGATAAGAACACAGATCAAACAATAGGAGGCTGCATTTTTTCTGTAATCAGGCTGGTATATTAGCAAATATCTGCATAAAAAGGGAGAGTTAAAATGCCTCCCAAAGGTCTATTATGACATAATTGGGGGTGGCACAATGTTTAAAAAAGTTTTTAAAGAAACTAACAAAAAACCCCACTACCACACCCACTTCACAGATTCTAGCCCCGTTCCTGGTAAAACAACAATAACTGTCACATACATAAAAATTACCATAATGGAGAGGGAAAACTATTTTTTTTGGCAGCAATATGTGCTACTACAAAAGAAAACAAAGGAAATGTGTCTGTTTTTCATGTTTTTTTGTAGTAGCAAAAAACAGTAATAAAGTGCTTTTTTGTTTACATTTTCTCGGACATTAAAATAAAGAAAAAGACATGGAAAAATAAAAACAACAAAAATAAAATCCTATTCATCTGAAAAAAGACAACAAATTATTTGAATAACCCAAAGGAAAAAAAAATGCTATAGCCCTCAAAACAGCATGTACGAAAAAAAAAAAACCGAAAATCCTAAACCAGGTCCTAAACCAGGGAAAAAGGCCCAGTCCTGAAATGGTTAAAAAATGGTTATTTCATAATTTGAAATGATTTAGTATAACTGTTAGATATTTAATTTTATCAGTGATGAAGTAAAGTGCATTAAAATGAGTTCTTCCAAGATCTAGTCTTCAGTATATGAGACCAAATCCACTGAACACAGAACATTTTTCCTTCTCTTATTACTTCCCTGGGAAAGTTAATTCCACTAATTGCATTTAACAGTACATTAGGACATATAGCTCATTTACTTTAAAGCATTTCTTTTAATAACTTCCAAATGCTGGTGTACAATGTAGCGCTTAATTATTGGCTGTTCTACAATTTCCAGACATTTAATAAATATATTTGTTAACAGCTGAAATGAAAATGAAGGGTTGGAAAGCGTTCACACTGCTACTAAAGTATAAGCTTTAATTAGCGTACTGATGAGAGCTCGCAGATCTAAGAGGTGTCAGAGCTTTGGGTTAAGCTGATGAATACATTATACTACCTGTTCAAATGCCAGAAAGATTTGCATAAAACGGCTAAGGAGCATGTTTTATCTAAATAGTATATAATTTAGTTTTATATATTGAGTTATGCAATTAAAACAGTGCCTTAGGAAATGACTTTTCAGATTCTGGCTCAATTTTAGAACAAACTTGACTGGCTCACAAAACAGCTCTTGCATTACCGGTAGGAGACATGAAGTAATAAGCTTCAAACCATAATCTCCAAAGTCTAATAATAGACCAGATTTTCAAAGGTTTCAAACTTCCATAACACGCTTTGAAATTAATGTCTTAAGAGGTTTTTATAGAAACTTAGAACTCTTGATAAGGGAGTGAGATGTTATTCTGCTGAACCACTTATGCCTTTACATATACTGTATAGTACACAAACTACAGTCTGTCTATCTATCTATCTATCTAAAGTCTCCAAGCTGCTGCCAATAGGACATTAAAACTCACAGATAATTAAAGGGGTTTCTAATCTTGGGATTTTAGATGCCCTCCTAGCTCCTTTCTCCTCTCCTTCCTGGAGGGCACAGTTATCTCTGAATTTAAATACACAGATAACAGAAGTGCTGTTCAAGAAACTTATCTAGCCTTTATCAGTTCTTAAAAACTAAAAGCCATATGCAGTGAGAGTGAGAGAGAAGAGAATATAGACGGCCAGAAGTTATCATCCCAACCTGTAGCAGGTCTGTAACCTAGGCAACCAGCTGGAACCAATCAGGAGAGGAATTTAGCTGTATCTGGCAAACAGAGCAAGATACATGTATTGGGTAAAACACTTCATTTAGCTTAAGATAGAAGCCTGAATATGATCCTTTAGATGGGAATACCCCTTTAAATATATCCTGTATATATCTGCCCTCCAAGTATATCAGTTTTGGCAGTATAGTACAAAACATGTTTGGTCAAAATACTTGCACTGCTTATACCAAATGCAGTCAAATACATAGAATAAAAAAGAGGTGTAACTTGCAGATCCAAGCCTTCTTCCACGGTCACTTAAAGAGGACCTTTCATTCCTGACATATATGTTTTAGTAAGTACAATACTTGCATTCCTCATGAAGCAATAAAACAATTCTGGTGCATCTTTTCTTATAACTCTGTGATGCACTGTTCCTCTGTCCCAAGAAACTTATGAATACATTGACAGGATGGACAACCCTCCAAGTAGTAACAACCAACGGTCAATTTATTGATAAATCTGTAGCAGAAATAACAGGGGAGCAATACAGCAAAGAGATATAAGAAAATATAATGAAAATTCTTATTATTGTTTCTAAGATGGTAATACCCTTTTAATACCAACTGAGAATGTTACAATGTAACAACCTACTTAAATATTGCTGTTGTCTTTCTAATGGCAGGATAATGAAACATGATACAAAATACACACTACATATACACAAACTGGTTCCATTAACTCTTTATCATTTCCTGGAGTCTGAATTTTGTTTTAATATGGTTATACAGGTATTCTGTAGCAGCTTATTTAAGGGAATCTGTCACTATAACCCAGCATATCAATCCAATGGTGTTTTAGCCTTGTGAATTGTTGCCTCCGTTGCTGAGATATTGCTTTTTTTGTCAATATGCAAATGAGTTATTTGTAGCAACGAGGAGCTTTTCTATTGCTCCAAAGAAGTAAGCTGCAATGCCCTCATTGCTCCAAATAGCTCTTTTGCATATTGACAAAAAATGCAAGGACTCACCAAAAGAGGCAGGGATTCACAAGACGAAAACACTGTTTGATGTATGTAATCCTAACCTATATCTGTGGCTTCTAGTTACAGACTCCCTTTAATTCTATAATGTGAGTATGGACCAGACTAATATTTCTAGCACATTATCTATTATACACCATAGAAAAATTTCAGAGGACTCAGATTTTTTGCATGATGCAATGTGAGGTTCCACCCAGAATCAAAATGAGTGTTTTATAAAGTAGCCTCTGGGTGTATAACCTATAATTTGTTCCCAGTGTAAAATTGAGAGATACTATTAAGAAAAATCTAAATGTCTTAGTTTGGATAATACAAGACTTAATGCATTCTAAAGGATACAATGCTAGTGTTTATTCTGTCCTGGTTCATATTAAACAAAGAACATGCCACAGAAATGCTATACTATTAGCCACCAGCAAAAATCAGAGCCGTTACCTTGGATGTATGATAAAGTGTGTAATATAAAGTTAACAGTGAAATAATTATGGCAGATGTAGAGTATTTCACACTTCAGTAGCCCTTAGGCACCTTAAGCCAATGAAATGATTTAGGAAATGAGCCCATGACGAGTGGAGCCTTACACAAGTGTCTTAAAGTTAATAGTGTCATTCATGCAGGGAACAAGTGACCTCACCAGCCAGTCAGTAATACCTCCTAAATTGATAGACTTAATAGAAGTAGATTTCAGGGGCCAGCTATATAACGATACAGCAGGTTATATAGACAGCTGTGTCTCAGTAAGAAGCTAATAAATCTGCTCTCAGCTAACCATGAAAGGCCCTTTATTGCCTCAGGTAAATAAACCAGGTCATAGGGTACTGTTAGCGACATGTAGTTCACATATAAACAGCACAAAGAAGACACATGCTTCTAGGGAAATTAAAGCCATGGAGAATGTAAAGTCAAAGCACACCCTACCTGCTTCTGTCTCTTCTGAAACCTTTTCTTTCCGAACTGTTGTTGGCAGAGGTTGCGATCATTTTCCCTATCTGAACTATAGTGGTGGTTGTATTTATTGTGCTTTTGTGACGTATTGTTCTTTTGTGGTTTAAAAGGCAGCCCATTGCTCAAAATGTCCCGCTTCTTCTTACTGAGAGGGGTCTGCTGCTTGACTTCACGCTCATCGGGCATTAAGGTTCCATCCTTCTGCAGAAAGAGAAATAACAATAAGGTGAGAAATGTTATAAAAAGAAGTAAAAAAAAAAATAGCAGTTACAGTCTTAAAAATGCTGCTTTTTTGTCATGGGTCCAACACATATTTTGGGAGATATACATAGAGATAGATACAGACCACCATAGTGAAATTTTCAGCCTCTAACCTTCCAATCCAACAAAGGGAAATGCTCATATTCACCATTATATTATATAATTTATCCATAACATACAAATTAAAGATGTAAGCAAAAAACTCATTCCTTTGTTGAGGTATCTGCTGGCTGTGTTTCTGCAAGAAGGACAACACTTCTTGTCCTTGTCATAGGGACAATGAGTGGTCAAAATGGACACGCACATCAGTGGTAACATATTAACATCCTTGAACAACATTGAAAAGTGTAGTTGTAGCAAGAATAGATATGATCCGCATCCATGCTCCTACACGTGCCCTTCGTTACCTTTTTTCTTGTCTGGAAACAACCCAAATATGTATGCCATGAGATGAGCAACCCTTTGCAATAAAATATCACAAAGTAATATGCTGTCTATCCTTAATGTGTCTATGTGGATGATCACTGAGTGGTTGTCTTGTGAAATGCAAAAGGGTTTTGTTATCATGTCACAATATTGTAGTGAACTGGTTTCATGAGAAACTGGTATTTGGAGCTATAGAGTTTGCAGAGATATTAGATGCATCCGAGTTCTGGAGCCTAAGGGGGCCCCACTGCCACATAAGAATGCACCAGTATTATAAATGAAACAAGGTAGTAAGAGGCTCTACATAGATTTATAGATTTTAAGTGATACCCAGGAGCTATGCCTATATCTGCTCTACATGATTTCACTGCCAAGACTTTAAAAGGGTTTTAACAAACAGAACCATTTTTAAATTTGTAAACATGATTTTCTCTATCTTAGTGGTGACAGTCTTTTAACTTGATTGGTTGCTAAAAGATACGAGCAAAAACACAGGAGTTTTCAGTAGAGATGGGCGAACCTCATGAGTTTTTGTTTCAACAAAGTTGATTAGTTAAAGAAATCATACATAGAAGTAAGGGAGAATATCTGTGCTGAGTGAGCCTGACTGCAGTAGTAATACAGACAAAGAATAATTAACCCTTTAAATGCCAATCATCTAATTTTGTCTAAGTTTATCATATTAATCCATACTTTACTGCCTGCCATTCATGCTGCCTCTAGCCATACATTTCCTAAAGCCTGGTCCATCATATTACTGCATGCCGTATTGCCACTAATGTTGCCACAGCCACCACCTCTGCCATTACTGAGCCAGACATGTCCTGCAACCTGGTCCATCATATTATTCCATGCTGTACCGCCACTTATGTTGCCACAGCTGCCACCACTGCTACCAATCAGACAGACATGTCCTGTGGCCTGGTCCATCAAACTCCACTATACCAGACTTTTGGAGCCATAGTGTTGGCATTAAAAAAACAGACCAAATAAAAAAAACTATTTTGATTTCACATCTGCTCCCAAAAAGGGATCATTTTTGGCAGCTTTTCTTTGAAAAGACAATTCTTCCTCACTTTTCAACTAGGCACACAACCACAAATTTATCTATCCGACAGACCAGAACAACAGAGAGGCGACGATAGTGTGAGTGGCAGCGCAGTGTATGGTTGAATTCAGAGTTGGTATCCACTGCTTACCATCCGATTTTCCATGTCACCTTCAATCTGACATAACTTTGACTGTGTTTGCTTTAGAGATCTAGGCATCGGATAGATAGGTTCCTATGAGCCCTAACAGTGTTATACACTGATGAGCAAAAAGGTAGCAATGTTTTGAACTTTTGATTTTCAGGCTCCATATCTCACCATCCACTACAGCTTTGAACATGAGACTACCATCATTTTATAGACAATCATCTTGGCTATCTCATACATAAATTTGACTTGCAACGATTTAGCATATGATTAGTTATGTAGATTCTTGTCATGTAACTGCATTGTCACAGTTTTTCTCCTAAAAATTTAACCTTCGTCAGGCTGCATAATTTTACAACATTAGCAGGCTGCATACGAATAGGTACAATTGTACCTACTCAGCCAGACGAGGGTTAAATTTAAATTTTTATTATTTTGTTTTGTCGTATTTTGTAAATCCACCTTTGGCTTTCAACACTACCTGAATACTTCTGGGCATGCTCTCTATCAGATTCAAGCATGTCTCGACCGAAATCTGATTCCAGGTCTTCTACACTTTCCTAATAATAATAATAATAATAATAATAATAATAATAATAATAATAATATAATAATAATAATAATAATAATAATAATAATAATAGTCCTTTAATAGTCCCACAATGTGGAAATTCAGTGTGTTACAGCAGCAAAGATAAGCAGATACAAATACAAATACAACATGTACAGGAATGTTCCAAGGTAAGAGGCATTACATTGATAGCAGACAGACAGATAGGAAGTAGCAGAGGGGGGGGGGGGGTTAACAGGCAGAAAGATATTTCAGTTCTCTGTATGTATTGATCTCCGCTTAGTTCGGTGTTGGTTGTACAGCCTAACCGCGGTGGAGAGGAAAGACTTCCGATAGCGCTCCTTCTCACACCTAGGGTGGAGCAGTCGGTCACTGACAGTACTGCCCAGCGCAATCACAGTCTCATGCATGGGATGGGACTTCTTCTTCCGCATGGAGCTCACCACAGACAGTATCCTTCTGTCACCCACCACCTGCACTGGGTCCAGTGGGCTCCCCAGGACAGAGCTGGCCCTTCTAATGAGCTTGTCAAGTTTATTTCTGTCCCTGGTTGATATACTGCTCCCCCAGCAGGCCACTCCAAAGAAGATGGCTGATGCCACTACAGAGTTGAAGAAAGTCCTAAGAAGTGCCCCCCGGATTCCAAAGGCTCTCAGCTTCCTAAGCAGGTAGAGCCTGATGTGGCCCTTCCTGTACAGGGCCTCCATATGATCTGCCCAGTCCAGCTTATTATTAAGGAGCAAACCTCCTTAATAATGGTGCATACTGGCTGACTCAGCTTTTTCTTCAACTCTACCCACAAGTGATCGATTGGGTTGAGGTCTGGGGACTATGTAGGCCAATCCAGCTTCTCTACTTCATTGTCATTGAGCCATTTCTTCACTAATCTCGACGTATGCTTCGGTTCGTTGTCCTGCAGGAACACTATGTCTTCTTTTTCATACCCATAGTTCTCAAGTGTACAATGTAACTCATCTTGTAGGATACTCACAAATAGCTCAGCACTGAGACCACCATCGATCATGGACTAGTATCCAATGCCTTTGGCTGTGAAACAACCCCATGTTATCAGACTTCCTCCACCAAACTTAACAGTTCCTTCAATTTCTCGATCCATTAGCCCCCTTTTCCCAGACCCATTTGCACTTATCAGAGCCCAGTCTATTGACTTTCGTCTCATCGCTCCAACTCACCCATTTCCAATCTTCTACTGTCCACTTTTCATACTTTTTTGCAAACTGGGGCCGATGCTTCTTATGACGATATTGAAGTCGAGGCTTCTTCACCTTTTTTCAGGCAACCATTCCAGACTTGTGTCATACGCATCACAAAGTGCTTGCATGAACGCTTGTGATCTCAATATTACGAAGCCCCCTCCACAGCCCAGTTTGTCGCACAAGAACTGATAAACCTTGTGATGAACCGACTTGTTGACTCCGATATTTTGTCTGGACATCCACCTTTTGGTTTTTGAATGAATGGACAGACTTCATTTTGTATTCTTCCAACTGTCATGGCACTCACATGATGCAGTTTGTTAATTTTCATGGCCGAGAGACCGTTATCAATGAGCTGGATAATGCTTTTTCTCTTTTCCTGGGAAATCTTCATGGCTGATCCTCAATTTGGACCAGTGACCTCTCGCTTGGGGATCAACCTAATAACACACTGAGCTATTAGGGAATATGAGAACAGGTTGTAATTTGTAGTATACAAGAAGAAAAATATATTTCCACCACCAGAACCAAAACAGTAACAATACAGTTACATGACAGGAATCTGCATAACTAATCATATGCTAAATAGTTGCAAGTCAAATTTATGTATGGGATAAACAAGATGATTGTCTATAAATTGATGGTAGTCTTACATTCAAAGCTGTAGTGGATGGTGAGATATGGAGCCTGAAAGTCAAAAGTTCAAAACATTGTTACCATTTTGCTTCTCAGTGTACACTATGTTTTAAGACAATTTAGGCTGTAGATTGTAGCGAACTTGTTTGACCCAAAACAAATCTTGGTCCCAAACCACCTGAACCTGAAACAAACCTTGATAGGTTCACCCATCCCTATCTACTACCAATAGAAATGTACCAAACACATGCAAACACGTGCAATAGAATGTTTTAGGCTAAGGCCACACATTGCGGAAACACAGCTAAAGTCATGCAGCAGAAAAAAAAATGCAGTCAATTCTTGCGGTTTTCACCGCTTTCCTGCTGTATTTTCATTTTTACTTTTCCCTCAAAAATCTCATTCATTTTGCTGGTACTGTAAAACACAATGTTTTTAGAGTCATGTGGCCTTAGTCTTATACATATTTTGGACTGGAAAATAGTAAGTAGATGTAATTGCCTACAACATGTATCACTAAGGTTTTTGTCTTTCATCAGTCTTCATATACCTAAGATCTAACTAATGTTACATTTTTGTATTTGATCACTAAATCTGTCTTCATTCTTAAAATGTTAAAAAGGAATGACATGAAGACCTTAGCTGCTAAATGTTTAAAAGCCAGAAATTGCTGAAACAGTTTTCCACACATTTTACAAACTTTACTCTCTAGGGCCCTTCAGTGTCAAAACCTCTTTACGCTGACATTCCAGATAGTATTGTACGCTAAACAATAACATGCTGATATACCACATAGACCTTGCCTTGGAAATCAAACAGCTAAAATGCTTGGAGCATAAATGGCTGAATGCATTAGACACTCTAGTTCCGGGCAGAAAGCAGATTTGGGAACTAAACCAAGAGGCTTGAGAAACAGGAATTGAAAGGAGTTGTCAGATCAGATCAGTGGGTCTGGCGGTAACAAGTAATTTGGAGAATGCTTTGACAGGGAAATAGTTTTCAAACTGATCCACACATAAGGAAAAAAGCTTTCATTATTGCCATTCATATGAATATTTAACAATATATTGTTCCTTTTTATTAATGTATAGCAAGACTAATAAATGGCCATTATAATTGCAAATACGAAAAAGAAAACACAGTGCATGCTTGGTAAAGAAAATTATTACCATTTGTTACAGCTAAAACAAAACATCATCATCATAAAAAGTTAAACAATCATATTTAGTCTCAAGCTAGATGGTATGTATTTCTTTCCTGGTAGCAAGCAAGTCATACAACACTGCGGCTCAATTAGACTAGATCGGCCAGTTCCGACTGCTCCATCCTCCTCTGTTCCTCAAATCCTGGCCCTTCCATCTAGAAGTTACACTGCACTCTTTGCACTTAGTATCTGTTTATTCACAGATACTGGTTGGTGACAGGTTCATACAGCTTCAGTTACACAACCTTTTCTATTAAAAGATGGCTGGACCATGGCAGCAAACAAGTCCTCTGACCTCTTGTGTCCCCCTATCTCCTCATAGAATGTAAGCTCTTCCGAGCAGGGCCCTCACTCCTATTGTGTGATATATTTATTTCTTTGTCACATCGTAATATCTCATATTGTCTGTTCATGTGTCCTCTGATTTGTAAAGTGCTACGGAATATGTTGGCGCTATATAAATAAAGTTATTATTATTATTATATAGTCATAATAGTCCATAGCAGTATTATTATTATTATTGTACAACAGCACCGTCAAAAAGCAAAAGGGGTCAACATAATTGTGTATTACATTTTCTTCAATTTTTGTGAGAATTCAACTCAAAATAATAAAGCAACACCAGTAAAAGTGTTCTGTGAAACTTACAAGAATCCACTATTATGAGCATTACATAACTTTTGGCCATAAAAAAGGAGCCCAGGAATCAGTACTGTGTATAACTTTAAATATATAGTATACCCTGTTTCAATTCTGCCTTAGAGCATCAGTCACAGGGCTTGTGATATTGTGTAGAAGTGGTCTCAAGCGTGCATGATCACCAATGTTACAGAATAGAGGCAACCTTTAATATAGCCTCCAGGAACTCTGTACAAATACTGAAATGGGTAAGAATGAAGATGATGTGTCTTTTAGAAATTCAACCCCATCTTCATTTTAACACCTAGCCACCGTTTCATTAGAGTGAATGACCCTTTTATACTATCAAATGTTATATTACTGGCAAATACAATATTCCATATTCAGAATATTAACTGTCAAAAGTGGATAAAGGTCTGTGGAGGTAGGGGCAGACTGGGAACTTAATGTGTCCCTGGAAAAATGTAAAAGTGGTCTCATGTTGTAGGTGAGTCCAAATTTGCAGAAGGCAGTGCCAAAAAAATAGGCAGGGTTGTGCTCGCTTTGGCAGCTGTATATACTAAAATTGGAACGATACAGAGAAGATTAGCGTGGCCCCTGCGCAAGGATAACATGCAAAATTCGTGAAGCGTTTCATATTAAAAAAAAAAAAATAGGTGGGGTTAGAATATTGTTACCCATAGCCAGTTTGGTGGTAGAAGAGGGCAATAGTGGCATGTGAAAACTTTGCAGTTAGTGGGTGACACATAAGAAAAACACACTTAATGGGGCAGATTTATAAAATGTGTGTAAGAAACATTATAATGGTTCTATAATTGGTTGCTATGGGCAACAAAGGCAATTTTCCTTTTAGACACTTTAATAACAAGTAGTCAACAGCAGCCCCTTGTCAGTTGGTGAAGGGAGGGGGTGGGAACACATCATCGGTATCATAGCATTTGATGGATGAAGACATTATGTATGAGGCTGCTGAGGTGGTGGAGAGTAGCATGCAAGGGGACAAATGGCAGAGAAGAGTCGGATGTGGTATTTCTAATCCTGGTGCCAGGTTTGGACTGGAAAGTATACTGAAGTATATGTTGAGGAATACTCCCAATATATACTACTTAAGTGTCTCAGAAAATGAGAAGGGGTTAATCGGCATGTCACCGTTGGTGTAGAGCCGTTTTTTTTTACTTTTATAAAATGCAGCAATGTTTTTAAGTAGATGCAAAAAGAAACATACTCTGCAGCTCCAGTGTTGATGTTGTCTTCTGACATGTCATTTGAAGGCAGGTCATTGCTGCTGTGATCCTTACACCAATCGCACATCACTGGCCATCCAATCGCACATCCAAGCCAGACAGTAATGTGCCATTTGCAAAGGTCACCACTGAGGCCTGTGATTGGCTGCATTGGTGATCTGCCTTCAAAGACAACATTATCATGATGCAACAGCAGCGCTGAGTGGGGTGGGCAGCATAGGCATGAAAGGGTGTATTTTTGTTTAGATAAACACATTGGGGCATATTTATTATGCCTCATACACTAACTATCTGGTGTAAAAAACATAAAAAGTCACTATTTTTTTTTTCACAAACCACTAGTTTCTTTTGCACCTCTTCCCATGAAAAGGGGGCACGGTGAGGGCGGACAGGGGGTGGGGCTATCAACCCTGCCAGAGTGATTAACATTTACGCAAAAAAACCTTGTGTAATTGAAGTGGTAAATCTACAGCAGCTATAAGCTGCCATTATCCCCCTGGAGCACTGCCCAGTGAAGGGTGCACATCATGTATAAGGCACACCCTTCGGCAGCGTTGATAACGCCAGTCTTCATAATTCTTCCCTAGCACTTCTAATTTAATAGAATTGAAGAACAAGTTAATTTCCTGATTGTGAGGGTACCACTGCTCGAACTCCCACCAATCACACAACCTGGGGGCCAACACAGAATAATAAATGTATAGGTAATCTAGCATGCATCAGGAAGATCAGACATGTAAAACAGCAAGTAAAATTTCAGAGAGTCAGGCAGCCCACTTTGTGAAAAAAGCCACATTGGCTACATTGCCAATCCGCCCCTGTCATTGGTATACATGTGAAGACATATGCATTTTTTTGAAAAAGATGGAAGTCAACATGAGGTGCCAAACCACAATATCATATATTGCCATAACATTGAAATCGTAATAAGATATAAACACAAAAAAAATCCTTAATTATACTACAACTAACTCAACATTTAATGACAATGTGGGGGGCTCCCAATTGTGAATACCCCTGGGACAATTTCCCCATATGCCTATGCTATACTCTACAACTATTTATCATGTAACTAAAATAATATTCATTGTATATATACTGTATATAATTGAAAATCACTTATACCTTAACTACATTGTACATAGATGAGTCCACCTATATCTTAACTCGAATTTGGTAACGAATTTCTAGCTTCTCTTGAAACTGATTTAAAATATTATTGCAACATTCTAAAAAAAGCCTTGAATGGCTGGAATTCACAGAATAAACAATGGGTAGCCACACATAGACACACGAGCCAAGAGGAAAGTGAGGACATATCTAAGTATGCTAGTGCTCCGCTACACATTGCTCTAGTTTATAGAAACTGATCAAACGATTTTATTGACACACTGTGAGTCTGCTCGTCCAAAAGGTAGGAAACTCACCATTTTAATATCCCTCCATTCCAGCACTGCCATGCTGATTCTATCTGTTCTAGTCCCCACTGATCCTACAGCAAAGATGTAATTTTCATAGGCTATTTCTTTACACATAATTTCGTACCCTTGGACGATTATTTGAACCCCTTTAATCTCATTAAACAACCGCAGTTCTCAAAGACATGTTTTACACCAAAGCTTTGCTTATTTACCTCTTGTTGTTTTGTTGAATAGCCTCGGTTTTTGTGCATACTATCTGTTCTTGCCATAAATAAGCAATTGTTGACTTCTACGTTGATTCGGATATTTTCTATTGTGCTGGCATGTGCATGTAATCTGTTTTCATTCTAAGGCTTTAAATAAGCTCATGTGCACAAGGATACTTAATGTTTTGTTCTCTTGGAGTGAAGCATCGAGCTGTCTAGAGGGCTACGGTTAATGGTTACATTTATTTAACAGCATGTCCTCATTCCAAAAGTAAAATCAATAAGGACATGATAAGAGAACAATAAGAGGATCACAGACAAAATTTATCACAAAATTACACAGAATTAAATCTACCCTAATACCATCTGAAACACCGTCAATATTACTTCAGTTTCCTTTTTTACATCTGTAGCCTACAAGAAAATAGGATACTGCAAAAAAGATAAACATCTTAAGGCAATAGGATTGTTAGATGGAGAATAAACACATTTGTATTATTCCTTTAGCTTCTATTTGCTGTTAAAAATTGGTGTGATCCCCTAAAAATATACCTTAAAGTGATCTCTACCTTTTAACACCATTTTATCCAGGTCGAATATTTCACTACATTTATTTCTTAACAAAACCTTTACAAAGGTCAGAGCTTTGCTTTTTTTATACAAAGGTCCAAATTCTAAATGTATACATTTAAATTATACAATACTGGCTTCTTGCAGCCACCACTAGAGGGAGCATAGGAGTTTACTTCTTACTTTATTTAACTCAGTGATAACTTACAATGCAGAACTCTGCATACTAGGATCTCCACTGAAGAGAAGGCAGTCAGAATGATAAAAACGGCAAAACATAGCAAGGACTGTTATTGAGAAAATAAAAAGATCAATTTAGATTTATATCAGTAAGATTCAGTCTAATAGTGAACATTCACTGTACAGTAAGTATCAGTGCAATGGCAACTTAGATCTAGTAGCTGACCAGTCTGTGATTTGTTTAATCCAATAATCACACAAGTCAATGGTCACATTTTAACACCTGTAGGTTCACTATTTTATACTGTTTAATATAATATAGCATAATATCATTTGTATATCTTTTTTTCTGGTAGAAATCTCTAAATCTTCTGCATAGAATATATGTTAAATAAGCTGATCTGTCATCAGACTTTTCTCCCCTTACTAAAGGCAAGTCTGTTCTACTATTAGCCATGGAAGAGTGAAGAAATCATGCGATACCTTTTAAAGGCTAATTGAATATACTCAGTTAGCCTCTAAAAGGTATCGCCTGATTTCTTCACTCTTCCACTACTTTCTGTGGCTAACATGGTACAACATTATAATTTATCCATATCATACAATAACAATTTTAGTATAAAATAAAGATGTAAACAAAAAACTCATTCCTTTGTTGAGGTATTTGCTAGCTGTGTCTCTACAAGAAGGACAACACTTCTTGTCCTTGTCATAGGGACAATGAGTGTTGATTCTTCATACTCTCTTTAGAGTTATAGACAGCTGTCTGCTGTGGTTCTCAAACACCGCCCATATTTTACTGTGAGGAGGGCGGGGGGGAGCTCTCATGAATACACTAGACTCATAGACTACTTGCCCAGTGTATTCTTTGATTTTGCGTATTAATCTAGAGATACTATATTTTTGGTGGCATCTTGGATAATAGAAGAACAGAGATGTCTTCATACTTTGCAGTTTTTACATTCACTTTGAATAAAAAAAAATATGTTTTTCCACAGTCACCACTAAAATAGGCTAAAGAGTGAGTTTCCCTGGTGGTGAGTACAGTCAAACAAGTATTATCATTTAACTTTATAGTGGTTTGGGAGCCCTGTAACAAAAAACAGAGCTTTGACAGCAATAAGTTTCAGTAAGAAATTACCAATACAGAATTTTTGGGGATAGAGATGAGCAGGTACACATTAGATGAATTTAGAGATATTAAATTAAGGCATATAATATTTTAAAGGCACATACGGTACAGTACATCAGTACAAGACAAAGTTCATTTTCATTTCAGTGGCCATACATTTAAGACTGCTAGTTGGAAGCAAAAATTCCATAATACAGTCAAGCATTTTATATGCCTCAGAATGCTGTTGTTGGCACCCCTGGTCAAAATGGAGGGACTAGATATTAAAGTTTTTTTAAAAATTTTATATTAACCAATGTAAAAGAGGTATGCACAAAAATAGTTTCTTTTCATTCATAGCCCTCACACTGTCAGTCAGTATTATATGTCTTTGATACAGTATGTTACACCTAAGGATTTTCAGTGTTATATGTGCTCTGTGAACTGATAGCATGCACTAATATTCACTTCACGAATCATTATTAAACAGGCTGAAGTAAGCAGAAACAGATTTAAGTATGTCATACATACACCATTTCATACTGTAGATAGGTTACTCTAACAATCCTTTTTATTCTGTTTTTATGCTTTGTGCACCTGAGGGTATAAGACATATTTTATCAGCCACACAGATAATCTCAGCATGCTGTTTACTTGCTCTAGGGAAAGAATAGGCTTATAAAATCTGTGCTACAAGACTATCAAAAGACAAGTGCAGGAAAGGCTACACTTAAAATTCCTTTGGTTTCATCTATTTCCATTGTATCAAACCTAAATGTGGCATCTACATTGTATAAATGGAATCAACATTTCCCTGTAAATTGCCCTCTATGTTCAGTTGTCTTTGATCTAAATCCAATATGGCATCTGTTTTCTCAGGAGACTTTGCAATGGGTTAGAAATGCTCAGTTGCATTGGCTAAGGATAAGAGGTTTACAATGCCCTGTTGAATAGCACTTAAAATCCTTAGTAGTCTTGATAGTGTAGTGCTAAGCACAATGTCATGACTCGTGACATGGGTACAGAGGCAAGAGATTACTGAATGCTTATGACATAAACATATGAATGACAGATGGAGACAGTATGGTATGTAAATGTAAGTGCTTATGTTTGAAGCTTGGATATTGCTTTGGGCATCCACCAGGGGGACTGTTTTCCTATTTTGTATGTCTTTGTTTCATGCAATGCTTAACAATGTACTGAATGAGCTTTAACATTATTTATTTTGCTTACTTATATTCTGCAGCGCTTTACAGATATTACCATCACTCCCTGTAAGGCTTATCTAAATTCCCTATCAGTATGCCTTTGGAGTGTTGGAGAAAACCAGAGTACCCAGAGGAAACCCACACAAACACAGGGAGAACATACAAACTCCTTGTAGATGTTGTCCTTGGCCAAAATCAAACCTAGATACCAGTCAGATAATATAAGGATGTAAGGTAGCTAAAGAAACAAATGTATTTAACTGTAACACATTCCCTTCTGATGTAAATAGATTGGTATTATATTCATGTATCATCATAATAGATTACTTAGTGAGAAAGACACAAATCTGTAGATACCAGACAGTCTGACTGTCAATGAAGCTGCATGTAACCTAGAGATGAATGCCTTTTATTACCGAACCAAAGATTAAGTATCTGTCACTCTGAGTCATTTCACATAAAGTGAAAAGCCACTAGAACATCATTATTGAAGCTGTTACATGGCACTCACATAATTTGATATCTCAGGCTAATTCAAAAGCACAATGCTGTATATCTGCAGTGTAAAATAACTGACTATCTCGCATGTTCATTACTTTAATAGAAGGATTCTACATCAGTAGTGCTCTTGTTTCACAACCCATTACGTATTTACCTCTCATATGCAGATCATTCCTGTGTTCTTAAGGATCTCCAAGACACTCTGAAAGTCTTTGCTTTACTGAAGCCTAATACTATTGCTCAGCATTACCATTGTATATCCCTTGATAAAGGGAACAAATTACTAATTTACTTTTATTTTTTAAAACCAAATTATTTATTTAATGCCTTTTTCTAATAATTGCATGCTGTGATTATAGATTTCTATTACTCAATTTTTTTGTATATGATTATTGGCCTGTCATCTTGCCTTGTGCTTCTCTTCTACTCTGTTAACATTTAATCATATGATTTACAGCATAGCCAATGCCATCACTAGTCTGTAGCTGACTTATTGAGATCTATGGAAGAGTTTTCTAGGCATGCTCTGTGCAGGGAGGGGGAGTAGATAATTTGTCAAATTGTAAGTAGTGGATGTAATGATGGGTGTTATGTGATGTTATCTACAAAGGTGTTATCTTCTATTGTGAACTTGCCTGTCTTGTTTGTGATGTAAATTAAGGAACTGCTGCAAAGAAAAGTGTCAGTCTATTACAGAGGTCAGCAACCTTTTTTGTATCTTGTGCCGATATTTTTAAAAAAGTCAAAGATAATTCAGTCAGTGTGCCGAGCAATAATTGTAAGGATGTTGACCCCTACATGAAAGTTATATAATACACAACGTAACAGTAAGCAATTAACTGGTCAAACTTTCATTTCAATGTGATCCTTGTCCATGACTTTTTGTGCAAAGATGATTCTTCTCTGGTGGATATGACTTTTGGCTGAACATAATACTGAGGGTGATCTGCAGTAAGCCACTTTTGTGGGGGCAGAGCATGTCCCTCACATAGGGTAGACTTTTTTGTAGCATAAACTCATACAAATCTGTTCAGCCTTGTTGAAATGAACAAACACCTACTTTAGCATAATCCGGTGACATATCATACTTTACTCTTGTTCTTGCTTCAAGATCAAAACCAAATTGCCCGGTCAATTGCTGCACTCTGACTAGGCTAGCTCACAGCCCGGACACTAGGGCGCCATGCCTCATGCTTTTCCCTTTAGTGCTTCATCCCCCCTGACTGTGTTTACATCGTCCATGAAAGGGAGGGACTACCAGGAGCAGCAACGTTTTAAACAATAGAGAGAGCCCTGTGCCGAGTAAATACGACTTCTGCACAGGTGCCGGAGGTTGATGACCCCTGGTCTATTATTACAGATATTGACTCGGAACATGAAAAAATATACATCAAAATTTCTTAAAAATATGTTTAATATAAAAACTTGGTTTAAAAAATTGCAGTTTAACTCCTATAGCAATTCCTTAACCCTAAAGAAAAGTTCAACACATCATCAAGAGCTTGCCAGGTTTTGATAACTTGGAGGTCATTTATGGAACTCAAATATTATATAATAGGAAGTGAAGCCAGACACTTACTTGTTCCACTAGGCTGCCACCTGCTAATGTGCTCCTGTTGCAGCTTGTGTGCTGCACTCCTATTCAAGGACCAGTTACCAATCATGCTTATTTTACAGCTGAACATCTCAGAGTACTTAGAGCTTTATGGGATTTTTTTTGTGCCTGAATAATATCTTTATTTAGTTCATGTTATCTGAGAAGGTGTTCTTAAATATTTTTCTCTGGTTCAACTCAGCTTGACTCCTGACTTCACTTTAGTTTTTTTGCTCATTTTGTCAGAATAGCATCTGCCCTGTCCTCCAGTTCCATATGCCTATGTCTTTTTCTTTCATCTTTGTACTTTTCTATGAATTTACATGTCATGTTTTCATGTACGCGGCTACCAACAGTGATTTTCTCAGGAAGAAGTCAAAGGTGAAAAACAGTATCTTAAACGTGGCTCATTGATCTAACCATGCAAAAACTGTTATTAATCCAGCAGGTCCTCCATCTGTCTATTTGGTATAACAGTGTTTTTGAAAGTTCTTGAGACATTACACCAGGAATGCCTCAAGAATATACTTTTCATTTGATGTCATGTGATTTTTGGTGCCATAGAAGTCAATGGAACCCATAAAAGTTACAGAATGCCCAATAACAAGCAGAGTGCGGCTTGGTGGCTAGAGCCAATACAGACATTATAGATGTGTAAACTGCATTAAGGAAAAAGTATAGCGCTGGCTTCCACATCAGAGACTAGGGGCAAGACAGAATTCTGGTTTTAGAGACACTCCCTGAAAAAAGAATAGATAATGGCATTTACTGCAGCTATCTCAGAAATGGTGAAATGTTTTATTTAAAGTAATTTACAAAGTACTTTTATTTTTATAGTAGCCACTTTATTAAGGGTATTTGTGGTAATCGGAAAATTCCTTTAATTTACATTCAACATCATTGAATGCTTGTCATTCTGTATTTTTCATTCAACCACATGAAGCAACTATGTCAATTTTAAACATGTTTGATTCAAAAGGTTTTGTACACCAAATGGAATATTGCTTGAGGGCTACAGTAGTTATGTAGGTTTATTGAGTAAAATATAAAGTGAACATACAACATCATCTCTTAAAAGGTTTCAATTTCTTGGTTTAGATATTGTAAGAGAAGAAAAAAACATGAGCAAGTTATAGAACAGCCCCAGGGAACTATTACTTCAAGCACAAGTATACCATAACCACATTAAAAGAGCATGAAACCTAAAATAGGCATTAAAAGAAACTTACAAGGGCTGCTAATTTTTTCACAAGTAAATCTATTGTCCTACTGGTTTTAGGAATGGCATATGAACTTGTGATCCTATTGAAGATTACTGTATTTAGTCTCTAACCTGCCCAAAATGACTGATTCCAGAAAATATAGTAATGTCCTTTAACCCATTAATGTTTGGGCTAATTTTAGTTTTTGTTTTGGCTTTTCACAGATTTCTGAACATGACTAACTCAGGAAAAGGTAAGAAAGGACACATCTATATGTACACTCACTGAGATTTACTACATATTATCATCTGTGCTAGTTGAAAACACAAATGAATGAGTCACCCAGTGTGGCTTTTTGCACATGAAGATTTTGTAGAGGCCCCTTTCACTGAAATAATTTGTAATACTTTATTGCATTTTTGTAGCTTTAGTGGAACAGCACCCCTAGTGAGAAAAATACCAAAACAGGACTCTCCTACAGTACCTAATGCTTATCAATGTGCAGTTGAACATTGACTGAAATATGGTGAAACCTGACATAAAGTGTAATAGATTAGAATTTTTTGGATGGGTATATAAATATAATTCCTCAGATTTCTAATGCTAATTACATTTGACTGTAGACATTTTAAATCTATAACTACTGTAGAAACCATGAAGCTAGTAAAATTACAATCCTGATATCTTATAGCAGAGAAGTACATTCAGACCTCTAAATTGTGAATTTAAAAACCTTATTTTAAATGAACACATGGCAGTGGCTGATATGGTCTGGTCAACAACTATGGTTGGGTTTTACAAAGGAAGCTGCTTGCTTATCTTATACAGCAGAAGATGCCTCACACTTTGTAATATAGGATTGTAATATTTCCATTTTGTGTACAATTTGAATCCTGCATTTAAAATAGGAACAGATTAAAATAAAGGAAAAGCGGTAATGTGAAATAAATAGTTTTGACATAAGAATTACAGGAAGGATTTAGGGCTGTGCTAAAATGTTATTTCAGTTAATAAAAATAAAACAATTCAGAATGCTTAACACTTAATTGAATATTATCGATTTTACATATAATTTAGTAAGAAGTTCTTGAGGATAGATTCTTACTATTGTTAGAATGCATTTAAATCATGTCTAGCTCAATGGTTACAAATGTCTTGATTTGTTGTTTTTGTTAAGATGGCCGCTTGTTAGGAGAGCTCCAGGACTCCACATATTGTAGCGGCTCATAGCAGCACTCGGCGCCAGCGATAAGCGATAACCCCCAAGGAGGCTAACAGATTTCTTTGCGGCGCCGGCCTCCAAACAAGATGGCGCCGGCTCTCCTTCTAACCTCCCGCTCCAATGTGCTGCTGGTAACCTGGAAGCAGAGACAGGCAGCGCTCCAGGTGAGAAAGGGCAGCATCTCAATCCAATATATCTGGGACCACCTACATATAGCAGGGATTCTCAAGGGAGTCAGCAGAGTGGCAATGAGGGCCTACAGCAGGCCCATAAGAGGGGAATACAACCCCCATCAGCTCCCTCCTCAGCGCCTACCTGCCTATATGACACCTCACCTACAACAACTTCATCCCAAGCATGTAGTCTTACTCCTTCACAGAGCCCTGTTAAACAAAAGATGAGGTGGGACACCACCTTTCGCTTTGACTCCCGCCCGACTGCAGAGGAACCCCAACTGAGTAATTCTGATGTGCTACAGGCTATCCCTGAAGGTACTCAATCGGCTTCTGAGTCCTTTTTAAAAGATATAATGTTAGCATTGCGTAGATCTATCCAGAAAGATATCACCAACGTGATTACGTCCTTCTCCTCCACAGTTGACACTCTGGATGACAAACTTAACCATGTTGAGAATAAAATGGGCGAATTTGCTTCAGCACATACAGTGCTGGCCAAAAGTATTGGCACCCCTGCAATTCTGTCAGATAATACTCAATTTCTTCCAGAAAATGATTGCAATCACAAATGCTTTGGTAATAATATCTTCATTTATTTTGCTTGCAATGAAAAAACACAAAAGAGAATGAAAAAAAAAAGTCAAATCATTGATCATTTTACACAAAACTCCAAAAATGGGCCGGACAAAAGTATTGGCACCCTCAGCCTAATACTTGGTAGCACAACCTTTAGACAAAATAACTGCGAACAACCGCTTCCAGTAACCATCAATGAGTTTCTTACAATTCTCTGCTGGAATTTTAGACCATTCTTCTTTGGCAAATTTCTCCAGGTCCCTGAGATTTGAAGGGTGCCTTCTCCAAACTGCCATTTTGAGATCTCTCCACAGGTGTTCTATGGGATTCAGGTCTGGACTCATCGCTGGCCACTTTAGAAGTCTCCAGTGCTTTCTCTCAAACCATTTTCTAGTGCTTTTTGAAGTGTGTTTTGGGTCATTGTCCTGCTGGAAGACCCATGACCTCTGAGGGAGACCCAGCTTTCTCACACTGGGCCCTACATTATGCTACAAAATTTGTTGGTAGTCTTCAGACTTCATAATGCCATGCACACGGTCAAGCAGTCCAGTGCCAGAGGCAGCAAAGCAACCCCAAAACATCAGGGAACCTCCGCCATGTTTGACTGTAAGGACCGTGTTCTTTTCTTTGAAGTCCTCTTTTTTTTTCCTGTAAACTCTATGTTGATGCCTTTTCCCAAAAAGCTCTACTTTTGTCTCATCTGACCAGAGAACATTCTTCCAAAAAGTTTTTGGCTTTCTCAGGTAAGTTTTGGCAAACTCCAGCCTGGCTTTTTTATGTCTTTGGGTCAGAAGTGGGGTCTTCCTGGGTATCCTACCATAGAGTCCCTTTTCATTCAGACGCCGACGGATAGTACGGGTTGACACTGTTGTACCCTCGGACTGCAGGGCAGCTAGAACTTGTTTGGATGTTAGTCGAGGTTCTTTAGCCACCATCTGCACAATCTTTCGTTGAAATCTCTCGTCAATTTTTCTTTTCCGTCCACATCTAGGGAGGTTAGCCACAGTGCCATGAGCTTTAAACTTCTTGATGACACTGCGCACGGTAGACACAGGAACATTCAGGTTTTTGGAGATGGACTTGTAGCCTTGAGATTGCTCATGCTTCCTCACAATTTTGCTTCTCAAGTCCTCAGACAGTTCTTTGGTCTTCTTTCTTTTCTCCATGCTCAATGTGGTACACACAAGGACACAGGACAGAGGTTGAGTCAACTTTAATCCATTTCAACTGGCTGCAAGTGTGATTTAGTTATTGCCACCACCTGTTATGTGCCACAGGTAAGTAACAGGTGCTGTTAATTACACAAATTAGAGAAGCATCACATGATTTTTCAAAGGGTGCCAATACTTTTGTCCACCCCATTTTTTTATGTTTGGTGTGGAATTATATCCAATTTGGCTTTTTGACAATTCTTTTTGTGGTTTTCCATTGAAGACAAATTAAATGAAGATATTATTACCAAAGGATTTGTGATTGCAATCATTTTCTGGAAGAAATTGAGTATTATCTGACAGAATTGCAGAGGTGCCAATACTTTTGCCAGCACTGTAATACCATAGTGGATGCCCATAATGATCTTGAGGAGAAATTGGCGGCAGTTAAACTTAAGCTTGCTGATATGGAAGACAGAAATAGACGGAACAAGTTCCGCAGCATACCGGAATCAGTCACCGCCAGGGACTTAATTCCTTTCTTGCAACAGTTAATGAAAGCGACCTTGCTGCACAGTTCTGAGGCAGACCTGATAATAGATAGGGCTCACCGTCTTCCCAAACCAAAAGGTATGCCTGATCACATCCCTAGGGATACTCTCGCCCGCATACATTTCTACCATGTCAAGGATTGCCTCATGTTTGAATCCAGGAAAAGATCCTCTCTGCCTGAGCCGTTCAAGGCAATTCATCTGTTTGCCGACCTTTCCCAGGCTACCATCGTCGCCAGAAGGAAGCTTGGTCCTATAACGGCGGTCCTACAGCAGCACAATGTCCCCTATAGATGGGGATTTCCTACTAAAGTCATTATCATCAAAAATGGAGTGACTTATAGGTTTCATTCCTTCGATACTGGGAAAAAGCCTATTGCTACAATGGAACCTGCCGCTGCCTGCACCTGAAGTTCAGAAATAATCAAAACCTGAGTCCCACAAACTGGATCCTCCATGGAAATCTACTGTCTCAGCCGAGTAAAAAGCCCACAATGGACACACTGTGAGTCTTTCGTGGTGCAATATGTGTTTCTACCCTATGGCAAACTTTCCCCCAAGTTTGCGCAGTCCGACTATTTTTCTTACTGCTGAAAAGTTGTATGTTCCATATTGTTCTTAACCAGTTTTTTCCCTTTAGGCCTAACAGGTGTATTCTTGGAAACTCTCTACCACTTAAGTTCTTATGCTGCCAGTATGATTTCTTAATTTTTAACTGTACTAATGGGTATTAAAATTTTGTCACTTAATGCAAGGGGTCTAAACAGTCCCTTTAAGCGTTCACTGTTGTGGAGGGAGGCTCTAAGATCTGCGGCGGATATACTGTGTAAACAGGAAACGCATTTCTGTGACCCTCGTCCACCAAAGCTTTCTCATAAGCTATTTCCTCACATTTACTGTTCAAATGCTACTAAGAAGGTTGCGGGTGTCCTCATAGCAGTTAAAAATACGGTTTCCTTTCAGTTGACACACGTCCTTACGGATCCTAAAGGACATTATGTAGCTCTTATATGCTTGATTGACAATTGCCCTTTTACTATTTTGAACTTGTACTGTCCTAACTCAGCTCAAATATCCTTCCTAAATTCGGTACTGAGGAGGGTAAAGAAGCAAATTCAGGGCCAAGTTATTTTATGCGGTGATTTTAATATTGTACACGATGCTGCTGCTGATTCTACTTACCGCGGCAAGCATATACCCCAACAATTAGGTCCCTGTCTCTGGCAAGAAGAGTTTCATGATGCCTGGAGGTGTTTTCACGCCTCTGAGAAAGAAATTACTTATTATTCTGCTAGTCATTATTATTATTCCAGATTAGACATGTTTCTGGTTCAGACTGACTTGCTCCTTAAAGTGCAATGTTGTGAAATAGGTAACATCACATGGTCTGACCACGCGCCCATTACACTTACTATCCTCTCTGGTGCTAAAGCAGTCCCTCCTATGTCTTGGCGCAATAATACCTATGTTATGTCCCTGAATTCGGTAACTGAGAAATTGACTGCAGACATTTTCAAATTTTTCACTATTAATTCCCCCTCGGTAGATGATAAATTTTGCCTCTGGAACTCCCACAAGGCCTTTGTCAGGGGCTTATTGATACAACACACCTCTCGCTTTAAGCACAAGAGATTGCAAACTATGAAGGAGCTGCTTACTTCTATTGCAACTTTAGAGCAGCGGCATAAGATTGCCCCTAGCCCCACCCTCTTGGCTGATTTGCACAAAGCTAGAGATGACCTAAGGGCCCACTTACTGGTACACTTTGAAAGACACTCCAAATGATTGAAAGCCTCTTATTATGGGTCATATAACAAAGCGACCAAATTAATGGCACGACGAGTTAAAAAGGCAAGAGTTAAATCCAGAATCCCCTTTGTTCTTTCTAAATCGACCAAGGACAAACATTACCATCCTCAGCATATTGCAGACAAATTTAGTAAATATTATCAGGACCTGTACAACCTGAAGGAAGACCCGGACACCGTGCAGCCTTCTAGTTCAGACATTAACAGGTTCCTAAACTCCTTGTCCCTTCCTTCTGTCACCGATTTGCAGCTTCAGTTCTTGAATACCTCTATATCCACTCAGGAGGTGGCCAAGGCGATAGATGGTCTGAAACTTAATAAATCCCCCAGCCCGGATGGGTTTTCTGGAGAATATTATAAGCTGTTCAAACCACTCATTCTTACATATCTTATGGAGGTGTTTAACCTAGCTATGTCGACAGGTAAATTTCCCCTAGAAATGTTGTCTGCTACTATTGTAACGTTACCTAAACTGGGCAAGGATTCCTCTCTACCTTCTAACTATCTACCAATTTCACTATTAAATGTAGATAGCAAGTTATTTGCCAAGGTACTGGCAAACCGACTCCTCGACGTCATGCCTACATTGATAGGCCGTGACCAGGTGGGATTCACTAAAGAGAGACAGGCCCCGGATGGGACAAGACGTGTGATTGCATTGATTGCGGTGGCTTCTCTGCTCCTGTCCTTAGATGTGGAGAAGGCATTCGACAGGGTTCATTGGGGATACCTTTTTGAGGTTTTACATAAATTTGGTCTCTCGTGCCCCATAGCTATTAAGGGATGCCCGCTGTCCCCCTTAATATTTTCTTTAATGATGGAGCCCTTAGCTGAAACAATTTGGTCACACCCACGCCTTACTGGTATCAAGCTGGGTCAGACTGACCACAGAATTAATTTATTTGCAGATGATGTGATTCTGTCCCTGTCTTATTCTGATAGCACACTAAGTACTGTTTCCCAGAATTTGTCGGATTTTGGAGCATTGTCATATTACAAAGTTAACGAATCCAACTCCCAGATTTTGGAAATTGGTCTGACACACACTAATATATGTTGTATTAAAGATTCATCGCCCTATCAATGGTGCCCACAATCTATACCCTGCCTGGGAATTCAGCTGACCTCAAATCCAATAGATTTGGTTAAGGCCAACTTTCCGGGTCTGCTGGCTTCCCTCTAGAAAGAGCTTGATGTTCTGACTAGATCTGAGCACGGTTGGATGGGGAGAATAGTATTATATAAAATGTTGATCTTACCTAGAATACTTTACTATTTAAGGACTTTGGTTATTCCGATACCCAAGTCTGTTTTCCAGGGTTTCCAAAAACAGATGATGGCCTTTATCTGGAATGACTGTAAACCCAGAGTGGCTTTGCAAACACTGTATGGGAGAGACAACGGAGATATGGGAGTGCCAAATCTGTACAACTACCATTTAGCCATAACTTTGGGTCAGCTTAAGTTTTGGCTCACATCGAACCACGACAAACTGTGGCCAGCTATGGAGGCCCAAATGGCTCAGATTACTGATTGGGAGGGTTTTTTGTTAGCGACAGGCCCGGCAAGAGCATACCCCTCATTGCTCCGCCAGCTGTACAGGCCACGGTTGGGGCATGGCGAGCCCTTTGTGCTATTTCAGACAGCGACATTCCTGGGATCACCTTGAATTTGCCACTTACAAGACTCCCTCACGAGATCTCACATTTGTCTCTAGATACGTGGCGCAGCTGTGGGATAATGTATATTTCTGACCTCTACAGGGGTGATGCCATTGTACCCTTCTCCACATTAGAGGAGAAGCATAATCTACCCGCAAGGGAGAAATGTACCTATACTAGACTAGTTTCCTATCTTTCGGACACTCCCCTGGCTCAAGAACGCTTGCCGCAGCCGGCTGCTGACCTCCTACACCCATAGACTTCTCCAGCTGCTTAAAACACGAAAACTCTGTACCACACTGTGAACATGGACTGCACCTTTTGGAAGTCCAAACACATGCACCTGTGGAAGGAGGATTTCGGCCGAAGATTTGAGACCGGTTGCTGGCAGGAGGCAATTAGATGGGCTAATCAATCCACGGTATGTGCCTCACACTGGGAGCAGTATAGCAAATTGCTCTTACGCTGGTATTACCCTCCCCTTTGTCTAGCTAAGTTCTATCCTACTTGTCCTTCTTGCTGTTGGAGAGGTTGCGGAGGGGTTGGCTCCCTGTTCCATGTGTTGTGGCACTGCCGATCATCCAGCCCTTTTGGGTATCAGTTTTTTTTATTAATTAATAAACTGTGTGGTTGTGGGGTAGGATCTACACCCGAGATGGCGCTGCTACTGTTGGGCGTCCATACGACTCCAAGCAGGTATAGGACTGTCGTGTGCCAAGTACTTGGGGCGGCTTGCCTGCTTATTGCCCGTAGATGGAAGTCTGCCTCTTGTCCGACCTTGACGGAGCTGATTTCTGCGGTATCGTTGAACTACCATTATGAACGAATTTATGCACATAACGGTGGAAGCCTGGAAAAATTCCGGAATAATTGGGAGATATGGGCGACCTTGTTCCCCCCACCAAATGCTCACTGACAGCCTATATTTCCTGGCCATTTCTAGTGCTCTTGGTATACCCCCTTTTAATCACCTATGAAATATCTTATTTGCATAGCCTTAAAATACCCGCTTAACTACTTCTCTCTCTAATGGTCATGACTGGTATTAGGTGGGTCTGCAAACGTGTCTACGTGGCAGACTCTTATCATTTGTCCTTTAGGCCTATTCACTAGTTCGTCTGTTCATTTGTTCTGATCTATCCCTTTCCCCCTCATGGCTACGACTTGCATAAAGCCTCTTTTCACTATACTAAGTTTGGCTACTTCTAGGTATGACAGGGTTTTTAATTTTAATATTTTTCAGTGTGTATCTCATTATGTGTCTTTGTTCATGCTGTATTCTTGCGTATTTTGTATTCCTTCTGATATATGCAAATTGTGTAGCCATGAATGTATCCTATGTTTCTTGTCCTGCTTTTTAACTTGTTGTATTGTATTTATGTGAAATATTCAATAAAAAACTATTGTTTAAAAAAAAAAAAAAGAAATATATCTCCATTAAAACCATATTAGATTTTCTTATTAAAGAGATTGTCCTGTCCACAGGCCCTATTATGGAATATAGACATGAAATAGGACCATTCTTAGGTCCTCAGTTAGGCAGAGAATAACAGACGAATAGCAACTTCATTATGGTGGACTTAACCTGTCCATGTATTACATGGTCAGAAAATTTGGCTGTCTATGTATTACATGGTGAGCCCTTCATTTCACTGGCCAGTATTTAATACATCAATTGCGGCCAGTCACAGTTCGATGCAAAGATGATCAAAAGATCAATGGGTCTAATTTAATATGATGATGAAACATCTCCTTTAATGGGGTCTTCATGTGAATGCTGTGGAGATCACAAAATAATTGTACAATTTTGGGACATTACAAAGTACTGTACTAGTTTGGGAAGCAACGAGTTTATTGGAGAAAACAATCTGAACCATGAATACCCCTACCAGGCAGTGCCAGATCTTTAGTCTCAAAATTAAAGGGAGTTTGTCAGTAGTAATTTGGTTATAAACCTATTTACAATACCAAGTAGAGGTGATTCTACAGTTTCCAAATATGCCCCTGTTCTACAGCTTTGGAGTCCCATTTTCATGTAATTTGTGATTTTATTCAGATGTAATTGAGGAGAAACGTGCTTTGAAGGCAAATCTTAGCTTGCCTGGGCTTCAGTCTCAGCTCTACATTTTCTTACAAAGCACTTTCCTCTTATTTGCATATAAATAAAACATGGTTTACATGAAAATGAGGGTCCATAGATGAATAGCAGAGTCATATTTGGAAATGGTAGGATCACCTCTACATGGTACTGGAATTAGTTTTATAATAAATTTACTGGTGACAGTCTCTCTTTAGATATATATATATATATTTAAACAAATATGTTTCCATATCCACTCATCAGGCTAAGTTACTTCTGATACAGAAGTTTATGGAGGGGAGAGGGGAAGGAAGAGGCTGCTGGAAAAGGTACAGAGCTGCAGCTCTGCTACACTGTGAGTGAAAGGGCTCTTTTGACACTGCTATATTTTTCAATAAAGATCTATCCCTGCATAGATTGAGGAAATAGAGCAATTAACCAGCCAGCAGCAATCTGAGTTTAGAGAAGAAGGAGGAAAGCAGCCTAACATATGGAGGAGAGATACATACTTCTTTAATAAAATAAATAGCATAGTTTCTTATATTTATCTGTACTGTTCATGTACAAAAAATGGTCTTATAATTGGAGGCGTGCTTTACATAGTGATGCCCCAAATAAAAAATTTTCTGGGTATGCATAAGTAAACTACAAGCTGGAATCAATGGACAGACCCAAATCAACATATTCTGATATGGTGACAGATACACAAGAGGGTTGTGGGGAATTTAAAAATTCCTACAGCCCAGCATCTGAACACTGCCACTGCTAAAAGGGTAATAAGCTATTTATGCAATATAATGTATACTTCAAGGTGAATGTAGGCTGTGAGTAAACTATCGTAATCCATTTGCTGATATATCAGAGAATTACAGTGTAAAGCTCCTCAGATTTCAACCTCGAAGTTATAAAAATACTTTGAAGCAGAGATCTCACACCTTATCAGTTCACTGCAGAAATTTAAGGTCTGAAAATCTTTTCTTACTTAGAGGCAAATCATTTTGACTATATTGTGGAGGGTATAGGAATTTTAATAAAAATATGCTTATTGTGCCAGATGTGTTTGGTAAAGTCCAATCACACATCTTTTTATCAGCTTATACAAGCTGTATATGAAGTATGAACCTCCAAGGAAGAAAACAACCTATTATATTGATTCTGCAGTAACTATGGTGCTTTATATCGCTTTTAGCCATTATAGCCTAGTCTGGAATACTCCTTCAGGTTTAAAGAAATGTATGCACCAAATACTTTAATAGCATATTAAAGTCCTAAAACAAGGTTGTTTGAGCCTCATTCCCATAAGAAAAGTGCATAATGCATCTCTACTAAATTCAGTAGGGGTACTATGTCTCCTTAGGGAGCCTGTCTTTGCAGGTCACCTTCCAGGAATTCTGGAAAAAGACTACTCAAAAAGGAAAACTCACTCTAGCAACACCTTTTGGAAGATTTCTCCCCATAGATCCATGCCTGGTTTTCTGTGAAACCTAGAGACATTGGGGAAATTTATCAATGCATCTTTGCTAGTTTTCTGGTGTAGATGTGTGATAATGTAGGGCATCATTAAGACAAGCCCCTTTCTCGCTCCAAAGATGCACCACATCTCCTGTTCTGTGTCTTGCTCGCCACTTTCTTTAAATGTGGGCAGAGTGGGATGGAGCAGAGTTGGCTAGAACAGGGACGCCTTGACCCAAAACATTTATTATAACTCACACCATTTTTCTGGCATGAGTTATGACCGGTGCTACAGAGAAAATTAGTATGTGACACCATCATCAGTATTACCATTGTGGTAATGGATAGATGTGACATGACACGTTTCATTGTCCCATGTGTCTTACTACTAAGCTACGAAAGAAAAAGCCAAATAATGACTGTTGAGTATATTTCAGCAATCTTTTACCAAACTTTAAAGTAACACTGCTCAAATACCCTGCCAAGAGTTGGCGCTTGCTAACATTACAGGTTGCCATCTGGTAACACAAGCCTGGTTTGTAATAGTAGGAGCTGCATGTATTTGATTTCTTGCTCTTTTATTTCACATTTCTGTACATGTCTCTTATAGCTAGCAAAGTAATACTTTGCACAAAAATATCACTCTATTATCTGCCAAGCTTTTTTATACTACTAACCTCCTCATAAAGTCAGTTATATCCTGGATCTAATGCTTTGGTGGAAAGATGGACCAGTATTACAATTTGATGAGAAGGATAGCTAACCACCGGGGTTCATGAATTTACTTACCACAGCTTGAAACTGCAGATTTTAGTTATTTTAATAAAGATACTGAACATTTTTAGAAATGGAAATGGCAAGAAGAGAAAGAAAAGTATAATGTCAAAATGTCTCAACAGAACTTGTATGGATGTAAGACACAAAATAAAAAGCAGCAAAGGAGAAAATGAATGCTTTCCTTGGCATGGGGTCACTTTCCAAGTAAAAGTTAAATACATTCTCTGCTCCCTCTTTGCAATAAGTAAAGGTTCCAATAACCATTATGTAGGTGGTATTTCTTTGACATCTGTTGAGCCATTGTAATTGGAGATTGACATATACAGAGAGAAAAACGCACACATCTACACACTCAGCCCCCTACAGCGCTATTATTTCGACAAATGGGAGCCAACAAAAGCTGCCCAGTCACTTCCTGAGAGGAAAATAACTCACTTCATCTTTTTTCAGACAGAAGGGGATACAATTACTTCAAATACTAGCTTTGAGAGAAAATAATTTAGTTCTGTGATTTCATTTTTTTATCCAGCAGGAAACACATTTATTCAGAGACTATGGCATTGTACGTGTATTGGCGAAAAGCCTGTAAATATATATATATATATATATATATATATATATCTCTCTGTAAACTTACAATATAAAATTATATTATTATTATTATGTAATATTATATATGAGGGTATAATTGTTGCAATATTTGAGATAAAGACTCGCAAAGGTACAGACAGGGACAGTTTTAGACAAAGTGAGGCCCTTGGCAAAATTAAAAGCGGGGCCCCAGATGCTGATATGCAAACAACACCATCGTCTTCCAGTGGCAACCCCTATAATAACGCCTCCTTTCTTCCAACAAAAATGTAATAACAAGCTCAATTATACCACACACAATTCAAATGAGCACCTTTGTACCGCCTATTAGATTTTTGCACCCAGTCATCAGTTATTATAGCTCCTCCTTATAAATAATGGTCCCTGCTTATAAATAATATTACACCTTTATCAGTAATAGCTCCCTTATAAATGATAAATAGTGCCCTGTATCAGTAATATTCCCCCTTATCAGTAACATTCACTCTGTAAAAATAATAGTGCTCCCTTATTAATAATAACCCTCTCATAAATAATAGTCACCCTTATAAATAATAGTCCCCATTATCACTAATAGTCCCCTTTATAAATAAGCCCACATAACAATTATACCCCACTTATAAACAGTTCCCCTCTTATAAATAATAGCTTACCCTTATAATAGATGCCTCATATATAATAGTTTCCCCCTTTTTATATGCCTCTTATAAATAGTTTCCCCCTTATAAATAATAGCCTCTTATAAATAATAGTTCCCCCTTATAATAGCCCCCTCATATTTAAGTTTCCCAATTATATATAGTAACCTACCCTTATATATAATAGTTCCTCCCTTATAAATAAGAGCCCCCTTATATATAATAGTTCTCCATTATACAGTGTCGGACTGAAGGGCCTTAGACCCACCAGAGGAACTTGTTCTGGGGCCCCACCCAACAGCTTCCTGCTAATAGCCTACACCACGGCTCCTTCACTGAAGTCTTACATATGTGCTAACTATCTGGTGTTACTGAGTATGTTCCCAGTATAGTCAGCCCCTACAGTACTGTGCAGGCCCCAATAACTCCATGGCCAGTTCATGCAGTACTGTATGGGGAATGACATGGAGCACTACACGTATGTGCAAGATTATAGTGAGGGAGCTGTAATGCAGACATAACACATAGGGCTGCCAGCAGGAATTTTGAGCCCCCCCCCCCCACAGTATAATGCTCCACATGGTATATAATGCTCCACGGTATAAAATGCTCCCCTGAGCCCTCCACAGTTTCCCCGCATGGTATATAATGCTCCACAGTGGACCCACACAGTATAAAATGCTCCCCTGATCCCCCCATAGTGGCCCAACTTGGTATATAAGGCTCCACACAGTATACTACCTCTTAGTGGCACCAGACAGTACAATATGCTCCCTAGCAGCCCCACACAATATAATATGCTCCATACAGTATAATATGCATCCCACAGTGCTCCCCCAGTATAATGCTCCACAGTGACCCCACACAGTATAACCTGCTCCAGAATGGCCTCCACACAGTTTAATATACTGCCCAGAGAGGTTCCCCCAGTATAATGCTCCACAGTGGCCCAAAACAGCATAATATGCTCTCCAGAGGGGCCCCCCCACAGTATAATGCTCCACGGTGGCCCCAAACAGTATAATATGCTCTCCAGAGGGCCCCCCCCCCCAGTGTAATGCACCAAAGTGGCCCCAGAGAATATAATATGCTCTCCAGAGCCCCCTCACATTATAATTCTCCACAGAGGCCCCATATAACATAATATGCTATCCAGAAGAACCCCCCCCACAATATTGCCCCACAGTGGCCCTACAGACTTCCTTAGTGCTATTATTATATTATAATTATAATAATCAAAGGCCCGGGGTAGGTAAGGAAAAATAACAAACAGTTATACTCACTTTGCCTTACCTCTCCTTGGCCTCCTTGCGCTGCTCCGCTATACCCGCCGGCGTCGGCTTCCTTTTCTCTGCGATTGACGTCACGCGTTGTGGACGCTGAAGCCTCTGATTGGGCCTCAGCAGTTACATGATGCATGCCCCACATGACCATGTCCGGATCGCCAGAAGATGACGTCGGATGCCAAGGACAGGTGAGTAAAAATGTTTGTTACTTTACCTCACCTCAGAAAGGGGCCCTGTGGCACATGACGCTGGGTCCCTTTCTGTTATTGATATGACCTGACTCCAGGATCCAGAGTCATCGGGCTCCTGATCCCGGGGGTCCCTTTGGGGTTGGGGCCCTCGGCAATTGCCCAGTTTGCCACCCCCTAATGCCGGCCCTGGGTGTAGATAGAGGGAGCTACTGGGGTACGTTCCCAGGTCCTGGGAGCCAGGTGGGGGGGCTAGTTATATTATTTACGTAGGGTAGCAAACTGAACCTTTTTGGATCTTTTAGACTATTTTGTATTTTTGGTAAGAAGTTTCAGTGGGAATAACATTTCTTTTTACCTGGGTAAAAATTAAATTCAGAGTTAAATAAGACATTATTCTGCAGGATTTAGCAACAGTTATATCTGTAAATGTCAACTTGTAACCACTGTTCATCTGTTCAAGTTGATGATATTGAAAATTGTATGGGATCGGATTACTATATCAGTATTTGCACTAAAACCTCTTCAAAACACCATCTCTATGAGAAGACCAACCCTTTAGACCAACCCACTAGGCTATCATGTTTTCATAATGTAAACTAATAGAACATGAGTATAAAGAATAAGGTACTGAACATGTTGAGTATGAACAGTAATATACTAAATACTGTTCCTATTTAACTTTATAGGGAATCTGTCAGGGCAATTTGGGACATTAAACCATCCACAAGTCCTTATGGACCTGGGGTTTAGAGCATCAAATTGTCATGTTACAAAACCATCAGTGCTCACAATAAAAATAAAAAAAAAGCTTTATACTCACCCTGGGACTGTACTGCCAGCGCAGTTCTTCACTGAAGCTAGAGTGCTTCAGTGCGTATGACCCCTATCTCCGGCACTTGCGCAGTGAAGCCGGAGTGAACATCCTTGGCTGCATTGAAGAATTGTGCAAGTGCCAGGACCACTATAGATGAGTCCGATGAGACTCAACAGACTCATCTCTACGTAAGTATAAAGGTTTATTTTTTTTAAATGCAGGCATGGATGGATTTAAAACAGGGCGATTTGGGACGCTAAACCCCCAGTCTATAAGAACCTGTGGGTGGTTTAGCATCCCTTTAAACTACAAAGTGATATAACTAGATAGATATGAGAGGCAGAGAGAGAGAGAGAGAGAGAGAGAGAGAGAGAGAGAGATGTTTCACTTTAACGGACATAGCAGTTAGAAGTGTCTTATTTTATTCCCTACCTTCCGTTTTTATAGTTCAGCATAAATGTTTATCCCTGAGGATAACATTAATAAATGCATTTAGCAATCAAAATTTCATTGTAACATTTTTACAAGTGATTGTAAATGTTTCTGTTCTTTGCATAGGTCAGGTCATTTGGCTGATTTACTTTGCTGAGCATAATATATGTTTTACATATGACCTTCAAGAAGCCAATTAATGTGGCGATTTCTAGCCTTTAAAGGTCGATACATAGTGGCGTGACCTCAACAATGAATTAAAGACGAAGGGTAGAAAAGGAAAGATTTACTGCAAAATAACAATATTAACATGTCCTGCTATAATAATACCTTACAAGCACAACTCCAGTCAAGCATGGCAATAAATGTAGCAGAATACAGGGCCTTTCTGGTACCTTTTTTTTTTTTTTTTTAACTTGGGTTATCTTGTACAGCCTTATTGTGTATGCATTTGCAAAGTTTTTAAATAAACTTTACACAAAACGTATAGAAGCTTGTACTTTAATGTATATATATGTCTGTCTGTAGTAGAAGTACTATAATGAGAGGCCAGGGAGCCCTCAATTGGTTCCTGGCTGTCATGGTAAAGGATCACCATCCTTGGATGTTGCTCTGGGGGACAGCAATCTGAGTGAACATGGTTCTGTCCTGTTCAGATGTCTCGGAGGGATTTGACCAAGGCATCTGTAGAGTTAATACCCACGATCAGAAAGGACTCTGATTTTGGGCATTGCTAATGGGTCAACTCCTGAGCAGGCGCCATGTTTAAAGTCCCAACATCCAAGGTACATGTACAACAGATGTCGAAAAAAGGGTTAAAAAGATGGTAAAGGATAAACAATTAAACATGATCTGCCAGGTCTCCTGTCTGTTTAAGATAATATTTGTATTCCCTGAGCACTTTTTTAGTACTTTCTTTTGTGCCACTTCCCTGCTACTCTCCTGGCAATGAATGGAACTATTGTCCCTGCCAATAGTCTGACCTGTGACCACTGACTGTATAGTGTAAGAGTAGGTAGACCCACTTGTTAATTCATTCATGTATTTCCAGGAATAATAACGAATGGCAGAGAGTTCCATGGAGGAGTGGAAGGAGTTCTACGGAAACATCCTCCAGAATTATTTTATGGGGAAAATGCGTATTTACAGTACATAAACAAAAATGCATGTAGAGTCGACAGATCTACTGTAATGTTGGCTTATTTTGCCCTAAGACGGTTTGCTGTGATGGTATTTTTCTGTGGGGCCCTTTGCATATCCATAATAGTTTGAGAGCCACTCTGAAGCCATTTCCATTCTTTAACCTCCTCTATCAGCCAAAAGATGTCACAGAAATCAGAATGTATGTGTCTGAATGATAAAAATCAGCAGACTAGTACATTGTTCTGTGTTAAAAGGTTTCAGGGTTTCTGATATGTGAGATGTAAATTGCTTGGCAACCAACTAGCTTCAGACACACTGTACTGTACATATATGTATAATGTACTGTCATAATGTAAAATTAAACCTCCCATTCATAAAGGGTTAAAATAATAAGCATAAAAAAGCAAGCCAAGCATCGTCACCCTTGCTAACATCACACCAATTTTAGAACACATTTGAGTAAATGTAATTGCAAGTGTTTGCAGTAGCATTATGAAAACAACACTTTAATGTGACATGCTTTGTCAAGTGCCAGCTTGTTAGAGCGTTTTCAGGGAAGTCTCTCCTATTATTATTTATAATTGATACTTCCCGCTTTACATGTGCTTGTAATGTGCAGTTTTCCTCATCAATTCAAACCCTGTTTAACAAGCTTGTTGTGAATGTGTGAACTATTTCCATGTTAATCAAATCAAATTATAAGGAATGAGAATCCCAGCTGTACTAAGTGACAAATGTGCTCAATTTTTCCATCACTATAATATTAATAATAACAGCATTCAAGCTTCAGCTTGAAAAAAAAAGGACATTGTCCAAAATTTTTTGAGATCATTTTTTTCTTCTGTTACAAATTAAATAGATAGTAATAGATACATTAAAAACTGCTTTCTTTCAAGTAAAACTTAAAAGGCTTGGCCAGGAAATGGACAAACCACAGAGAACACAGGGCACTGTCTAGCATAAAAAAATGTCATACTGACCTATCCAGAGCTGCACATGACCGCTGTAGAGGACCCCGTCACATATGAGTTATTTCAGCAGTCATGTGCGGTGAAGGACTTCTGGCGGCAAAGTCCAGAGCACTGGGAACAGGTGAGTATGAAATTTTTTTTTTATGTTACACTGTCCCCAGCCTCCTCTGTGATTTGTCCAAATTCTGGGCCACCTCTTTAAGATGTATGTCCTTAATGGGGTTGTCTAAGACCCCATTTGTTTTGGATACTGATGACCTATCATTAGGATAGTAAATTAGTATCCCATCAGTTGGGGTCTGAAACCCAAACCCCATACCAATTGGGTGATCCTGCTGCCAGAAGTCATACAGAGCATTCAGCCAGAAGCAGCTCTGCCTCTATTCAATTGAATAGGAGAGGAACTGCAGGTCCCTGGAGGCACCAATGTGGTAGACCCATTAATCAGGTCCAAAACACAAATCATATCTTTTGTACTTAGATCCAGGATCAGACTACAAAGGGTGTATAGTCTGTACATAGATCTGCAACAGACACAGTGCGCACAAAAATGTAGAATATTTGTAATCAAGAATATTTCTTACTTACAGTGGGTGTGGAAAGTATTCAGACTCCTTTAAATTTTTCACTCTTTGTTTCATTGCAGCCATTTGCTATAAGCAAAAAAGTTCATTTTATTTCTCATTAATGTACACTCAGCACCCCTTCTTGACAGAAATATAGATATTTTTGCAAATTTAAGAAAAAAAAAAAAACTGAAATATCACATGGTCATAAGTATTCAGACCCTTTGCTCAGTATTGAGTACTGTAGAAGCACCCTTTTGAGCTAGTACAGCCACGAGTCTTCTTGGGAATGATGCAACAAGTTTTTCACATCTGGATTTGGGGATCCTCTGCCATTCTTCCTTGCAAATCCTCTCCGGTTCCGTCAGGTTGGATGGTGAACGTTGGTGGACAGCCATTTTCAGGTCTCTCCAGAGATGCTCAATTGGGTTGAGGTAAGGGCTCTGGCTGAGCCAGTCAAGAATGGTCACAGAGTTGTTCCAAAGCCACTCCTTTGTTATTTTAGCTGTGTGCTTAGGGTCATTGTCTTGTTGGAATGTGAACCTTCGGCCCAATCTGAAGTCCAGAGCACTCTGGAAGAGGTTTTCTTCCAGGATATTTCTGTACTTGGCCGCATTCATCTTTCCTTCAATTGCAACCAGTCGTCCTGTCTCTGCAGCTGAAAAACATCCCCATAGCATGATGCTGCCACCACCATGTTTCACAGTTGGGGTTGTATTGGGCACGTGATGAGCAGTGCCTGGTTTTCTCTACGCATACCGCTTACAATTAATGCCAAAAAGTTATCTCATCAGAACAGAGAATCTTATTTCTCATAGTCTGGGAGTCCTTCATGTGTTTTTTGGCAAACACTATGCGGGCTTTCATATGCCTTGCACTGAGGAGAGGCTTCCTTCGGGCCACTCTGCCATAAAGCCCCGACTGGTGGAGGGATGCAGTGATAGTTGACTTTGTGGAATTTTTCTCCCATCTCCCTACTGCATCTCTGGAGCTCAGCCACAGTGATCTTTGGGTTCTTCTTTACCTCTCTCACCAAGGCTCTTCTCCCATGATTGCTCAGTTTGGCTGGACGGCCAGGTCTAGGAAAAGTTCTGGTCATCCGAAACTTCTTCCATTTAAGGATTATGGAGGCCACTGTGCTCTTAGGAACCTTGAATGCTGCAGAATTTCTTTTGTAACCTTGGCCAGATCTGTGCCTTTCCACAATTCTGTTTCTGAGCTCCTTGGGCAGTTCCTTCGACCTCATGATTCTCATTTCCTCTGACATGCACTGTGAGCTGTGAGGTCTTATATAGACAGGTGTGTGCCTTCCCTAATCAAGTCCAATCAGTTTAATTAAACACAGCTGGACTCCAATGAAGGAGTAGAACCATCTCAAGGAGCATCAGAAGGAAATGGACAGCATGTGAGTTAAATATGAGTGTCACAACAAAGGGTCTGAATACTTGTGACTATGTGATAGTTCAGTTTTTCTTTTTTTAATAAATTTGCAAAAATATCTACATTTCTGTTTTTTTCTGTCAAGATGGGGTGCTGAGTGTACATTAATGAGAAATAAAATGAACTTTTTTGCTTTTAGCAAATGGCTGCAATGAAACAAAGAGTGAAAATTTAAAGGGGTCTGAATACTTTCCGTAGCCACTGTAATGTCCTTATTACTATGGCCAAGTTTTAATTCTATCCTCTGAAAATGAACTTTTATTTCATATACAAATTAGGTGTTTCAAGTCATGATGGTGTAGAGATAATGCAGCAAATCAAGTTCTCAATACTTGAATACAGAATTCTGGTGCATTTAGCTTAGTAAATCTGCTCCAATGCCTCTCATATTTTTATTTATTTTAATTTACAGAGAGTGTTTCACCAGATCCCAGCATATCAACCCAGCTCCACAGATAGATAGGTTACATACACCTGAATCAAATGGCATCTTTGCCTTGTGAATCAGCACTTCCATTGCGGAAATATCACCTTTCGTCAAAATGCAAACAAACTGGAGAAACAAGTGCATTGTCGCTTACTTTGGAGCAACCGCTACACCCTCATTGCTCCAAAGAGCTCATTTGCATATTTACAAAAATGGTGACTTTAACCTATCTGTCAGTGGAGCAGGGTTGATATTCCGGCTTCTGGTGAAATCTTTAAAAGTATAGTGTGATTCTGCACATTTTATAGCGGTCATACTTCTTAATTTAATTACCATTGTAACCCTCTTCTTCATCACATCACACAAATGTTCAAATTTATATAACTTTCTATTATAATTATTATTATTATTATTTTGCAATATAAAGCATGTCCTTCAAAAAAACTCCATCATTCTAAACTAACCATTGATTTTGTACTGCAACAAGCGAAGCTTCACTAGCCCAGAGTAACAAACAAAACAAAGGAGATGAAGTTGTGTGAGCAATTGAGTATGCTCTACATACTATATAGAAGAGAACTTGCATGGAATTACTAAGTGCTTAAATAAGGAGTTCATCCATATTCATAAAGCAGTAGAAGTGCACCTGCTGCTAAAATGTGGTAAATCTTTAGTAACTTTTAATTGCCGCTCAGACAATAAGCAGGGCTAGAAAGTATGTTCCCTGAAAGAAAGAACATTTGTGCTTGCACTTTACTGTGATATAGAGGTAATAATTAAAGAAACAGTGTTAAAAAGAATGGTTTTAGGAGACGTGCTCTCATACATAGAGGAGATTGTACTGAATAGTTTATCCAAGTGTCCAGGCTTACAGGCTTTGCAATAGAGGTGAGCGTGATTATTTAGTACAGTTGCTTCTGTGGTTATGTATGACAGCACACGATCCATACTTCCTCCATAGACACACAGTTGGGATATTTCTTCTTGTACTACACTGTATATATACCTCTTGTGTTCTACTGCTCTTTAATAGGGAACCAGATTTGACCTAAATTTGCCGAAAGCTTTGGACTCACCCCAAAACTTTTGGGATTTGTCACTACGAAACACTATTATACTCTGGGGTCTGAGTTGATAAGTGGATGTTCAGGGGAGGTGAGTAAAACAAACAGTTATACTCACCTTGCTTCACCTCTCCTTGTTGACCAGCGGTCCTCCAGCATCCTCTTCCGGGGTCACCGCTGAGGCCTTAAGAGGAGTCCTAATGCCACAAGGATGCTCAGGAGGGGTGTGTATAATTGTTTGCTGCCTTGACTCACCTCCCCTGGGCCTCCACTTATTATACTCTGGAGACTCTGAGTTCAATCCTGAAACAAACCGGACAGCCAAAACGCATAAATATTTGTGGAAATAAATCTCATGAGGTTCGCCCATCTCTACTGCTCACCATCTGACAATGCTATTTATTAGAGAAATAAATAAAGTGAATGATGCAGCTGGTGCATTGTTTATTTGATATTTTCCAAAAAGTCACACTACAGCAAGTTCCACTTTTTCCACCAAGGAGGACTTATTTGCACATTCTTTAACTAAAATTCTTAGCAAGGCATGTATGATCCCTGTAGGTCCCTGTACAATACATGATGGCTCTTTAAGGAGACATATAACCCTTTCTGAGTCACTTTACACTGGTAAAACAGAGCTAAGACATAGTATATTTGACAAAGGGCAAGTTTCACAGGAAGTGAATTAACCTACCTCATGATCATGTCATAGTTTACATTGGATTACATGTATACTTACTAAAACCAAAATATTTGAACTTATGATGTACGAAGAAAGCGGACCAAAAGTTAATGACAAACTTAGCTCTTCTACATGTATTAAATGCAATTCAGAGAAGTTGTATATTTCTACACTATTTTGCAGAACAGGGTGAGATCTGGAAGCTGTATCACAGACATATATCTATATTATTCATACTTGATGATCCAGCTGAGTTTGTGGCTTTCTACATGTGAAATTGAATGTTGGCACTGGAACCCACCATGTTCATTTTTCAGTGTCTTCTAAATTCAAGATGGAAAGAAACATATTTTCACTACTAGACATATGCATAAATTACTTCATTTTCCCCAGATTCCCTTATTATCTGTCAATAGCCTGCTCTGTTTCAGCTTAGAGACAAGAGATAACCTACATGACCAGGGTAAGCATACCCACCTTTGTATAATTTATGCTCTAATGCCCTAATATATGGTCCATTGCCTCCATAAAGCTGAAATGGCCTATTCAGCCCTTTTTCTAGGTTTGGACAAACCCCTTAAACTTTTTTCATGTCTGTGATGATTAATTTTAAGTCATTAAATCTTGTTAAGATATGTAAAGATAATTATTAGCTAAAAGATTCAGTTATGATCCTGAGAGCTGAAGATCTCTTTGCCATTTGTAACCAACATACAGCTTGGAGATCTATTGATACAATGGTTACACTGCAATATATACATCCATTTCTATGGATGAAATGGAATAAAATGGATTTACCATGAAGTTTCTCCACTAACATTGCATGTGTACATTATTATGCACATAAGCCACATACCAATTTGATTCTTTCACTTCAGTGTTCTAAGTTGCAACATAATTAGTAAATTCTCAGCTTTGGTTTTGCTTTTTGAAATGGGGGATTCTGGCACTGCAATGGAAATATTCTTAGGAAATGATCATAAGGCATGAGTACACCACAAACACCTGTTCTAAATAATTATTAGGAGCTGACGGATTACTTGAAGATCTCATATTATTAACCTGGAGTAGTAAGTGCTCTATACAGATGCTTAATTCTAGGAAATTCTATACCCATCCTAAAAAGTTCTATAAAAGCTTTGTGTACAGCTTAATAGATAGCTCATCTGACGTTAAGAGGCCTACTGGTGTTGCTACTATCTTTGAATTGCATTTCTATCTTGAGGAATCGTTGTGTACAACCAAATGAGCTCCTCCAAGACAGAGAGAGAGTTAAGTGACTCCTTATACAGTCATATGAAAAAGTTTGGGCACCCCTATTAATCTTAATCATTTTTAGTTCTAAATATTTGGGTGTTTGCAACAGCCATTTCAATTTGATATATCTAATAACTGATGGACACAGTAATATTTCAGGATTGAAATGAGGTTTATTGTACTAACAGAAAATGTGCAATATGCATTAAACCAAAATTTGACCGGTGCAAAAGTATGGGCACCTCAACAGAAAAGTGACATTAATATTTAGTAGATCCTCCTTTTGCAAAAATAACAGCCTCTAGTCGCTTCCTGTAGCTTTTAATCAGTTCCTGGATCCTGGATGAAGGTATTTTTGACCATTCCTCTTTACAAAACAATTCCAGTTCAGTTAAGTTTGATGGTCGCCGAGCATGGACAGCCCGCTTCAAATTATCCCACAGATGTTCAATGATATTCAGGTCTGGGGACTGGGATGGCCATTCCAGAACATTGTAATTGTTCCTCTGCATGAATGCCTGAGTAGATTTGGAGCTGTGTTTTGGATCATTGTCTTGCTGAAATATCCATCCCCGGCGTAACTTCAAATTCGTCACTGATTCTTGTACATTATTCTCAAGAATCTGCTGATACTGAGTTGAATCCATGCGACCCTCAACTTTAACAAGATTCCCGGTGCCGGCATTGGCCACACAGCCCCAAAGCATGATGGAACTTCCACCAAATTTTACAGTGGGTAGCAAGTGTTTTTCTTGGAATGCTGTGTTTTTTGGACGCCATGCATAACGCCTTTTTGTATGACCAAACAACTCAATCTTTGTTTCATCAGTCCACAGGACCTTCCAAAATGAAGCTGGCTTGTCCAAATGTGCTTTTGCATACCTCAGGCGACTCTGTTTGTGGCGTGCTTTCAGAAACGGCTTCTTTCGCATCACTCTCCCATACAGCTTCTCCTTGTGCAAAGTGTGCTGTATTGTTGACCGATGCACAGTGACACCATCTGCAGCAAGATGATGCTGCAGCTCTTTGGAGGTGGTCTGTGGATTGTCCTTGACTGTTCTCACCATTCTTCTTCTCTGCCTTTCTGATATTTTTCTTGGCCTGCCACTTCTGGGCTTAACAAGAACTGTCCCTGTGGTCTTCCATTTCCTTACTATGTTCCTCACAGTGGAAACTGACAGGTTAAATCTCTGAGACAACTTTTTGTATCCTTCCCCTGAACAACTATGTTGAACAATCTTTGTTTTCAGATCATTTGAGAGTTGTTTTGAGGAGCCCATGATGCCACTCTTCAGAGGAGATTCAAATAGGAGAACAACTTGCAATTGTCCATCAGTTATTAGCTATATCAAATTGAAATTGCTGTTGCAAACACCCAAATATTTAGAACTAAAAATGATTAAGATTAATAGGGGTGCCCAAACTTTTTCATATGACTGTACAGATCTCAGACCACAATCACACTTTACACAGACCCTAGATCAAACTCAAGCCCAGTATACAGACCCTATACCAGACACCTTCCATGTATACAGTTACCAGACCCCAGCTCCACTTACAGATGTAAGCTATGTATAAAAACCTCCCACTGAATCACAGACCAGTCCCCCCCATTGTGATGAACAGCCTCTTGACTAAAAGTGCTAGGTCCCTCATGGTGCCTGTGACCTCAGACAAGAAAGCATCCTAGCAAAATCTCTCTGTATGGCCTCTGTACAGCTTGTCCAGCATACAGAATTCTCCATTGCAAGTAGGTAGGCTTTTCTGCATGGTGCCTGGAGCCACTTTTCATGTTACAACTTTGTCATATCTGAACCAGTATCAGAACCCAGCACATGATCACCGTTCACTCTTTGCACGCTCCCTCCAGCCATACCCCTTCACTTCAACCCCAGCCTCTGGTAGGTGTTTTTACTTGTTATGGGAACCTCTCATTGACTCCAGCACTCTGCTGGGGCTTGCTGAATCACAAGTGTCTGGAACATACTTTCTGAGCTTGCAGGCTGTATTTCTCGGGGTACACAAATTGCCAATTGAGAAACACTGATCTAGACCATAATTCCTATGATAGATTTTTAGTTCCACCATATACATACTGGCCATATTGTTTGAGAAGATCAACCCCCTTTTCAAATCAACATTGGTTGGTCATTTAAAATAGGTTTACTCATATAACCTATTCCAATCCATAAATTGATATATAACACTAAATGTACTGCACATCATCAGATTCATTATACTAACTACATCTTATCCAGTCTTTGTGTTGTGTTCTATGTAAGTCACAAAAGACTCATTGTAAAATAAATGCCTGCGAGGAGATAAAGATGTGCAACGTGAACAATTTAAAATTTCAGTCCCTTGCGTTCTAAATTATCAATGACAGATTTAGCACTGTTAATTACCAGAACAGAAGTACTAAAGCTTGTTTTTCCTTTTCTTAACTAATTACCGGAACAAGAGCCGAGTGTTAGTTCAGATAAATGATTGTCTCTTAATGAAACATAAGCTTTCCTTCGAGTGCCCTTTCAAACACTTCTTAAGATATATAAATTAGGAGGTTGTAATACACAGGCAGACTGTAATATACTGTAACAGGTGACTGGATATTTCCTTGCTCAGCTTCTAGAGCTCCTAGATTCAGTAATCATATTTCTATGTTTGTGTCTTTAGTTTCATTTTGCATTCTTTTTGATCGTAAGTACATAAAAATACAATTTAGGAGAATAAATTAAATGGGTGTTTCAAGTCCTTTTTTACCTCCAGCAGAGGAAAACAACTGAAACATTCTTTACCTTTTAACAAATATATATGACTGATTAAACTAGTTCATTAGACCATATAGTTGGGAACAAGCCAATAATTTGCCTTCTATAATTTCATCCAACAAGCATTATCTTTTTTTTTTCCATGTTTTTTTCTTCAGTTGAAACTTCTCTCCTCAATACAGTGACATATAGTTGCAATGTTACTGAGTAAGCGAATCCTTTGATTTGCCTGAATTTCTGATTTATTGGGGGTCCGACATCGTCACCTCCATCAATAAGCTATTCTCAGCAGCTAATACATAGAGAATAGAGCAGGGAGCAGACAGTGCTGTTCTCTGTTTACTGGCCAGAACAGGTTACTGCTGGTCAGCCCTAATTCACTTGAATTGGAACTAAGCTACTTTGACTTGACTCAGCCACTATGCAAAGAATGGCATGGTCTGCTATTACACTACTGTAGGAAATGGAACTGTAGTTTATGGTGGGTTCCAAGTGACAAAAAAGGATGCAGACATATCATTCAATGAAGGGAAACAGTGAGCTCTACTATATATTGTGCAAGTGCATTAAAAGAAAAGAAAGAGACAATGTTCATAAGTAATGAGTAAAAGCAAGAATATACAGTCATATGAAAAAGTTTGGGCACTCCTATTAATCTTAATCATTTTTAGTTCTAAATATTTGGGTGTTTGCAACAGCAATTTCAATTTGATATATCTAATAACTGATGGACAATTGCAAGTTGTTCTCCTATTTGAATCTCCTCTGAAGAGTGGCATCATGGGCTCCTCAAAACAACTCTCAAATGATCTGAAAACAAAGATTGTTCAACATAGTTGTTCAGGGGAAGGATACAAAAAGTTGTCTCAGAGATTTAACCTGTCAGTTTCCACTGTGAGGAACATAGTAAGGAAATGGAAGACCACAGGGACAGTTCTTGTTAAGCCCAGAAGTGGCAGGCCAAGAAAAATATCAGAAAGGCAGAGAAGAAGAATGGTGAGAACAGTCAAGGACAATCCACAGACCACCTCCAAAGAGCTGCAGCATCATCTTGCTGCAGATGGTGTCACTGTGCATCGGTCAACAATACAGCACACTTTGCACAAGGAGAAGCTGTATGGGAGAGTGATGCGAAAGAAGCCGTTTCTGAAAGCACGCCACAAACAGAGTCGCCTGAGGTATGCAAAAGCACATTTGGACAAGCCAGCTTCATTTTGGAAGGTCCTGTGGACTGATGAAACAAAGATTGAGTTGTTTGGTCATACAAAAAGGCGCTATGCATGGCGTTCAAAAAACACAGCATTCCAAGAAAAACACTTGCTACCCACTGTAAAATTTGGTGGAGGTTCCATCATGCTTTGGGGCTGTGTGGCCAATGCCGGCACCGGGAATCTTGTTAAAGTTGAGGGTCGCATGGATTCAACTCAGTATCAGCAGATTCTTGAGAATAATGTACAAGAATCAGTGACGAATTTGAAGTTACGCCGGGGATGGATATTTCAGCAAGACAATGATCCAAAACACAGCTCCAAATCTACTCAGGCATTCATGCAGAGGAACAATTACAATGTTCTGGAATGGCCATCCCAGTCCCCAGACCTGAATATCATTGAACATCTGTGGGATAATTTGAAGCGGGCTGTCCATGCTCGGCGACCATCAAACTTAACTGAACTGGAATTGTTTTGTAAAGAGGAATGGTCAAAAATACCTTCATCCAGGATCCAGGAACTGATTAAAAGCTACAGGAAGCGACTAGAGGCTGTTATTTTTGCAAAAGGAGGATCTACTAAATATTAATGTCACTTTTCTGTTGAGGTGCCCATACTTTTGCACCGGTCAAATTTTGGTTTAATGCATATTGCACATTTTCTGTTAGTACAATAAACCTCATTTCAATCCTGAAATATTACTGTGTCCATCAGTTATCAGATATATCAAATTGAAATGGCTGTTGCAAACACCCAAATATTTAGAACTAAAAATGATTAAGATTAATAGGGGTGCCCAAACTTTTTCATATGACTGTATATGTAATAGGGAAACAGGATTTCGTCAGTCATTATGGCCCAGCCAGTTACGTGTATATGGCTCTCTCTATACAACAGCCTATCAAAGGACATAGCAGCCAGGTCCCCACTTGCTTCTTACGGTTGGCTAAAGGAGGCTCAACCATACACACTTGCATGTTTTGTTGTCACCTGTACTTTACTAAGTTAGATGTTCAGCACAGTACAAAAGTTACAACAGTCTCTCGGAGATTAGTGGTATGCTAAGCAACCGTCTAACAGCATGACAGAAGCAGCCCAATGGAAATACACAGCGCAGTGTCCTTATCTACACAGGTGTTGCCCTTATCTCAAATGAATTCCACTTCTCTTGATGCAACCAAGCTTCGTAATGCTTTGGGGTAAAGCCACAGCTTCATCACCCTATTGACAGAAAAACTCTGCACTTACAGGTGGCAGCAATGGTCAAAAATGGAACTCTAGATACAAGGCATAGTTTTATCCATTTAGAACAATGAATTGCACTGTCCTCTTTCCAGAAAATGCTAGATTAAAGTACCGTATTTTTCGGACTATAAGACGCACCTAGGTTTTAGAGGAGGAAAATAGGGGGAAAAAATTTTGAAGCAAAAATTGGTAAAATATTTAATATATGGGAGTTGCAGCTTTGTAACAGCTGCAAAGTCACATTGACAGGTGGCCCTACAGCTGTACGGGGGCGTCTTTTTTTGTGGAGCCAGATGTTCTTTCTAGTTATACCATTTTGGGAAATATCTATTGCTTAGATCACTTTTTATTCAAATCAAAGGTGAAACAGTGAAAAAAACAGCAGTTCGGCACTTTTGATTTTTTTTTCCCGCTATGACGTTCATCGTACAGGAAAAATTATTTTTATAAGCTTGTAGACCGGGTGTTTCCGGACACAGCGATACCTAATGTGTATGTGTTTCACAGTCATTTTCTACTTTTATATGTATTCTAGGGAAAGGGGGGATTTTAGAACTTTTATTTATTTTTTTTAACTTTTTTTTTTACTATTTTATTAGTCTTATTAGATAGGGGGCTTGAACTTGCAATCATTTGATTGCAAGTCCCATAGACTGCAATACAAGTGTACTGCAGTCTATGGGAGATTCTGTACAATGCTATTGCGGCTGGTCACAGACCAGCCCAACCACAATAGTAATATTCCTATGACAGGCCTGGGAGCCTTTATAACACTCTCGACTGTCATAGGAACAGGACAGCTCCCGCGATCTCACCGCGCGGGAGCCGGCCTGCAACTTCAAAAGTACGTGGCCGGTGGGGATCGGCCTCTGGGGCAGTTTTTACACTTTGAGGGGGAAGCTTTGAAGTAGTAATGCCCACGGTCAGAGTGGACTCTGACCGCGGGCATTAGCTCTGGGTCTGCGCTGTACATTACAGCGGGAGACCCGGTTGCTATGGCGACCGCTCTGCAGCAGAGCGGTCGCCATCTTCTTTACAGCCCCAGCATCCACCGGGATGGGTTCACTAAGACACCCGCTCCTCCGATACCAGGGCCCGCACATCACCCCACTCCTGCCGCTGGAGGAAGCCCCGCTGCGACCCCGCTCCTCCACCCCCCCAACACCCATATTCGGACCATAAGACTCACCCCCATTTTCCTCCCAAATTTGGGGGGGAAAAAAGTACGTCTTATAGTCCGAAAAATACGGTACTTAAATATTTAAAGTGACAATGGCACAATCAAAGCAAGGCATACAAATACAAAGTATACACAATAAAAAATCCCCTAGTAATACAAACAGAACCCATGAATATAAAAAGCAAATAAAGCACCCAATTATGTAAGGTAGTGACTTCCACTACCTTACATATACAAAGTTGAGTTCTTGGGACTGTATCTGATGGTCTGAGATCTGTATAAAAGGTGGCTGACTTTAAATTTAAGAAGTCTAGTGTGTGTTTTGTATCCATGTTGGTGTTTGTAGAGGGAAGTCATATGTAATATTTGGGATTCAAATACCATCATCTTCTTCCTGCTCCTCTACTTTATTTTTGGTGTTTCTGCTGTTGCCAGTGCTGCAGGAGAAATCTGTATTCCTTTTCTAAACACCTAGGGTACAGATGTGCTGTGTCTGAGTATGAGGATGACATTTGCATCTTCTGGAAGCTCCCAGATATAGGGAGCAAAGACTGAGGCTACAAAGAAAGACGACCTCGTGGCTGTATCTAGCTATTTGCAGAATCTAGCACTGTCTCTTTTACTGACTGAATCACCATTTGTATAACACCTAGAGCTACAATACTTGTAGGGTAACATTTGAATGTTCTCTTAAAGCATAACTAAACTTTCGGACAACTTTTGATTCTCTGGCAGTATTTGTGTCATTAATAAATTTTGTAATATACTGTATTAACAAATTTTGGATCGTTTCTGTGAAATCTTGCATTTTTTTCAGGATTTTATATCATATATATACTATACAGCTGCATAGAAATATCCTAATCTCGACTGTTTTCAACCTCCTCTTTCATATGACACAAAAAGCAAGTTTGTACGCTTTATAATGTCTGACTCTCCCCTACCCTTATTTTCTCTACATGTTACACAGCCCTGTACTCCCGTACACAGTAACATTCAGTAAGAGGCAGAAACAGCTCTCAATCCAGAAGCAAGGGAAAGAGTGAAAAAATGGAGGATGTCACAGAAAGGATCCAAAATTTGTTAACAAAGTATATTACAAAATTTATTAATGACACAAATACTGCCAGAAAATCAGAAGTTGTCCAAAAGTTTAGTTATGCTTTAAGCCATAAATTTCAAAATGATAAATTACAATCATAAAATTAAAGCAACCATAACTATGTACTTGTTGCTGTAGAACAAAAGTGATTCATTTTATGCTAAAACGCATATCCTTTTCTAAAGTTTTGTATCAATTCCTTGGTTTTCTGTCATTCAGCAGGGGGACCTTTAATGTTTACTTCCAATGGATAGAAATCTATTTTGGTACACAGCTCACTACATGGTGTACTTCAATAAACCATGGAACTGTTTGGGCTTCACACTACTGGCACAGATATTTATCTACTGGAAGATAAGAATGAACAATTCGTATATAATGACAGCAAAAGTCTTAAAAACCATAAGAAATTGATAAACAAAGTATACTAAAACATTGTATAAATTTCCATTTATACTACTTATAGGTGTTATCTGCCAATACAGGGTATGTTAGATTTGTAATCAAATTGTTTTTGCTGTTCAAATATAGGAAAATAAAACATTCTAAAGAAATAACATTTTTAATAAAACTTTAAAATGTTCTTAATATAAAATTTCTACAAACAAATTGTCACCTGACACTGTTACTGCAAATGTATAAGGTATATTTGGTAGATTAACGAGAAGTAGGGGACAGTGGCAGGTTTAAGTGCACTGAAAAAGCCATGTATCTGATAGGGATATCTGGGGCATTTTTCATGAACCCTCGGCTACCATCTTTATTGGTGAAAGTTCCATAAATCAGTGTTATAAAATGCATATTCTATTATAGAAGATACATACATATTATACGTTTTAGGATATCTCTATGTATTAGTTATATTTATTATAAAACTAATAAAAAAGGAAAGAAAGGGAATTTCAAGTGTCTCCTGCTACACCAATGACAGCTCTTCAAACAGGTAACTTTTCAACACTGTTATATAGCATGTAGATATCTACTTGACAGTCAGCTGTAATTTTCTCATGTGGAACAATGTCCATATTCTATTAATCTGCTATAAATCTTTGGGAAATTCTGAAGCTTCTTCTGTTTTTTGTGCAGCTATTATTGTAGAGTTAGACTTGTAAATCCATTCTATCATGTAGTGATGTAATCGGCTTTTATTTTGCAATTGCTGTTGATGCTGATGGATCCAAATGGAAATTGTATCTGTCAATTTGTATCTGTAAAATTGCCAGTTTTAATATCCATCGTTTTCCTCCTCTTGTAGATTAAAACAATGTAAATCATAACAAATGTGTAAAACCTGTCTAACTGATAAAAAAAGGTAAAGTGTAACTTTCAGGATAAGCTGATGTGTGTAAATAGAAAGTGACACTATATTTGGCCATTATATCCCAAAATGTCATAGTAGTTTTCTCCTTGGTATGCTGTATCTGGAAAATGCAGTCCTCTCTGAGCTGGTGACTAGCTGTCATACTCTGCACACAGCCAGTACAGGAGGAATCTTCTCTCTCTCACTCAGAAACAGCCCCAGGATCATGTAGGACATATATAGAGATTACTGACCTATAATTATATTAACAAACTGCTTTGGCTGTGATAGAAAGGTCTGGGGTCAGACTAAAAGCTGTCCTTCTTGATTTATCTCCCTCTCTCCCTGATCACTGCCCCCTCTTCTCTTCATAGACTTGTAGAGAGATGAGTCATTTGACCCATGTGACCTGCAGTTTCTCACCAGACAGACGGAGTAGTCATTTTCACAGTGAAAGTCAGTTTATCAGAAGGAGGTGGAGCAGGAAAGCTGTCTGATAATAGCAGAAAGAAGCAATTCTCTCTAATAAGTTATATTAAAAAGTTTCTTGCAATTGCCTATACAGTACTATATGCAAAGTTTGTTGAAACCACAGTGCACATTTGTCCTAAAGTAAATACTTATTTGTATGAAAAAATGGCACTTAAAATTAAAACCGTGCTGATAGTATCACAAGAAAATGCAACAAAACCATGACAAAAGCATCACTGGTGAAATTATTGTTGTATAGTATACTGAACAATGTTGAAGTAAGAATGGATTTACATGCTGAGGATTAGTGGTGCAAAGTCCAGTACAGTAGCAAAAAAAGAGCAGGATAAGGACTTTTAAATTCACAACATGCTCATTATATTGTGTAAATCTGCAGTAAATCACAAACCAAAGCAAAATGTAGATGTGTATGATGCATGCTTAAGGAGGCCACTGTGTCTCTCTCACCCAAGAACCCACATTAACTTAGTGCTGACTATGATTTAAGCTAGATAGTTAGGTAGAGCATTGCCAAGACCAGGTATTGTAGCGTGAATGCAAATGCTAAAATACAATGGTGGTCACTGAATGTCCTTATTGAATTGCTCCTATTTACAAAGGGAGCAATTTCAACACTAATTATTTATTAGGAAAATTCTATTTAACAGATTCTCACCAGTGCTTTTGAAAGTCTTCCAAAAGCACACATTTATACAGGACCGTGCAAATGTTTTAGGCTGCAAAGCAAGAATTTCTCCAAGAAATTTTAATAGTTTATTTTTTTTTCAATTATCAAAATGAAGGGACTGAAAAAAAGAGAAATCTAAATCAAATCAATATTTGAAGCGACCTGGAAGTGAAGATGTGGCCCCCACAAACCCTAATCTCAACATGATTGAGTCTGTCTGGGATTTCATGAAGCGACAGGTTTTGGGCAAGCCTACATCAGCAGAAGGTCAAAGGTATTCAGAAAAACCTCCCTAACAAGTTCCTTCAAAAACTGTGTGCAAGTGTACCTAGAAGAATTTATGCTGTTTTAATGGGTGGTCAACCAAATATTGATGTGATTTAAATTTTTCTTTTGTTACTTCACGTCTTTTTGTAAATTGACAAGAATAAATGTCTATTTTTTTTCAAGCATTCTTAATTTACAGCACTTTTCCCACGCCTGCCTAAAACTTTTACATGACACTGTATGTATTTTAGACCGAGGATAATAACTTTAAAAGGTAACTGAAGTGTTGAGTGTGGTCAGTTTTATTAGATTTACAGCAACATAAATGCCAGTTGGAACGTTAGGATACGATAATGTGTTATTGGTTAATTATTCTTTTAACTTAAGGATTTCGAGGAGTTTTAAGAGAACAATTACACTTTCCTTGATGATTTAATGCGTCCTCTCTCTTCTTGTATTACTTTTGGATCTCTGTACTATAAAGGTTTCGGTTAGTCAAATATTATGCCAAGACTTGTTAAATATTTTCATTTAAATGTAGATTTTGACCTTCTCGTCAATGAAATATTGATGGAAGCATAAAATATAGATTATCTCCACTTGAAAGGAGAGGACTTTTCACTGTCACATCATTAAGGACTTAGAAAACAATATTAACATGCAAAAGCCATCTGAATCTACCAAGAGAACATAACAAACAAAACATTCTCCGATATGATGAAGAAAAGGAATCATATTATGTGATAACATTTAGCAATTATCAGATTCATTTTATTATAGTTCATTTAGGGTCTTAGAAACAACTATTTTGAGAGGTAGACATAGGCACAAAGAGTTAACCAAAATCAAACAAAATTAGACAATTTTCTCGAAATCACATGAACACATATATTTAAAGTAGTTACTAACATTATTTCCATATTTTTCTTCAAATAACTTATATTGTGGTCCTCCTGAATATGATACATTCTTAATAAAATTGAGCACAACCAAAATACATAGTTTACCAGTTTAATCGAAATGTTGACAGATATCTAGTTCAAATGGCTAACCATTTACTAGTGAACAAAAGCGACCCAAAACTACAGCATGTTTGCATTCCACAAGCTCCATCGAATAGATCTGCACAGACATACAATAGGAAAACCTCTTAAACTTCCCCACACTTATGGCAAAAATGATGGAATTGGACTCTATAACAGTATGAGATATCATTTAACAGAATATATCCAAGATAAGAGATTAATGGGTTATATTCTAAGTACATGGATTTACAGGTATTGTAAAACCAACCAGCTAGAGTTGCTGAACTTAATGGATATAGTGATGCATGCATCTATGTATACAAACAAAACTAACAACATCTGTAGTCAGTAGTAGCAGAAGCAACATTGCCTTTGTTGGTATCAGTAGAAATACTATACCATAGTTGCAGCATGGCGCCGCTGGAGTGGCTGCCTGTCACAGTAGCTCTGAGACTCTCTATCTTATTTTTCTTTCTTCGTCTCGTTTTTTACCTCTCTACTTAAGGACTTTGCACTATGAAGAAACACACACAAAGACTTGGACCCTTGTGATACTTTTTTTTTTGTTTTTATCTGTCTTTTTGTTCTGCTTGAAAATGGGATCTTTTGTGTATGCAGACAATTCCTTTGTCTATACAAGAGAGGAACTTTTGAAGCTTAGAGACACAGCAGGATTGCATACCATCTGCCCACACATCCCCCGCGAGCTTTGGAGAAAGAAAAAGCGGGGGGAGGGGCTGCAGAGCTGCTACTCTTCAGAGGATTAAAAAGAGGCGTTACCGACCAGCTGTTCCCTCCATCATCATGGGCAATGTGAGATCTCTTGCAAACAAGATGGATGAACTAACAGCGCTCACCAGGCATCATCAGAACTTTCGGGCGTGCAGCATGATGCTACTTACAGAGACTTGGCTCACTGAAGTTACTCCTGACCCTCTGGTCTCCTTGGATGGTTTTAAACTCCTTCGGGCAGACAGGACAAGGGAGAGCGGTAAGAGGAAAGGAGGGGGGCTGGCAATGTTTGTGAATAATAGATGGTGCAATCCTAGGCACATTGTGTTTAAGGAGCAAACTTGCTGTAAGGACATTGAACTATAAGCTGTGAGCATGAGACCTTTCTACCTACCAAGGGAACTATCACATGTCATCGTGATAGCTGCATATGTCCCCCCCTCTGCGAAAGCTGACACTGCCTGCGAGGTCCTACAAGCCACGCTGAGCCTTTTACAGTTAAAACATCCCCAGGCCCTCTTTCTTCTGTCGGGTGATTTCAACCATGCCTCTCCATCATCTACACTGCCCAGTTTCACACAGTATGTAACCTGCCACACAAGAGACAACAAAACACTGGACTTGTTCTTTGCCAGCGGGAGGGAGGCATATAACTCATCAGCCCTACCGCCCCTGGGGAGATCGGATCACAACCTAGTACATCTCCGACCTGTGTACAAGCCACTTGTACGTAGAGAACCAGCTGTCACCCCCACAGTGAGGATATGGTCCGAGGAGAGTGATGAGGCTCTGAGGGATTGTTTTGACACAACCGCATGGGAAGTTCTGCAGGATTCTTATGGAGAAGATATAGAAGGACTCACACACTGCATAACGGACTACATTAATTTTTGTGTGGACAACACAGTACCCACAAAAGTGGTGAGGCGCTTCTCCAATAACAAACCATGGATTAACTCTGATATAAAAACACTACTTAAGGAGAAAAGGATGGCATTCAGGACAAGAGATAAGGAGGGGTTGAGGGAAGTACAAAAGGAGCTGAGGCATCAAATCAGGCAGGGAAAAGCCAGTTATAAAGAAAAAAATGGAAAAGCAAATGGAAAGAAAAGACATAAGGGGGGTCTGGGAGGGGGTTAAGTCAATTTCGGGTCATAAACAGTCTGTCTGCCAGATTGAGGCAGATGTTAATTGGCTTAATGAACTAAACCTATTCTTCAACAGATTTGATCACACACCAGCTCCTCCCACCCCAGTATGTCCTTCAGCTCCCCCCACCACAATGACTTCTCCCCATTCACCCCATGTGGCTACTTCCCAACAGACCAGTAAATCCAGAAATCTGTCTTTATCTGGCCACAGTCTGACCTTCACACGGGCCCAGGTGAGGAAGGAGATGAAAAAGATCAAGGCGAGGAAAGCCGCAGGGCCAGATGACATCAGTGCAAGGCTAATTAAGACTTGCGGGGACCAGCTGTGTGGTATAATTACATATATGTATAATATGAGCCTGAGGCAGGAAATAGTCCCTGAATTATGAAAATCTTCTTGTGTGGTACCAGTTCCAAAGAAACCCCACCCTATGGACCTCAATGACTACAGACCTGTAGCACTGACATCCCACCTGATGAAGATCTTGGAGAGATTGGTTCTCACACATCTCCGCCCTCTAGTGAGCCCCGTTATGGACCCCCTCCAGTTTGCTTATCGGCCGGGCATTGGGGTAGATGATGCCATCATCCATCTTCTGTACAGGGCTCTGTCTCACCTGGAGAAACCAGGGAACACAGTGAGAATAATGTTCTTTGACTTCTCCAGTGCTTTTAACACCATACAGCCCAGGTTATTGAGGGACAAGCTGGGCCTTGCTGAAGTGGACCACCACCTCTCCAACTGGATCCTAGACTACCTCACAAATCAACCTCAATACGTGAGAGCCCAAGACTGTGTGTCAGGTACCGTGATCTGTAATACGGGGGCACCTCAGGGTACGGTTCTCGCCCCTTTCCTCTTCACACTGTACACTGCAGATTTTAGGTGCAACTCATCCAGCTGCTACCTACAGAAGTATTCTGACGACTCTGCAATAGTGGGTCTTATCACAGATGATGATGATAGGGAGTACAGAGAACTGAACCAGGATTTTGTGAACTGGTGCCACCGGAACCACCTGAAGATTAACGCGGGGAAGACCAAGGAGATGGTGGTGGACTTCCGTAAAGGCAGAAGCCCTCCTAAACCAGTGGACATCCTGGGGACGGGCATCGAGATTGTGAACACCTATAAGTACCTGGGTTTGCTCCTTAATAAAAAGCTGGACTGGGCAGATCATATGGAGGCCCTGTACAGGAAGGGCCACAGCAGGCTCTACCTGCTTAGGAAGCTGAGAGCCTTTGGAATCCGGGGGGCACTTCTTAGAACTTTCTTCAACTCGGTAGTGGCATCAGCCATCTTCTTTGGAGTGGCCTGCTGGGGGAGCAGTATATCAACCAGGGATAGGAATAGACTCGACAAGCTGATTAGAAGGGCCAGCTCTGTCCTGGGGAGCCCACTGGACCCAGTGCAGGTGGTGGGTGACAAAAGGATACTGTCTGTGGTGAGCTCCATGTACAAGAAGAAGTCCCATCCCATGCATGAGACTGTGATCGCGCTGAGCAGTACTGTCAGTGGCCGACTGCTCCACCCTAGGTGTGAGAAGGAGCGCTATCGGAAGTCTTTCCTCCCCACCGCGGTTAGGCTGTACAACCAACACCGACCTAAGCGGAGATCATTACACACAGAGAACTGAAATATCTTTCTGCCTGTTAAATCCCCCCCCCCCCCCTCGCTACGCCCTATCTGTCTGTCTGCTATTATTGTAATGCCTCTCACCTTGGAACATTCCTGTACATGTTGTATTTGTATCTGCTTATCTTTGCTGCTGTAACACACTGAATTTCCCCATTGTGGGACTATTAAAGGACTATTATTATTATTATTATTATTATTATTATTATAAATCTCTGGAGAACCCAAATGATGTTGATTTTGCAGATGTAGCAGGGCTACAATTTTCATTTATCTCTTTGGGTCAGAATTATTTTTGTACAACGATAATCCTATAAATGAAGATAGCACACTAAGCTAATTTAAGCGTAAACCCCCATTTTTCAGCATGATAACATGATGAAATATTCACTATTAAAAATTCAAATTCACCACTGCTATATCAGTAAGCCTATATTTGTGCCGGAGTCTCCATTGGAGACTGTGTCATAATGTCCACCTGAAAAATGGCAGAGGAAAAAGTCCTGCACAGAGGTTTTCTTCCCCTGCTGGTTTCAGTATTAAAAGAAAGGACACTAAATGACCCCATTATAGTCAATGTGGTCCGTCGAACCCCATTTGTAACCACTATTTTAGCAATCTGCCTCCCTGTTCTGGTCCTCCGATGGAAAGATGATGCTAGTGTGAACCTAGTGTACCCAATCACCTAATACAAAAAAAATGGATTAATTGAAGAAAATAATTATTTACCAAAACATAAAATAGTCAAATACTAGAAAATTAGTAGTTAGAATAATAGCCAATTTTGTTAATGTCCCTTTTCAATTAACTTCTCTGTAAATTGTCCCTTTGTTGTAGATTGTGGAAATAAATTCTCCTTGATGGAAAAAGGAAAACTTGTTCTAGTGTCACCTTTTTGAAGGTAGCTCCCTATAACAATCTGTGACATTGTCTACGATTAAAGCCAATTTGGAACATCTCTTCCAAAAGGAAGAGAGACCCATTTGCAGACAGCTATCTCGGGGTTATTACAGAAAGCTCTCCAATTCATATAAAGGGCAACTTATTTGCATATTCTTTTCCCAGAATTCCTAGTACAGCATATATAGTCTGTAAGACTTTACACATCAAAGGTAGCCTGAAAAGGCAGTCTCCCTAAGAAGAAATAGTATCTTTGGACTATACTTACATCTATCTTATGATACTGGACTCACAGTTCTGGCCTCAGTCTTGTTTGACTGTGTTCCAAAATCCATGACTCTTTTCTCTACTGTCTTTGGTACATTTTGATAATGACTTTTCTGTTGTTATTTATAATAACTGTACCTGTGAACTATTATTACAGTTTAATCTGTTCCCTCTTTTGCTAGACATTCCTTATGTATGGAACCGAACACCAGATCAGATTGGGGCACCTAAGTCCAGGGAAGCAGAGTTCCCTGATGAAACTAGTAGTTTTGGGAAAATGCGGTGCTATAAGCTAATTGCAGCATCTGGTACAATTTTAGAAGTGAAAGGCTACATTGTTTATGATAAGGCTAAGTTCCGAGTACCGCTGACTGTTTTTCTGATCCATCAGAAGATCACAGCAAGCAACATTAAGTTTCCTCCATGCACCATTTCTTCTTCCATAGAAAGAAAAAAAATTGAAAGCAGATGTGTAAGCAAAGCATCGTGAGCAAGTGAATCAAGTAAATGAGGGCGGATACAAGTGAAAAGTATTTTATTTCTATCCATCAATCAGGACATTTAATGACTGTTTTTCTGATCCTTTGACACTTAAGAATATCAGATATTACAACTGCAGTGTAAATGTACCCTAAATAAGTTTATTGCCATTTTTACTTTTCAACAGTAAATGGTTTTTAAATATATATATGATGTCACTTCATTCTAATGGGATATTGATATAGATGAAAATAAATACAAATTTAGAAAAATAACAGGAAAGTCATCAAGGAGCTCTCAATATTTGCTGACATTTAGACTTTCTCATTGTTTGTGTTGCATGAATAATTAAAAATAGAGTATTTTCTGTAAAAACTATAGACGCTTCAAAACTTAGGAAAAAGTAATAATATTCCTATTATTTGTGTCAAGAAAACAGCTCAAACTCTAAGTAATTGGTACTACATATGCCCAAACATGCCCTAATCAGGTAAGCCAATATACCCATTAGAATGCAGAAGTATGAATGCATAATGAATTTATGTGGCACTCTCTTCTTATTAAGATTAACAACTGTATAAAATGCTAATATCCCGCCTTTTAGAATGGCACAGAGCCATGACTTGAAAGATAAACATTCTCATTTAAAACAGAATGAGTGGATTTTCAAAAAAACAAAAAAAAAAACAGAACTAAAGTGGGTCATAGAACTATGGATTTAACATAGTTTCCTTTACTTTTGGTGACAGAATGTTGATAGTTAAAAATATACTATTCTTAAACCAAATGGCTTGACACATTGTTTCATGTCAGACAAGATACAAAACTAAATCTGAAAACAGCGCATCTATAAACCAACTGTCAATGAGATAAAAATGTTACTTCCTGACAGACATAAATAAAACATAAAATGAAAATGATCAAGAGTTGAATGAAAATTTGGAAGTAATGGATCCTGACAAACAAATGAATGTTCATCGCATTAATAAGTTTTTGTTTTGCCAGTTTCAGAGTGCATGATGCAGTTTGTGTGTGCACTAAACAAATGTTTGTTACTGAGATACGATCACTTGTTTCACTAATGCTACATCTGTATTTTGCCCCTTACTTACAGTAGTTAGTCAATGGAGTTCCTTTAAACTCAATAGGAATGTATAGTACAGGAAAATATAAGAAACTATATAATAATCTTATCCAAGAAAAATGCCTCTTTCTCCACACAACAGGCTCCTTCTCTGCTCACCCATCCTGAACTCTTCCCCTTTGAAAAAGACAGACTATCAGCTCATAGAAAGATTAGAATACATGCTGTTCATAGATGTCTATGGACAGGGGAGGGCAGGGGAGAGGAGGGAGGAGAAGCTGAGTGAAACAGAAGCAGATACACAAATCAACAGCTGGCAATAGTAAGTTTTTTATCCAAATGCTTTATTCACATCAATACTGCTTAGTACTGTTGTATAATGTCTCTCTTGCTGCTTCTGGATAATTGAGAGAGTTAGGGAACAGAATTTCCATGTCTATGGAAGACATCATAGAAACTAGTCTGAGAAAACTGAAAATAATACATAAAGAGAAGATGTGCCATGAAGGCCCCGACTGAAAATGGCACCTCACCTTTCCTACAAAACAAGTGCAAGACCTGCAGTCACATCCACACCGCTGACAGTGTACCTGTCCCACAGTCACAGCAGGTGCACAGAATTAGGAGGACATTTTCCTGCAGGTCTTCCAATGTCGTGTATCTCATAATGTGTGTGCAATGTCCCACCACAGGCCTCTATGTGGGGGAAACAGGGCAGAGACTTAGTCAGTGAATGAACTCACACAGATTCACCATTAATTACAGCAGAACAGATCTCCGAGTGGCTGCACATTTCTCCGGAGAAGACCACTCTATTGAAGATTTGCGGGTTTTGGTTTTAATGTGACATTTTAAGATGCAGAAAGAGAGAAAGGAATGGGAATATAAGTTAATGCAAAAATTTCAAACTCTGCAATTTGGACTTAATTTTCATGCCATTTTCATGTCACACTATGTATGAACTGTGAGGGTTACAAATCACCACCTGATAGCAAACAGATAACAGCAAGAATTACTGATCCCTCCATCATGCTCCACAAGTATCCAGATTATTTATTTATTGACCTGTTGTAAATAACTTCTAGTACTTATATTGCATTTTGTTTTTTTAAGTATTCTAAGATCCTTTGAAGGTCCATGTCTTCTGTGTATAAAAAGTCTGTGAATTTTCAGTTTCTTGTATAACACTATGTCTGAAGAAGAGAGCTAGACTCTCGAAAGCTCACCATCAAATATACTCAGTTAGCCTCTAATAGGTATCGCCTGATTTCTTCACTCTTCCAGTACTTTCTATGGATAACACGGTTCAACATTATACTATTATCTGTGTGTTTACATAGAGAGGTAACTGACAGGCCTTTATCAGCAAACTGCAATTAGCAGAACTGATTGTCCTGCCGGCAGAGCTGTACATAAAAGTGAGAACAGTGAGTGATGTCACTTGTCCTATCACACAGGTCTGTGGTTATGGAAATGTTGTGTAAACAATGGAAGGAATAATTACACATAGCAGGAAAACAAAGCAGCATTTCTAAAGCAATATATTTAGGAAAAGTCTTCAATTTACATAACCAGTATAGATATGATCCTTGAGATGGGAATATCCCTTTAAGCCTTTGCTTATGCTGAAAAAGGACACTTGTTCATCAAGTTCAAGCTTTCCCTGGCCTAGCTGTTTTTAACCAGAGCAAAATAAATACCATCGCTCTCTGATAAACTGCAAACTTCAGGCAAAATTCCTTGCTGACCTCAAACAGTAGTTACATAGTTTCACCAGTTTAGTTTAACATTTTGATCACTTTATTATTCTCAGTGTAGATCAGGGAATCTCCCTTAAGAAATGTTTACATTTATTCAAGCTAACTGTCTATCTATCTATCTATCTATCTATCTATCTATCTATCTATCTAAACACACACATAGTGAGTGTATTTCAAGTGGTTTTATATATATTTCAGGAATTGGTTTCTATAATTGAACAGAGTTATGCAAAGCCAGTGATCAAAGCAAGGTCACCTTATGGATGATGAGACAAGGTTGCATATCAGAAGTGTCTGCTTCTGCACAGAACTGGTGTGAAGCTTATCAGAACCAGTGATGGATTCACAATCCCAGCTGATATGATATATACTGTAGAAAGACTGATTTCTGTATTCTTTATCTTCGCTAGTATTCTGAGAAAAGAGGTCATAACTTAGCAAGGGTGAAATCTCCAGTGAGTTATGAAGCCTATCTCTTCACAAGCGACTACTGAGGATAAATTGATATGCTTGGGATAAAGTCTTGTTCAGTTACATATTTTATTCACTCCAAGGGAAGGAAGGTTTGTGAATTAAGAGTCCAGGGAATATCAGGAGATTTTATGAAATAAGTTACTACTTCACTTAAACTTTCCTAAATATTCAGTTGGCTGAGTTATACATAGTCTCAAGAAGTACTGCACTGTATGTTATACTGTATATGGTACTGTATTAAGATGAACAATATATTATTTTTTCTTACTTGCTACCAGTGATATCCTAACAACAAGAACTTAAAGACCAAAAAATGTTCCTTGAGCTGTTTTGGGTTCATGGAGTGATTGGGCTTATTCCTTTTCCACTCTAAGTGTGAATACATGCATTGTTTCTTATCCCTAAAGGCACTTCATTGACAGCAAACCCAGCACACAGTGGTATGATATATATCAAAGCTTCCATAAGCACCTGAAAATGCAAGGGAAATCTTATGTTCTCAGCCACAAACATACCCTTCCTGGGTTATTTATTTTCATAGGATAGTTCAATGATACATTGTCTACAATTCCAAGTTTCAGGGCATCTACAAAATTGTAACCACCAGCACACCTTACCTTCATTTTTCACTCTAGTTGCAGGCAACTGATCTCCCTTTAAGACAATTCATGCAGGCCTATCCCTAATCCTGCAACTGTTTTCTTCACCTATCATGCTAGAGGGAAAGAAAACAATTATACATATGTTAAGGGAGGACCTCAAAAAATTATCAAGATAGATGAACTTCAAGGGTGAATAAACCCTACGTGCTACTTGTGCAGGTTCCCAGAGGTCAGTAATGTCTGGGCCTCTGGATTGCATTTTATGTACTGATCTAATAAAATTCATAACTGAAAATTATTTGTTGGTGGGACATAAAGTGGATGCACACATACTGTTCTAACAGCCCTGTATCCTCCGTGTGTCTGACCCTAGTGTATTCTATACAAAATACTGGACAGGACAACTGTTAACCATTCTGATAATAATAGACAGCACATAAAATTGGTTGACCTGCTGAGCCTCTGTTTTTTATATTAATACAGAACAACACAAATGACTATAAACCTTCATTAAAAAGAACAAGCATATGATACTAATTGGTGAGCAGGGTGCTAGTTACACCATGTTGACTATCTCTGATCTACAATCCGGTATTTATGATACCTGCACTGAAGGTCAGGCCAATTTGTTACGGCAGCTAAGGGAAGCTAACAGCTCAGCAGAAGCTGACACACTGACAGAGGTTCCATTATAGAGCTGTTTGCAGCATTTACTTTTCCTGTTGTTATTGTTTTCAGGGTCACAGGACCTGAGATTCATTTCACTTGTGAGGAGATTACTGGTTTAGGCAGGAATCTCTATGTGGTCTAATAATTCTCCTGTCTGGTCATACTTGGCATTAGTATGTTGACAGTTCAATGTAGCATAGTGTGCTGGTCATTATATCACTTGCTGAATTCACTATTTCATTATTCACTTGGCAAATGTTTCAGATGTAATTTAGACCCTGTTCACAACTGTATTTTGATGCAGTTTTTTCTTAACAAAAGCTTAAAGGTTATGGACATATTTGCAAGAAAAAAACCTTTTTCACCATTCAACATTTATTTTATAAAATATTTGTAATTTTCTACTTTTAAAAACTATTATTTATCTTCTGTAGTTTGTACATATTTCCATATTCTGTTTTGCGCAAAATCATTCAGGTCACATGAAAGTATTGGGATAAAATCATCAATAGCAACTAACAGCCAGTGCAGTACAGTGAAGGGGGTAGATAATCTACAGCAGCTCACTGCCAACTGGCAATATAGAAAGAAGCTTACCAGTGCAAGAGGGTATCACCATAACCAGGTGACTGAATGTAGACGAGAATGCAAAAAAGCCCTGTTGGGCACTCAATACGTGAAAAAGACAACTCAATAATAAGGAACTGATCGATATATGTGTGTATTGATTTTTCATGCAAGGTAGCCATAGACTTTTTAGGAGACATACTGTAAAATATATAACTTTAGGGCAGTTATGATGAACTTTTTGTAGCCAAAATCAATAGTGGATCAAAAAATGTCTTACTCTTATTTTGTTCAGTTTAGAATTCATACTTTTTGTTGCCGTACATACTGATTATCTTTCTTTAGTCCTTCTAACAAGACTTAAAAACTGTTGGAATAAAGGTCCCTCTACCACATATAATATATAGCGGTAGACACAATGACACAAGAGTTTACAGAGTTTGCATTTGGCTTCACAAGCTTACAGTTACGCCTTTGATTGTTATATTTAGCTAGTTATGAATTAACTAATTATATTTCATTATATTTATATATTCCTCAGTAACTCTCTCAACATGCTTGCCCTTACTGAAACCTGGATCCAGCAGTCTGATACGGCCTCCCCTGCTGCTCTGTCTCATTGTGGCCTACAATTTTCACACACCTCTAGGCCTGACAACAGGAAGGGTGGAGGGGTAGGGTTACTTCTGTCACTGCAGTGCATTTTTCAGGCCATCCCACCGGTACCCTCACTCACATTCCCCTCATTTGAAGTACATGCTATCAGACTTTTCCGCCCACTCTCCTTACGTGTAGCTGTGATCTACTGTCCACCGGGTTCACCCTACCAATTTCTGGATCACTTCGCTTCTTGGCTTCCCCTCTTTTTATCCAGTGAAATTCCTACCCTCATCATGGGTGACTTTAACATCCCCACTGACACCCCTATCTCCCCAGCTGCCTCACAGTTTCTCTCAATAACCAAATCTTTTGGTCTTTCACAACTTTCCTCTTCCGCCACACATGTAGATGGCAACACCATTGATCTTGTCTTCCATCGACTCCTCACAGTTTCTAAATTTAGTAACTCTTCTCTGCCACTCTCTGACCATAACCTTCTGTCTCTCACCATCAGTGCTTTCTCTCCTTCACAGGACACACCTACTCATCATACATATAGGAATTTACGTGCTATTAACACCCAGCACCTATCAGATACTCTACAGTCCTCTCTGTCCCCCATCTCTTCACTCTCCTGTCCCAATCTGGCCACCAGTCACTATAATGAAAGCCTTAAGAGTGCATCGGATGAGGTGGCTCCCCCCTCCACTCGAAAGGTTAGACGCAGGAGGCAGCAACCCTGGCACACGCCACAGACACGTTTTCTTCAGCGGTGCTCTAGGTGTGCTGAACGTCTGTGGAGAAAATCACGTACACCTGCAGACTTCCTCCACTTTAAATTTATGCTTAAAACCTATAATTCTGGCCTTCACCTAGCCAAACAAGCCTATTTCACCACTCTCATCTCTTCACTCTCCTGTAACCCTAAAAGACTATTTGAAACTTTTCATTCCTTACTTACCCCTAAGGTACAGATGCCATTCACAGACCTTAGCGCAGATGACCTGGCCTCTTATTTCCATGATAAAATTGATAAGATCCGTCAGGAAATAACTGCCCAATCCCCAGGTGGCATTGACCCCCTCACCAGCCGCACTTCAGACTGTTCATTCTCATCTTTTGAACCTGTTACAGAGGAGGAAGTATCTCAGCTACTTTCCTCTTCTTGCCCTACGACCTGCAGTAGTGACCCTTTCCCCTCACACCTTCTCCAGTCTCTGTCGCCTGCCGTCACGACTTACCTTACTAAAATATTTAACCTCTCTCTCTCTTCTGGAATTTTCCCTTCCTCTTTCAAACATGCTGTCATAACCCCACTACTGAAGAAATCCTCCCTTGACCCGTCCTGTGCTGCTAACTATCGACCTGTCTCTAACCTTCCTTTTATCTCCAAAATCTTGGAACGCTTGGTCTATTCTCGTTTAATCCGCTATCTTTCTGTTAACTCTATTCTTGACTCCTTACAATCTGGCTTCCGCACTCTGCACTCTACTGAAACGGCCCTCACAAAAATCTCCAATGACCTCCTGACAGCTAAATCTAAAGGTGACTTCTCTCTTCTTATTCTTCTAGATCTCTCAGCAGCATTTGACACTGTTGACCATCAACTCCTTCTCACTATGCTCCGCTCTGTCGGCATCACAGACACCGCTCTCTCCTGGTTCTCCTCTTATCTCTCTGACCGCACTTTCTGTGTGTCGTTTGCGGGCTCTGCTTCTTCCCCTCTTCCCCTTGCCGTTGGGGTTCCTCAGGGCTCGGTCCTAGGTCCCCTGCTCTTCTCCCTCTACACAGCCCCCATTGGACAAACCATCACTAGATTTGGCTTCCGGTACCATCTTTATGCTGATGACACCCAATTATATACGTCATCCCGTGACATCACCCGTGCACTAATACAAAACACCAGTGACTGTCTCTCTGCTGTCTCAAATATCATGTCTTCGCTCTATCTGAAACTGAATCTCTCAAAGACTGAACTACTGCTGTTTCCACCATCTAATAGATCTGTCCCTGATATCTCCATTGCAGTCCCTGGCCTTACCATATCTCCCAGGCAGTATGCCCACTGCCTCGGGGTTTTGTTTGACTCAGACCTTTCCTTCACCCCCCCCATATCCAATCACTCGCACGCTCACGTCATCTCTACCTCAAAAACATCTTCAGAATCCGCCCTTTCCTTACCACAGATACATTAAAGACACTTATTGTTGCCCTGATTCACTCTCGCCTTGACTATTGTAACTCCTTACTAATCGGCCATCACCTTACTAAACTCTCCCCTCTACAATCTATTCTGAATGCGGCGGCCAGGCTCATCTATCAGTCTAGACGCTACAGCGATGCCTCCGGTCTGTGCCGGTCACTACATTGGCTGCCTATTCAATACAGAGTACAATATAAACTTATCACCCTCATTCACAAGGCTCTCCATAATGCTGCACCTCCCTACATGTCCTCCCTCATCTCTGTCTATCGCCCAACCCGTACTCTCCGTTCACTCAATGACCTAAGACTAACATCCTCTATTATCAGAACCTCCCACGCTCGTATACAAGACTTCTCCTGAGTTGCACTACTTCTCTGGAATGCTCTGTCCCAGACTATCAGATTAACCCCCAATTTCCACAGCTTCAAGCGTAAACTAAAGACATATCTTTTCAGACAGGCCTATCAAAACTCCTAATGTAAACCCTTCCGTAGTTAGAATCCGCAAAACGTACCCTCTTTTTATGCTTCAACATTACTTCACAGGATATGATGCCGTATCAGACTAGCTTTATATGTCCAGACACCATCTGCATGTTAAAGGACACGACTGGTGACGGCTCATACAGCTTATATAAGTGTAATGACAGTAACCTCTATTACAAAATTGTCTGAGCATTGTATAAGCAATGCTACGTCTGTTGCCGCCCCTGCTACCTCCTGTGTCACCCCCTCTACCTCATAGATTGTAAGCTCTTGCGAGCAGGGCCCTCAGTCCCAGTGTGTGAATTGACTATTTCTTCGTAATGTCTCTTTTTTGTCAGTACTTGAACCCTACAAATACAGTGCTGCGGAATATGTTGGCGCTATATAAATAAAATGTATTATTATTATTATTATTCATTATATACTATATAACCATAACCAAATACTGTGAGTCAAAAAAAAAATCAAAAAAAAAAATCAACTCTTGTGGGAATAATTAAAAAAATGTTATTAACCTTAAAATACAGGAGAATTTGCACTTTTAACCTCTTAATGACACAGGGTTGCTTGTATGTTACTGCTCAGCGACTTTTTTCATATTTTCCCTCGTCTTCCAATTTTTATTTTTTTGTCAACATAGCTATGTGAGGGCTTATTCTTTGCGTAGCGAGTTGTTTGGGGTATATATAATATTTTGATTAGCTTTTATTTACATTTATTTGGGGTCCATGTGAAATAACACTCAATTCTATCAGAATTATTTGCATTCTGTTTTTACTGCATTCACTCTGCAATAAAAAATGACATGGCAGCTTTGTCCGGTAAGTCATTCCTATTAAGGCAATAGCATATATATATTGGTTTTTATTACGTATTACTGCTTTTACAAATAAAATGTCACTTTTTAAAAATGAACGATTTTCCTGGGGTCACTGTATTCTGACATCAAGAAATGTCGGAGAAATGTCAGGCTCTTTATTTGAGGGTCAAGTTGTACTTTTCATTGGTGCCAATGTTTGGTATATACGACTTTCTAATCACTTTTCATTGTTAATTTTTTTGGGGGAAAGCAAAGTGACCAAAATATGTTAATTTGTGCATTGTGGTATTTTTTTTTTTTTTTTTACGCCGTTCACCATACAGGATAATTAATGCTATTTTTGGATATTGAGGACTTATATGCATATGGGGATACCTAACATGTGGGCTTATTTTTTTTGTTTACATTATATATTTTTTAAATATAAAGGTGTTTTTTTTTACTTTTTATCATTTGTTTGTTTATTTTTGTGTTTTTTTTTACTATGTGTGTGTCTGTGTTTTTTTTTTTCACTTTTTAAAGTCTAGCAGTTGTAATGTGTACATTCTGTAAGATCTCCCACTCACTTGGCCTTCCCACCAGTAATACAGATAGTGGTAGAATTTTTTTTTTTTTTAAATGTTTTGAAAGACTTTATTAAAAGAGTTGAGAATATATTGTGGCATAAGGAAATCCTGCCTTTCAATATAAGTAACTGAGTAGGCTAAATTTATGCAGAGATGAAGATAGCACAAACACACAGCAGGCATCCTGTAGACGGATTTAAGAAGTCATAAGCAAATATACAGTCATGGCCAAAAGTTTTGAGAATGATACAAATATTAATTTTTACAAAGTCTACTGCTTCAGTTTTTCTAATGGCAATTTGCATATACTCCAGAATGTTATAAAGAGTGATCAGCTTAACAGCAATTACTTGCAAAGTCAATATTTGCCTAGAAAATGAACTTTATCCCCAAAACACATTTCAACATCATTGCAGCCCTGCCTTAAAAGGACCACCTAACATCGTTTCAGTGATTGCTCCATTAACACAGGTGTGGGTGTTGATGAGGACAGGGCTGGAGATCAATCTGTCATGATTAAGTAAGAATGACACCACTGGACACTTTAAAAGGAGGCTGGTGCTTGCCATCATTGTTTCTCTTCTGTTAACCATGGTTATCTCTAAAGAAACACGTGCAGTCATCATTGCACTGCACAAAAATGGCCTAACTGGGAAGAGTATTGCAGCTAGAAAGATTGCACCTCAGTCAACAATCTATCGCATCATCAAGAACTTCAAGGAGAGAGGTTCCATTGGTGCCAAAAAGGCTCCAGGGCGCCCAAGAAAGACCAGCAAGCGGCAGGACCGTCTCTTAATAGTGTTTCAGCTGCGGGATCTGGCTACCAGCAGTGCAGAGCTTGCTGAGGAATGGCAGCAGGCAGGTGTGAGTGCATCTGCACGCACTGTGAGGCGGAGACTCTTGGAGCAAGGCCTGGTCTCAAGGAGGGCAGCAAAGAAGCCACTTCTCTCCAGAAAAAACATCAGGGACAGACTGATATTCTGCAAAAGGTACAGGGAGTGGACTGCTGAGGACTGGGGTAAAGTCATTTTCTCTGATGAATCCCCTTTTCGATTGTTTGGAACATCTGGAAAACAGCTTATTCGGAGAAGAAGAGGTGAGCGCTACCACCAGTCTTGTCTCATGCCAACTGTAAAGCATCCTGAAACCATTCATGTGTGGGGTTGCTTCTCAGCCAAGGGAATCGGCTCTCTCACAGTCTTGCCTAAAAACACAGCCATGAATAAAGAATGGTACCAAGAGCAACTTCTCCCAACCGTCCAAGAGCAGTTTGGCGCTCAACAATGCCTTTTCCAGCATGATGGAGCACCTTGCCATAAAGCAAAGGTGATAACTAAATGGCTCAGGGAACAAAACATAGAGATTTTGGGTCCATGGCCTGGAAACTCCCAAGATCTTAATCCCATTGAGAACTTGTGGTCAATCATCAAGAGACGGGTGGACAAACAAAAACCAACAAATTCAGACAAAATTAAAGCATTGATTCTGCAAGAATGGACTGCAATCAGTCAGGATTTGGTCCAGAAGTTGATTGAGAGCATGCCAGGGAGAATTGCAGAGGTCCTGAAGAATAAGGGTCAACACTGCAAATATTGACTTGCTGCATTAACTCATTCTAACTGTCAATATAAGCTTCTGTTACTCATAATATGAATGCAATTCTATTTCTGTATGTGATAAAAACATCTGACAAACACACATAAAAACCAGAGGGCAGCAGATCATGTGAAAATATAATATTTGTGTCATTCTCAAAACTTTTGGCCATGACTGTAGTACATCTCCAGCAGAGATTTATATGTATATCTATTGTTTGTGCGGTAAAAATAAAAGATTACTTTTTTAAAGGGATGTTAATATAAAATACTTATACATATACTAAGCTGGAATTGAAATGATACATGTTCAAGCATCTAAAAGTACTTGTCAAACAGCATATTCCCCAGCCTTGAAGGATCACGAAACAAACAAAGGACACATATTATAAAGTTACAACCATCCTGATTAAAATATATGTACCATAGATGCCATCGCATGAAAGTCATAGTCAAGTATGACTTCAATTACTCTCTTTAGGCAAAAGGTACATGCATACTTGTCTACTTCTACAAAACACTTTAAGGCTCCCCACACATTAGGGAAACAACATATTTGTGGCTGTTGTGGAAACACATCAGAAAAATGCACATAATTTTCCAGCAAAGTGAATAAGATTTTGGTTAATCTCATCCATACGTCGCTGAACAAAAATGCTATGGAAAAGCTGCGTTTTCAAAAAGGCCCATGTTTCTGAAAAACACAGCATGTTCATTTTACCTTTAGAGTTGTAAGTGTATCTGTATAAATTTAATGAGAAAGAAAAAACACAGCGGAAAATGCAGCAAAAACCTAAAGAGAACCTTTCATGTCCTCTAACATGTGGTACGTTTTACACCACTGAAAAGATGAAATATGCTGAATTCAGTGCTCTTTCAGTTTTGAAGGTATCTGCCTTGGTTCCAGACATATTGGCACCAATATCTCTAGAATTGGGGAATGAACCTGAAAAACTGAACAAGCGCAAGATATAACATGCCACATCTTCGAGGACTTGAAAGGTCCTCTTTAATGAAAAAGTTGCGGGAAAAAAACAATGCATTGCTGCGTTTTTTTTTCTACAGCATTTTTAGCTGTGTTTCGCTATGTGGTGCCTTAGCATCCACAATGTAGCTACCACAAGCACTAGCTACACTGCCATAACTATGAATTGTATTGAAAGATGGCAGTGGAATAACTAATAGCCCCAGTGCAAAATCTGTATCAGGGTCCCTCAACTGTTGTGTACAATTAATATAGTACTGCTGTATTCTTATATGACAGGAGACTTCTAGCCTCTACCCGGACATCATTGCAAGGGTGCGACTGCAAATTCTGCGACCCCTATAGTTTGGCTCTGCATGTTTTTAACGCTATTATTAGCTTAACTCTATAAGGCAAATTGTGCCTAAAGATTACTTTTCCCTTAATTTGGGTTACATTATTGTCTCAATTGACTTGTAATAGGAAAACTAAAATCTGTAATGGGAAGGCTAAAAAGCAGCTAGTTAATTTTCAGTAAATTGCAGTCTAAATTTAATGCTGCTTTTCACTTGATTTGTCGGCTAAGACTCATGGGCCTCTGCAGTACAAGCATTCCACAGGGAGAAGCTATGTTTGTTTGTGCATGATCTCCAGTTCTATTTAATAATGAATACACAGGAGTAATGCACAAGAACTGCCTATGACTGCTATGTGTTCTGCTCTCAGTTCACACAATATCCACTTTTACTATTTCAAATAGAGTAACTATTTTATACATTCAATAGCAATATCTATGCTTATCTTGAACACCAAGGGTTCCTGCAATTCTCTTTGCCTAAGTGGCAACAAATATGAGTCGTAATATTGTCTTAATTTAATATTCCCAATACTAATCAATATGAGGTCCAAACATGCTCCCTAATATGCCTTTTGAAGGTCTGCATTTACAGAGTAATTCATTATACGAGCATTCATGAGCAACTAACTAAAATCCCTGGAATCCAGAAGAAGGAATAGCTCTGTAAGTCTAAGTCATCATTATGAATACACTATACCAGTGATGGCGAACTTTTTAGAGACCGAGTGCCCAAACTGCAACCCAAAACCCACTAAATTATCGCAAAGTGCCAACACGGCAATTTAACCTTAAATTAACCAGGATCTGTTTTATAGTGCCTATGCAATGTTATTACAGCCTGTAATAGTATCGCGTCTGCTATAAAACAGATACTGTGTGATATAAATAATGAAGGGCCCCAGACAGTACAATGCGCTCCGAAATGGCCCCCAGACAGTACATTTCGCTCTGAAGTGGCCTCCAGACAATATTATATTCTCCCGAATGGCCCCCACACAGTAGTATATGCTCCAGAGTGGCCCCCGCACAGTACTATATGCTCTACAGAGGCCTCCGCACAGTATTATATGCTCCACAGAGGCCCCCGCACAGTATTATATGCTCCACTTTGGGCCCCCACCCACATTATATGCTTCTCAATAAGCCCCCACACACAGTAGTATATGCTTCGCAGTGGGGCCCCACAGAGTAGTTTGTTTCACAGTGGGGTCCCATACATTAGTATATGCTTTACCGTGTCCCCCATACAGTAGTATATCCTTCAGTGTCCCCCACGCAGTATTAGATGCTTCACAGTGTCCCCCACACAGTAGTAGATGCTTCAATGTCCCCCATACAGTATTAGATGCTTCAGTGTCCCCCACACAGTATTAGATGCTTCAGTGTCCCCCACACAGTATTAGATGCTTCAGTGTCCCCCCATACAGTATTAGATGCTTCAGTGTCCCCCATACAGTAGTATATGCTTCAGTGTCCCCCATGCAGTATTAGATGCTTCAGTGTCCCCCATACAGTATTAGATTCTTCAGTGTCCCCCACACAGTATTAGATGCTTCAGTGTCCCCCCATACAGTATTAGATGCTTCAGTGTCCCCCACACAGTATTAGATGCTTCAGTGTCCCCCATACAGTATTAGATGCTTCAGTGTCCCCCATACAGTATTAGATTCTTCAGTGTCCCCCATACAGTATTAGATGCTTCAGTGTCCCCCACACAGTATTAGATGCTTCAGTGTCCCCCATACAGTATTACATGCTTCAGTGTCCCCCACACAGTATTAGATGCTTCAGTGTCCCCCCATACAGTATTAGATGCTTCAGTGTCCCCCACGCAGTATTAGATGCTTCAGTGTCCCCCATACAGTATTAGATGCTTCAGTGTCCCCCACACAGTATTAGATGCTTCAGTGTCCGCCCATACAGAATTAGATGCTTCAGTGTCCCCCATATAGTATTAGATGCTTCAGTGTCCCCCATACAGTATTAGATTCTTCAGTGTCCCCCATACAGTATTAGATGCTTCAGTGTACCCCATATAGTATTAGATGCTTCAGTGTCCCCCATACAGTATTAGATTCTTCAGTGTCCCCCATACAGTATTAGATGCTTCAGTGTCCCCCATACAGTAGAATATGCACCACAGTAGGCCCCAACACACAATAGTTTACGTTACTTACCTTGTCCCACGAAGAGTGACGTCATCGCGCCTGTGTCGGGGCAGAGGTCACACTCTGCAGTCAGTGTAGGCTGCGGTTCCGCGGACCACGGCCTACACTGACAACTTTGAGCTGTATGTGCATTTGCACATACAGCTGAAAGAAGCGATCGCTCACCAACGGGGAATCCAGTACCGGATTCCCTGTTAGTGAGCGATCATGGCGACGGTGCGCGTGCCAACTGAGAGGGCTCTGCGTGCCCTCTCTGGCACGCGTGCCATAGGTTCGCCATCACGGCACTATACTATTAGTACATATACTTGTTATAAGCTCTGTTGTTTGTGTTTTTTCTACATTTTTGGTCTAGCCCTAAATAATATGGGCAATATGAATATATATTTTATACGCAGCTGTAAAGTATTTATTTTATTTTTCAATTACCTCTTTAACTTGTTATTGCTTTAGTCCTTTCAAACTGAAGTACAGGCAGAACATGACCAGCCACACAGCTAGACTATTTACTTTGCTGTTCACCAATAATTTACGTTATTTGGTCTCATGCTATGTTACTGCTCCTTCTTGTACAGACTGCATTATGGCTGCTATATATCAAGCAATCTTATATCAAGCAATAAAAATCGTGCCAAGCCCTACTGGACATATAGATATGTCCACCCTTAATTTTGCTTGATTAAAGACTTGCATTTCTCATAAAACCAATTCAACATAGTATTGTAACATGCTAGTCAGCAAAACACATTACAACCACTTGGTGGTCACATACATTGCAATTATAAACCTAGTACATGATTTATAAACCTAAACTTGGGGCGTTGGTACAAGGATTTATTCTGATTACCAGAATTGAATCAGGAAGAAATTATCCTCTAAAATGAGGAAAATTAGCTTCTACCTCATGGAGTTTTTGCTTTCATCTGGATCAACATTGCAGCATACTAGGCTTAACTGGACAGATGTATATCTTTTTTCAGCTTTACAAACTATGTTACTATGACAGAGTATCGTAAAATCTATTATTTTTTTTAAACTCATTTGTGCCAAGCATCTCAGGATATGTCCAGCCAAGAGTTAGGGAAGGAAACATCTTCACAGAGATATTCTCTCCTAGAAGTATTGCTTCTACATCAATATGAGTTTCTTTGCCAGTAGAGCCATGATAGAGACCTGTCTGATTCCAATAGCAATTTTCACAATCAATCAGTATATAAATTAAGAAAAAGATGAAAAGAACTCATGGATGGACGAAACTCTCTAAATGATGTTGAAAGTAGAGTTATTCTTTAGAATAAATTCTGGAATAGTGATGGTGCTACTATTCACCTAAGCTTATTGACTGTACTCCCAGAGACCACAGATCTGTTGCCAATTATTTGCATTATATGTACAGTACTAGGATTAAAAATGTTCCTCTACTTATCTGTACAGCTAATAGTTCTTAAAATATGATTGTGAGTAGGATATATAAAGCTAGTACAAATAAAAAAAAGTGTTGTTGCTTATAACAGCCAATGACTCTACAGCTCTCTACCTGTTTAAAAGAAAGATCAGTTAAAAAATAAAAGCAGCAACCTATCAGGTTGCTATGTACAAGTCCCCAATAATTTTGTTTCACAATGACCCAGATTTTTGCAGGTACACTACCATATTATTCACAGACATGCATAAACCCAGTATGAATACCATGAATTGTGGTACACTTGCCATTAAACGGGTTTTTAGGATTAAAAGAATGATGACCTATCCTTTGAAGAGGTCATCAATCAACGATCAGTGGGAACCAACACCCAGGACCCCAGTGGGTCATCTGTTTGAAGCGACAGTGAATGGGGCTTAGCTGCAGTACCAAGCACAGCCGCTGTACAATCTTAGGCACTGTACATGGTTTTCAGACAAGAGGCCCCGACACTCATCTGAGCAATGCAATTTCTTCAAACAGCTGAACTGTGCGGGTCCCATGTGTTGCACCCCTGCAGATCTTTGATTCATGACCTGTCCAAAAAATAGGTCATCAATCTTATAAACATGGCAAACTTCTTTATTGCATAGAATTTATAGAATTGCAGGGTTGTAGTAATATATAAAGGTTTGAAATTGTAGCAGCTGTGTGGTACGTTCAGACACGGTGAAGTTTCTGCCGCAAATCAAGAGGTCAATTTCTTCAGAATCTGCATAAAATAATAATGAATGTATACGCATGTATAAGGACCCCTCCATTGTGCATTTCAGGTATACTAACAGCTAAGCATTACATTGATTTGGTTGAGAAGCTAGAGGCATGGCCATTTCGCCAAAATTTCCCAGTAACCGCTTTTCAACAGGACAACACCATGCCGCATGTTGCTTGTGCTACTGTGTGTAGCCTGCGTGGCCTAAATGTGCTACCATAGCCTGCAGGGTCTCCAGTCTTGTCTCCCATCGAGCACATCTGTGAAGTCATCAGTCTGCATGGGGGAAAAGGGGGCTGCTAGAAGCCAATGTTTTTAATATTTTGTTTACATTTTTTATCATTTGCATGTCATTAACATGTCTATCAAACTTATGATTTCCATAATTCCATGACATTTCCTTCTTGGTGTTGCAATTTCAATGTTGAGGAGTGTATGTGTCAGACATGTCTACAGCATTTTAAGTCATAACCACAAGCAAAAAAAAAATGTCTGTACTATCGCAACATACCACGGCAATTTGTCATCTTCATTGAGTATCTTATGTATATATAGATATATAGATGTAGATCTGCAAATCTAATTACTTATAATTACTGACCTGCCAGTGCACAGGGGTGCATGAGTTGTTTAATGGCTGCCCACCACTGTGACATTTCAGCTACAGAGAGGATACATCAGACAACAATTATTTGCCTTGCTCAAGTGACTTGGGAGTGGCAAGAACAGAGGCAAAAGAAATGGAATTGTTAAAGAGAATATATTATAGTTTACTATATTCATATTTTATATATTTCCCTATATTTGCTTAGTAATAATGACAATGTATTTTGCAAAGGTAGAACGAATATCTTTTCAGCTCACCCCATAAATCATCAGCTAGATGCAAACATCGAGGTGCACGGAAAGGACTCCCGGGACTCAGCGGAGTAAACAGAACCAATTCCAAAAACAATAAAAAATTTCATCCAGCATTTCTTCAATGATGCGTTATTAAAAAATAACTTTTAATTAAACATTAAAATCCACATAGCAAAACAAAACAAAAAGGAAAAAAACACTAAAAGGAGAAAGAATGTATTTGGCAAACTGTGGTGTTTTCTTTCTTAATTCTTGACCATTACTCTACTTCTTATGTTCTCCTCAGAAAAAAATACAACACAAAGATGTAAATGTCAAATTCTGACTACAGCAAAGTCAAGGCATAAACCAAGAACAGACACAACCTAAAATATTTAACTTTATCTCTGAAAATGACCTGCCTTAATACTGCTGTACACTGAACATATGTATTAACCTTGGCTGCATAGCTAAAGCTTGGTTCCCACATTAAACCGTTAAAAAACGGTTACACCTAGACTATAATGGGGTCTGGTGAGTTTTTGCCGATTTTATACTGAAATCTGTGGGAGAATCTCTCCGCCGATTTTAAGCAGAATCTGGGACAGAGTGCCCGAACACTAGTATGAACCTAGCATATGTCTCTAACTGGGGCTCTCCAGCTATTGCAACACTACAGCCTATGACTAATAGGGCATGCTGGTGGTTATAGGTTTGGAGCGACTACAGTGCCACAGGTTAGTGGCCATTGCTTTAAATCAACAGAATATTTTACCTATGGATAGTGCAAGTTCCTTGTAGTTAAGAGTTTATAATGGGGTTTTGAAGTGAAAGAATACCATAAAAAGAATTTTTTATGGTGTACACATTCCTGTTTACTGCTCTTGGCTGGTAGAAGAGAGAAATGGAATCTATTATTCTGAATATATGTAGAGTATGGTTTTCTAGATAAATAGGTTTATCTGTAATTTGTGACTGTAGTATTATCCTACAGGAGTCTACAATTTCATTTATGAGGCATAATAATTTTACAGTCCACTTCACCTTGTAGATTTTATTTACAGGCAGTTCTTGCATTTCCTGTATTTGTCTGGTTGATCTGTGTTTTGAGTGATTGGGTTACAGTGCTGAGTATCGGGGGTTACAGGGGGATGTGGACAGAACACCTCACATCACCAAGAGAAGGCATAGAACTCGGTCACACATGTTGCATCTGATAGAATATCTGAGTGCAGAAAAAGATCAGCCATAGCAATAATGACATTGTAGTAACATGGAGGCCATGGGATTGAATGGGATTGATCTGGTGTAGATCTGTTATATAGCTTCCACTGTAGAATCACAGTGTCAGCCTCAGCTTTATGCTGAACAGATAAATGTTGTATTTAATACCACTGTGTGAATGTACCCTTATAGCAAATCTGAGGGGAAGGGAGTGAATTGAGTGCAAATTGAGCCCACACAAATAATATATCTTGCTTGTAAATGCTGAATACCTTGTGAGGAGCACACAAGGGTGAGTGAGCTCAGTAAGCCTGAGCAGATATGTGGGCTATTCATTGTAAGTAGTACTGGTAACTCTGGCTTGTAGGGAATGTGTGTAACTTCACTGTCCTCAGGAAAGAATCTGAATACTTTGAATTGAACACTGTATATTCATTTATTATTACAAGTTATTGCACAGCAGTTTACTGCATGCATTTGCAGGTGACCTATCTATACCCTAAGGCAACATGCACACGACTGTGTGCAGTCTACAGGTCAGTAAGAATGGCACGGATGATACACGGATTGGTGTCTGTGAGTCATCTGTGGTTTTCACTGACCCATACATTGAAAATGAATTGACAGACCCGCAAATATGGACAGTTATAGGACCTGCTCCATATTTTGAGGCTCTTCAATTCGGTCTGGACAAACAGCTGTAAAACCTATGGCTGTGTGTATGGGCCCATTGAAATGTATGGGTCCATACTTTTATCCACAATTGTGGATAAAACGTATGATTGTGTGCACAAGGCCTAATGGTCTAGGGCTCATGGAAACAATAAAGAAATAAGTTAGCCTATACTGTACAGCTATCATGTTCACTCCTGAAGTAAACCAGTAACATCCATACAGTATTAAATTAAATGGTGCAACTGAGGCATTGCTCTGTCTTCTGATCATTCTGTGAAGCTGTGGTAAATAGCCACAGTGACCACAGAAGCACACTGACAAGCATCTACAAACAGTATATCATGAGCAAACATGTGGGTTAGAACTCCCACGGCAGTAGATGTATCCAACCTCGGCTGTGAACTTTTGACTACTCACACATGCAAACAACTGGTAGGTATATGTCTATTCCTCTTATATAATTTCACTTTCTGTACATAGAGATTATAGAGTCCAAAGCAGAATAAATTCATATCTCATTGAGGGATCAACCAAAAAGATGGTGGTCTTTAGCAGTCACATAGAAGTGAGCATTATGGGGAACTTTTGGTCCTTATTCTCGTGACCTTCAGTGGTTTCACAGTTATCCCCTATCCACAGCACCACAAGAGTGTAATTTGTGCTGCAACCCCTTTAGATTATACATAGTAAATAGACATAGCCACATTTATGTTGTATCCAGTTTGGTTAAGCAGAACCCTATGTCTTGAAATCAATTTAACACAGGATCACAACATTCTAACAAAAGCTTTGGAATATTTCAATTCCCCCTCCCCCACTGGGTGGTCATACATAGACACAGATGGAATAGTTAGTATATCACTTTAGAACCTGACACAAACCATGCTGTTTTTAAAAAAGCTGCTTACTTGTAATAAACAAAAAAGAAAACAGATAAAGGAGAACACATCTGTACCAAAATGCCAGTGAGATCAACTTCTCTTTCTCTATCATATCCTGTTCTCACATAGGTTGCCATAAACTGTCAGGCTTGCTTTAAGGTCCTTGACTTAAGTAGACAGCAGCATTATAAGATATTCTTAGTACAATGAATGTGACATGCTACAAATGTTCTATTATTGACCAGCAGAATATAGGTCAGTCAGTAGTACAGAACAGTACATGAGAAGGTCTTAACGTGTAAATATTTGAAAGATATGCCTCTAGGGGGTTGTGATCTATGGCCTTCAAAAATCAACATAACAAACAAATATAGACATGCACTATTATTATACCGAAAATACCAGCATGCTGCTGCATACATATACCATGAAACATTTAGCCAACATATGGTTTCAATAGAATATCAATTCAAAGATATAATTTATGTATATCCATCTGATCTACTCATTCATGTCAGCAGCATTTGTATGTATGTGTTTTAAATAAAACTTAGACTTCAACAGCTTCAATGGATGTGGACATTAACACTTAACACATATACATATATATATATATATATATATATATATATATATATATAAAATATCGTGCATACACACATAAATTAAACATATGCATACATACAGAAATAAAGAATACTTACATAAAAAATAGGTTCATACATAAAGTTTGCATACTGTATATACTGTACATACATACATATACATACAGTCTTCATATATTCATCCATACACATAGAGAAAATGTACATGTAGAAACATGAAATATTCAAACCTTCATAAAGTTAGAACACATACATATGACAGTACGCACATATAGAGTTATATACACACACAGACAGTATACTGTACATAATAATACAGTAAAATACATACAGTTAACAAAACACGAAAAGTCAGTCAGTGCCACCTCTGTAAAAGATATGCTGTTGATTTTAATGTGGTCATAATGCTTCACCTAAGAGGAGTAACAGAAAAATAATCCCTTTTTAAATTGACTTGACCTCATAGAGGAAATCATTTGATGGTTACTTATCCCCTGCAGTGCTTTATTACACACGTTTGTGATTATCTGAGTAAGCTTATTAAATTGCAGGATTTCAAACCCAGATCTTACATAAATCCTGCTACAAAAGAGGATCACAGATAAAGTTGAGAACATAATAAGCACTTACCTACAAAAACCAAAAGGAGAATGTTTTTACAGTGAATAAGACATCTGTAAAACATATAGCTTCCAATAAATTTACATATAAATTGACCCATTACAGGAAATATTATCTTTAACGGGTTGTAAATACAGAAACTCTTGCCTTAGATAAAGAGTAAAAATGTATAATGTGTATGGGAACTAAAAAGATTATTGTCCAATCGAGACAAAACCATCAAGCTTCCTGCCTAGACAGTGGATTAAAGAGTAGAAGAATCAACCACACCTTGCCATGCCATCATCCCCCAAAAAGAAACACAAAAAAACAGAAGGTGAACAAAAAAAAATGAAATCAATATCAGAAAATCCATTAAAGAGTACCTATAGTGCCATTTTTTTCTAAATGAATAGATCAGGTAACTATAAGAAAATTAGTAATATATCTTATGAGTAAAATTCTTCTATCTCCTGTTATCACCAGCTTTCTTGCCTGGTAAAATACTTAGTTCGCTGCTAGATCCATCTTCAGTGATGACAGGTTAGAGCTCCACAGACAGATCAGGTTTCTTAGAAGTCTAAAGAGAGAGCGAGGATCTCTGTGAAACGATCAAAGACACATTCTACCTAAAATTACAGTAACTGTACCACTTTTATTAGCAGTACTGAGCCACATGGATAAAATAAACCTCAGGTTAGATAGGAATCTTATTGTTATCTGCTCCAGGGCTGAAGCCTCTGCCCATCAGCAGTAGGACAAAAAAATTGGTCAACAGATCTCTAAAACCCAATGATATACTTCATGTGATAGGTGCTGTCACCCTGAGCATTTTGGTGTTTTGCTTATCCAAATTCACTGAGCCAACAGATAATCCCCAATAGTGTTTGACTTAGTTTTAGGAGCATGCAGAAAATGCTGTAGCCTGGAAAAAAACATTGAGGGAAAGATTTTCTCGTGTTTACTTTTATCATTCGCTCTTAGGTTTAGTGTTCCTTTAATACGTAAACTATAGCTATTGCTCAGTAGGAAAATAACTCTTTTCCTCAAGGGAAAGTCCTTCAGAGTTCATATGTTGTCAGAGTTATGAGATACATGGGATGTTTTATTTAATTACAAATGTAGCAGAGCAAAAATCTATGGTATCCATAGATTGCAGTGGGACCTCTGCCTTTATAAAGAGGCACATATTGTGTCATGATCCATTACAAGTATTTTATGAGGTATTCTCACCAAGAAGCAATACATTTTACAGTACAGCAAATGAAAACTTGTTTCCATAGTTTCACAGCACTGCTAAAAGTACAGATGTAGCAAAGTTTAACTGACACTTGACATGTTAACTACACTGTAGCACAGAACGTTAACTCAGTTCTTTGAATGGCTTTTCAATGGCCTTTGTTATGTTCTGTAATAAGATACCAGGCTGCAGAAAGTTATCAGTCTCAGTTAGTGTCAGTTAAATGTTGCTACCAATGGAAGTCTTTCTTCATCAAATAGCTGTGCCAAGAAAATGGTTACATGAAACTAACTAAGATACTGTATATCTTCCCTTACCTGTTCTTGGTTGGATATGTTCACATAAATGGATTATAAATTAAGCTGCTTTTCTCAACACAACATAGTTTTATGACAAAATACCACAAAGTGATATGCTAACTATGCTATACTGTATTTGCCTATGTGTGGTCATCCAGTGGGGAGGGTGAATTGCAGTTTCTATTTAGCATATCTTGACACTGTTGAATTGTTATGTCTATTGCCTGGGTGTGACCATCACATGGGGGAGGGTAATTTGCAGCCTTACAAAGGCTTTTCTTCATATGTTGTGTTATAGTCTTGAAACGGTTTCAAGAGAAATTGGAATCCATCACTAAGATGGAGATCCACTAAAGGGGTTATCTAGGGAGTATTAACTTATTTACCTGATCTCGGGTATCACTGATGCAGTTGCTTCAATGTTAAAAGCTAGATAAACTTTATTAATACATCTAAAATGTAAATCCAACTTTCTACATTAGCATAATACAATCATTGTGTGTTCCTCTAATCTAATGTTACCTCATCTACAATAAAGCTGGCCATGCAAGTTAGATAAATATTGCCAAACCTGCCAATTTTGGTGGGGCAAACTAACCATCTATTTTGTAGGCGGTGTCCTGATGTAAAATATCGGAGCAAAGAATGGCCAGACATGTTGATTTCAATTATCTAAGGTGCCTGGCTAACTTAACACAAGACTGATGAGTTTGAATAACAAGGTTTTGTTACTAGACTGTAACCAGAGAGACACACATGCAGTGGTGTAACTAAAGTATTGTGGGCCCTGGTGCAAACTTTGACCGGAGTCCCACTACCCACTCTCTACAGAATATTCTTGATAGCAACGGTTAAAGATACTGCAAAGGTATCTCAGATAATTGAAAGGGATACAACTATAGCACCCATAACTGCAGTTATCAAGAATAATTTGGGTGAGCACCACAGCTCCTACCATGCAAACAATACTGGGAGATGCATGTTCTGTGAAACAGCTGATCTGCAGGTATCCTAATGTCTGGGAGATCTGAGAGATCAGTGAGGGTCCAACATCTAGGGCACCTGCTGATCAACTGCATAATGGGCCCGTGGTGCTTTTGCGAGCTGCATAACTCATTCACTATTTACATCGCACAGTATCTGTTTTATAGTGACGGTGCAATGCAATTACAGTCTGTAATAGCATTGCATGTCTGCTATAGAATAGATGGGACGTGATATACATATATGTGAAATAGTGAAGGCGCCCCTCACAGGATAATATGCTCCCTAAAGCACTCCTCATAGTATAATGCTACACAGCAGCCTTACACAGTATAATGCCCCACATTGGCCCCACATAGTATAGTATGCAATACAATGTCCCACAGTGGCTCCAGGCAGTATAATAAGCTCCACAATGGCCCCCATACAGTATAATGCGCCACAGTGGTCCCACACAGTATAATATGCTCCACAATGGTCCCACACAGTATAATATGCTCCAGAATGGCCCACACACAGGTTCTCCATAGTATAATGAGTTCGCAAGAGCCTAGAGCTGCTTCAGGCAAACCCCACGAAATTCGTTTCACAGAATATTCGTGAGGTTCAGCCCTCTGGTTCATTTCATTGCATATTATTATTCTCTGGGGTCTCCTCAGACCCTAGAGTATAATAAGTGGGGGCCAAGGGAAGGTAAGTAAAAATAACAAATGCTTATACTCACCTTGCCTTACCTCTCCTGGGCATCCTCGCTCTGTCTGGCTCTCTCCAGCCTCCTCTTCCATTCTCTTCTGCCTGTGACTGAGGCCACGCACCCCAGAGGTCACCACTGGGGCCTATGACTGGGTCTCAGTGGTCACTTGGGGTGCGCTATTTCTCATTAGAGCGGCGCACCCCACGTGACCAATGAGCCCCTGGCAGTGAGCCCTGGAGAGCGTGACCTCAGTTGCAGGCCATAAGAGCCCTGAAGAGGATACTGGGGAAAGTTGAAAGTCCAGGATAGGTGAGTTTAAGTATTTGTTATTTTTAATGACTTCCCCAGGGCAGGTTACTATTGGAAAGGGGCCTGACAGCATGTACATACATCACATAATGCCCCTGCACACATGTCTAGATAGGAGCTGTGTACACAAAATAGTAGGACAGAATTATGTAATCCTATTAAAAAATTATTATATTTTTAATTTGCACTGGAACAATAATAAAATAATAGTAAAAGTATACCTTTCCTTTAACATTTAATCAACTGGGCTGTTTTCCTATCTTATTTATAGATGTGCCCTCCCTTACCTGTGCTCTTAGTTGAATCACAAGTAGAGCAGTTTTTCTGAATATAACATGGTTTTGTGACAAATTCTTACAAAGTGATATACTAACTACCCTATACTGTATTTGTCAATGTACGGTCACACAGTGGGGGAGAGTCAATTGCAGCGGTTTGTTAACCAAACATTGGGTAAAGTGTGGACAGATCTGTAAATAACTGTCATGTTGCACATTGAAATCTCATTGAAGTGGTCTGTCTATTGTTACATTACTTCTTTAAAAGCGCTGTAGTAAAACAAATAAGATGTATGGCTATTGTAAGCAAAAGAACAATATGTCAGATTTATCTCTATCACGTTTGCTGCATTATTTATTGTACCTGACAGAGCGTGGCAATCATTTCCTTAAATAAAATAAGAGAGCCTGGCTGAAAACGCCAATATAAATCTTGTGAAGTGCAACATCAATTAACCCGGTGGCACAAGGGAAATAAGATTCTTGTGAAAGCACTTATTGATGGCTTTAGGTTGAGTATATCTTGGTTGCCTCCTTGTACCCATAATGCATTTCCAATAGAAACATAATGAAGTGATTTTTGATTATCCACTACACAGTAAAACTGTTATAGCAAATAAATTAAACACTTAGAACATGACATTATTGCAAATCTAATTATAAACATTCCAATCAAAGGCTTCTTACAGATATGGCAGCCAGAGCCAAAATCCATGGATCATTGAACTACAACATACAAATTATTTAATAGCTTAAAATGAACTTGTAGTCTGGTCTTGTCAGTTTTAGTAAATTCTTTATTCTCCATGGAATACAGATGTGTCCAAACTCAACTGGTCTCCAGTTTGGGTAATAATTCCAATTTGTCTTGAAACAAATTCAACACAATATCAGCACATGCAGAAAAGCCTTCAAAGACAGTTAATGGGATAGTTAGCATATCACTTTCAATAACCTGTCACACAACCATGTAGTTTAGGGATACATCCAATTCACAAATATATATTTTCAAGACAAAAAAGAAAAAGATATTCCACAACTGTCATTTCATTGGGGAATGGAGGTTGTCTTTCATTATAAAAATTCTGTAATTTCATTTTGCCACCCACATTTAAAATATATAAATAAATGAAGACAAAGTCTTGCACTTTAAATTGCTTTTCTTATATAAGAGGCTGAGATATGGCAAACTTTGAAAGTCCATGAATTACAGCACATGGATGACCATGCATTTCAGTATCCAGCATGTTATGCAATATATTCAATATATATATTCAATATATATTCAATGCAATATATTATATGTAGCTGAGGTAGCTAAATTCCAGTCCATAGACAACTAAATAACTGCCATGTACTTATGCAGCTGACCTTAGGGTTCCTCACTTGGCAATATCAATCTTGGCCCTCTCTTCAATGTTAAGTTTAACCCATTTCCGACCTCCATCCTACTAATACTTGGCACCCATTTAGGAGTGGGCCCCATAGTCAGGTGACTGGAGCTGCCAAATTAAGAGATACATTTAAAAATGGAGGGACAGTTAAGTCTTAAATCCAAGCAACAAAATGACATGTAAGGTCCCCTCTAAGGCACATCTAGTTGTGATATGCTGCTTTCTAAGAAGTTTCTCTGTCAGTAAAAGAATAATTATTGAGTAAAAAACAGATCATCAGTTTACTGTGTTTAAATGACTTTATAACAACTCCAGCTTTGCTAGTGCTAAAGGAGTATTTTTAGCACAAAAACAGTGATTAGTCTCCCTTATAAAAGTGACTGTTAATTTCTATAGTCTTAATGTCATTACTAGAGGGAATAAAGGTTAAAGGAGAAGAAAATGTGAGAAAAACATGACATTGGGAGCAGAATATAAACTGAACATGGATTTATAACACTGCATAATAACATTTAGAACTATTGAAAAAGCTTGTAATTGTTTATTAGTCTAAGTTATGAACCACTGTTTCAAGACAAATTGGAATCTTTGACCAAACTGAAGATCAGTTAAGTGTGGACACATCCTTACCTTTCTACTGACAAATTTGACTATACCTAGGGATGGTTTAAAGATATTACTTAAATGGTCACTAACTTTTAACACTACTTAGTCTAGTGTAATAGAGCATGTGACCAAAATGTAAGGCACTTTATTTAAAAATCTTGTTGCTTTGTGCCTAACCAAAACCTCTTTGAAGCCTCTGCCACTAGGTGTCTCACTTCAAGCTAATTTGCTGTCCACTCCCTTTTACTAGGAAAGGTCTGTCCATAGATACAGTGAGTGCAAGGAGAAGGGACAGTTCTGTCTTCACACAGTGAATGCAAAGTGGAGGGGCTGTTTTCCTCATCATAGCAAGCCTGCAGACAGCTTTCTCTGTACACAGCAGGCACTGAGAGAACTCATCAGTTTCTACAATGTAAGGAGAATGTAAGGAGAATGCACTTCTACATGCCAGTGGCTAGCTATTTGTGCTATTGCAGGTAGGATTTTAATCACAGACAGTAAGCAGACTTCTTATAATTGTGCTCAGATTTCTGTTTTTCTGTGTCAGGAATGTTTTTGACTGAATCGTGTCTTGTTTTTGTAGTTCAGTGTCCCTGTATCTCCTATATTATTCTCTTGGACTTTTATCAGCAGTTTGCTATTGCACATGTTACTTTACAGTTACTCTTGGCAGAATTACATGTAAATGAGCCAGTAGTAGTAGTTATTGATAGGGGAGAAAACAGACTTCTCCTTATTTTACAGCCTTAGACAGAAATGCAAAATGTGCTACAGTCATAATGGGGCTTTTAGCAGCAGAAAACTGAAAAGACACATATATGAAGGTTTACATAGCCAGAGAACAGATTACACAGCAAGACCCTGAACATATTTAAATTTTTCATGAAAACTCAGGTACGCTTTAAAGGGAATCTATCACCAGTAAACTGATCAAAGTACCATGTAATGGTCATTATGCGGTCTCCAAATATGCCTCTGCTATTCAGTTTTGGAGCTTCACTTTCAAATAACTTCATGTTTTTATTCATATATAAATGAGGGAAAAACCAATTATAACCCATTCTAAGCAATTTACTACTGACAGACTTTTTTCAACAAGTGAACAATGTACTATCACAGTAATGTTTAAATCATTTAAATAAGGTTTCAAACTGAGTTGCCCAATATGCCATCTCAAAGTCCTTCCCTAACTCCAGTGCCATACCTACATGGAAGCAGGGACTGCAAATGAGATAGGACCCATGGTGTCATAGCAAGAATGTCAATGAACACCTGCTACAAATGGTTGCCAGTAATAGTTTCTCAGTACATATACATTTATGCCTGTATCAATGACTTGTCATCAGTTAGCTCTTCCTAATTGTGGCTGTATCCAAACAGAATTACACCTGTCCACACTTAGGCTGGGTTCACACCAGCGCTTAGTTTCCGTTTGGGTATTCCGTCCCTGAATCCGCTTGAAAAATGCGGAGAGAAAAGTCCTGCAAGCAAGCTTTTCTCTCTGAATTTTTCAGTTGAAACCCAGCGGACCCCATTATAGTCAATTTGTATCTGCCAGTTAACACAAAAGTCTATGGAGAGTAGAAAGCTTTTAACTGATTTATTCCCTCATTTTGTGCAGGGGCATAGTCTTATCTTGAAGATACAGCAGTGTAAGAAGAGTTCCCTCACTCACAGAATAGCAAAGTGTATGGTTTAAGAAAATAAAACCAATTTAATACAATAACATTCTATAAAGTGCATTGATAGACTGCAACTCACAACGCAACCACTGGGTGACCACACAGACATATAGGGTGGACATTTCATTCCAAAATATCACACAAATTATGTTTATTGAAATGCTGGTCATGTTGTAGCTCACAAATCTGGGAATGTCCATCCAAAAGGTAAGGAATCTTGTATCTGTGCACATGCCTCCAACCACCTCACATTATTTATTTAAGGCCTGTTCCAATGAATACGAACTAAACAGACAGACTATTCATTGGATATGTTAAATTTTAGGGATAAAATATAACATACCTATTGCAAAGTCAACTTTCAGATTATATTGCTATTAGGACAAACAGTGAAATTGTGTTACAGCTAAATACATGCTCTTCTTTCAGCCATTTGTCGTTGTTCCACCTCCTTTGTAACATACCTTGTTAGCATAGGGCGATGTGTTTTCTATCCTACTAGTGTTGGAAATTAGAGCTAAGCAGTGTTTATTCAAGCTTTTACTTAGTGGGGTTTTGTTTGGTTTGGGCTGCAAGCTGGTTGATATTACTTGAAATGAGATTTCTGGAAAAGCATTCAGGAAAGAGAAAAACATGTATACAAGTGATTTTTCTTGGCAACTCTAGTCTCAGTGGGATAGTAGTATGATATTATTTACATCTCATATGTATGTGCTGAAACAGGGCTTGGTGACATTTTCTTGGCATGCCACCTTGCTCAGAGGCCTAGTTATAACCCTATGTTGTAAGCAGCGCTAAGGCGTGGAGGGCTATGAGTTATATAGTCAAACAGTCCGGAGAAAACCTCACTTAGCACAATGTCATATTTCAGTGATCACACGCAGATTTGATTGCCACCTTTCTTGGAAGAAAATGTAGGTCTTTTTCTCTGTTCTGTGTTCCTACATTATTAGCAACACTGTTGCTAAGTTCTTTTACTTGCAAGTCTGACATCTTTAGGTGCAGAAATATATTAAATCACATGTATATATTTCAGTTTTCTTGTGTTATCATAAACAGCTTGTTTAATGGGATTAGGTAATATTCCAGTAATTTAATTTATAACATTAATTTACATATTATATGTACGATGAAATAGAAACTTGCCTACCTTGTTTTTAATTTTCTGGAAACTGGAACAACTGATATATCATATATATTTATACTAATTAATGTCTTGCAAGAAAATATATCCCCAATATATTTGATATCTTGGCAACACTATAAAAACAACTAAGAAGTTGACTATTTTAAGGAATACTCAAACCAAAATGGATACTTAACACATATCAAGATTTACAGTATGATCAATGAATTTTGGAAACATGAATATTCAACAAAATCTTAACGTTTGGTTTCCTTGATTGTTTTTGTGTTTCTATATTTACTGTATAATACTTTACTTGAGATCAATGCCTTTCATATATTCTGCTTTAAAAAGGACCTTTCACCACCTCTGCCAAGTACAGCAACTGCATTATTTAAGAGGCGCTGCACCACTGTTGGAATTTTTTTCTCTAGCCCCCACCATTCCTGAGCAATAAGTGCTGTTAGTTTTGGTGCCTCATATGCGATTTAGGCTCTGTACTATCAGGTGGACAGTGTCCGGCAGGAACAGGCATTGATACTGCCTGCCTCTGATTGAAGCTCTGAATCAAACACCTTGATTGCTCAAGAGTGGTGGGGGCTAGTGAAACCATTCCAACTGCACATGAATCAGTGGAATAGCACCTATTAACAGATGCCAAGAACTGGAGGTCCTCTTTAAAGAGTTTGTATGGTAAGGACAAACTACTGACAGTGGTGAGTAATCTGCCTAACCAAGCAGACATTTCTTGTGTGTCAAGCAGAGACCCGGCAAACATCAAAACGGGTACAGCGGGTGATCAGTGAGGTCAGAACTGCTTCTTTTCTGTTTATAACTCATTATGAATCTGTTTATATATTTTTTTCTGCTAAATACCCCCTTTAAAGAGGTTGTTCAAAAATGGTATATATCTTTTGTGCATGGCTTATGCCTGGTATTACATCTTTGCCCCCACTAACTTGCAACAGAATAGTGCCCATAGTATTTGTCTGGTGTTGCATCTAAGCTATATTTAGCTCAAGGACTTTTTTTTCCATTTTTTTCTATATCAGCCTCGTTAACCTTGTCAGGTCTTACTACATTCTTGATTTGTATTATTGTATCCCATTGAATACTTAGTTACAACATGATTCCAAGCCCATTTATTGTTCTGTATTATATAGTGAAATCTACTTTCATCTTATCTAATTATTGACTGTTATGTACAGTCAATATTAGTATTGTTAATATCACCACTTTAATAGACATTAGATGATTGTTTTTGTAAAAGCAGCGATATATTTCAATATGTATCACACATATATTACTTTTCAATTATGTACTTTTAAAGACTGAAAGTGGCTTATTTTACAAATATATATATATATATATATATATATATATATATATATATACATATTTGCAGCAGATACTGTATACTGTTGTTAAGTTTATATGTCTTATCTTATGGAGTGGTGTAATATGTCAACGCAATTTAAATCTAATATTGCAGTTGTCTAGATATAATTTCTAATAAAGCAATCCTGATGACCTGCTCTGGTTTTATAGACATGCATTACCTTATGTATCATTTTTACAATTCATTCATAAGGAAGTTCCAATTTACTATGGCTTCAAACTTATTAAGCAGCTTATTGAAGTGAATCTTCAAAGTTTGGTACAAGAGGAACAGCATCTGCTTCTGTCAATAAGAATTCAATCAAAGACAGTGCAAGAACATCTCCTATAAAAAAAATAGCAGTGCTATGACATCTGAAATAATTATATAAAATATATGGAACTGCTATGATTTTATTGCATAATGCTTTTTTGTTACATATTATATAGTACTGTATATACATAGTAATAGCCACATGAGTGACCATGGTGGGAATGACTTGTATTAGAGCTATGGTTGATACAGATCATGGACCACTGTGAACAAATTTATGAAAGATACATAAACAGCTGAGATCTATCATGCTGCTTTATCCATTTTTATAGACTTGTATTCAGTGGTGTAACTTGAAACTCCAAAAGCAAAATCTGTATCAGGGCCCCTGAGCTACCAAGTACTATTAATAATACTGGTGTCTCTGCAACCCGTATGGCGTGAATTGAGTAGTGTGCATGCTCAACCAATTTTCCACCCAACTCTCTCCACCTTGTCCACTCACAAAATAAGAAATAGTGATTATGAGGTCTAGGTATGACCGTTGTTGAACCTGTACTGATCTAACATCTATGAAAATATCTCTCATATGATGATTCACTTAAAGTAGTTCATACTTCCTTGTGCTGAACTGCATGACATCTATACGTTGCCGCTATATGTTGTCAGGACCAAGCCATACTTTATGCATAGATATGTTTATTCCTAGAAACACTTGTTCCATACCTGTTTACAGTGGTGCTTGACAACATTTTCAATATTTCTGAAAAAATTTGACCTAAAACTACATCAGATTTTCCCGCAAGTCATAAAAGTAGATAAAGAGAACGAAATCAAAAAATGAGTCAAAAAATATAAGATTCACATAGCTATGAGTGCTATGTGAACATTTGCTTTTGGTATGTGGTGTGACCCCCTTGTACAACATCTAAATGTTCCGGTAATTCTTGATTAGTCCTGCACATTTACTATTTATCTACTTTTAGGACTTGTGTGAAAATCTAAAAAAATATAGAAAATTCTGAAGGGTTCACAAACTTTCAAGCACCACTGTACAGACAGTATATCCTCTGAATCAAAGGCATACAGAGGTAAGGTAAGGGCATACATAGTCGCCGTTAAAGCCAACATTGGATGTGCTCTTTACAGGCTACGGTGTGTTACGAAATAGCGTCTGTTGTACAAAGTAAATAAACAAATATTTGTTGGTGCCAATATGAATGTTTGTTTAGCAGCTGCTACATCTGTATACACTGGCTATGACTGTGTGCATGAGCCCTTAGTGTTTGTTATAAAAAAAAGAGTTCTTGTAAAATGCTAATTTTTTGTTTAAGGACGGAAAACACATTGAGATTCAGATCATTTGATAAGCTTGCTGTGTTTTTGTGCTCTATGTAAAGTATGACTAAAACAACAGAACACACAGTACTTTGTGTAATCAAACAAAACATCCCCCAAGGCTCCGACTGCTTCTGTGAACAACCTAAAATGATTTGTTCCATTAACAGCCAGAACGCATTTTAATTTCTAAACAGAAAACCTCACAGAGAGCTTAGAATATTTAATATGTTATAAATCCATTTCTTTATTTGTTTGGGTTCAGGCACTTGCCATCCACATCAAGCATGCTATTTGCTCTGATATTCATTTAATGTTTAGACAGGATATCATTTGGCCTGGAGGAGCAGGAAAGATCCCTGGAGAAAATCTTTACACACAAACCATGGCTGCTCTGTTACAAGAAGTTTTAGACATGCACTGATTGTTAAAGTAACATGAGGATGTTGTGCTGCTGTGGCTTTTATGGGCTTACACATGAAAGTCAAGCACTGTATGGTAATATGTTATTATCATATTATTATATTCTATGCATTTTCATAAATTCTGATGCATTATGCTATATAATTATTTCTAGAGTATGAGAAAACTATTGATATTTATTTATTTGTATACCATTTTCACAACATTATCCACCCCTTGGATTCAGTTATGGGCATTGCATAAGATCTGCAGATGGAGCAAAGTATAACACTTGATGTGTTAACAACAGTTTGCCACAGAGGTTTTTTGGGATTTACTAATTGATGACCTATCCATAGGTAGGGGACTAACACCGATTAGCTGCCTCAAGAGGCTGCAGCATTCGGGTGAGTGCTGCAGATTCTTCATTACTTATCAAACACAGCTCCGAATATTTGCGCACAGCTGTACTTGGTATCGCAGCTCATCCTTTCACTTGAATGGGACTGAGCTGCCATCAGGACATGTGACCTAGGGACATAATGTCACATGGCCTGTAAAGTGGAAACATTGCTTCAGGAGCAGTACTGTCACTTCACTCAGCTAATCCATGGGGGTCATGTTGGACTCCTGCAAATCACAAACTGATGACCTATACTACTGATAGGCCATCAATTAAAAGATCCTGGAAATTACTAATATCTGATTGAAAGTTATTATTTAACAAATATCAGTTTAATAAAATAAGAAGTCTCCCCATATACATAACTATGATTCTCCATTTTTAATCTGAATGTTCTTTGTGGCTGTTTACAGAAAACCTAAGGTCCACAAACCAAGAGTTGCCCAACTAATTTTTTTTGATAACTTATCCTCAGGACAGGTCATCAATAAGACATCAATGTCCTACACCTGGAACCCCTGCTGATCAGGTGTTTGAAGGAACCAAAGAACCCTTAATGCTTTGTGACTCCTTCATTGCTTACATTGCATGCCGTCTGTTTTGTAGTGGCGGCACCAAGTAATTACAGCTTCATCCAACAGAAGTAAATGGGACAAAATTGTAATGAGGTTGAATGGCCTCTATGAAAAAACGTGCAATGTAAGCAGTGAAGAGGACACAGGCCCTTCAAACTGCTAATTTATTGGGGTCCCAGATGTTGTACTCCCACTGATCTGTTATTGGTGATAGATCATCAGATTTCTTGAGCAACCCCTTTAATGAAATTTGGCATTGAAGTATTTTCTCTGCATTATTTGTTTACCAATTGTATGATCAATTTCCTGATTATAGAAGTAATTCAAATAGCATGACATTTGATTTCACTAATATTATTCATGGCCCCCTAAAAATACAAAAGGAAAACCCAATTCTAATCTAACAGACATGCTATATGTACAGAAATGAACTATGTTCTGAAAATCAGGAAAATCTATTTAGAATTATACAAGCAGTTACTAAGTTTGCCCATTCATTTGAGAATACATTGTGTAGGTACTGTATTGCATTGGCAGTAGGAGAGTTGAGCAAATGTTGAGCTGTAGAATGATTCTCTCCTGTCATCTCATTAACAAGGAAGGCCCTCAATCCTTTATACCACTTAACACATAAAATCCCACTCATGTTTTAATGGATGAAACCAATGTATAAACATAAAGAGAGTATTTTATCAGTAAAACCAATGGTTTAGTGCTCTTAGTGCCGTTTTTTTTTTTTCATTTACATATGGGATTTTATGGCTCTCTGTTTAAAAAGATCAAAAAAAAACAAAATCTTTTCTGACCTTACAGAATTGCTGAACAACACTGAGATAAATGAAAGTCCATGTTGTTCTGGGCAGCTGGGGATTTATAGCATTCAAGAATACTTGCTCCTCACTGAACGCTGGCAGCACCGCATATAATCATAATAGCAAATGTGCTACCTTATTTAAAATGTGCATAAATCAGAGAGAGCGAGCGAGTGAGCATTGGCACGGAGATCTGTTCTTGTAGGTTCCCTACATTTAAAATGATGTAGACCCTCCTGAATTCTGTGGAAATCACACATAATTGTAATACAGTGTGCACAACACTGCCTGTCCTGGAACTAGTATTAAAAACCTATTAAAGAACCTGGAAGAATGATGTAGTTGTTTTAAGCTGAGCTGAATTCCTAATGAATTGAACTATGGTAGATCCTTCATTCTTTTTATATTGTTCTCAGCTGAGTATGGAGTTGTTGACTTTAATCTCAAAGACTTTTATAATGCAGCACCAAGCAAGTTTTTAACTCATATATCTATCCATTACGGCAATATGGTTATCACAGGCTCTAGGAGCTAAGCCACTGTATAATTCATATACAGTCATGGCCGTAAGTGTTGGCACCCCTAAATTTTTTCCAGAAAACACCATTATTTAGTTTGTTGTTGTTCCTGAAAGAGGTGGGAGAGCAGGTCATGGTGCAGACTCCCACCATGTGGTCTATCATGTGGCCTAGCATTTAGGCCTAAGACTCTTTGTTATCCTGGAAGGGATGTAACAGCATGCTTAAGGATGAACCCTGAAGCCTACCATATGGCCTCAGAGAAACGGACTAACTACTTATTCTGGTAACCTTCTATACGTTTTTTGTTCTGCTGAAAGCCACCTGGATAGCACTGCCGAGATCTAGGGGGGTGCTGCCACTGGAATAGCATGCCTGGACACATGCTTTTGGACTGCTTTCAAGTACCCGCCCTGACCTCAACATCCGATAAATTCCCCAGATACGTCAGGTCAAGGCACATGCTCAGAATACACACATGTCACAGTTCAAAGCCCGGAAAAGGTACAGGCACTGATCTCCCTACCCATAGGGAATTGGGGTATCAACCTTGGAGTCTACGTGTTGGGGATCTCGCCACGAACCCTATCATACCGCCAGCCCGACTCTATAGTCATCGGCGAGGAATTATAAAGAAAAATGAGAGATGTAGAGAGGGGGGCGGGCTCCTCCTCCTGGTGATCTCACTTAGGGAGGAGACCAGGGGAGGTAAAAGGTCTCAGACCAGGTTGAGAGGGTCTCTTTTGTGTTCTGTTCTGTGTGAAATGCTGTTCCTGGAGGAGAGGTGTCAGGGAGGTCAAGTTGGAGACTCCCACCATGTGCTCTACCATGCAGCCTAGCATTGAGGCCTGAGACCCTTTTGTTATCCTGGAAGAGTTGTAGCAGAATGTAGGGAACACATGAAAGAATCCTTAAGGAAGAACCATGCAGCCAGCACATGGGCTCAGAGAAATGGACTATCTACTTGTTCTGTAAATTGTCTTTTGCCTTTTGTTCTGCTGAAAGTCATTCGGATAGCACTGCCTAGGGTGGTACCCCTGGAATAGCATGCCTGGATGCATGGTTTTGCACTTTTGAAGTGTGTGCCCTGAGCTCTTCATCCTCATCATCTGGAGCCAGAGAGCCAACCACAGACTTGTGTTGGTAATATGTTCTTTTCCTTCTGTTATTCCCATTTTTATTTTGTGTACCGTGTCATGTTGCTTTCCACTTGTATTTGCTTGCTAATCGCTGCATGTATTCTCTGTATCTGTTAAGTGTCTAGTACTGACCCGTTGAGGGGTTAATAAATATATAAAATTTAGAAAGCTTGAACATTCACTGGAGGTGGGTGTGAGGTGATTGAAGCGATCTCAGGTGTGCCGGAGGAGGCTTCGGCAGGACGAGGTCCTTCACACTTGCACACAAGTCAAAGTACCCAGTGCCAAAGTCAGCAAAACATCTTTGAACCTCCACCATATCTGAATGTTGTTGCTGTGTTCTTTTTTTGTAGGTTTCATTCCATTATCGGTAAACAGTAGAATGATGTGCTTTACTAAAAAGCTCTATCTTGGTCTCATCTGTCCACAAGACCTTTTACCAGAAGGATTTTGGTGTACATTTTGGCAGACTGGAGTCGATCTTTTTTTGCTTCTGTGTCAGCAGTGGGATCCTCCTGGGTCTCCTTCCATAACGTTTCATTTCATTCAAATTTCATTCATAGTTCGCACTTGCACTGATGTACTGAGCCTGCAGGACAGCTTGAATTTCTTTAGAATTTGATTAGGGCTGCTTATCCACCATCCAGACTATCCTGCATTGCATACTTTCATAAATTTTTCTATTACATCCATGTCCAGGGAGATTAGCTACAGGGCCTTGGGTTGTAAAATTCTTGAATATGTTGTGCAACATCGACAAAGGAACATCAAGATCTCTGGAGATGGATTTGTAACCCTGAGATTCTTGATATTTTCTCACAATTTTGGTTCTCAAATCCTCAAATAGTTCTCTTTTTTTCTGTTCTCGGTGCTTAGTGTGGCACACACAGACACACAATGCAAAGATTGAGTCAACTTATCTCCTTTTTATATGGTTTCAGGTGTGATTTCTATATTGCCCACACTTGTTACTTGCCACGGGTGAGTTTGAATGGGCATCACATGCTTGAAACAAAGTTATTTACCCACATACTCAGTACACAGATACAACTGAAGACTATGGTGAAGCCACTCTGTGTAGTATGCCTCAGGCAGCATTTTGCCCAAACATCTTCTTTAATATACAAGCTTACAAATAAAAACTAAAATTAATATTAGTGTGGAGAATCTAAAAGAAGGCACTGTGTAGGGCCTAAAGCTTGGCACTAAAAGTGTGAAAACAGGAGGCACTATTAATGTATGGGGCCTAAAAGGAAGCACTATGATTGCATGGGGCTTAAAAGGGACAATGTGTGGAGCACAAATGAGGTTCTTTTACTGTGTAGAGCACTATTAACATTTTGGCCACTATCACTGTTTGGATAACTATTTTACAGACGCTATTGTTTTCAGAGGAACTATCGAGCTGTGGGTGTAAGAAGTCTTTATAGCAGGTTGGGTCAGATAGAGAATAAATTGAAGCATTAAGGACCCCTTTCAGAGAAGAAAAGAGAGAGTGAATGAGTCCAATCAGAGATGACAACCGTGAGTCCACATCAATAAAATGGCTATATATTGGCTATAAATAGAATTGCTTGTATGATAATTAATTGAATGTGTAGACATAGTAAGACAATTAAATTTTAAGACAGAAGACACTTATAAAACCTCTGGGCTTGGCCCACCAATATGTTAAAGCAGTCCTGTTTGATTCCTTAGTGTCTGTTTGTTCTGGTTCATAGAAAAAGGTCCCAAGGGAAGGAAAGTTCCTAACCTATGATGCACATAAGCTCTAATAGGAGATATGGACAGGGGTTGCCTCTGAGCAACCTACAGTATTTAAGCATGTCCTTTGTCTGATCATTACCATCTACTGCACTATTGCATGGAAGACTGGTATTTGTGATCCTGGACCATATGAGCCTAGTAACAGATAAATGGGGAGATAGTAATATGTAGAAAGTTTTAAAGGATCTAAGATCTTAAATAGACAGTGTTCTAAGTTAAAGTGTTCCAAGTTCTTAAATAAACAGGGAAATATTTAAACTATAGCTAATTGGAACATTTTGCATTGTTTAGTCTTCATGTTTCTTCGCCACCCCATTACCTCAACCAGGAGAAAAATATTTTTGTTGCCTGACATATGACTGATTGAGGAAAATGGCGTTTCGAACAGACTGCACACATCTAAGAAACTGTAGTTAAACCCCTGTTTCTATCCACAAAATGTTTTAGGCACTCTAGGTATTTATTCATGCACTGTATAATGGGATGATGACTAAAATGCCTAATGCAGAACCTTAATAATCCATTACGAACTGGAGAAATGGACTTATACTAAGACCCTAATGGAAAATTGGATTTTACTTGCCACCCAGAGTTTACAAGTAGGCTTATGACATCAGATTCTTAGCTTTTACAGTGACTCAGTTCTCTGGTACCTCCAGTGTCCTGTGACTTGAATGATTGCAGAGTGTTGCAAAATTTTGTCAATGATTGCTTTCCCTTGCATATGCTTTAATGACAAAAACTAGTAAGAATTTAGCAATGGTTTTTCACAACAAAAATATGACAATAAAACAATACTTTAAATAAGTACAGCTATGACCTTTATGACCCTTAGCTTAAATGTAAGTACTTTTATCAAACCAATTACAATCAAATACAATAATGTGACATGCTAGCAAATACAGTACCTTGACAGGCTGAAGCTAACAACCGCTAGGTGTTTACACATATAGCATATAGTATGTCACTATGTGACAGAATATCATTATGTTTTGTTGTTTTGAAAAGCTGGTCATCTTTTGACACACATTTGTAGAAGTGTCCAGCCATTATTTTATTATTGTTATTATTTATTTATTTATTTATTTTATTACAGCCTAACAAGTATCTTAATAAACGAGTATCAGTAGAATATTATCACAGCAGTTAGGTTACCAATTTTCTAACAAGAAAAATCATAAAATTTTGCCCTCACATAAAGCAGGAAAAGTCTATTCTCAATATAAATCTATTTTCTCATGCACTCAGTTCCAAGGGCCTACTGTATTTAAATCATGACAATCTATTAAAATGTTAGTCATTAGCTAAGTTTTCAAAATTGAGAAGCCTGAGATCATAATGGCAAGAACTAGAAGGAGTAATGTAAAACCTACTAAGAGTCCATGGCTGTTTCAGGAAATACAAACCTTCATTGTTATGAAATAGAAGTCCATGCTCTATATACCAGGTGCACTCAGCAGACAGAGCCAGAATCTGGACAGTGGGCAGAAGGTAAGCAGGGCATGCTTTAAACTGCACAGTGGTGCATAATGTTCTCAGATAGCGGCAAACTGTGCTAAGAAGGAGGAATGCTGCTTTAATACTCGGTGAGCGACCTCTGCTACCAATCATATCGATTTGTGGGTTAGAGGAAGTCAGGAGAAGTACACAAAAGAAGGTGAAAGAGACAAAGAAAGACACAGAAAAGGTCACTGCAGCAGGCAAAGACCACCTACTATAGTGTCAGTACCATGTTACCGTCTTGCCTGTGCCCATCTCTGTCTCTTTCTTATACTGACTGTGGGGATTCTGAATTTAAAAAAAAAAAGTAAAATACTTGGGAGTATTAATGAAAAGTATATGGGTTTACTAGCTCATAATAACAACTTCATGTACCTCTCAGTGCAGTAACATCAATGTGAGGTGCAGAAAGTTAATAATGGAATAAACACATTGTTCCTCACATTACTGTAGTAACCCCATTTGCACCTCACATTAGTGCATAAATTGCATCTCACATTAATGTTGCCATTGCTCCACAAAGGGGTATTTTATGCCAGTCTTGGCTGATGCTACACCTGTTTCCTTAAAAGTCCAATGAAAAAAATAAAAAGAACACTCTTTTTTTGGAAATTATAACTAGACCATTTTCATTTTATGTTTTGAATGTTTTCTAAAGCAACAACTTTCAATTAGGGATCATGTCCTCTTCTAAGCCGCCATTCACACAATTATTTTTCGAACAACAGTAGATTTATATCACTGCCTAACAGGCTGCTGATATTGGAATCTCTACAACATGTTGTCACTGCCAGAGGCATGAATTCAGTTTTTTGTCAGTTTCAGCTTTTTGTATGTGATCTTATTTGGAACACAAGTGCACTCGGAGAAGCAATGGTTTAATTCATCAAAGTCTTTTAGATCTCTGACAGATACAAATTCAGTTATACCTCTTCAGGCAAGAAATATACGCAGGGTGTTAGAAACCATTACTGACACAAGGAGCTTAGAGCTAAACAAATACTTCTAAAGCACTATATATTTAAGATGTTGATTTAAGTCTAATGGACCCTTATCTTGGCTAATCCATAAACATGACCTTCATAGATTTCCCTTTGCTTTGCTTAGCCTGTGTCTTATCTCTTGTGTAAAAGGTTATGCTATACATAAATTAATTCAAATAGAATCATTGCCGGCAACATTTTTATTTACAGCCTGCCACAATGAATTATGAAAACCTGCTTATCTACATTATACCATGTAGTAGTTTCAATATCACTCTGCTAAATGAGCCTATTTTTTACCAAACAGCTTATGAGGCACATTACTTGTGGTCAATTTAGTACTTGTGTGAATATAAAGTGCTTGGGGGCAAGCCTGATGGGTACCATGATGACTAACCTATAGAGTATATGAACTATCTCTACTACTGGTAGGGTAGAGGACAGGATTGGTATTCACAAGAAGTATGTTAGACTAATTTCCTCCTGTTGCAGTCATTAGAGGAGTAATGTAGTATCACACCACAATACTTGTGTAATGTTGTGTGCAGTACCATTGTAGGAGTCATTCCTTGGGGTTTCACTTGCATTCTCACACATACAAAGGCCTAGGTTACTATGCTGTGACACTAATATGTGAGTCCATGTGTGTCAATACTATATGCTATGCTGTTTATTATTTGTTTTTTGCATGTGTTCATTTTGTTATACATGTACATGCAGTAAGCTATATTTTATTATGTTGACTAGATGGTGGTTCTTTCACTTGGCTGGAAATTCACCTTCACCGGTGTAGGTATATGGCAAAAGGGAGCTGAGCACCACTAGGCATAGAGTCATTAAGTCTTATGGATACTGTAGAACACTGAGTGCTGGAATTTTATGTAGTATTTTTCAATAAATATATCCAGTTGAAACCAGAAGTTTACATACACTATATAAAAAAACACATATGCATGTTTTTCTCACTATCTAACATGAAATCAGAATAAACTTTTCCCGTTTTATGTCAATTAGGATTACCAAAATAATTTATATTTGCCAAATGCCTGAATAATGAGAGAGAGAATTTTAAGGCATTTTTATTACTTTCTGCAAAGTCAAAAGTTTGCATACATTTCATTAGTATTTGGTACCATTTCTCTTAAACTGTATGACTTGGGTCAAACGTTTTGGATATGCTTCCACAAGCATCTCACAATAGTTGTTAGGAATTTGGGCCCATTCCTCCTGACAGAACTGGTGTAACTGAGCCATGTTTGTAGGCCGCCTCGCTCGCACCTGCCTCTTCAGCTTTGCCCATAAATTTTCAATGGGACTGAGATCAGGGCTTTGTGATGGCCACTCCAAAGCATTGACTTTGTTATCCTTAAGTCACTTTGTAAATAAGTTACTTTTAAACTATTTCAAATATTTGTACCTTCCTGTGGAAAAAACATAAGTTCTGGAATCCTAACTGGGTTTATGTACAGTTCAAAGTTAAGTCCACTTCATAATAATATTACTGTGCTTGTAATGTTGTATCCTAAATATATTTCCAAATATATTTTACTTATATCATACAAAAAAAACTAGGTCATACATGTAATTCTCTTTTCACTGGCAGGTCGTATCTCCTATGCTCTCTGGCTCTGTCTTCTAAGTAATGCCGTTTATATAATGTCAAATAGTAGTAGAGAAGAGAAGTGACAAGTGCTTTGAAAATTTTCCACACAGAAAAATAGTTGTCACTTTCAATTTTTATTGCAATGTTGCCCTGACACATTTAGATGTATACTTTTGTGACACTTTAAAGGGAGTCTGTCAGCAGGAAAAACCTCCTAGAAACAACCACAGTTTTGTACTTTGTTGGAAGAATCGCTGCTTTATTTGATGTAAATCTGTTTTTATTACTATGCAAATGTGGCAAGAGCGCATGGAAGGTGTGTTTTATAGTGAGTGATCATAACTAGTACATCATTCCCTCACTCATTCCACCTCCCATCCAGAATGTCACCTGCAGAGCTTCCCCCACCTGCCCCTGTGTCTTTGAAGTATGAGGTATTCTGCACTTGTCTCCAATGCATGCCAGCTGAAGTTGCAGGCCTTTTCTTCCGGGTGTAGGTGACGTAAGGTGTAAATGCGCAGTACAAGTGCACCTCACACTTCAGAGACTTGGAAGCAGGTAGGGGAAACTCCAATGGTATTATTCTGGAAGGGAGGGAGAATGTGCAAGGAGTTGATGTAGCACCAATGCTCAGGCGCTATAAAGCAAATCCTCAGTGCACTCTTGTCTCATTTGCATAACAATAAAACAATTTTACATGACAATGAAGTAGAAATTCTCCCAACAAACTATCACACTGTGCTTAGGGCTCTAAGCATTATAAGGTGGCTGGTTTAATGAAGTTTTTCCTGTTGACATACTCCCTTTCACCAACTTACAAAATGCTGTGGATATGAAAGAATTTTAACATCAGACAGAAGTTGTGTTTTAAGTGAAGACAGAATGTCAATATACTAACCCAACCCCACTTTCGCAATGATTAAAGGGATTTGTAACAAAGAATGATGTACATAGCTATCTCTGACAGTCCCATAGTTACTGTAGTTGTAGTGTAGGGGATATCTCCACCAATCGTATATCCCCTACACTAGTCTTGTTGGCACCCATGGCCCATTCCCTCGCAGCCCCACTACTTGTGCATCTCACCTAGGCTGTTCAGAACTCTCCCATTTAAAATGTCAAGTGCAATGACTACATTTTCATTGACTATTCATATTAGAAGTTAAGCGCATATAAACATGCACTCACAGCACTTCTCAGTTTCTCATCTCTTTGTGCCCTTTTATCTCTTTTATGCTTAAATTTGAGCTGAAAGACTTCATCAGTGACTTGTGGCACATATCAGCTTCAAGCACTATCTCCTTGTCACTACTGTGTACTCCCAGATGAATCACATGGCTGAATGAGATGATCAAAAACAAGGTTGCTTAACAAAGCAAAATATATCCCTGGCCACAGGAATAAAACAACTGTAAAAGATAAAGGTTTGAGCACAGCAAAGCTGAGGAAATGTCTCCCTGGACCTGTAGCACTAATATGCCTGAAGCTGCCAGGCTCTTTACAATTACAGGCAGGTGACTTGTTTCAAGTTCAGTATTACAATGTACTGTAGGCTCATCTTTGGAGATAGAAATGAATATTTAGCAATTCCTTGATATTTTTGTCTTGTTATTGGAACTGCAGGCTCTATTAGTGGGAACGTTAAGAAAATAAGAAGAAAGACTCACAGCCTAGTCGAATGTGCCATTGTAACCATCATAAGAATAATGGGATTATATGACATAAAATTGACTATAAGAACCTTCAATAGCATTAATTCCAATAATCATGACCCAAGCACACGGCCAATCCTTTGCAGTCTGATTCTGTAGACATACACCATTTAATCTGTCTCCTGGAAAGGAACATTTCTGCAGGATCAGACTACACTAAATTATTTGTAGTCTGTAACCATGGCAACGAATAGGCCAGAATGGGAATAGATACAATATAACAGGAAATATTTAATCTTTTAACAAGACTATTTGTAAATTTGCTTGTTTTATTTGTATTTTACTGCAGATGCAATTGAACAACAAAAGCATTTTGGCTGCAAAGGTGAAAATAACATTTTACTGTATTTTTGGTTCTTCTAGTTTGAGTAAAGGTAACTTGCTGTCCTATGTTGTCTTGCAGTAAAAACACAGATAACCATGTATCCTTGGCATTTGTGCCATAGGATAAACTCAGCCTCAGCCTTACTAATTCTATTTTTTAAATATTGCCATGTACATAAATGTCAATAAAAATACATGTCAATAAAAATACAGCATGGGTGCACTTATTTATAATGTCTTATTGTACAAAACTAATAAAACATTTGGAATTAACAAACTACTGTGGCGATATAACAAATGCAAAAATTGCAGCAGCACTCTGCGCACAGCACTAGGGCATATAAAGATAGAGATCAAAATGTCAATACTGCTATTATTAAAATCAACTAATATGATCTATAAACTACACATAGAAAATAGAGGTTCTTCATTATACATATATGATCCAACAAGGCAACCTCATTTGGATGGGACCCTACACTAAATAAACATACCTCTCTTGGAACCAGAACAGGTCTACAATGTGAATACAGGGCAAGTAGGATCCAGAGCTATACGCTATATAAAATATCCTAAGGCAGATGGAAAACTGAAAAATATAATCTATTTCAATTAAATTAACTTGTGTAATTAAAGTAAGGAATGCATCCCAAGGTTACTGGCCTAATGCCACGCCAGTAGAGAGAAAATCGGGCCACCAAAGTATGAATGCGCAACTAGCAGACTTAAAGCTCAGACTATATAGACCAGGCATGTCAAACTCAGGGTACCCCGAGGGCCACATGAGTAACAAGAGGTTGTTGCGAGGGCCGCACACAGCAGCTAATGTCATACACGTATTTTGACAGCAGTCATGAAAACAAGATATGAAGTAGTAATATGTAACAGCAACATATATTTGCAGTGCGCAACAGCAACTAATATATTTAACAAAAATACAGCAATTAAAAACTAAACATTTATTTGCTATCATTTTTTTCAATCATTGTTTTGTCCTGAGGCTTGACACCTCTTTGTGCTAACAATTGTTGGTATATCAGGCTGAAATGACAACGCAGTGCCTACTTTGACAATTATTTATAATCTGAGTGCTCACCTCTCTCTTTAGTTTTTAATGGTTACATACAGGAGGGCCACTCACTTGCTTGGACTTTGCCTGTGCGGCAGTGGGTCCCTTCTTCCTCAGCACGGTCACAGTATCCCAGTCACTCTCAGCCACGACTCTTCCTCCGCTCACAACAAAACTGACTTAGGTGATCAGCAGCCACGCGAGCGGCAGATGTACAAAACTCACGATCAGCACTTCCGGGTCGTCATTCATTGATCATGTAAGTAGGTCATATGCAGGGATATGGGCCAATGAATGAAGAGCCGGAAGTGCTGATCGTGAGTTTTGTACATCTGCGGCCCGCACAAAAGTCTCAAACTTTGTCTCTAAACTTTAGAGACAAAGTTTGAGACTTTTGTGCGGGCCGCAGATATGCCTGTAAAGGGCCGCATGCGGCCCGCGGGACGGATGTTTGACATGCCTGATATAGACCCTACGTGTTTCTCATAATAATCAGGGATCAATAACAAAAGACTGCATATTCCTGTGCAGTACAGGATCTGTACATTGTAAAGCATTGTGTACGCAATTGATGTCAGCGGCCATGCATTACTAATTGTAATGTTGCAGTAGAACAGTGCGATATTAAAGTTGTGTAGACAAAGTCATTTTGCAGCCACAGCCTATGCATATGTTGCCTTTGAAGATACAGTATGCTGCTGATTTCCAAATAATATTCAATATAACTAAATCATTTTTATGGGATTCAATAATGTAACAGGGAAGTAAAAGCCGATAATAGATAAGATGGTTGTTTGCAATTAATACATACTTTAATTTTATATATGACACTATTTTACTGTCTGGTGAAATAGCTCTTCCCATTAATATGTTGGCAGACTGGATCATTCACATTTAAACATCCATTTACAAGTGTCCTTGTGCGTCCAATATGATTTGCACACGGCTGGTGTAAATTGGCTGGTATCTGTATATTTCTTAATATGATACTTTTCCAAAAGTGGTATTTGAACAAATAATATCATTGTGGAGGCCTGAGTTACCGTTCTTTTTTGGAGGTACATTCTTGGCCTTACTTTCAAATAGACCAAGATTAGATTTGTCCTCATGAGATCAAGTAATTTAATCATTTGAAACATATTGCCAGAAGTGTCAAGTCATAAAAAGGTACTTGAATTGTATGCACAAAAGATTATTATGGGTACTTATTTTTACAATGCTCAAACATTGCAATATTGTCAGAATGCCAATGGCTCTATGCACTGATGTAAAATGTAAATGTTCTTTACAGGATAAACCCACAAAGAAAAAAAAATGGCTTCAGTTCCAATTCATTTGTAGAAGCAAGATACTAAGAAGTCTTAGTGATATATGTTTGGGGATTGTTAACAGACTGTGAAGACCGACAGCCAAGAGCGCAATCGGATTAATAGCTGTCACTGTTATTATCTCTAAAGCATGTAAAAAAAAAACACGGCCGCACAAATCAACTCAAAGCTCAAGTTCAGTTGACTGAAAGGTATTGTTTCTCTTCCACATAACTCAACAGAGACATTTTTCTGACTATAATGAAAATAGAAGAATGTTTTGACACAGAGTAAATGTCTTCATATTTCTCCTACAGAGTCATGCAATAAATATTGGGGAAACTTTTAGAATAGATGCATTTCGAGTCAAAAGACAAAATCACCAATGCATGTATTCCGATGCAAATTCTCTACCTTAAAGACTGTATTAATATACAAATGCTGTAAGTAAAAATGATACTGTTGAAGAGGAAGTAACTGTCAAATTAGCTTTAGACTGAGCAATGTTACAATGGGGGAGATTTAGTTAGCAAAATGAGCCAGAAATCTGTCTCATCTCGCGCCAAAAAAACTGGCCTTCTTGCCCTGAGTCTGAATTCTAATACCAATTTTAGACATGTTTTGCACTATTTTTTTAAAAAAAGTGTCTAGAAAAATGCAGCTTAGAGTGAAAGAGGTGCTGCTTAGAGAAAATAGGGTGAGATTTAATCAATGGTGCTCTAAAAATAAATAATAATAATAATAGCAAAATAGTGCCAAATCTACCATGCAGCCACTATGATAAATTTGGTGAATCTTCTGCCTGCCTGATGTACTTTTAGGTCAGGAAGTATACTCATTAAGGAGACATCACCTTATGGTGTATATGAACTTATTAGACCATGCATACAATGCTAAGTATTCTGGAAAAAGAATATGCAAATTAAGTGTTCTTAGTTGAAAGGTGGAACTTACTCTAGTGCCACCTTTTGTAACTTAGGTCTCTATAGATCAATGCCTAGAATACCTCCCACAAATGGAAGAGAGACCCACCTGCACACATCTTTTTTGATGTCAATGCCACTCATCAGTGCACTATGGGTCTAATAAGTTTCTGTACACCATAAAGTTATGTCTCATTAATGAGACATAGTATCCTAGCCATCCAGTACCCTCTTTTTGGAGGAAGTATTCTGGCTTGGCATTATTCCCAGATTATGTCACTAGGTTCCAGGAAAACTAGGCATTAATCTATAGGGAGCTACCTTTCAAAAGGTGGCACTAGAGCAAGTCACATTACTCTTCAATTGAAGATCCATTAAAAGCATCTGAAAAGCCCAGAAAAGCCTTTTAATGAGAACTGTGTAATACTCGACTTTTCTTGGTGGTGGCAACACAGGGAAAATACACACTTGCTGCTAGGTTCCCTAACAGCTTACACCTCATTTCTAGGAATTCCAGCATCTGGACACTATCAATAGCTCATAATCAGGCGATCCATCCAATCAAATGCAATTACTTAAAGCAGCCAACCCCAGTCCCTCTAAAATTAGTGCAGCATCCAGGGTATAAAGGTGTTCCATCCAATGATAAGGTTGGATTCACATTTGTATATATTTTTGCACTTCAGATTACAGCAACAGATGCAACCTATCCAAAGAAGATACTGCTGTATAAATAGACATTAAAATATATTTTTTATCTTTTTTAGAGATTTCAACAGAAGTGAATATCTGCAGAATACACAGCAGACCCTGATATCAGTCATCTAACTGGCAGAAAGGCACAGAGTAAGCGATGATTGAATATGAGGTTAGAATAATGCTAAAATGACATGCACTATTCCTGACACTTTTATTAAATGGACATGACATATTTTTTCTTAAAAGAAATATGTTTGCTTGACTTCACCCCTCTGCTTTATCTCTGAACTGTTTCATGCTATAGATGCTGATTCATGGTGATCTTTCCATAAATATGTCCTTTTCAAGTCCAAAGTCTAAACCATTAAAAGGGTTTAGCTATCATAGAAATTATTCACTACACTATTGCTAGATATTGCTTCCTTGTCAGTGGGGATGTAGATGCTGTGCCTCCCACTGACTCCTTAAAAAAGTTGGGGAACTCATTCTCTGTAGAAGACCACTAATCATCCCCATACAGTAGCAATCATTGCTGAATTTAAATGCAGCGTCACTCCCCATTGCCTACCAAGGACACATGGCCACTCAACCAAGACAAGTGTGTATATATGGTCTGGAGAGATACAGATGTAGCAGTGCTAAATTGACTTTCTGCATCATAATAAGTTGCTGGAGTGTGATATCTTATCACAGAAGACAACAAAAACCTATGTAAAGTCTTTGGAAAAACTGTGTTAATGCCCTGTAGGATAGTGTTGCTAATGTATTAAAGGTGATCTTAACATTGCTACATCTGTAGCTGTCCATGAATATATTCATTGGAGGAACTAGAAGACATCTGTTGGCTGAATGAATATTTGGCAAACAGTTATCTGATGTGCATGACTGGCTTAAAAGGTATTGCTTAAAGTGAGTGGAAAGAGGCCACGCAAGTACACATCTAACTATGAGAGATACAGACATAGCTAAAAAGCTGCTAAAAAGATTTGAGGGCTCTGCAGCCCCTTCCATCAGTAGTAGCGCAAGATGATGGACTCCATTAATTATATACTCTGATACATATCAAATGCCCACAAAGTCCATTTTAGATGGATTCCCACTTAATGCCACTTTAATGCCATACGTACACATGTAGCAGAGTTTCACTTGTAGGAATAAAAATTTTCTTGTAGCTTTCTCTGGTACTTGAATACCTCTAAAGGCCAGGGGTATTTTATTCTAAAAAGATGACAATTACAGGAGTGGGGATCTAACATGGCTGTTAATAATACTGGAGAGAAATTATACTTGTTACCATATTGTTTATGGGTTTTTTTCTTTTTGTTCCATTCAGGTCATTTTTATGAGTAAAGCTGGTAAAGGACTGAGAGTAAAATGCTTCAATAGCCAAAAATCCCATCCTGATAATTGTATTTATATTAACGACAAGTAAAGCCAAACAGAATTCATGTTTGCCATGCTGGCCCTATATATTAGGCTTAACACTAATGGACCCTCAATCTTTGTAATAATAAATTATGCAGTCTTTATATTTTCTCTGCCATTCAACTCTGCAAACCTTACATGAGTTCCCAAGGAAACAAGAGCCCTCCTCTTGTATCCATAGGAACTAAGTCAAGAGTCAGAAACCTATTTTGAGTAAAGCAATGTATTAGAGATCTCTCTATAGGGCGCCACAGTGAGGTTTAGCAGTCCTGCAGTTACTGTACACCCTTACTACTTCCATTACCTCATTATAGCAATCAATTGTTTACCACTTCAGAATCCTTTGGATATTTGCCTCGAATGGCATCTGTAGTCCATTATCATCGAGACAATATCTTGTAAGTAGTTTAAGACAATGAAAGAGATGGGCAGCATTTGCTTTGATTAATAATGTGTTTGACTTCTTAAAAGCATAAAGAGACTGGAAAGTAAGTTAAACGATGGCCAAAGCCCAGACCTACTGCCCATAAAAGGTAGTTTAAAGAATAACTGTCAGCTTTCCTGACATGTCTAAGTAAATACATGGACTTGTATTCCCCATAATATAACAATTCTGAAACGTCTTTTCTTATAGCTGAGTGTTGTAATGTTCCTCTGTTAGTTCTTCTAGACATTTATGAATAAATTGGCAACTGGGTGTTACCATTCCACTTATCAAAGGGTTGTGCCCCTACAGTCTGGTACTGTCAAGACTGATTAGCCGATATCAGAGTATATAGGGACACATCTCCAATTGGTAACACCCAGGTGTCAATTTATATATACATTTCTATGAGGAATAACAAAAAAATGGCATCACAGCAGAGTTCTAAGAGAAAATTTCATGGGGGATACTCTACAAGTTTTTACTAAATCACACATGTCAGAAGAACTGACAGGCTATCCTTACTTCATATTTGTAACCAACAATAGAGCTTATTGTACAAAGAGCTCATAAGACACCATTGTTAATACTTAGAACGGTGAAATCACAAGTTAGTTAACTGTGGAAAGAACAAACTGGTAGTTGAGTCAATTAATATGGTCCATAGATCAATAGATGTTGCCTCAACAAGTAGTCTGATGATTCATTAATCCATGAATACTTTTGCTAATCAAAATCAATGGTAATTACAATGGGAAACACTTTATGACAATGATATTCTGCTATGTCTATGTACAAAGTTTAGTAAAGCGTAGCAAAGTTTAACTTGAATCTGAGAACTTATTGTGTCATAATAACTCACCACAAAAGTAATTGAAAAGCCATTAACACAGCCACGTTAAAGTTTGCCGTGGAGGTTTAGTTACATCGTATGCTATTGACAGAAAGGATAGCGCACCACAAAGGAGTTGTTGGATTCGAATATAACTTTATGAAGCAATTAAACTAAAAATGTCTATTTTTTAGACAAATACAAATTTAGACTACACAGTCTTAAACTGTACCAGATTTTCTAAAGTGTCTGTTGCTGAAAATCTGGTGTACTTTTACACAGTCTAATCTAACTTTACACCACTTATTGGTTAGCTTAATTTAAAACAGAATTTTGGTTCAAACATTTGGTGCAGTTTCTGGCTTAAATTTTGCCAGAATTATGGTGCATATATATTACTATATCTGTCCCAATATCTCTGAATCTAATGATGATATATGTAAGTGACTACAATATTAGAGTGAAAGGATAAGTTTATTGGGGAAACCTATACAACTGAAAAGAGGCTCTAGTACCCTGTTGGGCTGCCCCTAGCCTGGATACAAGATGAGATATAGTTAGACCTGGAGGCATACAGGTTCTGTGTGGTATCCTGTGGCGCACTTCCCACAGATGTTGCAGATGAGCCTGTAGATCCTGCACACTCATATGGTGCCAAACCTGGCATCACAGTTGCTTTCATAAATGCTCGACTGGGAATAAATCTGATTATCCTGATGAAAAATGGCATTTGGATGCCCTACCATGAGAGGCAACACAAGTGGCCAAAGGAAGTCCTGCACATATCGCTGAGCTGTTAGTGTCCCTCATATCACTAGCAGGGGTGACTTACTGCTGTATGCAATGGCTCCCCATTTCATCATACCAGCAATTGGGGCGGTGTGCCCCAATAAAGAGGCCTCCATACTCAAACCCGACCATCTTTGGATTACAAACAGAATCAGATGATACGGTAACATTCCAGATTTCTTTTTCACAAAACCACTGCAAATAAAGGTGACAGTGCTGGTTGTCAATGGCAGGACATGTAATGGGCACCATGACACCATATTTCCTTCTGCTATGTGCCTGGAAATGGTCCAGGCATAGATAACAATGTGTAATGAAGATGTCACTTATGTCTGGATGGTGGACTAGGAAATTGCTCAAACGGAGGGTCTGTTTGGTGCACCCCGGAGTCTATTCGCCATGTGAGTGTCCCCTCACATAACTATTGCTCCCAACACTACCTAGAAGCTAGGTCAGAGTGGCCTAGATGGCGGGAAATTCACCAAAATGACCATCCTCCATCTCTCAGTCCAATGACGCACACCCTCTCAAAATCTGTCAACTGGCAAAAATGTCTTCAGATGTATTGTAGAACCAAGTCTAGCAGTCAATCTCTCACCAAGAGACATTATTTGTTTTTGTAACTGAGTGCATTTTTCTACTTCTATATAAACACTCATGTCAATATATTCCTACCATATGGTCAATTCCGAATCATAAATTCTTGTCCAGGATTAGGAAAACATGGCTGCTGTCTTCTGGAATCATACCAGTCCATGGGTTTGACATGTACCAGATATATAACAGAATTTAAACCAGGATTTCAAATTAAAACAAATATTTTTGAAGTAAGGATTATAGGAGCCTATTATATGTAGCATTTGATGAATGGCAACATCAAATCAACTTCTAAGTGTACGTTCACATATATCAGTTGCATCAGCATCAGTTTTTTGTCTCTTAGTCATTACAACTGATGCCAAAAATGCATAAATTGTCATCAGGTTTTTTTTTTTTACAAATTTCTACTAAAAAACCATAAGTTGTCATCAGCTGTCATCAGTTTTTACCATCAGTTTTTACCATGATGGTCCACGAGGCATGATGGGCTGCCGAGGCCAATAGAGTAGGGGTACTCAACTACTTTTAGTAATGGTCCGTTGACCGGGGTCCACCATCAATTAAAGGTCCGAGTTGAATACGTCCAGTATTTATGGTATTTTTTGGACAAAAAGACGTGTCTGACTGTAACATACACCCCAAGTTAAGACAAGAAAAATTAGAATTAGGTAGGGGGCGACTAGCGTGGCATTATACTGTGCGGGTGGTGACTGACGTGACATTATACTGTGTGGGGGGGCGACTAACATGGCATTACACTGTGTGAGTGGCGACTAACATGGCATTATCCTGTGCAGGGGTAACATGGCATTACACTGTGCAGGGGTGACATGGCATTACACTGTGCAGGGTGCACTAACGTGGCATTATACTGTGCAGGCGGCACTAATGTGGCATTACATTGTGTGGGGGCTAACATGGCCTTATATTGTGCACAGGGCACTAACGTGGCACTACACTGTGCAAGGTGCACTAACGTGGTATTATACTGTGCAGAGGTGACTAACATGGCATTAAGGAGAATTATACTGTGGGTAGGAGCATTATACTGTGAGTGGGGGAATTAAGGAGCATTATACTGTGTGGGGGGCACTAATGTCACATTAGTGCTCCCCACACAGTATAATGCCCCATTATAATGCCTCCTCAGTATGCTTCTTAGTATTCCCCCACCCACAGTATAATTCTCTACTAGTGCCCCCCATACATGATTTACATTAACAGCGTCCGGTAGTAACATGCCACATCCAGCTTGCTGTTCACTACTAGATAAGAGGGAGTCTGGGCTGCAGCACCTACAGGAGGAGCTGCTGAGGCCAGAAGAGCAACCCCTGCTCCGGTACAGTAGTGAAGCCGGCAACTGTTATTGTACACAGACTGCGCAGAACTCCGGGTGCTGCCGCATCCATCTTCAGGCAGCACCTGGCGTGGAACCAACGCTGCAGAAATTTTAAGGGAGTCGGATGGAAAAGTGCTAGTGTTTTTCCATCCAACTGAGGCACAGATCTAGCGCCATAGGACTCCAGAACTGATGCCTCTTGTGCCAGAACCGATCCCATAGAAAACTATAGGATCCATTTTGGCATCAGTTTCCCTCCAGCTTGTGTGCACCATGCCAGAGAGAAACTGATAGCTGAGCTGTAAATTGGTGAACTTTAGAACATTGTTTCCCTGTTTGATCCAGAGAAGGAAAAAAAAACAACCCAGAAGTCATGAGCCCCTTTGCCCTAAAAAGAAAGGTTTCCATCCTGATCTAAAGGAAACCGTAGAAAAAACTGCTATAAAGGCTGAGCGCTGTTTGATGAGATAATAAAAATCACTGGTGATGTTGAATAAATAATTCAAGTTTATTAGTTCCACTTGGGCATACAGATGAAAGACAATGCATTTCGACACAGTACTAGCGTCTTCTTCAGGCCAACAGCTTGGATGGGATACAGTAGCAGAATCTGTAAGGTGCTTGTTCAACCTGGGAATTCCCAAAGCAAGGGTGTCCTTCCAGTCTCCTATTCTCAGAGACACACACAACCATCTAAATGATCGGGAGACTGGATCAACATGCAAGACAAGAATTCTATACATTTATAGTATATGTCTTCACAGAAGTCAGTGACGGATATTGTATTTTATATAGCATCATACAGTAGAACATGAAAATTAACCACAGGAATTAACTATAGATCCTAAAACATATACGCATAGTTTAATTTACAGATCTCTACAAATGTGCAAAAAATATGAAAATTTATGAAAATGGATTGTGTCTAATTTACAGGTTTTCCTAGCAGTTTGCAATTCTATAGCCATTGCATAATACCAGTTACATATGAAAATCAGAGATAAAGTAGTCTTCTTAAAAAAAAATGTGAAGCTATTGCCATACAGCCAAGTGAACAGCTTTGGCAGAATATGTAGTTGGTTGCATTTGGCTCATTATTTACATAGTATAAATAGATGTCATGTTCTTGTGCAATTCAATTTATTTACCAACTAAATTCTGCAGTGACAAAAGAGTAATCATTTCTGTAATGATTCTGATTATGCCATTGATTTATCACGCGTGATTTCCAACCAGTGCTTTCCTCTAGACAGAGAAATATTGAATAAAGAAAATATCCATTATAATAATATGCAGCGCTTCACAATAGCTATACACATAAAGGATGCAAACAGAATAGTTCAGGGAAACAGGTATGAGACAACAAGAACAAAGACATTAATGTGACCCTACATACCCCTCAGGTAGTTGGAAAAAGAGTGTTTGTTATGCAAATAATGGCATTTCAGAGGAGCAGGGCTGTATTCACATTTCACTGTTGTGAATTTTACAGAAAATGTTAAATAAAAAATGTCAAATGTAAAAATAATCCTATTTTTACAAAAAAAACCTACAACTATGTGTTTTTTTGTAAAAATGACAGACCAAATTTACTGTATGCATGTACAGATGTAGCAAAACTTAAAATCGCGTACTGTGGCAGTGTAAATGTGGTCACAGCCGACAGCTCTACTGCTTCTGCACATCCCTGTTTCCTCCCTTCTGCTGTGTGCATCCTCCCTCAGCTCCTATTTGCTGCACTCCTAAGACACGTGCACTGGCCCTTTCTAACTTTTACTTGCTTTACAGATGTAGCCATTTTCAGCTTGAATCAGATACGTAAAGTGATTATAATTAACAGTAATATTTATTAGGATATACTGTACTAAAGCACATGATAATGGTTGGCCACATTGGGGCCTATAATGTACTTCAAATCAAGATATATAATAATCAATTCAAAGCCCATTCTACTAGTCTGAAGAGAAGAAAGTACAGAGAATGGACACTGTATCATGTTACACCTTGTGATTGCAGAATCCAGACTGCATAAGGCAGAGCAATCAGGGTAGTATACAAGATACATGAAAGCATTAGGATCAATATAAAGCAGAAGTAGCCAACTAAACAAGTGCTTCATTGCCGTGTTTTATTTATTATGCTTACTTGTATAGCGCCATCATATTCCGCAGCGCTTTACAGACATTGTGGTCACTGTCCCATATAGGGCTCACAATCTATATTCCCTATCAGTATGTCTTTGGAATGCGGGAGGAAACAGGAGTACCCAGAGGAAACCCACGCAAACACGGGGAGAACATACAAACTCCTTGCAGATGTTGTCCTCAGTAGGATTCGAACCCAGGACTCAAGTGCTGTACGGCTGCAGTGCTAACCACTGAGCCACCATGCCACCCTTGTGTTTCTCTTGTGGCCAAATGTGTAAGCCTTGACAAGTAGACAGGACCTCAACAGATTGTAAAAGGCATTTTAAGCACATATTCCTGAAACCAGATCTAAATTGGCTAACCATGGCAGTAGTCATGTAAGCCCTGTGTAGGGTACAAACTTGGGACATTCACTCTCCAAGGCGACACCAACTTTGGAGTCCCATTCCTCATCAGTAAGCACTCCTATCCTCCACCCAGTAAGCCCGAAGGGTTGTGGAGGTTTTTAACAGCTGATAAAGATAAAACCACAGCACCTGGACTATTCCCTTCCCTAACACCTGATGCTTTGCGCTAGTGTCTCTTGCCAGTTGTCACAAATACTGAGTCCACTTTAAGTGTTGGCGACATAGTGCTACCCCTGTCCAGAAAAGTTCAGATCAAGGTATGGGATTTAAAAGGTGAATACTAGGGAACCTACTTAGACAAAATCCTTAGGAGTAACCGGTTTGGTGACACAGCGGATCCACAACTATCATTGACTGTTAGGCTTTATGTATTTTGAGCATACTGACATTTTTTTAAATGTTAAAAATGATTGAACAAATGCACTAAGACTTAAAGAAAAATGTTTAAAAAAATATAGGAAGTCAGCTAAACAAAGCTTAGATAATAAAGTATTATTTCAACACAAGATTGCATCACAATTAGCAGATGAAAAGCTACACTTTGTACAAATGTAATAACAGTGGTGCTGAATGAAACCCCTATGTATCAACCAAGATATCGATCTTCTTATAAATAAACTGTGGAAACCCTAGTGAGATTTGTTCAGCTTGGCAAACCTTCAAAAGTTTCTCTTAGAATTGAATACTGCAAATGTGCAGTTTAGGTTACCGACAGTTCATTAGAATGTTACATGGCAAATTTAATCATAATGTACAATATATCAATTTAATACTCAAAGATTACGATAAAGCTTCATATAACATACTGTTCTGCTGTACAGTAACAAACCAATGGCTTGATATTGTTTGATATGTGATATACGGTCCATGGTCATGTGATGAGTGCACAGGTGCACAGCTCGTTACCAGGCAGACATTTGATTACTGTGCTGTGACTATAACGAGCTGTGCACCCGTGTGCTCATCACATGACCATGGACTGTATATCACATGACCATGGACTGATTTTTATCCAGTGGAAGTAAGCAGAAGGAATGACAGCAAGCAGAGATCTAGAGAACCATGAGGAACTGATACAGAAAGTATAATGGAAAATTCTATAACTTTTTATTACACAAACAATAATATTTGTCTCTTAATATTGGTCTGAAAATGTACAACCCCTTTAACAATGCTTCCAGGGGAATTAGCTCTGTAAGATGGCATCTGAGAAAGATCATTTCTTATGTCAGATTCCATAAAATCTAATAGGAAAGACAACATGAGATCAGAGGCATACCAAGACACAATATAGCCCACAGACATCTATGGGTGCAGTAACAATAAATAAATAATGATATCTCTTTGAAAGAAGAGAAATCTTTATTGCTCCATTGTCCAAAACACCATGTGACATTTTGGCTCCTCAAGAGTCTTTTTCAAGCAATAAGTCAAGTGCACACGTACTAGAATTTATACCTAATAGGAGTGTAATACATTGCAACAAATGTCAGCATATAATAATGAATGTCAGCAAATGTTTATACATCCAGTCCATATTACAAACCAACCTATGGCTGGACATGTCCAGATATGTGTATTACAATTAAGTAGCTTCTCAAACCAGACCTTGGTTTGGTAATAAGTTACTACAAAGTGATACGCTAGCTATCCTAGAAACATTTCTGTTAATACATGACTCAAGAAACCTATTAAGGTTTAAATAAACAAAACCATGCACATTTTTATTAAAGGGATACTATCATTGGGAAACCCTATTTTCACTAACAGCATGTCGGAATAGCCTTTAGAAAGACTATTCTTCCCCTACCTTTATTTTTCTGTTTCGCGCTGCCATTTTGGAGAATTTTTTTCTTTCTTCTTTATGCAAATTAGTCTTCAGAAAGCACAGAAGGCTTTCCCCCTGTGCTCACATCACACGCTTTTCTGAAGATCCAGCGCCACCTCTCTCTTCTTCTCCTGATGTGTCTCCTCTTCTTACACGAAAACAGCACAAAGTGGTGATAGGACATGCGCAGTCGGCTGTTCCGTCGGCCATTTTGCAGTGGTGTCGTACACGAGACCACCACAAAATGCCGACGAAATATGAACAGTCGGCTGTTCCGTCGGCCATTTTGCAGTGGTCTTGTGTAAGAAAAGGAGTGACGAGGAGGAGACACGTCAGGAGGCTGTGCTGTGAGCACAGGGGGAACGCCCCCTGTGCTTTCTGTACACAGGGGAAACCCTCTCTGTGCTTTCTGAAGACTAATTTGCATAAAGAAAAAAGAAGAAAATTCTCCAAAACGGTATCGTGGAGCAGAAAAATAAAGGTAGAAGAAGAATAACCTAACAGCTATTCCGACCTGCTGTTAGTGAAAATAGGCTTTCCCAATGATAGAATCCCTTTAAGACCAGGTTCACACAGAAACTTCCCTGTGTAATCCAGGCTCTATTTTTTCTGAACTTTAGTCTGCTGCCTTGGAGAATATTACACAGCACTTATTTGTACTGTACGCAGATTTAGACACACAAATTGATGACTATAAGTCAAAACAGGAAATTCATTGTTTGGTGTGACTAGAAAGTGCAACCACAAAGTATGTAATCTGATGAAAATGAAATAAAGAAAACACTAATTACTCGAGAAGCCTGTAAGTACTACTGTGAGATTGATGTCTTGAAGAAATAATTATATATTAAAAAAGATGAAAAAGGATAATTGGTGGAATAAGTGAAATTGATTACATGTCATGAATATGATTTATACTTGCACAATTTACAGCAATTATTTATGATGCATTTGATTGTAGTTTTATGCTGAAAATTATAATTAGGCTTTAACACCAATACAACAAGCTCAGCTAATTACCGTCATGGCTGAAGCAACAATTGATCCTAACATGGAGAGGGCTATAGCTTTAAATTGTTAAGGATGTCTTTATTCCATAAATTAAGCAGAATTTAAGTCATAGGGAAAACTGATAATATCTGTTTCTTGTCCCAAAGTATAGCGCACAAAATGCTGGTTCTGTCAGCTGTACAGAGGGAGGGCTAACTAGTTAAAGTGTCCCTACATAAGCTTTCAACAAACTTTGCATATATAAATAGTAACATATTTGTACATGAGGAATAGGACTATTTTTGACAAGTATATCACTTTTGATTTTTTAAGCAGTTTTCCCTCTGCAAGCTCTGTCTTTAATTTTCAGTTGTCTCGTAGGAGATCGGCAGAGACTAGCTGCTCCAAGTCTCCCATAGACTGCTCATAAAAAGCACAGGATGATCTGCTTATCTACCACTGTGCCAAAACTTGACTAATTCCAAGTTTGGCTAAGGACTCCCTATTCTCATGAAATCATTTTTTTTAACTGTAATTTTTAATGAAATAAGATTTCAAGTTAACAAGAAGGGGGAGAACAAAGCTAAACAGTACACTCAGGATCTTCAGATAGGAGTGCTATGCAATTTAGACAACAAAACGAGAAGAAAAAAAAAACCGATAGAGACAAGTGTGTGTGTGTGTGGGGGGGGGGGACTAGGTAGGTGGAAGGAATGCCGTGGGGAGTGAGTATAATGCATGAATCAACCATAGAAAAGCCCCATTAAAACCACAGACTTCCAGGGAGGCCAATATGAAGGACTAGTCTATGCGATCGAAGGCTTTTTCTGCTGAGGAGAAGGGTAGGAGTGGAGTGATGATTGGCCATCTCAATTAAGTCCACAGTCTTCCTGGTGTTATCTCCACCCTGACGGGAGGGAATGAAGTCTACCTGGTCCTTGTGGACAAGAGAGGGGAGCTCATGAAACCATTTTAACACAATACCACACCATGCTAGCAAAATTCTTGAAAGGCTGCAATACAGCCTCCTGCGCAAACTCACACAACATAGGACAGGATAGATAGCAGTCACTGCACAAGATAAGTATGTAACTGATATAGTTGAGGGTCCCAGATTATCAAATTTGAAGAGAAGAGGGTGGGGTGGAGATTGGAAGTCTCATTCCTCTGCCTCCTCTGTTGACCCCCCGACTCTTGGTCACAGCAACATCAGTAGAAGAGAGTCATTGACCTCACAGAGAACAGTAACAGGATAGGCTGAGTACAGAGACTTCCAATACCTCACTCTGCTATGAAAAGCTAATAATCATGATGCCTGGGGTCCCTTATCTATACCAGTAACATGTTTATCCAGTACATTGACTGCACTGTACAAATTTGAAAGATCCCCACATAATCCCTTTAACTTGTGATACACAAATTTGGAATTATCCAGCCAAGAGGACAGGTAAGGAAGTACATATGTGCAACTTTTACTCTGAAGTATCAGCAGGATTATTTACAGATATTGCAAAGTTTATCCTGATATGTGACTCTAAAAACTCTACACTTAGCACAACAAAAGTTAATGTTAACTGCAATGGTGTACAGTGTATTTAACATGCTGAGTGTCAAGTTAAACTGTGCTGGAGAACATTATCGAGAAGTACTGACTTTTGTAATGTTAATAAAGCACTTTGGGTGATGTAGAAACTTTAAATTTAGCTCCAGAAGCCTCTGTTTATGCTTTTTTTATTTCTCAATTCATTTTATTATTAGCTGTAATCTAAAAAAAATTGATCTGCCAAATGGGTTACACAGAGATTTAGAGTAAATTTTAATTTATCAGAAAAGGAGAGCAAGAAAAGAGTGCTTTATTTATCTGATATCATATATTATGATGATGTATTATGTTTATTATATTTGCATGTACAATAGACTTATGCAAAGTCTGTTGAATGGTTAGTGAACATTTAATTACTAAAAATTATCTATGGGCTTTATAGATGCCCTTTCCAAAGTGTCTCTGGCTCATAACAGTAGCACTTTACAAATTTACTTCACGAATATTTGCGAGGTTCGTCTGCAAGTTTCAAAAACAGAAGTGCTATTATTATACTCTGGAGTCTCTTCAGACCCCGGAGTATAATAAGCAGAAACCCAGGGGAGGAGAGGAAAAATAATAAACAGACATACTCAACTTCCCCGGGCTCCCTCACAGCATCTGGTGTTTGTTTCCCACCATCCCCCAAGGTCGCTGACATCAGCAAGGAGGCCGTAAGACTCCGGTTGTTGTAATGGAGTTCAGGAGAGGTGAGTGATTTGTGGGGGGCAAACACCAAAAATCATTCATGGATGGTGAACCCCAAAAATGTGGGGTTTGGCTGAAATCTTTGGAAAATTTGTAATGATCCGAGCTCATTATGAACTGCTTCGGTCACCTCTAATGTTCCACATTACCTTTACAAAGCATCACTAGTTTTAATGTATTCAAAGGAGTATATTGCTTGTAGCACAGTAAGAAATAGATACTGTATTATATAACCGACACTGAAGGCTTGACACTGACATAAATGGGACATTATTAACTGATCTTCTGTGAACCTTTAAAAATTGTATATTAAATAGTTGGAAAGCATAATAATACACATTGATCACTGTATAAATAATTCTCCGCTGTCATAATGTTTTACTTAGTGCTGAAAAGTCGAGCTCCCTACATGACACACTCAAGATAAGGCATACGAAAAGCAGGGATTAATATTTATTCACAGTTAAACTGTCTTGCATAGGGTTGCTCTGTCATAGCCATTTGCATGATTGAAATGGAAAGCATGTCTGTCGACAGTTCACATTTCAGCGAGTGGTTGTAGGAGGCTGGATAGTTTTATGCTACATGTTACCTCTTTGCTGCAACATTGGAGAATACTATCTGACTGCTCTGAAAATAATTCTTACAAGTTTATCTTTCTATTTGGTACACTGGAGCTGTTACAAAGACAGTGGACTGAAATAGTTATTTTGATATCTTCACAACGTATATTCATATTTCCCTACATTAAAACCATTAAAGCCTTTAGAACTTGGCCATTATATGGATCACATATAATGTGGCACCCGTAGAAATCATTTTTTGCTCACAAAATCCAAGGGCTGTGGAGTGGGAGTCGGGGAGTTGGAAAAAAGTTCACCACACATTCGCAGGGTGACATCACCAATCAGAGATGATGTGTGACTTTGGGCTTTTCCGACCTGGTGACAGGTGCTCTTTAAACACTGTGTATATCCCTAAAACAACAAAGTTTTCCAAGCCTTAGCATGATAGCAAAAGCAAAGTGACGACTAAAAATTACACCTTTTAAAATCCTTAAACACATTTTATTCTAGTTTCTCTGACAAAACTACTAGCTTGAAATAAGACGTCTCTATGATATTTGTGTCCTGCCCAGTCACTTTTTTAGTAATCCATTCAACCACTTTTTCTTACTCTTCAAACTATAGAAGTCATACTGTTAGTATATTACTTTTCTTTACCATAATTTCTAATAATAAGTACATGAACCAGCATAAAAAGCATAGACTTGCAGCCAGATATTACATTTTTAAATTTGCATGTTTCAATAGGCAAGTAATATTAGTATTTCCAAGGAGACCATGTCTGTAAACCTCCCCTCTTACAAATGCAATAAGAGTAATTGTACTCGAATAAAAACAGGCTGATTAAAATGCCTCGATATTGTCAAAGCAGGCAGGATTTTACAACTGTTAGGCAAAAAGAAATGCTTCTGTGCATTCTCTAAGGGGTTCTCCAGAATTTAGAGAGTTTACTGCTGTGATCAGCCTTTGGACTTTCTGCAAATTGCAGAGTTGAGGAAGCATGTGTCTGACCGAGAGAGTGATTTAGAATCTGTGGTGCAGACATTGCAGTCAGAGCAAAACTTGCATGCACTAAAGCAAGTTTGCCTAAATAGTGAAGTCAATGAATGGCGGAGCAGAGCTGGAGTTCTGGAACAAAGAGGAATGGAACTCAAAGCTAGAATATGTAGCCTGGAGAGGGCGCTGTCAGGATCTTGTGAAGATAATGAGAAGTTGTCTGTTTTGGTGCAAAATAAAGACAAAGAATTGATGGAGATGTCGTCTGTCCATGCTCAGAAAGTGCAAGCCTTACAGGAGAGTCATAAAAAAGTAGAGACTCAACTTCAAGAGCTGCAACTAAAAGTCACAGAAGGGGACAGGTTTCAAGCAGAGCTGCTAGACAAGGCAAATGGACTGCAGGTGGAATTGGATAATGTCACAGGGCTTCTGTCTCAAGCAGACAGCAAGTTTATCAAACTTTCCAAAGAGTTGTCTACACTGGAATCTCAGCTTCAGGACACTCAGGAACTTTTGCAAAAAGAAACTCGTCAGAAGCTTGACCTTAGTACAAAACTAAAACAAATGGAAGATGAGAAAAATGGTTTCCTTGAGCAACAAGAGGAAGAGGAGATAGCAAAAAGAGATTTGACAAAGCAGATTTCAACACTACAGGCTCAGGCGACTGATATGAAGAAAAAAATGGAGGATAGTATTGGGTCCTTGGACTCTGTTGAAGAACTAAAGGAAAAGTTGCAAAAGGAGCTAGAAGCTACAAATCAACGGTTTGAGGAGAAGGTTGCTGCTTATGACAAACTTGAGAAGATGAAAATTAGACTGCAGCAGGAACTAGAAGATGTAGGTGTAGACCGTGATCATCAACGTCGGATGGTGTCAAATTTGGAAAGGAAGCAGAAAAAGTTTGATCAGCTGCTTGGTGAAGAGAAGACTCTTGCTGCTAGATATGCAGAAGAACGTGACCAGGCTGAAGCAGAGGCCCTTGAATTGAAGGCCGAGTTAAAGAGGCTCAACAAGCAACTGCACACTGAAATGGAGGATTTGGTTAGCTCCAAGGATGAAGTTGAGAAAAACCTGGAATCTGTGCAGATATTGTATGAGAACAAAGCTAATGCTTATGACAAGCTGGAAAAGGCCAAGAGAGAATTGGACCTCCAGGTAGAAGACATGACGATTCAGTTTGAGGAAAAAAAGGTCTAATTTATCTGCTGAGATTGTAGATCTAAAAATGCTTGTTGCTAAACTAAATGTGCAAGTGAACAAGCAGGAGGAAATTGCACGCATCAAGGAACAGCTGGAGTTTCAGATGAATCAAGTGAAGCGCGAGTCAGAAATAAAGTTGGAAGAGCGCATTTGCAGATTGAACAGTTAAAAACCGAAGTGGAATCTAAAAGAGAAGAATTGGATCGATTGCAGCAGTCTCTATCCAATACTGAACAGTCGGCATCTACAATATCTTCAAAGCTGTCAGCACTAGAAGCTGAGAAGGATTCGCTGCAGAGCCTATTAACCTCTAAAGAATCAGAGTTGTTATCCATGAGAAACGTGACTCAAGAGAGAGAGAGAGTCTGTATTCAACCAAGAGCAAGATAAGAGAGCCACTGAGATACGGGACTTGAATGAAAGACTTGACAAAAAGTCTGCAGATGAGCAGAAGCTTTATCTGAATGAGCTGAAGGATAAGCAGTCTTTAATAGATGCTGACCTGACAAATGTTAGAAGAACACGGCAGAATAATTGGGAGACATGGTGGATAAAGAGATGACATCTACATCTGCTGCCATAGAAGATGCAGTGCGACAGATTGAGGAAGATCTGCAAGTTGCAATAGTAAAAACTGAGATGGAGGCTGCTCAGGAAAATGTGGCAATGAAGAAAGTTCCGGAACTGGAATCAGAGATTTGTGCGCTACAGAAGGCGGTAGAATTGGAGAAAGCTGCCAGCATAGAGGCAGAGAAAGCAGAGCCATTAAGGCAGCCAGAACATGTAACCAAAAAGCATCTGGGTACTGACAGAAAAAACTGTGATGGTGAAAACTTGGTATCCCAGTCCTCCGGTGTTAGCACAGGGAATGAAAATAACTTGAAGAATGTTGAGATGATGATATCACCAGCTCCTGTACTGTCAGAAAGGGGTTGGTAAGAAAATTCTTGCAATCTATCACAGTATCTCAACATGCCTCCAAAAAGTTGTGCGTATGAGAGAGAGGAGATAAGACTAGAGTATGGAAGTGGTTCTCCTGCTGCCGTACAGGTGTGGAAGGATTATACAGAAACCATTCCAATATATGATGTGGCAGTTGTTAAAGACATACCAGAAAATGTAGTTCAGCGTGAGCTATTTTGTGAGGGTGTACTGTGTGGCCCTGGTGCAGAAGGAGAAGATATTGCGGTACAGAGCTTGTGTATCTCAAACAAAGCGGAGAACACGCGGCCTATGTCTCCTAAACTTCTAAGCCTTGATGGTGATGGCAAAGTTTGCTTTGAGATGAAGGTTACAGAAAAGGTACCCGTGAAATATTTATACTCTAAAGACATTGATGTGCATGAAGTACGTGTTAGCTGGTATCTGAGCTCCTGTGGATTCGTGATAGGAGAAGATGAAGATTCTTACGGCTTTTCACTAAATGAATCAAAGTCATGCAATGGGATGGCTGAAGACTATGGCGAGAAATGTGATGAAAATGATGTGATCCACTGTATGGCGAATTGTGAAGGTGATGAATCAAAACTTGCCTTTGCACAGAATGGCCAGGATCTTGGCGTGGCATTTAAAGGGAGGAGAAAACTGAGAACTCGACGGAGCGGTTTTTGGAAGAAGAGACCGCCAGATTGGGACTTCTGGAAAGACACTGGACAGGCATACTTGATTGAAGAGGGACTTCGTCATAGGATGTCTCGTCCCATTGTAGCTCACCCCATGGGTAGTGAGCTGAGGGGGAGGGTATGTGAGTATGTGAGCCAGAGGGCGCTGTGGAGAGACCCAGGCCCAGCCCTGAAAAGGCCTTCAGCCACACCTTTGGGTGGGGGCGTGTAACTCCAGTAGTCTGGAGTATCCTGCAGGGAGCAGGAGATGGTGGACCCAGCTGGACAGATAAACGGTCTGTGCCAGAAGTGCTGGGGTCCACAGGGGACTGTTGCTGGAGCTGAGCAATAGTCAGGACAGTTAGGGGTTCAAGGAGTGAGTTAGGACCCTAACTGTGGCCTAGGTTTTTTGTTGTTTTGCTATGTTGCAGTTAAGCTGAATAAAGCTACTTTTATTTTACACTTGGACCGTCTGAAAGCTATCTTTCCGGCGCCCAGTACCACAAACCACCGCTGTCCGGACCAGGAGTCTGCCGCCATTTTGAGTCTAATTCCCCCAAGTTGTCACACTATCCAGACACACAAATCTCACACATCCCATACCAACCTCTGATGCTGGACAAAGCTGTAAGCAGAAGTGGTGGTATAGTGGTGTCTCCACGGTAGTGCAGTTCGTTCTGTTCCCATTCACTTGCATAGGAGCAGAGCTGCAGTACTCAGGCCACTGTACTGTATGTCATTTGGTGCTAGAGAATGGCCAGTACAGCTGATCGGTGCCAGGTCTGGATGATGGATCCCCACCAATATGATACTAAATCTTATAGGTCAGTAGTATTAAAACACCACAGAGCTTAATGGACTCAAAATTCTCATGAAACCAGATCAATACAACATCAAAACATTATAGCAAAAACTGTGACAGGCTATCAGTACACAGTAGGATAGATAACTTGTGACAGAGTATCATAAAATCATATTTATTGGTCATCCTATGATACACCGTTTTAACTCAAACATAGGTAAAAAGAAGTTTACAAGGCAAAGGTGTGCATAGTTGGTAACTCATTTTTTAATCTAAACGTTTTAGGTGTTGCTTCTTGAGTCAAGGAAATCCCCATCATTTTGCCTATGCCATAGAATCCATAGGGACTTTGGGCACTATTAGAGATGAGTGAATTTCTCAAAAGTTCGATTCAGCAGTTCGATTCGAAGTTCCAAAAAAATTTGCTTCGATCCTAATTACTTCACGACGAATAAACAGCTATTTCCAGGCTGCAGAGAGCCAGGGTGGGTAGGTGGGTGGGTGGGTGGGCGGCAAAATAGCGGAAGCCCTTGGATGCCGCAGTGATGTCTCACTCTCTCTCTCCAGCACGGACAACTTTTATTCATGTGGAAGGCTCTGCTAACAAGCAAAGATACACCTACCCAATCACATCACTAGAGAACGTCATGTGACCGTCTGATGTCACAAAGGTCCTTACTAAATATTTGTTACCGCGAAGCATCAGGAAACCGAAATCGTGGCGAATCGAAGATTTCCTGAAATTCGGATCGAATTCCACTTCTGCAGAATCGATTCGCTCATCTCTAGGCACTATTAACAAGGTTTTTACCCACAAAATTGTCATTTGCAGGAAGACTTTAAGATTATTAAAAAAAAAATAAAATACTTGTAGCAATTTAGTTCCATTCAGATCTTGGGGATTGAAGTTACAAGTGCTTTTGCTTTTAAAAATTGCAAAAAGAGATGTTTTGGTCCAACAGTAACAAAATTATTAAAGGTGAAGTTACACTAGTCATATACAACAATATCCTAAAGTTCTCTGGTTACTGGTGATGGACAGTCTGGCAAATATGGGTTGAAAACGGATTACAAAATAGCTGGATAAACCACAATGGAATTGCTTGCCCTTCTTGCTCTTCAAGGTGTTAAGAGGATTAGTACATTGAATAATCTATTTAGTTTGTGTTTTAACTTGTTTTAGTATTGTCTTGATGTACCAAAATGACATAACACTTGTCCATTCTCTGTTTTATTTTTTTAATCCATTTTCAGTGTTTTCAGATACTGTCAATGACTATTATCCATACTGTCTGTCAAACTGATATATTGTAACAGCACTTCTTTGAGAATTTATTGAGTTCTGCTTTTCTACTGTCATGATTTGTACATGGAAACAGTAGTAGAAATTTAATGAAACTTCTGCTGTATTTAATGCAAATTGAATTCAAGTCCCTGGGCTTTACTTACATAAAGCTTATACATTCTCAAACAATAAAAAACTGTTGCAAAATAGCAAATAAAGCAAGGAAGCATTGAATATGTTTGTGTGATTTATGTGTTTTTGATGATCTCTTCACACATAAGTAACATTAACGGCAATTGAACAGATACATTTGATCTGTTTATAGTTAGACTCTGCCTTTGTAAACATGAAAAACCTACAGAATATTAACTAAGACAAAAAATAATAATATTTAGTCACAGGAGAAAAATATGATGTTAATTATTGCTATACTATTACTATAGTTACAATATTTGGTGTGATCACCCATTGGATGTGGGGTCCTAGAAGTGAAGATATGGCCCCACAGAGCTCTGGTCTCGACATTATCAAGTCTTTCTGGGTTTACATATAGAGACAGAAAGATTTGGGCAGGCCTACATCCACAGAGGACCTGTGGTTAGTTCTCCAAGATGTCTGAAACAACCTCCCTGTTGAGATCCTTCAAAAAGTATGTGCATGTGTACATAGAAGAATTGATGCTGTTTTGTAGGCAAAAGGTAGTTACACCAAATATTGATGTGATTTAGATTTCTCTTTTATTTATTCAATTGATTTTATTTATTGTTATTAACAAATAATGTAATTTGCTATTTTCTAATTATTCTCACTTTGCAGCATTTTCCACACCTGGTTAAAACTTGTGCACAGTACTGTACATGCTTAATATACAGTACAGACCAAAAGTTTGGACACACCTTCTCATTTCAAGAGTTTTCTGTATTTTCATGACTATAAAAATTGTAGATTCAAACTGAAGGCATCAAAACTATGAATTAACATATGTGGAATTATATACTTAACAAAAAAGTGTGAAACAACTGAAAATATGTCTTATATTCTAGGTTCTTCAAGGTAGCCACCTTTTGCTTTGATTACTGCTTTGCACACTCTTGGCATTCTCTTGATGAGCTTCAAGAGGTAGTCACCTGAAATGGTTTTCACTTCACAGGTGTGCCGGTAGGTTTAATAAGTGGGATTTCTTGCCTTATAAATGAGGTTGGGACCATCAGTTGTGTTGTTCAGAAGTCAGGTGGATACACAGCTGATAGTCCTACTGAATGGAGTGTTAGAATTTGTATTATGGCTAGGAAAAAGCAGCTAAGTAAAGAAAAACGAGTGGCCATCATTACTTTAAGAAATGAAAGTCAGTCAGTCCAAAAAATTGGGAAAACTTTGAAAGTGTCCCCAAGTGCAGTGGCCAAAACCATCAAGTGCTACAAAGAAACTGGCTCACATGAGGACTGCCCCAGAAAAGGAAGACCAAGAGTCACCTCTGCTGCAGAGGATAAGTTCATCCGAGTCACCAGCCTCAGAAATCGCAGGTTAACAGCAGCTCAGATTAGAGACCAGGTCAATGCCACACAGAGTTCGAGCAGCAGACACATCTCTACAAAAACTGTTAAGAGGAGACTGTGTGCAGCAGGCCTTCATGGTAAAATAGCTGCTAGGAAACCACTGCTAAGGACAGGCAACAAGCAGAAGAGACTTGTTTGGGCTAAAGAACACAAGGAATGGACATCAGACCTGTGGAAATCTGTGCTTTGGTCTGATGAGTCCAAATTTGAGATCTTTGGTTCCAACCACTGTGTCGTTGTGCGACGCAGAAAAGGTGAACGAATGGACTCTACATGCCTGGTTCCCACCGTGAAGCATGGAGGAGGAGGTGTGATGGTGTGGGGGTGCTTTGCTGGTGACACTGTTGGGAATTTATTCAAAATTGAAGGAATACTGAACCAGCATGGTTACCACAGCATCTTGCAGCGGCATGCTATTCCATCCAGTTTGCGTTTAGTTGGACCATCATTTATTTTTCAACAGGACAATGACCCCAAACACACCTCCAGACTGTGTAAGGGCTATCTGAACAAGAAGGAGAGTGATGGGGTGCTACGCCAGATGACCTGGCCTCCACAGTCACCAGACCTGAACCCAATCGAGATGGTTTGGGGTGAGCTGGACCGCAGATTGAAGGCAATAGGGCCAACAAGTGCTAAGCATCTCTGGGAACTCCTTCAAGACTGTTGGAAGACCATTTCAGGCGACTACCTCTTGAAGCTCATCAAGAGAATGTCAAGAGTGTGCAAAGCAGTAGTCAAAGCAAAAGGTGGCTACTTTGAAGAACCTAGAATATAAGATATATTTTCAGTTGTTTCACACTTTTTTGTTAAGTATATAATTCCACATGTGTTAATTCATAGTTTTGATGCCTTCAGTTTGAATCTACAATTTTTATAGTCATGAAAATACAGAAAACTCTTGGAATGAGAAGGTGTGTCCAAACTTTTGGTCTGTACTGTATATACATATACAATGGCTGGTAGTGGCACATATATGCTGCCCAACACTAAGTCTTGCTCTGCAGAAGTTGTTATATTACATATACACTGGCAACAACCACTATAATCTGTTATATACTAGCCACCTCATTAAATCTCCTAAAAAACATTGCTCACTAGACATACTGAGTCTACCAGACTACTAAACTACTAGACATCATTAAAATATAATACAGAGGCTAATGAAAACCAAGAATACCTACTAGTCATCAGATGGTCTAAACACTCTTAATATAAGTCTCAATATAAGTACTGATGTTATATTTACTAGCCTTCATTAGGGAGGGAAGAAAATCTTTGCACAATCACGAAAGTAAAACTAAATCTGTCAAAACACCATCAATATTTCATAGAATAAAATATTTATAACATGCTATAGTAATACTAATTTTAATGACCGAAGTCTGACAAGTATATTCAATCTGCCCGAATAGCTGCTAGTACTGACTTTTGATTCTGATGGGTATGAAATGTCCGCCAGTCTAAAATCACTCTGGTTTACCAGCCAAATTCAACCTAGGTACAACTACTATATAGGTGATTGAAGTTGCAAGAATGCAAAAAGGGGTGTATGCAGAACTGGTAAATACAAGAAATTCTCATGGATAAAAAACATATCTGTCATATTTATCTTCACTGCTTGGTTTAACTTACTGTGCGCCATGCTACAATTTAAGCAATGTAATAAAAAGACCAGCGCAAGAAGAACCTCAAAGAGTTTAAAGGTATTTTATCATTAAAAAATCAATTTTTAAATAGAAGCACGTCGGAATTGTCTTTAGAAAGGCTATTCTTCTCCTACCTTTATTTTTCAGATCCGCGCCGCCGTTTTTGAGCTTTGTCTTCTTTCTTCATTATGCAAATTGGTCTTCAGAAAGCACAGGCTCGTCGTAGGTTTCCAGCGCTGTCTCTCTCTTCTGCTCCTGACGCATCTCCTCCTCTTCTTACACGAGACCACCACAAAATGGTGACAAAACATGCGCAGTCGGCTGTTCCGTCGGCCATTTTGCCTTGGTCTCGTGTAAGAAGAGGAGTGAAGAAGAGGAGACGTGTCAGGAGAAGAAGAGAGAGGCGGCGCTGGAAACCTATGACAAGCCTGTGCTTTGAGCACAGGGGGAACACCCCCTGTGCTTTCTGAAGACTAATTTGCATAATGAAGAAACTCAAAAACGGTGGCACAGAACTGAAAAATAAAGTTAGGAGATGAATAGCCTTTCTAAAGGCTATTCCGACGTGCTTTTAGTTAAAAATCGATTTTTTAATGATAGAATCCCTTTAAGTAGAGAGATGGGTAAGCTTTATACTATATCTTGTAATAAACTGACCAGTAATCATGTGTTTTTTTGGTTATTTATAGTAGAAGAAGTGCTTTCTTTTGCCTGTTGTAAACAGTTATACTGAGACTGTAGTAATCTGTGCCTTCCCATTTGCAATAATTTACAGACATATCTGTTTGACAATTTTCATATCTTGAAAACTACAGTATTGAAAAAAATTATGTAGCCTTTATACATGTGCACCATAACAGTGAATCAAAATACACACAAACATCTATTTACAGTACAATAGTCTCTCTTCTGAAACCTACAGAAGTAGCAAACTTTAACTTGACACTGAGAACTTGATAACATTACTTAACACAATAAAAGACCCTGAAAAGCGTTTGGAGAAGTCAAGTTCAATTTTCATTAACACACTAACTGTCAATGAAGGTTTGCTGCTTCTGTAACCTAGGATTAGGTGTATTCTAAGGCTCTCTTCAGAGAAGCTGCGATGCATGACAGATGCTTTTCCAATTGATCCAAAGTTACAATAACATACCCCACTGACTGTAATAAGGTATAAGAATGCTTCAAGTTTTACTATTCAGAATGGTTGACACCAGTTTGGACAGAGCTTAATTCCAATCCCAATTTTTTTTTTTTTTTTTTTGGGGGGGGGGGCTACTTATGGTGGCCATACACTTTCAGTAACTGTCAGCCAAATACTCATTTATCTGCTCTGAGATCAAAAGGGTAAGGGGTTTTCATTCTGCTTTCTCCTGACACTAGTTGGTTGGCCAGTCGCACCAAAACTGGTGAGTTCGGCCAATATTAATCTTATATGCACAATATGGCCACCTTTAGTTACTGTATGCTAAGGTGATGTCCTAGAAACAACTGCTCAGACTTCAGAGTTCATTGAATGACTATCATTTTATTACATAATGAGTAGCTACAAATCAAATTAGTAAAACATGTCTTATCCTATTGCTTTCTGTACAGATACAAAATGATCTGGTGAATTACCATGCACAAAACAATTCACCTGATGAATGGTTTTTAATATTAGTCACGGAAAATGCAAAGACTCCGAGGGAAAGCAAGACCACAATGGAAAATGAAATCTCACTTGGTTCGAGAGACCTTCTCATGTGAAGCATTTGTTCTGTTTGATGCAGCTGCCAATAGAGTGCAATGTCACTTCCTTTTTTAACAAGAGGATACAGCCCGGAATATTACATTTTAATAAAGCAGTCTCTTCTTGTTTACTGTTCATCCTACGCATTATTCTCACTCCTCTACAGGCCACTATCATATTGTGTTTATTTTCCATCTTGTTAGCTCACTAGCTCAGTCAAGGCCTTCATTAAATCTGCTCTGCCATGAAGACATCTGGGAATTAAGCAGCCCACTAGTTCATTAGCCAGTTTTACCTCTGAGAGTTTCTATCAAAGCGTCTTGTTCCTCCCTAATTCTTCTTATTGTACATGTTGTAGTAATATTATTAGTTTTGTTCTTATTGCTACGTGCATTAGAAAATCCATTAGAACTCTGTCACCTACATATTTTACAATAGAATGATGTTTCCTTGATCAATGCAACTGGTGAATGCCTACAAAGATCATTAAAAGGGAAAGATTACACAGAGAAAAAAGACTTAGTTTCATTCAGGCATAAAGGACTGCCCATAAAATTACATTATATAACATGTTTAGTTGTGGACACATAGAAACAGTAGAGAATTTGGTTGAACTGAACAGTCGTAAGCAGTGTCTAAAAATTCTGTTCTTACCAATATCATAATGGAAAAAATGTCCTATAATAGGATTATAATAGGATTTACAGCAGGGATAGTCAAGAGCTTATTTTACAGATGGGTCAGACTTTATTGCAGTGAAAAGACTGTGACTATGTGACTGATATGAAATTCTAATTTTGCACAGTCAAGGCTTTCAGATGTATTTTAGAAACAAAATGAAATGCACCATTCACAAAGCCTCCTCCAACTTCTGATCATTAGCACTTCTATTACGTAATGAATCAGGTAATGCAGATATTGGGGCAGATGTTGAAGGGGATTCTCCCACCCTTTTTTAAAATAAAAATTATTTAGAATGGTAGTAAGAAAAAAAAAAAAGAAATGATTCTCTCCGATTCCCCTCCATTTCAATTCTAAGTCCCTAAATAGGACTCAACTTTCTAGTCCCTTTTAAAACACGCAGGAAATGCCTGTTCCCAATCACTGGCAAAGGTGGTGATCCATATCAGCTAGTGACAGAGATCATTTTCTCTGTGTCAAGAATCATAAGGAAATAAAGACAAGTGTGGGCCCGGGAAGTGGTGGAACAGGCATGGTGGAGGATTAATTATTTTGTCTTTTTGCGCCATTTTGACTTTTTATTTCTTCTACCAGCAGGAAAAATAGTTTGGCATCTGATTCCTCAACATATTCAATCCCCAGCAGTGGAGAGAACTGTCTAATTGGCAGACACCTGAATGTTAACGTTTATAGGTGCTTCAAGACCTACAGATAAGTCCACACCCAAATGATCTCTGATTTGGTTAATTATTCCAATTTTTCTTTAAACCAATTCATCACAATATCACAAGAAGCTAACAAAATTCTTGTAAGGCTGAAACTCACTCCTTCACGGGGTGGTCACACATAAACACAAATAGTACAGTTGACATAACACTTTGTGATAACTTGTCAAAAAAAAATGTGTTGAGAAAAGCAGATTAACTTGTGATACACATATCTGAACATGTCAAACCAAGAGGAAATATAATGGGGTAGGGGCTCATCTGTATTGTAGTAACATTGACTGACTACATAGTTGGCATAGTAGTGGGTATGGCATTGTAGTTAGAGTAAGTCCATAGTTGATTTGTCATTGGTTTCGCAACAGAATTCACCCCATGCAATGCAAAAAATTCAACAACATTGACATTAAACCTGTATGTTTCTATATAGATATTTACAATAGATTAGTATTCCAGCACTCTATCAATATAGTGTATATGTATATACTGTCTACATGAATTCCATACAGAGTCTGGACAGATGTTGCTTTAAGAGAGGATAAATGCTATACAAATGCTAATGATAAGTAACTGTATTGTTATCTTGCTTGGTAATTTTACTTCCTTTACAGTAATTTAGGGATTTGTATTTATGTGGAATAAGTACTTTGAATTAGTCTATAAAATCTTAAGATAAACTATAGCTTAAGCTTTAGAAGCAACAGAAATACTTTGAGTTCCACAGCTCAGGACCGACAGCTACTTCAGATAGGGTAGTGATGACTTCCCTCTGTGTACCAGCTCAATAATGCTTATCAATAAGCACCTCTACACAAGAAACAGAAATCAGGATACCAAACACAGTGTTACAGGAAACTTTTCTTGCCATGCAGGCCAATTTATTTTATATGTCTTTCATCCTATCTGAACAATGAAGAAATCCCAGAGAAAATGATGTTGGTTACATCCAGTCAACAAAACATAGTACATATAACTCAAGCGACGTGGCTAAATCACTTGTACTACAACTTTATGATGTGTAAAAAGTTGTTGAATATTCTTATTCCAGAAAGCACCATAGCAGTAATGTGAACTTTTGCTCAGACCAAAATACACCTGGTGAACTTCTTTAGTATGTACTAAAATGTTTCAAACTAAATGAATGACCCTATTTAGTTCGCAATCGTACATTTCAACAGTGCTGTGTAGTCGGAGTCCTAGAGCCAGAGCAGGGGTCAGTTCTGGATGGAGTCAGAAAACAATGTTCAACTCTGACTCCAGCTTCAAAACAAAATGATTATTTATTTTTAATGACATTATACAATTATTGGGATTGTATAAACAATGAGATGTAGAGTTTGTTGCATATTTACATTCATGGGAATTCAATCACTACCTCTTTTTGTGCATTAGAGGAGCTTTGCGACTTCTGACTGACCATAATTTCAGCCTGATGTAGAAGTACTCCATGTAATGCCTGTCATTATCTAGCTAAAGAATAAAATGTTGTTCCTACCTTATAAATGTACAAATCTGCAACATTTTATCATCCCCTTAAATAGAAATTTGTTAGCCATAAGAAAAAGAGGAAAAAGTAGCTGGCAAAACACTAAATAAATATAGTGCACATGACTACTAATCCAAAGAACTACATTAAGGGCACCATATTTTACACTGTTAATACGTTTCAATGAGGGTCAATAAGTTTCTCCTTGCCCAGCACCAATGTTAACATGCAATCCAAATATATCCAAGAAAGTCACAATGTGGCACCACTCCTCTTTTACACAGTCCAAGTACACAAACCATGACAGAAGTATGGTCTCGTGTCCACATGAGAATATTATTATAATTGAAACAGGGTATTTGGATGGCCCTATTACATGTACAGTAAATTTTGCAGTAAGGCCCAGAGGTTTCAAGCTACTTTTCCTCTACAGAATTCACAGAGAATATCCTAAGGGGGTGTTCACATTACCATAGTTAATGTATGTTGCTAACATTTGTTACAAAATGTTAACAAAGGACACTAACTGATCTGTCATAAATCCATTAAAATCCCATTGATTTCAAAGGGATTTGATCTGTTGTAAGTTAGTGACTGTTTTCACCAAATCCACCAAATCCATCACATATCCGTTTTTTTTTAGCAGACATACAGTAATAACACAGGGTGCAGGCCTTTTGTGTCCCTTCAAAATAACGAGCTTATGACGGACATTAAGCATTTAATGGATCAGTTAAAAAAAACGGACAAATTAACATCAGTTAATGTCTGTTATGATAGGCATCCGTTTTTTTTTTTCCTTTCTTTTTTTAACAGACCCTATCAGAACAGACATTCAAAGGTAGTGTGAATGGCCCCTAACATGACATGCATTTGTTCCTTAGCCAATTCATGTTCTCTAGCGCTGATCTCAGATGTGTGCTTCTATGCTTCCAAGTTGAGATTGACTAGCTAGCTATAATAGTAGATACAGTATTATAGTCAACTAACAATTATGTTCTATAGGAAATAGGACATCACATTCTACATTATTCAACTCTTTTCACTAGCATGAATGTAAGAAATTGACATGTGACACACGAAAGTATCATACGACTATGTACGAAAAATGACCATGCAATGAAAGGGCTTTCCTGTACAGCTTGTACTACTGATCAGAAAATACATAAACCAACTCATGCTATGTGTAAGCAGGTATATATATGTGGTTTTCAGTGCATCAAGTCACTGGTAATGGAAGAATAAAAGCCAGAACACATCTTCACATTCTTCGAACACTCTAGTTTGATTATGACTGAAGTTACCTCTTTATCTTGTCACTAAATCTATTGTAGCAAAAAGTCAGATTAGTACCACAATTAGAACAGCAAAGAGACAGAGAGAGAGAGAGAGAGAGAGAGGTGGCAACCAGACTGCTTATTACATAAAGCTATAGAGCTGGATTATCTGTAGTTTACAATCTTGTGATGACTGATAATATGACAGTAATATGATAGGCTGCATCTAGCAATTTTAATATTATAAGTGTGACTCTTCAATATTCAGGGGGCACAGCATCTGATGCTTTCACTTTCAGTGTGCCCAGTGAGTATAGCAGTATTATATTGAGGGAGCATAATGTGAAGTTATATTCATTGGGCAAAGTGTAAGGTGCTATATATAGTGTGGGGATTAGCATCAGTGGTAGGCCAAGAGGGTTCACAACAGATAGAGACAGTGACATAGCTGGTAGGGTGCAAACAGGGTGCCTGAGTACATTTTTATAGTCCAAAACCAACAGAAAAGAACAACCTTCTTCAGCAATAGAGAAAACAAAACCTGCTCAACTGAGCTCTAACTAACACAGACATTCCTATCTATACCAAGTGTTGTTCTATCAGACACAGGACACACAGCAGTGATAAGTATATTGTCACTCACAGAGTACAGAGGTCCAAACTTTACATCTCCAGTGCACATCCAGTACTGAGTCTCAGACCGGACTCCTCCAGAATCCTGTTCAACTCTGAGCTTTCCTCAACCCCTGTGAAGACACCTTTTGCTGAAGATGCTGCAGGTGCGGCTATTAACCAACACCCTGGTCCTAATGACAGAAATGGACTAGGAATTGGAACTTTCTACTACTGACACCATATTCCTAGAATACATATGAAAACAACCTGGGGGAAATATATCTTCCCTCCCTGATTTTCCCCAATACTATCTTACAATAGATTTTGTGTTAATATAGAGGGTGGGGTCGAGTTGTGGCTAAAAGATATCATCATGTTGGTCTGGGTGGGCTAGAGAAAACACGGAAGGGTAAATCCATACAGAAAAGATGGCACCTGTAAGTCACTCAATGTCTTTGTGTACTTTCCCAATGATTGCTTTGCATCAGTAATATGTACAAATGTAGCATTGTTTAACTTGACCATTGACTCGCGTTAACACTGTGCCACAGTGTTGTTAACACTTTATGAGTCATGTTAATCTTTGCTCCCTCTAGTCATAATAATAATAATAATCATATAATAATATTAATTTTATTTACATAATACCAACATATTCCACAGCATGTTACAAATCAGAGGACACATGAACAGACAGTATTAGACATTACAATATAACAAAATAATTAACCAAACAATAGGAGTGAGGAAACTGCTTGCAAGAGCTTACAATGTATGAAGAAATAGGGGTGACACAAGAAGTTGTTTGATACAATAGTCCAGCCATCTTTTAATAAATAAGGTCATATAACTGAAGCTGTTTGAGCCCGTCACCAGCTGGTATCTGTGACTATATAAGATACTACGTTCATTGATATACTGTATATATACTATATATAATATATTATCATTTATGTACATTAATATTTTAATTGTTGATTATTAGGGTAGCAATCATTCATGCCAAGTAAGGAACCTGTTTGTTAAAAATCTAAATCCCTCTCCTGCATATAATGGCCACATATAGTGTTATTCCTTATGTAAACACATGACAACTTATTCTGAAAAAACACCTGAATAGACAGGTATGCTTTATAGCTATGCTTGTACTTAACATTCTGCTTACTCAGGTAACACATAACAGAGTACAACTTCTTCTTACAGGCAGGGCATATGATGACAGGTTCACTAGTCTGAGGACCTAAACAACGGATAGGTGGATTACAAAAAAAGGGATTACATACATTATAGTCAATGGGGTCCATCGGGTGTTTGTTGTTTTAAAACTGAAACCGGTGGAGAAAAAAAGTCTTCAGGCAGACACTTTGATGTAGACTCCAGTGCAGATATGAACATAGCCTTAATCTGAACTGGATATAAAATTGGTATAGAATGGTGAGATATTTGGTGGTTCTAGAATCATGAAACCATATTTTACAATTAGGAACCAGCTCTCAAATCATGTCAACACAAGTGTCTTATTCCTCTCTGTTCAGACTTCAAATCTGGGCAAATAAAATCATGGATACTTCCACACATGTGACCAGACTGATCACCAGCTTAGTTTACCACTGCAATTTCTCAGGAAACCAACTTAACACAATATCACAACATGACAGCAAAAGATTTGAAAAGCTTCATATCCCCTTCCTCCCACACACACACACAGTGTGACCATGCATGTGTATGACCAAATAGGATAGTTAGCATTGATTCAGTTTTTCATAGTTTTAAAATGCTAGCCATATATGGATGTGTCCAGGTTTAAAGAAAACCTTTCACCACCTCCACCAATTTAAGTTCTTAGCATCTGTTAATAGCTGCTGCTCCACTGATTCCAGCGCAGTTGAAATTTTTTCTCTAGCCCCCACCATTCAAGAGCAACAAGCACAGTTAGTTTTGGTGCCTGATGTTCTATTAAAGCTCTGTAATGTCAGAAGGGCAGTATCAGGCAGGGGACGTGACTTAGAGCTCCAATCAGAAGCAGCCAGTGTCAGAGCTCAGAATCACACCCCTTGCCTTCCCCAACCTGACACTGCCCTCCTACAGTACAGAGCCTAAATAGCATATCAGGCACCAAAACTAACAGCATTGATTGTTCAGGAACGAAGGGGACTAGAGGAAAATTCCAACTGTGTCATAGTCAGTGGAGCAGCACCTATGAATGTAAACAGATGGATTTGTTTGAGGTAATGAAAGGTCCTCTTTAACAGGTCTCTGATATAGCTAAGGATTCCATTTTGCCATAAAACCAATTCAACACAATACCCTATAAATTATCCTTTCCAGCACTGCTATTATGGCCTTCACTGATCTATGTGACAAATTCACCTGCGATGACACATTTTGCCCTTTTGTCTCTTCTATGATGTCGGTTATATACTGGAAACATTGAATAAACAGTGATAATTCACAAAACAATGAGACTGGAAGAGACAAGAATTGAAATGTACACTTCCTTATAAAATATATGACTGCACATAGAACTTTAACATGAACAAATACACAAATAATGAATGTAAATAGAGTGCCATATATGACTGCAGATGAAATAGTAATATCTTCTGCAAGATTGCAGCATAATAGGAACTGAGTACAATGGTTTTCAATGTTGCTATCATTCATGGAATGTGCCAAGCCGTCCAGATATTTAAACAATGTTTTAAAAGGTCTTTAGCAATATAAGACAATGACCTATATGTTAGCAACACTGTGAACAACAGAATCACTATATCAATATTGGATAAGGCCGCTGATTAATTTATAGCAACATAAAAGATATTTATGGCTTTGAACCTGGCAGGCAAGTGCACAAGAATGTCAGTGGGAGGGAGTTCTCATTCCCTTCCAGTTCTGGCATGAAAGCAGCCTCAAATGTAAACTGAACAGCAGAGCTACTTTTATAACAGCATGATCCAGGGCAGAGCAGAGAAACCGCGCACTAGATTTTTTTCTTTCTCCCACTTTGTTCAGGAAAAAGTATTTTATATGTTTACAGGAGCACATCTGGTGCTTCTTTTAATGCTGAAATCAGTGATTTACAAAGAATTACCAGGATGATGATAATTGTCTAGTTTTATCACTTTAACCTTAGCCACAGCATTGGTATTATCCCTAAAAGTTTCCAAATCCCAACATAACTCTAAATATGAATATGGGTGAAAACTGTATGGGAATGGATGAACAGTTGATTGTTATGTTGCAATTTGCATTTTTTTTCTCTAATATTTCCTGTCACTCTTGAAATCTTTGCAGGCCAACTGCTTCCTCACAATTGGAAATGGATGATCACTTTTCAGCTTTGTATACTGGGGACATAGAAAGTAGTCATTTATCATCAAAGAGCAAGATTACAATGAAAGACAACACTGCATAAGGCATATATGTCCAGCTATATGTTTCACAAGTCAAACATCTTTCCTAAAGAGAACATTATCTCCTGATAAATGAAAACAGGAAAATAAGCTAACTATCCTCATTTTGTCTATGTGTGGCTACTCTGTGAGGGTGGAGGGAAAGGTGTGAATTGCAGCATTTCAAGGCTTTTGTCAGCCTTTCATGATATTGTGCTGAATAGGTTTCATGAGAAACTGCATAAGTTAACTAAACTGGAAATTAGTTATGTCTGGTCAAATCAGTACAACACATCCTTACTGAAGGAACAAAAAAGACTGGTAGGGACAACCAGAGAAGTGGTGCTGGAGCAGCAAGAGATTGAACCGGAGAAAAGTATTGTCAGGGGGTGGTGACGCAGTGAGGAACCAGAGAAGTGGTGTTGGAGCAGCAAGAGATTGAACCGAGAAGAATATTGTCAGGGGGTGATGATGCAGTGAGGAACCAGAGAAGTGGTGTTGGAGCAGCAAGAGATTGAACCAGAGAAGAATATTGTCAGGGGGTGATGATGCAGTGAGGAACCGGAGAAGTGGTGTTGGAGCAGCAAGCGTTTGAACCCGAGAAGAATATTGTCAGGGGGTGATGATGCAGTGAGGAACCAGAGAAGTGGTGTTGGAGCAGCAAGAGATTGAACCCAAGAAGAATATTGTCAGGGGGTGATGATGCAGTGAGGAACCGGAGAAGTGGTGTTGGAGCAGCAAGAGATTGAACCCAAGAAGAATATTGTCAGGGGGTGATGACGCAGTGAGGAACCAGAGAAGTGGTGCTGGAGCAGCAAGCGTTTGAACCGGATAAGAGTATTGTCAGGGGATGATGACGCAGTGAGGAACTGGAGAAGTGGTGTTGGAGCAGCAACAGATTGAACCAGAAAAGAATATTGTCAGGGGGTGATGACGCAGCGAGGAACCGGAGAAATAGTGTTGGAGCAGCAAGAGATTGAACCAGAGTAGAATATTGTCAGGGGGTGATGACACAGTGAGGAACCGGAGAAGTGGTGTTGGAGCAGCAAGAGATTGAACTTGAGAAGAATATTGTCAGGGGGTGATGACGCAGTGAGGAACCAGAGAAGTGGTGTTGGAGCAGCAAGTGATTGAACCGGATAAGAGTATTGTCAGGGGGTGATGACGCAGTGAGGAACCAGAGAAGTGGTGTTGGAGAAGCAAGAGATTGAACCAGAAAAGAATATTGTCAGGGGGTGATGATGCAGTGAGGAACCAGAGAAGTGGTGTTGGAGCAGCAAGAGATTGAACCAGAGAAGAATATTGTCAGGGGGTGATGATGCAGTGAGGAACCAGAGAAGTGGTGTTGGAGCAGCAAGAGATTGAACCAGAGAAGAATATTGTCAGGGGGTGATGATGCAGTGAGGAACCGGAGAAGTGGCGTTGGAGCAGCAAGCGTTTGAACCCGAGAAGAATATTGTCAGGGGGTGATGATGCAGTGAGGAACCAGAGAAGTGGTGTTGGAGCAGCAAGCGGTTGAACCGGATAAGAGTATTGTCAGGGGATGATGACGCAGTGAGGAACCGTAGAAGTGGTGTTGGAGCAGCAACAGATTGAACCAGAAAAGAATATTGTCAGGGGGTGATGATGCAGTGAGGAACTGGAGAAGTAGTGTTGGAGCAGCAAGAGATTGAACCAGAGAAGAATATTGTCAGGGGGTGATGATGCAGTGAGGAACCGGAGAAGTGGTGTTGGATCAGCAAGAGATTGAACCCAAGAAGAATATTGTCAGGGGGTGATGACGCAGTGAGGAACCAGAGAAGTGGTGCTGGAGCAGCAAGCGTTTGAACCGGATAAGAGTATTGTCAGGGGATGATGATGCAGTGAGGAACTGGAGAAGTGGTGTTGGAGCAGCAACAGATTGAACCAGAAAAGAATATTGTCAGGGGGTGATGACGCAGCGAGGAACCGGAGAAATAGTGTTGGAGCAGCAAGAGATTGAACCAGAGTAGAATATTGTCAGGGGGTGTTGATGCAGTGAGGAATCGGAGAAGTGGTGTTGGAGCAGCAAGAGATTGAACCAGAGAAGAATATTGTCAGGGGGTGATGACACAGTGAGGAACCGGAGAAGTGGTGTTGGAGCAGCAAGAGATTGAACTCGAGAAGAATATTGTCAGGGAGTGATGACGCAGTGAGGAACCAGAGAAGTGGTGTTGGAGCAGCAAGTGATTGAACCGGATAAGAGTATTGTCAGGGGGTGATGACGCAGTGAGGAACCGGAGAAGTGGTGTTGGAGCAGCAAGAGATTGAACCAGAAAAGAATATTGTCAGGGGGTGATGATGCAGTGAGGAACCGGAGAAGTGGTGTTGGAGCAGCAAGAGATTGAACTCGAGAAGAATATTGTCAGGGAGTGATGACGCAGTGAGGAACCAGAGAAGTGGTGTTGGAGCAGCAAGTGATTGAACCGGATAAGAGTATTGTCAGGGGGTGATGACGCAGTGAGGAACCGGAGAAGTGGTGTTGGAGCAGCAAGAGATTGAACCAGAAAAGAATATTGTCAGGGGGGTGATGATGCAGTGAGGAACCGGAGAAGTGGTGTTGGAGCAGCAAGAGATTGAACCGGATATAAGTATTGTCAGGGGGTGATGATGCAGTGAGGAACCGGAGAAGTGGTGTTGGAGCAGCAAGAGATTGAACCAGAAAAGAATATTGTCAGGGGGTGATGATGCAGTGAGGAACCGGAGAAGTGGTGTTGGAGCAGCAAGAGATTGATCCGGAGAAGAGTATTGTCAGAGGGTGATGAAGCAGTGAGGAACCAGAAAAGTGGTGTTGGAGCAGCAAGAGATTGAATGGGTATTTATTTATTTTTATTGTATCATATTCCCTGCGTTTAGCAATTTTATAAAGACTAGGCAACCCCTTTTGCAGTGCATTAGCAGTTACTCTACTGAAAGGAAGTATAATTCTAGGCTCTACTGTAAATTAGAGAATGGATCATGGTATATGGCTGTAATAACACATATTATTTATGGGAGAATATCGTACTTGCAACTGTGTTCACAAGACTAATTCGTGAGGATTCCCTCACTCAGCTTTCTTAACGTTTGCTCTAAAAACTGTGACATACTATAGTATTTTTTCATATAAGTCTTGGCAGATGCAAATGGAAAAGGCTCATAAGAAAGGAAAAAAAAATTTGGTTTGAGGCTGTGCTGATATTCTGAAGGTTTTGCTTCACAGAATGCCAGCATACATAGCATTGCGTTGAGATAGTTAAAATTGATTTTAATGTACAGAATTTTTAAAACGTTATGTGATGAAATGTTAGGAAAATTTTGATCATAATAAATTTAACTTTTTATCTTTGGAGGGATGATGCATGTGTATAAGAAAAACAGTATTTTTTTTTTTCTTGTATAAATTATGCTGTGAAGAGAAAACGTGACAACCTTATTAAGTGTGATTAAAGTGAATATTTCAAAATTTACATAAATGAAGTCCATTAACTCAGAATAAGCCAATTTTAGAAATTAATCTGACCTTCAATTTTATCATTGTAATTAGTGGTAATGCAAGAAATGAAACAGCGGTCACTGTTATCATGCTATAACGTAAACTGTCAAATATATATATACGCTCATGCGTACCTTGTGAACCTGTAATATATGGTCATTTTTACCTTTTATCATTTTAATGAGGTTTTTCAGTTTGGTATAATCACATTACAAAATTATAATTTATGGTTTCATTTCCAGCTTTATGCTTAGACATATTTCCATATGGCCTGTTCGGAAATATGGATGCTACAGATGGGGGTTACCAAACTGAGCTACCTCCATTACAAATAAGGCCCACAAAAAAAGTAGCACACTCATTGATGGTCACATGGTTGCTCATTCATTTGAAAGTTCAGAACTTCGAGCAACAAGTATGCCCTGGTATGGCCAGCACATCTTCCACTTGCAGAAATTAGATGATCCCTGGGCCACTTTCTTTATAAGAAAAGAGTTAAAGAGGACCTTTAGATGTGCTGTATTATATATCACTAGAAAGCCGAACGTGCGCTTAATTCCCCAATTCCCTTCCTGAGGCCACACTGAGACTGCTTATTGGCCTCATCAGTCACGTGACGGGAAGGGAGCTGGGACATCACAGCCAGTGAGAAATTCATCAGCTAGAAGACAGCTGACCAGACCAGACAGGAAGCATCGGGGAAAGGTGATACAGAACACTTGACACTAAAAGCATTAAATACATTGGCCCATATTTACTAATGTAGTTGTGCCTGGAAAGTGGCTAAAAATGTGCCTCAACTTGGTGCATTTTTGGCACACAGCAGTGCATCTCTGCTTCTGTTCTCTGCTCGCCAATTTTTTAAACAGTGGGCAGAGCGAGGCAGGAATCTAGGTGGGCCAGGTTGGGGAAAACCGGTGTGAGATATACCACAAATCTACGTCAGTCTCAGACTGGTGAAGATCCGCAACCAGACACTAGAATTAGTAAGCGGCCACAGCAGATTCTGCAGCAGATTCCGCACAACGATTTGGTCAAGCAGAAAAATTCAGTTTCAAATTCCTGAATTTTTTGTCACTGCTAAAACTGCAAAACTTGTGGCATCTGAAAGCTATAATTTAATTGGTACTATAAAGCCAAAAATACAGCTGTTTGAAGTCACCCTCTCCTTCCAACCTACTCCTATAGGCAGCATAGGTCAGCACTATACAGGAGCTGCCCACCTATACTCTCAAAACATCAGCAATCCTGACCTATATACTGATAACAAGTATATTTCAAGTACCCGATTTAACAGAAAGAAGCCAAAATTTATCACTAAAGTATATTACAAATTGCATTTTTGACAATGTCATAAGGGCGGGCCTTACAGCCTAGCGTCATTGCTGGACTGTGAGGAACTGTTGATTGTTCTTCACAGCCCTGGACTGACGCTAGAATGCTAAGGCCTGCCTTTCTGACAATGGAGAGATAACGGTGCCGAAACTAACGGCTCCAATATCTACAGCACCGAGGCGCATACTGGGAAAGCTGACAGTGTGCTGAATTCAGTGTACCATCGGCTTTCTAGCATTATGTAATACTGCACATCTCTGAGGACGTGAAGTGTGTTTTGTTTTTTTTTATGTTTACACCCCATTCCTGGCCTCTGATTATACAATGGGGCCTGAAGAGACCGCAGAGTATAAAAATAACTTGTGGGTGGCAAACCTCAAAAGTTTTGGGTTCCGTCGAAACCAAAATGTTTGGGAAGTTTGTAAAAACTGATTCACTCATCTGTAGTATTCGCCTACACCTGCAATTTCGATATGTAATATTCCCTTATTGGTTCAGGTATTCTAAGAATCTATATTTTTAACCATAATTATATCCCAATTTACTGTTAATCCATAATTGCCTTATGGTCTGGTACTTTCAGAGTCCAAATGCAGATAGAAAAATTATATTGAATGAGTATCTGGCTGGACAATTAATGCTTTAATACAGCATTGGTATTTCATTCAGACTACTGTGTTATTATATTTTGAACAAAATGCTTGCAATATTTGCATTAAAATTGTGTTAACCTGGAATTATGTCTACAATTGTTATGTCAACTTTAAATATATTCAATATTTACAAAGAAAGAAATCCAGAGTTGACATGCTGCTTGACTGATAATTTAAGCTGTACGCTACGAGAAATTGAATGCTGTTAAAATTATAATACACATAATAGCAGTACATTAAGATATATAGGTATGAATAAAAGAAAAGCACTAAAGAATCAAGAAAAAAATTGTAAATACTGCCTTCCATTAGCACAGGTTAGCACAGTTGAGGAAGTTGAGTAGGTTGTTTTAAAAGAATCCTATTTTTAGAAAAAAATATTCACTCCTTAGGCTAGGTTCACACATGCACTTGTATTCCATTCGGGGATTCTGTCCCCGAACCTGCTTAAAAAATGCAGAGAGAAAAGTCTGCATGTTCTGCATTTTTCAGATGGAAACCCGGGTTTCCGCGGGTAACCGCTTTTTAAGCGAGTTAGGTTTCCATTCTTCAGGTCCCCAAGCGGACCCGATGAACGGAAACCCAGGCGCAGGTGTGAACCTAGCGTAAACCAGTTGTGCACCTTTCAGATTTTGCATATCTTCTGCTTCACAAAAACACTGATTCTGATGCTTCAGTTGCATCGCCTCCTCCCTGTCTTCTGTTTACTGTTTTACACTAGACCAATATCATTATTATTATTATTAATAATAATAATAATTATAGAACCACAGTGTTTTGGTCCTAAATGACAAGACACCATTTATCAATTTTGTACATGTGGTGGTTTGACACTACATACCTTTAAGATTACTCGCAAAGAGTCTGTAATATTCTTGCGATTTAATGTGTCGAACTGATGAAGTGGATTTAAAGTAATGTTTTATGCAGGGCTCAGACTCCTCTATTTTTCTATAGCCCAACTCCGACTTCATAAACGGCTGACAGCTAGGGTCAATCAGAAGAACTCTAACTCATTACAAAGCCAATGATTGATTTACTATGAAAGTACAGTACAATCTACATATCTAATTCATTATAGTACATTAATAAATGTATTCATTTTATTTTGAACTTTTTTTCCAATTCCGACTCCACAAAAAATAATCCTGACTCCAACTCCACAGCCCTGATTTTATGAGGAGTCCATTACTTTCACATTTTCTGTCAATTGTAATAGTCAACCGAAAAAATATAATATTATGCAAATATCTCATTCACCAAAACACAGAATAATGTATTTTAGATGCATACAGCAAAAAAGTACAAGAGATGACTTAAAAAGAAAATGTTCATATGAATCCATTCCTTTATCCTATCTGTAGTGAAACATATCCATAAAGCCCCCGGTATTATCCAGCTGCTAAATGAACTGCGCTACCTGTTCACTGTATTGGAACTAAAGAGATCCTTTGTGAAAGTTACTAATTTGTTGAACTGTTAGTGCACATGAACTTCCATCTTCCTTCAGGCTTTTGTCAACGTACAGAATGTAATTGAATTTAACAAGGAATAAAATCCAAAATTCCCCCTAAGCACATAGTAAGAAAATGACCAGATATAATTGTTTCACTATGAAAAGTATGCATGTTGCCTCATACAGTTTTTTTAAGTTTTTGTTTCAACTTATACTAAGTGTATGCTGCACGAGGGAAAATATGCTTCAGGGATTGCTGTTACTCTTGTCTACTATATATTTAGAAAGCATTAGAGTAAATAACCACTTTTTAACATCATGTTATTTTCAAGTCAAACATTTTATGTATGATATACATTTATACATAACTCCACATCTCTTACTAGACATATAGGCATAGGGAACCTGTCAAAAGCTTCATGCTGCTGGAACCATGGGCAACATGAAATCCCAACAGGCAACCTGGTTACATTAAGCTATGTTCTACTCTGAAAAATAGCAGTATGTCAGGGAAAACATAGTTTTAAAACAAGTCAGGAAGTAGGGAGAAGAATCCTACCAGCACCTCGCAAGCTGTCCCGCATGGCTTGATTGACAGTCCTCTTTCTCTGTATTTATGTATAGGAAAAGACCTTTCAGTCTACCTGGGCTATGAATGCCTCACTGCAAAAGAACTTGGATTTTGTGTGCTGTGACCTTTCTTACTCTGATTCCCACTGAGTGGCGTATAGCTTGGAGAAAACCTGAAACTTTTTTTGCAGCTGGAAGATTACAATGTCCTCAAGAGACTACTTGCAATTTTAAAATCTTTTGCAAAATTGTAACAAGGTTCTTGAGCCAAGCTAGACATTCTGGCACAGCAAAGTTTACTTCTATTACTCACCCAAAAGTTGATCGGACAGGTGCGGAGAGCAGGTGACCAGATATGTAATCCGGAGTTTCTGCTCCACCAGCGCTGATTCTGTTCTGTTTTTCCTCTGCTCTGCGTCTACTGATGCTGGACTTGATGGGAAGAACTACAGGAAGGTGTCGACTCTTTGTAGTGCTGTTTGTCCTGCTGCACAGCCTTTCTGAGCATTTATATGTTTGTCCTGCTTATGGGCAAACAAATAGGAGGAGGAAGCAAAGGGGTCCCTGGCTGATGTTCTACCTAAATTTCTGAGTTGCCTTTCGAGTATTTAAGAGAAAGAGATCTCTTTGAAGCTATGTGGGGTCTGCTGTTGAATGCATTCTCTTTACAGTCCCTAATGGTTATATTGAATATGTGGCAGAGCACAATTTTTGGAACATCTATTCTGCAAATTTCACAAAATCATCAGGTGAGGCATAGCTAGTTTTTTCCTTATTATGATCTTAGTTCTTGTATAACATCTGCTGCTGCATATAATGCTTAATTTTTGGCTAGAATGGTGGCTTATAATTTTTTTATATTTTGGCTAATGGTATGCCTGGCTGAATCTACCTTTCTTATAGTCTCTGGCTTTTACACTGTACTTGTGCAGGTGGTCAGTTTCTGGATCACCTATTCAATCTGAGAATCCTTTATCTTCCACTTAGGTTGAGGTTAAGGCAAACGGAACGTCGCTGGGACTGAATGAGGCACAATCAGTAGGTGACCACTCACACATCATGAATGTAACATCAGTTTTACAAATATAAAAAAAAACTGATGATAAAAACAGATGCAAAATTTTTACATTTTGTCATCTCCAAGCACCTACTCTTTGAAAAATAAGTAGAACATTGTGGAAGATATGGACAGTGCATTGGGGGCAGGAGTTAGATACAGCTAGTCATATCAGAATGGTTTTGCAGAGTAAGGCTAAATTTCCCATCATTTTGAAAGCGATATTGCAAACTCTGAAAAGTTTGGTTCCATTCTAAACAATTCATTTTAAAAGCTTATAGGGAAAGAGGGGAATTTCCAGAGAGAAACTTTTATAGACTTATTATATTAATATCCTGTCCTGATAGTTTAATTTTGTACTTTGAACAATTATAGATGCCTTGCAGAGTGACAAGACATTTTTTTGCTACCCTCTAGTCCAGGGGTAGGCAACCTTTTTTGTTCGGCGTTCCGATTTCGATTAAAAAAATCAAAGTTGAGGTACTCGGAGTGCCGGTCAATAATTGTAAGTCTGACGACCCCTGCACACGATATTATGTCACATAGCGGCCCCTGCACACGGTATTATGGTGATAATACTAGTGATAATTGCTATTACTATTATTTTAGCGTGTAACAAATATCACTAGAGAGGCGGGCGGCGTATTTTACTCTATAAAGATCAGGTATGGACAGGACAGGGACAGTGAAAAAATTTAAACTTTATTGGTGACTTTGTGCATGTGTTGTGTAAGTGTTTGGTGCGACACTTCTGGCGCTGCGACCTGGACGATGGTAAATGTCTGGGTCACAGCGCCAATAACTTCCTGGTTATGTGATTAGGCTCAGAGGGGTATTACATTATCCCTCTATGTGACAATCAGAGAGCAAAAGTACAGTATGCTCTCTGATTGGTAGGACAGGGGATAACATGGACAGAAGTCCCTGCTATCCCCCCCTGGGGTCACATACACTCCTGAGGCAGGAGGGGGGACACTTTTAGAGCCCCATTTCTAAGGATCTGTTAGGGCCACAAAGATGCAACTGGATTCATTTTAAAGATGATAATCTCATCTTTAAAAAGATACCAAGATCTCCATGATTGACCTTACAGCTTCAGAGCGATTCAATGTTAAAACGATGTCGGGAATTGAGATTTGCATTGGGATTTCAATGCCGAACATCGTTTTCACTAGCGAATCGCTCAGGATGTGTAAGGACGATCATGGTGATCTTGGTATCATTTTAAAGAGGAGATTCTCATCTTTAAAATGAATCCAAGTGTTTCTTTATAGCTTTAACCAATCCTGAGCAATTCACTCAGGTACAGTAGTGAAGCCGGCAATTACCGGCTTCACTACTGTACATAGACTGTGCAGAAGCCCGGTGCTGCCACATCCATCTTCACCTGGCTCTAATGAAATTTTAAGGAAGCAGGATGAAAAAACGCTGCAGGTAACGTTTTTCCATCCGACTGAGGCACAGATCCGGCGCCAGAACTGATGCCTTGTGCCAGAACCGACCCCTGAGGCCCTGTCAGCTGTCTCTTATGTCAGGAAGAAGCGCCCTAAGAGAGCAGAGCCGCTGCGGATCCAGGGAAGGTGAGTTAACATTGTTTTTTTATGTTTGATCACCTCCCCGGGGGCTCCGCTTATTATACTTGGGGGTCTGAAGAGACCCCACAGTATAATAATAGCAGTTTCGTTTCGGCTGTGTTTGGTCCGATCGAAGCTGCTGGGTGAGGACTCTGCTGCCCTGCCAGAGAAATATGCCTCGCGTGCCACTCTTGGCACGTGTGCCGGGGGATGCCGACCCCTGCCCTAGTCCATAAAGTGTATAAAAAGTAGTATGTTTAACTACTTCATGTAGCTTAGGTGACCTCTTTGCCCAGTTTTCGTGAAATATTGTTCATCTAAACTCAAATCATAAAGGAATGTTATATAAATTCATATACAGATTTGTCCGCACATGATTGATGCGCAGTTTTGTTAAGGAGTTCAGTTTGTAATGAAACCAATTCAACACAATATCACAACATGCTAACAAAAGCCTTAAAAGGCTGCAACTCACCTTCCCCCACTAGGTGGTCACACATTACGAATAGAATACTTAGCATATCAAATTGTAATAACTTGTTACAACATCTTATGTTTTGAAAAGTAAATGTATTACATATACTTGAACTTGTTCACATTCATGTATCTGAAATTTGACTTCAAATATGCAAAGGGATTTCCAAAACTGACAATTAAACATCAAATAATATATTTATTGTACATTTTGCTTGATGACATATGTCTGGTAATATTCCGCTATTTGAAAAGCTTCAACCTTAGCATACTTATTGTTATTGTCGGTGATATAACGAAAAAAGAAATCCCAAATTCTTCAATTAAGCGGCTGAAGATCTTGGGTTATTAGTTAGACAAATTACCAATAAACTAAGTTTCCACCTGTTCATGGTATGTGCAGACAGTTATGATTTTGATGCATAATTAGATGCATTAGACATTAGAATCTCAGGGGAGTTCTATGGCTATTCTGCTGTACTGATATAATAATAAGGGAAGTCAGATTTAGTTGCTGGATTTAGCTAATTAGTATACGCATAGGCCTGGCTTCACTAAACATACATATCTATATTCATGAGATTTTAATCCAGTTATGACTTCTGAAAAGCATTGTATTATGAAGATGTTTTATTTAAAAATATAGGGGGGGAATTATCATGAGGGTAAATTTTAGTCAGTTATGCAGGTGCCTGTATTGCCTTAAAGGGGTTTTCTGGGCAAAAAAACTTTTTAAAAAAAAAAAGGTCAGTTAGTGCTATTAATGGGTTAATACAGGTGCATCTCAATAAATTACAATATCTTTGAAACGTTTATTTCTTTCAGTAAATAAATGAAAAAAGTGACCTCCTATATTTTCTAGATTCTTTATACACAGAGTGTTCTATTTCAAGTGTTTTATTTCTATAAATGTTGATTATGGATTACAGCTAATGAAAACTCAAATCTAAGAAAATTAGAATATTGTAAAAAAGTTCAGTAATGTAAATTCAGTGTTTCACCTGCCAAGGTTTCCTAAGCCTTCAAATGGTCCCTCAGTCTGGTTCAGTAGGACACACAATCATGAAAGACGCTGATTATGAATTGAATTACTGAAATGAATGAACGTTTCAAAAATATTCTAATTTATTGAGATGCACCTGTAAGTGCACCCAAATACCTTTAGCAGTGTTTTGTGTGATTTCTGGGTTTCTCTGGGAGCTCCTGGTATCCTCTGCATTTGTTTACATGGTGTAGCTTCCTGCTCTCTTATCCTACAACTACCTATGATGCATTGCTCTTCACTCAGATCCCCCTCTCACTCACTCCCCCTCCCTTTCTCACACCCCATCCCTGTTTCCCTAGCTAGGCTGCCCACTACTAGCCCTTCCTAACTAACTCAGCCACACCCCATCATATTTACCTGTCTTCCTGTCTTGGATATCACTTTCTTCTGTGCTTCCGGCACCTGCGCAATAGAGCCGGAGTACCAGCATGGAAATCTACTTTCTAGCTGGCCTAAATCTCCATTCTGGCACAGGGATGTGCATCTGGTTTCTGAAGAGGACAGATATTCTTCATAAATCACTTATTCCCTGCGACAGTCAGGGCTTTTATAAAGGCTGGCATAAAATACACAACACTAAATAAATCTGCCCCAATGTATCCATTTTCTGCCCCCTGCCCTCAGTCTTATCAATTGCCTCACCTTCAAGCAAGCTGACATTTTAGTCCTCATTACTGTTGGTCTCTGTTATCAGCCATTATCAGATGATTGTATACATACATATATACAGCGCTCACTCACTGTTGTTCTCTATTATCAGCCATTATCAGATGATTGTATACATACATATATAAAGCACTCATTCACTGTTGTTCTCTATTATCAGCCTTTATCAGGGGATTGTATCCAGACGATGTATAAAAGTATATACTTTACATCATCAGAACACAGGATTGCTGGCCATAATCTGGCCACAAACATAATCTGGCTAGTATTACACCAGTGGAAAATCAGTCTTTGCGCAGTCTACAGGATTTGCCGCTTTTAATTTTGTTACTTTTTTATCTATCAGTAGCAAGTCGTGCACTTTACTACCTAATGCTACATAGAAACCTAAAGTGGGACAGATGTCTATACCAAACAATCACACTAGCACTTTTGGTTTCAAAGGGGCCCTGGACAGATGACAGCTGACATCCTTTATACCAGTTTAGATAAATCATCCCCCATATGAAAGATTTCAGTCATTAGCTCTTGAAGAAGGACGGCAAGTGCCAGTGGATGTTCCTGACTTCAGTGGGATCTTTTGCACCCAATAAGAAGTCTTAAAAACTAAAACCAAGTCCAGCAGAGGCTTAAAACAGCTCTCGCCATGACATTTTCATTTCACATTTCAAATTCTCATAGATTGTAAGCCCTTGCGGGCAGGGCCCTCTATCCCACTGTGCCAGTTGATCACTGTTAGTATTATATTTGTTTTGTATATCTGGTGTACCGTATGTAAACCCTCAAATGTACAGCACCATGGAAATTAATGGTGCTATATAAATCAATAAATAATAATAATAATAATAATAATAATAATATTAAAATGTGTATTGGACTTGGCTTAGAGCATAGGACAGACCGACACTTTATAAGCAGGCAGCATCGGGGATTTTTTTCTAGTATTATATATAAATATATATGCAAAATATACTATAATACCTAATAGCTCAATGCTTTGTTCCTGCAAACTGAACTTTTAATTTTTTTTTTTTTTCCGACGGCCTTTTTGTAATATTAGGAGTCACATTCCTTTGAATTAATCCCTTAAGTAAAACTTTACATCTAACCTAATTAACAAGAGCTTTGAAAGATTGTATTTGAAATCCCACCCACTGCCTTTACATTGCTGTTCAAGTCCGCAGAATCAACCCATAACTAAGAACCCCAGGGCAATGGTCCCATACATACACCAATGAATTATCATTGGTCAAACTCAGGATAGGTCTTATGCCTGTCCATTTTGTGGATTGGGCTCGCTGAAGGAAAATAATGTGTCAGTGCAGGGATGGGTGGCACACGGATATTATCCATGTGCCGTTTTACCATGTTTGTTTGCATGTAGCCATTATTGTGCCACTGACAATAAGGCACCAGCATACCGTTGGTGTTTCACTGCAAAATGTTGCAAATATTTTAAGCTTTGCTCTCATCATAATTAATGTTAGCGACAATTATTTGATATACAGCAAAATTGGCCTAAAACATTTACTTTTAATAAATACTTAGAAAATACAAACCAAACTAAAACCATAACCAAAAAGATGATAACACCTAAGAAAAAATACTGAAAATGAAAAAACAAACTGCACTATCGTCCTAGAGCCGACAATGATATGCCATTGTGAATTCCATATTTACATACAGTAATACATGTTTATGATATTGTTGATGGTTATACTGGGATCATTTATTATGTATCTTTTGCATAGACAGACAAAATGTTATTTCCTTTCTGTTTACATTTTCTTATTGTTTATATTATTATATATCAGACTCCAGATGGAAATGGGGGGAGGGGGGGGGTACAGCGGTAGCAGTCCCAATCAGGCTCTGGACCCTGGGGGGCCCAAAAGTCTCGTTACATAAAATATACCACTATTCTAAATGGCACTGAGTATGTAGGGACCCCATTGCAAGTTATGCATTGCAACCCAGAAGCTTCAAATGATGCCTCTGGCTGGAATGAAATGACTAGTTACACTAAGCACTTTAGTTCCTATTCAAAGGAATAGAGCCTAATTTTATTTTTTTTTTTTTTTTGAGTACACAGTTTACCATAAATTTTGCAAGCAGCTTTTTTGTAAAATACATGAATTCACCTTGGGCCAATACCTGATGGAGAACATAAAAAATAAAAACATGTCTCGCATTAATCAAATAATTTCCAGCAAAAGATTTATTAAAGCCGGTTTCCAGGCATTAATCCCTTCATAAATAATAGCCAAAGAACTCTGGTGCTTTTTTGCAGTATGTCTTTATTCTGTGATATAGCTAACAACTCAGCTTTATTTATATGAGCATTAACTTTAGATAGATTTATATGCATTCAAATAAACCCTGTAAAAAACTAATGATAAAAGCACTTGAGACACTCTGCATAAGTCGTCTTTCTATGGCGCATTGTCTGGTAGCCATCCGGCTAATGATAAACTGTTTGTAGTATTTTAATATTGCCGCTTTAATATGGAAACTTGAGTAAGAGGTTACAAATAGTCTCCTTGTAAATGTACAACCTTTTTTTTATGACTTATTTGCAGACAATACAGAGCATTAAGAGAGATTTATGCTTGGGGTTGAGCTAAAGGTCAGGAATTACATTTGCTCTGTTCTGCCAGCAGCCTTGGACTGTATACTGCAGATGCAACAGGCCTGGTTTTCATTGGAGATCTGCTTTAAAAGCCTAGCCTTGATGGCCGTGCTAGGAGAAGCTGCAGAAATCCAATCAAGCAACTCTACAGGACAAGATACATGATGAGACAGCCTGCCAGGCTCCTGCTCTAATGTACCAGCAAAAAAGCCGCTTATGCACAGACTCTGTAAACATGCTTTGTTAGCAGAACATTGGCAACTTCGGCAGCAGACGCTGTTATTCATTAGATGTCCAATGAAATAGTACTGTTAGTCTGTAAACACTTTATAATCCTCCATCTAGATTGTAATTACAGTGTCTTGTCTAAATATCCTGTTTTATCAGCAATTACAATTGTTGAATGACAGGCTAATACACCGTTACACTAAAAGCAAGTATAAATATAAATACATTCATATTTTCACTGTCATGTCTGAAGAATAACAAAGCCATGTACTAATTACATCATACCGATGCACTTTAAATAGATTTACTTTGAGGGAGTGTCCGCTTTCAACATTTAAAGCTATTAAAAGTCAAGTAACATTCCAGATAATGTGCTTTTTGTACTGATTTTAAAGGGGTTGTCCAAGATCAAACAAAATTGGAGCAAAAGCAAGCAAGGGTGTAAAACACCAAACTAAGCATCACTTAAAGAGGACCTTTCACCATCTCCACTAACTCCAGTTCTTAGCATATGTTAATAGGCGTTGCACTAGTAATTTAGGCGCAGTTGGAATTTTTTCTCTAATCCCCATCATTCCTGAGCAATCAGTGCTGTTAGTTCTTGTGCCTGATATACTACTTAGGCTCTGTACTGTTAGGTGGTTGGTGTCAGGCAAGAGGTGTGATTCAGAGCTCCAACCAGAGGTGGACAGTGTCAGAGAGCTCAGAATTACACCCCTTACCTGTCTGACAACACCCATCTGACAGTAGAGAGCCTAAAGAGAGAAGAAATAGTAAGTTACACCATCTAAAGCCTGCCCAAACAATTATAAGGTATACTGATAAAAAAGAGGAATAACACCTGTCTAAAAACAATGCAGTTAAATATAGACAATAACTTACAAGAGTTTAACCCCATAAAAATTGCAAAAACCCTCTGTGAAGAATATCGCCTCGCCCAGCCGCCTGGCACCCTGCCTCAAACTTCTTTTTCAATCAAATTTTTAACCTTCCCCCACTCACACACTGTGAGTAGACCGGGTCATAGGATAAAATGAAATGAACGATATAAATTTTATATGTTTAATAACCCAAGTGGGTCGGTATGGATTAATAGCATATACAGAAATATACAATATTAATATGATCAAGCATAAACATACAAGCAAAAGGGCAATGATACAATACACAAAAATAAACAGGGGAATTAAAAGATAGAGAAAATACCGGCATAGGCTCGTAGTCCGTTTCTCTAGGCCACAGCAGAGTTTTGGGCCTAGGGCGCAAGCTTAAGCAAGTTGCATAAAACAATCCTTCTACATGCTGTCCAGAACTAGGCCCTCAAAGCATTCCTCAGTAGGGCAGGCCCTCTCATCTTCTCCCAGATCAGAGCTCCTTACTGCCTCTTTGCTGAATGACCCCAGAATCCAGGTCTGCCCACAGCATATGGCTAGTGCTCCACCCACCCCTTGCTCCCAGGCAGCCCCCTTCTCCCACCTTTGCAGAACCCTTGGAGAGAAGGGTGAAGTTAAGGCTTGCTATCCCCCATCCCATCTGGCCAGGGATAATAAAAGTGCCTGGCTATAGCAAGCCATCTCCAATGAACACACATAAAACCAGTGAAGCGTATCGTCCAGCAATGTGGACTCAACTAAAGCACCGCATTCCAAGTGGGGGAAGGACTGACCTAAGCAAGTAAAACACACTTCCAAGAAAGATATAAAACTGAGGGTCGGTTCATCACACCTCCCCCTTTTAGAGCGTGTCGGGAGGAAGGACAATCCTAAGATCGCCTTCCGCGGACACCTTGGCGGCCTCACCCCGCCAGGACCTGCGCTGGTCCCTGACCATACTCCTGGCGTACTGATACCCTCTTCCTCTCCTGTCTGAATGGAGACTCTTCTAAGGTTCAGGCTCGGAATTAAGTAGACCTGACTACCTCCTGCTTGCTCTGGGTCCCTCCCCCGAGTGCTGGCGTCCCTCAGACCCACACTCACAACCCCAGGCCCTTGTGGTACCGGTGCTGAGACCCCATCCCGGCAGTCTCCGCCCACCTGGCAACCCCCGGCCTGCACTGGGACCTCGTTCTGAGTGCTGGCATCCCGCAGATCCACACTCGCAACCCCAGGCCCTTGTGGTACCGGTGCTGAGACCCCATCCCGGCAGTCTCCGCCCACCTGGCTACCCCCGGCCTGCACTGGGACCTCGTGCTGAGTGCTGGCATCCCGCAGATCCACACTCGCAACCCCAGGCCCTTGTGGTACCGGTGCTGAGACCCCATCCCGGCAGTCTCCACCCACCTGGCTACCCCCGGCCTGCACTGGGACCTCGTGCTGAGTGCTGGCATCCCGCAGATCCACACTCGCAACACCAGGCCCTTGTGATACCAGTTTAGAGACCCCTTCCCGGCAGTCTCTCAGGGTCTCTCCCACACTAGCCGCTAGTTGAGAGAGTTCTAGGAGATTCTGCACCTCCCCCTTTGCTTCCAAACCTAGGGGCACCTCTGGTTCTGGCACAGGTATGTTTGGACCCTGTCCTCCCTCCCAGACGCCTTGCCCCTTTGGGCCTACACCCTGTTCCTCCTGTACTTGGGTGGGTGATGGTGATACCTTGGGCAAATGACTAAGATTATGCTTCCCCAAACCATCCCTCCACAATACATTGACAAGTAATACATTTGACACACCCCCTTCTTGGGTCCCACCTCCAGCACCCCATGCCGTCTGCACTTGGGCCATGGGCACGACTGGCACACCTTGGATGGCTGTTTCTCCTTCCCAGGACTCTTTCACAAGAGTTAGGGGCCCACGTACACGTCTCCCATACAAGAGCTCAAAGGGGGAGAACCCCGTTGAGGCTTGAGGCACCTCTCGGTAAGCGAACAGCAGGTGCGGGAGATAAGGCTCCCAGTCGCGCCCGTGGGACTCGACTAACATCCTGAGCATCTGCTCCAGGGTGCCATTGAACCGTTCACACAGGCCATTGGTCTGTGGGTGATACGGGCTGGACACCAGATGTTGCACCTCTGTTACCTTACACAGGCCTTGCATCAAGGCAGACATGAACTGGGTACCTTGGTCTGTGAGCATCTCTCTGGGAAATCCAACACGGGAGAAGATGCCTACCAGAGCCTTGGCCACTACATCAGCCCGGGTGGAAGACAGAGCGACAGCTTCCGGGTACCTAGTAGCGTAGTCTACTACCGTTAATATGAAACGTTTCCCGGTGTGGCTGGGAATGGACAGGGGTCCAATGAGATCCACAGCCACCCGCTGGAAAGGTTCGGTTATGATGGGCATAGGTATCATTGGTGCTTTGGAGCCTTGCCCCGCCTTGCCCATCCTCTGACAAGTGTCACATGAACGGCAGTATTTAGCTACATCTGTCCCCATCTTAGGCCAGTAGAATAAGTGGCTGAGGCGAGCCTTGGTCTTAGCGATCCCCAGGTGGCCTGCCAGTGGAATATCATGAGCAATCCGCAACAACTCCACCCGGTAGGGTTGGGGTATCACCAAATGTTTCTCCCTGAGCCGACTTTCTTTTCCCTTTGTGGGGATCGTTTCCCGGTACCTCCCTTGCTCCCAGTACACGCGGTCCTTGTCCGACTCCAAGGGAGGTTGATCAGCACGCTCCTTCAATGCGTCCAGACTGCGGTCAGCTTGGACAGCGTCCCTGAACTCTTGACTGGAACCAGACAGAAGAGATGTGCATGTCACATACCCGCCGGACTCCTCTGGCTCCAGTGTGGGGAGGCTAGTCATGGCGGTCTCAGTGCCATCTCCGGGTGACAGAGGGAACAGCTCAGGGGTCAGAGCGCCTTCCACCCCTCTCGCACTCTGGCTGCGGGTTACCACCGCAACACCAGCAGTCCGTTCCTCATCCGGATCGGCCCTGAGATCCCCGTGACCCACCTGACCACCTGGCACATTGTCCTCAGTTGGGGTTGACCCCAGCATCTCAGAAGAGCTACCCTGTAAACCTGCAAGGCAAGAATTAGCAATTACATTGACATTGCATTCATTCATTGATTCACAGTGAACTGCATGGGTGAATGGCTGAGCCAGGGTCACACTGAGGGGGCTCTCATCACCCGCAGATGTGGGCGGGGCTACAGCCAGGTCAGCATTCCACAATGTCTCATTCACATGCTCACTGATTACTTTAGCTGGACACACAGCAAGGGGAGACAAAAGGCTAACCCCTCCCTCTGCCTGTGTGACAGGCTTCAACACCTCATTAAAATCATCCTTCAGTACAGACATTTTGTCACAGCAAGGTGGCGCTGCTCCCACCCCATATTGGGACACCAAGGGCCCCAAATCTCTTCCCAATAGTACATTGGCAGGCAGATCAGACACTAGCCCCACATCACGCATCCCTTTTCCCGCACCCCAGTCCAAGTGGACGCAAGCCATGGGCACAGTTACGCGTTCTTGTCCAATACCCTTCAGGGTCAGAGTTTTTCCAGGGATAATACTGTCCGCAGGGACCAAGTCAGGTTGCACCAGAGTAATCTGCGCCCCAGTGTCCCGAAATCCCATGACCACTTTACCCCCCACAATGACCTGTTGACTGTTGGCATCGGATTGCAACCCCTCCCTCCCCACCAAGTATACATATGAGCCAGCTGCCGTGGCTGGGGAAACAGGGGGGTTCTTAGAGCGGTTGGGGCACTCCGCCTTGAAATGCCCTGGCTGGTTACAAGCATGACACCGCCGGGCCTCTCCTTGGGACTTGGAGGGGGTCCCCGGGGCGTCCAGAGTTCTTGGGACAGGGGAAGTAGAGGGGGCACCCGGGACAGAGTCTGTCTTACCCCACTTGGAGACCGCAGGCTGTGGTGAACTCCAACTTTGCCCCTCCTTCCCGCTTGGGGGTCTCTGCAGTGTGGCTCCTCTCTTGATCCCTTGCTCCCTGGTGGACACATAGTCGTCAGCAATCTCTGCAGCCTTGTCTGCTGTTTTGGGTTTCCAGTCACACACGAACTGGCGGACCTCCAGAGGGCACACCTGGAGAAATTGTTCCTTTATCATAAGATCCCCAATTCCCTCAAACGTGGTGACAGTAAGTCCTTTGATCCACTGCCAGAATGTAACCTGTAAGTGGTGCAGAACATCCGCATAGCTCTCTGTGGGACCCCGCTGGATATTCCGTAACTTTTTGCGGTACACCTCCGGCGTGAGCCGGTATCTCCGGATCAGCGCCGCTTTGATGGTCTCATAGTCCGCGTCCACTGGTAAGCTCGTGGAAACATCCAGGCCTTTTCCCTTCAGCCGGGGAGACAGGTAACGGGCCCATTCTGCCTGGGGAATATGATGCTGCTTACACACCCTCTCAAATCCCCGCAAGAACGAGTCCAAGTCCCCGTTATCTTCCAAGATTGGAAAGTCCTCGGATCGGATCTTTAGTGCTCGGGCTCCTGGAGTTGGTGCAGGGGAAGGTTGCGCCTGCTGGCAAAGTTCCAGCTTTTTTAGCTCAAGCTGATGCTCCAACTCCGCCCGACGCTCTGCAGCAGCGGCCTCTCTCTCCGCCCGGCGCTCTGCAGCTTCTCTCTCCGCCCGACGCTCTGCAGCAGCGGCCTCTCTCTCCGCCCGGCGCTCTGCAGCTTCTTGGTACTGGTGAATCACCTGCAGACGGGCGCTATAGTCACTGGCGTCTATCTGCTGTAAGGCCATTTGCAAGTATAAGTCCGTTACCCCCACAGAACTGGGGTTACTGGTCCCTCCAGGCACAGTTACCTCTGGGGTCCGGGCACCTGCGGAACCATCTGGCATGGTGATGTTGTCTGGTGCCAGCCTCTCAGGACCTTGCTCCGCCTCCTGCATGGCTATGGTAGCTTCCATATCTGCCATCTCCTGGAGTTCAGCAGCAAACAAGTCCTGCAGACGTTTGGTTATGCTTCTGGTCCCACCAGCCATCCACTGGAAGCCGTTGCCAAATAAAAGATAGGACAGAAAAAAGAAGAAGGGAGGGAACAGTACTGTACCAAACTTTCACCGTATTTTAAGCTTGATCTCATACCGCGCTCGTTCCATAGGATTGCTGCAATCCCCAGTGTCTGCGTGATACCACACCCACACACTGTTACCCTAATATCCCACCACGCTGCCACCACTGTGAAGAATATCGCCTCGCCCAGCCGCCTGGCACGCCTGCGATCAAACTTCTTTCTTAACCTCCCACTCACACACTGTGAGTAGACCGGGTCATAGGATAAAATGAAATGAGCGATATAAATTTTATATGTTTAATAACCCAAGTGGGTCGGTATGGATTAATAGCATATACAGAAATATACAATATTAATATGATCAAGCATAAACATACAAGCAAAAGGGCAATGATACAATACACAAAAATAAACAGGGGAATTAAAAGATAGAGAAAATACCGGCATAGGCTCGTAGTCCGTTTCTCTAGGCCACAGCAGAGTTTTGGGCCTAGGGCGCAAGCTTAAGCAAGTTGCATAAAACAATCCTTCTACATGCTGTCCAGAACTAGGCCCTCAAAGCATTCCTCAGTAGGGCAGGCCCTCTCATCTTCTCCCAGATCAGAGCTCCTTACTGCCTCTTTGCTGAATGACCCCAGAATCCAGGTCTGCCCACAGCATATGGCTAGTGCTCCACCCACCCCTTGCTCCCAGGCAGCCCCCCTTCTCCCACCTTTGCAGAACCCTCGGAGAGAAGGGTGAAGTTAAGGCTTGCTATCCCCCATCCCATCTGGCCAGGGATAATAAAAGTGCCTGGCTATAGCAAGCCATCTCCAATGAACACACATAAAACCAGTGAAGCGTATCGTCCAGCAATGTGGACTCAACTAAAGCACCGCATTCCAAGTGGGGGAAGGACTGACCTAAGCAAGTAAAACACACTTCCAAGAAAGATATAAAACTGAGGGTCGGTTCATCACACCCTCCCAAAAATGTCACTTTTTTATTGCAGATTTTCCTTTCATCAAGAGAATGCCAAGAGTGTGCAAAGCAGTAATCAAAGCAAAAGGTGGCTACTTTGAAGAACCTAGAATATAAGACATATTTTCAGTTGTTTCACACTTTTTTGTTAAGTATATAATTCCACATGTGTTAATTCATAGTTTTGATGCCTTCAGTGTGAATCTACAATTTTTATACTCATGAAAATACAGAAAACTCTTGGAATGAGAAGGTGTGTCCAAACTTTTGGTATGTACTGTATACTTTATTAATAAATTGTGGCTCCTTTCTGGAAATCCTGCATGTCTTTATTCTTTCCCTCCTTTCTGCTACCATGTTAGCAGATTACAGTGATAAACACCATACCTCTGTTATGTATGTCTTCTTTGTAGATTTAGTACAAAACAACTTTGAAGTGTTATGCAAATGAGGCAGTTAGGCTTCAGTCCTGGGAGCACTGCTCTTGCTGCTTATGCAGAATGGGTGAAGTCATAACAGTGGGAGGATCAGCTCCCACAGAATGAGGTAGCACAAGCATCAAAAGCAGAATTCCAGGAACTGGAACCATCTCCAGTGCACCAAATACCTAATTTGCATAAGAGTTCACAGTTATTTTTCTGCAAATGTACAAAAGTGACATACATAACAAAGGTATGTTGTTTATCATTGTAATGTGCTCTTTAACATGCTACATCTATAGGGGTTCAATATTTCTGAATGTACTACATCTAATATAAATATAGAAATACCCATACAAAAATATTTCATTCGGATAAAAGCTTGCAATACATTTATGTTTCTTCATTGCTGTCACATATTGAAATACAGTTTGTTTAATCTTTTCACCTGGTTCCCAATTTGGGAATCTCAGATCATTATACTCTGAGGTCTGAAAAGATCCCAGAGTATAATAATAGTTCATGGGTGGGCCACTATGGGGCATAATAGAGTGTGCAGGGACCACTGTGGAGCATAATAGAGTGTGCAGGAGCCACTGTGGAGAATAATAGAGTGTGCAGGGGCCACTGTGGAGCATAATAGAGTATGCAGGGGCCACTGTGGAGCACAATAGAGTGTGCAGGGGCAGCTGTGAGGCATAATAGAGTGTGCAACGGCTGATGAGAGGTATAATACTGCGTGCAGGGACCGCTGTGGGGCATAATAGAGTCTGCAGGGGCTGCTGTGGGGCATAATACCGCATGCAGGGGCCACTGTGGACCATAATACCACGTGCAGGGGCCGCTGTAGGCCATAATACCGTGTGCAGGGGCCACTGTGGAACAATATAGTGTGTGTGTAAATGGGGCGTTATACCATGTGGGGGACAGGAAAGGGGGTGCTATGCTGTGGGAGACCAGTCTTTGCTAGTTATGCCCCTTATAAGGGGTTGCTAGGAAGGGGCATATTATATAAGGGGGCTTTATGAACTTCAGAAGTGTTTTATATATATATATATATATATATAAATATATATATGGGCGTTATTAATACAAGGGGGGTTATTTATATAAGGGGCCATTAGGGAGCATTATACAGTCATATGAAAAAGTTTGGGCACCCCTATTAATCTTAATCATTTTTAGTTCTAAATATTTGGGTGTTTGCAACAGCCATTTCAATTTGATATATCTAATAACTGATGGACACAGTAATATTTCAGGATTGAATGAGGTTTATTGTACTAACAGAAAATGTGCAATATGCATTAAACCAAAATTTGACCGATGCAAAATTTGGGTACCCTTATCATTTTATTGATTTGAATACTCCTAACTACTTTTTACTGACTTCTGAGCCAAAATTGGTTTTGTAACCTCACTGAGCTTTGAACTTCATAGCCAGGTGTATCCAATCATGAGAAAGGTATTTAAGGTGGCCAATTGCAAGTTGTTCTCCTATTTGAATCTCCTCTGAAGAGTGGCATCATGGGCTCCTCAAAACAGCTCTCAAATGATCTGAAAACAAAGATTGTTCAACATAGTTGTTCAGGGGAAGGATACAAAAGTTGTCTCAGAGATTTAACCTGTCAGTTTCCACTGTGAGGAACATAGTAAGAAAATGGAAGGCCACAGGGTCAGTTCTTGTTAAGCCCAGAAGTGGCAGGCCAAGAAAAATATCAGAAAGGCAGAGAAGAGAATGGTGAGAACAGTCAAGGACAATCCACAGACCACCTCCAAAGAGCTGCAGCATCATCTTGCTGCAGATGGTGTCACTGTGCATCGGTCAACAATACAGCACACTTTCCACAAGGAGAGCTGTATGGGAGAGTGATGCGAAGGCCGTTTCTGAAAGCACGCCACAAACCTGAGGTATGCAAAAGCACATTTGGACAAGCCAGCTTCATTTTGGAAGAAGGTCCTGTGGACTGATGAAACAAAGATTGAGTTGTTTGGTCATACAAAAGGCGTTATGCATGGCGTCAAAAACACAGCATTCCTAGAAAAACACTTGCTACCCACTGTAAAATTTGGTGGAGGTTCCATCATGCTTTGGGGCTGTGTGGCCAATGCCGGCACCGGGAATCTTGTTGTTGGGGTCGCATGGATTCAACTCAGTATCAGCAGATTCTTGAGAATAATGTACAAGAATCAGTGACGAATTTGAAGTTACGCCGGGGATGGATATTTCAGCAAGACAATGATCCAAAACACAGCTCCAAATCTACTCAGGCATTCATGCAGAGGAACAATTACAATGTTCTGGAATGGCCATCCCAGTCCCCAGACCTGAATATCATTGATCATCTGTGGGATAATTTGAAGCGGGCTGTCCATGCTCGGCGACCATCAAACTTAACTGAACTGGAATTGTTTTGTAAAGAGGAATGGTCAAAAATACCTTCATCCAGGATCCAGGAACTGATTAAAAGCTACAGGAAGCGACTAGAGGCTGTTATTTTTGCAAAAGGAGGATCTACTAAATATTAATGTCACTATTCTGTTGAGGTGCCCATACTTTTGCACCGGTCAAATTTTGGTTTAATGCGTATTGCACATTTTCTGTTAGTACAATAAACCTCATTTCAATCCTGAAATATTACTGTGTCCATCAGTTATTAGATATATCAAATTGAAATGGCTGTTGCAAACACCCAAATATTTAGAACTAAAAATGATTAAGATTAATAGGGGTGCCCAAACTTTTTCATATGACTGTATATATAAGGGGGTGGTCATTTATAAAAGTGTTCATTAGGGGACATCAATTATATAAGGGGTCATTAGGGGACATTATGAATAGAAGGGGGCATTATTTATATAAAGAGTCATTAGGGGAGCAGTATTTATGTCAGGGGGAGTCAGGGTTATAATATAAGGGGGGCAATTAATTAAAGGGCTTGTCCAGGATAACCACTTTTTTAATATGAGATCAGGGAAAGTGATAAAAAAAAAAACTCTACTCACCTGTCCCTTGTGCTCCCATGTCTTCCACCGCAGTCTGGTTCTGCTGCTCCGGTGTTTTCTTCTGGCAGAAGTCTCCACCGCACATGACCGCTGAGGTCGCTGACATGGGATGTCACAGTGCTGTGGGGAAGAAAATACCAGAGCAGCTGGACTGGAACGTGCTGGAAGAAACCGGAGAACCTTCCCCAGTCTCATATTAAAAAAATGTTTATCCTGGACAACCCCTTTAAGGTGGCACTTGGGCTTTAATAAAGGGATTTTTCAGCTCATTTTTATTGATGATCTATCCTTAGGGCAGAATATTAATAAGAGAATAAGAGATCAGTAGACCCCCCGGATTAGCAGTTTGAAGGGGCTATGGCTCCTGTTTATATTTCACGCTGTCTGTTTATAGTAAACGTGTGATGTAATTCCAGCCTTGTCACATAGACATGTATAGGACGAGGCTGTGGTTACATTACATGGCCGCTATGAGATGGGAGAATTATTCATTATGGGGGGTTATATCATATATTTTATAACTGGGGTAGTAGCAGGATGTGGGCTTTGAGTAGGTGGGGACAATGTAGGTCAGGTGCCTGGAAAAGTGAGGAGCCAAAGATGTCTGTGTTGCAAATTTTACAGAGACAAGTCAAAGCTGGAAGAAGTGGTCATGGCGGTCCAAAGGGAAGAGAAGGGAAATGTGACCGATTAGTCCGAGACGTCACCTGTAAGTCACAAATTGATACTGCACTATATTCACCTAAATGATAGAGGACAAATACCTGATTGATGGGGGTCTGTCTGTTGAGACCCCCACTGGGCCTGAGAATTGTTCCCCCCTCCCCCACTGTCTGAACATAGGCATGTTGCTTGGTGGATGGACGAACCCACGCTGTCATTCACTCCAATGGGAGTGCCAAAGAACAGTATTCAACTATCTGCGGTGCTCCTACTTTAGAGAATGGGGACAATGTGGGCTCGTCCATCCACCAAGCAGAAGATGTGTGAAGTTATTGTCATTGTTAATGCCGTGTTGTTGATCTCTGATACTGAAGAAATACTGGAAGAAAAATTCTTAAAAACTGTTTTATAACTTTGTGTATTGTGTATGTTTATTGTGCGACGATAGCTGCGTGTGAAGCTAATAAACTCAATTTATTTATTTATTTATTTATTTTTTTTGGGGGGGCGTCTTTCTATAGTCCGCCTCAGGCAGCAAAGAGGCTAGGTTCACCACTGCATTTCCTACAACTTCATACAGTACAAATCAAAATGTTTGACTGCTATATTTGTGACTATATTGTTATTCATAAGATCACAACGTTGACAGTAATCTGCTTTATCAGTTTTCAGTGTGACTTTCTATCCCAAGCCCATGTGCCAATATATAAATCTTGATCAGCCTGCACATGTCCTTCACCTTATGTGCTGCGATTGTTCCTTGGAATTGTGCACTCTGACAAAATCTAATGACAAAATAGATATTGTATGTATACAGAAATAAAAAAAAGTATCAACTATAAGAGCCATATGCAAACAGATGAGGGAGAGAACTACTCACTCTAGAAAATACATTAAAATGATTTCCATCTGCTCAAATAATCAAAGTTATCTGTACATTCCATTCTAGTAAAGTAATGGATTGTTAGAAAAGGAATGCTAATATCACCACCACAACACATTGCTGATTTTCACCAATAGAACATACATAAACTGCTTCCAGTTAAAGTGATCTTATCCGTCATTTTCTACTTGTGCTGCATCATAGAACAATATAATACAGGACTAAAAATAATAAAGCAATTAGTACTAGCTTCTCATTCATTGCCCCCCGTGAATTATGCTCATCTGACTCAGCAGCAATGTTAGTGGCATTTGTGTTGACTGCACCAAATTCAGTGTTGATGTATCCATGTATACATTTACATACATCTACAAAGCACCGCATACTATGAACTCCTAAAATGCAAACTTTCAGACAACTTTTGATTTCCTGGTAGTATTTGTCATTAATAAATTTTGTAATATACTTTATTAATACATTTTGTCTCCTTTCTGTGAAATCCTGCATATCTTTATTCTTCCCCTTGCTTCTATATTGAGAGCTGTTCCTGACTCTCACTAAGTAACTGTGTATGGATAACAGGCTTGGAGTATGGACTGTGTAACTTGTAGAAAATATGAGGGTAGAGAAAGGTCACTTCAAACCGTTAAATCTCGGGCGTTATAAAACATAAAAACTTGCTTTCGGTGTCATATGAAAGAGGAGATTCTCCATTCTCCGATTCTTTCATATGACACAGTCAGGATTAGGATAGTTATATGCAGCTGCATAATATATATAATATAAATCTCCTAATCCCAGTCGAGGTCCTACACCTGGACCCTGTCCCAATCGTTTATTTTGGTGACCTGAAGACCTGGAGCTCAATACACTATTGTTCCCTTGAATGGGAACAGAGCTGCTATTAATCTAGTATATGGTTTCCATTGGGCAAAACAGCTGAACGGCACTGGACCCCGACCAATATGAAACTGATATCAATATCAATATCACTATCAATTATCATCAGGTCCTGGATAACACCTATAAAAGGTACTTGAGTTTTCAGTAAAAGTTGAACTAGAATCTTGCTGGGCAGTCTATTCTATGACTGTATAAGCCTTCATACAAGGTGTCTTATCAGTTTTTTCTGCTACTAATTACCATTATGGCTGCAGAACATTTTACATTTGTCTCTGAGACAGGGGGCATATACACTAACGAGAAATCTGCCCCCCTCTCCTATCCATTACTATTTCTACTGATTTTACATGAAATTCTGCCAGGAGTAACTGTAAAATAGGAAACAAATAGCTTCAAAAAGCCCTAGAGAAAATGATGTAGGAGCAGCCTGTAATAGTTACATAAGTAAACTTTTTTTTACATTGCAAGCTCTGAGATGAGCAGAATGTTCAGCCTAGTTCACAGAGTAAGGTGTTTGCAGATGAAAAACAAACCATCAACCCTCAATTCACTGTGTGAAGACATAACAGTCCTTCCACTCACTTTGAAGCTGTTTTTAAGGGATTTTCCCATCTCCCTGTCTTAGTAGCTTTGGCTGCTGTCTCTTCTTCTCACTTCCTGTATTCTTCAGCAAGATGGTGGGAGGGCTTTGTTTGATGAACAGGAAACTATGAAGTATCTCAATAGATATAGACATTGCCTTTACCATGAGAGATTATTCATTATGATTACTAGAAATCTAATATAGATGCAGATCAAATAAATGTATTCTACATTACACAGGGTTGGAGAGAAAAGCAAACTTACAGGCTGCAGTGGAGAGAACGGACTCAGTGTTATCTTTGTGTTTACACAGAGAAATAATACACACTGTCTGAGCCTTTATCAACAAACTGCAATTAGCTGAACTGTTTGTTCTACAGGCAGAGCTTTAAATAACAGAGAGAGGACTCAGCCCCCCAAAAGAGCAGTGACTCTTCCTCTGTCCTGTGTTATAAGATAGCTGGGCACCAAGGAACGATGTGTAAACAATGGGAGGAATAATCTAACATAGCAGGCAAGTGAGGCAGCATTGCTAAAGCAATGTATTTAGGAAAACTCTTGAATTTACATAAGCTAGCAATATAGATAGGCTCCTTCAGATGGGAATACTCCTTTAAGCCGAATGTATCTATGGACAGGACTTCCCTAGTAACAGTGAGTGAACAGAAAATTAGCTAAAAGAGAGACACCTAATGGCAGGAACTTTAGAGAGCTTTTTTCAGGCCAAAAAAATTAACAATTTTTAGATAAAGTGAATTTAATTTTTGTCCAGAATCACAAGCTCTGTTAAATGAGACTAAGTTGTCTTAAAAGTTAGTGACCATTTAAGCTGAAGGTTATCAGAATATAATGGTACAAATTTAGTACGTCTTGTACTGTCCTGATGACAGAAAATAAATGCACCAAAATTTGTGCCACTTTGTCTGGATGAATATACTTCTAAGTATACTTTTGTATTATATCAGTATAGATACTCCAATGTAGTCAGCGTGATTTTTTTTTTTAAAGCCTCTAAATGTGAACAATACCTTGACAAGAAACCAAAATCTTGACAGACATGCTGAACTAAAAGGCAAAGTATACTAGAAAATTGTATAACATTTAATTTCATTATACATTGCTGGAAAATATCTCTAAGGATAAGTTCATACTAAGCGTTTTGCAGACGTATTTTTGAGGCGGAATCCGTTTTCTTCTGTCTCCCATTCATTTCAATGGGTTTTGCTAGTTGGTATCTCCTGAAGATAAGTCATGATGCTTCTTTTTCCTCTAGCTGATTTTTCTGCTACTGATTCTCATTGAAATGAATGGTAGCGTAAAATCAAAGATGACTTCCCTCATTATATATATCTCTATAACTCATAAAAGGAGTCTGTCAGCATGAAATCCATAACAAATCTAAACACGGGACCTGTACACTCTCCAAATATGCCTTTGATATGCATCAATACAGCCTGATGATGTCTGTAATGCGCTTGTCAGAAGCGATAAGACTGGTGGCAGAGAACTGTCAATTAAAACACGGGGCTAGAGATGGTCAGCTGTTACGGGAGGTAATACTCGGTGAGAGCGAAATCCAGGGAGGATAAGCAATTCCTCCAAAGCACTTTTCACCTAATTTTCATAAGAATGAAGAGATGATGAAAATGGAGCTGCATTGATGCATAAGAGAGTCATGTTTAGAAAGTATATAAACAGCACTAAAAAGAACTGTATTTCGCTTTATTACTTATTTCATGCTGACAGACACTTTCTCTTCACATCCTCAGATAAAGGCACATGTACCAATGAAGAAATTAACAAAAAAAAAAACTACAAACAAGGAAAAACTGACACAAGAACTTGGAAATTGAACATACCATTAGGTAATAGCTCAGTACTAAGATACATTTTAGAGTTGATAGAGAAAGATCTGAGAATACATACCGACAAAAAAAGTCCTTAAAAAATATATTATTTTATAAAGTTAAACGACTACAAACCCACTGCAACTATGTCACAAAAGAATTAGGCCCTATTGACATAACAATTGTGGAGCATATCACAAGTATGTGTGCACTTATCAAAAGTATCCAAGCATACAGTATTGTTTGATCCACCTAAGGATTGTCCCTTTACATCTGGATTCTGTTTATATACATTATACCAAACTATAACCAGTTAGAGTATGTTCACACAGTGGAATCTGGTGCTGCTTTCGATGTAGATTTCACCTCAAAGTCCAAGCCAAATTCCATCCTGAACCTAACATTGTTTTCAAAGGGAGTCAGAGACTGAAGCAGGACGCTGAAAAAAATTAGAGCTCTACTCAATCTTACTGTAGATTCTGTGGTTGATTCAGTAGAAGAGTCTGCGGTACAGGCCAGTTCTCTGACTAGGCCCATTCATCTGAGCCTAATCTGCAAGTGAAAGTCATGGTAGGGGCAGAAAGCAAAGAGGATTTTGAGGCAGAAGTCCGTCTTCACTTTAAATTCCTCTTCGTCCGTCCCCGAATCCACTTGAAAAATGTTCAGAGAAAAGTCCTGCAAGCAGGACTTCTCTCTACATTTTTCGGGCAGAAACCCTGCAGATCCATTATATTCTATGGGGTCTGTGGGTTTCCATGGGTAACCGCTTTGTAAGTGGTTTGGGTTTCTGTTTTTCGGGTCATCAAGCAGATTCAAAGAACGGAAACTCTGGTGCAAGTGTGAAGCTAGAGTCAGACAAGCAAAGAAGACACTACAGCTTCAGAGGCAGCCCATCCCCCAAACTAGGAATATCTTGCTTGCCAGAAAGCACAGAAGTGGAAGAGTGAAGAAATCAGGCAATACCTTTTAGAGGCTAACTGAGTATATTTGATAGTAAGCTTTTGAAAGTCTAGCTCTCTTCTTTAGACATACAAGAAACTGAAAATTTACACACAAGACCTGGATCTTCAAAGGATCTTAGACTCTTTAAAAATAACAAAATGCAATATAAGTAGAGAAGTTATTTACAACAGGTCAGGAAATAAATAATCTGGATACTTGTGGAGCATGACGGAGGGATCAGTAGTTCTTGCTGTTATCTGTTTGCTATCAGGAGGTGATTTGTGATCCTCACAGTTCATACATAGTGTGACATGAAACTGGCATGAATATTAAGTCCAAATTGCAGAGTTTGAAATTTTTGCATTAACTTATATTCCCATTCCATTCTCTCCTTCTGCATCTTAAAATGTCCCATTAAAACCACAACCCGCAAATCTTCAATAGAGTGGTCTTCTCTGGAGAAATATGCGGCCACTGGGAGATCTGTTCTGTTGTTATTAATGGTGAATCTGTGTGAGTTCATGCACTGACTGAGTCTCTGCCCTGTTTCCCCCACATAGAGGCCTGTGGTGGGACATTGCACACACATTATGAGATACACCACATTGGAAGACCTGCAGGAAAATGTTCCCCTAATTAAGCGAGACAGAGTATGTGTATCACAAAAAGGCTGTTCAGTAGAAACTGCAGGAAGTGTTATTCTAATGTTATTTACTTTAATATCCTGATATATACACTTTTTTAAGAAATATGTGTAAATTGAAAAATGATAACAATAATGGGCAGGATTTAACAATGCATAATATTGTTCGTAGGAGTATTACTTTAATTTCACTAGAGATTATTTGAAGGTTTTTCCAGAAGTTTTTGTTGATTATATTCTAATACCACTAGGTTTCCTTAGGTTCAGAAACAGTATAGCTGTTGACAGCATCTTAAGATCATGCTGAGACTTCCTGCTGCGAGAGAGGCAGATAGCACTACGCTATTCACCTCTTATAGTTTCTGGCAAGACTTCACTGAAATATTATTACTAGTCAATAAAAAAGAATGCATTGCATAGGGACTAGAGTAGTTTATATAATTAGTCAAACTCTGTCCCGCAGTCAAGAAACAAATCTAAGGTTTAATCTCTTTAAGTCTTGTGTGATATATAGTGGAGTGTAAATATACAGCATCTTTTAAACACTATAGACAAACTACTTGGATTTTAAAACCATTATTGCATAAAAAAAAATCACAGAATGTATGCATAAATTCCAGTATTCACTGCTCAGCAGTCTTCTACCTACAGTATCTATTCTGACAAAGAGGATGAGATGTGCTAACAACAATGATTAGAGTGAAGTACCTGCTTGTTACGACAGCCTGCAAATAGTAGTTAGTATTTGTAACATACAGTCTGGAAGATGAAGCATGATAACTTTTAAGGCAAAAAACATTAGGGATCTTCAAGATGAAATGATAGGCTTTAACACTTTAAATACATCACATATGCACTGACCTGTCATTTCTTCAGCAGTGCTTTGAATGCAGTAATGTTAACTAGCAACATCCCAATCCTAGCCTATATGCTATGCTGAAAAGATTGACATTAGGTATATGAAAGCTCACAAAGATTCATATTTGCTCAGTGCTCGTGTCCAGCTACTTCCAGGGTATAAATACCTATTGGCAGCATTTCTTATGTGATGCTGACACTTAGCAATACTGCTACATAGCATCTATTAGTGACAAAGAATGACAAAATAGTCTTCTAAATTAATATTGTATATGTCAGGATTTAAGGATATTTAAAATTTGGTCCCCGTGTGATGGAAATCTAGAGAGGTTTTTAATCTGAAGTTATAAAACCGGTTTGTCTATCACTATACTGCTCCCAGACATACATATGTCAGATCAAATCTTATATGATTAGTAACTCCACTATATGCTCCTTAGGACATGGGGTATGCACAGCCCACCACTGTAGAACATGTCCTCTCGCTTGTGAGTGTCTTCATGGTGCATTGCTGCTCAAAACTGATCCCTGAGAAAGTTGTATCTCAGTGATATGCGTGGTTTCTTGGTTCGTTGTCTTATTTTGACACTGCTGCCGTATTGGGTATATCTTTACGCTCCCTCTTGTATTATTGTTTTTCTTGCTATAGTTTTTCACTCACATGTTTTTTATTCTTGTTTTTTTCTCCATTTCACTTTTTGGATTTATCGCCTTTCCAATAAAAGGGATAGATTATTATGGGTTTTTTATTTGTAGTGCTCTTATTTGCTCTTATTCAGAACTGACACTTGGTTCACATATATCTTTATACTTGTATGAACTGCATCTTGAATTTTTCTTGAGGGGTTTGTCTTATTGTCATTTGGATGGTATCCAGTTAGATACATTTCTACATAATTGAAACTGAATCTCTCAAAAGTCTCATGTAATAGATCTGTCCCTGATATCTCCATTGCAGTCTCCAGCCTTACGATACCTCCTAGGCAGTATGCTTGCTGCCTTGGGGTTTTGTTTCACTCAAACCTTTCCTTCACCCCCCCATATCCAATCACTTGCACGCTCATGTAATCTCCACCTCAAAAACATCTCCAGAATACTCCCTTTTCTTACAACAGATACATTAAAGACACTTATTGTTGCCCTGATTCACTCTCGCCTTGACTACTGTAACTCCTTACTAATCGGTCTTCCCCTTACTAAACTCTCCCCTCTACAGTTTATTCTGAATGCAGCGACCAGGCTCATCTATTAGTCTAGACACTACAGCGATGCCTCCGGTCTGTGCCAGTCACTACATTGGCTGCCTATTCAATACAGAATACAATATAAACTTATCACCCTCATCCACAAGGCTCTCCATAATGCTGCACCTCCCTACTTTTCCTCCTTCATTTCTGTCTATCGCCCAACCCGTCCTCTCCGTTCACTTAAAGACCTATGACTAAAATCCTCTATTATCAGAACCTCCTACGCTCATATACAATGAGTTGCACCACTTCTCTGGAATGCTCTATCCCAGACTATCAGATTAACCCCCAATTTCTACAGCTTCAAGCGTAAACTAAAACCATATCTTTTCAGACAGGCCTATCACAACTGCTAATGTAAATCCTTCCATAGTTAGAATCCCAAAAATGTACCCTCCTCTGTTCACGCTCCCACATTACCTCACAGGATATGATGCCGTATCAGACTAACTTTATATGTCCAGGCACCATCTGCACGTTAAAGAACACGACTGGTGAAGGCTCATACAGCTTTATATATGTGTAATGACAGTAACCTCTATTACAGAATTGTCTGACCATTGTGTAAGCAATGCTACCTCCAATGCCGCCCCTGCTACCTCTTTTGTCACCCCCTCTACCTCATAGTTTGTAAGCTCTTGCGAGCAGGGCCCTCAGTCCCATTGTGTGAATTGACTATTTCTTTGTAATGTATCTTTTTTGTCTGTACTTGAAATCTATATATTTTACAGTGCTGCGGAATATGTTGTTCACCACCATTTGGGGTACGTTGTTCACATCTTACATTATGTCCCTATTTTTAAATGGTTTTAAATTTTCATCTTGTCCTGTCTTGTATTATGATTGTGCAATAAAGACTGATTTCATTTGGACATGCACTAGTACCCTTCTAGTCTTTTTTACTCCAAACCTTTTCTTAGAACTGACTGGTGTCTCTATGGCTATGAGTCTACTCCATTTTGCAACCAGACTACCAAGCTTCCAAGCTTGACACATCTTGCCATGAGTGGATTTTTAGCTGTCCTCCTCACCTACAAACCATTCCATACACAGAGTGTGGTAATAGGCATGTAAATAATAAGCCTTTCACGACCTGGGTAACCTGGATGATGCCTGACATAAGTGGGTCACACCAGGAAGGAGCAACAAACAACTCCTGCGGAGCAACTCACAGGTGCAACCTTGTTTCACTCTAGGGATTTTTGTGCATGATACAGTCTCCAGAAAAGACCAGAATAACTGACTAAACAATGACCTGCACCCATTTGAGATGGCACTTCTCTTACAATACAACACATAATTCAAAGCAAACAATTCATGATGCATAATGCATAATAGTGCAATAGTAGATCGTGCGTGTCAATTATTGGTTTTGCTAAAAGAATAGGATGTCTATCTTGAAAGACATACTGTAATACTGTAGTAACTAGTTCTAGTAACCATAATTTTCATTGCATTAATAATTGCCAACTGCTTCTCCATATAGCAACACTAAGGGATAAGGGGTTGAACTAAATGGACTTGTGTCTTTTTTCAAACTAATAATAATAGTAATAAACATACTATATTAACATTTTCATGTCTATGTTCTAACCTGTTGCCCTTAAGAATACCCCTAAATGTTAATGATATGAAATTATAACATACTATATATTCCATTGTGCTGTTGACAAAAAGATTATAGATCACAGTTTTTGCATTCAGAGATGGCACATTACTGCTTCTGTCTTCATCTTCTATTGTCTGGCTATGGGATAGTCATCATACTGTACTAGTACATTTTCATAGAGCCCTGAATAGCAAACCTTTCTGTTGCCATTTAATGGTAACATATGTTTATAAAAGATTGTTTCTGTTGATTTTCCTGGAAGAAAGAAAATTTTTTTATTTTTTTCTTTTACAAAAACTTTTCTCCTAATATAGAGATGCATGTGGTTCACCCTATCAATTCTGGATTTATCTGCAGCTCAATTTATCTTGACATGAAAACCACTCAAAATCCAATATGTGGCTCAGCTTGCCCACAAAACCAACATCATCATAGAGAAGCATTTCTGATAAAAAGTAGTACAGTTTCTCTGATCTAATCATGTTTCTGTTGTAGCGGTAAAGATTTTTCCTCTAAGCCGTGTCCTTGACTGCATTTCTGCTGGTAATGAGCTACCCTTTATCAATAAGAACACATCTGCATCTCCTGTTATCTCAGCTGCTTCTTGGAAAGAGAACTGCATAGCAGTGACATTGACCTAAACACTTACCTCAACATTTAGAATATACTTTTTTTACTTAACCGATATTGAGATAATGAGAGCTATTTTATTTTCACAATATCTATAAAAGTATATTTATACTACAATGAATTATCTATGTACATTTTTTGGCAGTTTGTCAGTTATTATAAAAGGCTGCTATGGAGCTCACATTATGTGGAGGAACAGCCCAGTCAAACCACTCATGCTACATGTCTCCTTTTCAAGGAACCAGGTGTGAAGTCATAAAGTGCTGGAAACTTCTTTTCCAGGATAACTGGATCGTATGAACCAGCAATGTTAGAGGGCTGGATTTTATCGATGATACCCCTCTGCACCATGTACACTACTATTTCCTGTCTTGTATATACATACAAAACGTTACTTGCTTTATGAAACCTGGAAAAAAAACAAAAAAAAAAGTGTAAAAAAATCAAGATTCTATAGTTTCCCTAATATTTGAGGGAGAAGAAGCACTTTAGTTTGACAAAATAGACAATTCCCAAAGCATTATTTGCTTCATTACATCAGGCAGGGCTTCAAATTAACAGAAATGTTTGCATGTCTAATATAAAATATTAATGTCTCATTTGTACAACAATTTTCAGAAATTAAAACTTTTAGGTTAATTATATACAAAGCCATTTTAATTAAAACAGTTATAAAGGAATTAATCCAGTAGGACAGGTTTGGACTTGTGCCAGTCTTATTGGTTTAATAAGTTCAGACATATTTTTTCTGCCATTGACTTAATGAATGCTAAATATGTCAGGGAAAATAATCACGCTGCCATACAAATAGTCCATCTGCTTATTTGTAAGTCTACATATCATCATATTTTCTGTACAGAGTAGTACAACTGTAGAAAGGGGTTCATATTTAACAGAACAGTCTAAGCAAAGTTGATATAGTGGGGAATATTTATCAATAAAAGATCGACACTTTTCAGTCTACATTTATGACAAAATTTATGGTGCACTGCATTTACGACATACTTCTGAACAGTGTGCGCCAGAAATGAGCGTGGTTTCAAAGTGTCTAATTTACGACACATTTATGAAACAGAAAACCACAGTTATGGTGCAAACAAAAGCAACTTTAAAATGGTGCAGACATTTAGAAACATATTATAATAAGAAACATTATGTGCTATATTTTATGCAGGATCCAAGGGAGAGGTACAGGACACACGGACACAAACAGCATTAAAGAAACAATCCTGCTTTATGCGTGACCTCTATGGCCCTGTTGTAGGCATAATGTAGTGTATTGTTTTTGCCCAGTACAATATCTAGTCATGTTATGCTAAAAACCTTTAACAGTAATAAGATAAAACTTTATTTAATTCCATGTTCGGAACAGCTTATTTAGGAAACCAATAATTACTGAGGTCTCCATATTTTAATAGATTAGCTATCATTTTAATGTTAATTTCTACTAAAATACCATATTCACATTTCCATTAACTGAAATTAAGGAGCCCATCCAAAATAGTGAAGCACAGCCCCAAGCATTCAATAACTCCCATTATGGTTTTGTAGAACTTGCAATTTTAGGAATCTGTGTAATGAATTCTAAGAATCCATCTACAGGCAAATTTATGATTATGTTCAACATGGTTATGTGTTCTCTTTTTAAGTAAACTATGACCATTCTTTGTGCATATTTAAGATATGTACATTAGTATAAAAGTTTAAGTCTGACTGTACACTCTCACTTTATGACCCCTCTGATCTTCTTTATGATACATTTGTTTTCTAAAGTATGTGATTCATATCTTTTTGATAAATATTTAATGAACTCGAAATTACCTTTTCAGCTTAAAGCTAGTGTTATAAAAAAGCAAAAAAAATACACTCTGGAGAAACATTATCTGATAACAGTATTGTTTTCCTTATGTAACGTTCTAGAGCTGCACTCTTTGATAATGTTCTGTACTTTGAGACTCATATTTTATTCCTATAGTGCAAACAATTCCTACTGTTCTGCCAACATGGCTGGAAGCAATGGCGTAGTCATCTGTGTGTATTTAATAAGCACAGGCATATTTACTAAATACCTTTTATTTTAGGGATATAACTAGGATATACCAAAATCTCCCTGAAACAAATTAACTTTTAATGACGTCTTTTTATCTCTGGAGGTTATAAACTCCATATGAAAGCATACTACTGTAACTGGCTGAAAGTATGTTAAAGGAAATCTGTCAGGTCCAAAATGCCCACCAAACCAATAGTCATACCATACCATAGAAGCAGAAACATAGTATTTTAGCCACAAACTGATGAAGCGAGGCAGAAATAATCATCTTTTTCTAGATATGCAAATCAGTCTCCTAGTGGATCAGTGGAGGAACTGGTTTGCCATACTGGCCGACAGATAGTCACCAAAGCTCTATGTCTCCTCTGGAATCACTGCCCAACACTACCCCTTTAGCTATAATTGATATTTTCAGCCACTATCTGTATCATGGCTGTCTGTAGTAGGAAACTTGGGTCCATCCACAATGCACCTGCAGGCTCATTTGCATATCCATAAAAAGATTATTGTCTCTGCATTACTTCATCAGATTGTGACCACAAAGGTATGTTTCTGCTCCCATAAATGGCCCTTACATCACACTATTATTGGTTTGAGAGGCATTTTGAACAGACTTTCTTTAATATGAATAACTTGTCTTACAAATGCTGTGTTATTCCTATAAATATTCAAGCAGCATCAGTCATGTTGCAGAGGTTTGGCCTCAATTGCAATAGGAATAATTTGGATAATATTACACCATCAAATCATAATACTTTTCAAGTAGATCATTGAAATTTGGTAAAGAAATCAATTTGTCACATTAGAGAACTTGAAAATTTACCTCAAATGAGTAGCCCCATTAGGATAACCTGTACCCATGTTCCCTGGTAGGGTTTTTGGAGACCATACAGGCGGTCTTCTGCTCACCTCGTCTATTAGCAAGAACAGAGAATTCTCACCAGCATTCCTCATAGCTGTTCTCATTTCAGATGACCTGAGGCATCCAAGTTTTATTCTTTAATGTTAAATATTCTATGTAGATATGCACACTGCTATATTAGATGGACCAACACAGCTGATCAAATGTTATCATTTCAATAACATTTTAGTGGATTTATATTAGAAATAAAAGGTTTGTTTTTCCTTTCAAATTTATAAATGGATGTCAATGATTCTATAACATTATTACACTAACCAACAACCAGCATAATAAAACGTAACATTTAATCAACAACACATATAAGCCCAATATGCATCAGCTAATTCAGCTTAAGATATACACTGTGTTCCAAATTATTATGCAAAAAGTGTTTAGGAGTGACTATGTAAGAATTTTTTTTGTTTGTCAGTTAAATTCATTGATGGTGATGTGTGTCAGGGCTCTTTATATCACTGAAAGCAATTGCAGACACCTGTGCTAATTAGTTTGGCACATGTGTCCAATTAAAGGCAAGACTACTTAAGAAGGCTGTCCCACATTATTAAGCAGCCTACATTTTCAGCCAAAAATGGGAAAGAAAAAGGATGTGTCGGCTGCTGAGAAGCAACAATTGTGGAGTGTTTAGGTCAAGGCATGACTACAATCAACATTGCCAAGACACTTCATTGTGATCATCGCACAATCAAGAAGTATGTAGCTGATTCACAGCACACACGTGTGCGTGCTGATAAGGGAAAATTGAGGACTCTTTCCAACAGGCAATTACGTCAGGTTAAAAGAGCAGCTTCAAAAATGCCTTGTCATAGCAGCAGACAAGTTTTTGAAGCTGCTGGTGCCTCCAACGTCCCCCCGAACAACAAGATGCAGGGTCCTTCAGAGGTTTGCAGCTGTGCGTAAGCCATCCTGTCGACCTCTTCTATCCACTGCACACAAGCAGAAACGGCTCCAGTGGGCCAAACAATACATGAAGACGGACTTCAAAACTGTTTTGTTCACCGATGAGTGCCGTGCAACGCTCGATGGTCCAGATGGATGGAGTGGAGGATGGCTTGTTGATGGACACCCCATGCAAACACGGCTACGGCGCCAACAAGGAGGAGGTGGAGTAATGTTTTGGGCTGGAATCATGGGGAGAGAGATTGTCGGCCCCTTTAGGATCCCTGAAGGGGTAAAGATGAACTCCATAATGTACGTGGAGTTTCTCAAACAGCACTTCCTGCCATGGTTCAAGAAGAAGAACCATGCATTCCGCAGAAAGATCATTTTCATGCATGATAACGCACCGTCTCATGCTGCAAATAACACATCTGCATCTCTGGCTGCTATGGGCATAAAAGGGGACAAACTTATGGTGTGGCCCCCATGCTCCCCTGACCTCAACCCCATTGAGAACCTCTGGAGCATCATCAAAAGGAGTGTCTATGATGGCGGGAGGCAGTTCACATCTAAGCAACAGCTCTGGGAGGGTATTCTGTCCTCATGCAAAACAACTGAAGCAGAAACCATCCAAAAACTGACAAATTCAATGGTCGAGAGAGTTCAGAAGCTTCTTTCGAACAAGGGGTCCTATTTGCAAATGTAACATCAACTCGAATAAAGTTTTGGCTTGAAAACTGTTTGATTTCAGTTTGTAATAACCTGCTAATGCTTAGAATTTCACAATGACCATTTTTTTGTTCTTAATAAAAATGAAAAGGTTGCAAATTCTGCTGTGCATAATAATTTAAAACATGCATTTTGAGTGTTTATTTTTTTTTTAAATATACTGTTATCATAGGCAGTTTGTTCAAAAACCTTTCAATTATACTCGAATAGTTGATGACTGGAAAATTACAATGACTGCAATTCATATAGGTAATTTTGGAAAATATGAAAAATATTATTTGCATAATAATTTGGAACACAGTGTATGCCCAATACTAATGTTAATAACTCACTTTTAGAAGATGTCTTTCAGATCCTTCCTTTGTCCATGGTAAACAACCAAATACAACTTCCCTTGTTAGACCCTACAGAAGACCCTACGATCCTAATTAGGAATTACTAATTTTGGTTCCCAACTGGTGTCTCCTGCAGAAATACACTTTGCATGTTGGGTGTAAATGTGTTTAGAAAGATGTAATACTGGACATAAACAAAGACACACAATGTCCCAATGAGTTTCCCCCCTCTATAACATCAGAGGTTCGTCAGGGGACCTTTCAACCAGCCCTATAGGAACGGACTCCAGCATCCAAGAACATCTGCATAAATAGTGGGCCTGTGTTCATTATCAGGTGGCTACTTAAGTACTTACTGGCAGATGACCTATGGACAAATCAGATTTCAATATTACCCCCACTAACTGCCACCTAGCTAGTGTGATTGGTCCTCTTTTCGCATTAACCACCCTGAACGATGACACTATAAGAGGCTTTGCATGGTGTTCATTCACTTCCATTGTGCATTCATCCCATACTTCTGGTACATGGTGTTCAACTTAATGAATGTACCTGCACCACAGCATCATTATGTGAATGAGGATTTGCCCTCTTCCTCTGGAGTTCCCCAGATTGGCATGTGTTTGGCACTTAGTGTCCTTAACAACCTACACAATCATGGCTACAAAAAGATAGCATTCCTAGCAACCTATAAAACTGCTCAGTCATAATTACTACAGGCACATGAGCCATGTCCATACTAACTCGCTACAGACTCTAGCCAGGAGGATTAAATTGAGCTATCATTTCATCACATATTCCCTGCAAGTGCTATTCTTTTAAAACACTTTTGACTTCTACACAAAAGGACAAGCTACACACTGCCCACATGAAAACATGGTGGTTGATTTCCTAACTAGCCACAACCCTGTAGGTCTCATAAGTTGATCTAATTGCTGTGAACTAATTGGTTCCTTAATGATCATGATCGAAATGCCTTATTTAGTATTTGTAGCAGGTACCCACTTTCATAAATCTGGATTGTAAATCCCTGGCTTGTTTATAATAATATCCCAATTCAGTACAGTTTCTCAGAATATGGAGATACTGCACTTTGGCTATACCTTTTTTAAGGGTTAGGAGATGATGACTTTCCCATCATAAATGAGTTGGTGTCATTGGTTTCTAAAAGGTAACCATTTTCAAGTCACCTTCAAGGTCCTTCCTAATCAGTTGCCCCAGACAGGATATTTCCTTCATTTGGATTTCCTAGGTAAAATGGAGATCTCTCACATTTCTGTTAAGCTCAGAAAGAAATGTCTTGACGGAGCTTGCACCTCCCTTCCAAAAAACACCTGCCCCAAACAAAATCTGTGAAATTCAACCTACCTAAATACAATGGTTTCCTCCAACTAGCCCAGAAACATGTTAACATAAGTGGGGTTACAAGGGCTCCCAATCACTGTGCTCTTGAGCTGGTGGAAGACCTTATCTTTGAAAAGGAAGTAGTTAGGTGTAAGTATAAGTCTAACAACTCCATCACAAATTGCCGCACCCCTTGTTAGCAAAAAATGCTGAACCGCATGAAGTCAGAATGGGGTAATTGGTACCCATTACTTAGGACTTTTTGCCTTCCTCTAGATCAACACTGTAGGATGATTAGTTGAACTTGATGAATCTGCTTTTTTCAGACTAATTAACTAAGTAACTATATAAGCTTACTGTACTTTATTTTTATAATAAACTCCCATTTCTTGCCACCAATGTCTGGATCCTGTGCTGCACCTTCTACTTATCTGCCATTGTAATGACCATGTGTTGATAGAGGTGACTTCTCACAACAGTTTGTGGGACAGTCTTGGCTGATACTGTACATTCACATGTCATTGATATTGCTGAAAATAAGGCACAACTTATCTGTGTGGTCTTATTGATATCATTCTATCACTATATAAACAGCAGAGGATGCAGACAGTGAAGGATGTTGAATATCATCACTGTAAAGGTGGGAGTATGGCAAATTTTCTAAAAGTACTTTTAGTAGTTTTAAGCTTCAAGCATTGTTCAGTGTAAACTGAGGTGAGTGATCTGTGACACTTTCAATCTTCAATGCTACCTCTACAGTCAGTGGTAAAGAACTGCAACAACACCATAGAACATAATGCTTTTCACTTTAAAATAAACAACTACAAAATAAGCTAAATTGACAAAAGGTTGCTTTTTCAATCTATTGAAAAAGTCAAGTTAACCCTACGCTCCACAGTGTAGTTAATGCATTATTTGTAAGGTTAGACTTTGCTAGATCTGTACCAATATTCTCTATGCAAACGGAATGGAAACCCTCAAATATAGCATCATTTGCAGCTCAACCTTAAAGGCTATAAATATTATTACATTACATATTAATAGATCTATTACATTTTTGTTTCTCCAACTCCTGTGGTCCTACTAAGTAGCAGATTGCAGACTGCGTGAATCACACTTGTATATTATCTTCAATGTAAATAATAAAATAAACCTTGTTTCTTACAATGAATAAGGCAGTAATGTCTTCATAAATATGCAAATATGCAAATTTGGTATTCTGATGTTACTAACATAAAGAGCTAATTTACATATGCTGATTAGTACTATTAAGTTTCTGTGGCACTGAAGCATGTAAATGTAATTTCCCCTTATTCTGATATGATACTACTGATAAAATATATTCTTTAACCTTTGCCCATGATTGTAATTATTAGGCAGCATAATTGGGTAACCGGCCTTCAAATTATTTACCTAAAGATCACTACTTGAGAAGTCTACAAGATTACGCCATCTATTTTACAGACATTTCTATTAGAATACAGTTGCAAATCATTCAAGCTATATTTATAAAGTATGTGGTTGTATTTTTTGTCTTATTTTTTGAACTTCAGTTCCATATCCAGCAGATTTGCAGTTAAAGGTGTAATATTATATGTCACAAACATCCACCTATCAGCCTTGGACAGTTTTGTCTAATGAGAATGTAGTTGATATCGGACTATCCAGTCGGTGATGACAGCATAACACCTTTATCAAGTTGAAAGGTACTGCCCATTAGTTAACTAGTTAACTGGGTTGACATGTTGGCCTCTGGTAACAGACGATCTTTAAAGTCTATCTAGCTACCTTTTATGCCTTTTTATAATATGGAAAATAATGGAATGGTGTTTTAAAGAGGTTCATTAACTTCAAATTATTTGTACTAAAAGGTTATAAACCTATTCACATTACATTGTAGAGGTGATTCTACAGTTCTCAAATATCCCTCCATTGTTATTGATTATAAACAAATGTTTTATTCATATGCAAATGAGGGGAAAAGTGCTTTGCCCATGGAATCTAGAGCTGAGACTGAAGCCCAGACAAGCCCCCAAAGCACTTTTACTTTATTTGCATATGAGTACAACAATTTTCAAGAAAATGGGCCATCAGAGCTGAATAACAGAGGCATATTTGGAAACTCTAGAATTACCACTACAATGTACTGTGACTAGATTTATAACCAGTTTACTGATGACAGACTCCCTTTAATTCATAATCTTGTTTTATTGATTTTTAACACATAATTTTAGTTTCTAAATTAGTATACCTAAAGCAGCCCACAGCAAACTAACAGTATCTACGTTTTACACTCCATTCTACCTATATTAACTGAAGCAGCAATTCTTTCCATTTTCTCAGGCTTTCTCCAAGAAAAATTACAAGACATAAATAGAAGATGAGAAATATTCACCACTGTCATGCAAAATGTTTGTATTTGTTTGCATGCTTAATAACCATTCATGTTTATACAAGAATGGTTTTATATTACATATTTGTGTGTTGCACCTTTTTTAATTAATTAATTAATTAATTAATTACATTATGTTTATATCAAAACCTTCAATGTAGGATATCACACAAATAATTTAATCTTAATTTGTCAATGGTTTTAGACAAAATACTTGTTTCATCTCTGCCGACAGAGACAGACAGTAAAATATAACAAGGCAGTTTATGCAGACCTGGATTGTGTTCTCCAATATGATTAAGAATCTAATAGGATTTAGGACACTATCAAGGCCATTCTTATGTACAGTACCTAACTCAGTGCAAAATCCAGATGCTTTAACCATTCTCATGTAATCAAATTACGGCTGTCTTTGTATGTTTTCCTAGTAAAATACACATGTAAAGATGCATTGATAGTTTTCTGTTCAGTTTTGCAATGCTTTATTGAATGAAATCTTCCATGCATAATCCTATGGTAATTCTAAATTAATTCAATGACGTACCAGGATGGACTATGAATCTGATGTATAGAACAAAAAAGAACAGCGACAAAAAGGTTATTGTGAATGTAGGTTTCAGAAAAGATTACAGCAGGTGTTATAAGTTGCTTAACTATATGAAAGCTAATATTATTCAATATTTTACTATTATATAACTCATTATATAACTCATTATTTGTATAGCTTTTAGTTGCCATTTATAAAGACCAATTTCAAACAAGCATAATAAGGACATACTGTGTATCTTTCCTTGTATTAAAGCCAAACGTGCTGGCCTGATGCAGACCTGTGCTAACAGCAAAGCATCTGTACTATGTTTGTGTGAAATTGATCTTAGACTCTCTTTACACTATTGTTTTGGGTTCTATTTTCAAATGTACTATGATGGTGTCAGATTCATTTTGAAATACTGCAAGTCAAATACAGTAATCCTAATGTCAAGAATGTGAACAAGGCCTGATGAACAAATGCTTTTATATGCACTAGCATTAAAATAAAGTCAAAACATATATCCCATTCAATAGTAGAATCAGCAAAATAATTACCGTATTTTTCGGACTATAAGACGCACTTTTTTCCCCCAAAATTTAGGAGGAAAATGGGGGTGCGTCTTATAGTCTGAATGTGAGTGTTGGGGGGGTGTAAAAGCGGGGTTGCAGCACCGCCCCACTCCTACCGCCGCCGGCTTTCTGCAGCAGTGCTTCCTATAGCGGGGCTTCCTGCAGCGGGAGTAGTGGGGCGATGCTGCGGGCCCTGGGCTTGAAGGAGAGGGTGTCCCGGCGGTGAGAATCCATTCCAGCATCTGCCATGCTATTACTGCAGATGTTGGGTCTGTAAAGATGGCGGCTGCTGTGCTGCAGAGTGGTCAATTACCAGCCTCAATAGTAGTGTACAGAATCTCCCATAGACTGCAATGCAGTTGTAGTGCAGTCTATGGGGCTTCCAATCAAATGACTGCAGGGAGCTAATAAAATAGTAAAAAAAAAAAAAAGTTTAAAAACATATAAAAAAAAATAATAATAAAAAAACTTCTAAATCACCCACTTTCCCTAGAATACATATAAAAGTAGAAAATTACTGTGAAACACATACACATTAGGTATCCCCGTGTCCCTCGTGAACGTCGTAGTGGGAAAAAAAAATGAAAAGTGCCAAACTGCCGTTTATTTCACTGTTTCGCCTCAGATTTGAATAAAAAGTGATCAAAGCAATAGACATTCCCCAAAATGGCATAACTAAAAAATACACCTGGCCCTGCAAAAAAAGTTGCCCTATGCATCCCCGTACAGCTGCAGGGCCACCTGTTAATGTGGCCTTGCAGCTGTTGTAAAACTACAACTCCCATATGTTAGTAAATATTTTACCATTTTTTTTTTGCTTCAAATTGTTTTCCCCTAATTCGCTTCTCTAAAACCTAGGTTCGTCTTATGGTCCTTTGCGTCTTCTAGTCCGAAAAATACAGTAAATAAAAATCACTTCCAAATTAGACTATGATTAGAGTTAAAAAATGTTGCAATAAGTTTTAGACCCCCAATGTATTGTTTACCTAGTTTCTAGTTCCTGTGTTTCTAGTTTCAGTCTTTTCACATGTGGGCCAGTTCCTCCCAGTAATACACCGTGGATGTTAGGACTGTGTGTCCTGGATGCTGATGCTTTCACTATCTCTCATATACAAACACAGCTTTATTCTTAGTCACATACAGACTCTGTATGATCTCTCCACTGCATACACAGCCACTGATGCTTCCTGTTCGTGTTATCTCTCCTAATCCAAACTGAGATGACTCTATACAATTGTACAATTCTAACAATATATTTTTTAGATTTTTAAGTCATTAAGGTATCTTCACACCTATGTACAGTGTCTTAACTACAGATCTGTATTTTATGCTGTTACATATGTGAAAACATATGTGTTACACAGATACAGGCTGCATTACAATATAAAATGAAGAGTACAGGTCATAATCATATAATACAATATTCATGAACTTGCAATGTGAATATATATTAAAGGATAACAATGCTTGTTAAGTACAAACACTGCTCCAAATCTGGCTAAAAAGACCACTGATGAAGAAAATAATGGACATGAACAGAGACCTAAGGGACCCTATTGGCAATAACGGGGTCTATTGGGTATCCATCAGGTTCTTTTAAAAACAGAAATTTCTAAAAGAAAAAGTTCAGATCGAAATCTGAGTGCACGGAAATGAATCTACAGTAAAAATTCCATGCAAATGTTACACCAGGTAAGAATTCAACTGAGGACCCTAGTACTGTCAGTGTAACTGTGGAGTCACCATGTTTACAAATATGGCTATCAGTATAGGAATAACTGTGACACTCTTTTCGTTGTACACCCTCTGTACACCTAGGTTCACTACCAGCACAAATATCACCTTATTTCAATATAATCCAATCGTTCATCCACAATCAGACAAACTTGCTAACCAAACATTCGAGCATCTCTATTCGACACTGTCACAATTAGCTCCTCTGTAATGATATGAAAAGCAATCTGCTCCCATTAAACTCTTCACATGCTCATTAAAAAAGCACTTACAGACTGGAAAATGTTTGTAATACATTATTTAAAGATGTGAAAGGTACTGAGGCTTACATACTGGTATAGTGGGAAGCTAATGATGACATGAGAAAACACAGAGAAAATATTGTCATACCAAGAAAAAAATAATCATCATACTTCTGCTTGCAAGGTTTTAATTAATTTCCAAATTAATTACAATTATAGTAATTATTTAACAATCCAACACAAATCTAGAAACATCAACATAACCAAATATTCAAGAAAACACAAACTTTATTATCTGTACTTGAGAGGGGATCTGCTGACCATTGTTGGAATAAGTCATAAATTACAGCTCTTTCCCATTTGCCCATTCTTTTCTATTGAAAGTTCCACCAGAGTTCTGTGCTTTTGGAAGGTTAAATATATTGATATATCCACCTTTCTAATAGGTAGCCTAGGAATGGGTCAATGGCTGATCTGCATTTCTTAATGCATTTGTGATCAATTGCTATTAGTAACTAAGATAGTTTTGCTTTTAGACAGTTTTAATAAATTTGTCCCAGTTGTCACAAAAAAAAAATCACAATTATTTTGCTTCTAATAATTTGCTATATAACAGCATTAACCTCTTGCAGACATCTGCAGTAACAGTATGTTGGATATCAGGACTTACTCAGGCCCTAAGCAAACACTACAACAATCAGGTCAGATCTTTTACATAGCAGAGACCTGGCAGCAATGCCCCCAGTCAGAGACTGATTGAGGGCATTCAGTTGCCGAGGCATTTAAAGGGATGTGGGGCATCGCCAACTTCATCGAGATTGCTGCCTTTCCAAGCACGACCAGGGTACAGTCTCCTCCAGTATAATCTACCCCTGTCATTAGTATATTTAGGGGTTTTAGGAGCAAGTCTTATTCTCTTAGCTGTGAAAGTTGGCACTGTTTAATGTGAGTAAACATTAAATTGTGCTTCCTAAACAGTTTGGCTGGTATTTTTCTGAAATTCCCACGCTGAAAATGTTACTGCTGCTGAGTAAATTAGCTTTTGGCTCTAGCACAGCAGTGATCCTTAACTAAGCCCCAAAGTTTTATTTCTAAAATAACCTCATAAAAGTCGCAGTTTTCCATTATAGAGGGAGCACCAGACACTTTGACACACTTTATAATGGAATCCATCTGGTTCTTGACTTAGGTTTACTGTAGCTAAAGACAATAAGTCTTTTCAAATGTAAAAGGAAATTAGTTTTCATAGAGTTACAGAATCTATATATTGGTTTCAGTTGTGTAAAGCATGAAAATAATGTTTGTCTTGGGTAGGAAGGTGCAAAAACGCCATCTCTAGAAACACAACAGTATATAAGAAAACAAATAGTTGAGCAAAGAAATATGATACATATGATTTAGTCAAATAAATAACATTTCTATCAAAATATTCCTACAGATGTGTACTTCTGTACCTTTCTTCAGATATGAATGTCATGAGAGGACTAACTTTTCAATACAATATATTTTATGCAGTATTGAATGGTACTGTATTGTACAAATTGGAGTCCAAATTCAAGCAAATGCAAAGGTGGACTGACCCACCTGGATATTGATCCATCTCCCACATATATAGAAATGGTTATAAGGTTTTCATAATCCGGAATTTTTATGTTTTTGTAAAAATGTCATGGCAGTTTTCAATGCAGTTTTCTAAGGATCCACTTCAGATGCCAAGATTAAGAATGGATTTAAAGAAGAGGGATGTAGAATAATCCCAACCTTGCTGTTATAAAATGCATCAAAGAGCTGCATCAGAATGACCTGTAAAAGTACCCTTAAAGGTCAAAAAAATTCCTTTCCACATTCATAAACACAAATGTGGCCTTTCTCACCCATTGGCTGGTTCAGATATGTGTACTATAAATTAAGGAGTTTTTCTAAAAGATGTTCTGCTGAGAAGAGATTTTCTAACTATCCTATTTGTGTGTATGGTCACCCTATGGGGGTAGGGGGATAAATGTGTGAAGTGTAGTCTTTCAAGGCAGTTGGCATGCTGTGATATTGTGCTGAATCAGTTTCATGAAATAGCAAACAAGGGATCAGTTAAGTCTGGTCACATCTGTAAATATATAGTTGTATGGGGAACTAGTACTTCGATATGACCTTGCAGTTATAATATATACATCATAGTACACTAAATAGTGCTTTGGAAGTTAAATATCACTAACTTGAGACATGGGTTTTATATTCCTAATATATTTTTCTCACTACCAGCAATGCACACAGAAAGTTGTGGTATTGTAAATTTTATATGGATAAGAAGTCTTATGGGAGATCAGGATTTCTTACTCGCTTCATGTTGTGAGAATTCAATAGCTCTCAAAGAAAGAAACCATGGGTCTAATAAAATTATTATAAGGGTAATGTACTTTTAGGTAGCCACAATCGAACTCTGAGTCCATGTAGAAGCCCAAAGTTGAATGCTTATAGTAAGTCACATACCATAAGATATATTTTATCCTTTCTTAAGCATTTATTTGCAAATTTCTTTTGTAGGCTGGCTTGTGTGTAATGCAGAGAAACTGAGGGTGAGGAAGGGTCACTTATATCACAGGCATTAACTTAGAAACATGCTTCTGGTGGTGTATAAAAGAGGAGATTCTTATCTAAGGTTCTCCTACATATGTTATTTCCAAAGATATCACTGGTTGACAATACAGTCAATATTGGAATATTTATATGCAGCTGTTTAGTTATGCTTTAAGCATACCCTGGACCAGGAAAATTGCTGATGATGCCAAAATCATCTTAAAGAGGACCTTTCATGTCCTTATGCACATGCGGTTTTATATACTGCTTTATTCAGTGCACTGTCGGCTTTCCCGTTATGTGCCCTGGGCTGGAGATATCGGTGCCATTAGTTTCGGCACCAATCTCTGCCCACTGTCAGAAGGGTGTTCCTGATAGTCTAGCTGGGCTGTGAGGAACGCCCCCTCTGACAGTACTCGTCCATAGACTTGTACTGGGGGGCGTTCCTCACAGCTTAGCATCATCGCTGGGCAGTAAGCAACGCCCCCTCTCCATAATAATGAAAAGGATGCCAAATAAATCAGATATTTTAATTAACCCCTTCCTGGCATCTGCCGTACTATTGAGGTGGATGTTGGGTCTTTGAAGATGCAGCAGAGACCCGGAGCTAATGCCTGTGATCAGAGTCCATGCTGATCATGGGCATTATATTCTGATATGCTACCCTCAAAGTTGAAGAACCCCCCCGAGGCCAGTGGGTATCTTTTCTGTTGTACACCTGTTCCTATGACAGCTGGGAGCCTTCTGAGGGCTACCAGGCTTGTCATAGGAATATTACTATTGAGGCTGGTCATAGGTAATAGTAATGTAGCAAATCTCCCATAGATTGCAATACAGTTGTATTGCAATCTATGGGAATTGCAATCAAACAATTGCAGGTTCAAATGCCTTAGGGTAGCTAATAAAATAGTAAAAAAAAAAAAAAAAGTTTTAAAAAATATATATAAAAAAGTTCAAATCACCCTTCTTTCTATAGAATACATATAAAAGTACAAACATAATGTGAATCACATGCACATTAGGTATCCCTGTGTCTGACAACTCCCAGTCTACAAACTTATAAAAATATTTTTACGGTGAACGCCTTAGTGGGAAAAAAAATCAAAAATGCTGAACCACCGTTTATTCGCTGTTTCGCACTCATACAAATTTGAATAAAAAGTGATTAAAGCAATAGGCATTCCCCAAAATGGTACAACTAAAAAGTACACCTGGCCCTACACACAAAGACGCCCAATGCATCCCCGTATACAGAAATATATAAACGTTACAGGTGTCAGAATATGGCAACTATAAGAAAAAAATATATTTTTTTAAAGTTTTGGATTTTTGTTAATGGGTTAAAATGTAAATAAAACTATATAAATTTGGTATTCCAAATTTATAGACAGAATTACAAAAGAAGATATCATCTTTATAGGGAACACCACTGACCCTTCATTGCATCCACTAAAGACAGTAGGACAGGTGGGACTGCCATAGATAGCTGAGTACAGCACTTGCCATAGCAAAGGAATGGAGTGTCAGTGCGCATGCTAGGCCTGCTGCTTCATTTAGAAGGGAATATGGGACCCCTGTTTTCGTGATTGGTGAGGGTCTCAGCAGTTGGACACCACTGATCAACATGTTATCCTCTACCCTGTGCATAGGGCATAACATTAAATCTTGGGCCAAAGCCTTTATATATTTGAAGTCCCTAATTTGTTCTTGCTAAATATAATGGTCGATAAAGGGGTCTTTAGTTGTAACACATCTTTTACTTTGTTACCAGCTTCTTAATTTCTTAACATTGTATTTTAGAAAAGAGTTGTAGATTTACATGCTCACACACATTCATACCCTTCTCACAATGGAAAAAAAATTAAATTAAATGAGCAGAAGAGCAGAATTAAACGTGTTTGACTCTATTACTTTGGCTTTAAGTACATCATCACTTCCTTTTTGCTGTATTTCCCATAGCTTGAAAAATAGGCAGGAGAGGTGCATAAGAGGTCATAAACATTTAATGATCCAATAATTGTTATATCAGAATAATCACTGTTCGTAATTAACTTCCTTTGTTGCTCGTTCATCTGATATTTCCAGCAGTCTTTAATAGTTTCTAGTGACAATCAGCATTTCTTTAGCATCTCATAAAATGAAGCCTTTTAAAGTAGGCACGGAAGAAATGATTCCATAAATCACAGTCGTTTCCTCTCTATCTCCCTCTGTCTCTGAAGTACGCAAGCACGTATATGCTATTACTGAGGGTTTTCCATTCCATTTTAATTGCACTTTAGCCACTGAAATCGTCTTCAAGGTGGAATATTGGAAATCATTCAGGATCAAGAACATTCAAGACAAAAGCCTGAAAGAAATAACTGCAGGAAGTATGTAAATATTTAACAATGTCTTTCCATTAGTAATGCTTGCACACTATTATTGAAACGGCCACTTATTGGGCAAGGTGTCTATCACTCACAAAATTTTTATACAACTGGCACTAAATTTGCCTTATGGTTTATGATGATCAAAAATGCTATTGAAGAAGATCCATTTGTCAGAATATCTGATGAAAGTAAGCTGTCATTTTGAACCGACTACCTACTACGGTTCTTGGCATTCTTTTTCTGGTCACTATTCTCCTCCTGCACTGTTTCACTCCATCACCTGGTCATGAACAGTATAATTCTCCCTACTGCGACCTTTGCCCCATCTAACTACAGATTTCTCCTACTGTTCCTGTACTGCGACTCAGATTCTAACTCATTGCTCCTAACTATGCATCACCTGCGGAGCCCCTTTATAAGTGGCTGATAGCCATGGTCAGACAGAAGTTGAAAAACTCCTCTAATTCAAAAAAAGCTAGTGATCGAAGTCCTATGAAAGTACATCTAATTCATGGACTGATTTTTATCCCCTGGGAGTAAGCAGAATGAATGAAAGCAAGAGATCTAGAAAACCATGAGGAATTAACACACAAAGTATATTGAAAAATTGTACAACTTTTTATTATACAAACAGTTACATTGGTCTCTCAATATTGGTCTGAAAATGACCAACCTCTTTAAGGGTGAAGAATGTATAATCACTCAGATGCTTCCACAACCTTAGTTCGACATTGTTAAATAGATTTGATAAACTCAAGTCTAATGAGCATTGATTTATTTTTTTTCATTAGGTGAAGAACTAAATATTGTAAGCACTGTATATATGCAAAGATGTGTGCAGATTTACAGACATATTGAGCTGTAATTTCATAATATTATACTACATTATTAAGTTTTACTCATATATGACATCTGTCTTCTCACTTATATATGTAACCAGACTTAACTGATCTTCAGTTTAGTTAACTAATGCAATTTGTCATTAAAACAATTCAATACAATATCACTAAATGCTGGCAAAAGCCTTGAAAGGTTGCAATCTGCATCTCCCCCACATACACAGAATGGTCACACACAGACACATATAGGATAGTTAGTGTATCCTTTTGTGTTAACTTATTAGATTGTAATTATTATGTTGTACTGAGAAAAGTGCTTACTTGCGGAAATGCCACGGAAAAAAACGCAGCATTTTGTAGTCACTTCTACCAAATCCCATCCCCACTGTACGGTTAAATATGCGCAGAGGACCCGCTGTGATTTCCAAAACCGCCGTGGTTTTGGAAATCGCAGCAAATCAATTATACCTATGGAAACACTGGCAGTTTCTCTATAGGTATAATGGAAGCAGAAAGTCCGCAGAGGAAACATCTGCAGAATTCTGTAAAAAAAAAAACTGTAGTGGAAACGAATCGTGGTTTTTCCCAAGGTGCTTTTTTGCTGTGGAAAGCTACATGGGGCCTTAACCTTCAGAGGTTTTCTCATCTGAGGATTTCAGCTGCTGTCCGTTCTTCTTTACGATCCACTCATTCTTGCTCGGTGCTTCTTCTTGCTCTTCAGTTATCTCTGGATTTACATACACAGGTAACAGAGGCACTGCTAAAGAAACTGCTAAAGAAACTTATCGAGCCCTTATCAATGCTTAAAAACTGAAACCAGCATGCAGAGAATATAGACAGCCAGGAGTCATCATGCCAACCTGTGAGCAGGACTATAATCTAGGATGTAAACAATGAGTTGAGAAATTTAGTTCTGTCTGGCAAAGAGAACAAAATAACACAATGTAATGGATTAAACATTTCAGTTAGCTTCAGCTATAAGTCTGAATATCATGCTTGAGATGGAAATACCTCTTTAAGTCTAGTTTATTATCGTCTGCTGTTTATAAAGCTGTTTCTTTTATAGTTAAGCTGTTCCATGTTAGCATAGAACTTTAAGATCTGATTGATAACTGTTACATTTCCCCAAAACTCTTTGCATTCTTTAATTTGTACTGCTACACTGATACCGACACAGTTGCAATTTTTCCTCTAGCCCCCACCTTTCCTGAGCAATCATTTCTGTTGGTTTCAGATATGCTGATTAGGCCTTCTGCTGTCAGATGGGTGGTCCAGCCAAGTACCTTCCACCTGACAGCAGAGAGTTTGATCAGCATATCTTGTCCTCATATTAATGACACTATTTGTTTGTGAATTGTGGAGGCTAGAGAAAAAAAAAATCCAACTGCACCAGAATCAGGAGAGCAGCACCTATTAAAGAATGCAAATAGTTGGAGTTGATGGACGTGATGACAGGTCCTCTTTCAGATCTGATATTATTTGTAACAGGTGCTTTTAAGGTTGATAGATATTTTGTTTGCACAGGCCTTGGTCACCAGGAATGTAGTGCACTGTGTTCCTGAGGAGGAAGTTTAATGACACATTTGGTTAGACTGTATGCACCTACCATCTGCAGTAAACCCCCACCAGATCGGACGGCCATATGGGAAATAATATTGGCCGAAATAAGGGATATTGCTTTAGTAATGAAGAAAACAGCATAAAAACATGTCTGAGACCAGGCCTGGTTCGTACAGGTTTCTGAATAATCTATTATGAGGCATAATGTGCCAAGATCAAAGCATAGCAACAAATTTAAAAAAAAAAAGCAAAATCTGCAAATGACAATACGTTTACCCTTACCTGAATTTCCTCAAGGTTGTTTTTTGTTCACTTTTTATGTAGGGTTAATGCCAATAATAAATCTCTGCTATACCTTTCCTTCAGCCTTAAAGAGGACCTTTCATGTCCACAAGCACATGCGGTTTTACATACCGCTAGAAAGCCGACACCCTCCCTGACAGTACAGCGCTATAGACGAGTACAGAGAGAGGGTGCGTTCCATACAGCCCAGCGATGACGCTCTGCTGTGAGGAACGCCTTCCCCCCCCCAATACAAGTCTATGAACGAGAACTGCCAGGGAGGGCGTTCCTCACAGCACAGCTAGACTGTCAGGAACGCCTTTCTGACAGTAAACCGTGAAACTTACACCGTCAATATCTCCAGCCCCGGGGCACATACCAGGAAAGCTGTCAGTGCGCTGAATTCAGAGCGCTGTCGGCTTTCTAGCGGTATGTAAAACTGCATGTGCCTGAGGACATGAAAGGTCCTCTTTAACTTATTTCGAATTTGCTTCAGATCTCCAATTTTTCATTAAACTAATTCAATACAATATCCTAAACCTTGAAAAGCTGAAATTTACTTGACAAACAATGGGACACTTATCATTTTGGGATACATTGCAAAACTACATTGTCTTTAAAGGTTATTCATCCTATGATAAACATATTTGGACATGTCCAGCCAAGAGAAAAGGAAATGGACACATCTGAAACATGCTGCCGTACAAGCATAGACTGCAGTCTTCCCTGTGTCTTTTCCCAGGAGTGTGACGTGTGCATGTGCCTGGATCATGGGTGTAATGCAGTTTTGATAAGTATCCTATATATTCAAGTTATTCAAAAAGTTCAGCATTGGAAACTATCTTAGAATATGTAATGTACATGATCTTGCCTTTTCCTGATCGAACCTACCATAGAAAGGAATTAAATCACTTTAAATTACAGGTAAGTGATGACAAACATATGGTAGAAATATACTCTGACATAAAAAGTAAAAGGAAAATGCTTTCCCATATTTCTGGAAAACAAGAATTTTCACAAGCATAGAATTGAAGCAGACAGCATGAGAAATTAAATTTCAGCAACAAAGATGATAGTTCAGTAAACAGCCGGTTTATTGTTTCAGTGTAAAATTGCAATCATGTTCAGGTTACTGCCATTGCCATCTAATTATCCACATACTATTACAGACCATGGTATGATTTTCCTTTCAGTAGACATTAACAACTGTACAACCAAAGAAAAGAAAGGCAGAGAATTACATGTATTAGCATAATATAAAAGTGAGTTCCTCCGATTTATTACCTGTGATTTCATTGGAGGGGAAAGCAGGGAGATGCATCATGGGAAATGTAGTTTGTTTACAGATTCACTGCATGTAAATAACAGTGATACAAGGAGCAGCAAGTAAAATAAAGCCAAGAAAAGGCTGCACCTGGAAACAGTGAGTAGTTAGCACTTTTGTGGCTGTATGTGCAGATAATTTTTGGAAGCTTGATAACCCCTTTAATTCACTTTATCTGGAACATATCTATACAGTGTTAAAAATAAATTACTGTTACTTTTGTTGGAGATATGCAACAGCCAGCTTCGTCTCTATATTTGCTGGATTGACTGCAGTTCACATTTTTGACACTAGATGTTACTAAATGTTTATCTGTAGACACTGTACTTTTGTTGTTTTCATGCTGTTTGATATACACTTCCTGTATTTTTAAAGTGTGTGATGTACTAGATCTGTTATTCACCGTGTGAGGTGACCTTCTCTTACTGCACTCATGTTTCACTAAAGTCTGTTCCTGTTATATACAAATGTCTATCTGGTTTTGACTCTGCCACATCTAGCAATCGCGCTCTGCAACAACTTTGTGTTACCTGGTGTTTGTGTTCCAGATTTATTATTGGAATCAAACATCTTAGAGTTTATGATAATGCATTTAGAGGTCAAGCTGTATGCCAATAATTGTAATGGGTAGAAATTACTAGATAGCTATATTTTATACAGTACACTGTATTTTTCACTTTATAAGATGAACCTGATCATAAGACACACCCAGGTTTTAGAGAAGAAAAATAGGAAAAAAAATATTTTGAACCAATTCCTGCAACCTCTTTAACCCCTTCCCAACATCTGCCGTAATAGTATGTAATAGTAATGTACAGTAATGCAATATACAGCAGACCCGGCATTAATGCCCGTGATCAATGCCCACACTAATCATGGGCATTAGTGCCCCAGACGCCTTGGTCAAAGCTGACTGAGGCAGCATTTTCCCAGTGGCACATGGGCGCCGTCATTTTGGGTAGGAACGCGGGTGCCTGCAGCAAGATCCGGGTCCAGTGATCCATTGCCATGACAGCTGGGAGCCTATTGAAAGCTCCCAAGCTTGTCTGGTATTCATTTGGCTGCTTTATGCAGCCTGTCATACGAATGACAGTACTTTGTAATGCATCGCATTAGTGATCAGACCCCCTCGGGTTCAAGACCCCTAGGGGGTCCAATAAATAAAGTATTAAAAAGTAAAAAGAATTGAAAATTTAAATTACCTCACTTTCTCTAGAATACATATAAAATGAACAAAACATACACATTAGGTATCCCTATGTGCGACAACACCTGGTCCACAAACTTATAAAAATATTTTTCCCTTATAGTGAACGCCTAAAAATTATATAAATAAATAAAATAAATAAATAAAACTATACAAATTTGGTATCCCCCAAATCGTACCAAAACATAGAATACAGGTGCACACTGAACAGTGTAAAAACAAAGCTCGCAAGAAAGCCACACAAATGCACTTTTTCTCCAATTCCACTCCATTCTGAATATTTTTCCACCTTCCCAGTACATTGTACAGAATAATAAATTGTACCCTTATGAAGAACAATTTGTCCCACAAACATTAAGCCCTCATATGACTCTGTGAACAGAAAAATAAAAAAGTTATGAGGTTTGGAAGGTGGAGAGTCAAAAACAAAAATCGAAATATGTCATCTGCAAGAAGGGATTAAGAATAATGTCATACAGTGGCGCTTCCACACACTATAATGTCCCATAGTGGCCTTTCCACACACTATAACGTCCTATTGTGGCCCCTTCACACAGTACATTTTGTTGTGATTTTTTAAGCCAAAGCCAGGAGTGGATTGACTAGAAGGGGGAAGTATAAGTATTTCCTACATATTACCCATTCCTATCTGTAGCCACTACGAGGTTTGGCTCAAAGACACTTAGCAAAATCTGCAACAAAAAAACAGTGTTTCCGCAACGTGGGGCCTTAGCCTTAAAAGAATATAAGCCAATATTTTTTTTATGTATGAGACAATGACAGAAATTATGTAATTGACACAATGACAACTTAAATAAGGCTGCATTCACACGTATGGGAATTCTGTCAGTTTTCATTTTTTACTGTGAACTAAGGTGCTACTTTTGTTGTCCATAATATCCAGTCTCAAAAGACCTTGATTAAAGTCAATGGGATTCATTGGTATCCGCTTATAAGCAAATTCAGCATAGATGTGATGGCTCCTGTATAGCCATCATACTTACGTGAGTCAAGTTTTCAGGCTGCTTACTGGCCTGAATATGGTTCTGGTGAACTGAAATCAATGTTTCAGTTCAGTTTAGTCTAGCCACGTTCTTGGTAGTAAAGCCAGCTGAAATTTAGTTTTTATTGGCCTCAACAAGGCCGTAGCAGAGCAGAATTTGTAATGCAGCCCTAATTATTTTGATATCATAATGAATCATTATTTGTTTTCAACAGGATAGCATGAAAACCTACTGAGTTGGATTAAATAGTACACTTCAATATTTTACATTATCACCAGTCAGCGTTCTATGTTTTCAAAATATTATATCTAAAAATCTAGACAGCCCCAAGCCACCTCTGGGGAAACCCACGGGTGAGCTGAACTGTATATTATACACATATCGGTATATAACACATATTGATTTTCCTGTGTGGTTATTAAAAAAATGCCAGGAGGTATACAGTACTTTAAGTTAATATTATCACTGTGCACAAAGGAAACTGTTGCATTAATATTCATCTCTGCTGCAGCTTATGTAAATTATTATCACTTAATGTAAAGTGCTAGATGATTGGGACGAGAGACTGCCAGGAGATCGATAAGATGTAATTTGAATCTGTATACAAGGAGGATAAAGTGTGGCTGATCCACTTCCATAAAATGTTTTCTTTTTTTTTTATTAATAACATTAAAAAGTCAATGAACAGTGCTCTATAATGGCATTTTTGCAGTGCATATGAGTAGAATACAATTTTTTTTAAATATATTGAAAAGATTCTGCCACCAGAAGCCATATTCTAATTACACAATGGTGTAAGGAGGATTCACTTCAACTCAAGTGGCAATGGGCAACCATTCGCAAGTACTTGTACACATTTCCACAATTTCCCCTGCTGTGGAACTCCTCTATGTGCCAGAGCTGAGTACCTGACAAGCAGCAGCTCTTGCTTTTGGGGGCTTGAGCCATCCATGTATTATACTTAGTAATGGCATTAAGAATAAAGGGGTTGTGTAATAGGCCAAACCACATGAAAATTGTAGTATGGATGTGTGTAGTTAGAAAAAGATCATCGTGAGATCATAGGCCTTACCTAATGAGGACACAATAAAACTTACTTAACTAAAGATCATGAAACCTTTAATAGCACAGAAATATCCACAACACTTGTAAATGTCATAGCAAGACTGCATGGAAGAAGCTCCTGAGCTGTACAGAAGAGGCTCCTGAGCTGTACAATCGTAGAAAAAGTCACTGTATGCTAGTGCTACACTGATGGGTTTCTTAAGAGACCCTGAGATGCTGCTGAAATGTATGGATGAGTCACAGATGGTTGGTGTGAGAATAAGTTCAGCTGGTGGTCCAAGCTGAATCCATGAGTCTTCAGCTAAGCCCCTGTTGTCAGTGAACTAAAGAAATGGTATAGGTGGGCAAATGGTAGATTGCTCTTATTTAACTTACTGCTAACCCTGATTCTTCCTACAATGCATTCTATCTAAAATAACCTCTAGTAACGTTTGAGAGGGTCACAGTTGTCTCCATTGTGGTGTGGGCTCCATGTTCTAAATCTTTTGAAACTATTTTTTTTTTTTACAAACAGTATTGTAAATATAAGCCTTTGATTCTCCATAGTGTATTTACCCTGTGCATCTACTATATTCATCAGTATACACCAGGTAACATAATAAAACTTCATTTCTTCTTGATGTAGTACATGAATGTCAGTAAGCTGTTAACAAGCACATGGGTGCACCACGGTGAAGGATAATTACACTGGCAAACATGGGTAGGATGGTATGGAAAAATGTTGGTGTTGGGGAGGGGGAGTATTTCTTTTGCTTCTGAAAGTATACAGTGTAGAATCAATATAACACGAAAGCTGTAATATTGATATACTGTAGCATAAATGCTGAATACATTCAGATATAATAAGATCAATATGTTAAATCCTAGAAAGAAAATATAATATATACTATACATTTGATCTCTGTATTTTGCATCTATAATATTAGCTTTTACCAAACTAAAATAATCTCAGTACAAGTTCCACAAACCGCATAAAAAAACTGGGAGGATTCTATGCCAGGTTTCTCTCTTTGAGGAAAACAGAATGGTCTAGGTTTCTTGCCTTTTATAATTGCTGGCTCATTAATTATCACAAGCAACTTAATGAAGCGCTTGGCACAATGAAATGTAATTCAGTGATAAGGACCTATCACCTTTTTAATGTTATTTTTCCATTTAAACTAGGGGTTTATCATATTAACGTAAGAGTGCTCTCTACTACATCCACAGCTTTTTCTGAATGTCTGCTATAATTCAATGACAACAAATGCACTTCACTGAACAGCTCACCTAATATGTCTAAAGCTGGCCTTGAAACATAATGAGCCATGTCAGAGCCTGAGATCTCATATACACAATGGACTACAGCCACTAAACTCAAATACATCATTTATTTTCCAATGTACTTAACACCACTTAAACATACCTGACTTTTTACTGAAGTGATACTTTTAAATCATTTAAAGTAGTTTTATATATGAAGAGAAGTTCTACGCCAAGGTTCATGGAGAGTATTTCATGAAATAACATATATTCGCCCTATTCATATGGTTTGGAATTAAACTTTCGTCACCTCAAATTCTTAGCATCTGTTAATGGGCACCGTTTCATAGATTTTTTCTCTAGCCCCCACCGTTTCTGAGCAATAAGTGCTGTTAGTTTTGGTACCTGATTTGATAATTAGGACCTGTGTTGTCAGGCGGTTGGTCTTCAAGGAATTAAGAGGTGGATAGTGTCAGCTCAGAATCAAACACCCTTGTCAGCTTCTGCCTAACCATCCACTTGACAGTACAGTGCCTAACTGACATGGATGAGACACCAAAACTAATTGAAATAATAGCTCTGTAATGGTGGGGACTACAGAAAAAAAAATCCAACCACGCCAGAATCAGTTGAGCAGCACCGATTAAAGGTTGGAAAAAACTGGAGTTGATGGAGGTAAACATTACAATATACTCTTGTGATTTTGGAAGCCTGGTTATTTGGAATTTATGATGAATCAGAGTATCCACTTTGGACAATTACTTTTTGTTAGAAGACCACCCATGATAAATTGATCATAGGGTGTTACACTGATAGAACTCCCAAAGATCAGCTGTAATCTGTGGGAAACCAGACAGAAGAGTTCAATAACAGTAAAGTACCAATACCATGGAAACCAGGGCTGTGGGAGTCATAGAGTCAGGACTAATTTTGACTGGAGTCAAAAAAAGTTACCACAGGAAATACATATAAATTTATCCCTATAGATGCAGGGGTCCAACATGAATAATATTTCCATTTGCCTATTGACAATTAAATCCAAAATCAGAGTCAAAATCAGGAGAGCTGGGGAAAAATGTATTGGTATATGGGGCAGGTGCAATTTTTTTATTTTAGTATCAGGAATACAACTCCAATTCCGGCATTAAAATAAAAAGAATAATTATCTTTTTTTTATTATATTATACAATGTTTAGTATTATAATTAATTAGATGTGTAGTTTGTTGCATATTTACTTTCATAGGAATTCAATCACTAGCTTTTTAATGAATTAGAGGATCTTTAGTACTTCTGACTGACCATGGCTGTCAGATATTTATGAAGAAGTTTAAGCAAAAGTTGAGGTGGGTTGCAGAAATATAGAAGAGTCAGAGGCATGGCTCCTGGGTCTAATAGGACTACTGTACATATAGTACTTTTTAGCACCCACTGGCAATCTGCAGTTGCCTGTAAGAACATCGACCTAACGTGCTTAGTGTCGGTAGCGAGAATCACTCCAATGCCTGTGTACAAGATGATCCAGACAGTGACATTAAACTATTATCAGTCGGAGAAGGAATCAAAAAACGTTCTGAGAAGGAATGAAAAAATATCAGGGGTACCATCATTTGTTAAATGATTCCAGCTAAAAATATTGTTTTCCCTGATCTAACATTATAATATAATATCTTATTGTAGAAGAACCCTTTAGAATTCTCTAATTGGATATCCAAAAAAAGGGGTTTTCTAAACCAGTTTCCTTCCTTGTGCAAATTATTCATAAAAATATATAGATAATATATTTTTTTCTATTACATATCTTACGGTGTACAAAAGAAGCGCACAAAATAAGTTTCGACTGGAGAATTACTGTATAGCTGCCAATATACATGAGATGTGCCTTGGCTGAATTCACCAATTTCAACGGGATTGACTGACCATCTAATGGGTATGGGAGTTCCTCACTATTGCCCAGCAGCAGATGTCAGTGGAGACAAAGATTGGGCTTTTGGATTTCAACTTCCAAATCCTTTTGTTCTTGGGGAGATAATACTCCTCTGAGAGTGTCCTTCCCCCTCTCCCAGATCCATATACATACAACACTCAGCTGAACCAAGCATGCACATGCATGCCGGAGGAGAGATGGATACCGATGTAGCAGAATTTAACTTGACACTTAACATGTTACCAGCACTGTGGCACAGAGTGTTATCTCGGGTGTGTCAATGACTGTTCAATGACTTTTTGTTAAGATATCACACCACAGCAAGTTATCATGCTGACAGCTATCTAAGTTGTATGGTCAGCTTTCTGGATTGATACCATCCCTTTTGGACATAGGAATTTTAGACTTACACTAGCAGCTTTGTCAATAGGGTCTGGAACACCCAACCTGCTGAATAAGTAGGGATAAGGCTCAAGAGGCACATTGGGCACTTTTTGCACAAGTAATGGGAATAAAACAAATAAATTCAAGACTCCTTTTCCATCATTCTTATTAATGAGTATTATTTATATAACATGTGACAGGTAATTCCCCATTGTATCATTAACACAAACAGACTTATAAATGTATTACTGTGTAACTGCTATATGTTTTGGTGCTTGCAGCTGACTGCAGTTATACTTCAGTCTTCTGTGAAGTCTATTAATACGTTAAGCTACTTAATTTTATAAATACTGGATTATATAGACAATAAATGTTTGTAATATGATTTTTTGCTTGAAGGTAAGAATTATGCATGACCTACTACTTCGCTAATTTTAATTAATGGCTTGTGCATGCTTTTTTTTTCTTCTTTCTCATATTCTGTTGTAAAGTAATTATTGCAAAGCAAATTGCTACAATAGCCATTAATATATTTTCACACAATTAGCATGTCATACCTGCACACTACACAATCTCCTAGTAAAATGGATGAAATTAGGTTGCTCACTGTGCAATGGATTACATATGCATTTGGAACCATACTCGGCTTCCTTTCACAACTATGAATGTGATTGATTCAACTGTTTTCCATTCAGGGAGGATTGTGAACAATATGAGCTAATTCCTGGTTCATTGCATACAAAGAATATACCAATCATAATTCACAACAGGAACAAATGTGGACTATATGTTGATGTAAAATGACTATGCAGCACCACTAAAAAAGGGCTGAACTGTATAGCCTCTAACAGAAAAAAAAAGGCAGACTTTTTTTCTAATCACAGTTGACCCATTTAATGCCTATGGTTATTGCAAAAGATTACATATGTTCAAACAAAAATGTAATACTACACAATGGAGAAAATGTATTAAGACTGGCATATCGTACACCATTTTTAATAAACGGCCTGACTGGCGCCGGGACCAAAAAATTTATGAAGAAGCTGCATATGTTGTAATAACCGTTCTTACTGTAATCACGCCATATGGGCAAAATTTACATTTATAATGAGAATAAATACTAATATACAGATCAAATATACACAGTAAAAGTATATTACATTGCACAGGTTTATATAGAAGACTTACACAGACAAGGGGCTTGCAGTAAACTCAGTGTTATCTTTGTGTTTAAATAGAGAGATAACAGATACTATCCAAGTCTTTATCAGGAAACTGTGATTAGCTGACCTGACTGTCTTGACTGCAGAGCAGGGAGAGAACTCAGCCTCCCCAGAGAGCAGTGACTCATCCTCCCTGTCTTATCAGATATAGAACGGGAACCAATGAAACGATATGTAAATAATGGGAGGAATAATCTAACATAGCAGGCAAATGATGCAGCATTTCTAAAGCAATGTATTTAGGAAAACTCTTGAACTTACTTCAGCTAGCAGTATACATAGGATCCTTGAGAGGGGAATATCCCTTTAACCATATTAATTAACAGACATTTTTGATAAAACCTTAAAAAAACAAATGGTTTTTCACTGTTAAAGTGCAAACATTTTTGGTGGTGCTACAGTATGGGTCATCAGAAACATTACTGAAAGCTACAATTTCTTAGATGATTTCATAATGTTTAATTCATTAATGGAATCTGAAATTTGGCCAAAAGATCCAGTCTAGAAGATACCAGACACATACCCACCCTATTCCATTTTAATGACTAGTCTTAACTCCATCTCAGCATAGTACAGTAGTAGATTTTTTTTTAGATCCAGGGCTATGGGCTGATCTACCAGACAGAATTTGAGAAGGAAGACATTTGTTGATGTTACATGTTCACCATAGCATTTACCAAAGCCTATGGATCTGCAAACCACAAAACATTAAAACCATCTTACTCAATTATATGCATGTGTGGTTTCGCCAACTGTGCACCTTTACTTTCAATATGGCGCATTGGCTTACTTCCTGTATAAACAAAAGATTAGACATGCTAAAATTCAATATGTCGCATCCTTTTTTCCTACTTTTTCCACAGTAGATGGAGAGACTGGTGGCATGGAGTCTCATAAACATTAGATTAGTCAGTCAATTCAACTAGAATCAGCGGGTTTGGCTTAGTTTTGTCTAATGTGTAGGGGAAACCTTAGCCTATCAAGCTACATATAGCTGCCTTAGCTGGATAGCTATGTTAAATGGAAATACTACATTAAACTTGTATACAAATTGAATCCAGTATAAAAAAGGACAGTATACCAAACTATTTATTTTATAACAATAATTTCAGAAATATACAGTTATTAAAGTAATTTAATCTGGAGTACAGATTACGTGTAGGAATACCGCATTACAGCAGATAATTCACACACTAAATAATAAATGTTACGCAAATAAAGAAATATAAGTTTATGGCGCACAAATATAGCTTAGCGACACTTTCCTGCTGATGTCCTGTGCTGCATTTATTCCTTCATAAATAGCATTAACATCCTCAATACAAAGGCACATCATTATCAAGTCGGCTTAAATTGTTTGCACAGTTCAATAGGCTATACAACAACAAACAAATGAACTGGTGCCGTACACAAAGGCTTAAGACGCTCTGTCTTCACACATTCTCATCGTGATTCTATGTTCATTTATGGAACAATTGATTTTTTGCATGACTGAGGAATTTTTGCTCCAAAATCAATGGCAAAGTAAAGACAATTGATTAAAAATTATGTTTACAAATCTAGTGACTTTGGAAGAAACAATAATGACATTGCTTAGGCGTTGAGAATATAAAGCAGTAGTGAGAGACAAGCTGTACTACTACCAGACTTGGTTGTAGATTCCAATGGACTGAATCAATATAGCATTACACATGCATATGTTTACCTAGTAGGAGGTCACTATCGGCATGTTTTTTACTTGAATAATCTGCTCCTCTGCAGGTAAATCAGCAAATAGTGAAATTCAGAACAAGCTCAGGCCTTTTAATCTGCAGTACATATTGCTATATAAAGTACTAATTCAAGAGGCCCATAGACTCCATAAAGGTATGCATTATACGGATGAACAGTAAAAACTCCATTTTAAGAGCTTTAGGATAGATAATACTTTAGTAGTAAAGGAGTTGTCCAGGAACTGATGATAATTGACAGAGATAACCTGTCCACACAAAAGTTGATCAGTATCAGATTTTTCAGGGTCCGACACAAGGAGCTAACCCCATCAGCTGTTATTGTAGCCAGAAGCATTGTACTACCTGGAAATATCTCTGCTCCTATTGAAGTGAATGTGAGCAGGGCTGCAGTTCCAGGCACCACTGCTACTCTGTGTGGACTGGAAGCTGTATACAGTGTATGGAGCTCGGTACACTGTAGTGGTAGCACCAGGGAACTGCATCCCCACATCTACTTCACATGAATAGGTAGCAGGGTTGATTCTGCCTGTATACCTTATATACAACTTCTGGCGGCCGCATCAGCTGATCGCAGGGGCGTAACTACCGGGGTAGCAGTGGTAGCAGCTGCCACAGGGCCCGGGACATTACGGGGCCCCGTGGGCCCCCGATGCGTTTTTTTTTTTTTTTTTTTTAGTCCGTTATCTGCTGGAGTAACCCCAGCAGGTAACGGGCCCCTATATACTTACCGTTCCCCGAGGTCCCGCTCACGGCCGCCTGCGCTTCCGATTCTGCGGAGACGGCTGTGAGCAGGAGCGGGGATCGGTATGTGAGGCCGCGGGCCGAACACCTGCTATCATTATACTTCCGGGTCTTTTCAGACCCCGGAGTATAATAATCGGAGGCCCAGAGTTGGTGAGGGAACATAAAAAACAATATACACTTACCACTCCTGCGCCTCGGGCCTGTTTGCTGACGTCCCAGACGTCAGCCGACATCATTTTGCGTCGCGACGCCGGTCCCGCATCACGTGACGCCGTCCTGGTCCGCACAAGAAGAAGGCCGGAGTAGCGCACGGGCATGCACCGGAGCGAGGAACAGGTAAGCAACGTTGTTTTTTTATGTTTCTATCCTCCCCTAGGTCTCCGATTATTATACTCTGGGGTCTGAAAAGACCCCAGAGTATAATAATTGTTCATGGGTGGTCCACAATGGGACATATAATAGTGTGTGCAGGGGCCACTATGGGGAATACTACTGTGTGCAGGGGCCCCTATGGGACATGATACTGTGTGCAGAGGCCACTATGGGACATGATACTGTGTGCAGGGACCCCTATGGGACATGATACTGTGTGCAGGGGCCACTATGGGACATGATACTGTGTGCAGGGGCCCCTATGGGACATGATACTGTGTGCAGGGGCCACTATAGGACATGATACTGTGTGCAGGGGCCCCTATGGGACATGATACTGTGTGCAGGGGCCACTATGGGGCATGATACTGTGTGCAGGGGCCCCTATGGGACATGATACTGTGTGCAGAGGCCCCTATGGGACATGATACTGTGTGCAGGGGCCCCTATGGGACATGATACTGTGTGCAGGGGCCACTATGGGACATGATACTGTGTGCAGGGGCCACTATGGGACATGATACTGTGTGCAGGGGCCACTATGGGACATGATACTGTGTGCAGAGGCCCCTATGGGACATGATACTGTGTGCAGGGGCCCCTATGGGACATGATACTGTGTGCAGGGGCCACTATGGGAAATGATACTGTGTGCAGGGGCCACTATGGCACATAATAGTGTGCGCAGGAATGCGTTTTTTTTTTTTTTTTGGGGGGGGGTTGGAGGGGGCGGTCCGGGGGGAGGGGGCCCATGTCAAATGTTCGCCTTGGGGCCCAGCCATTCCTAGTTATGCCACAGGATGATCAGAGTGGTGTTCGGCTGTGGCTAGGTCCTCAGTATCAATTATCTTCAGATCCAGGACAACTCCACTTAACTTATCAGGAGATCATATTCTTATTAAACAAGCTTAACTTGTGACACATATATCTGGACATGTCCAACCAAGGGGACAGGTAATGAAGAATACATCTGTATTGGTCTACAGAGTTAGATTAGAGCCAAAAAGAGTCCAAAAGTGTCCTCTTTTTTTCCACCATCTGATTGTCACATCAGTATTAAGTGTAATGTTATACAATGAGGGATATTAATATATTAAAAAATGACTACTCAAATGAAAAGGATTTAATTGTATTGTTATTATATAGTGCATATATATGCTGGATCGTTGTATTCAAATTGTTATCATTTATATCAGTCTCTATACCCAGCTGGATTCACAATATAATTTCAATGAAGATTTATTCCAACATCCGCAGTTTACATACATATGCTATCCGCATTATTCATGGCTGGCATACACACCCATTCACTGTTGGCTTACGTATATCATTTGTTTTTCATGAACCCAAGAACACTGAAAAGTACAGGAAATGTTAAGAGAAAAAGTTGATCTGTGTTTCATGGATGTTAAAAATAGATCATCGAGGGACAGTACAGGACCTTAGGCAAATTTTATAGAAAGTGTCAGTATGTTTTTGAGGAAACTGGAAAACCTGAAGGAAACCAATAAAAACTTGATGAGAACATACAAGATTCATGCACTGTTGCCCGTGTAATACTTCAACTCTGGACAGCAGAGTCACCATTAACCTTACTTTTATTTTTTATTATTTTACAGTAATAATTAACATAATTTATACAGCTTCAGGTTTTGCCTTCAATCAGGATGACTTGCCATAATATATTTTTGGTGATTATCTTGAGATCTTTTTCTCACTGATGGTTTAGTAGCTTATAGTGTAATTAAATCCTGGCTACAAAGGAAATCATCGCTATCGGTACTGAAGTCATACTGAATTATACTGGAATTTTTTGCTTATACATATTAGACAATCTGAACTTGTGCTGTAGTATAATGGTTGTGAACTAAAGAATCCAAGTAGCCTGCAGGCAAGAGCCACCTTAAAAGGATACAAGAAACATGGAGCCCATATACTTTTCTTACACAGGGGGCCTCAAATTCTTTAGACACTAGTCATTCATTGACAAGTCCCTCAACTAGACATTTCTTCCTAAAAAAAGACTGATGTATTCAAATGTCATGTACATACATTACCGTTCAAAAGTTTGGGGTCACCCAGACAATTTTGTGTTTTCCATGAAAACTCACACTTTTATTTATCAAATGAGTTGCAAAATGAATAGAAAATATAGTCAACACATTGACAAGGTTAGAAATAATGATTTTTATTTGAAATAATAATTTTCTCCTTCAAACTTTGCTTTCATCAAAGAATGCTCCATTATGCAGCAATTACAGCATTGCAGACCTTTGGCATTCTAGCTGTTAATTTGCTGAGGTAATCTGGAGAAATTTCACCCCATGCTTCCAGAAGCCCCTCCCACAAGTTGGATTGGCTTGATGGGCACTTTTTGCGCACCCTACGGTCAAGCTGCTCCCACAACAGCTCAATGGGGTTGAGATCTGGTGACTGCGCTGGCCACTCCATTACAGATAGAATACCAGCTGCCTGCTTCTTCCCTAAATAGTTCTTGCATAATTTGGAGGTGTGCTTTGGGTCATTGTCCTGTTGTAGGGTGTAACTGGCTCCAATCAAGCGCTGTCCACAGGGTATGGCATGGCGTTGCAAAATGGAGTGATAGCTTTCCTTATTCAAAATCCATTTTACCTTGTACAAATCTCCCACTTTACTAGCACCAAAGCAACCCCAGACCATCACATTACCTCCACCATGCTTGACAGATGGCGTCAGGCACTTTATAGCTTCTCTAACCAGCAAAACTGTTTTCAGCTGTGCAAACATACTTGCACAAGGAGTTCAAGAATTTTATAAACATCCATTAGCCTTCTTACACAGTTAGCAAACACAATGTACCATTATAAAAACTGGAGTGATGGTTGCTGGAAATGGGCCTCTATACACCTATGTAGATATTGCATTAAAAACCAGCCGTTTGCAGCTAGAATAGTCATTTACCACATTAACAGTGTATAGAGTGTATTTCTGATTCATTTAATGTTATCTTCATTGAAAAAAACTGTGCTTTTCTTTCAAAAATAAGGAAATTTCAAAGTGACCCTAAACTTTTGAACGGTAGTGTATGTGTTTAAGAAAAGAAATTTGTAATAAAGAATGTAACAATCAGGAAGGAAGCCAAAATGTGTGTTGATAGTGGATGAGGTTTAAGTGCCAATATATGGAGAAAAAATACTTAAGGAAAAAGTAATTATTTTACTCTTTTAACCATTTACCTTTGATTTCCAGTAGACATTTCATTAGAATAAATTATATTCCTCTAAAGAATTGAAATAACTAACAGCAATCAAAAAAGAAAAAAACACAATAACTAATGCAGGCGCTCAAGCAACAAAGTACTTTTATAAAATGAAAATCTAAACTCATTTATGAATGATAATAAAAACTGCAAGGGAACTATATAGTAGGTGAGGAGCTAGCAGTATATGAGTATTTAAACTCTTCTAAACTGCAGGGGGCTTCAAAAGCAAATGAAAAGTAATTACAGTCAAAAAATAATATAACACAGAATGAAATTATCACAAAGGACCCCGGTGGAGGTCGACTTCTGAAGCTCACAGACTTAAAATGTTTTAAGGAGACGCTAAAGCTGTACCATTACAAATTGAGTAAGGCTGATTTAACTGAGCTTTTCTGTTCTACTGGTTCATTTAATATCGCCATATTTATTGACAAAGGGTGGGACACCATTTTTGGATAAAAAAAAGACATTTAGCATTTACATTTATGTGGATAACACATGGACACTGTGTAGTTAGCTGTATGTTTCAGGGTATAATTGAAACTTTAGTGAAATTAAATGTACAATATTACTGGCCATTTGGGAGCTACAATTTCTTCCCTTCCTTTTGTTTTTGGTTGGACATGTCCAAATATAGGTCACAAGATAACCACCTTTTTAAAGAAACATGATTTTGCTACACTCTGTCATGATGTCTATCCTTTATGTGTCTGTGTGTGGCCGCCCAGTGGTTGTGTTGCCCTTGGCAACCTGTCAACGGTTTGCTATTATTTGCAACGGTTTGCAAAATTATGCTGAAATAGTTACATGAGAAATTACAAAATTTGAACTATGACAGGGAGCTGTAAAATCCTCTGACTAGGGTACTGAGAAAGCTTGTCCAGCCCTGCTTTCTCTCAAAATTAAAATGATAACAATAGGGCAACTATCAAGTGAGACCAGATTCGTATTTTATTTATTTAATGCCATTTCCTGCCTTAAATTTTTTGCAGTCCTGGAAAAAAACACTTTAAAAAGAAGTGTGAAGTAAGTGTGCATTGTTTTTCATCTTTGTGGGCTTGGTGAGCAGTGAAAATGTGTGCCCCACAGATATAAACCAGTCAAAAGTCCCATGGTCAATGAGTTGACAGCAAAAGCCTCTGAGCAAACTTCCCTTCTCGTCCTCTCACCTTCTAGGTCTCTGCAGCCAAGATCACTACTTCATCATCACTGTGTTTTGCAAAAAAGTATATATATATGTATACAGGTATATATATATATATATATATATATATATATATACATATACACACACAGTAATATATATATAAATGTGTATCTACATACAATAGTTGTCCATCTTTATAGTCTCACTTTGGTGATTTTTATTATTTTTTAGCCCTGCAGCACAAGGCATACTAATGTGCAGTGAACAATGTAGTCGCTCACTGGGCACATCGATCACTTTATTCAGCTGCAGAACAAGTCCCCTGGCTGGTCATGTGATTTGCAGACTGACCTGTTGATTGACACAATGGCCGGAAGTCACTTTTTCTATGTACGTCTATGAGACCCTGCATAGCTTTTGATAGAAAATAGGGACGTCCACTGCACCCACTGAGCAAAGATATTGTTCACTACACATTAGCATGCCCTGTACTACAGGGATGAAGAATAGTAAATGCCAATGTGGGGTGTGTGGGGTTTAAACCAGAGACACAGTTCCTCAGTGGGTAAATGCTAGCAAAAGACTATAGAGACTTTCTGTACCCAGCACCTGCAATGCAATCTAATTGCAGCACAGAGGACAAGATTTATTTCTCTTTCTTTTATGAAAATGTTGTTCCAATTGGAAAATTCAAGATGAATAAATCCTGTTGCACCTGCCAAGTGCAGTAAAACAAAGTGAGAGAAAAACAAATAATGTATGATTTCAAGAAAAGCACATCCAAATGGAATTCATCAATGTCTAATCATTTGCATAGATGCCAGGCTGTACTTACTGATGAATACATAACATCACTAGAGCAGGTACATCACTCTCTAGGTTCCCTTACCTCTAGGGGGTGATTTTCTTATTTTATTAGCATTTGCCTGACATTTACCTAATATGAATTGCCTCTATTAGGAAAATATAATTAATGTGCAGTATATAAGATGTATAAATTATCTATGCGTTTAGAAATTATTCTTACATATTTCATTCCAACCTTTATGGACATTTCAGGACTAATTTTGAAATCTTCCATTAGTAAAATATGGTTTTATTCATTCTTTTAAAGCAAGCCATAAAGTATACGTACACTTTGAAAGCATACCAGAAACTGCAGAACTAGAAATTCTATAATATAACAATAATACAAAAAGTCTTCTTTTTGCAATGTAAAGACCTCAGCACCTAGCAACTAAGATTTACACCACATTTGGCGATTACATTTCAGGACACAGTCGAAACAGGGTGACAAACTTTTTTGGCACATGTGTGGGTAATGACAGTTTATGTAAGATGTATACCTTGGGAGATTTTCCTGGCATATACAGTGTAGAAAAAAAGTATTTAGTCAGCCACTAATTGTGCAAGTTCTCCCACTTAAAAAGATGAGAGAGGCCTGTAATTGACATCATAGGTAGACCTCAACTATGAGAAACAAAATGAAAAAACATATCTAGAAAATCACATTGTCTGATTTTTTAAGAATTTATTTGCAAATTATGGTGGAAAATAAGTATTTGGTCACCTACAAACAAGCAAGATTTCTGGCTCTCACAGACCTGTAACTTCTTCTTTAAGAGGCTCCTCTGTCCTCCACTCATTACCTGTTGTAATGGCACCTGTTTGACATTGTTATCAGTATAAAAGACACCTATCCACAACCTCATCTTTTTAAGTGGGAGAACTTGCACAATTGGTGGCTGACTAAATACTTTTTTCCCCACTGTATACTAAATCTGTGAACCCAGACTAATCTGAGGGATTTGGATTAATTGCAATTTCCTGCTACTCCTTAAAGTGTACCTGAGTTTTCATCAAATTGAAATAATGCTAGTAGCCCCATTATCACTTGCAGCACATTTTACTTTTGTCCCTGATACAATGGGCATGTATAATTCAGAGCAGTCTGCCTCTCTATCCATTATTATTATTACTGGTTTCTTTACATGTAATGCCAGGAATAACTGTAAAATAACAATAAAATAGCTGAGAAAAGCCCAAGTAACCATAATATAGGAGATCCATGGACACTGGACTGCAAATCCATGTTATGATGCAGCTAAACAGATCCCTGACACAGAAAAGGGACCCCTGAAAACAATCGGGAAAGCTGCATTGTGTCTATGATTAACATCCTATCTGCAATAAAAAAAAGCAGCCATAAGTAGATACAAGTATATAACAGACTAGTAGACTTACATTGTATGCTGTGAGATGCTGTGAGATTTTAAACAAAGTGCATCACATTTTGATCCATAATTACATGCCCCATTAAATGTGATTAAGTCGTTTGAAAAGTTAGTGACCATGTAAAGGACCCAGGATGGATCTAATTTTCTCTTTTGAAATACTGGGTAACTTTTATTGCTACAGGAGCAATTACAATAGCAACACTACTGTACTGTATATTTGTTCTGCTAGACAGTTTCCTAATATGCAGTACAATACTGATGTGCCCTCCCTGGCCTCTTGACTTGTCATGTCCAGGTTAGGGTATGACAAGTTAAGCAGCTTTTTTTTAAACACAACATGGTTTTGTCACAAGTTATCACAAAGGGATCTGCTAAGTATCCTATTTGCATCTATGTCTGTCCACCCAATGGGGGAGGGTGAATTTCAGTCTCTCAGGGCTTTTATGAACATGTCATATTATTGTGTTGTTAATTTGTTTTAATAAAAATTGGAATACTTAGGTGGTCATAAAATATATGGAAAGAAATATAAAGATTCAATACTTCAGTACTGCTGCGGAGATTTCATCCCTCACACTTGAGTAGGAGTAATTACAATGAAAGCATCATGTAGTATATAGTTTTGCCTTAGTAATTGTAGCTCTTTAACCCCTTCCCCCAATGAATAAGTGTTAAGTCAAGCTGTTCAAGGGTGTAGCTGTGACAGGGGGTGCTGGTCTGAAGGCTGTTAGTGTAGCTGCTCTATACTACACAGAAACCACACCATTCAGCAGACTCCAGTATGTGAGTCAGTAGCCGATCACGTATTATTGGCTCTCATGTTTCAAATTTTCTATATACTTTCTGTATCAATTTCTCACTGTCTTCTAGATCTCTTTTGGCTGTCACTCATTCTGCTTACTACCCAGAGGATAAAAATCAGTCCATGGTCATGTGATGTACACACAGGTGCACAGCTTGTTATAGTCACAGCACAGTAATCAGACATCTGCCTGGTAACGAGCTGTGCACCTGTGTCCATCACATGACCATGGACTGATTTTTATCTACTGAGAGCAAGCAGAATGAATGACAGCAAGCAGAGATCTAGAAAAACTTGAGCAATTGATATTGAAAATGTAGTGAAAAATGGTATAACCTTTTATTATATAAAAATAGCATTTGTCTCTTAATATTGGTCTAAAACTGGAAAACCTCTTTAATATTCTATTTAATAAATAGTAATTGATAAGCATAGACCACATATAACATTGTAAAAGATATATCAGTACCTATACATTACAAATTACATTTATACAATAAACAGATGTTTCGAGCCACAGTCTGTCTTCACAACTCATTATCTGCATCTTCAAGTGTTAACTGAAGTTTCAGCTTCATAGACCTGTAGCTAGGCAACAGCTGGGATACTAACATTTGCCCAATGTGGAAAAAGGACATATTACATGTAACTTAATAACTAAGGTATCTTATCCTTCAAGACCCTTATATTTCACTTACTGAGGTCACCAATTTCTAACTATACAGCTAACCTCTTGTTAGACCAATGCAATCTTGTAATATGGCATAGTTCTACTTTGACTGCATCCTCTCGAAAGTAAATGAGATAAAAAGAAACAGAGAATTGGCAGGTGAGACACAATAAAAAGCTATGTGCGTGCTATAACTAGTGTGGCAGTAAATGATTTATGGTTTTTGCCCAGCATTGTTTCTCTTGCTCTATTCATACATAGCAATTTCATGCTACTAGAACTCACCACAATGATTTGATAAATAATCAAAATTACACCCTTATAGCGGCCACCCAGGGAAAAAAAGCCTCTAAGAGAGAGTGTCTGTCTATGCTGCATGTACAAAGCAGCACAATGGCATTTCTATACTGATAACTCAAAGAGTGTATTTCTTGTAGATATCTTATGCTGCATATAGATACATAGAAAATCCAATATTTTTTCAAAATATTTTATTTTAATATCAAATTTAAAAATTATGAATGTGGATCATATATATATGACACAAACCCAATTCTGTACTCAACACTATCTGAACAAATCAGCAAATATACCAATACTGTGTTATCAAATAAACAGAGGAAGATACTATGTACTATGTATGCTGACGACACCCAAATATATGTCTCTGGACCAGACATTACCTCTCTGTTGTCCAGAGTCCCAGAATGTCTAACAGCCGTAGCCTCCTTTCTCTCCTCCCGCTTTCTCAAATTCAACATGGAGAAAACGGAGTTCATAATCTTCACCCCTCAATGCACGACCCCCCTACTTGACCCATCTATCAAAATTAATGGAAACACTCTCACCCCAGTCCCACAAGCCCGCTGCCTTGGGATAACCTTAGACTCTGACCTATCCTTCAAGCCACATATTCAAACCCTCAACACCTCCTGCCACCTCCAAACCAAGAACATCCATCGAATCCGCTCCTTCCTCACCCCTGAAAGTACAAAGATTCTAGTCCACGCCCTCATAATCTCCTGCCTAGACCACTGTAACACCCTTCTCCATGGCCTCCCAGCTAACATCCTCGCCCCCCTCCAGTCCACCTTAAACTGTGCTGCTCGCCTAATACACCTCTCCCCCCGTTTTCATCGGCCGCCCCCCTCTGCCAATCCCTTCACTGGCTACCCGTTGCTTAGCGAATAGAGTTCAAATTAATAATGCTGACATACAAAGCCATCCACAATCTGTCCCCTCCATATATCTCCGACCTAATTTCCTGCTACCTGCCCGCACATAACCTCCGATCCTCCAAAGACTTCCTACTCCGCTCTGCTCTTATCCACTCTTCACACACACGTCTCCAAGACTTCTCCCGTGCATCCCCAATACTCTGGAACTCATTACCAAGACACATAAGACTGACCCCCACAATCACAAGCTTCAAGAAGGCCCTGAAGAATCACCTATTCAGGAAGGCCTACAACCTCCAATAACGATACTGTCACCACACCACCACCTTAACAGCCTCTACCCCACCTTCTGTCTCTATCCCTCTTCCCTCATAGATTGTAAGCCCTTGCGGGCAGGGCCCTCTATCCCACTGTGCCAGTTGGTCTCTGTTAGCATTATCTGTGTTGTATATCTGGTGTACCGTATGTGAATCCACAAATGTAAAACACCATGGAATTAATGGTGTTATATAAATAAACAATAATAATAATATGTATCAATTTCAACCAATGGACCACAGATCTCCTAATTTAGACAAGACATTAGTCCCACCTATAACAGAGTTTCCACAATGGTTACCAATTGGTTATACTATGCATAAAAGCAGTGCTAAATCATAACAATACCTTATCTAAGGGAGCTTTGAGATGCAGTAACCTAAATTACATAATGCATAATACATAATGCAAACTACATAATGCCTTGATTAGGCCTATTCATCTGAGCTGGACATCCACCTCATATTTCTCTTCATTTTTGGCCGTGTGAATTGTACTTTATGTCTAAATATCCCTGACAAGCCATATTGCATACTTATTGCTGCATTAGGCGTTTTAGAGAGCAAAATATTTGGGACATCACAAATTTGGGGTTCAGTTGAGTGGTATAATCCTGCGTAGCTACAGCCTTATGCTGGGTCTTACGAAGTTGTGTGCTACTCTATAATTCAGATATGGCACTGTTGCATGGTGTATAATTCTCGGTGCTTCCTTCAAAGTGCAAACGATGCGTCACAGATAGATACTACAAGTATCCACCTCTGTTGCCCCTTGCCAATAGCTTTATTTACCTGTAAGGAACCTCGCTACAATATTTTGCTAAAGAATGAACTTTGCTAAATCAATTTACACTTGGTTAATGATTTTACTGTGCATCAAGAAAATCTAAAGCTATTTAAAGAGTACATTTCATGTCCTTCAAGATAGGGCATGTTATATTTCATTGCAAAGCTGACAGTGCGAGTATCTGCCCGGTTACTGAGTTAGTTTCAGTGGTTTGCCCGTGATGGAAATGCAGCGGAAAAACCCCCAGCCATTAGTAGTTTTCATTGCAGGCAAAAAAAAAAATCCTGACAAAATAGTGCAGTGTGTTGTGATGTATTTTGTGGTAAAAAGCCAGGCTCCCTATACAAAGTATAATGCCCCTGGATGCCCCACACATTATAAAACCCTCACACAGTATAATGCCCCTTCTTTCCTCACACATAGCATGGACAGTGGACAGTGCTCTTGTCCATAACATGGCGATGGGTGGAGGACCAACTGACCATACACATCACTCAGTTTCCTCTAACGCACCTGCTCTAGTTTTACTATGGAGTGACATGTTTAGTCACATGATCCTCCACCCGCAGCCATGTTATGGACGAGAGCACCATCCACAGGAGACAGAGGCCAACAGAACAGGAGCAGGGTGATCTTCTATTGTTAAGAACAGTGTACAGGGAGAGGGATTCCGAGCATTACAGTTATCTATGATGCTAGGAGTTCCTGCCTCCCAGCAACATACTATTCCATACTATATTCACTAAGAGACAGTATGTTGCTGGGAGACAGGGACTCATAGCACGATAGATAAATATTATCCTAGGAATCCCTCTCCCTGTACACTGTTCAGGCGAGGATATCCGGCACTCACACGGACAGTGTTTCAAGGGTTCTGCTTTCACAAGTCATTGCTTGGTCAGTGATTCTGATCAGTGATTGCGAGTGGAGACTACACAAAGATCATGGTGTATAATAGAAAGATTTGCCCATGTTCTGTGTTTCCAAACTACTCCTAGTTTTGACTTACAAACACTGATCAAAATCACTGACCGTGTGAAAGCAGCCTGATACTGAAATCTTGTAGTAGTAAAAAATCTTTCAGACATCCTTTTAATAAAGATTATTAAAGCCATCTGGGACTGATGCTTTATTACTTAAAAGTCGTTTGATCACTTTCCTTACCTCCTTGTCAGTAATGAGCTGGTCTAATTTCATCCTTGCCGCTTTCTTAATGCTAGTTAGATCACAGATGCTTGTCTACTTGTTAATTTCACATCGCAAGGAAGAAAGTTCCTTTGAATTGCAAGTAGAGCTATAATGAGCTGTGTAATAGTGGACAAAATCCTGCACTTCTCTGGGGGATTTAGTGTGAGAGAGAGCAAAAAGCTACTTGTGTTTCATTTCATTTCTCTCCCATAACCCAACAGCACAACTAAAGTGAAATATAGTCTATGATATATGGTAATAAGCCTATTAGACGCCTGAATACATAATACCAGAGGAAAGTTTATTTGCATGAAACAATTATCTATAGAAGACAAGAGAGATGCTGAGACCTCTGTATAATAATAGAATGACAGCTCAAGTAAAACTGCTATTAACCTTCTGTGCAGTAAATATTTGACAGCGGAAACTATTTCATTTATTTCAGTGTTATTTTCTAAGTACCATTCAGATTTCAATTCTCAGTTATAAGTCACCTAAATTATGCTTTTTATTAGGTTTGGCTAATTTTTCTTAATTAAAGTTCATTGTGGTTTTGTGAGATTTCAACAATGTGACTCAGGCTAGGTTCACATGCACGTTGGAGTCTCCGCTGTAGATTCTGTCTAAAATCGGCACAGAGGACTTTTCACTCCATCAGTTTCAGTATAAAACCGGCTAACCCGACGACCCCATTAAGCTAAGGGGTCTGGGGTTGTCTGCGGGTAACCTCTTTTTTAGTGGATGGGCTCTCCATATTTCGGGTCCCCATGCGGACCCGAGCGATGTGGAGCAGAGTACTAGTGTGAACCTAGCGTTACAGTTCACCTCCATAAATCAGTCAGCTGTATCACCTGCATGAACTTCCACGAAATGCCTTGAAACACCAGAACTATTAAAGGGGTTGTCCACTTTCAGACCAATACTGAGAGACAAATCTTATTGTTTGTATAATGAAAAGTTATACAATTTTCTAATATACTGTCTGTGTCAATTCCTCATGGTTACTGTCATTCATTCTGCTTACTCCCAATGTGGATAAAAATCAGTCCATTGTCATGTGATGGACATACAGCTTGTTATAGTCCCAGCACAGTTATCAAACATCTCCTTGGTACACCTGTGAGTCCATCACATGACCATGGACCGTATACACACGTGGACAAAATTGTTGGTACCCCTCATTTAATGAAAGAAAAACCCACAATGATCACAGAAATAACTTGAATCTAACAAAAGTAATTTGCCAAACTACATGTTGACAAGCCACAAAGCTTCTGGGAGAATGTCCTATGGACAGATGAGACAAAAATCGAAATTTTTGGCAAGGTCTATGTTCACAGACAGAAAAATGAAGCATATGTTGAAAAGAACACTGTCCCTACTGTGAAACATGGAGGAGGCTCTGTTATGTTCTGGGGCTGCTTTGCTGCATCTGGCACAGGGTATCTTGAATCTTTGCAGGGTACAATGAAATCTCCAGATTATCAAGGGATTCTAGATAGAAATGTGCTGCCCAGTGTCAGAAAGCTTGGTCTCAGTCGCAGGTCATGGGTCTTGCAACAGGATAATGACCCAAAACACACAGCTAAAAACACCCAAGAATGGCTAAGAGGAAAACATTGGACTATTCTGAAGTGGCCTTCTATGAGCCCTGACCTAAATCCTATTGAGCATCTTTGAAATGAGCTGAAACATGCCGTCTGGAAAAGGCACCCTTCAAACCCGAGACAACTGGAGCAGTTTGCTCATGAGGAGTGGGCCAAAATACCTGTTGAGAGGTACAGAAGTCTCATTGACAGTTACAGGAATCGTTTGATTGCAGTGATTGCCTGAAAAGGTTGTGCAACAAAATATTAAGTTAAGGGTACCATCATTTCTGTCCAGGCCTGTTTCATGAGTTTTCTTTTTTTAAAAATTCTGCTGAAGCATGGTTGAAAAGCAATGTCTGACTTTCATTTGTTCATTTTCATAGAATATTTATATATTATTACTTTTGTCAAATTCAAAATTCAGTTATTTCTGAGACCATTGTGGGTTTTTCTTTCATTAAACGAGGGGTACCTACAATTTTGTTCACGTGTGTATATCACACGACCATGAACTGATTTTTATCATCTAGAAGTAAGCAGAATGAATGACAGCAAGCAGATATCTAGAAAACCAGGAGAAATTGATACAGAAAGTATATTGGAAAATTATAGAATTTTTCATTACACAAACAAATTTGTTTCTCAATATTGGTCTGAAAGTGGACAACCCCTTTAACTAATATAAGAGCTATTTCCAGACATTTCAAGGAACTTCACACAGGTAATACCGCTGCTTTTACTTTTTACTACCTTTTTACTTTTAAGGCATACAGGGAGGAGATAAAAAAGAAAAGCTGGTTAATAGAGAGCTATTGGATGTTCATCCTACATACTAGACATCCTGAAGGATTGATCTTGCAAAAAGAACTAATTTATCATTATTAATATAGTAAGGTGGCTAATCTATGTCTCAAGATAATTATTATGTTATACAATAAATCCATTTCCCCATGATATGTTCTTTGGACAGTGCTTCAAGTTTGACATAATTGTTTTTATTGAATCTTTGATACTATTTAGAGAGAATATCTGTGTATTTTGTTAATGCCACTTTGGTAATGTAAACCTCCCTTTTACATGACTTTTGTCAGGTGACTGCTGTAGGTGTTTTAAGTTAATTTATGGATGTAGCCATCTTAAACTTGAATCTGATAGCAGAGTGATATCACACAACAAAAGCCATAAACTAGCAGTTTCCTCTACTTGCTGGCAACTTGACTGTCAGTTAACATGATTGGAGAGATTCCTAAATGAACAAGTGTAGAAACCATGTCTCATAGTTCAAAATGAGGGAAGCTCCTTAAACTTTATAGTTTGTTAACATGCCATGAAACACATTGGAAGGGAGACTAAAAAGAAAGTTAATTTAATGAAATACCCCCTAGAGAAGATAAACTATGGTAACAGATTTTTGTTCTTCTAACAGCCACAGATGGTCACAGTAATAATATCTCACTGAAGAATATTTGGAAATAAATTGTTCTTTTGTGTTTAATCTATTAATATTCTATTCGGTGGGTTCTGGTTGACCTTTTCTACCACTAACAGTCATTGAAATAGTTTGTACAACATGTTTTCCACACACCCTGAATGCTACAAAAATCTGCATTTTTATACACAGAATCATAGTTTATGTATACAGAATTGCCATCTGCATCTCTTGTTATGAAGTATGAGACATGGTTTCTATACTTGTTCGTTTAGGAATTTCACCAATCATGTTAGCTGACATTTGTCAGCAAGTAGAGGAAACTGCTTATTTATGGAAGAAAATTGGGAAGGGTTAGTAGAAATCTTTAAGATGACAACTGGGTGTCATCACCTGTATGTGAGGAGAACGGGGACGGAAAGTTCCCCATTCCTCCTCCATTTGAATGAAGCGTCAGTGCTCTTGTATGACCGGCGCTCCCTTCCCTTCTATGGAAATGCCGGCAATTAGCAGTGAATGAAGTGCCAGTCACTCAAGCATACTGGCGCTTCATTCACATGGAGGAGATATGGGAGATGTTTGGTTCCTATTTTCTCAGTCCCAGCAGTCGGACCTCCCGCAATATGACACTTACCCCTATAGCGTAGAAAGGGGATAAGTATCTTTAATGGGACAACCTCTTCAAGTAAACAGTAACAAGAAACTTTTAGGGTGCGACCAAATGATGTACCTGCACGTGGCTAGAGATGCATCCAGTCCCCAGGCCAATTTCAGCACATGAAACACTTATTAATTTTACCTGCATTTCATAATTGGCCATGTGAAACAGCGAAACCAAACAGCCAGTAACGGTGGCCTGTGCGGCTGGATGCGGATATAACTGTATCTTGGTACTTAGTGTGGCACCACCCATATTAAGCTTTTTCAATGGCTTTCATTCGTGACCACATCACTCAGCAGCAAGATATGAGGTAAAGATTGCTAGATCTCTATATTGACTGTACATGGCCCTTATGCTTTCTTTCTTGATTCTGTGCTCATGTAGGAGATACAAGAGCTTCCATCCACAGCATCTGCTACATGGTGTCTTTATATCTGGATGAACAATTCTATATTTCCTTTCCGACACAGGCATAACACAGTGCATAGACAAAAAATGAATTTCCATGGAATAATATGAATTAAAATGAAAGAATAAACATTATTTACAGTTTGGTAGCATCTTACAAGCATAAGTAGAGCCAGAACAAATGCTCCACCACTTGTAAAGCCTTTCCCTGCCTTGTATGTTACATATAGCTAAGAGGAATGTGAAAGCACTTATGCCGAGGCTTCTCTTTCTTTTAGCTGCTGTTTAATAACTTTGAATGTCCCTTGATCCTTCTTTTAAGTGAGAAGCTATTAAATGTCTACACCTTGCATATGCCATGCAATTTTGCAAACCTTGGAGTTTATTGCTTTTCTGTTTTCTTTGCTCTGGAGTGCTGAAAATGCATCTTCTGCAAAAATCTTAATAAAAACATGATCTCTATTTTGGGAACCTGTAAGAGGGGTTTATTAATCTCCTGATACTCTTTGGTAGAACAGGAGTGACATGACTGCTAATATTAAATGAGTTTTGGTAATATTTAAGGAGGTTTCTGGTTTTATGTAAATAAAACTTATCCAATTCATAATAAAAAGTTAAATGTTAAAATTCCTAAGTGTGAATGGACCCTAACTGTAGAAATTTGTGTTGTGAATATTCAAAGCTGAAATATTTACCAAAGGGGGTGTTGGACACTTCAAATGTATCTTCTGTTTCATACCACCTAGAAAAATGATTCTCAGCTTTCATATGCTGCCAAGATTACCATTCTAGCTATAACCGAACCTGAGGTATCACTAGTTGAAAACTCAGTCAGGAATATGATTTTCATATGCAGCGTGAACTGCTGCATATTAAGTTCAGCATATGAAAGCTTTCTTATGACACCAGACCCATTTTTCTACGTGCAAGAAAACCAGAGATACAGATATTTGAAGTAACTATCCCCCCTCTTTGGTAAATGCTTCAGCTCTATGTACTACATTGAGTACTGGTGTACAGACAGAGTTTCCCTGGCAATGCTTAGTTAGAGCATTGCTAATGGGAACTTCACAGCCTGTTTTTTATTTAAAGGGAGTTTGATAGGTTAATAAAGTATATTACAAAAATGTTCACAACAAACCCCCTGACACAATAGCAAAAAATAAAATAAAAATAAAATGGGAGTTACACATTAATGTTACATAATTTTGGGGAACACACATAAAATTGTATAAAGGAATAACTGTCTTTATCGCTGATAACAACCAATCACAAATCTGCTTTCATTTTTCAAAAATAGAATAACGGAACAGACAGCAACGGTAGACACCAGAGAGCCAGGGACAGGTGAGTATGATTTTTTTTATGTTTCACCTTCCCCAGCCTCCATTGGAATTACTGAAATACCTGGACAACCCGTTTAAATGGGAGGAAATTACACCCCATATACTTTCTAATGATCTTTTTACTCCTAGGCCAGTGACAGTGACAAGGGGACATCCTCTATGACTGGAGGAGAGAAAGTTTCACCAGCAACATAGAAGAAGATTCTTTACAGTAAGAACAGCGAGGCTATGGAACTCTCTGCCCCAGGAAGTGGTGATGGTGGATTCATTGAACAAGTTCAAAGAGGGACTGGATGCCTTTCTCGAACAGAACAATGTTACGGGTTATGGGTTCTAGATTTTAAGGGCACGTTGATCCAAGGTTTTATATTGATTGCCAGATTGGAGTCGAGAAGGAATTTTTTCCCCTTAAATGGGGCAATTGGCATAAGCCTCATGGGGTTTTTTGCCTTCCTCTGGATCAACACTGTAGGGGACTGTAGGGTTATAGGTTGAACTTGATGGACTGATGTCTTCATCCAACCTCATCTACTATGTAACTATATAGATTTTCCTCTTTAATTTTTTTATGTAGTTAAAGGGAATACAAACAGACCAGCAAGAAAAAGGACAGGTAGTCGTTTCATTTATTCTGATCTTCTATTAACCCTAGTATTGTATCTGCTTGCCATGGAATGGTGTAAATCATTTCCATTTTAACATCTTTTCACTTTGCTGGCTTTACAGTTCTTACAGATTCATGCGGCAAAGCACACAATGCAGGAGAACAATTTTATAGAACATTTCTAAAAATATGAGGCAGAAGTAATTTTGTCTGAGTATATATCGTAATACCTATTGCCAATGGACAAAGACAATATACAAGAAATAAAAAAAAACTTGCAATAACATGAATTCTGTGTTTTGTTATATATTACACGTAATCCTTAAAGGGGTTTTCCAGTCTAAATAACTGATGACCTATTACAGGGCTGGGTAATTAAAGGGAATCTGTCAGGGCGATTTGGGACACTAAACCACCCATAGGTCCTTATGGTCCTTAGTGACCCAAATCGCCCTGTTATAAAGCCATCCGTTCCCACAATAAAAATAAAAAAGTATTATAATAATCCAGCGGCTCTACTCCTCACGACAGTGCAGTTCTTCACTGAGGTTAGAGGAGTACTCCTACCTCCATATGCCCGTACCTCCAGCACTTGCACATTAAAGCCTGGGTGAGGACCTATGAGGACCTGTGGGAGTTTTAATGTAACAAGTCGACCTAACAGCAGGTTCTCTTTAATCTCAAAGTAACCATAACGGAATGGTGGCATGTTGTGGCATATAAATAGGTGGCATGGCATGCAAAAAGGTGAGTGTCCTGGCCCTTACCCATCCTTTGGATAGGTCATCAATTTACCCCTTCCTGACATCCGCCGTAATAGTATGGCAGATGTCAGGTATTTAAATATGGCGGCCGCCGGGTCTCTACAGAAGCAAAAATTCAAAACACCCCCCTTTCCATAGAATACATATAAAACGTAAAAAATACTGTGAAACACATACACATTAGGTATCCATGTCGGAAAACGCCCAGTCTACAAGCGTCAAAACATCAAAAGTGCCGAACCACTGTTTTTTTCGCTGTTTCACCTCTAATAAAAATTTGAATAAAAAGTGATCAAAGCAATAGACATTCCCCAAAGTGGTATAACTAAAAAGTACATCTGGCCCCGAAAAAACAGACGCCCTATGCATCCCCGTACACAGAAGTATGAAAAAGTTATGGGTGTCAGAATATGGCAACTTTTAGAAAATTTATTTTGCAAAGTTTTAGATTTTTGTTAAGGGGTTAAAATGTAAATAAAACTATATACATTTGATATCCCCAAAATTGTACCGAAACATAGAATACAGGTGACATGTCACTTTGGCTGCACAGTGAACGCCGTAAAAATGAAGCCTGTAAGAAAGTCGCACAAATGCACTTTTTCTCCAATTCCACCCGATTCTGATTTTTTTTTCCAGCTTCCCAGTACATTGTACAGAATAAAAAATGTTACCATTATGAAGAACAATTTGTCCCACAAACATTAAGCCCTCATATGGCTCTGTGAACGGAAAAATAAAAAAGATATGAGTTTTGGAAAGCGTTGAGTAAAAAACTAAAATCGAAAAATGTCACCAGCAGGAAGGGGTTAAAGATCTTCAGGGGCCCAACATCCAACCTCCAGCTGATCAGCTATTTAAAGAGTCTGCAGCATTCAAGTAAGGGCCACTGATAATTCAAGGAGTTCATCCCTGGGGGTCCTGAGTGTCAGACCCCATGGATCTTGAACTGATGACCTATCCTGAGCATAGGTCATCAATTAAAAAGTCACTGAAAAGTATATTTCCTAGTATGGTATTATTATTGGAAGTACTCCCTTAAACATTGGGACGGGTCAGAATTTAGGGCTGGAGAGGCTTTACTCATAACGCAGTTATAGCACCTAATGTTTTACCAAGATCATCACCAAACCATAGGCCTTTTCTATATATACAAGCAGAGTTTTTAAACACAACATGATTTTCTGACAAGTTATCACAAAGTGATATGCTATATTTTAATTTTGTCTATGTGTGACCACTCAAAATCGGGTTAAGTGTGTAAACATCCATACTTGCAGAAATGTCAATTTATTAAATTCTTCATAAGATAACAATTTTAGGGCATATTTTCTTAGAACCCTACATTGTGCCATCTTTCCCCTATTCCTCCTAGAAATATATGAGAAAATTGACATCTGGGTGTTACCAGACGCTGTCAAATCAATGGAGCACACCTTTTTGACAAGTGTAATGATAACAACCAGTTGTCAATTAAATCTTAGATTTCCGGGAGGAACGCCAGAGGAACAGCATAAGAAGAGTTATGAGAAACAATGTTTTGAATTGTTGAATTGTTATTTCACTGGGAATGGGGAAGTGCAGATGAGTCCTTTCTTACCTGTTTGACTCTTTCAAGATAAGCCAAGATTACTAGTACGAAATGGTCAGATGGCCAGCAGAGAAAAGATATGCATTTATTTTTTTTCAAAGCTGGTTATCATGCGTCATTTATCGTGGCATATCTCAAAACAGTCAAACAGGTACATGTGTATTACATCTGTCCAGGATCAGAAACAATGGTAGTTTTCTTCCAAAAACAGTGCTACAGCATGTCTGGTTTTACAACCAAGCACCATTCCAATTTTTGGAAGAAACCAGTCATGTTTATGGAATTTTGGACAATCTCTGTAGATGTAGAAATATGAAGTTACTTACAGAATATTTTAATGTTTATATTCTTCAATAAAATAACTGAACCCATGATAATATTCCAAAGATTGTGACAAAAGGCAACCAGGGTTACAAGGATGAAATGGGTTCATGGGAGGTTACTTTTTTCAGGAAGTTAATTCTTTCACTGTGCAATGAACAACTATCTATCCCATTTGGTGAGTGGGTGCAGTCAATGCTGAAACATTCATAACATGCAGTAACACAGTGTAAACTATAAACAGTATATATAAACAGAATATATTTGTTATGTGGGTGAATGCACATATGCACACTATGTATGATACGTTACAGATGGCCATACATCTGCAATACCTTCAATAGTGTTTTGGTAAACAGTTATTGGTCAATTGTGCTTTCAATGGGCAGAAGAAAGGTAGATACTGCCCGGCACCTTTAGTGGCAGTTTAAATCCCATGAAAACAAAGGATCAAGTATGATAAAATTTAACATGACCATCTTTCCTCCTCCTGAAATCACCTTTCAGGGAAGGCTTGGAAGGCCCCAATTCACATAAGACAACCAAATGGTTCTGATGAAATTAGTGGGTTTGCAAGACTTTTTTGTAATGAATATGGGAACATACTGACCACCTGAATGTGAATCTGTGAGCAACCTACAAACCTGGTAGCTTGCCCTGTAGAAGTAAAGGTTCTTTGGAGCAAAACCTTGTGGGTTTTTCAGCCATAATAAGGATGTTAAATTGCAGTCCCAATACAGTTGTATGAAGCTTTAGACCACTTTCATGCTAGCACATTTTTAACAGCATGACCATGACATCTATTATTTTCAAAGGGGCTGTCCCATGTAACTCAATTTCCTCCCTAAAAGACAACCTATCATTGATGCTAAAATGGGTGCAATTCATACTATGACATACTATGATACATAATGCATCCATATTAAGCATCTGCATTATCTACAGTATCTTTACGAATACGCTCTTGTAAAACTGGCTTTATGGGCTCTGATAGTGCTATTCAATTAATCAAAAAATAACTGAAATCAATAGTAATCTCAATTAATCGATATCAACTTGCTCACATTGACTATTTCAGTTATTTTGCAACCATGACATCCCATCTCATCTTTTCAGTACAGTGGTTATTTTCAAGAAATCTAATAGAATCACTTTAGTTCTTTGACATTTATCATAAGTCCCATCAGATAAAACAGTTCATGCACAGAGCGTATGATTAAGTAGCAGATAATATTAATCTTCTCTTCTTCCAGTTATTCACCAGTCAGCCAGTAATGACACTGCAAACTTCTAATATGTCTATGTGTACTGTATATGAATGGTTCATAGTGCTCACATAAAAGCCACACAACCAAAAGGTAAAAAAAATTCTTAAAGAGAACCTTCCAACACCTCCACCAACTCCAGTTCTTAGCATTATTTAATAGACATTGCCCCACTGATTCTGATACAGTTGGAATTTCTTCTCTAGTCCCCACCATTCCTGAACAATAAGTGCTGTTAGTTTTGATGCCTGATATGCTACTTAGGCTGTGTACTGTCAGGAGATTGGTTGTCAGGCAGGAGTAAGAAAAGGGGTGTGATCCAGAGCTCCAATCTGAGGTGGACAGTGTCAGAGCTCTATACAAAGCCTAAATAGTATATGAGGCACCAAAAATAACAAGACTTATTGCTCAGGAACAGTTGGGACTAGAGAAAAAAAAAATCCAACTGTAGCAGAACCAATGGAGCAGCACCTATTAAATGATGCAAAAAGTTGGGCTTGGCAGAGGTGATAAAAGGTCTTCTTTAACCCTTTCCCGACATTCGCAGTAATAGTATGTCTTTATGTCTTTAAAGATGACAGCCATTCTGAAACAGTTGTTTTTTTTTCACTGTTTTGCCTCCAATAAAAATTTTAATAAAAAGCGATCAAAACATCAGATGTTCCCCAAAATGGTATAAATAATAAGTACATCTGGATCAGGCATGTTGAATATCAATATAGCAATATCCTTTGTTCTGTTGACTGCAGTTCTCTCTCCCTTCTGAAATAAACATGAATACTAGCATGTTTATGGTGGAATCAGGTGAAATAGCTGTTTGTTCGACTGTTATCGTATATTTATGGCCTGCTTTACAGTAAGCCCTGTGAGGCAGATCAATAAAAGCTACCACAGACCAGAAATTATGAAACCAGTTTCCTGGTTTTATGTACTATATTTAGGATAGTTCATCGATATTAGGTTAGAGTCACACTTGCATTGGGCTCTCCGTTGTTCGGGTCCACCAGAGGACCCGAATGATGAAAAGCCCATCCACTAAAACAGCAGTTAGCCGCGGACACCCCCGGAACCGCATAGACTATAATAGGGTCAGCTAGGTGTCCGTCGGGTTTCCGCCGTTTTTTATACTAAAATCGGCGGAGAGAAAAACTGTCTGGGAAGGACATTTCTCTCTGCCGATTTTCGGCGGAATCTGCGGTAGAGTCACTCGCTCTGTTTGGTGCCAGAGGAAGGAAACATTCATGCTTTTCCCTAAGAGCCTGGAAAATCTATAACCCTGTGTAACTCACACACGTGAAGGGCCTGTCACAAAGGGTTGTATGAGTGAGGAGGACAAAAAACATTTCCAAGACTTCAACTTTCAATTAACTGACACTAGATCTAGAAATTTACACACAAAATATATTAGAAAGCTAGAAGACCAACAGATGTCTGGTTTGCCATTTATGGCCAATCCGACCTCTAGTAGCTGAAAGGCTGAGAGCAAAAATATCATATTTCAGTTAAAACGCACAAGCAAAATAATTAGCATTTTTTTCTGTGTATAATGAATAGTTTAATACAGTAGCTGGACCATTTACAGTTACAATGTAGCATACCTCAGCAAACAGAGGGAATTCCACTTGGGAATTGTAAAATTCACAGCATGGTTATAGCACAGAGTGATATATCTATGAGTGACTATGCTTGTCTCTATATTATTTATGACAACTAGATGACAAAGCTTTCCTTAACTTCAGCTTGAAAGGAATAGATTTTGTAAGCTCTGTGTCTAGTCTTCAATTAAATATGACTAGCGTCCATCTGGAACCCAACACACCTAAGAGGGGACTCACAATACAACAATAGAAAAACATAGTGTATTGTATGGGCTGTTTCTGTGCACAGTGTATACTGCTACTGTTGTATACTTATGCAATGTAAATTAGTGTTTGTTTAACTATTTTTTAAGATACCAATAGAGTGTATGGCACAGTATATGCATTATTTTTTTGTATAAAAAATGCAGCATAAATACAAACCAGCACACAAGAGTCACTCAATAGGCGTGGATTATAAAACATAAATTCTACACAGTACAAGAAGACTTTCATCCTATTTGATACAGAATCAACCTTATATACTTCCTCTTTGTTTTGGAAGCATCTTTCTAATGAGAAATATACCCAGATGCGTGCAGAATTCAGACAACCAAAAAAAAAAGACATTCATCTCTACTTAATCTAGTATTTCCATCTTAAAATGTAATAATTTATTACTAGAGTATGCCATAACATTCTGGTCCTAAATGTCAAACCCCACTCATTCTTAAAACCAGTAACACCCCTCTAATAAATGTCTCGCCCAGTGATTCCCCTGCTATCAGTTGTGCAGGTAACTGCAAATAAGGCTAGGCTCACACTTGTGCTGAGCTTTCTGTCTGCCGGGGAACCCGAAAGAGGGAGAGCCTGTCCGCTAAAAGAGCGATTACCCGCGTATCCCATAGACCAGAGAAAAGTCAAACTGGGCAGGAGACTCCAACACAGATGTGAACCTAGCCTCAGCTTCATTCAAGTGAAAAAAGGCCAGAGTCTTTAACTCAGAGGATTCTAAGGGTCCCCCCCCCCCATTTATCACAAAGTGTTAGCTTTATATTGTGGAGAAACCCCTTTAAAGTGAATGTATAAGCTTTTTTGTAATAAGCATCTATGTAATCTGTGCCCTATGCCAATTACAATCCCTCCCAGCCTTGCAGAAGAACTGACTTTGCATATGTATAAGCAGGTCATAAGTAACAGATGTTGGTGGAACAAGTGTTCAGCCGACAGCCAATGAAGCTGTATGAGATGTACAACCTTGCCTACCAAGTATACTCATTAAGCCAGTAGCTATTAGATCACTCTTATCTGCAACCTGTACTTTGGGAAAGTAAATAAAAAAGTTATATTTGTTTTTTTCACACAGTATAGCATTAAATAAAAATATCCAAGAGTATATTTCCCTCTCCAATTAAATAATAGCATGTTTAGTATAAGTTAAAACACATTCCACCTCAATACAAAATGATGAAGTTATAGGCAAAAAAAGCAAAACAAATAGCAAATAGACTAACTACTGGGGACTTTGAGACCAGGTTTCCTTTTTTCAGATTTCCCAATGGTAATGTTAATAGTTGCTTCGTTTTACTGCAACCTTCTGGAAAGGTTTAGTAATGAAACAGATCCACCCACTGCAGCAATGCATGTTGGCATGTTACCTCAGCCAGGCAGATAGAACATGGCTTATGGAGTATGATTCTCCTTTAAATACAAGCTTTTAAAGAGAATACAGTACATTACCCAAGAACAATATATGACTTACACTAGTTGGCATGCAAGCATTCAGCATAACTTGGCCGTTGTTCAAGTCTACTTCTGAGAAAGCATTAAACCAACTCTCTGAAACCTGCAGTTTAGGCACAAAATTATTTTTTTCCCTTATAAAGAACAGGTTTTATATTACATTACAAGCTCATTCACTGTTATAAATGAGAGGAAAAGAACTCCTTTCGAAAGTGCTTCCATCTCATTATCACTAAGGGATTGACATTGCAATACTCCCAGGTGAAAAATTACCACCAAATTTATCCAACAAATACAAGCTTGTTTTTAAGAGCTAAATCCTATTTACAACAGTTGTCTGTCTCATCCAATTACAGGCACATTTATATCCTTTATGCTGAAAGGGTGCACAGTATATGGTTACGTTTGTTATGTACAGATGTTCCACTTTCCTCTCAAAGGGCATTTTTACACTACCCTATATATGACAGATAACTGTATATCTGTAATTTTGAATTATTCTTTTCTTATTATTTGGTATTCTTAAAGGGGATTTGCCACTATGTTTTACATCCACAAATTGTTGTGATGGCCAGTTAGGTGAAAAAAGACATTGGTGGGGGGGCCTTATTACAACTGTTGTTTCCTACATCAGTCTTCATTCCTCTGCAGATGCAAAATGCCCTAAATTAATAAGAGGATTCAGCCTCTTAATTTTGGTGCATTCGCACAATCTAAATTGCCGATTAGTATGTCTTTGGAGTGTGGGAGGAAACTGGAGAGAGAATTAATTACAAAGTATATTCAATGTTTTCCCACAAAGCTAGATATCAGTCTAGTAACCCCCCTTATTCTATTTCATGCCTCCCACAGATTGGAAACTGGCTCTGTGGGTGGTACTATTGCCTTGCAGCCCTGGAGTCCTAGATTCAAATCCAGCCAAGGACAAGATACAGTACCTGAAGGAAACCCATGCAAACACAGGAAGAACATGCAGTTCTCCCTATGTTTGCGTGAGTTTCCGCTCTCACGCGAAAGACATATTGATAAGGAATATAGATTGTGGGACAGTGTTGATAATGTCTGTAAAGCGCTATATAAGTAAGTAAATAAATATGTTCCCTTTGATTTTTAACTTTTTACTCACCACCATTCCTAGCAGTCTGCCCACAAAAGGTCCATGCCCTGAAGAAAGTAAGAGTCCTCTCCATTATATCTACAAGCCTAGGAGTACAGTGTATGGACTCTTTGCGGGCTGACTGTTGGTTAATGTAAGTAAGCACCATGATAATTATATAACTTGAATCAGCATTTTTACATCTAAACAGCCTATACAGTGGTCTGCACTATAGTAAGCACTATCTTTGCAAACCCCTTTAGTAGAGTAATGCATGAATCAATCAAAACCAGGAAGGTTGTGTAATGTGAATCATGTTTTCTCATATTCAGCACTGGATAAAAAATCAAATAATACTGTGTTGGTGACTTTGTAAGTAGAATAATGCAGCGCTGGAGTCCTAGGTTCAAATTCAACCAAGGACCACATCTCTCAAGGAGTTTGTATGTTCTCCCTGGGTTTGTGTGGGTTTCTTCCAGGTACTCCGCTTTCCTCCCATACTCCAAAGACATACTGATAGGGAATGTAGATTGTGAGCCCTATATGAGACAGTGATTGGCAAAGTCTGTAAAGTGCTGCAGAATATCTTGCCGATATATAAGTAAGCAATATAAACACCAGGCTTAACTTTATGCCGATTCCTTTATCCATATCTCTAAATTCAGAATATTTTACATTACAGCAGATATATCTTCATACACAACATGAAAAACTTCCTGTTGAATAACATTACAGTTCCCTCATGATATTATGCTCCAAAATAGAAACCGTTTATCATCTATTTCTTACCTTAAATGTCCCTCAATGCTAAATTAAGGAGAACAGAATTCGTATGCCCCAAGGAGTTGGTAAAGTGCCAGATTTTAAGTTATTTATAGTCTGATATAAAGAAGTTACAGTATATGGCAGCATAATAGCACATCTGTATTATGTACACTAATTAACCAAACTTAGATCATAGATGTGGTGAAGTCATAATGGTGGTGCCACACAAGGTACCAGCCGAAGCACAGACATAGTCAAAATTACTGGCCATGTGGCAGCCTGCAATACGGCATGGCCAGTAATTTGTTAATATCTTCACTTGCTTATGCAAATGGATTGGTGGCCACCGCTCTGACTGTGTCTGTGCTGCGGCTGGTACCCCATGCAACGCCACCTTAATATAGATGCTAAAATGGGGAGTTTTTGTGTCCATGTGAAAGGGGCTAAATAAATCAAGGATTTAATAAGCTTCTGTTATGGATACAAAAGAAGTCCTGAATACAATGTCATCTAGCTCTAGTTCTTATTTCTTTCTCTTTACTGGGTCAAAGTCATTGAAATAAATAAAAAGATGAATTTGATGGACTTATGTCTTCACCAATCTTATTATGTAAGTTTGCGTCATTACTGTATGGGTTTCTTAATTGGGAATATTTACAGGCTATAGAATGTTTGTAAATCACTACTAAAACTACTCCACTTATTTTAGCATTAATTACAAAATATATATTTGCTTTTTAATGTTGACATAAATAACAATGTGTTACTTTTATGGTCTGTCTGGTACGGCTTCCTTAATGGCAACGCTCTCCTCGTTGTGTGTTTATATGTGATGGTGTTAATTGAATGAAGTGCTTTAAATTTTAATAACTTAAGTTCATTTAAATAGAATTCCCCAAGGCACAATATGCTGCAAGAAAGTGCTGTACTTAAACATAGCTCAGATCAACACTATCTGAGAGACTTTAGAAGTTTTATATCAGTGAATGAGTTTCAATAGACACAATAAGAATACTAACCACTATCTATTATTTACTGCATATAGTACCAATATATATTACTCATCACTTACAGTACATACATCCTTGTCTCCAGTGGGGTTCACAATCTAATTTGCCTTAAACTTTACCTCAAATTTACCTTTATAGCTAAAACAGATACACTAGGATCAAAATCATAGCAAGCAGATTATCCTTCCAGTGTAAGAGTTTTTTGGATATGGAAGGAAACCAGAGTACCCAGAGGAATCCTGCAATAGAAGACTATAGAAACTCCTTGCAGACATTGGTGTTTGAAGCCAGCAACACAGCGTAACTCTACCACCATGTATATAGCAACATAGCTTTCAGTCTCATGCTGGAGCCTCATTGCCAAGTCCTATGCCTTACGTGACTGATGAGGCCTCCGCGGTCGCTAATATAGAACTGGTGATGTAAGTGAGTGACATCACAGCTCCCTCTCCAGTGACCACTGAGTCCACTGATTGGTCTCAGCAGTCACATGAGGCGCAGGTTCTTTCAAATTTTCCACCTGGGTGAAGCCTATTCTTCTACTTGGACAGTGGCAGACTGACTCACCAGAGTACCAGAAGATCCTCTAGTTGGCCTAGGCTCAAACACACTAATAGTCCAGCAGAAGACTCCCAAATTTGAAGGGAACTATGGTCTATTTTCTAGGGGTTGTTGGACAGTGGGTCCACAGAATCATTTTATCTGGTGGGCCCAAGCAGCCTCAGTCTATCACTGTATTTGGAACTTGCATGAAAAGATTGAAGCTTGTTGTAGACATCCTGTGAGAAGACTCAGCTTATCAGAAACAACTTAAAAGAATGACCAGCAACCAAGAAATGGATACTACAAAGAGGAACAAACTGCTAAGACTGGGTTCACATCTGCGTTTGGCAATCCGTGCAAAATCAGTTTTTGAAACCGTTTCAAAATCCTCAAAAGCTTATTTGAACAGTTCATTTTAAAACCCATTGATTTCAAAGGGTTGTAAAAACCATTCACAGATGTGCATTTGGAGCATTTCTGTCTGGTATCCGCTCTTTTGGGCAGAGAAAAAAGTCGGACTTGCAGGACTTTTTCTCCGTCCAAAAAATAAGGCTACCAGAAGGACAGCAACTGTTTCTCAAATCCATTTTCCCCTCCTATTTGTCAAAAACGGACACAGACAGTTTTTTGATGGACACCCACTGACTAATGCGTCTAAAAAGACGGATTCGGGTATCTGCTGAGTAACCATTTGGAATTCTTTTTGGACCAATCTGGTTTTTTTTTTTTTTGTTTGGCAGTGGATGGATACCAGGAAGGGTGAAGCTAGCATAAGAAACCAGAAGACACATACAAGAAAGGACATCAAGTACTTTGTTCCAAAATTACCAAAAATAAAAGCTAAATAATCATGGAAGCCAGTAATAACTAAAATAATAAGGTTATGTACTGTAAACAGTGTTTGTTTCTGTAACAGTCAACTCAGTCAGCAGAGTTAGGAATAAGATGCTGTCAGACAACTCTGGCTGTATTACCTTTCCAGTGAAACAAAAAAAACAGGGGTCTCTCAGGTTGCCCCCATACATGTTAGTTCACTGACTGAGCATTGCAAAATGCCAATTTTTATGTAATATGTGTGGCCAGCTTCATTCTTATTTGGATACTATATTTTAAAAAAAAATGATGTCCACAGTCACTTTTCAGGTTCTTGGAAAGTGTTAACCATAAGCATGAGCCAAGCCAAACAACACATGCTTCTAATATAGAAATCAGATCTCTCCAATATAAAAAAAACTCATTATTTTAAGGTTAGTGATCCAGCTCTTTAGATTAGAATTCAATATAACTTACAGTTAAAAGATAAATTTTCTTCTTACAATAAAACACAAATTGTACAATTTATACTGCAGGAAATCATTATATATAGAAGGTTCTTACTGGGGTATATTACATAATAGATATACGGTGTCTGATTCAGTATATAAAATAATAGGCGGATAATATTAATGTAATACATTTTACCATGTGGTGCTCTACATTATAACAAGTTATATAACAATATATCACTTGTACTAAACTAATATATCAAATTGAAATATCCTTTAAAAGTACAGTATTCATATAGTGTATTCTGCCTGTTCAGGTTTAATGAGTTTGTATCTATCATTTCTACAGTTATATGTTATATTAAAAGCTAAAGCAGACAGAACATGATATAAGTTTTATCTTAACGGTAATTGGCCAATGCTAACTGAATTGCCATGCATCTCTAGTCCAATCAAATGTCTATGACCATTTTAGACCATATACACTACTGGTAATGTTTAGTAACACAATGCTCCAAATCAATGCTTAACAGTATTACGACCCAAATGACAACAAAAAGTAGCAGAAAACATGAACACTGCTAATGTTAATATTTGCTCTTTTAAAAATATGAAAAATATACATGTTTAAAGTCTTTTATGGGTCACACATTAGTGGGATGTCTTGTGAATGGGGACGAGCTGAAATACTGTACCAGTCAAGGCCCAGAAATTGATGTGAGAGGGCTGAGCGATTATGACCCAAATCAATATCACATCTTACCTTGATTGCATTTAATGTAAAAATGACTTTAGGACACTCCCCTTTCACATGCCACTCCTCCTATTTGTATGCCATTCCACTGAATTTTTGTTTCTGTTATTCAAGTAACAGCCATATTGAATGAATAGTCTACAGTTATGCTAGGATCACACTAGCGCCAGGCTCTCCGTTCTTCGGGTCCGTCGAGGGACTCGAATGACGGCAAGTAGGACACATACAACAGCGATTACACACAGATACCGGTGAACCCTACTGACTGTCCGCCATTTCCAAACTGAAAGTGTCCTCCATGCAGGACTTTTTTCTCAGTCGATTTTCATCAGTTTCTGTGATGGAGTCTCCAAAGCTGGTGTGAACCTTGCCTTAGTGACATGTCCTTTAGCCAATTGCAGTTTGAGACGGGATGACATGGATGCAAAATAATTAGAATAATCAGTGAGTAAGTTATCTAGGGGTCCTGTGCCTTCACTGCAAAGTGAAGGAGTTAGGCCACTATACAGCGGACTGATGTTCCAGCTTCCGGCCCGGTGTTGTGTACTAGACGGGAGCCAGAAGCAGCTCCATACAGATAATCGGTCTGGGGGCCGTGTGTAGGCCCCCTATCAATGATATATTTATGGCCTATCCTTAAGACAGGCCATAAAGAAAATAAGCCTGGACAACTCCTTTAATACATAAATAGTACTGAAAGTTGAAGCTTGAATTTCCTGTTTTTGACATGGTGTGTAATATATATTATACATAAATGAAAGCTCTTAAGCATCCATGTCATTGTGATGTCTTGATCTTTTAAGACTGCAGTAGTCTCACTGACTCTTCAACAGTTTACAGCCAAGATAGACAGCAGACAAGCTGACACCATACATAAACACAGCTCTCTGCAAGTCCCACTATTAGTCAGCAGTTACTTCATATCCAACGCCATGGACAAGTGCTGAGAGGAGGAATCCGGAGCTGGTAATTTTCCTATCACAGTCCAGTGTTTTTCCTCACAAAGAAGAAGTGTAAATGTCAACATAGGATGTCTAATCTCTTCTAAACTTCCCTGTGTATTATCATTGCTGTGTCTACGGCTTGACTGGCAGTCTACTCTGAACTATAACATGTGAGCAAAATGTATTCACTAGGTACTGCAGACAATACTCAACATTATGGGTAAAGTTTCCTACAGTAGTAGAGTTAATAAAAGCTCTACGTTACAACAGTTTTTTATTAAGTACAATTTAGCCACTTTGGGTTTGCAAGCTACAAATAAGTTACATATAAATGCCCGGTACAGAGAATTGCAGATTTCAGCGGACATCATTGGAATTTCAAATTCTCAGGCGCAAACTGTTTGGAAGACCTTACAAAAATTGTCGGTGTTATCCAAGCAAAAACAAACTTCGTGGCTAACTTTTCAAGATGCATTACCCACAAGGGCTTTTATGTGTCGTAGAAGGTTGGCGCGTACACTAACATGCCCAAGAGAAGGCTGTGGTCAGGAAGAATCTACTTACCATCTTTTCTGGGAATGCCAGTTTGCAAAAAAAAGTCTTCATGCGCCTAAACCGTCTGTTCACAGAACTTACAGGCATTTCAAATATTTCTTAATTCTGTTTTACATTTGGTATAGGCCTAACAAGTTCTGCTAAACACCGGTTTATGTGGATATGCTCCATTTTGTTTCGAGACACCATGTGGGATGCCAGAAAGCTTCTGTTGTTTAAACACGAGCTAATGTCTGATAACGACTGTGTAAGGCTGTTTTTAAGTAAAATGTACTTCTTATACCAGCTAGAATGCAGGAGGTCAGGCTCAGATGCAGAAGGGGTATGGAAAGCCAAAAAGTGGAAACATTTGGTCTCATTGTAATGTTTAATTTATAGCTCATTTTTATGTACATCTTTGGATGTTATTTGACTGTTATTGAACTCTTACTGTCAATTGTATGTTATTTTCATGTGTCTTTGATTCAATAAATTATTATTTTGTAAAAAAAAAAAAAAAGTAGAGTTAATAAAAGCTCTAGTATTCTAGGATATATAATAATATATTTGTTATTCATGACTCAATTTTAAAGAGCGTACATATCAGGTCTAAAATGCCTCACAATCCAGTAACACAGTTTAGGGGCATTTAATAGAAGTAGAAATATATCTTTGTGGCCAAAAACCTATAAAGCAATGCAAAGATGATCATCTTTTTAAGGATATGCAGATGAGGTGGGGTCAGCCTCATTTGCCTACAGACAGCTATGATGCAGGCAGAGGCTGAAAATACCAATCTCGACTAAAGGGGCACTGTTGAGCATTGATTCTAAAGAATAGCCAAAGCACTTGCTTCTACCTGTAAGGAAACCCTGTGATAAATGATGTGATAAATGTGATTTTTGAGATCTTTCCTCATAACAAACGTTTTCCATGCCACTTATCAATTTTTGCTTTTTTATAGTAAGTTTCAACAAATCATACATCTACTTTATGAACAGGTGTCCTAAACTGAACTACATATACCAGATGAGGCCGCAAAACAATTTGTAATGTCATAATATTAGGCCACTGTGATGGCCACCAAATAAAGTGGGTTGCACAGGATATTTTAGTACTAGGGCAGGAGGCTGGGAACATAAAACCTAAAAAAACATACTCACCAGTCACGTGCGGTGAGAACTTCTGCCAGAACAAGCCCTCAGGCACTGCTAGACCGGACAGCAGCTGGGGACACCAGAGCCCCAGGGACAGGTGAGTATAGACAACGCTTTTAAGGAGACCATTCAAAGATAGATAACTATACAATCCGTAAAACCAAGTAAAACCAATAAGGAAATACCAAAAATATATCATGTAGTCAATGTGTTCAATACAATAACTGTGCAATTCATGTGAGAGTCTATACCAATTCACAATGTGCAACTGGCCAGCTTACAACATATTATATTGAGTGACCTATACACAATACAGTTAATGATTTTGTGCCCACGTGTTTTTAATCACTTGCACCACTATGGACTGTTTTCCATACTCCTCAAAAACAATATAGAGAAGAAAAAATCGTTGACTGAGATACCTTGATACAGTGCATATCTGTGTTGGAAGGACTTCATAGTGTATAAAGAAAAGTGCAATCACATAAATGCGCGGTAACGCTGAAGTGACCAGCCAGTGCCATATTAGACAGGTGAACTACAGATCAACCACAAGCACAGTACTTACCAAAGAAGATTTGAGCACCATTTTGGAAGATGTATAAAAGAAAATTACCCCTAACTCTATCTTTTAGCTCAACCAGTGGGAGCAACATCTATGGGGGAACATTATAGGAAACATTATATGTTAAATGAATGTTACACATTAGAGGAAACACTATATGGTCCCTGCACTGTATTACAGACCAATAGTCCTATTGCAGCATTCCTAGCCAAAAATAAATATGTGGCAGTCAAGTATGAATCTAATGAATAGATACTGTAGCTACTGAAGATTAATAGAAACTGTAGCTAGATACTGTAGAGATATGGATAGATAGATAGATAGATAGATAGATAGATAGATAGAAGAAGATAGAGACAGTAGATTGTGGCACCTTATTAAGACTACATTTCATACAGAAACATACTTATAACATAACATATTTTGTCAATAATTTAGGTACAGTTGGTTTCAAGCATATGGTTATAGTCAATACTTACCCAGATATGTATCTACAATTAGCTGACAAAGCAAGAATATATATAGGAGATCACAGTTCCTTTTCATGTTGATTATAAACTAGCAGATGCTGCTTGCAAAGATAATTATTATTGATCTCTATTATACCTGTCAAACAAGTGTCGTAAGATCTTGTTTGACAATATTCAAGCATTCCGGTATTGATGGTCTTACATTAAGTATATTAGGCAGATTTAGCATGTAATTAAGATGTTCACTGGAGGTATTCATGCAGGTTTACATTGCTTCACCCATCTATCTGGATGTACAGTACATGCTTTTCAACTGCAAGCAAATCATTGAGTCTTGATATTACAGATATATATTTCTGTATAAGGATACACAGCAAAAATTACGAGGCTTACAATAACTACAGGTCTAGGACTCGCACTTTCTTATCATGGTGTGCTATATTAAGCTATATTTTCAGGTTGTTCCACAGATGCCAGATGAAGATGCTAAAAGTTTTATACACATATAGTAGCTAAGGACTTTTTCCAGCATAGTCTGCCATGTAGCTCAGCTAATGCAATACATGACTGCAGGTGACATGCCAGCTGATATGTCACCTGTGTTGCCAATTCAATGAAGCATGCAAAGAAATTCAATACTCTGTTTACAATAAACAGGAAAGGCAGATAGCGGTCTTCTTAATACATGTGGCATCGGTAATATAAACCTCAATTAGGGGTAGACAATTAATCGAAAAAAATAACCAAAATCAAAAGTCACCTCAATTAATTATATTGAATTTGCTCAGGTCAATTATTTCAATTATTTTCCATCCATGCCCTCCTGTCTCACACTGACATTGACTAAAAGATGTCACTAACTGTACATTATCCAATCAGGATTGCTGATATGTGAATAACCAAAACCAAAATTCAGTGGCACGGCGTAGCATGTAAAAATGGGAGTGTCCTAAAATAATCATTCATTAATCGTAATCGAGGAAGAATGTTCAATTAATTATGATTTTCATTTGGGTCATAATCGCCCAGCTGTGACCTCAATTCTTCTATGCTAAATACACTGTTCCTAGTCTTTAAATATTCCCATGATTTAGAAAAAAACATCAGGTCAAGATGGCTAAAAATACATAGGGGGAATTTATTAACCCATCTACACCGGTTTTCTGGCATAGATGAGTGTAATGTAAAGCATCTTTTGTGCTTGGCCCCTTTTTGTCCCACATCCTTTGTTCTGGGCCTCCATTAACACTTTTAGTGGAAGTGGGCAGAGCAAGGCGGAGAACAACGTGGACCAGGGCAAGGATGCCTTGCCTGAAAAATTTACTATACTATCATGCTGGAAAACTTACGTAACTTATACAGGAAACCTGACTGCCATGCCATAGATGCCATAGGTTGCCATTCTGACTCATGGGAGGGCACATGATTAATTAAGAGGAAACACCAAACTTGATAAGTTCCCTCCCCCATTATATTTTACAGGGGTTAGTCAAAGTTTACAAGTTCTATCCTATCTACAAAATAGGTAATAACTCACTGATCGATGGGCATCCATCCTTTGGGATACCCACTAATGCTGAGAATGGCGACCTTGTGTTGCACTTATGAATGTGGTAGGTTCTTGAGCACTGTATTTATATAGACCTTATATTAGGGATATACCATAAATATCTAATATTGGACAGCTCCTTTAAAAGAAGATATCCTCCAGTATTGTTATTTCATTAGCAGAGCAAGTATTTACCAAACAGACAAACAGTAGTAGTGACAGTCCCTTTAGCAATATTCCTTTGTTTCCTACCATGGCAATGACAATCAAAAACATTTGTAATGCTCTTTTCTCATACAAGGGACCCAAAGCACAGAGAGTGTTGTGGAGTAGGGGAGTTAGTGGCTGCCAAACAGATGCTCATCCCCAACACCTACAAGGGTCAGTTGTTAAACAGGAAGCCAATTTACCTTTCAGTATATGTTTGGCATAAGAGAGGAAACCCACACAAACACAGTAAGGGCATACACACTCCATACAGATGTTGCCCTTGAATTTGAACCCAGGACCCCAGTGCTAGAAGTCAGCAGTGTTAACCACTGAGCAACCGTGCTGTCATACATGATAGAAAAAAAATAAATGGAATAGTCTATACAGTGTGATTAGTCTACAGCTATTTCTCAGATAAAGAAGTGTAATTATATGCATTATACATGAATGCTTTCTGTTGTTAATAGAATTTGGCAATGATAAATCACATAGCTGTAAAATATTGCTAGAATGCCCATTGGGGAATGAATCTGTTGTTATTTACTTGACTGCGTTCCTTTAATGTGTCCATCAGATGAGCATATCATCTTAATCTGGAATATTACAAAGCATCAACATGCAACAAAAACTTGGCTTTCTTATAAGATTTGTAATTTCCCGTAATTATATCATATAATAACGAATAGCTAACAGAAGGTTTCATGTTATTAACTCATTTTGTCAAAATTGAAAGAAATCCCATAACTATTAAAGAACGGACAGTTCTGTACAAAGTCAATAACTAACAGAACAGCAGATAATAGAAAGGACTGTTTATAGAATTAGCAATCAAAAGATTAGTCTCACAGCAATTCCAAGAAATTACAATGCAGAACAGTCCGATCAGAATATGAATGCAGAGGTAGTCGCAAGAGCAGCGAGACTGATGGTAGAGACCTTTCCACGCAGGCTTACCCATCATTCCAATTAGCACTGGGGCCACAAGAAATACATACAGCAACAACGATAAGGAATTAGATGCAACAGTTCGTGAACATACGCTCACAATTACCATGGTGATGTAACTTTTAATTGCAGTTTTTCCCCACTTTCTCAGATACATAAATAAGTATAAAGCTTTCTATTATACTTTCCCTATTGATTTTGGCTTTAAAAAGGCATTAAAAAACATCAAACTACATTGTCATGGCAAAGACGTGTGCCCAAACACTTCAAGATGGCATTTCCATATTTATACATTTCCATATAGGGAAGCCGAAGTGATCTCATATGGTCTCTCCGTAAGTCAACACATTAGTTCTCAGGGAAAATATAGTACATATAGCACAACATATAGTACAACATCTGGCAGAACAGGTTACTATTTGTTATGGATTCTGGGAAAACCATCAAAAGTTTGTGTGAACTTATCACTTATCCATGGGATAGATGATAAGTATCTGATTAGTGAAAATCCAACCACTGACAACCCCATTGACACGAAAAAGGATCCCTTGTTCCACGATCTTTATTATTCAGACATTTATCATCTAAGTTGTCAACCTGGCACAACCCCTTAAAAATCCTCCAAATGCCTTAATATAAAATTAGTGACATAGTATGAATAGTATAGACCAATAAATTTCTATGGGTGCCATAGTATGGATTCGTACAACGCTTCATCATACTGCCAAGTGTATGAGGCCCTAAGTTATAATGTTTTTTATGAATAAAGCTCATAACTTGGCACTAAAGTTTCTCTACTTTTCATGACCCCAAATAATTTATGTGGTAGCTGACTGGTTTAGGCTAATAATAAATAATTTTGGTAGAGAAAACTGATACCTTGTAGGAGCTGACTGCAGTGCGGCATCCTGATGGGAAATTCAGGTAACTGCTATTTACTAGTCTGTCTCCTGAAAAATACATTCTGCATCTAAACTGGACTGTGTAAACCTGATTTATTGTGGCATATTCAATAAGCTACTTGCACCTTTTTAGGGGCGGAAATTGCGCCTTTTTGTGGTCTTTTTCTGCCCTGCACTTCATTTCTGAAGCATTTGCGCCTTTTTTTCCAGATGTTCTGCTGCCCTCGCCACTTAGGCATGGCCTAAACGGAGATCCTTTTCATACAGTATTTAAAAAGAGGAAAAAAGGTGCAAATGCACTCCAGTGAATGGGCAATGTAAAAAAGCCCATAAGGTCAGACATCATTAAAAAGGGGTAACTGCACCTTTTTAAACAAAGTACACATACCCCTATAAAGGCACATCTGAACTAACACATGTGCACAACATTTCACAAGGAGGTGCACCTACATTTTAAATAGACATCACAACAAACCTGGCCTAAAAAAGGCGCACCTGTGAAAAATATGGCCACAGAAGGGGCAGAGGATAAATAACCCCCATTGAGTAGAATCCATGACTTACTAAGTAGCACTAGACTACTGCAGGGATAGCAGCTGACCTCACCACTGGAGAGACCCTGCTGGTTTTCATTCCCTACTCACCTTCTACAATATAGAAATATTGGCAATGTGTGTTGCTTTCCCCACCTCAATCATTCTGGGCACGTCCCTGAATAGCTAATTGAAGAAACTCTCTAGAAACCAAATATATTTCCAGATGAACTACTATTAGATACAACAAGCCTGTGCTCCATGTACAGTCTATTTGTCAAACTTTTTCTGTTCCTTTTCAGTACAATAAAATGAATTAAGTGAGTGAGGAAAACTAAGGCACAAGAATATCTGAGGTGGAATGAGATGAGTAGGCTACTGACATTATATTGATCTCTTCTGCAGAGGGAACAGAATTTTCTGTACCAGAAGAACAGGGCAAGCTGCATTTTATTCTGCCGCCACTTGTAATGAACGATCAGTGATAGCTAGGTAAGTAGTCATTACTGTGGTATCTCCTATAGTGCTTGTATTACAACTCTCAGCTGAGACATTGTTGTGTCCTAATGATATCAGCAATTTGTTTAACTTATAGGAAAATCTGACCATAAGATTGTGATTTGCACAGTACACATTTTCTTAATGCAAACAAAAATGTCACACAACAATGTTATCATCTATATTGCTACAAGCACAAGGCTCCAAAGAAATACCTGTGCTGCATATTTATTGTATACATAGCACTGCTTTCTATAGGACACAGGGTTTCCCATGTGCTTATCTTGAATATGCCAACAAACGGTAACCGGAATTGTCAAATATATATGTGTATATGTGCATGAGATACATTGGAGTCATATAGGGGCTTAGGGGGCTTTCTGGTAAGATATATATACATACACACACACGTTAATGCATATACACTGATAATTTCCACAACTGCTACAAAATTACATTGTCAACATGCTAGTCATATAAATAAGTTATCATTCATGTGAGGACCATTTTTACATTTTATTGCATGGGGAAAAATGGCCAATCAAGATTTTGTCAGTGAATTTTTGAAAAGGTCGATTATAGACTGCGTAATAAAACCATAGACATTAACGTAAAAGCAACACTGAGCATCACTCCATTATGCATAAATTAACATTTATGTCATTAGACAACACTTCATTAACCAATATTGTAGACGTTAGTGAAAACACAGAACCTTTACATTATGTCTAAAGAATATGGTAACATATAATGGATATAAATGCACAGAGTACATCACTATTATGCACTGCAGAATCAACCCTATAATAGATGCAAACATCAGTAAATGAGCATTCACAGCATTTTTAGGCAAATTCAGATGGTTAAACTTTCCATATCTATTGCCTAAAATTGGTTACAATCGTTTGTACACAAAGAAAATAAGAATGCTTAGCTATCATCTAAAACATGTGTTACAACATAGGGATCAATGCTCCCTTTACTTGTTGAATTTGCTTCTACAAGTGTGTCTTTCACTCATTTAAACCAGATGTTATTCCAATGACTTATCATCCTTTACATAACTATCTTACACCTACGTGTGAAAATACATAATTTGCTAACAATCCAAGGAATTTTGACTAAGAAATCCAGTATGATACCATATAGAGGTGATAAATTCTGATTAAGGCCAGTCTCCTGCAGGTTACTAGACTAAAAATATAAACTAGTCCATACCTTTTCATAACAAGCTTAGGGCACAAAAACTAATTACACCAAATTGGCACCTTTAACTGCTTTGACTTGTCATAAAAAATGGCATCAGTGAGAACTATGACTGTAATAGTGTACCATGACCCTCTAGCAAGGGACTCTAGAGTCAGCATAATTTAGTTATCTCTGAGCTAAACCAGAGAGGTACAGTGTCCAATACAGCAGTGTGGCCCATTCAGCTGGGGTTTAAGTTTATGGACCCCCATTGATATCATCTTCTGCTATTTCTCAATGGCAGGTCAGACGACTGTTAACCCTATTTAACCCATTCAAAGCAGGCCTTAATTTTAAAGTTGTGATGAGCACATTTTAATCTCTTTAAATGTGAGATTTACTTTCATTTATAAAGTTTTTGACACCCAGTGTGAACAATTTTGACAAATGTGTTACTTGCTAACTTTGGATAAAGTATTACATTTTTATACACTTTGTTTTAAATATTTATATCACAGATGAAACATAGATGTTGAGTGTTCTGGAAACTTTCCCATCCTATACCCTATATAACAGCAGTATGAAAAATGTTCACTTCACACACAAGCATGACAATCTGGAATCCATTCCTCAACAAGTGGATGAACTAAATCATGTTCAGTACCCTAAACACAGATGTTTATTCTGCTGACAAAAACAATAACAGCTGGTGGAACCAGAAAAGTTTGGTCAAAAGCATAATGCAAAACACATCCAATGTCAATGGAATTCAACCACAACAATACATGCCTGCAGTCACTCTGGGATGTTTCCTAAAGCAGCCTACTGTATATGACACTATTTTCCTAATAAAAAAAAAATATTGCCAAGATAAGGCAGTTTTAGTTGCAAAGTGATTTACTAATCATACATCAATACTTGATAGGCAGTGGATAATCCGACCATAGACATAACCATCCAATATCAGTGATAAGTATACTGTCCCATACACAAAACTATTAATCTTAGTGATGCTAATAAATTCATATATGCTTTATCTTGTAGCGAACATCCATAACCCATACATTCAATGGGTTTCAAGACTTGTGAAATTCCTAAATATAGGCCAGGATTATGCAAGCAATTAAAATGATAAAACATGATATATTTACTAGAGATTCCATTGATTTTGGTCCCATCAACAAAATGATTATTGCTGCAACCATAAATCCTGGAAGTTATATCTATGGTCGTCATTCTCTAAATAATCTCAGACATAACCTTGAACAATGAATCCAGATTGTTTAAAGCCACAAGTAGAAGGCTAAGCAGATGGAGAGCTCTATAGTGACATCATAGTGCACTTCAACTCTGTTATTAAAGCATGCATGCAATTATGTCGGACATAAAACATATTACAAGAGATACAAGTTTCATTGCTGACCTATGGTATCTTGCAGAAAAAGCACAGAAAAGGGCCATCTATATCCAAACAATGCAAGAGTTTACATCACTCTGGCCCACAATAATAATTTAATCAGAAAGCATCAGCAGAAGTGACATCTATGGCAATATATATATATATATATATATATATATGTCTCTTTATAAAGCGCTGCAGGTGTCCAAGTGTCATCCATAATACAAGGCTCTGCTAGAGAACAGTATAAAATCACTTTTGCACAGACAATAGCAGGACAAGCCTTTAATATGGGACGTCAGCAGGGAGGATTTGATTTGCTCATTAACCCCTCCAGCAAGGATGAGAGCTCAGTGTACCAGCCTGGGCAGCAGAGTGATAAATACACAGTACAGTTAGTGATTCTGGATCCAAATGTCATTTAACAGCATCCTGTCCTTCTAAACAATGCCCTGCTAACTCCACCACTCCCAGATTATAGTCATCAAATACACAGCCATAAATAAACTCTACATTCAATTGGGATGGGAACTAGAGCAGTTAACCAGTTAATGGCATGCAGGTATGATGAATCCACCCCATCCATTATACACAGACACTTCATTTCCATTTTGGCTGTGCACATTAACCCCATTCTTGCTGGAGGGACGTGAGAGGTAGCTGATGACAGCCCTGGCTATCGTTCTATCATCATCATCATCATCATCACCGTCTGAAAGCTTGCAGTGAAAGGATTAAAATGCAATCTGCAGTGACAAGGGTCCAACCTCCTCCTCCCCATCACCCTCCTCCCTACACTCCAAAACATTAGGACCTTAAATGAACCCCCATACAGCAATGCACACACACCCTTGTGCCTTACCTCCAGCGCTTCCAAAGTCACAAAGCTGCTCATTGCAAATCCATCAATGATGTCTTCTTCAGCCGAGGAGGACTCTTTCCTCTTTCTCCTAGGGGGCTTCGGTCTGGACAAGGAAGAAGCAGTCGGGTTCCCATTGTCTTCTTTCTCAGATCCAGAGGAAGAAAGCAAAGAGCCGGTCCTGGAAAGCCCTAATCCTCCTTTGGCCCTCATCTCCCTATCCCTATGGGATTTGGATCTCCTCTTCTTCCGATAGCCATTGCACCGTGGGCCATCCATTGCACCCACAGCAGTAGCAGCAGCAGCACAGGCAGCAGAAGCAGCAGCAGCAGCAGAAGAGACACCAGCAACCACCCCCTCTCCCTCTCCCCTTCCCCACCTCCTCCCCTCCTGATACAGAATAAATAATAAAATAAAACCCACCACGGTCTGCAAAAGAAGAAAATCAGAAGGAAAAAGGCAAAAAAGAAGACTCAAGGCTGGAGACCTGGGAAGCACATTGCTCCTTTCCTGGTGCAGGCAGCAATGTGCAGATAGATAGTGTGATTCCACCACACACACATACACAAGCCAGAAATTCCTATAAGGCTGCCAGGGAAAGTAATGGCTGATCACAGCCTAGAAATCTGTAGAGGAGAAGGCTTTGATCAGGAGTGGAGGTTAAATCATTCCCCCCTCCCTTAACCAAATCATGGAGCTTTCCACCTGATGTATTCCCTGCAAACATTTAACTCTTTGTTACTGTTGCTTGCTCTTCCAGAACTCCATGATGTAGCCCGTGGATCATCTCCTGCTCAGTGAGGAACTTCCAGTATAGAAGATGACCCCCTCCCCTTGTCCTCCTCTTCTTCTGCTCGGTTATCGTCTTCTGCTCTCCTCCTCAGTGACAGATGCATCCAGACTAGGCAGACAGAGGAGGGGCAGGAGACTGGGTGGGAGACAAGGAGAAGAAGTGCACGGAGGAGAGGAGCACTCTTCTTCTTCTTCTTTCTCCACCACCACATACACAATAGTCAGACTGGCAGCTGAGGCTGTGCCCAGTGCTTGGGATGTGCCACCTCCTGAGCTTCCTTCTCCTGCTCCACGGGAGGTCAGGGCGACGCTCTGTGTCTTCTCTCCCAGGCCGGAGAGGAGGGGGCTCAGCTCGCAGCCCTTCCTCCAGCTCCAGTCTTCTGCACTCTCCGGTCAGCGACATCCACAACTTTTACTAACATCACAGCACTCAGCATTAGCTGCACATACATGTAATGGGCATGCACATGTATGACCTGGGGACAAGTTCCAGCACACACGTGTGTAGGGAGGCGGAGCAATGTCATCACTCATCACACCTATGCCTGTCTCAAGTCACTGCCACTTACCGTACTTCTGTCTCCAGAGGAGCAGGCTTCTGTCACCATGCTACATTACAAATACTGTGCCCCACACTGCCTACTCTCACTCCATACAATACAAGACCTACTGAGCATATCATTTGTGTTAGTGAGCCATAGGAGTTTCAGTTTGAAAAGGCACTCATGTCCCTGGACATGAATATGAAGATGAATGCATTGAATCCTGTAAAATATATTGTACAGATGTAGCAGTGCTAAATATGCAAGACAGTTTTTGAATATATATTGGTATGGTGTTGTATAGTAATACTAGCTAATCATAAACCTCTAGATTCTGATAATTGTCCACAGAGCAGTTTACTAAAATATGTGTCAATGTTATGACCACCAGGATGTAATTTATGAAAACAGATCACTGGAGATTAGACCACAGAAACATTAGGCATTACAAGGTTTTATTAGTGATCTAATAGGGATCACATTATCTGATCAGAAAAAAAAAACATTTTGAAATACCCTGTTGTTATATTACAGTATACCCATATATTAGGACATCCTGGGTTAAAGGGGTTGTCTGGGCTAAATTAAAATCTCACGGTGCTAGGGATGCGGTGAAAGAAGTCCCCCCGTTCCACCTGGTCCATGGAGTGCTGAGGCCAGAAATGTAGAGGGTCAGGTGAGCAGTCACATTTTGGGTACCAGTGACATATTAGCAGTGACGTTAGTGGGTCTCAATATGTGCCCGTTCAGGCCAGTGATTGGCCACAGTGGTTACCTTACCCTCTGCCCGTCCAGCTCTGGCAGTGTGTGAACTGGAAGGAATGGTGATGCGCCACATGAAACCAAGGACGGGGGTAGGTGAGTATCATTTCTTTTTTTGTTTTACCCCAGCCCTGGTGAGATTTTAATTTAGCCTAGAAAATCCTTTAAGAGAGGGGGAACTTTCATTCATAACCTCAATTAATTAAACTGAGTATAACACAATAAGGAAGTGTGTTACTTTGATTTCAGTGAGTACTAGGTAGTACTTTATATTTCTTAGGATGGTGCTGCAGGGAAGTTGAACATCTGTTACCAAATTTCTATACAGATTACATCTGGTTGCTGGGGATCCCAGAAAGTGATTTTGTTATCAGAGTATTTTTGAGAGGCTTTCCTAGCAAGAAATAGCAGGTATTTTGAAAGGGGGATAACTATTAAATCAATGGTAGTCTGACTGACTGGACTCCCAGCAATAAGGAGACTAGTGGGAGGGGGGTATTGTCCCTCCCTCTAAATGGAGCAGTGGTCACAGGGTCTGGCAGCACATGCACCACTCCTTTTATTTCAGTGGAGTGCGGGAGCTGAAGTATAGTGCTTGGCTATTTCTGCCGCTACCATTAAAATGAATAGAGTGGTGTGCACAATCTCCCCCCATTCTTCTGATTAGTGGGGGTCTGAGTAGCGCAACCTGTGTATAGGGCATTATATTGTCCAGGTTGGAAGACCCTTTAAACTAGGGTATTAGATTCTTATTATCCTACTACTTATGTACTATATTTATAATATTAGACTAATAATATTTAATAGCTTATTTATGGATAAATGTGTATTCATTTTAAATGTTGATCATGTATTTAGGTGACCAACTGTGACCACATCAGTATTGCACATACTGTATATTGAATGGCTTCACTTTCCTAGAGTGACTACCACTTTCTTTTTCCTAGAAAAAAGCCTTACCTCTGTTACTGTTATACTTGACCACTTTTGTTTAAGGTCTTGATCTGAACAGTATTTGTAATGAAAGCATAACTACACTGAGAATGTCAGTCTCATGCTAACCTTTAACACTGAATCCATCAGAAGAGAAGATCAGTGGAGTTGTAATGAATAATATGGAGTACACTGGTTACATCCTGCCATTTGACGGCCTTTGATTTGAGGGAGATGTATTCCCAAAGATATGTAAATGGCCTGTCTCATCTCTATGCATGTACATACTGTAGATAACCTACATATAGAAGCCCAATATAATACATCATAGAAGCCAAATTGCCAGTACTGCATATAGAATGTTTAAACCTATGTTTGTAGATTATAGCTATTAACTATATTTCTCTTACAGTTTGGAGTTTGTATCTCCCTATTACTACCTAATTTAGTAATTGACTGGAACAAAACCCACCAATATCAGGGTACAGAATCTGTCTGAAATGAAATTGCATCCCCTCATTTCCTAGTTTTTAGATCATATTCTGTATTATTGGTCTTTATTGGTTTGCCAGTGAATTTTGTCTTCTTACACTGAGATTTAAGGTTTCCGAATATCATAAGAAAACAGGTATATAAAGGCAAGTAAAATGGTGAAGGAAATAAACAGACTCTGCATTTATGTGCTAATAATTAAATGCTTCTCCCAATGACTGAACTGTTAGGTCTTGGGAAGATCTGCTGTATAGCCATCAGAAGTCACTATTCGGGTACAATAGAGCAGAGAGCCATTTTAGTGTTTCTTTACTAAGGCACTTTCCTTGTGCCCATGAAACATTTAGACTGATCTGAGTTCATTACTAAAGAACTTTACTTTCTCTGCAAACAATGTTAATTAACTGTCCTAATATTGCTGATAGTTACACATGGGTGTGAGAAAACACTGGAGACACCCAAATGTAACAATTAATTAACTATACTGTAGACAAAAGCAGAAATTATGGTTCTAAGATCAGCAAATATACCTACATTTATCTCTGCACGTGCTTCTGTAGGTTTTAGAACTGGAGATATATCATGTGCTGATCATGGGGGCTGACCTTTCTGGACTTCTAGTCAGTAACCTCACTGAACCTAACATATAGCCTAGAATTGCTAGTATATTCAACTTCACTGCAATGGAGACTAGATAGACTTTAGAAAAAGTCTTTTCATAGTTATAATATCTGCAGGGCTGGTTTTAGACCAAGTAAGGCTCTGGACAAAATTAAGAGTGGTGCCCCAAATTCTGACATTATTCCAACAACACGAACGCATTCAATCAGTGCACACTGTGCAGAGTACTGCTGCAAAGACCGATAGTACCACCATACAGTGACAGATACCACTTCTACACATATGCTCTATTGGGCCTAAAAACAAATTATGCCAGGTAGTACCTCATATTTTGCCCAAAACATTGACAGTTGTAATGCACCACACAGTAATAGTGCCACCTTTTGTATTCAGTAGAATAATAGACACACTTTTATCCTAATATAATTAAAATAGTGATTTAGTATTGCCTCACTTTGTATTAAAGCTCACCTCTTTGCCCCTACACAGTAATGATGCCCACATATGAGCCCCACATAGTAATAATGCCCACCATTATGCCCCTGCAAAGTAATAATGCCCCTCTCTGCCCTCTAAACAGTAACAATGTCCATCTTTTTACCACTTACAAAATAATAAAGATGGGCATTTCTATTATGGGGGGGCAAAAAGTGGATTATTACGGCTTTAATGCAGAAAGAGGATATTATTATTATTAATTATTATTATTAATTAATAATAATAATAATAATAACATTCCCTTTTGGTCCCCTAAACAGTACAACCCTCTTTGTGCCTCCGTAAAATATTAATGGCCCACTTTGTGCCACATAATAGATAATATTGTCTCCTGATAGATTACAGTAGCAACATTTTAATTATAGTGCTCCTTATCAGCTATAATACCTTTTTGTGATAGTGCCCCCTTATTAGTTCTAGTCCCCCATTATTATAGTTCCCACTTACTAGTTCTCCCTTATTATAGTTCCCCCTTACTAGTTCTAAATCCCCCTTATTGTAATGCCACTTTGTTAGTTCTAGTTCCCTCTTACTATAGTGCCACATTATTAGCTCTAGCTCCCCTTTTTCCCTTATTATAGTTGACCCTTATTAGTTCTAGTTCTTCATAATTAGTTCTCCCTTATTAGTTCTAGTTGCCCCTTATTATAATGCCACTTTATTAGTTCTAGTCCCTCCTTTTTCCATTATTATAGTTCCCCCTTATTACCATGTTTCTCCAAAAATAAGCCCTACCTTTAAAATAAGCCCTAGCTTGATTTTGCAAGGTTTTTGGAGTAGGCTTGAGATATAAGCCCTACTACCAATATAAGCCCTATTTAGTCAGTGCCTCCAGCTCTAGGTTATGGGCATACCGTAGCTCCCAACCATCCTGGACAGGTGTCCCACTACCTCCTGCCATGGCAGGGCAAAATACACTCTTCCTAGTACCGCTCCTGAGTCCCGCCTCCCGAGTCCCGCCTCCTGGGTCCCGCCTGCCAGCCACTACTATGCTGTAGGCTTTTCTATCTACATGACCAGACGTCAGGTGCCACCCCTGCTTGCTCCCACAGACGCAGCAACTCCACTACAGCACCCCCCAGTGCAAAGGAGAGGAGATAGAGAGGGCACAGTGCCAGTGCCACATAGTGTTTAGTGAGAAAGTGTGCCAGTAAGTTTGTTTAAGACCCACTGCACCATCAATTGTGAATGCAAGTTAGGGTTACTAACCCTAACCATTTTATAAGATTCGTCCGGAGAGAATCAGAAGAGATTCTGATACGCTCCGGTGCCTGAAAAATAAGACCTACTCTGAAAATGAGCTCTAGCCCTTTTTCTCAGAGAAAAAAAATAATATAAGACCCCGCCATATTTTCGGAGAAACACGGTGGTTACAGTGCCCCCTCTTAAGTTACATCACCCCTTTTTAGCTGAAATGTCCCTCTGTTCTCCAGAAAATAACAAAAAAAAATCTTACACTCACCGTATCTGGTCCCATGATGATTGAAGCTGCTGAAGTCTCCCCTACTCCAGAAGAGGTCCATAACAGGCTGATGTCATCGTGTGCCCTGTGCCAAAATGATATGTGTGTATTATTCTGTGGCTTACAGTATGGCAGAGCATGGAGAATATGTCTCCATGCTCTGTCATAGGTGACAGGTTTCAACTGTATCGGAGTCCTTCGGACTCCACTTCAGTTGAAAGTGACGCTCCCATGATTGGAGGCACCAGGAGAAACGTCTGGTACCCAGGATCCGTTGGAGGCTCCTTTGGGGTATGGGCCCCCCCCCCCCAACTCCGGCCATGAGTATCTGTACAGGGTCTTACAGGGTTTTCTGGTCTGAAAATATTGCTGACCTATCCCAAGGATAGGCCATCAATATCAGAACAGTGGGGTTCTGACATCCAATACCCTTATTGAACATCTGATACAACTGATGCACATAGAATGGAGCAGGACAACTCTGTTCTCTGTGTAGTGGCCAAACCAGGTTACTGCAGATCAGCTCCTATTTACTTGAATGGGAGCTATCCTGCATGAACTCGGTTAGGCCACTACACAGTGAACAGAGTCGTCTGTTTCCTGCTCCATTCTCTGCTGAGATCAGATGAGGGGGTGTACTGATACTGGTAGCCCCGCACCGTCTGATATTGATGACCTATCCTTGGGGTAGATAATAAATATTTTTAACCTGGTAAAGCACTTTAATGACTTCAATTTCTCATGAAACCAATAAAATAGATCATAACCTCATTACCTCATAGATTTTAAGCTCTTGCGAGCAGGACCCTCAGTCCCAGTGTGTGAACTGAATATTTCTTTGTAATGTATCTTTTTTGTCAGTACTTGAACCCTACAAATTGTACAGTGCTGCGGAATATGTTGGTGCTATATAAATAAAAATTATTATTATTATTATCATAACAATTCTAGCAAAACCCTTGACAGGTTGTAATCCACAACATAACCACTTGGTGGCTATACATACACACATATATAACATATCACTTTTTGTCACAATATGTCAAAATCTTGTTGTTTTTGAAAATCTGCTCATATCTAGAAATGTTCAGTCAAGATGAAAGGTAAGGGAGGACACATCAGCAATACTATAAATTCTCTGCCAATGACAATTTTCCCTGGCAAAATCAGTTGTTTGCTGAGTATTTTGTGAACTGGAAATTGGCTTAGACTTAAACATAATTTAAGCGATGAGACAACCCCCAGTAGCATGTTTCTCTACTATTTTGAGCTTATTCATTTAGATGTTATTAGGGAATTCTAAGCTTTGTCCTTTATTAGTCATTGCAGAAGTTGCAGTTTTTTTTTCTCTATTGCCCTGCAAGTGTACATATTCTGTTTAGTTACAAGTATGCAATCATTACATAGACAAATATTAAAAGATCTTTCAGCATTTTAAAAACAAGCATCATAAAACAATTTCCTCTGACAGCAGCATAACAGGGTTGTACACTAGGGGTAGTGTAAAAAATGGTGGGGCAAATTTATTAAGACTTGCGTATTGTATGCCCCTCTTAATAAACTGCCCGGCTGGCACAGGGAATGTGAGATTTATGAAGAGGCTGCAGTCTCTTCATAAATCTGTCTGCCATCCCTGTGACAGAATGTAAATGTTAACTGGCATAGATTTCCAAAGCAGATCATGCCAGAAAACTGGATTGAGTTATAATTAATCTGTCGGGACATAGAGTGGAGACTTAAGGCACATGCTTGGTGCAAGCAAGGGCCTTGTGCCAAGCATGCACCTCAATATCATCTCTCCACGCCAGTTTTGTGGCGTAGAGGGAATGATGAATTTTCCCCAGTATCTTTTATACTTCAGATACTGTTGTTTAGAATTCTATATGTCTCTGATTTGGTAACTCTTCAATTTCATTGAGCTCAACTACTTGTTTTTTATCAAAAGTTAGATATTTGTAATTAAAGAAAACCTCTGCTGAAAACCATAGTTTCCCAAAGGAATTCCCACCTTTTTCTGTTCTTCTATATAATATGATATCCACTGAAAGTTCCCTGGGATGTAGCATAACAACGGAGCATGCTTCAGGTGACATAGTGAAGAAATCAGGCGATACCTTTTAGAGGCTAACTGAGTATATTTATAAGTAAGCTTTCAGGAGTGCTCGCTCCCTTCATCAGACATGGTGTGATACAAGAACTGAAAATTAACAGATTTTTATACACATGGTTTTCAAAGCATTTTAGAGTCCTTAAAAAAAATTGCAATCTAAGTAGAGAAGTTATTTACAACAGGTCAAAAAAACAGTCTGGAAACTTTTGGTGCGTGACGGAGGGATCAGTAATTCTTGCTGTTATCTGTTTGCTATCAGGAGGTGATTTGTGACCCTCACAGGTCACACATAGTGTGATTTGAAGCTGGCATGAATATTGAGTTCAGTTCATGGTTCAAACATAGTGTGACATGAAGCTGGCATGAATATTGAGTTCAGTTCATGGTTCAAACATAGTGTGACATGAAGCTGGCATGAATATTAAGTCCAAATTGCAGAGTTTGAAATTTTTGCATAAATTTATACTCCATTTCTTTTCTTTTCTCTTGTGTCTTAAAATGTCCCATTAAAACCACAACCCGCAAATCTTCAATAGAGTGGTTTTCTCCGGAGAAATGTGCGGCCACTGGGAGATCGGTTCTGCTGTTATTAATGGTGGATCTGTGTGAGTTCATTCGTTGACTGAGTCTCTGCCCTGTTTCCCCCACATAGAGGCCTGTGGTGGGACATTGCACACACATTATGAGGTACACCACATTGGAAGACCTGCAGGAAAATGTCCCCCTAATTCTGTGCACCTGTTGTGACTGTGGGATAGGTACACTGTCAGCGGTGTGGATGTGCTTGCAGGTCATGCACCTTTTATGTAGGCAAGGTGAGGTGCCATTTTCAGTTGGGGCCTTCAGGGCACTCCGGACGATAATGCGCCTCAGGTTTGGTGGTTGTCGAAAGGAGAGGAGAGGGGGGACTGGAAATATGTCCTTGAGTCTGTTGTCCCTATGTAGTACAGGTTGAAGCTCCTTGGCAATCCTTCGTAGGATCTCCAGCTGTGGGTTGTAGGTGACAACTAGGGGCACTCGGGCTTCTTTCTGGGTCTCTCTATATGTGAGCAGACTGTCTCTGTTAATGGCTGCTGCTTTGTTTAATTGGTTGTCTGTCACTTTTGGTTTGTATCCCAATCTGAGAAATTTCATCCTCAGATCCAGGAGGTGCTTGTCCAGGTCTGTTTTGTCGGAGCAAATACGATTGTATCGTATAGCCTGGCTGTAGATTATAGATTGTCTTGTGTGCTTGGGGTGGAAGCTGTCGTTTCTCAGGTAGGCCGTTCTGTCTGTGGGTTTGTGGTATATTGATGTGAGTAGCCGGTGGTCTTTAATGTATATTGTGGTATCCAGAAAGTGAATTTCACTCCCTGAATAGCTAAGTTTAAGGTTGATGGTCGGGTGAAAGTCATTGAAGTCATTATGGAATTGAAGTAGGGCCTCCTCACCTGCAGTCCAGATGACAAGGATATCATCGATATAACGAAGGTAAATCATAGGTTTGGTGGTGCATGTTGATAAATATGTTCCTTCCATTTCTGCCATAAAGAGATTTGCATATTGGGGTGCACATCTGGTCCCCATTGAAGTTCCCATTCGCTGTAGATATAGATCCTCTCCAAAGGTAAAATGGTTGTGGCTAAGGATGAATTGTATGAGCTGCGTTACTGGTTCTGTTGGGAGGTTTTGTTTTGCCAGGTGTACCCGACATGCTGCAACTCCATCCTTGTGGGGAATGTTAGTATACAGGGATTCCACATCCATGGTGGCCAAAATGGTACCCTCAGGTAGAGGGCCCAGGGCATTCAGTTTGTTAAGAAGGTCAGTGGTGTCCTGGATATAGCTTGGAGTATCCCTGACAAGGGGTTTTAGGAGATTTTCCACCCAACCTGAGATGTTTTCTGTCAGTGTCCCAATGCCAGAAATGATAGGCCTCCCAGGGTTGCCATCTTTGTGTATCTTTGGGAGCATATAGAAGCAGCCCGGCCTGGGATCTTGGGGGATAAGTCCTTTTACCTGATTCTGGATGTGGACTGGAAACTCCTTGATCATACTCTTTAGTTCTTTCATATAGGCCTCTGTGGGATCACTTCCAAGTTTGGAGTAATGGATGGGATTTGACAGTTGCCTGTTTGCTTCCTGGATATAGTCTGAGGTGTTCATTATGACTATTGCGCCCCCTTTGTCAGCTGGTTTTATTATTATATCCTGATTTTCTTTCAGTGATGTAATAGCCTTCTGTTCCTGCAGGGTTAGGTTATGCACCTGTTTCTTTTGTTTCTCTAGGATTTCTGATTTTACTTTGCTTCTGAAACAGTCAATATATTTATCCAGTGCTGCATTAGCTCCAGGGCGTGGGGTCCAGGTAGATTTTTTGGTAGGATTCCTTATGGGCTGTTCCATCTCAGAGTCGCTGCTGTATGGAGGGTCTTTGTCATAAAAATATTCCCTTAATCTCATTTTTCTGAAAAACTCCTCCATATCATTGCAGAGTTGGATATGGTCAGTGTGTGCCGAGGGGCAGAAGGAGAGACCTTTGGAGAGAACTGACATTTCGTGTTTGTTTGGCTCATAAGAGGAAAGATTCACAACACAGCTCTGCTGAGCTGGGCTAGTACTTGCGGTTGTAGTAATGAGGCCTTTTTGTCTCAGTCTGTGGAGCTTTTTCTTTTTGTTGTTAATAAGCATATCCTGAAGTTTCCAGTAGTATGTGTGGAGTCTGGCCTTCATTTCCTCTGTGTCATTAGCCAATGATGATTTCAGGGCCTGTATCTCATCCTGTGTTCTTTTTTTGTTGTTATAGGAAATTTTTATCATATTGTTCCGCAGCCTTTCAGATGTCCGAATACATAGTTGTTCTGCATATCGGCTGTTGTAGGTCGTTCCGGGTTGGGTTACGTAAATTGAAGCCTTTTGGGATGAGTCTCTCCTTTTTGCATTTTGTTAAGAAGAAGATGTCGCTGTTGAGTTCATCCTCTAAAAGGTATCGCCTGATTTCTTCACTCTTCCACTACTTTCAATGGCTAACACGGTACAACATTATACTACTATCAACTTGAAAGATACCACAATGTACCGCAAAAGAATGGAACTGAAAAACCGGCTTAAGAAACTTGCACAACTCAACAGCGACATCTTCTTCTTAACAAAATGCAAAAAGGAGAGACTCATCCCAAAAGGCTTCAATTTACGTAACCCAACCCGGAACACCTACAACAGCCGATATGCAGAACAACTATGTATTCGGACATCTGAAAGGCTGCGGAACAATATGATAAAAATTTCCTATAACAACAAAAAAAGAACACAGGATGAGATACAGGCCCTGAAATCATCATTGGCTAATGACACAGAGGAAATGAAGGCCAGACTCCACACATACTACTGGAAACTTCAGGATATGCTTATTAACAACAAAAAGAAAAAGCTCCACAGACTGAGACAAAAAGGCCTCATTACTACAACCGCAAGTACTAGCCCAGCTCAGCAGAGCTGTGTTGTGAATCTTTCCTCTTATGAGCCAAACAAACACGAAATGTCAGTTCTCTCCAAAGGTCTCTCCTTCTGCCCCTCGGCACACACTGACCATATCCAACTCTGCAATGATATGGAGGAGTTTTTCAGAAAAATGAGATTAAGGGAATATTTTTATGACAAAGACCCTCCATACAGCAGCGACTCTGAGATGGAACAGCCCATAAGGAATCCTACCAAAAAATCTACCTGGACCCCACGCCCTGGAGCTAATGCAGCACTGGATAAATATATTGACTGTTTCAGAAGCAAAGTAAAATCAGAAATCCTAGAGAAACAAAAGAAACAGGTGCATAACCTAACCCTGCAGGAACAGAAGGCTATTACATCACTGAAAGAAAATCAGGATATAATAATAAAACCAGCTGACAAAGGGGGCGCAATAGTCATAATGAACACCTCAGACTATATCCAGGAAGCAAACAGGCAACTGTCAAATCCCATCCATTACTCCAAACTTGGAAGTGATCCCACAGAGGCCTATATGAAAGAACTAAAGAGTATGATCAAGGAGTTTCCAGTCCACATCCAGAATCAGGTAAAAGGACTTATCCCCCAAGATCCCAGGCCGGGCTGCTTCTATATGCTCCCAAAGATACACAAAGATGGCAACCCTGGGAGGCCTATCATTTCTGGCATTGGGACACTGACAGAAAACATCTCAGGTTGGGTGGAAAATCTCCTAAAACCCCTTGTCAGGGATACTCCAAGCTATATCCAGGACACCACTGACCTTCTTAACAAACTGAATGCCCTGGGCCCTCTACCTGAGGGTACCATTTTGGCCACCATGGATGTGGAATCCCTGTATACTAACATTCCCCACAAGGATGGAGTTGCAGCATGTCGGGTACACCTGGCAAAACAAAACCTCCCAACAGAACCAGTAACGCAGCTCATACAATTCATCCTTAGCCACAACCATTTTACCTTTGGAGAGGATCTATATCTACAGCGAATGGGAACTTCAATGGGGACCAGATGTGCACCCCAATATGCAAATCTCTTTATGGCAGAAATGGAAGGAACATATTTATCAACATGCACCACCAAACCTATGATTTACCTTCGTTATATCGATGATATCCTTGTCATCTGGACTGCAGGTGAGGAGGCCCTACTTCAATTCCATAATGACTTCAATGACTTTCACCCGACCATCAACCTTAAACTTAGCTATTCAGGGAGTGAAATTCACTTTCTGGATACCACAATATACATTAAAGACCACCGGCTACTCACATCAATATACCACAAACCCACAGACAGAACGGCCTACCTGAGAAACGACAGCTTCCACCCCAAGCACACAAGACAATCTATAATCTACAGCCAGGCTATACGATACAATCGTATTTGCTCCGACAAAACAGACCTGGACAAGCACCTCCTGGATCTGAGGATGAAATTTCTCAGATTGGGATACAAACCAAAAGTGACAGACAACCAATTAAACAAAGCAGCAGCCATTAACAGAGACAGTCTGCTCACATATAGAGAGACCCAGAAAGAAGCCCGAGTGCCCCTAGTTGTCACCTACAACCCACAGCTGGAGATCCTACGAAGGATTGCCAAGGAGCTTCAACCTGTACTACATAGGGACAACAGACTCAAGGACATATTTCCAGTCCCCCCTCTCCTCTCCTTTCGACAACCACCAAACCTGAGGCGCATTATCGTCCGGAGTGCCCTGAAGGCCCCAACTGAAAATGGCACCTCACCTTGCCTACATAAAAGGTGCATGACCTGCAAGCACATCCACACCGCTGACAGTGTACCTATCCCACAGTCACAACAGGTGCACAGAATTAGGGGGACATTTTCCTGCAGGTCTTCCAATGTGGTGTACCTCATAATGTGTGTGCAATGTCCCACCACAGGCCTCTATGTGGGGGAAACAGGGCAGAGACTCAGTCAACGAATGAACTCACACAGATCCACCATTAATAACAGCAGAACCGATCTCCCAGTGGCCGCACATTTCTCCGGAGAAAACCACTCTATTGAAGATTTGCGGGTTGTGGTTTTAATGGGACATTTTAAGACACAAGAGAAAAGAAAAGAAATGGAGTATAAATTTATGCAAAAATTTCAAACTCTGCAATTTGGACTTAATATTCATGCCAGCTTCATGTCACACTATGTTTGAACCATGAACTGAACTCAATATTCATGCCAGCTTCATGTCACACTATGTTTGAACCATGAACTGAACTCAATATTCATGCCAGCTTCAAATCACACTATGTGTGACCTGTGAGGGTCACAAATCACCTCCTGATAGCAAACAGATAACAGCAAGAATTACTGATCCCTCCGTCACGCACCAAAAGTTTCCAGACTGTTTTTTTGACCTGTTGTAAATAACTTCTCTACTTAGATTGCAATTTTTTTTAAGGACTCTAAAATGCTTTGAAAACCATGTGTATAAAAATCTGTTAATTTTCAGTTCTTGTATCACACCATGTCTGATGAAGGGAGCGAGCACTCCTGAAAGCTTACTTATAAATATACTCAGTTAGCCTCTAAAAGGTATCGCCTGATTTCTTCACTCTTCCACTACTTTCAATGGCTAACACGGTACAACATTATACTACTATCAGGTGACATAATCAGATCTATTCCCTCTTGTGCTATCTGACATCACTGAATGATCCTAGGTGCCGCTTTGTGTTCCCCCTTTAGAGCTAATACTAGACTGCAAGTAGTGACCCTGCCCTGCAGTCTACTGCCATGGGGAACAAGTATGTTTTCTGCAAGCAAAGTGGTAGCATTATGCTGGGTTAGCTCATTCAAATAATATAGATATCAGAGAGAAAATTAAGAGCATCATAATACATGAATTATGTTTGATTTATATGAGGTTAAGAATTAAGCTTCATGATTCTGCCACCATTTTTCATTATTTTATCAACCATATAAAATATATTAGTTCATTATGTGAATTGACAACTCTGTTAACTGAAAATAGATACTAGTAACTGAAATTGATAAGTCAGAAGATCATCATTCAATGGCTGAACCAGAAAGTAGTTATGTCATATCAAACGACACACAGCTCTTGGGTCAAGACCAAATTGCAGGAGAAGAAGGACATGCAGTAAGCCTATAGCATCAGTTTTGCACTGTAATGATCACATTGACCAGACAATTATTTTCTATGACCAGCTTTAAAGTGCAATCCCTTCAAGGGTGGTAAAAAAAGAGAACAAAACTCAATAGGCATAAACAGCTGAAAGCATCACATCAGCAGTACTTATAAAGTCATTCAGCTGATAAAGATCTTTCTGTTATTTTTCCAAGCTGTTTCTCGCCACTATGATTTCTTGCAACAAAGAATACTTTATACTGTACAAGTTCTAATATCCTTCTTCAGCAACTCTTATCACATATTTTCCTATATATATTTATATCCACGTTTAGATACGCATTGTCAGTGCATTATATGGAATACCCATCTATTTCCCTGGAAAACTCTGTAATGCTTCATTTAACTTCTAGTGGTACTGCAGGTTAATTGAACACTTCGCCACAGATTACAGCTGACTGCAGGGAAATCCAGTATAGCAAATAACCAGTATTCCTCACCCTGGAATCTACGGGCAGCATGTTGTAGAAGACGAGAATCTGAGCATTTTGTATAATATTTTGTGGGAAAAGGTTCAGTATAACTAGTACTTTATTCATTTAAATCTTGACCCATTCTGGGCGAGTAGGTGGTCCTATTCAGTGACTGACAACCTTCCCAGTTTGAGTGTGCACACAGGCATAGCTTTAAATTACTGACTAGGACCGCCTACTAGACTTGTAAGCCTAGAATGAGCACAGATTTCATTGATAAAATGACAATTCCTACTGACTCATTTCCTACGAAACTATATATCACTCTTTTTTTCTCTAAAGCATGTTGCCTGCAGATCGGACTGCATGTACAATGTGACAGGTTCCCCTTTAAGACGAACATTTCATTAGAGTAAACCAAATATAATTAGGCAAATCTGCCTGGATATTAAAGTACTGTAGATTATGCAAGTTATAATAGTTCTTTTTACTGTCCATATTGCAACAACCAGTAGCTAATTAGTCCTATCATATGTCAATATAGATGGAGCTGTCATAAGGGTGATGACAACGTAATTGGTAGTGATGTTGCTCGTTGTGTCTATGATGGTACAAATGGTTGCTAGCCCTATAATTTGCGCTCTGGAATTGTACATGACAGCAGGAATGCCCTATGTCAGTAAGGTTGTATGTCTACTGTAAGACACCCCATTAAAACAAAATGTCACAGTCATAACATCAGCATGGCCAACATCACTGCTCTGATGACTTTTCTGTTAAAACATAAGACCCGGTGGGTCACCTGTAGGTCACTAGCACATGTAGTGGGGATGTGGCAAGTATAGATGTTTCAAGGGGTGCTGGCTCCTTAAATTGAATGCTGGCAGCTAAGTGGCTTTTATATGGTCACAAAACTGCTTTTCAACACTATTTCTGCTACATGTGAAAGTCCCCTAAGGCTATATTTATACAGCATGGATTAGGAGTGGTAAAATATTCATCAAATTTGCACCCAAATCTACAAGGAAACCCACATTAATTTTTCCCTATGCAGCTGTAGTCTTAAAACATACTTAAATTTGTCATAAATCAATAGTACTGTGTGTATATATGAAGAGTAACCCTCTTTCTATCCATTAAATTACTTATATTCTGCATTATTAGCAGTTATCCTCTCTACAGGTTTTATCTTTAATTTTCAGTTCTTCCTGAGCTGGGGGTGGAGACTAGATGCTATGATGCCTGCTATAGACAACACTTGTCCTTCTCCATAGACCTCTATTGTAAGTTGCAGTTTGACACCTCTCAGACCTTCTGTGCATCTGGCTCTGGCAACAGGAAGTTCAGTAGATATTTTTGGATTAAAAGAACGTTTAGCAAGGGGAGATAGAGGTGCAGGAAAAGGGGTCTGATAAGCGGAGAAAGAAGCTTTTTTTCTTGGAAAAGATATTTTGCAAAGCTTCTTATATTTGCTTGCACTATATTTATACAAGTTTGCTAAAAAGCCAGCAATCTCGCTTTTTACAGTAGTGCTTTCAGAGTACACCTAAACCTGTAAAAGTGAAATTCTTGATGTGACACATTCTCCTGTTGTGACACATCACTCTTGTAATACAGATGTGAATCTTTACAAGAAAACTGAACACTATAGCATTGGGGTCATACAGTAACGCAAGGTTAAGAATGACAGATGTGGTTGTATTATATAACTGATGATTGAAAGGACTGGAATGTTTGAGAGAAAAAAATTCTGGATGCAAATGGTAATAATTGTTTTTATTCCACATCTATTCACTATCTCATATTTGTCAGCAATATGTGGTAATGAAGATAAATTGAACATAGTAACATGACAGCTGTTCTGAGCCATACAATAAAACTGAAGCTAAAAACTCCCTGCTGGAGAACTCTTACATCATACATCTTATAGCAATATAAACATTGCATAATGCTATTGGTATGCACCATAATATACAGCGTGACAGAGATTAAAGATAGGTATATAAGCATACAATAGACCTCATGTTGCATGGTCTTGTACTGAGTATTAGTATGTTAATATGAGTAATCAATTATCTAACATTTTATCTAGTGCAGAACTTTCCTACAATAGTACAGAAAGCTATTATAATTTCGTGACTGTGCAACTTTCAAGTATGTCTAGGGTAAGGAAAATTCAGCAGCGTGGAAAGGGTTCTTTACACTAAGAGTAGTAAAAACAATGACCAATGAAATTCTCTATCAGAATATTGTAATAGCTAAAGTTTTTGTTTTGCTTCTGGATTCGCTAGAAAATGACCCAATAATGGTCAGCTCAACACCATGATAAAAAAATTATCATCTGTGATACTTGGGAAAACTGCAGGCAGACAAAAAAGTCAGTGTCTGCTGTGGAATAAAAACCAGTATATGGTATGTGGCACCCATTTTAATGTATGGGTACCATGTAATGCATATTTTTGTGCCATATCTGCCAAAATGAAATATGTTTTTTGGTAGTGGATGCCTACTCTGGTTAATAGATGGGTCTGGAGCTGCAGAGCTCATCTCTATAGTTATAATTAGCATAGTGGACTGACCTAAAAAGTCCTTTATGTTATTTCAAAGGGTGCAGAAGTCTTTCTAGAAAGATTTAGTATTACTAGATATCTGTATTACATTGCTAAAAGGGGTTGTCCAGGCATGTGATTTAATAAAAAACTTTTTATAATGCTATAAAATTGAAAAGAACTGATAATCATCACATACTATTGAGGTCACTACTGCGACCAATGATAGTCTGTAGTAGCTACATGTCTATCTTGGGACATTATTACTGGAAAAGACAGAGCTCCAGGAATCAGTTTAATGGCAGTGGCAGCGGTTTAGTAAGATAAGAATTACTTCAGTCCCTCCCTTGGCTGGTCCTCTGGCTAGGGACTATAGGTTGCTATGTGTCTGACTAATGATGGGAGTTCTTTAACCACTTCTGGACCGCCCATAGATTATATACGTCTGGATAGTGGCTTCCTTGTTCTGCAAGGACATACAGGTACATCCAAGCAGGTTTCAGGAGCTGCACAAAATTGTGCAGCTGCTGAAACAAGGAACCAGCTATAACTTCAGTCGGAGGTCCCAGAGAGAAGGCAGGGAAGGTGCCTTCCCAATCGCTGTGTACACACACAGCGCTCAATGAGTGCTGTATACATAGCTATGGGCGCCGCCACGATGCGGCTGCCTTCTGACCCGGCTTTATAGTAACGGGCAGGAGGCTGTATTCCTCCTGCAACTGGGGCTAAATATACCAGCCCAGTTACAGGAAAGAAACAGTGATCAGATGTCCCCAAAGGTCTATTATGACCTTATGGGTACACAATGTTAAAAAAAGAAAAAATTAATGGAAAAGTAAAAAAAAAAAAAAAATGTAAATAAAATAATTAAAAATATAAATAAAATAATACATAAAAAAAAAACACCCCCTTATTACAGGACAGTTGTTTTAATATGGGTCATTTGATTTATGGATTTAATCTAATATCCATATTCTGCGTATGGAAGAAAAAAAATTTCTACCTAATATGAAAGGAAGATGCAACTACTCATATTGGGTGTTTGAAACGCATCCCTTTTTTTTTTTTTCACAGCGATTTTCACAGAAAGTCTGCAGAGTTTTCCTCTGCGGACTTTCTGTTCCTATTATTCGTATGTGGAAAACACCAGCGTTTCCTTAGGTAAAATTAACATGCTGCGATTTACAAAAGTGCAACGTTTTTTGAAATCGCAGCATTTCCGCTGCTGATATTTTTCTGCAATGTGTGGATGGGATTAGCCAGAATCCCATCCACTTTGCAGGTACTGTAAAACGCTACTGTGGGCCCCCTGACTAAAGGTGGTTTCCAGTGATTAAAAATCTATATTTAATAGAGTTTACAATGAGGATGGTAACACTGCCTTGGTTTTCATTAGTCTTTAATCCTGGGGTTCAATTCACATACCATAGAAATTGAAATGCCAGGTCAGCAAAGAGAGGGACAACAGAAGACACATTTTTAGACAATTAACATTTTTGCAAATGAATAATTTTGCAGAGTTTTAAAGTTTTCTCTAACCATCTTAGTGGTGACGATCTTCTGTATTGATTGGTTTCCAATGGATATGACCAAGGGTGTGATTCAATTTTTTTTTTCTGTGAGGTGGCTGGGAGGGAGTGGTGCACTGTGCATGGCATGCAAATTTTGGGGGGTGGGGGGATGTGAGGATGGCACGTGCTGCACACTAAAAAAATTTCCAAAATGAGAGCAAATTTTTCAGTCCACTCCTAGTTAGCCATAGACCATCAATATTACATCTGTGGGGGGTCCAGGACCCCTGCAGATCAGCTGACTCGGAAGTACCACTGAACGGCACAGCTCTCGACATGTTAATATTAATGGTGGCTCTGCAGTTCGGGGACAGTTGATCTGCATGGGTCCTTGCTATTGGAACCCTACAGATATAGTATTGAATAATATTGATGGCCTATCCATCAAAATCAGAAAGGTGGATAACCTCTTTAATAATCCCTCCAATTTTCCACAAATCTTTCAGTATATTGGCCCCAACACTATTGTGTACAATATAATGGTCCCCATCACTTCTACCAAAGCAGGAAGGAGCAGAAAGGTAAGTGCTGCATTGATACTAAACTCTTGCTCCCTGCAGCTTGTAGGCCATAGCCCTAATATGATTTGTGGCCTACTAGTCAGACATAAGTAGCTATCAGTATCAGAGCCAGGCGAGGGCTTCACTTCTCCCTGGTTTTGCTATACGGCTGTTTTTATATCAACCAGATTGGAGGAGCTGAGAAGAAGCGGATGTATCACACCCCTGGATATCACCATGAATGCAGGAACTTTCTATGCCAGGGGTCAGCAACCTTTGGCACTCCAGCTGCTGTGAAACTACAACTCCCAACATGCTCCATTCACTTTCATGGGAGTTCTAAGAACAACAGAGCAAGTATGCATGCTAGGAGTTGTAGTTTTACAACAGCTGGAGTGCCAAAGGTTGCCTACCCCTGTTCTATGCTGTGGCACTTGTCAAAAATACAGTCAATGGTATCCTTATTCTTTACACAGAAATAGGAACACTGCATGGATGCGAAGATAAACCAGCCCCAATAAGGAAATTATGACTGTGTTTCTGACAAATGCTAGACCATAAAAAGTTCCTGCATTCATGACTGATTAGGATAAAGACTGTCACCACTGACTGATGAAGATGAGTACTATTAAGCTTTAATAGTCTATAAATATAGTTATGTTCATGGTAAAACCCCTTTAATTATGTTACAACATTACTGTACATCCTTTTAGGGTGGGTTCACACATGCGCTTGAGTCCGTCCGCTGCCAATCCGAGTGAAAATCTCGGGAAACTGGATAGGCATCGGATAGCGGCATTGCTTAAAACCCCTTTAATTTGAATGGGTTTTTAAAGCAATGCGCGCGTGTGCGCTTACACCCTCTGCGCTGCGAATCCAGTTTTTTTCGTCTGAAACAAAGTCGGACATGCAGGACTTCATGTCCGACGAAAAAAAAACGGCTTCGCAGCACAGAGGGTGTAAGCGCACACCCGCGCATTAATTTAAAAACCCATTCAAATGAATGGGTTTTTAAGCAATGCGTTGCTAACCTGTTGCTATCTGATGCCAGTTTCCCGAGATTTTCACTCGGATTAGCAGTGGACGGACTCAAGCGCAAGTGTGATCCCACCCTTAGTGAAATGGAATATGTTATATCATACTGTATAAAATATGTTTTAACTGTTGTGCACAGTGATGCTGAGGAGTTAGTTTCAATGAGTTAGCACAATCTGTGTAATTGATATTTGCAAACCAGGAAGCTCAGTCTTAGGTGATAATTCAATTATAGTTTAACTAACTGGTCAGGGGTACTGACCAAAGCAGATATTGAGGCAGCAGACCTGGCTGATTAAAAAGAAAAAGTGATCAAAGAAAAAAATGACAAATGGGAGGTTGCAGGATATAGCCTTGACATCAGGGATCCATAAATCTAATAAATATGATAAGGTTCATGATTTCAGGATCAGATTCTTTGGAGCCACATCTAATGTGGGATCAGTCCATCTTCTTATACTAAAGCATATATATCTTCTTTGTGTTATTCCATTTTTTATTGTAATACACTGTACCTTTTATATGTATATTAAATCTAAAATTTAATAAGATTGACCTTTGACTCTAACATTCTCCCACTTCCGAAGAATGAATATCGCTAGCTATGTTACCCTGTTATATTCTAGTTGTGCATGGTGTGGGCATACTAGTGTCTGATTGTACCATAAGTGGCGAGTGGTGGCAGCTTTGTGTGGATGCATAAGTGTAAAAGGGAGCTTCACTCTTGTTTAGCTAGGTGTGAAGGGTGAGCTGAAAGGGAGTGTGGAAGCAGAGTTCCCTTTTATGATTGCAAAAGCGTCAAGTGAGTCAGATGAATAGATATCCCCCAGAATTGCTATACAGTGAGTGGATATATCTGTGGGTGTGACCCCGATCCCTGACAATTCATTATTAGTTCTTAACAGCAAAATTGCAAAAAAACCTGTTCTAAAAAACATTTCAGGAAAACTGGCTATACAATGTTTCCCATAGAGACAAGGTGTTTTAATCTCTAGCTTTTCCGTTAACATCATAGAGCTATGCAATGCTCTCCCAAAGGAACTGATGCTAGCAGAAAAGGTAAATATATTAAAGAAAGGACTGGAGACTTTCCTTCAAAAACATAATATACAAGGCTACTGGTATTGATAACAAAAAGTTGTTTCACTAGGTTGTCCGATATACTGTCTGGAGTTAAGAAGGTTTTTTTTTTTACTTTAACGCGAAATGTTAGACAAACAGAGGACATCTCTGACTACTGCTGACCAGGTATTTTATGGCCCAACAGATTTGTTGTGATTCATCACACTAATGAAACAAAGTGAGTACATACTGTACTGTATTTGGCCTATTTCTTATGTTGGTTGATACAAGGTCAATTTGCCTATTCAAAACCAGCTACCTTACACAGTTGTGAAAAGAACCACTTGCAAGAGAGTGTTAATAAGTGATACAAAGTTAAGTGTTTTATAATACTTGCAGCACAATTTTTCTTCATTGTATGTGTTGATTGATGAAGTCTAATATTTACATCCAAAGCAATGACAGGACATCATGCATGTACTTATAAGCATCATCGTCAGGTCTTGGCACAGAAGTGTGAATCAACTATGCCGTTATTGGAGTTTGCTATGGAAAACTGGGGCAAAGTCTAAGGCATTTGCAGTCTTAACAGTGAAATGCCCATCATGGGAGTACAGATATTGAGCAAGTAATCCCAAGGTCATTTCTCTTAAGTAGTCTGCAACAGAAATAGCTTGTAGATGGTGTTACAAAGGTGAGTGACTCCTATTGTTTCAATATGTGGGGGCCCCAGACATAGGAATTAATTTATTATAGGTATATTGTATATTTGTTGGATATCCCATATAGTAAATGCCTTTGATGCCTTTTAGTATAAACTAATACAGTAATTAAATGTGGGAATCTAAAGAGTAGGCATTGGTTTATAAATATATACAGTACAAGAACTATCATAGTAATGCCATATAACTGCATGTACAGTGTATGTATGCAGTTTAAGACTTCTTATGTATCTATATCTGTTGCATTTTCATGACACAATTTATTAGAAAAAATTCTAATGATGAGGGAAATTTTGTGTTGCAAGAGAGGACAGATTTCCAGGTTTCTCGATCTGCTACCGTACATCCCATACAGGGGTAAAAGTTAAATTGAGCTTGTAAGTATTTAATCTTTGCCTGTCACCAGGTCTGAAAAGTCTAATGACATATATCATCTAATACTGATGTCACACTGAGCATTTTGGTATTTTGGTGTTGTTTATCTAATTCCATTCAGCCATTCCAAAGATGTAAACCCTTTTAGTGTTGATGTAAATTAAGGTCTGCTAACCAAGTCACCGCCCACAATATATTTGAAATGTCTCGATAGATTTGGCTAAACAAAACACTGAATCAGGGTGACAGTGCCAATCAACTGAGGCATGTCATGAGGCTTTTCAGACCCAGTCACAGATTTTTAAAGAGGAATTCCCACCTTATTTATAGCATATTCATAAGATATGAAAAAGAAGATCAATTAAGCTCATTTTTTTTTTCTGGGACTCCTATAGCAGTAAACAGAGAGAGCCAATGACATCTGCAGCCATTGTAGGTCCTAGAAGTGGGACATTCATTTAGTAGACATTTATGGTATCCTTTTGATATGCTAGAAATGTCTAAGAGAAATAAGGCTTCAAATTGTTGATCTTATTGATGAATGAATGTAAGAATGCATGTTTTTTTGCATCCCATCTGTGTGTTGTTATTCTCCTCTGATATTACTTTTAATAGAGTATGTTGAGTTCTGAAATTGATTTAACATTAATATTTCTTTTAATTCCTTTTGTCTTAGTTCCGTAGATGATGCAGATTTTCCCTTTTCTGTGCAGCATTGTTGAACAGGGAAGATAGTCTCAAGCTTTCATTAATTGAATTCTATTACCATAATTGATCAGATAAGAGTACAATCTTCGCAAAACTCTCAAACATTTTATGTTCTGCAATGCAAATCAGTACATTTGCCACTGTGAAAACCCAATAGATTTTTAGTTACTGTATGCCCTCCTGTGAGCCACAAACAGGTCATTATTAATAATTTACTTTTCACATCATTAACAGACAGTACATTACTTTCTAAATCTCTAAACTTCTATGCCCACTGGGCATGCAGACAGAGTTAGACCTGTAGAATCAGAGCAGAACTATTAATTACACCTGTCCTGAAATTTATAGTAGATGTCTTATTGGGACTGTGAAGCATAGAACATGATAGCATTTAAAGCTCATTAATGCTGACCTACGGCTTGAATAGTCATTGGTGCCCAACTTGCAGCCTAAAGAACACAATCAGATCCCTATAACATTGCACATTATTCTAAATACAGTAAAATTAGTTAATGGAAAAATAAATAAAAGAAACATTATGACAATGAGCAAGGACTGTAAACTTTAGTGTTCACTATATAGAAGTAGTAGAGAACGTTTGTTTATTTTATTGTTCCAGCAGTTTAAAATAGTTATCTAAGTAAATCTAAGCCCCAAATTACATGAAAGCTGCCTTTTTGTTGCAGAATTTCCTGTTGTTTTTTTTTTGTTTGTTTTTTGTTTTTTTGCTACAGAAGGAATGGGAAATATATAGGAACCTTTTATATTTCTTCTGCTCAATCCACTCCTGGCTTTGGCTAAAAAAAAAATGCTGTAAAAACTGCAACAATAAAAGCAGCTTTTCCTCAACTTGAGGCCTTAAGCCTAAAAGGTACATTTCTGCTGCATCTCCTGCTGGTGCAACAGAACATAGTCAGAGTCAGGGGGACCTTCTTTCACATGGCGAGTAATTTTTCCAGATAACTGGAAAATTACATTCATATATAAGTCTCAGCTAAAGGAGTTGAAAATAAAAGTGGAAGTACTGTAGATAGTAAGAAACATAATGTGTAGGCAAGGAAATCATAAATATAACATTGATGAACAGAAAACATCACATGCTTGATAAATGTTATCTATCAACAGGTGTTAAAATGAACTCGTTTTCACCTAATAAAGAATTCTGAATACTTGAAATTACTGTTTTTCTGCATAGCGGTTTTTCCCTTATGTGTGTTGTCTGCTGGTACGTAGTTGGCATTTTTTTAGTCCTCCTGCTTGTTTATTACAAAGATCTAATGATTTGTGCAAGCAGGCTTCGACAGGCCCACCGAGGTTTACGGGGAATCCCCTGATGGGCTCTGTGCCATTAGGGGGCCCTACTGGACCCACACTGCTTTTAAATAGTGGGGGCCACTGTATGGTGGGGGGGGGGGGGTGAAGTGGTCATAAAAAAATTAGACCCAGACAACCCCTTTCAAGAGGTTGTCCAAAAATTGGAGTGACCCCTATGGTAGCCAGGGAGGTGTAAAATTAAAGAAAAAAAAAAAAAGCATGCTGACCGAGCATCCCGTTGTCCCCTGCCAGTGCCCATTTTGTTTTTTGGTAGGTGCAGGACTCCCAGTAAAAAGGCGCCAGCACAAGACTGAATGGACACTGGTGGTGGACAATAAGGGCACCAGGGACAGGTGAGTATGCTGTTTTTAAATTTTATTTTACACCTTCCCATCCACCACGTGGGTTGCTTCAATTCCTGGACAATCTCTTTAAAGGATTTATCCATCTTTCTAATATTGATGGCCTGTCCTTAGGAAAGGCCATCATTATTACATCTGTGGGGGTTCAACAGCCGGCACCTCTGCAGATCAGCTTTTCCAGGACAGTGGGGCTAGATGTCATGTTAACAATTCCAGGAGCCACGCTACTCGCTTGCCATACAGGGTGTAGCGGTGGGTTCAGTTAGTGCAGTGGTGCACATCGTATGATGGGTGAGCTGCATGGCTCCTGACATGTTATTGCCTATAGCCACACGTGTCTCGGTACAGCTGCGGGGGTTCTGGTGGTGGGCCCCTAAAAACAGTTCCACTGTTGGGCCTTAGACATCTTAGTCCAACACTGTGTGTAAGTCACCTCCTGTGTGAACAAAATCTTCCACTCTCTTAAACCAACTACAGTTGACACACAGTAGCATACCCACCCAGATGCATAGGTATCACCCTACGCTCTTTCAGAATTTGTACATATTTGAATTTCACTACTACTTCAGAAATTTAACATCTGATTTCTGCCTATATCAGAGTTAGATTATAACTGCTGCACACAGAGGTGTAGCTTGAAGATCATGAGCCCCAATGCAAAATATGTACCACGGCCCCAATTTACCATATACTATTTATAACATTGGTGTTTGCTTAGGCCCCCTAGACTCCAGGGCATAGAAACATGAATTTTTCACGTCAACCAACAACAATTGCCCTAGATAAGGACTTAATAAAATGAAGAGAGTTTAGTGTGAAAACTGTCTTTGTCCTCATATCAAAACTATTGACAATTTAGCATCACATATTGTACAGTATTTGCATCTGCTAATATTTTTATTGTATACACAAAAACTGAAATGTGCACACAGGTAGATGTCTTGACATTCCATGGTTAAATAGCTTCACAGTCTTTTGAAAGCTCAGTGAAACACTGAAGTCAATAGTGGTTACAGCTTACATTATGGTTGCTTTATTACAACAAAATATGGAACATAGCCATTCACAACATTCATAAAACATTTTATGAGTTTTGTCAAATTTACTGTTCTGGAAAGAACATAAGCAGCATTTAGTTGGTGATAAAATTACATGAAGGAATTTTAAGGGACATGTGTAGACCGGATACAGCTCAGTTATGAAGAAGAACACGATATTAAAATGGAAAATCAATGTTTAGATATAATAAAAATAGTAAGCACACACTAATAATTAAATGGTCTTGTGTTTTATTGTAGCAGAAGTCTTCTATTGATACACTATGCTAACAGTCCTTGACAACAGGAGCAAAATAAATTCAGAAACTTTAATCCTGCAGACAGCATTAAATTGTACATTCACTCATGGTCACTACCATTTTACAGTCTACATGTATACAAACCCAGCTCTATAGATAATATATATATATATATATATATATATATATATATATATATATATATGTATATGAGGTTTTTGCAATTATATAAGGTTATAGCATGTTCAGTATTCTAGCCAAAGACAATATGTGCTCCCCTTACACTAAAAAAAGCTCAATATAGAACATCCTTTACAGTATGTTGGTTAATTTACAATGTAAATAGGCTATTGTAATTTTCACACTTTTTCCCAGGCACATTGGCTGTAGGATTCTTTATACCAGCTAGATCCCCTCAAGTCAAGAGATGGACATTCACTGTTTCATGAATTGTAACTGTGATATTCATTCTCTTAATATGTCAATCCCTGATTATAGTATGCTACCACAAAAACCTCAAAGAATCACATCTACCATAATTACTCAAAGTCTGAACTTCACTTATTAATAAAATAGATATATCATTTATTAATATACCAACAATACAATACAAAGATCAGTTAAAAGTAAGGTGAAAACATGGAGGCACCTGGTAATTGCCTAGTGTGACAGAAACTGCTATTACAAACAGTCCAAAACAGCACATACATATAAATAAATGTCACAAAAATGTACTAATATATTTCAAATTACCCATATTCAAAAATAATATCAATATAATACTATGATGTTAGAGATATAGATATTAGGAATATAAAGTATTATATTTATCAAACAAAAGGACCTAAGATAACGATACAGTACAGTGGCATGCAAAAGTTTGGACACCCCTGGTCAAAATGACTGTTATTGTGGATAGTTAAGAAAGTTGAAGATGAAATGATCTTTAAAAGACATAAAGTTAAAGATTAAACACACTTGTCTGTAATTTTAAGCAACATCAGTGTATTATTATGTTTGTGTACAATTTTAGAGTAAAAAAGGGAAAGGAGTACCTTGCAAAAGTTTGGGAACCCTTGTAGATTTGTGTGCTCAGATAACTTTGACCAAGGCCTCAGACCTTAATTAGCCACATTTTACAGCTTTATAAACACCCAGCCTCCTCTAACCTTGTGCCAAAAAACAGCAGCCATGGGTTCTTCTAAGCAGCTGCCTAGCACTCTGAAAATGAAAATGGTAGAGGGCCACAAAGCAGGTGAAGACTATAAGAAGATAGCAAAGTGTTTGCAAGTTGCTCTTTCCTCAGTTTGAAATGTAATTAAGAAATGGCAGTTACCAGGAACAGTGTAGGTCAAGTTAAGGTCTGGAAGACCAAGAAAAATTTCAGAGACAGCTGCTCGTAGGATTGCCAGAGTGGCAAATCAGAACTCCACTTGACTACAAAAGACCTTCAGGAAGATTTAGCAGACTCTGGAGTTGTGATACATTGTTCTACTGTTCAGCGCTACCTGCATAAAATATGGCCATGAAGACCATGGAATAGTCATCAGAAGAAGACATCTCCTGCATCCTCACCATAAAATTCAACATCAAAAGTTTGCAAAAGAACATCTAAACAAGCCTGATGCATTTTGGAAACATGTCCTGTGGACCGATGAGGTTAAAATAGAACTTTTTGGCCACAATGATCAAAGATATGTTTGGAGTAAAAAGGGCACAGAATTTCAGGAAAAGAACATCTCTCCAGCCATTAACCATAGGGGTGGATCAATCATGTTTTGGGGTTGTGTTGCAGCCAATAGCACAGGGAACATTTCACAGGTAGAGGGAAGAATGGATTCAATGAAATTTCAGCAAATTCTTGAAGCAAATATAACACCATCTGTAAAAAAGCTGAAATTGAAAAGAGGATGGCTCTTACAAATGGATAATGATCCTAAACACACATCAAAATCCACCATAAACTACCTAAAAAGGCGCAAGCAGAAGGTTTTTCTATGGCCCTCACAGTCCCCTGATCTGAACATCATTGAAAATATGTGGGTAGACCTCAAAAGAACAGTGCATGCAAGACGACCCAGGAATCTCACAGAACTGGAAGATTTATCCATGGAAGAATGGATGAAAATCCCTCAAACAAGAATTGAAAGATTCTTGGCTGGCTACAAAAAGCGTTTACAAGTTGTGATACTTGCCAAAGGGGGTGCTACTAGGTACTAACTATGCAGGGTGCCCAAACTTTTGCATCGGGCCTTTTTAATTTTTTGTTATTTTGAAAATGTAAAATATGAAAATATTATTTTTTTTCCAAAAAATACATTGTGAATGTGGTCATCTTTAATGTTCTGCCTTTTGAAGATCATTGTATCTTCAATTTGCTTAACTGTTCACAATAACAGTCATTTTGACCAGGGGTGTCCAAACTTTTGCCTGCCACTGTATATCCAAGGTGATAAAACTACTCCATGGCAGTGGAGCCCAATAATATAAATAGTAAATAACCATAAATACCAATCAAGGACCCACCCCAATCAATATATACCCTCAGACATGATATAGGTCAAGTAATGGCTTTGATGTACCCAGTGCTAAACTTCAACACATTTCTCCAATCCCTGGCTTTATCAGGAACTCTGATTATAGCCCAGGCTATCAATCTTCAGTAGGTACAACCACTTTAAAGGGAGTTTGTCTGCAGGAAAATTAGGATTTATTTCCTATGCAAATTAGCTGAAAAAAGCTTTAGGGGTGTATCTTCTCCTGCTGGGGCTTCACTCTCTGTTGTAAATAACCGCCCCTAACTTTGCCCTCCATTGCTTGAGTGACATCTGCCACTTTGTCACACTATGTCTGCAGTTATGGGCAGTTATCTAGAGCAAAGAGTGAAGGGTTTGCAGAAGAAGAAACGCCCCTAAAGCCCTTTTCAGCTAATCTGATTTTCCTTAATGTGTCATTGACTGGAGTCCAGTCATTGTAATCTCCACTCTTTTCAGCTTTGTTTCTGCTCAACTAGAAACAAAAAGGGCCGTCACAAATTCCTTATTGATTCCAAATAAGGCAGTTAGATTAGAATCCCTGGATTAAAATCCCTTTGTAAAATTCTAGTACCCATAACTAGTAATATTATAGTTTTCATGAAAGACAGTCAGGTTTCTCTTGCTTTACTAGCACAGTTCTTTGCTCTACTGATTGGTGGAACTCATAGTAGTTAAACCCTTACCAATCAGACATTGATGGTCTATCCCAGCGATTCCAAACAGGGGTGTCTTGTAAATCTGGTAGGGAGCCGCAACTCCTTGGTTGGGAAGATGACTGCATGCCTTCATACAACACTACCTGCATCCTTAGGATGTTTGTTGCCTTTTGGTGCCCTGAGTCTGAAAATGTTGGGAAGCACTGGTCTATCCTAAAAATCAGCCATCGATATCGTATGTGAGAAAAACCCTTTACCTGCTTGTTCAGTGTCTATAGAAAATATGCTATACTGTAATGCAGGGGTGTCAAACTCATTTTCACCGGGGGCCACTTCAGCCTCACGGGGTACCTTGAAGGGCCAAGATTATTTTACACATGTATAAAAGTAACTTCTCCTTAACAGTTAAGCGAGCTATTAAGGAGTAGTTACATTTGTACATTACTACTGTTACAATCAGCCCTTTAAGGGCAACCAGGAAGAACATAATGTATTGTTAAAACCTAAGACATTGGCATGTTACATACTATCCTCATCCTTTTCTGAATATATAAAAAATTAAGCAATATATAAATACCGTTTAACCCTGCAAATGGTATTATGCTCTATAGTTGCCTCTGCACACGGTATTATGCCCCACAGCGGCCCCTGCACACGGTATTATGCCCCACAGCAGCCCCTGCACACGGTATTATGCCCCACAGCGGCCCCTGCACACGGTATTATGCCCCACAGCGGCCCCTGCACACGGTATTATGCTCCATAGTGGCCCCTGCACACATTATTATGCTCCATAGTGGCCCCTGCACACGGTATTATGCTTCTTAGTGGCCCCTGCATTGGTATTATGCTCCAGAGTGGCCCCTGCACACGGTATTATGCTCTATAGTGGCCCCTGCACACGGTATTATGCTTCATAGTGGCCCCTGCACATGGTATTATGTCCCATAGTGACCCCCCACCCATGAACTATTATTATACTCTGGGGTGTTTTCAGACCCCAGAGTATAATGATCGGAGACCCAGGTGGTGACAAACATAAAACCAGTATTACTTACCTGGACCCCGGTGCGCTCCCTGCGTTCGGCCTTCTTCAATGTCGCACAGACCGGCGTCGCGACATAATGACGTCGGCCTGGCTCACGTGACGCCTGGGACCTCACCAAAGAAGGCCGAAGCCTGCAGGGAGTAACATCGGATCGCCGGAGAGGTGAGTAACAATGGTTTTTATGTTTATCACCTCCCCTGGGTCTCCGATTATTATACTCCGGGGTCTAAAAAGACCCCGGAGTATAATAATAGTAGTATTTGATGGGGTTCGCCGGCCGCGGCCTCACTTACCATCCCCGCTCCTGCGCACAGCCGCTTCTGCGTCCCATAGCAGAAGGGGAAGCGGGGCGGCCACAACCAGCAGCGGGGATCGATAAGTAAATAGGCCGCTACGTGTCGGGGATACTCCAGCAGGCAACGGCCTATTTATATATATAAAAAAACTTATTCTTACCTACCTCCGATGCCTTCATGCAGCCGCCTCCTCTTCTTGTCCGCGACGTCTGCGTGTCAGCGTAGGAGGCGCGATGACGTCATTGTATCGCCGCCTGCGCTGACATGCAGAGGTCTTGTAAACCAGCCCAGGACAGGTATCGCGCAGCTTTGTTTTTTTGTCCTGGGCTGGTTTACATTAAATAGACAATAAAAAATACCGCCCGGGGCCAGATAAGTGCTGGGCCGGATAACAGAAGGCAGCGGGCCTGATTCGGCCCGCGGGCCTTGTGTTTGACACCTGTGCTGTAATGATTTAGCATTATTAAAGAACCTTCTTACATTGTACATTATTTCAGCTTAAGTAAAATGTTAGGTATGTATCTGAAGAGGAGAAATGCTATCTTTTGTATGAATGAAAACACATATGAACTGTGGAAAAGTATTTCAGTAGTTTTCTATGTGACACTTAATCCATTTGATTTAAAAGTGTTTGCTCTGTTTGTTTCCGCCGAGATTCAGAATCCTGTAAATTATAGAAGAGTGTTCTGGGCATATTATATCTGCAGAGAAAACCTGGCTCTACTTTATATGTACAATATTTTATTACACCCTTATGGGAGCTATTTACAAATTGTTAGATTAAAGCAACATTGTATCCTACATTCAATTCCATTGCACCTGTTCTTATCCTCACCCAATTAATGCTCCATTATAACATTACATTTCCCTATACATACTTTATTCCCCTTCCAACTTCTCCCTTTGTTCATAGACTATAATAGAGACTGCAATACTTCCCTTCCTCATAAAAAGTACATTTTCCTTCCAATTACCAATGAACTACCTCAATAAGATTTTATATAACCTGGGAAATTGAACATAAGTGTCAGACTTGTGCATAATATAGTATGACAGACATAATAGATAATCACAATGTATATGGAAATCCATTGTCCACTTCTAACAAAGAGAAGTGCTCAATAAAGTGTAGAGAATATGCATACCTGATATTTTGGAAAATCGTTTTAAGGCACTGCATTTTTTTGTACTTTCTACATATGAGCTGCCTAATTTTTGCATCTCTATACATCTCTATTGCAACACTTGACCTAAATCAACTGAGGGTTAAAATGTAACTCCCTTTTTTACCATTGTGCTGGGGGGTGTTTGGTGAACATTTTTGTAATATACTTAATCAACCTATCTAACTTCCTTTTAATAGAAAACAGGCTTTAAAGTTCCCACTAGCAATTCTTTATGCATTGCCAGGGAGAATCTGTCCTGTACACCTCTACTCAATGCAATATGTAGAGCTAGATCATTTACCAAAGGGGTGATGGTCACTTGAAATAGCTGTATCTTCAGTTTTATAGAACTTAGATAAATGTTTTAGGTATCACATGAAAGCTATAAGAAAAATGTAGATATCACTAGTTAAAACACAGTCAGAAATGTGATTTTAATATTATATATATATATATATATATATATATATATATATATATATATAATAATAACTAGTGATAGCTCAGGTTATTTTATAGCTAGTATTGCAGTCTTGACAGCATATGAATCTCAGCTTTCATGTGATACCTAAACCATTTTTTAGGTTGTATAAAACTGGAGATACAACCATTTGAATTGAACACCCCGGTTTGACAAATGCTACAGTTGTACATATTGGCAATAGAATTGTATACAGGTTATCCTTAGTTACAGCTCAGTTTGAGGGTTGCTAGGGAGAATTTTAGAACCTGATTTCTATTAAAAGGAAGTTATACAGGTTGATTAAATATGTTTATTAAACAGCTCCTAACACAATAGCAAAATACAAAAATAAAATGGTTGCTATACTTTCCACACAATTACAATAAGATAGTCATATGACCAAGAGTTGTAATGTGACCATATTTACCCATCACCAAAGATCTACAGATAAGCCTGCATAAAGGCAATAATGCTCATTCTTTGTATCATGTGTGAAAACTACTATAGACAAAAGTGGATTTACTACCCAAAACAATCCTTCAGAATACATTATTTTCTCTATCACAGATGATAAAATCATAGATGAAATCTGTTTGGTTCCCAAACAGCTATTTCACTTCTACTTACTAGTTCTAGGACTTGAAACCCATAGCATCATCAAATGAAAACAAAGTACAGTTCTTGTACTTTTTTAATGAATCTATATGATTTCTAGCATTGCTTAGACTACAAAACTACAACACAGTTCCACACTGACATCAAAAACAGTGGCTACTAACCATACTTACTGGCATTCTACTGAAAGAAGAAGGATATGTCACTACTGAGACCATTGAATAGCTACAGCGTCATCTGCTGACAGTTTGTAAACAGAAGTCTGTGCTGAATTGTCAGGGGATTTATGGAAAATTAATTACTCAGCATTACTGATTTTTATTTTTTTAAAAAAAAAAGAATTGGTGAAAGACCTTTAATTTGCATAGTCTACAGGAAAGAAGGAAAAGGGGGAACATGACCAAAGCTGTTAAATGCCTTAAATAAGATCCAATAGAGAGGTGTTTTTAATAATAAACTAAACGCAAGAATAAGGGGCTGCAATCTGAAATAAATTGGGGGGAATCAAAACCAATGTCAGGAAATATTATTTTACTAAAAAACTAGAAAAGTGGTTAGAAAATTCAATGTAAGTTAAGTTTAATACACCTGGGATAAACACTTCTCTATCCTAAGATGACTAATAAAAAAGAAATAATGCAAGGGCAGACTAGACCATGTTTTTTTCTGCATCCGTTCTCTATGTTTCTTACAGTCTAACACTATAATTCACCATGCGAATTCTCACCTATAATTGTGATGTGTATTCTTGTGGAATTTGTAGTAATAAAAGTGTGCCTGGGCGCTTGGATAGCAATAATCTTGGGACTCACTGGGTGACAAACACAAATAACTTTCTTAGCCTTGTTTATTCTTCTATCATCACTAAACCTATTCTAGGATACTGCCTGAAGATAATGTAAAGCTATTGCCAACCAGTTCAGTTTGCATACTATTTATGACATCCATGGTGTTGCACAAGGCATGGTGTGCCATCTTTCCTGGGCATTTTTCTATATCGTAGACTTGAATCTGTTGTTGTCCCATATCATGAAATCACTGGTATACACATAGGCTAGATTCACATCTGCGTCAGAGTCTCCACCGCAAAATCTGCCAAAAATCGTCGGAGAGAAAAGTCCTGCATGGAGGCGCAAGTGTGATCCTAACCTAACTGACAAATGTGATGTGACCACATCACCTTTTGTAATGTTAGGGGAATGAGACATGAGATATGTAGTTGCTAGAATTACTGTCATCAGAAGTTTCTATAGCCAAGAAGGTGGACAGAAACTGGATTATTCTATTTTTAAAAAGAATAGGAAGAGCGTTTCCACTGTGCATTGTGACGTTTGGTCAGTTGGTCAGATACACAACTAACTAGTACTCTTGGGTATATAAATACGTCCAAGTTTATTGATTAATCTCCAATATGACATGTTTCAGAGTGAGCAGATCCCTTTATCAAACGAGCAAAGAGCATATGACAAATAGAAAATACATACCAGTATATAAAAATCAAAATGGTGCTAAATACATAGTGCCTAACTGTCCCACATCCAGCGGGGCAGTCCCGACTTTACACTGCTGTCCTGCCGTCCTGGATATCTTATGGTTTGTCCTACTATGCCCCTGAAGTCCCGCTATGCCCCTGAAATATTTTATTGTTACAAACTTTGCTCCGATCCACCGACTCTTATCTCAGGGTAAGGTAAAGGCTAAATGGTAGATACTAAATCCTAGAGGGCTAAATGACCTTTGATGACTTCATGACCATGTGATCAGACTCTTGTGTGGGTGGAGCTGTTCTGGATACTACAGGACAGTGTGGCATTACACAGAAAAAGGAATCTGCTGGGAACTGAGACTGATAGAAGGTGAGGAGGGAATAGACAGCATGTGTGAGCAAGAGGTGGGAACTGGGGGCAGATGTAGGGGGCCAATTAAACTGGGGACAGATGAAGGGGGCATTAAGCTGGTGACAGATGAAAGGGGGACATTAAATTGGTGGCAGATGAAGGGGGACATTAAACTGGAGGCAGCTGGAGGGGCACATTAAAATGGGAACAGATGGAAGGGGGACATCAAACTGGGGGCAGATCGAGGAGTGGACATTAAACTGGGGGGACAGATGAAGGTTGACATTAAACTGGGAGCATATGGAGGGTGACATTAAACTGAGGGCAACTGGAGGAGGACATTAAACTGTGGGGGGTAGCTGGAGGGGGACATGTCTGCCTGTAATTGTCCCCAGTTTAATATCCACCTCCAACTACCTCCACTGTATAATGTCCCCCTCCAGCTGCCCCAGTTTAATGTCGCCCTCCAGCTGCCCCATAGTTTAATGTCACCCTCCAGCTGCCCCATAGTGTAATGCCCCCCTCCAACTACTCCCACTGTAAAATGTCCCCCTCCAGCTGGCCCAGTTTAATGTCCCCCTCTAGTTTCCGCCAGTTTAAACTGGGGCGTGAGGAGAGGGACTTAATAATGTGGGGCAATTGGAGGGGAACATTGTAATTTGGGGGCATATAATGTTAGGGTGACTGTAGGAGCATTATACTGTGTGGAGGCACATGGAAAAATGGATGAGAATGGGCAGAGTCAACGTAGAAGTGGGTGGAGCTAAATTTGCCATTTTATTTGCACATTTTATCCCTCTTTCTGTCCTTTGAAAGTTGGGAGGTATGGATACACATTTACAATTCCCCCCGAAATAATAAAATACATTCTACCAATACATTCTCTCTGATTTTGAAACACAGTGAAATCCTGAAGACCAGGTTTGAAGCCAAGAAATACCCTTAGAGGCTCATCAAAGGACCCATTGAGCTAGCAAAAAGCCTTACACCACAGGCTTCATGTCTTCAGCCAAAACAGTATAAAGCTCAGAAGACTTCACAGTTTACTAATAATTTCATTACCACTTTCAATACCAACCATACAGTTATCCAGCAAATTTTACATAAACACTGGTCCATATTATTAGAGGATTACTTACTGAAGATCCAAGACACTTAAAAACATCCTTGCACACAGAACATTGCGCAACAAAATAAACAGAACTACCACTAAAGAAACATCACTGTTTCTTATAAACAGGAAGTTATAAATGCGGACAAAATGGGTGCAAATGCTGTTTGAATATCACCCACAAACTAGAATCATTCAGTAGCAACACCACAGTTGAAGAATTTAACATCAAATCCTTTTTTGACATGCGAATCCACGTATGTGGTATATCTGATAGAATGTCCCGTAGTCTGCAATACGTTGGATGTACCAGACAACAGTTAAGAGCACGAATTAACGGTCACAAACATCATGCACAGAAGGGATATCTGAAACATAGTCTGTCGAGACAATCACTTCAAGTACATAACTGTACCTTCTCCATATTGAAAATTCTACCAATAGAGCAGATTCCAGTCACCATCCCAGATAGATTCATACAACTATGAAAAAGAGAAATGTACTGGACATTTAAATTGAACACTATCCGTATGGATTAAATTAATCTCTGGAAAGCAATTTTTAAACCATAGAATCACTGACAAAGAGCTATGGGTCTGTTACCTCTTATACAGTGTCCATATTAGGACATCCTCAGATATCAGTGTCAAACATCAGATTAATAGCAGTTTACAACAGTGACACCTGACTTTGACTTTGATTCTGACAACGACTTTGACTTTGATTCTGACAACGACTTTGATTCTGACAACGACTTTGACTTTGATTCTGACAACGACTTTGACCTTGACGCTGACGACTTTGACTTTGACTCTGACAACGACTTTGACTTTGACTCTGACAACGACTTTGACTTTGACTCTGACAACGACTTTGACTTTGATTCTGACAACGATTTTGACTTTGATTCTGACAACGACTTTGACTTTGATTCTGACAACGACTTTGACTTTGATTCTGACGACTTTGACTTTGATTCTGACTCTGACTTTGATTCTGACTCTGACTTTGATTCTGACTCTGACTTTGACTCTGACTTTGATTCTGACTCTCACTTTGACTCTGACTTTGATTCTGACTCACTTTGATTCTGACTTTGATTCTGACTCTGACTTTGATTCTGACTTTGATTCTGACTCTGACTTTGTTTCTGACTCTGACATCTGCAGTTTCTGATTGGCCAACAGATGAGGTCCGCCCCCTATATAACTGTACTTTACAGGGGCTTCAGACTCTTCAGACCTCAGTCCTCACAATAGTGGCAGAAGAATCATTTCAGTGCATCAATAGGTACAGACATTTCTGACTTTTACTTATCCTAAATAATACTTCATCTTTACTGCTCCCTTAGGGGGCGTTCACACTACTGTTGTATGTCTGTTCTGATAGGGTCTGTAAAAAAAAAATGGACACCTATCATAACAGACCGTAACTGATGTTAATTTGTCCATTTTTTAGACTCTCCGTTTTTGCTTATTTTTTTTGTCCTTCTTTCTGAGCATACGCAGAAAAAACCCAACAGTATAACGGACGACCGTCCGTTACTTTCAGTTAGCCATAGACATTAATGTTAAAAAATAACGCACGGTTAATGCCTGTACCCCGCGTTATTCTGTCCGCTAAAAAAAACCCCCACATGTCATGGATTTGGTGAGAAAGGACATTAATGGACAACATATCAAATTCCAGTGAAATCCCCCTGGGCTATCTACAAATTTGCCAGTGGCTAACTTGTGGCAATTTACTGGCACAGCATAGTGAATGGCATCTAAACAGGTCCCATTCACACTGTGCAGTTTCTGGGCTGGTTGAAAACCTCAGATGTTCTCTGATTCTGAGTTTTCCCTTGTTTTCCCATTTGTTTTACCCTTTAACAGTGTGATATATTACCCTCCACGGTACTTGCGACAAGCCTCTTAGAGGAGCAGTGTCCCCATTAGTTGATGGGGAAGGAGCGTCTTTAGAGACTACTCCGCACCCCACTTCTTATTGGCTGGCTGGTCCAGGAGGAGGAGCGAGTAACAGCTGTCTTGTCTCTACATCATCTACTGGAGCATCTCGCTCTACACTCTTGCACCAGGTAGCTCATTGTAAGACCTATTTTCTTATTTTGGGGGGAATGGTAAATATATATATATATATATATATATATATATATATATATATATAACCAGTATATCCAGTATGTGTGTATATATATATATATATATATATATTTTTTTTTTTTTTTTAAATTTCTTCTGCGGTCTTTGTAATGTTAAGAAACAACTCCTACCACATAGATTGACATATGTATCCATTCCTCCCCGCCTAATGTGTAAAGGGGCATTTATGCTAGAAATTTTGTTAATTTTTTAAAATACTGGTATGTATTTGCTATTTGACTATATGCTATATGCTCTCTGCTTGTTTGATAAAATGGTCTGCACACATTGAAACACATCATATTGGAGATTAATCAATAAACTTGAACTTATTTATATACCCAAGAGTACTAGTTTGTTGGGTATCACATTCCAAGTGACCATACGTCAAACTAAGTTTTGCACCACAGTGTACAGTGGAAACACTCTTCCTATTCTCTCTACAACTCGGCCACCTGGACAGACGGGCAGTGTACCTGGTGGATAGCTTTGCTTGGCTGCAGTCTTCTCATATGGGCATCAGTTAGATGCATTTTGTCTGAAATTAATCAACTAAAGGCAAGTACCCACCCACATGGTGCGTGGTTAACAGGGTGTATCACCATCACTCTATGTGCGCTTTGTTTTTTCTTCTTGTGTGCCATTTTCACAGTCTGTTTTTAAAAGTCAAGTTAGAAGTTGGATAGAGGGAAAGAGAAGAGCACTGTTATAAAATAGGAGGGCTAGGTTATGAGATGGTGCCAATGATTTAATGTACGTGCCCTATTTTCCATTTTGTAAATTAAACATTATTTTGCTGACATCCATCTAAACATTATTGACACTGCATGTAAATTAAGTAAGCTGGCTTTCTTTGGGCTCTCATATCGCATTACATGTGAACCTTCCTTTACCTGTATATTTCTTATTTCTTGTATTTAGAAGCCAACTTCTCAGCAAAAAGTTTTACACAATAGAAAAAACTTCTCAGTTTACGGCAACTTAAGACTGGCATGTCCGATTCAAAGCTTGCTTTTCTCCCATCCTACAGGTTCTATCCATTTCTACACAATCAACAATGAATGCAAAAAAATGAGCAAGTCATGCCGCTCTCCTTAATTGACTCATTTCACCTGTGTTCAACCTACACCTTTTCAAAAAGACAAGGAAAAGGTAACTCCATGAAGGCATATAATGAACAAATCCCACAGTATAATACTGCAGTGTCAAAAGACTGTCTGGAACTTCTTGGTTTCCATTGCCTGAGTGCACAGGATCTGTTTTACTTTCTTCTGAATTTCATTGTCTGCTTTGTCCGGCTGTTCTTACCCTTTAAAATTTAATCTGTTGTGCCATTTATTTTCTCCTTCTATTTCTTAGTCTCTATAATTAGCCCATACTTTTATCTCAGTACAACCTTAAGGAACGTTAAGAAGATCTGCAGTTTTTTCACTCACTTGAAGCTCTCATTATTTTTACATGCAGACAATTGATTTTCCTCCAACAAATGAGATAATTCAGTCTTAGTTTGTGATTGAAGCTCCATCGTACATATGTTTAGAATTACTGCTCAAAGCTATATTTGTATATACTTTCAGCAAGTGAATTTTGTCCCAGGATTTGATCCTGTGCATTTAAATCCCATAGAGATTATTTGAAAGTAGAGATGAGCGCTTCCTTTGTGTCTGTAATTTACTCAATTCAGATATTATGGTAGTGAAGACTAGAAACATACATTCTTAATTAATGAACAGAAGATGTGCTGTACTCTTTCTCAGAGATAGATATGGTGATAATAATGTACTGTAAAGGTCTTCCTTTAATACAGGCCATTAGCAGTAACATGATGAAAATATAGCAGTAAGCTTCAGTTTTCTGCCATAGAATTTTCATTTATGGCAATATCTAATTGGGCAATTTTCTTTACGCACAAAATTATTTTAAAGCAACTCACTATGAACAGGTGTTACTTATTTGTCATTATTTTTATTAACCTATCAGAATTTTTAGTTTTAATACTTCAATTAGGCCAGTTACACATGGCCATAATATTTTAACAGTATTACTTACTATTATAGCCCCAACAGCTAGGCTTTCTTGTCATAGCATTGTATAAAATTTGAGGGCAGTAAATTTGAAGCTATGCAACTGAGGGAAAGAGAGAGATAGCTGAAATCTCAGCCTCAGGCATACAGACTAGAGATGGGTGAACCTCACAAATGTTTGGACAAACATTCGTGAGGTTCGGCCCTCCATTTTGTTCAAACTGAAGTTGTTCAGTACAAACCAAAAGTACCTGAAAGTATAATTTATAAATGGAGGGAAGTAAAAATAACATACAGTTATACTCACTTTGCCTCCCCTCCTCCTTTTCAGACCTCTTCTGGGCTCAATCACAGGCCTCAGCAGTGACCCCTGGCTGTGTGACATCAGCCAAAATCTGATGAAGTCCTATAGAGGATGCTGGGGGACTGCCAGATGCTCAGGAGATATGAGGCAATGTAAGTATAACTGTTTGTTATTTTTACTCACCTCCAATGGGCACTTATTATACTTTGGGGGTCTGAGGAGACCCCAGAGTATAATATTGTTTCATGGGTGATGGACAGCAAAAGTTTCAGGCTGGGGTCGAGCCCATTCTGTTTGTTCTGAATCATTCTGCTCATTCTATTCAAGCAAGACTACCCAAAATGCACAAACAATATTGGAAGGCGAACACCTCAGATTGAAGCATAACTATTTAATAAAATTGGTGTACAAAATGACAATTGTAATAAATTGGCCTCAATTAGTGTTTATAATACAGGGTGAAGCAGGAAAACAGCCTGATTTGACCAGCAGAAAAAAAATACTGTAAGATGTATTACACATTTTCTTATGATCACATGTGCCCATTTAAGTCCCAGGGCAGCTTCAAACCATCAGGAATTACTATTTTTGGGTGTTTTTTGCATTAACCCCACATCATTGGGCAGATATTACCCAATTCAAGTTAAAACTGGCAGAATTATCTGTGAAAATTTGAGACAATCCCAACAAATCTGGCATAGTTGTCAGATGTGATGTTATTGTACTGCAGTCTTACTGTACTCATTGTGCTCAGAGTACAAAACTTGCTCATTCATTATGCCACAGTGTGTAAGAAATTGCTGTCAGGACTGACACAGCAGCAGCCAGCACATCTCAGATTTAGTGGAAGATGAAAGAAATAGTAAGCCTGGTGTAAAGGGTTCTAAGAAAATTACAAAATTTGACTGTGTTTATTATCCAGTTTATTAAGTCAGCAGCAGAGGCTAGTGGTAAAAAATATACTTCAATGCAGATGCTGTGAGCCTTAGACTTGTCTGTGCCAGGACCCTGTAGCCCACACGTTCTGAAGAAGGAATGAGCAACCTCTGTTGAACTTGCTAGCCTGTTGTGCAGTTGTATACCTGTATTATCTAAAGCGGCTTTTTAGATAGTTGAAAAAATATTTGCAGTCTTAGGCTACATTCAGACTTCAGACAGCCATTTTACATCTGAAGGGCACCCTTTTGACATTTGAGTGTATGGAGGGATCTGTGAAAATTGACAAAAATAGGACATGACCTATATTTTAATGGTCTGTTACAATGGACCGTCAAAATAACTGTCATGTGACCATTCACTGATATTGAATTTAATGCTAAAATGCTGAAAAACATGGACGTCACACGACCATTATTCACTGTTGCGTGAATGTAGCCTTACTCCACTAATGTATTGCATAGAAAGTGGAGTAAGTGAAGACAGCAGTGCTAGACTTCAAGATGTTACAAATGTATCAAACATTCTGCATCGTATAATACATTTAGCATAAACTACAGTAGTGCAAATTATTTCAGCAAATTTTCCGTAATGTATTTTACTTAAAAACTAATTTTACAATGAAATAATCAATGAGTAAAATTATTCAAAATGACTTTCTCTCCAAAAAAAGAAAATAAATCTGTGCCTTTAGTGCTACCTGTGAGAAGGAAGCTATTCTATGAGTTAATGTCCAACCCTTAAAACAGACCTTGCAATAAGCCAAAACAGACAGAAATGATTCAGAATGCTTGTCCCTCATCAATGCAGAACAGTATAGAGGTCATAGATGCAGATCGGGTGGGAGTGGGGGGTGTAATTTATCCTTCCGGAGAACAACATAAGGAATCTAATAGGTGATGGAATGTTTTCCAGAAAAAGAAATCCGTGCCTCTAGTTCCACCTGTTGGAATATAATTATCCTATAACTGTATGGTTCTTTAACATGCCCTGCAGCATCATATCTGCAGACAGCTGTTTTGAGGTGGTTGCTTATTATCAGTGCAGAGCACTCTAAGAGTTCCAATACTAAATACTTTACCAATTTCCTTGTCTTATAGTTGGTAATAATATGTCAGCAAATATGATGAATCCGTACTGTGAAATGTAGCAGGGTTTTATAACCTGCATATTAACATTTAGCAGGTGCTATTATATGTACTGGATCATTGAAGGAGCAAACCAGTATGTTAGTTATAAAACTGATCTCACTCATACTGTCATAGAAATCCTTGGTTTTGCATTAGTACACCTTCATATAAAGCATCTTCTATTTTCGTATCTATACTCTATTTGTATCCAGTATTTGGGAATGTAAAGTAGCATGTGTTTGCTCACTGTGGTAACATGAATATGTCCCTTTCCTGTATCAATTTTATTAAGACAGGGTGACAGTACTTAAATCCATCAGAGCAGCATCTCTAATACCCTGAACATCCATTTTTAATATATTGAAAATGAATATTAATTTCTAACAACTTTATGAGGTGGCTGGGGAAATTAATACTAAGGACTTCAGAATAACTGAATGTTCAGTCACAGGAGATAAACAGACTTATCTAATAAAGCTATAACATTTGGATGGTAGCCTGAATAAATTAATATTTTATCATTTGCAAATAAAGGACATGTTGCAAATTTGTATAGTAGTAAATCCTGAATATTTGGACTATGTAATACAACCCCTGATGACTTCCATCCCTTTGTGATTTAATGTTCTTAATGCGATGCAAAATATTGTGGCAGGACTGCATAAATGATCTCAAACATTAATATTTTACATCACATAATAATTCTTACTTACACAATTGTGTACTTTCTTGATGTAAACTGGGCAATTCTTTCTTTTTTTCAAAGAGCTTACATGTTTGCTTTTCACAGTAGTTACACTCTAAAATATAAGTAGACCTTGAAGCTCCAGTTTTGCCTAAACAATCCCTGGATCCAGGAGTGTATATTATCTACCTCTCTCCATTGTAGTTTCAGCTCTATTTCGTACCTCCAGCCACCGACCCCATCAAGTTCCTAACCAGTTTAACTCATCACTTTGGCTCTCTATTTTAAGCTGCCAGCTGTGTTTTATCATTATGGCTACCAGTGCCCCACTGATGATGTTAAGCCTGTGCCCCTTTCTTGTAAGGCCCGGTTCACATCTGCATTTGGGTTTGCGTTTGGCGACCCCCCGAACAGAAACCTATACGCATAGAAAAGCAATTATGTAAGGAAACCCACGGACCCCATAGACTATAATGGGGTCCGTGTGGTTTCCACTCGGTTTCCGCACGAAATATGTGGAGAGAAAAGTGTTGCTTGGAATTCCGAACGCAGATGTGAACCGGGCCTAATTCAAGGTATTTCTATGCTTTGTTACAGAATTTATAATCTTTTCCTTGTACTTGTATCCTTCTCCTATCTGATTTGTTGGTTGGTACCTGTAGCTCTATTTATGTTTTTGACCCCTGGTCCATGTTGTTATCTCATTCACTGGCTGACTATATTTCATCTATTTACTCAGTGCATCTGCCACCTATCAGTAGCTACTATGGGGACTGCAACATGGCATTCTAACCAGAAAAGTCATGGCTAAAGTGAGGGTTAAAGGTGAAGAATAGGGAATTCTTTAGATTTCAAATTTCACAATAGGGAACACCAAACCCATTGCAGCTCAAGATTCTTTGTTGGAAAATGTAATGCTGTAAATCATTAAAGGGAATCTGTCAGGTCAATCTGGGACACTAAACCACCCACAGGTCCTTATAGACCTGGGGTTTAGTGTCCCAGATCGCCCTGTTGTAATGCAATCCGCAGGCACATTAAAAATAAAAAACCTTTATACTTACCTAGATAAGGATCTGATCGACGCTGTTTGGTGAAAATGGTACGGCTTATTCATGAGGCATGCCTCCCGGCACCTGCGCTGATCTTCAGTGAAGCCACAGATGAACATCCCAGCTTCACTGGGTAATTGCGGGGCATGCGCACTGAAGCCGAGGTGTACTCCTCTGGCTTCATTGAAGAACTGCGCAGGCGCGGGGAGTACAGCGACAGGATGAATATAAAGATTTTTTATTTTTAATGCGGCCATGGATTGCGTTTTAACAGGGTTATTTGGGACACTAAACCCCAGGTCTATATGGACGTGTGGGTGGTTTAGTGTCCCAAATTGCCCTGAGAGTTTGCCTTTAACTCGTCTATATGAGAAAGGCTGCACAAAGTTTATGTTCATAAAGATTCATGAGCACTACTTTTTAGATGGATTTAAACCTTTGTATATTTTAGTAAGATAAACTAAGAAAACTGCAAAATATTACTACTAAGGATTTCATATATACTTTCATATATAAGCCAGCCGATTAGATTCTAAAAGATCCTGGATTTGGGGGAGTTATACAGAGTTACAGTATAATGGATAAGCCATCCTTTTTTGTGTTACTGGATATTAATAGTGCAACAGTCTACACTATATTTAGGTAGCAAAAGAAAATACATAGCACATATAAGGAGAAAAGACTCAAAAGAGTTCTTAAAACAACACGTGTTGTCTCCACATATATAGATGAGGCCCTATATTGCATGTTCATTACCATACATAAATATCAAAGAGGCAGAAAAGAAAGGTAAGGAGACACTCAAAATAATAAAAATAGCAAAATGTATTAATGACATGGTTAAAAAAACATACAACATGTACAGAGTCAAGACAGAAACAACAGTACAGACTTTGGTGTCAGCAGTTAAAAGACAGAGGCTAAGTACAGAAATTCATAAATCATTTTATTTTGCATTCCAACGGAGAAACAACTGTATAATTATACAGGGGATAGTCTACATAAGTCGCATACATGCGTAGATGTAACTACATAGCATAAACAAGAGTATAAACAATAGAACCCTAACATAATACAAAAGTTATCATATTGGAAGGACAAATGAGGTGCAACATTAATGATCACTACATACCCATAGCAGTAATGCAGTAGAGTAAGTAAATGCCTCTGGCCCGCTGACACCACCCGACGCGCGTTTCGGCGCAAATGCCTTTGTCCGGGGGTGGTGTCAGTAGGGCAGGAAATGGCTTAATATACCCAAACATGATCTAATATGAAAGTAAATACCGGTGTGATGTTGCAGATACCCACCGGTGTTTAATGCACGCTCATACAAAACTCTTGATGTAATGGCGCATGTTCACGCAGCCTATACAAAACCCAACTCCATGGCTACGTCCACACTTGATGACGTGAGTGTGAGACAAAACATAATGACATCATGATACAAAGTCGCGTCCACGTCCCGCGATATTGCGGACTAGCCTGGGTATGGGTAGTAAGGAATGCGGACATACGCACTTCTAGATAGAGCATAACACAGGATAATCTATATTGCACTGGGTATAAGAGCAGCTAATAATGAAAATAAACATATACAGCAGCTAATGGACACAAAGAGTCGATGTATAAAGTGCATATAGTGTGTGAAAACGGTACCAAGCCGCTCATATAATGATGAAAGTGTATACTGGTGAACAAATGTGAAGTGTGAAAAATGATAAGAAATAATGAATAATGAATGTGTGATATTGTGAATAGATAATAGTGTGTGAAAAAAAAATATAAAATATTAATATTATATTTAGGTAATCAAAGAGAACTAGAAACTTGCCACAAATGCACAAAAAGGTTAACAAATTCTTACTGAGAGGATGAGAACTGGATTTGCTAGCCTTGTCCAACCTCTTTTTATAGGTGATATGTTACATTCTCCCTTCCTTGTAGATCTACTTCTTCCCTTCTCTCTCTATTTTACCTAACAGTGATTTTTTTGCATGGTGGGTATTAATAGGATTGCAAAGTCATATTCTGCATTATACAAGCCATCTCTCGGTTGAAGTAAGTGTTGCAGATTTAATGGTCACAGCTGGACGTTTTACTGTTGCTTTATTTGAGAGCTGGAAGATTTGATTTCCTCAGACTCTTGAGTCTGGTAAAATCTATCTGCATATCTGCCAGCAAAAATTACAGCATGACCTCAGTCTGCACTTCCTATTTTTGAGTCTTATAAGTCACTATATCAAATATATTGTAAAGCAATAGCAACCTAATTGCAGGTAATATCAGTAACAGTATACTATTATATCTATTAAACTCCGAAAATAATAGAACATGATGGAAATTTTGAAACAGGCAATTCTGAAATTCATAACTATAGAGTAAGCATAAACTAAACACTCTGTTTTACATTTCTGCCTACTGCAACATTCACATTACTTTATGAAATGAATTGGTATTAATTCATGTTATTTAACCTAGTGGTGTATTTCATGGAATAAATAAATGCAGAGCACAATAATACTAAACTATATTAAATTGTCATCTTATTAGGCTGGACCCCGCCTGTTTATCCCAGTAAACTTTAGCGTAACTTCAGAGTTTTCCTATGGATAGCAATGTTGCATGTTTTTCTCAATTTTACTTAGTCAATTGCAACTTTATTTCTTTCAGGAAACCACTGATCTGCGATACAAGCTTATCTGCAAAAGACGATGTCCACAGATGACGTGGAGACATATCTCAGGGTATTTTAGAGAGTTGCCAAGCGCGAGAAGTTGCCAATAGATCAGTGGTCGGATGTGGTGGCACTTTTCTTGACCAGGGAACCTCAGAAAGCCTACTATGACCTGTGTGAGTAGGAGGCTAAGGACTACTTCAAGTTGAAAGGTGAGATTTTGGCCTATCTAGGTGTGAATATGCATGCTGCAGGGCAGATACTGGAAAGAGTTGTAATCTGCAAGTTCACCAGATCTTTACCATTTAAGATTCAGCGCTGGGTTGGACAAGTGGGACCTACAATGGCTGACCAGCTGGTGAGCTTAGAGGAATGATACAGGGCCATAGAGGAGCAACTCCAGATGTCTCCCAGACATGTTACCCCCCAGGGACAGCAAATTCCAAAGGACTGTTAAGACAGTACCAACCACTAAGAGGGTGAGAAATGTTGCAAGGGAAGGAGGCTCAGAGGCAGAATAGGCAGCTGGGACTATCATAACTAGACCCAGGTCTTAAAATGAAGATCAATACCGCATCCGATGTTGGTGGTGCCATGAACATGGAAATGACTTTTTGCTCAACCCGCTTGTTCTGCAGAAACTACGACTAAGCTGGTGCCACAAATGTGTACTTTGACCATTGGGAAGCATGCAGTCATTGCTCCTGGACTCTGGGAGCTTGGTAACCTTGGTGCATGATACTTTGGTAGACCCTGCATCATACAGTGGACATACTGTTAGGGTACTGTGCATACATAGAAAAACTATTGCTGAGATCACCATAAAGACTACCTGTGGTGCAGCATGTCACAAGGTGAGCATGGTTAAATCCCTGTTCCACAGTGTGATACTTGGAAGGTACTTTCCTCTATTCTGGGACATGTGGAAAAGCCAGAAGGTGCCGTGTCCTAAAAATGTTGATGTCTGTGATGTGTTACCTAAGGTTAGCCTTGAACCCTTTGATCCTGACAGTGAAGTACCAGCTGTAGGGGTGACTCTAGATGGAAATAAGAATTTTCCCTTGTCTGTATTAGCTTGTGAGGCTGAAGGTCAGGTGGGAGTACCTGAGATGCCTAAGCTTGAGATGTCATGCGACAATTTTGGGACTGCACAAATTAGAGATCCTAATTTGTCTCATGCCAGAAAAAAATATAAAAGTGATAAATGGAGAACCGTAATATCCAGGGGCTGACAAGGAGTTTCCCTATATGGCCATGAAGCAGGAACTACTGTATAGGGTAAATCAAATACGGGGAGAAATTGTTGAACAATTGGTGGTGCCCCAGCCCTATCAAAGAGTGGTTTTAGATTTGGCACATAAGCATGTGTTAGGCGGACACCTGGGGCATGAGAAAACCAAAGAGCGCATTCTACAGCGTTTCTAATGGCCAGGAATTAATAAGCGAGTTCAGGAGTATTGTGACTCCTGCCCAGAGTGTGAACTAACCAATCCTGTGTCACACTTCAGGAGTCCTTTGGTACCCCTACCTATTATAGAGGTACTATTTGAAAGAGTGGCCATGGACTTTGTATGTCCTGTCATAAAGTCTGCTAGGGGCCATCAGTATATTCTAGTGGCATTAAATTATGCTACACGGTATCCTGAGGTTGTGCCCTTGAGACATACTTCAGCTAAATTCATTGCCAAGGAGCTTTTTTATATGTTCTCCCGGTGTGATGATTCCACTTAAATATGGCTATAACTCAAAGCTGTATTTTGATCTCTGGGTAGCGTACCTCTCTCTTACTTCTCTTTACTCATAATGTGCACAGCCTACTCATAAGTATATTGTCAATAGTGGCCGGACTGGAACAATAGGGCTTTGTATCCATCCCAGCAGGGCTCCATTGTATTCCTACACAGCCCTGAGTGATCAAACAAACATGCATTGGTCAGCCTGAACTGGTAGATCAGATATGGCTGATAACATTGTATCCTTTCACTTGGTCTCAGCTCAATATAAAGAATCTGGACTTGAGTGTGTTAGTCAATCAGACTTGCTGTCGCCGGTGACCTCATTCTGGGAGGTGGCATAAAGGGAATATAAGATGAGGTAAGAGGTCAGTGGGAAGAGATTGTGCTGGGACTACAAGAGAACACTATGAGGAGATTGCAGACAGATCACTGCGAAGAGCATGCAGGCTGGATTATTGTATTGATGCCACATGCTAAGAAGCCTCCACTGGTTATTCACACATGACAGAGCATTTGAGAGTGTTGGATTATAGAGCCACATCAAGGAGATGCATGGTAAAGTAATCATTTCACTTTTACTCCTTTTTATTTTAATGTACTGTATCTTGTAACTAGTAACTGTTAATGCTTGCATATATCTGCATATCTGTTCTGAACTGTATGTGTTAGATGTTAATACCGACCCATTTAGGGGTTAATAAATATATAAAATTTAGAAAGCTTGTCTTGTATTTATCTTGTGAACCCGGCACTCACTGGCGGTGAGTGTGGTTTTTTATATAAAAGAAGACTCAGGTGTGGGCCAGCGCGGTGTTGGCGCACTGAGGATCTTTCACACCTGGACAGGCATACCTAAAGAGATCCTGATAGACCAAGGAACTCTTTTTATGTCCAGGTTAATAAAAGAGATGTGTAAGCTCCTGAAAATTAAACTCCTGCGAACCTCTGTGTATCACCTCCAGACAGAAGGCCTAGTTGAGAGGTTCAATAAAACTCTTAAGTTCATGTAAAGAGGGTTGGTTAGCAAGGATGGCAGAGACTGCCTACTGCCCTATTTAATGTTTGCAATCCGGGAGGTACCCCAGTCCTCCACAGGCTTTTCTACATTAGAGTTTTTGTATGGCAGACACCCATGTGTTCTCCTAGACATTGCTAAGGAAACCTGGGAACAAACAGCAAACTCCTTACAGAAGTGTAATTGAACATATTACCCTTATGCAAGACAGAATTGCTACTGTAATGCTGATTGTAAAAGAACACATAGAGCAGGACCAAATGGCTCAAAGCCGTGTCTATAACAGAACGGCTAGACTTATAACCGTTAATCCAGATGACCGGGTGTAAGTACTGGTACCTACGGTGGAGAGTAAATTTATGACCAAATGGCAAGGACAGTATGAAGTATTGAAAGGGTAGGTGAAGTAAACTATAAGGTATACCAGTTGGGCAAGAGAAAGCCTGACCAAATACACCATAAAAATTTACTAAAACCTTGGAAGGACAGAGAGTCACTGATATCAGCAAGGTTATTACTGAAGTGCTAAGAAATCCCTCTCTAGGGTTCAGGTACAAGAGGCGAAAGAATTTGGACTAAGAAATAATTCTGTGTTTTCCAAATTGCCTGGATGCACCATGGTGATAGAACATGACATTGTTACCGAGCCACAGGTGAGAAATAATTTAAAATCTTACTGGGTACCTGAAGCTTGTAGACAAGCCATATCTAAGGAGGTCAAAAAGATGTTAGCACTTGGGGTGATTGAGGAGTCCAAGAGTGACTGGTCGAATCCCATTGTCCTGAATCCCAAACCAGATGGTATCATAAAGTTCTGTAATGACTTTCGTAAATTAAACGAAAAGTTTAATGCCTACCCAATGCCCAGAGTCAATGAGTTAATCGAGAGGCTGGGACATGCTAGGTATTTCTCTACCCTTGACCTGACCAAACGGTACTGGCAGGTGCCCCTCACTGAAAGGGCTAAAAAGAAAACCGCATTTGTCAACCTGGACAGTCTCTTCCAGTTTGTAACCATGCCTTTTGGTTTACATGGGGCTCCAGCAACTTTCCAGAGGTTTATGGATAGAGTTCTTAAGCCCCATTGTAGGTATGCTTCAGCATATCTGAATGATATTGTCATCTTTAGTAAAGACTGGGAAAGTCACTTGCCAAAAGTACAAGCAATACTAGATTTCCTTCAGGCAGAAGGATTAACAACCAACTCAAAAAATTGTGCTTTGGGTCTTGAAGAAGCCCAATATCTGGGTGTGATGAACCAATCCTCAGTTGTATATCTTTCTTAGAAATGTATTTTTACTTGCTCATATCAGTCCTCATCCTACTTGTAGGAATGTTGTGCTTAAGTTGGGTTTACACTGCTGGACGATATGCTTCAATGGTTTTATGTGTGTATCATGGGAGATGGCCTGCTCTAGCCGGACAGTTTTATTATCCATGGACAGTTGTCCAAGGGGGAAAGAAGGCCAGTGACCTTAAGTTCACCCACAGACACACATCTCTCCCAGCACCTAGGAAGGTACCCATCTCTCCAAGGGCTCTGCAAAGGAGCAAGAAGGGGGGCTGCCTGGGGAGGAGGTGTGGGTGGGGCACTCCATGCACTCCATGCTGAATGGAGACCTAGATTCTTGGTCACTCAGCAAAGAGGAAGCGAGCAGCTCTGATCTGGGAGAAGATGAGAGAGCTTGTCCTACTGTGGAATGCAGCATGGGTCAAGCATTGAGGCCTGAAGCCTTTTCCTTTGTTCTGGACAGCATGTAGAGGACATGTTTCTGTAACTCACTGAAGGAAGTGCCCTAGGCCCAAGAAACTGCTGTGGCCTAGAGAAATGGACTACAAGTCTGTGCCGGTATTTTTTCTATCTTTTATTTCCCTTTTTATTTTGTGTGCTGTATTTTACTTTATCCGTAATCCGCTTGTTTAGTCATTGATATATATTTCTGTATATGTTAATGCTTAGTACCGACCCACTTGGGTTAATAAATATATAAAATTTAAAAAGCTCGTCTTTGTATTATCCTAACTTGTGACATAGGAAGGGACCATCGCTCAGTTGTCCTCTACCGCTTAGGGTAGCTGAGGCAAGCAGGTAGGGACTTTGGGGTGGGTCTAGTATTAGGGCTCACTGTCCTTGTCTTCCTTTTGTTCTTCTGGGAGTTTTGCAGCAGCCGGAAACCTAACAGTATTTGTAACAATGATCTTCATTAGCGGCATGCGATCAATACCTCAGGGCATATCAACTATGCTAGTCTGGGTATTTAGGTATTGATTTCTCCATCCAGACATGTTTTAATAATTATTTAGTCTCTAGTAAGAGCCTGCTATACAGGGCACTCCTCTATTCATAGGACTGTTAAAATGTAAAATTGTGCAGAAATATAACCCTCCAGGTTTAGGGGAGGGTAGGTGTACATTATTGATATCAAGGGGTTTAGCTACTCCTTTCCATCCATTTGCCAATTTATCCCTGAAAATGATACATTTATAATATATTTTTTATATATATTCAGGATTTTAACTGAGTAATAAAAGTTAGGTTTTATTATATTTTTCCTCCTATGTCCACTTATCCTTATCCTCCCCCCCCCCTTTATATACTGTAATTGCTTGGTGGTGTACACCTGGGCTGAATAAAGGATTAATTTTGTGCCCCCTGGGTTATTATTTTCTACTCTGTCATTGTTGACATTAATGTTAAAAACAGGAAGGAAGAAAGCTCCTATCAGTGATTGACAGCTATCTCTGTATGTCATAGATCTAAGGTTGTCAATCACTCATAGGGACACCCCATGACTCCATGAAAAGATTGTTTCTAAGCATAGAAAGAGCAAAGCTATAAATTAATACAAGTTATACTAAATCTTTTCCCACAAAATCGTATTTCAGTGGGCTCTCCTCTTTCTGCAATTTCACAGTGATGTTTGTTAACGTGGAAAAGCTTTTTAGCTGTCATTCTGTTGCTGTGCTTAGTGTAATAAATGACAGTATTTCTTAAATAAATGTTAAAGACCATTAATGAATTATTGGAAAATGAATTCCATTTCCCTATAACTCAAGCATTTTTCTCATAAATGGGATACAATTTAGGTCCAATCTATATCATAGTGTACTAAAAAGCATTCACTTTGTACAGACTGACTCTATTAGGATGTATACAGTTATTTGATTACCATGTAAACTAAAGCACATAGCACCACATAAGAATACATTCTCATCAATGGCTTTGCCATGCGCTGCAGTCTGATATGGTGATCTGTGGGAACCCATTTAGATTTGGGATTATATCTATTTATATTGGCAGATATCTGGGTTAATATCTGTAATTAAATGTAAATTGTCAGAGATTACATAGTGATGTTAGGTTATGCTCATGTCATTTTGATATCCCAAGGAATTAGAATTACATATTTAACTATAATTTCCTAGCATTATTCTAGGTTACATATGGCATATCATAATGTGACATGACAATGTGTAACAAAGTTATTTCTTGTTACATATCAAATAATTACTAAAGCAATATGATGCTTGAAAATTTTTCATGAGTGCAGTTATGTCTCTAAAATACTGCAAAGTTCATATGCAATAAGTCACAAGTCATGTCAAGAAATTGCAGATTTTAGGGTTCAGTAAAATTAAAGTCTTGTGGTGTGCACTCTTCACAAACTACAACAGTCACCATTCAGTATATTAGATGACATATATTAGGAATGCCTCATTGGAGAAGAAGTGCATTTGTGCGACTTCTTACGGGATTCATTTTTACAGGGTTCACTGTGCAACCAAAATGACATTTCACCTGTATTCTATATTTCGGTATGATTCCGGGGATACCAAATTTATATAGTATTATTCACATTTTAAGCCCTTAACAAAAATCCAAAACTTTGCAAAAAATGTTTTTTTCCTAAAGTTGCCATATTTTGACATCTGTAACTTTTTTTTATTTCTGTGTATGGGGATGCATAGGGCGTCTTTTTTTTGCAGGGCCAGGTGTACTTTTTAGTTATATCATTTTGGGGAATGTCTATTGCTTTGATCACTTTTTATGCAAATTTTTATCAGAGGCGAAACAAAGAAAAAAATGGCGGCTCAGCGCTTTTGATTTTTTTTTTTCCCGCTACAGGGTTCACCATACGGGAAAAATGTTTTGACAAGTTTTATAAGTAGACACGGTGCTACCTAATGTGTATGTGTTTCACAGTAAATTTCATATTTTGATATATATTTTTGGGAAAGGGAGGTGATTCAAATTTTTAATTCTTTTAAATTTTTTTATTTTTTATTTTTTTTTAAACTTTTTTTTATACGGTATTTATTAGATCCCCCCTAGGGGTCTTGAACCCCAGGGGTCTGATCACTAATGCAATGCAATATGATACTAATGTATTGCAATGCATTGCAAAATACCGGCATTTCTAAGACAGACTGCAGCCTGTCATACAAATGAACACTAGACATGCCTGGGAGCCTGACAGCCCCCAGCTGTCATGGCAATGGATCGCCACCCCTGGATCTCATTCCGGGTGCCAGTGATCCTCCCCAAAATGGCAACGCCTATATGCCATCGTGAAAATGTATGCACTGATTGTGGGCATTAGCGCCAGGTCTTTGCTGTATAATACAACAAAGACCCGGCTATGGCGGCTGTTCAGCTCCTAAGCAGTCGCCAAATTTAAATATCCAACATCCGCCATACATCGGGAAGGGGTTAACATTGCAGTGAATTTTAGTGGATGCAAATTGAGGGTGTAGCACCTGTCCTTCTGTCAGAACAACTAATTTGAAAGAGTAGTCTTACTCATACAGTACTGTAATGACTGGTTGGATGTATACATCAATACTATTTTGTGTTATAAATGCAAACTACAAAATAGTTTTGGCTTCGTCTCATTGCATGTATCACCTTTATCCAGCACATCCTATTGATTTACAATGTGGTCTGATGAGTTTTATCATTTCATGCTTTTACACTGGACATTTGTTGTAATGATTCCTCATTACAGCTACAGATATGCACATTTCTCCGGAGAAAACCACTCTATTGAAGATTTGCGGGTTGTAGTTTTAATGGGACATTTTAAGACACAGGAGAAAAGGAAAGAAATGGAGTACAAATTTATGCAAAAATTTCAAACTCTGCAGTTTGGACTTAATATTCATGCCAGCTTCATGTCACACTATGTTTGAACCATGAACTGAACTCAATATTCATGCCAGCTTCAAATCACACTATGTATGAACTGTGAGGGACACAAATCACCTCCTGATAGCAAACAGATAACAGCAAGAATTACTGATCCCTCCGTCACGCACAAGTTTCCAGACTGTTTTTTTTGACCTGTTGTAAATAACTTCTCTACTTAGATTGCAATTTTTTTTAAGGACTCTAAAATGCTTTGAAAACCATGTGTATAAAAATCTGTTAATTTTCAGTTCTTGTATCACACCATGTCTGATGAAGGGAGCGAGTACTCCTGAAAGCTTACTTATAAATATACTCAGCCTCTAAAAGGTATCGCCTGATTTCTTCACTCTTCCACAGATATACACAATCACTGACAGATGAGTAACAAGGGTGAGGTACTACAAGTCTCAGGGGAGAACAAATGAGAAGTGAACAAATTAAAAAACAATAGCAAATTAACAGGATTAAAATTACTTACTAATTACTGATTTATTTCCTTTCTGCAGGAAGATACAACTTTCTGTAAAACAGATAATTTAGTGGAGAGAAAATAAGCTTTTCTTGGTATGTCAGAGGTTTTTGTTTTGATTCTACATTTTCAGGTTTTCATGGATATACACAAATGCTAAATGTTCTTCTCATGGTGTCTATTATTTAATGATTTTGTTTTACCTTTTTTATGCGCTATGCATGTTGGGCATTACCTTACCTTCAGTAGGTTATAGTGGTAACTTCCATTAGGATGCTAAAAAAACATTGACCATTTTTATGCTTAACTTTGTAATATGCATAATAGTAAGAAGAATGTACATGCTGATATGTTTGTGGCTATTGGTCAGTCCCTACTGATAGCATGCATATTTATACACAGGAAATACATGAAAGTATTCCCATTTGTTCATTCCCATTTCATGCATTTAATATATCTAAAATGTTATAATAACTTCTTACTATGTTTTGAATGGTTAAAAGTCAGATTACATAAGTATCTTTCCTAGTATTTTGATACACCTGGGATTTTATGTCACGTGACTTTTCTTATGCACTTGAGTGGTAGAGTATCCCTATATATATATATATATATATATATACTGTATATATATTTCCTGTGTGTATAGATGTATGCTATTACTAAGGGCTGACCAGTAACCGATATCATGTGAGAATCTTTTGTGCTGTGTCTTTGCTTTTTTAAAGATTCAAGACATAAAAACGTGTTTTTTTCATTTATCTACTTGACTGCATGCTACACCTTTTTTCTGTGTATGTGCGGCAGTTTTACTAATTAATGCTATTCTTAATTAAAATTCCACTGAAGTAAGATGTGCTTAATCTATTAAGAAATGAACAACTAGTCCATACTCTCCTTGTAAGCCCAACCAACTCGTAACTAAAAAATAGGCAAAATTCACAATTTTTGCACAAAACATCGCATTTTGAAGCCAGAAAGCTAACACAGATGGTTTGATAAATTAACCCACTGGATGCTTCAATGTTAAGTCTGAATATTTAACAGTAATAGGGGAGAGTTATTAAGGTTGGTTGGAATTTTCTATTTAGTGGGCTTCACATACTGTACCATTACCTATATTTTAGTAAGTTAGATTGCTACTGTCCCCCCCACAGCTGACACTGCGGCTATTTGGAGTTCCTACCCTGTCTCATTCATTCAATGATTTTATGGATACTTGAGTTTATTATGGATATAAGGATGGCAGTCAATGGCTTAGTGACAATGTGCCCTGCATAAGCAGTGCAAGCATTGTGATATTTTATTGTGCATATTATAGAAATAAAAATTGCATACCTTTGCCCATGCAAGATGCTGTACAGAGATAGACATCCCTAGGTACTTTGTGAGTATGTGCTCTACCTAGCATGATATTGATATATTATAGTCTTTAAAAAAAAAAAAAACTTTCTGCACTACTAAAACATAACACGTAACACAAATATATAACTGCTGTAGTCACAGCCAAGGAAATTCTAGTTTCTACTTTAGATATCCAGTAAATCAACATTCAGATAGCGTTCATTGCATCTGGAGCAAAAGTGTTTGCTTAAATTATGCATGCGGAACTCCATATTTGCCTAATAAGAAAAATATAGTGGAACCTGTACTTAAAAACATCTGTCACAAAAGGGCACATGGGTAATAATTACACAAATTTACGGTAAATATGAAATTTGCGTGATCAAGCCACCTGTCCAAATAGCTCAGTAATTTGACGAACAGTTGTACCTACTGACTTGCAATGTGCATATAAATTCCTAACTAACTCTGCAACATTAAAGAACATCTCTATGAGTTTACTCAAATATCTTAATGCCAGCAAACCGAGTTCATTATTGAGTGCATGCAATGCTACAGATGTATAGAGCAATAAAAGCCTGCTTCCTGATGTACTTGTCATTTCTGAGTTCGGTGACATCTTTTTTTCTGGTATATTGAAGTTAAATAATCATACTTAATCACAATAATTTTACAATCTTATTTAGCTTGAAATGCTACAAAGTAATGAGAATTTGTGAAGGTGAAACGTATCATCAATGGATGTATTTTAGTATATATTTATATTTACATATTTATAAATATGTGCAGTCAGTACAAAAAAAATGGCACATGATTATTCTTTCTAAAGACTTTTCAAACACCAACAAAAGGACTTTCATACAGATATCAATACAGTAAAGGGTTCTTTACAGTGGAGTAGTCAAATTATGGAATGCCCTATTCCCCCAAGAGGTAGTAAAGGGTACATACAAGTTATACAGCATTCTTATCTAATAATAATATGCCATTGAGAGCTGTAATTAACATTTACCCTACTTATTTAACTCAATGTACTGTACAGTTGTCTTGTGTGGATGCCATGGGTTCAGAAGCTGAGCTTGCGCATCTGCAGAAGCCAGCAACAATGTACAGCCAGGATCCAGCTCCAATAATTGGAAAGAACTCTAATCTACAGAAAATAATGAAAATGTTATGGTTCTATTGAAACTGTGTTTAAACAAATGTTCAATATTGTTATGGCTTCTGTTATATTGGAACCATAACTGCTATGACACTTGGGGCTTTATCAAGGTCCAGTATGCTGCACACTGCACTATTTTTGAAAATGTACAGGTAAGCCCAAATGGACACAAATGTGAATGGTCAGAGATTTCCATCAGTGATTGTGTGTCTAAACCAGGAGTGGGTCAATAATAAAGAAGAGGTCAAATATTTCCCTTATACTTTATCTCTTTGTAGGTTCCACTTCTGGTGTATCTTATAATCACTGATGCAAATCACTGTCCAAAACACTGATTTGTGAATAAAGTGTAAACATATTGCTTGCACCTTTTGATCAAACATATTATATTATTTTAATATGGCTTTTTGTCATTTTATTTTACTTTTTTCAATTGAATAATCATATATGGGTTTTCCAACAACACAGAAAGTGATCCTGTTTTACAGCATTTCATTATAGTTTCAAAGGTATTTATTACAGTATATGGTATAAAAAATACAAAACATAGGGTATACATAAAATTAGTTACATAACAATGCAAGAATTTAAGTAAATATGTACTAAAAACAATACTTCACATCAGTGAAATAAGAGGTAATATAAAAAGATAAAAGAATCAAAAACCAACAGCAAACATGGAGGAGGAGGAGGGGATGAGGTAACACTGTAGTAAATAGAGCTAACAGTCAAGTAATGAAGGAACCCTGTCTAAGAGAGAAAGAGAAGAACAATAATCCCACTCCTCATATGAGTGAATTATAATTGAAGGCAATATGGCAGGCCTGGGATATTCAACCTATGGATCCAAGGAGCCCAAATTTTATCAAAGAGTGGGTGGTAATCAGAAATAGTGACATTAATTTTTTTCATGGAGCATTATGGAATCATCTCGCCGTACTACATCAGTTAAGGAGAGGTATGATTTTCTGCAGTTAAAGGCAACATGAATATGTGTTGCCATAAAAATGTACTGGAGAAGTTTATATTGGTTGAATTAAAAATGAGTTGGTTTAAGGCTTAAGAGGAATATTGAAGGGGAAAATGGAAATGTTTGGCCAAAGAGCCGTTGTGCTAATCTATGAATAGCCAACCAAAAGCGGCAGGCATGTGGACAGGACCACCAGGTATGGAAAGTAGTGCCTAAGGCATTACATCCTCTAAAGCAAAGAGGTGAGATCATAGGGTAAAAGCTATGCAGTCTATGGGGGACCAAATAGAACCTATGAAGAATTTTCAAAGCGAATTCCATAAGAGTGAACTGCCAGCTGCCCTTGCTGATGGACATGCAACCAGGGGCGTAAATATCGGGGTAGCTGCGGTAGCGGCTGCCACAGGGCCCGGGACATTAGGGGGCCCGGAGCCCTGTGGCAGCCGCTACCGCCAACCCCACAAACCAGTGGCGTAACAATCGCGGTCACAGGGGGTGCGACCGTGACCGGACTCGGAAGGGTACGGAGCCCGCAGCCAGCTGGAGATGGCCTGGCCCCGGACCACTATGATAGCGGTCGGGAAAAGCCTGGTTCCCTGACCGCTATACATACTGCTATTGGAAAGGGGCCCTGGCATATTGCAGACCCCTTTCCAATAGATGGCAGGGCAGGGGACCCAGGGGAGGTGATTGAAAATAATAAATACATATTCTCACCTCTCCTGGGCAAAGAGTTCTCTCCGGCACTCCTCCGTCATGTAACTGAAGCCTGTGATTAGGCCCCAGCAGTCACATGGGGCGCGGACGCCTAATGACATCAGTGCGCCCCCACGTGACCGCTGAGGCCCAATCACAGGCCTCAGCAGCGATGTCGGAAGAGAGCCTGAAGACGCTGAAGACGGCAGGATGGAGCTAGGATGCCAAGGAAAGGTAAGGCAAGATGAGTATGAATGTTTGTTATTTTTAATCACTTTCTCTGGGCCTCCGATTATTATATTCTGGGGTCTGAGGAGACCACAAAGTATAATAATAGCACTGAAGCTGTGGAGCCTATACTACTGGGTGGAGCCACTGTAGAGCATATAACACTGTGTGGGGGCCACTGTAGAGCTTATACTACTGGGTGGGGACCACTGTAGAGCATATACTAATGGGTGGGGGCCACTGTGGGGGCATATGCTACTGGGTGGGGGCCACTGTAGAGGATATAATACTGGGTGGGGCCCACTGTAGAGCATATAATACTGGGTGGAGCCACGCCACTGTAAAGCATATACTACTGGGTGGGGGCCACTGTGGGGGCATATGATACTGTGTGGGGGCCACTGTGGGAGGCATATAATATTGTGTGGGGGCCACTGTAGGGAGCATATAATACTGGGTGGGGCCCACTGTGGGGGGCATATAATACTGGGTGGGGGCCACTGTGGGAAGCATATAATACTGGGTGGGGACCACTGCGGGGAGCATATAATACTGGGTGGGGACCACTGCGGGAAGCATATAATACAGGGTGGGGGCCACTGTGTGGAGCATATTATACTGTACTGTGTGGGGCCACTGTGGGTAGCATATTATACTGTGTGGGGAGAGCAATGTAGCTTATATAATGCTGTATGGGGGCCACTGTGGAACATATAATGCTGTGTGGGGGCCACTGTTGAGCATATAATACTATCTGGGGCCACTGTTGAGCATATTTTACTGTTTGGGGACCTGAAACCGGTTTGGGGGGGGGGGCATGTCAAATGTTCGTCTTGGGGCCCAGCCATTCCTAGTTACACCACTGCGTGCAACTATCATTCCATTGGGCTGGATTTAACGTTAGATCAAGGTCTCACTCCCAGGCTGTCATGAAGTCAAATTTAAAATCAGATGGCAGGGTGTTAAGCAAACCATATTTGTAGGAGAGTGAGACCCTATCCGTTGCCCTGAACAGGCATAATTTCTCAAAATTAGTGGGGGAAATGTCTTGATCAAGTGGAATGAGTGAGCGTAAGAAGTGAAAAACCTGTGTAGTCCGGAATACCTCTGAGGGAGGCAGGGAATATGTGCTGGTGAAATGTTCTTTGTTGAAGATCCGCTAGTTACAGTGGAAATCAGTGAGATAACGAAACCAAATGTGTCTCCACGAAACAAACACCTCTGGTGATAATCCTGAGGGAGGAGGGGCTTAAGAAACAGAGGGATCAGTGGAGAGATCAGACTTTGCAGTTGATAGGCAAAGCGGACTCTCCTGCACAACTGTGGCATATAGTCTGTGACTTTGGCGGTTGCTGGGATGGTATGGGTGGTTGACTTCAGGGTCCAGAGTAGAGCTTGTAAAGAGGTTGGGGCAATAAGAGATGATTCAGAGGTGACCCATTGCGGGCAATCTAGCTCATTATAAATAGCACACAATTGAGAACGCCTAGCATCGACATAATATTTATAAAGATGAGGGACTGACAGGCCTCCCAATCTCTTGCGAAAATACATAATGCGCCTGCGTATAAGTGGACGCTTATAGGCCCAGATAAAGTTAAAGATACCTTTCTGAAGAGTGGCAAGGGAAGAAGAGGTCACCGAGGTCGGGAGAGTACAAAAGTAGTAAAGTATACGGGGCAGGGTAACCATCTTAACTGAGTGCACTCTACCTATCCAAGCTAATGTATAGCTATCTCAAGCCGTAAGATCCTTCAAAAGTTTTGGGATCAAGGTAGCGAAATTCCATTTAAAGTGTGCATCTGGTGAGTTCCAAGGTTAATGCCAAGATATGATATAAAATTGTCCCTAGTAAAGGAGCCAAAGTTTACGGTGATTAGTTTAACAGTGGCCAGGGGAACATCACAATGCAGTAGTTTGGATTTGGAAGTGTTGGGTTTAAGGCCACATAGTTGTGCGAAATGGGAGAGGGCGGTTATCAGATTTGGGAGTGAGATCAAGGGGTTTGTGATGGTTAAGAGCATGTTATCTGCAAAGAGATTAGTCTTGTATTTCCCAATCTGCACACCCTTGAAGTCTGGGTGACAGCGTATAGCAATAGCTAGGGGTTCTATAGCCAAAGTGAATAAGGCAGGGGATAGGGGGCAACTTTGCCTGCAAATATTAATAGGCGTTGGGGAGTCTGTAGAGAGTTTTAGGAAAGTAATGGGGTTGCAATAGAGGGCACGAAGGGAAATTTACCACCTTGTAGGATATGATTAAAGTAGTTGAGGAGAGAGGAAATTTTTGAATTTTTTGTTATATTTGGAGGAGAAGTCCAGGGGCCTTCCCACTTTTAAGTGAATTAATGGCATCACCCATTTCTTTGCTGGTTATAGGGGCATTCCGAGCAGTAGCCTGATGGGGGGAGAACTTCTGATAGAACTAGTGGAATTGGGCATAAATAGAGTTGGGGTTTGAAGTCACAGTGCCACCGGGTTCCCGTATTTGGTAGATGGTATTTTGTCTCTGTCATGCCACCCAATTAATTGCTGGATCTGTATCTGAGGTGTTGTTAAGTGTTAAAAATTGATTGAGGGCATCAGGTATCTGCTTCTGGATACCAGAATCGGTCAGGATGGACTCAATGAACACTAGGTCATGTTCAGACCAAACACAGGGTACATGGCGAGCATAGGTAAAGTCTGGGAGTAGAGATGTTTAGAGAAGGATCCTATCAATCATTGTATAATGTCAAAATAAAGCAAAAAGGACCTTAAAACAAGTGCTGCCAAAATACAATTTATTTTAAAAAAACAATTGACATAAAAAGATAAAAATGCGTTTCGGTAGAAGAACTACTGCCTTTCTCAAGCCTTTCTCAAGGACTAGAGAAAGGCAGTAGTTATTCTGGTGAAACTTGTTGCCATTTTATCTTTTTATGTAAATAGTTTTTTTTAAAAATAAATTGTATTCTGGCAGCACTTGTTTTAAGGTCCTTTTTTCTTTATTATGATAAATTTATTATGGTATATTTTCCTTTGGTTAGATAACCGTGGACCACGAGCAGCAGCCACCTTCACACAGGAACCAGACTGAGATTACCCAGGAGGGTTAACTGAGGCTCATTATCAGAGATGTGCCTGCATTTGACAAACTCCCACGAGGTGAAGCCAAACCTAGCAAGTTGGTGTCCCGTCCATATTTGTATGAGATCCTGTGGTTTCTGCACTAGGGAGCTCCCCTATCTTTTTCTTATGTATCCTAATCCTGGTATAATGTTGATGAGCAGGGGAGAAATATGTGTATCCCCTCCGGTTACCATTAAAGTCGCGCCAAGCATCAGCAACATTAAGGGATTGGAGGGCAAAGCAAACCTCACCTTTAGTCTTAGAAGATAGCTTGTCTGCAGAAGGGGAGGAGCATTGACAGTAAAGTTAAAATCTCCACACCAGATCATTTTAGAAAAATCCAAGTGTTCTAGTAAGGTGGATAATTTTAGGAAAAAAGTCACAGGGCAGTCAGTAGGAGTTAATCAGGCAAATATGTTGGTCATAAAGTTGACATTGGAGAATAATATAATGACCTTGGGGGTCTGCAATCATATTATCTACCTGAAGAGAGACAGAGGTCCGAAGAAAGATTGCTACTCCTTCGGAGTGGCCTAGGAGGATATAGCGAAAATTAAAATACTCGGGGAATGAGGTGTGGGCGAAGTGAGATTCCTGGATACAGAGTATGTCAGGTTTCAGTTTCAGTTTCTCATATTGAAGAAACTCCCTTTACATTATGCAGAGCAAACATATACATAGTCAATGTAGAAGCAGTACTGTAGCAGGGTGAAAACAACAACAATAATCAACAGTAATAATAGATCCAGGGTGAGCACTCCGGGACTAATGGGAGTGCAGCCAGCCCTGTAGCGCCTAGAGCACAGGGGGAACATGGGGACCACTGTCACGGCTAACCCCTGAAAACTATCAGAGTGAAACAACAAAATGCAGTGGGCTATGCGAGGAGGAGACTAAGAGCTTGGGGGCCGCTCTAATGAAAATAATAATCAGAGCGCCTGCATAATAGGTAGCAGAATTTTAGTGACAGGTCTGATACCAGCAAGAATCTAATTATCTACTGAGGGTATAAAAGGTCAGGACCTGGGACCAAAATTAGCAAAAACCTAGAAACATCAAGCAACAATGTCCATTTTGGAGAGCCTGCAAAGAAAACATGGTAAACAGAGCAAATACTCATTGAGGAGGATCACCATCCTCTGCCATGGGCTGGATAGAGTTTGATAGTTTTTTGCGCTTGGGCAGCCAGGAACGAGAGGACCTCTGGGATAATGGGACAGCTGGACTTGGTTCCTCCACCTGTAATCCCTCTTGTCATAGTACTTGAAGGCCTTCACACAGGGAGCAGATGAGGTAGTCCTTATTATTGAGGGCACAGGTCACGTGGAATGGGAAGCCCCAGCGATAGCGGACTTCAGCTTTTTGTAACACCAGTGTCACAGAACACATAATCCTTCGTCTATCCAAGGTGACCGGAGCTAAGTCCTCATATAGTTGAGCTGTTGAGGTCATGTCTGGCAAGGGATGCAGATTTCGGGCTACTGAGAGAATTCATTTGCGGAATTCTGGATAGTGCAGTTTAAGTATAATGTCCCTGGGTATGTTAGGATTTTTAGGGTGTACCAGAGCCTTGTGGATGGGGTCCATACGGAGCAGCACAGGGTTGACTTGATGGAGCAAGGTAGTAAATAGTGTGGTGATAGACTCCTGTAAGGCGGTAACAGATTCTGTTACTCCTCTGACCCGGATATTGGCTTTCCTGGATCTATTTTCCAGGTCCTCAAGATTAAGATCAATGGCTTCAAGCTTTTGTGTGTAATCATTGATGAAAGTCTTGTCTTCTTCTAAGGCATCAGCAACCTCATCCATCCTATTCTCCATGTCAGTGACCCTATTGCCCAGTTCCTAGAACTGCTTGGTGAAGTCAATCACCGCCTTTGATAGTTCAGTGAAGAAAAGTTGCAGGAATTTAGTGAAGAGAGCTGAATGGTCCAGTTCTGGGGCCCCAGAGTCCGTCATAGGTTTGTGATCACAGGCAGCAATAGAACAGGAGAGAGCACCATGTATAGCGACAGGGCGTGGCAAATGCAGTCAGGTCTGGAGAGTCCACGCCTGGGGGCCCCAGGGCAGCGCGAGTTAAAGTATAAAGGTAAAACTGTCCAAGAAAGCAAGTGGTGGCAGCCAGTAATTGTATTATGAACAGAGATCCCAGATACAGGAGAAGGAGAAGTCACAGATGCACTTGGTAAAAGAGATAGTGAAAGTAGGAGTTGAAGGAGGTCCTCAGGAAACACATATGAGTCTTGCACTATACTCAGGAGTACCTGAGTACAAGCAGCAGGCCCTGTCAGGTGCCATCCACGGGGGCAGTACAGGTGAGATAGTTTTGGTGGGCAGTCTGGAGAGCAGTTCTAGTAAGTCGCAGATAGCAGTAGGGAGCCAGCAGGAGAAGGCAGCACACTGGAGATCTAGGACTTGCTGCTGATGCTCCAGAGAAGTACAGAGCGGTAAAATGGCCATGCTGCCCATGTGTGGGACCACGCTGCAAGGCCTAATGAAGGCGGTGTGGCTGAGCAGCGGGGTCTGGGGATCTCAACCCACAGAGACCAGGGTGATCAGGAGAGGATTAAGTAGTGTTGAGAGTAGGGTGGTCCCGGCAGGAGCCCCCCAAAACCAGAAAATGTTGGAGAGTTGTCAGAGCTCACACAGCTTGCCACACCGCATTTCACTGTATTGGAATTGACATGAGGCTACACTGGAGAAAGGCATCTTTATTCTCATACAGATAAGCAAAGAACAGCAATAGTCTGTTGTGCAACACGTCTAAAATAATGAACAACGGCCTTCTGCTGGTTACTTATTGAAGCCATTAGATGAGAGACTCTGATAGAATATTATGAAAATGTGGGTGGAAAACTAGACACTTTCTATCCACATACTTATGAGACACATACTGTACAATAGCGTGAACAAAATTAATAATTTACACAACATATATGGCAATGGGTAGACGGATGCAGCCAACGGTAACAAACAACATGTTTAAAAACACACTGTAAGATGATTTATCCATCAGGTCCACAATGTCATCTGCTTTCTCTACAATAATCCTAGAGGATTTGAAAAAAAAAATCTGCAAATTGGACACTGAATAAGGTCAGCAATTAAACTTTATTTTTTAAATTTGTCACTTGGATTCTGGAAAAAGTCAGCACGTCTGCAGGTGGTGTAGCAAGCTATGAGAATCAGGAAGATTTGACTTTTTTTTTTTTTTTTAATTGTCAATTGGGGACTGAAAAAAGTCAGTAAATCACCAGCACATCAAGAAGTGTGGTATGAGGACAAATTCAGAACCTGTCCAGGAGCATTTCAATTGAAATCCTCCTGAACAGTTGGCTTAAAACTATAAACATTGTATATTCACCTCTCTGTTTGGGCGGGAATTTTAATTTCAACAGAGCGGAACAAATGTCAGGAAGACTGAAGTCTTGAAAAGACACTCTCTGTGTGATCCCTGGAGCAACGGAGAGGTGAATATATAGTGTTTATTATTTTAAGCCTCACTAGGGGGTAAAAAAATGAATCAGAATAAATCTGAATCAAAATATATTTGAACTAATAATCAGCAAGTAATTACAACAGGCAGTGTGACATGCCATCTCAGATTTAATTAAATATTTAAATAATAAGTCAGCTGCACATCTATCAGATTCAGCATCTGTACAGGAGAATTTCAATTTTAATAATTTTCAATTACAATTTATTATAAAAAAAAATTGGCACTTTCTACATGTGGAACCCTATCAGCACTAGCAATTTTATTTATTTATTTAAATGTGTTAAAAAAAATAATTAGGACACTTGTCTAGCTTGCAGCAGAAAATATGCCAATGTTTGGTGGCACTATATGAAGACCACTTTAACTTTATATTAGCAACATGTCATCGCCACCAAGAGACAGACAACCATGTTGCAAATAACCTAGAGAAACATAAGAATTTAAATATACACAGGTAATTGACAATAAGTCGTTGGTGTAAAAATACTGGCTTGATGGAAGAAATCTTGAATTTTTGGTGACACTGTGAGCAACAAGAGACTATACTGAAGTCAGGGGTGTAGCTAGGGAGGGGCAAACAAGGAATGTGCTGGGTGTTAGGGGAGGTGCCAACAGGCCACTTTTATGTATTTTGATACAAAGTAAGGGCAGTTAACTGAACTTTTGCACCTGTTGAAGAAAAGCCTAGTTACAACTCTGCCGTATTGTAATTAACAACTGTGTAAAAATGCTGACTTGCCAAATGACCACAGGAAATACAGCAATTTTGGGTGGCACGGTATGCAATAAAATGTGCACAGATTGATTGAATGTAAGACTATGATTGTGATGCAGCACAGTGACAGAAAAGGCTGTTCGGGGCGATGCCTATCTCAGTGACACTACTGTAATAAGACTCCTATCTCTCTCTATGAGTTTATAATTTGTAAATTGTAACTAAATCTAATATATCTCTTCTCCTAACTAAAACATAGTAATCTCTTTCTTTATGTTCTCTGATGTGCTCTCTATGCAATCTCTATACCCACAAAACAACATCATTCATGGCTGGGCTTTTTATAATGACGATGACTCATATCTGAATCACCAGTCACCTTGCACACTTATAGTCCCTAATGATTGTCTGAAGGTTACCAGCAAGGCATTGTGAGGAGGCCCAGTGCTCATGGTCATATAATCATCCTTCTTCTCTGTCTTGTCCTGTGCTGTAAAATGGCAGTAACCATTTTGAATAATTCTTCCAAAACAAATGTTTTGGATTCACTGGAATCTAAAACATTTGGGAATTTCAAACTGAGTTTGGTTTGTGCTGAATCTGATTACTGTCAATTAATAAGGTTGTTTGGAACAGAAATAATATATCTCTAGAACATTCTTAGAATGTTTATGACATACCAAAAATATAATTCATTTTCACAGTATGATAAGACAGTAATGGACTGTCAGTAGGTCAGCTCTTCTTCAACCTTTTCTGGTGTTTTTATTGCAGTGCCCATTATCACATAACCATGAAAAATGTTATATTCACTCATTACTTCTTCAGTGCTTTTGTGTTCCACCTACTGCCCTTTGGCACTTGGCCTATTTTCTCTTCTCATACAATATCATAATCATTTGAGTTCTGACTTTACATGGTCTTCTGATTCACTGCCTCACGCTGTTCTACAATCATGTCTACAATATTCTAAACTGTCCCTGTATACTTCTTTGTGTGTCTGAGACTCAACCTTCTATTTCTTTCCTTTTCATCTTCATCCCTGTCTGTTACCCTTCACTCGATTCTGTTCTGCTTTCACCTATTCTTTTAAGCTTTCTCTTATTCTTTTGCACTCTCCATGTCTTTTCCAATCCTATTCTGTTTTGGAGTGAATGTTTCATGCACCAGTAATCTTGCTTTATCATGCCACTGCCTTTTAATATCCAACTCAGAGCAACATCCAGACAATCCAAACCTTCAGCTTTCAAACAACTACTTTGCAGAACTGGAGGTAAAAAAAAAGAAGAAGTAAAAATCATTGGATGGATGAAGAACATTTTACTGGCTGCATAATATTAGCCAGAACCAGAGCTAAAGTTCAGCCGTTATACCTCTTTGAAAAGCACTGTACCCATGACCGCCAGCTTGTAAAAAGCAAAAACAAACCCTTAATATGACATAAAAGCCTAAAAAGTCTAAATTATCAATGTAAACTCTGTCACACACATTTGTTCCATGGAGAGCTTTGCTTACAGTTGACACATGTAAGATCGTTTTCTATTACATTGGATTTAAGATTTAATTCTAATAGAAGAAAGTGAATAAATAATTCTAGAAGAGTGAATAGAAAAATCAGCATAATATTGAACATAGTCAAATAATAATAAGAATTTGATTTGTTCTGGATATTCATCCAGAGATTTATTCTGGTTTCTCTATTTGAAGTCATGAAGGAAGTTATCCCTTAGTATGTGGCAACTTGAAATCTCCTTCTGGCTGGGGTCTCTAAAACCACGGTGAATCCCATCCACACATTGAAGAAATTTACACATAGTGGAAATTCTGCGATTTCCAAAACCGTCACGTTTTTAGAAATCTCAGAATCTCAAATATAGTTTCACTACAGGTACAACTGAAGCATAAAGTCCGCAGAGGAAACCTCTGGATCAACACTGAAGGTTTATAGGTTGAACTTGAAGGATGTGTGTCTTTTACCATACTTATCAACTATGTACTGTATCTATTACACTATGCATGTTCTTTCTCAAAGGTTTTGAAACTCTTAATGTAAGTGTATTACATTTTGCATTTCCATCACTTATATTTGCGAGGTAGTTTAATTTTTGGTCCAAAAATAGGCTATGTGCCAATTTATTGCGCTTCACTAAGTATTGCTAGGGAATGTGTATGCAAATAATATCTCCTGCAAAAGGAAGAAAACTGACATTAGCCAAACCAGACACCCATCTAATATGACATGACTGACATATGACATTTTGGCTCCTCAATGTAGCTATTATCAAGCTTCCTTAAAGAGCTGAAATATTGCTGCTCATGCTCTCTATGGATGAATAAAATTTGGATTACTTTAGATGCTAGTTCTTTACTATTATTTTTAATTTCTGGAATTGTGGGACCATGGAGATGGTCTGATGGGGCTTTTCCATATATATTTATTATTCAGCGCTTTTCTGCATGATACATTTATTTACATCTGATATGACGGTTTTTACTACTGATGGAGAGCCAGTTTGCATATTTCTTCTCATAGAGCATTTCTTAATAAGTAAGTCGCAATACCTGAACTGAATCTCTTCAATAAAAGCAAGCAACTTCCTAAACAAAGGGAAGGCCATTAAAGATATGACTTACTGATATGGCTTTTGCTCTAGTAATTTGACAAGCTATAGTGCTGTATAAATTGCTAGGTCATTCTGGCAATCCCATGATTAGCCAAGGGACCCAATCGGAAAGTAAAGAAAGTGAAGCATGCACCCTTCATTATACTACAGTATACCTCTAATAAAGGTCTAGGGATTAAAAAAAAAATCTGTGGAGTGGGGCTTTAAATTATGTTAAGACTATATCCAGTAGTAAATACAAATTATGAGGGACGGAGAAAATGAAAAAGGCCCTGTGCAAGAACAGTGAAAGGACAGATTGCTCCCGAGCACATTGCCCAGGACCTTTCAGTAGAGTTCAATTATCTTTTCTAGCAGCCTTTATTGTGTAGTTATTCAATATACTTTATATTCTGGGAGACTGATAAATAAAACAATATTGTCAGTTAATCATCAGGATTCTCAGGTACTATATTCTCCAACTAGCGATTTGGGAGACTAATGCATCTCCCTATGTTGCATTGCAGCTATTAGTACATTAGATATCTTTAATCATGTTTTTCCCTTTTGATATTTAGGCCGGGGCCCCACGTGGAGTAAACGCCGCGGGAAAAAAATTAGCCATTTTAGGGTGTTTGAAAAATGAATCTAGCAAATCTCATCCTCTGTGGACTTTCTGATTCCATTATACCTATAGGGAAACTGCCGGCGTTTATGTAGGTATAATTGACATGCTGCAATTTCCAAAATCACGATGGTTTTGGAAATCGCAGCGTTTCCGCTGTGCGTATTTTTCCACAGTGTGTGGATGGGATTCACTAGAATGAAGGGACTGTAAAATACCGTGTTTTTTTCCACAGCATTTCTGCTGCAGTCAAACCGAGGCGTTTGCGCCACGTGGGGTCCTGGCCTTACTGTTTTGTCTGCAATAACAGAAGAAGAACATTAAGCCCCACCCTTTATCTAAACCAATCCTTCATTCACCTGTGAAACAAAAATGGAAGAAGTGAGGAAAAAAATGAATGCCTATATTTGTTTTTTGGGCATGTAGAAAAATTTGCAGACACACAATGTGGACAAGGATATCTCCTGTTCATTTTCATAATCTTTTATATGAATAATATAATTTTATTACAAATAAAAAATGTACATAATTTACTGTGTACATTAGGTACACAATTCAATCTTTATTTACTCCTCCACTTGCCATTTGAATCCATGAGTACTGTTACAGCACTCATTTCACATAAAAAAATGCTTGCATTTTTGCTTGATTAACACTGTTTCTGGCCATTATATGCCATCTATCCTACATCTTTTAGCACTCATTATCCTCTAAAGGCTCTATGTCTAATTCTCAGTTTTACCTGGGTTGGGAGTTGGAGACTAGGTGCTACAATATTTCTAATACACTACACACACAGAAGATGGTATTGTGCTCCCCTATCTGTAGATCTTACTTTAAAGTAACAGCATCATGGAAGAAAGCAGTACAGCCATACTGAAGAGTATTGATCTGAAGTGACCAATTAAGTTGACACAGAAAACTCACAATTATCTGCAGATTCCTATGTTTGCCTGTGTCTCTCTACTTATCTCTCACTTGGCCATTCCTCCCTCTCAAAAGGTTTCTAGGGACACATTGCATCTGACAGGTCACTGAGCTGCCATTCCTTCTTGGAAGCCAAGATGGAATTAAGGAGAGATTTTGAAATGAGTGTCAGTTTTAGGAAGAAGAGTGCGAGGAGGAAAAAGCCTAATATGTGGAGAAAGAAAGATTTGAAAAGTGCCAAGCAAGTCAGATGGGTTATTTCCCATTGACCATCCTGGAGTTTCATACCATCCATGTAACAATGTAGAAAGACAAAAATAAAAATAGAAATAGTGATTGGTCACTAGCTAAGTTTTATGATAGAATTCAGCATACATTTCAAAAACCACAATGGCCCAAAAGCTAACTCATCTGTGCTGGACAGATGCAATGAAGATAAAATTAAGTTTCAGTTTGGTGTAGTTATTTATTTGCTTTTTAAATTCTTTATTTATTATTTTAAAAGGTAACAAAAGAGTGTGAAAATAACTAGACCACACCAGAGCAGGGTGTGGCTAAAGAGAACAGACAGACAATTATGCATGGAGTGGAGTCAACTAACACAGCATGAGACAAGCCATCATGGTTCAATAACTAAGACTAGGTTCACATCTGCATTGGTGTTTCCGTTCTTGGGAACCCAAAAAATGGAAACCCAATCCACTTAAAAAGCAGTTAGACTATAATGGGGTCCGGGTTTCCGCCCGAAAAATGCAGAGAGAAAAGTCCTGCTTGCATTTTTCAAGCGGAATGGGGGACAGGATCCCCGAAACGGTCACACAACACAAGTGTGAACCTAGCCTTAGATGTTAGAGAGGTGAAAGAGCAAGTTGAAGCTATAAAGTAAATACGGGTAGCCACACAGAAGTGGGCTATGGCAGAATAGAGAAAAAGAAAAAAAACAAGGGGAAGAGAAAGGTGGAGTGAGGGTAAGGCATTGGGAGGGGGTTGGGAGGAGGTAAGGAAGGGGGGACCCAGTGGAAAAAGCTAAACCAGTGCCAGTACAATCAAAATGTGGGTGGCATGAAAGCCATTATACCTGGGAGGAAGGGGTCTAACCCAGTAGTCTAGAATACTCCACCCAGGTCTGGAATTCCATCCAACAGTACCAGGTTTTATAAAATTTATCATGGAAGAGGTGAGATTTTCCATGTGCTTCATATCATTGACCTTGGAGATCCAGAGGCACATTGATGGTGGGTTGGTCTGATGCAGGTTTGAGCTGCCATACCTAGAAATCTCAACAGAGAGCATTTGTAACTCATAGAAGAATGTCACTGTGATGTAGGAGAAATAAGGCAGGACTGAGAGATTGAGTGTTAATGGTGACGTGTCTGATTATTTTTTATATCATGGACAAGACTTGTAATTCCTGATAAACAGAGGGGTTTGTGGTCGTTCACCATTCCGATCTTGTTTGCATATGTATCACTCGAGAAAACCCAGCTTTCAACCATAAACAGAAGGGCATGTCCGTGATCCGAGGCTGAAATGTTGCGTTACCGAGAATTGGATATAAGGAGGAGTCAGGTGGGAGATGATGTACACAAACTAATTTATAGGAACAACTTGGAACAAATAGTCAAATGCTTTAGAAAACCCTTGAGCAAATGGCATTCAAGCCATGGGCCCATCTCCAACTGAATGGGGTGCAGCTATGTTCTATTCGATCCCATGATTTCTGTGTTGTTTATTTGCATCAATCAATAATGTGGGTAAATGGGATGCATGATAACACATTTTTACAATTCAGGAGAGTCAGGTCACCCCAGTGTTTCGGACATGTAAGAAACATGCTCTTTATCCTCGCAGGTTTGCCATCCTAATAAACCAGGACTGGATGGACAGCAAAGACCGAAATAAAGGATGGAACTGAAACATGGTAGCGCAATTGGAAGAGTTTGAAACAAGTATAGTATCCGGCGCAGTATGTTCATTTTGAAAATTTTGCACCATCCCAGCCAGGTAAATGTGCCTATGGCCTGGGTGTGGCAGTCCATGACAGACTGTGGATAAGTCGGTGTCCAGCAAAAGGAGAATGATTGTTCCATTGTGGAGTACAGTGCTGACTTAGTGAAATTAATTTTGAAATTGGACAGTTTGGAAAAGTCCTGAAGAGCTGTCATTAGGTTTGGTGGAGATGTTGTCTGGTTGGTAATGAAAAACAGAAGATAACCCGTGTAGGCTGTCATCTTCACTTCAGATGTCCGCAAAGGAATGCCTGAAATGTCCAAATTTGCCCATATCTGTCTGAGGAGGGGTTCTAAGGTCAAGATAAATAAGAGGTGACAGTGGGCATCACTGCCTGGTATCATTCAAGATATTTAGGTGAGAGCCCTTCAGTCTAAGCGGTCTTTGTGAATTAAGTTATGGGCTTGGTCGGTAATGTTATCCTGTGCCTCTCTACCCTTCATGAATCCTGTCTGGTCTGGGTGAATGACCTCAGAGGGAGTCACTGTTGAAGGCTGAGTCAGAAACTAGGGAGTTAAAGACTCTGTGGAGATGTGGGGACAGGATGTCACTCAACTTTTTATAGTACACCAATGGAATCTCATCAGGTCCCAGGGTCTTACCAGTCAGTGTTCCTTTTATTGCTGATTCCTCTGCAGCGAGTGGTTGCTCAGGCTACAAGGTCTTTCTCAGTCAGTCGTGGAAGCCTGAGTAAGTCAGGTATCATCTGATATACAATCGAAAGTCTGCTCGGCAGGTTTCCAGATTGCTAAGATCCATCAACTACAGGGTAGCATAGTAGTCCCAGAATGCCCATGCTATATTGCCCGGGAGGTGGCAACTATTATTCTGAGTGGGACGGAGGAGGGGTGCAAATGTGCTAGCCAGTCGGGAAAGCTCTGGCTAATGATCGCTACATATGTTGCCATATTTATAGAATTGCCTTCTATAATGAGAGAGCACTCCTTTAGCTTTACTCAGAAGCAATGAGCATAACTCTTCCCATGCCTCAAGTAGGTAGGAAATTGAACCGCTGCCATAACCTCTGGATCATCTATCAGTGAAGTGTTTAGTGTAGTTATTTATTTACTGTAAGATACAAATGTGGAATTTTATTATATATCCGTTTAGGTATATTTGATTCTACTTATGCATCTAGAATGAAGCTGGGAGGGACTATTATTTTCTTTAGTATGTCATATATTGAGTGGTAATGGCTATAGATAGTAGTAATGACAAAAGTAATGTAAAAAAACACAATCCTTACTGGGCACTTACCTCAATGTAATACACAATGTTCTTGACCCTCAAGATGTTAAAAATGATGTTTATTAATAGTGAAAGCTTGATATGTATGAATGTGATAGACTGTACATTGGGAAATCTGCCAAAAATACTTGGAATCTCTTATAATCTCCTCAAGGGACTAAAGAAGTCTTCTTTTGAAGTAAAGCCAATTGTGATATCACATCAAGGCAAATATATCTGTTGACTGCTAAATTATAGATGGATGATTTTAATTTCAAACATAGGTTGACAATATTTTTCTGTGGAATCTTTTAGCATAGCCATTGAAACTCTTATTATTATTAAACTATTATTTGTTCACTATTGTTCATGTTAAGAAATGTTCACTTCACGATATGCTGCATTACACAGTTAGCAAATGAACATTTGTTGGCAAGATACAAGCATTTCTTTTGTGGATTCTACATCTGTTTTTTTGTTTTTTTTGGTTACCATGCCATTGTCCATAATCAGCTGCCCATAGTCATTGTCATAGCCCAGCTATCAATTTCTTGTTTGGGAATTCTTAGCAAAAGTTGCAACAATGGCTCACTGATCATTGATGTTCTTGATATATTATTCATCTAATGTTCACTGTTGTGTAAGCCTATGCTATATGAATGAATGATCTAAAGGTCAAGCGTCGTTAGCAAACTAGTGATTATCATTTTACAATCTTACAACTCTGAGTTATCATAATAATAATGTAGAATGCAGAAGTTATTATATACTGGTGAGGTTATGCAATTATGCTTTACAAACAAGCATCTCAACAAGAGAAATCATTGAATGCAATATAGATACAAATTTGCTGTGGTTTAGAAAAGAGATGGACATTTCAGCTTTTTCCTGTGACTACAAAGTGATACATTTTTCCTTTTTTAAATTGATTAGTAAAATGTTGTTATTTATTTATAGAAAAAATTAGCAGCATCTTAATGATAAATTGCATTTTAAAACAATACAATAAGAACAATCAAAAACCACAAAAGAAACAGTTTCTAGGGAGATGCCAGTTATAAAGTAGGTGAATATGGATAGTGAGTTATGTCAAGAGTTAACATGCAATGTGGAGCAGCCTGTCATAGAAAATGTGGAAATTGTATGAACAGTATGCAGCAGTAATGAGATACCGCAAGCTACGGAAAAAATTGCAGCATTACTCGATGGCATTCACACTATCTGCTTTCTAGACAGTAGCAGTGACACATAAGAACATCATATTATAGCAAAATTAATTCTGTTGGCAGAGCAGCTCATATTTATTAATCAGACTCAGATTTAAGGGACTGGATGATGTATGATGGTGTATGATAAATATGATGAATTTTGATGAAACAGCTGTTGACTTCATTTTCAATTTTTATGTGCAAGACTCATATCTAAATAAAACATAGAATTCTTTAACGCTTAAACTTAAAAAAAATATATCATATTATTCCTTTGCTCTGCCATGATATATAATGTATTTAATTTTGACTCATAATACAAAATTATTAGCTTATTTTTTACTAGGTGGAAAGTGAATCATAAACTGAAGGGAATTAATAATAAATAATGATAATAACTTTATTTATATAGTGCCAACATATTCCGTAGCACTTTACAAATCAGAGGACACATGAGACATAAGATGTGACAAAGAAATAAACATATCAAACAATAGGAGTGAGGGCCTTGCTCGAAAGAGCTTACATTCTATGAGGAGATAGGGGGACACAAGAGGTCAGAGGGCTTGTTTGCTACCATGGTCAAGCCATCTTTTAATAGAAAAGGTTGTGTAACTGAAGCTGTATGAACCAAGTCACCAGTCAGTATCTGTGAATAAACAGATACTAAGTGCAAGGAGTGCAGTGTAACTTCTAGATGGAGGGGCCAGGATCTGAGAACAGAGGAGGAAGGATAAAAGGTGTTATTGTTCTGCACCTCCACACACTACACTGTGATCAGGTCACGTGATAAGCCTGACCATACAGATGTGATTTTAGGGCAGTTTAGAAGCTGCTGTATTTGGGAATTAATCAGATTGTCTGGGGTAAAGCATTCCAGAGCACTGGTGCAGCTCAAGAAAAGTCTAGGAGACGGGAGTGGGATGATCAGATAACAGAGGACGCAAGTCTAAGGTCATTGGCAGAACGGAGAGAACGATTAGGATAGTAAACAGTGACGAGAGAGGAGATATGGGGGGGTGCAGCGCTATGGATGGATTTGTGGGTCAGTGTGATAATTTTATATTGTATTCTGTGATGGAGGGCAACCAATACAGCAACTGACATAAGGTAGATGCGTCTGTGTACCGGTTTGAGAGAAAGATGAGTCTGGCGGCTGCATTCAGGACAGATTGTAGTGGGGAGAGTTTAGGAAGAGGAAGCCCAATTAGAAGAGAATTGCAATAGTGAAGACAAGAGAGAATCAGAGCGACAATGAGGGTTTTTGATGCTTCCATGGTGAGAAAAGGGCAAATTCTAGAGATGTTTTTAAGATGCAGGTGGAAAGAGCGTGCAAGTGTCTGAATATGTGGGGTAAAGGTGAGATATGAATCAAATACAACCCCCAGACAGCAGGCATACCACCTCTGGGTAATAGTAAGGCCACAGACAGAAATGGAGATATCAGGGTTAGGTCGGTTAGTAAATGGGGGGAACACAAGAAGTTCAGTTTTTGAAAGATTCAATTTCAGATAAAGAGAAGACATGATGTTAGAGACAGCAGAGAGACAGTCACTGGTGTTCTGTAGTAGTGCAGGGGTGATGTCACAGGATGACGTATATAGTTGGGTATCATCTGCATAAAGATGGTATTGAAAGCCAAATTTGCGAATGGTTTGTCCAACTGGGGCTGTGTACAGAGAGAAGAGGAGGGGACCTAGGACCGAGCGTTGAGGAACCCCAACCGCAAGGGGGCAGAGGAGAAGAAATAGCACCAGCAAATGATACACTAAATGAGCAGTCAGAGAAATAGGAAAAAAACCAAGAGAGAGTGGTATCCCTGAGGCCAATAGAGTAGAGCATAGTGAGGAGAAGTTGGTGGTCTAAAGTGTCAAATGCTGCTGAGAGATCCAGAAGAATAAGTAGTGAATAGTTCCCTTTGGATGTAGTCGTCAAGAGATTGTTGGAGACCTTTGTGAGGGCCGTTTCTGTAGAATTTAGTGCACGAAAACCTGATTGTAAGGGGTCCAGAAGCGAGTTAGCAGAGAGATAACGGATTAGGCGGGAGTAGATCAAGCGTTCCTGAAGTTTAGAGATGAAGGGGAGGTTAGAGACAGGTCAGTAGTTAGCAGCACAGGATGGGTCAAGGGAGGGTTTTTTCAGTAGTGGGGTTATGACAGCATGTTTGAAGGAGGAGGGAAAGATTCCAGAAGAAAGAGAGAAGTTAAAATTTTTAGTAAGGTGAGTTGTAACATTAGGGGTCAGAGACGGGAGGAGGTGTGATGGGATAGCATCGCTTGTGCAAGTAGTGGGGCGAGAAGAAGAAAGGAGCTGGGAGACTTCTTATTTTGTTACCGGGTCAAATAATGAGAGTTCACAATGAGGAGCAAGGGAGGGAAGGGGACTGATGCCGCTTGGAGAATGAGTTATTTCCTGATGGATGTTGTTGATTTTGTCTTTAAAGTACGTGGCCATGTCTTGAGCACTGAGGTCTGTGACAGGTACCCGCATCTTCGGCGTGAAGAGGGAGTGAAAGGTGTCAAAGAGTCGTTTAGGGTTATTGGAGAGAGAAGAGATGAGAGAGGTGAAGTAAGCTTGTTTGGCGAGGTGAAGGGCAGAGTTATAGACTTTGAGCATAAACTTGAAGTGAAGAAAATCTGCAGATGTGTGAGATTTTCGCTATAGCTGTTCAGCACATTTTGAGCATCGCTGAAGAAAACGTGTTTGAGGAGTGTGCCAAGAATGCCAGTGTCTGTGATGGGTTTTTCGGACGGTCAAGGGTGCTACTTTATCCAGGCTGGCTTTGAGAGTCTCATTGTAGTGTTTGGGGCCAGTTCAGGACAGGAGAGAGAAGAGATGGGAGAAAGTGATGACTATAGGGTATCTGAGAGGTGCTGTGTGTTTACATCCTGTAGATTTCTGCATGTGTGGTAGATCAGTGTGTTTTGTGAAGGACAAGAAGCTTTAATGTTAAAGGAAAGAAGGTTGTGGTCGGAAATTGGTAGGTGAGCATTAGTAAAGTCAGAGAAAGAACAGAGCCTTAAGAAGGCCAGATCAAGGATATTACCATCTTTGTGTGTGGGAGAAGAAGTAAGCTGAGAGAGACCAAGAGAGGCGGTTACTGATAGAAGGCGAGAGGCAGATGGAGAGACAGGGGTGTTAATGGGAATGTTAAAGTCACCCATAATGAGGGTAGGAATTTCACAGGATAGGAAGTTGGGAAGCCATGAATTAAAGTGATCTAAAAACTGGTAGGGTGAGCCAGGGGGCGGTAAATGACAGCTACTCGCAGGGAGAAAAGGCGGAAGAGTCTGATAGTGTGGACCTCAAAAGAGGGGAAGGAGAGCTATGGTACTGCGGAATGACCTGAAAAATGCATTGTGGTGATAGAAGGACACCTACCCTTCCACCTTACCTATCCTCAGGTCTAGGGGTGTGTGAAAATTGGAGGCCATCATAACAGAGAGCAGCAGGGGATGTGGTGTCAGACTTTTTAATCCAGGTTTAAGTGATAGCTGGCAGGTTAAAAGACTTTGAAATAAAGAGATATTGAGTAATGTCAAGTTTGTTGCAGAGTGAGCAGGCGTTCCAGAGAGCTCAAGAGAAAGAGACTGGTGGAGGAGAAGGAGACGGCAGACAGCGAATATTAATAAAGTTAGAAGGGTTTCTTGGTGAGACAGGTTCAGAGTTGAGGTTACCAGAAGGAGGACCAGCGTTTGGAGAGATGTCCCTAGCAGCTAGTAACAGGAGAATGGCGAGAGACAGCAGATGGTTAATTACAAAATCAGTAGCTTCCTAATACAGTATCTGAATGACTTTCTTTTCACATGTACTGTATTTTTTAGGGACCAAAATGTAAATGTATTTGAAAGGTTCTTAGCATTAAAGGGTTTATCATCAGGGAGGGAAGACACTTTTTTTTTTTTTTTAACTGGCTTAGAATGAGTCAAAATGAAAAGAGAAATACTACTCAACTTATGATCTCCGCAGCTCTCTTTCTAATACCTATTGGCTACTTTCTGATGCCTATTCCCGATACCATTTTAACATAGTGGACTTGGTCAACCAATCAGTGTTGCAAGAGAGGCAGTGTCAATGTTGCAGCCTCTATTGCTCTCATGATCACCAACATATTGGATGCAGTATAGAGCTGCTAAGTCTTGACTTAGAACACTCCTAATACTGACAATTGTCACTTTAACAGACTTGATTTTCCCCCGTGAGTGTGGGAGGAAATGACATTATCAGAAAAGGAGAAGCATTATAAGAATGAGAAATGGGAAAAGAAAACATCTATTTCTCCATTACATTATGGGGTTTGTTTTTAGTACCATGTAGTACATATGAAATGTTAACATTAATCTGCTGGCCAATATGATCACAATGATTCCAAATTTATATAGTTTTTATCACTGCTTTAGTACAATAGAAAATTGCATGTTTTGGTGTTCCTGCATTCAAGAACCATAATGTTTGAGTTGTAAGAGTAGTTGTTTTTGTGGGATAAAATATAGTTTTTATCTATACCATTTTGGGATACATACAGTATGATTTGATTCACATCTCTTTCTTTTGGGAGGGATGATAATCAAAAACATTTTTCTGTCATTTTTGTTTTGTAATTGTTTTACAGCATTAACCATGCACAATAAATAATGCATTTGTTTGTTTTACTGTAGAAATCATTGCATTTGTAGATTTATTAACTATGTGTTTTTTTTATTTATTTTAAATTTTTGTGGATAGGGGATAATGTATGAATAATTGGGGTCCAAGGTCTGGAATCCCCCCCTCTAATGATTACATGAATGAGAACTTGGAAGTTCCCTTGTGTGCTCCGTGTGAGTACAGCTATGAGATGTGTACGGTCATCACTCTGTTCACATCTATGAACCTGAAGGTACCTATGGAAGCCTTACCTCAGTGAATGGTGTTGTGTCCATGAAAGCTCCATTCACATGAAGCATATAAGGGAACATGCTGGCACCCAATCTTCTCATTAATGGGGTCCCAGCGGTTGGTCTTGCTGTAATTAGACACTTATCTCCTATTGTCAGGTCTACAAATGACCACAACCCTTTCAGGGCCCAAAATTCCCCAGACCTTGTGGAGTTACTCCAGGAGCAATCTAATAAAACCTGACTATCTATGAGAAATGTCATACTCCACACCACTAACTTGTAGAACTGTCAGCAGATGGCAGGCTGTAAATTGGTAACCTACAATTACCAATTGTAGTAATATACAGTTCGCTAAGGGTACAATCAGACAGTGCAGTCATGACCCAGTATTATGACACAATCATAATATGATCAAGGTGTGGCTAAAAAAGGACAGTGTTAATATCTATGGGATAACCTGCAAACCTATACTGCTAATAACTTAATAATTAGTTCATAATAAATTTTAATAGAATACTGTGGCAGCTGGCATGGCATCCCAGGCTGTATCACAGCTGTGTCTCAGCAGCATCATGAATAAATTGTGTTATCATACCCAAAAGCTGGTTGTACACATGAAATAGCTGTTTGTGGAATTTGACTTTTTTCCCAATTGTCAGAAATTAACCCATATAAGATCAATCTTTTTTGGGACCAAGGATTTTTTTTTTTTTTTTTTTTAATCATTGCCTTCCAAGAGCCGTTACCTCTTTTTATATTTCCAGTAGGTTACCTCTATGAGGGTTTGTTTTGCAGGACAAGATGCAGCCCTTTCTGTGGGAGGATGAAAATGAATAGCAATTCTGCCACTGCTTTTTTTTTTTCTATTTGCCTTAATTACCACAGTGCCTGGATGGTTAATTACATCAAGATGTGGGAAGGGGTTAAATTAGTTGTCTAAAATTTTTCAGCAGTAAATATGATACAATAAAGAAGGGTAGGGGAATTAAAATGCATTTGCTGCTGCTAAGCAACTTTTCCAAAATCTCGGAAAACCCTGTCTTTATATTAGAATCCCAACAATCTTTTATAACGTTTACATTAGAAAAGTTTGCGAATAGACTTTCTAGGTCTAGGATATCATATAATTTTGCATTTAAAAATCTTTGTACTGAATAAAATATATTTTATTCTGAAGGCTTGTTTATATTATACAGTGGGGAAAAAAAGTATTTAGTCAGCCACCAATTGTGCAAGTTCTCCCACTTAAAAAGATGAGAGAGGCCTGTAACTGACATCATAGGTAGACCTCAACTATGAGACACAAAATGAGAAAACATATCTAGAAAATCACATTGTCTGATTTTTTAAGAATTTATTTGCAAATTATGGTGGAAAATAAGTATTTGGTCAATAACAAAAGTTCATCTCAATACTTTGTTATATATCCTTTGTTGGCAATGACAGAGGTCAAACGTTTTCTGTAAGTCTTCACAAGGTTGGCACATACTGTTGCTGGTATGTTGGCCCGTTCCTCCATGCAGATCTCCTCTAGAGCAGTGATGTTTTGGGGCTGTCGCTGGGCAACACGGACTTTCAACTTCCTCCAAAGGTTTTCTATGGGGTTGAGATCTGGAGACTGGCTAGGCCACTCCAGGACCTTGAAATGCTTCTTACGAAGCCACTCCTTCATTGCCCTGGCTGTGTGCTTGGGATCATTGTCATGCTGAAAGACCCAGCCACGTTTCATCTTCAATGCCCTTGCTGATGGAAGGAGGTTTGCACTCAAAATCTCACGATACATGGCCCCATTCATTCTTTCATGCACATGGATCAGTTGTCCTGGTCCCTTTGCAGAGAAACATCCCCAAAGCATGATGTCAACAACCCCATGCTTCACAGTAGGTATGGTGTTCTTTGGATGCAACTCAGCATTCACTCTCCTCCAAACACGACGAGTTGTGTTTCTGCCAAACAGTTCTACTTTGGTTTCATCTGACCATATGACATTCTCCCAATACTCTTCTGGAACATCCAAATGCTCTATAGCAAACTTCAGACGGGCCCGGATATGTACTGGCTTAAGCAGGGGGACACGTCTAGCACTGCAGGATCTGAGTCCCTGGCGGCGTAGTGTGTTACTGACGGTAGCCTTTGTTACGTTAGTCCCAGCTTTCTGCAGGTCATTCACTAGGTCCCCCCATGTGATTCTGGGATGTTTGCTCTTCGTTCTTGTGATCATTTTGACCCCATGGGGTGAGATCTTGCGTGGAGCCCGTGATCGAGGGAGATATACTGATAACAATTTCAAATAGGTGCCATTACTACAGGTAATGCGTGGAGGACAGAGGAGCCTCTTAAAGAAGAAGTTACGGGTCTGTGAGAGCCACAAATATTGCTTGTTTGTAAGGTGACCAAATACTTATTTTCCATAATTTGCTAATTAATTCTTAAAAAATCAGACAATGTGAATTTCTAGATATGTTTTCTCATTTTGTCTCTCATAGTTAAGGTCTACCTATGATGTCAATTACAGGCCTATCTCATCTTTTGAAGTGAGAGAACTTGCACAATTGGTGACTGACAAAATACTTTTTTCCCCACTGTATATCTGTCTGTTTTGGGGAACACACATTGTGTGACCCCTGAGTGTTAATTGCTGTGAATTTAACGGTAGCAAACCCACAGCCATTTGCACTTTCAGCATAGCAGATGAGATTTAACCTCCTATCCAAATGCTGCATGAAAAAAACTCCATCGGACTCTACAAGCCACAATGGCTAGCAGCAGTGTTTGTGCGACAATGTCTTTAAGTGTGGCAGAGCTCTATAAAGTTTCATTTCCTTGAGGTAATAAGATAAAATGGTTTCAGACAATATACATGAATGCTGATGTTTTATAGAGAATAGATTACCTTTCTTTTCCTGTTGATGCAGCTATATGCTTGATTAAACCTAATAGTTTTCTTTTATGATTTGAAGTTATGTTTGCATATATTTCTTCACTAGAAACAGGCAGATTTATTTAACATGATGCTATATTTACTGCTACCTCATTTCTAAACTTTACATCATTTGGGAAAGCAAGAATTACATCCTCAGCAATGTACAACAGCATGAAATCACTGAATATTGTTATAAATCCCTTCAGTGTTTCCTGAGATAGTCTTCAAAGACTCCATAGTTTTGTGTTTGTTAACTAACTGTGTACCACAAAGTAAATGACTAATTAAAAGGATACGCTGTGACTTTATTGCATTTTGACCCAATTTAAACAGAAAAGTGATGTGGCTTATCTAGGCACCCAACTGCCAATGTTATCTAAGATTTTTTTTTTTTTTTGCTGAAAATCCACAATAATTATAACACACAGAACACTCAGTAAATATTTGTGGTTCACTGCTATAAGAATTGTAATTATTCTCAGAAAGTATGGCAACACTGCGGCTACTGAAGGAGACTGTCAAGACCAGAAGTAGTGTTGCTGTTGCCATCCACATTCTTATTGTTAGTATTTGCACAAGTGTTTCCTCCTCCCCATCCTTTTGCCTGTGCCTTGACACTATGTATTTTTTTTTACAAAAACTGTTTCAAGAAAAATAGCAAAACACTAAAAGCACTAAAAGGGTCACCTGATTAGTGAGTATTATTAGACTAGAACTATGTCAGTCAGTTTATAATTTTTTTTTGCCATTAAAATGTTGAAGATTTTTTCAGATTAGGCTGTGTCATACTGTTTATTGCCTGATGAAAAAAAACCTTAAATAATAGTTTTTTGTTTTTTTTTAGATTAGCACAGGCTATTAGAGTGTATATTTGGTGAACAACAACAAAACAAATTAAATAACAATTTTTTATTTTTTTTATTTTCACAGGCTGCAATACTGTATATATGAGCAGCAACAAAAAAAAAACTTAACTGAATATTTTTTCAGATTAACACTATGTCACGCTGAGTATTGGGTGAGCTGAGCAGAAGAATAAAACATTAGTGCAGGCTACAAGACTGTAAACTGGTAAATAACAACAAAAAAAGCTTAAATAATGGATTTTTTTTTAAATTTGTGCTGGCTGCAATACTGTATATAGTTTGGGCAGCAACAGAAAAAAAATGCTGAAAAAGCAAATTATTTTCAGATTAACACTCCGCTGTCACTCTGTGTATTGGTAAGAAGAGCAGAAAAAATGTTAAATATCAAGAGTTTTTTTTTTTTCAGACTAGCACAGGCTAACAGTGTTAGGGGACGTTTACACTATCGTTGGTGACCGTCAGTATTGTCCGCTTCTCGTGCCTGTTACAAGATTTTAACAATGGACACTATCAGAACTGTCATAAATCCGTTAAAAATCCCACTAATTCCAACGGGATTTTATCTGGTGTACGTTAGTGACCATCAGTGTCCATTTACACCAAATCTGTCATATGTCTGTTATTTTTGGCAGATACAAAAATCTGGTTTTATGACAGACGTCAAGCGTCTGTTATTTTTTAACATTAATGTCTAGGGCTAATTGCCAGTAATGGACTGGTGTCCGTTATACTGTCCGTTATTACTGTCTGTTTTTTTTTTCTGCGCATTTTCAGAAAGCAGAAACAAAAAAAAGCAAAAAAATGGACATTATAAAAATGGACACTAACTGATGCTAATGTGTACGTTTTTTTTTAACTGATTCATTAAATGGATCAGTTAAAAAAGCCAACACATTAATATCACTTAGTGTCCATTAATAGGCGTTCGTTTTTTATTTTTTAACAGACACTATCAGAACATACATCCACCGGTAGTGTGAACCCACCTTTAGGCTGTATATATATGACTTTATTCATATATTTACTCCCCATTAACGTACACTATCATTTCCCAAAGTGGCCTTCAGACAGTATAATGTCCAAAAGCCGCCCCTCAACACAGTATAATGTCCTATATCAGCCAATGCACATAGTATAATGTCCCATAGTGGCCCCTGCACACAGTATAATGTTCCATAGCAGCCCCTGCACACCGTATAATGTTTCACAGTAGCCCCTCCACACAGTATAATGTCCCATAGTGGCCCCTCCACATAGTATAATGTCCCATAGCGGCCCCTCCACACAGCATAATGTCACATAGTGGCTCCTCCACACAGTATATTGTGCCATATTGGACTCCACACAGTATAATGTCCCATAGTGGTCCCTACACACAGTGTAATGTCACATAGTGGACCCTAAACACAGTATAATGTTCCATATTGGCCTCCACACAAGATACTGTCCCACAGAGGCCCCTATGGTGTTTGTTGCAAATATTGCAAAAATTTCAGGTTCAGCAGAACCCAAAATTTTTGGGGTTCACCACCCATGAACTATTATTATAATAATGATTGGAGGCACAGGGGAGGTGACAAACATAAAAAAAACAGTGTTACTTACCTCTCCTAGGCTCCAATGCGACTCCCTGCTGTCTGTGTCTGGTACTTTGTGGAAGCTATGGTTCAATAACAACACTGTTGGCAATGGTGGTGTTTTTAGCAAGGGTATTCTGACTGTCATATTGGCGTGTTGTTTGTCTATTATATGTTGTAGTATTATTTATTTGTACAGTATGGCTGTGTTATTTAAAGTATGTATAATGTGCTTCTTTCTGCATGCAATATTTACTGTTCATATTTGGTAGAATTAGTGATGTACACAATATGGCAGCATAATCTATGAATACTGGATGTACAATTTGTTTAGTCACTTTATATTGACTGACTTTGGTACTTATTGCCTTTGGTAGTGACAGTATCTTTGAAATGCGTTCATCTATGTGTATTTGTTTGCATGCCACCTATGCATAGCACATGCCATTAGTTTTCTTCAAGTAGAAAATGTATACCTGATTGTCTACAGGATTTTACATTACATTTTTTGTTCTTTCTAAAGTAGAATCTTTTCTGAATTAGTAAGAGTTGACAAACTACAGATCTTAGTGAGGAATAATGTGAACTTCAGAAAGTTACAGCTGCACTAAGCCTGACCAGTGCCTTTAAAGTGCAGCTTGTAAAAGGATTTGCAAATAATCAGAAGTACTAAATACTGGCATGCAAATGGTTTTAAAGGTTCTTAGAAGTAGATATTGGATAAACAGGGACAAAATACTAGAGATCAGTAAAGCAGACATTCTTTTAGACTTGCTGTCAGAAATTCTATTGAAATATACAGCAAATAACATTTTGACTAGTTTACATTTAGCAACAGACTGAATTCAAGTTTACAGCCACTAGCCCCTTCTCAACTTCCGCCTTACTATTATGACAGATGTCAGGTGTCTAAATATGGCGGCTTATACATTAGCTCTTGCGATGCCCTAGTCAAAGTTGACAAAGGCACCATTTTCCCAGCAGCTCATGGGCAACGCCATTTTAGCATGGATTGCCGCCCCCAAGATCCATTACTAAGGCAGTCGGGAGTCTATCAAAGGCTCTTAGGCTTTTTATTACAGTAAAGCAAGCTGCGCTAGGCAGCCTTTTATAGAAGGATAGGAATTTTACAATGCATTGCTATCAGAAACATATTATAGGTATGATACCTTTATTGGCTAAACAGAAAAATTACATTTGCAAGCTTTCAAAGCACATATGATCCTTCTTCAGTATATTCTGCCATTTACAAATGAATGACTGAGAATACAGCAAAACACTTGGGAGATATTACACAAAGGAAATTAGTTCATGAGGTGATATACAAGTAAGATAAAGCAGGGTGATAAAAGTGAGGTTATAGGAGTGAGGAGTTAGTAGCTAAGGTGTCTGAAGTCAGTCTGGGGGAGTGGATGTGAAGTGTATCCATATAAGAGCTCATAAATTAAGGTGTTAGAGTGAGTTGCTTTTTCAGTCATCAATGACCAAAATAACAACAATAATAATAATAATAATAGTAATAACTTTATTTATATAGAGCCAACATATTCCGCAGCACTTTTCAAATCAGAGGACATATGAACAGACAATATGAGACATTACAATATGACAAAGAAATAAACATCAAACAACAGGAGTGAGGGCCCTGCTTGCAAGAGCTTACATTCTATGAGGAGACATTATCACAAGCTTGAATTCCCAAATGTTGTTCTCTCTGTCATTCTTGAAGAGACCTTTTAGAACCAGGACTTTTAAGTCTGATAAACTATGGTCTCTCATGGAGGTATCCAGCTGAAACTTCATTGTGTGTCTGTAAATTCATCCTTGCCAGCAGTTTTTGTTTTGTTTATCCAGTGTAAATTCCTTCATTGGGGCACCTTGAATACAGTATCATGAACAAGACATTGGAGATTGTACTTGAAAATATTCCAGTGATTTTGTAGTCCTGTTGTGTGTTTGGTACATGGACCGTGCTTGATGACAAGATGTGGGTACAAGTCTTGCATTTTTTGCTGTTGCATGAAAATGTGTCAGTCCCTGATGGTGACACGGGGCTGTTTGTATGCGAGGAGAGGGAATTCTAGGAATACTTTATTTAGTTTATTGTCTCTGCGAAATATGGGCTGTAATCTGCCTCAAGCTATTTACAAATTACACTTGTATAATACACAGCTTTAAGATATTGTAAGGCCATGGGGCATATATTTTATACTTCTAATATTTTTAATAGAGAAAAACCTATACATGCGAGAACTGCTTGTTTATTCTTACTTGCCTCATTACCATACAAGTGTATGTTTGATTAAATACTTGCATTCTTTAGGAAATAGCAATTCTGTAATATCTTTTATTACAATATAACTCTGTATTTTGTTGTTTCAGTTATTCTACCAGGAAATGTATGAATAAATTGACAACAGGGTGTAACATTTCCTTGTGTCCCTACACAGTCTGATACTGACAGGACTGGTAAGCAATTGACATAATGTGTAGAGACATATCTTGTAATGTCTAGATGTCATATTATTCATAAATGTGTAATAAGAACAGAAGACTAGTGCGAGTTATAATAAAAGATGCTCCACAATTTTTATAAAGAATGTGAGCATTTATTATAACAGATAACATCCTTGAGACGACCACCCATTATTATGTCACTGCTGATTATCATTTTCATTCGTGTTTGAGCTGCATTGTTTAGCCTCTTTCTTGCAGTTCTGCAAGTGAGTGACTATTTATTATATTTTCATTCTACACAGATGACATAACAAAAGATTTTGCCCTCCCACTCCTGACAACTTTTCAAGTTGTTAAACTTCAGTCTGGGCATTTTGCCAGTTTAAATAAACTGTACAACAAATCTTTGCCAATTTTTACAGTAGCGAAATAGGAGTTGCCAAATTAAGCTTGCATCTGGACTGAGGAACAAAAGAATGGCACTTTTCAATGTTTGTTTGGAAAATTATTTCAGCTACTTGGTGGGAACTAACAATTAAATATTTATGCTTTATTTTAAGATGTGTTCAATAATAAGCAGACATGAAAAAATTTACATATTGTTAGATTAAGGAATTACATTTTATTTAAAACTCTCTAAGAACCGTCATGCTAGAGACTAACCCTTACTTCTTGCAAACCTACCAAGCAAGCAAGAAGTAGGGAACCCCGGGGAAAGAGTATGACTGTAGGGTCAGACAACACATAGTTTGTTTGTAATCTGTAAACATAGAGACATATAGACAGGTTAGGTCAGTCACAGAAGTACTATATCACTTGGAGAAGACAACAGCCACAGAGGGATGAGAGGTCAGAGAAGAGAAACATTAGAAGACAAGGGGCTGCAGTCTGATGACAACAATGAAGGAAAGAGACCAGTTGTAAGGCTGTAGTGTTAATAAACTTGATGTTTTCAGTTCTCAACCGAGCAGTAGGCTCACTAAAATCCAGTAGGCCCAGGTTTGCAGGGTGCTGACTCTGACGCTGCAAATAGTATGGATATGTATTGAAGTGGTGTATAGAAAGTAGTAGGATATTTGTAATCAAGACATTTGCAAAGTTGCTTCATTTTATTTTGAATGCAATTCAGCAATAAAAATGGTTGTAAACGTCCATAGCCTTGGCTGTTTAATCCCTTATATGTTATGATAAATAGTAATCACTGCTTCTTAGTGATTCGAGAGGCGGAGAGTTCTATCTCCAGTGTCGGACTGGGATGTCTAGGGCCCACCAGTGGAATTGTTTCTAGGGGCCCACCATCAGAACCCCTGCAGATCAGCGGTACCGAGGCAGGGCGGCTAAAGGTAATAACATGCCGGGAGCCATGCTGCTCACCCACTATACCATGTGCACCACTGCACTACCTAAACCTACTGCTACACCTTGTATGGCAAGTGAACAGCGTGGCTCCCAGAATTGTTACCTTTACCTGTAGCCGCACTGTCCTGGAAAAGCTGATCTGCAGAGGTCCTGGCTGTTGTATCATCGTAGATGTAATATTGATGGCCTATCCTAAGGACAGGCCATCAATATTAGGAAGATGGATAAATCCTTTAAAGAGGTTGTCGAAGGAATTGGAGCAACCCATGTGGCTGGCGGGAGGTGTAAAGTAAAAAATAAGTAAATTAAAAATCATACTCACCTGTTCCCGGCACTCTGTTGTCCGCTGCCAGTGTCTATTCAGTCTCATGCCGGCGACTCCTTGCTGGGAGTCCTGCACCTCATGTGATCGCTAAGACCAATTAGGTACAGGATTTCCAGAAATGAGGCCATGAGACCGAACAGATAGAGGTAGGGGACATTGGGGTGCTGGGGACAGGTGAGTATGCCTTTTTAAAAATTTTCTTATTTTTACACCTCCCTGTCGGCCGACACAGTGGTCGCTCCAGTTTATGGACAACCTCTTTTAAGGGGTTGTCTGGGCCAAATTTTTCTATGGTCACTTCACTGGCCCCCCACATAGTGGCCTCTTCACTGGTCCCCCATACTGTATGGGGAACAGTGATTGGGTCATTATATTGTGTGGGAGCAGTGATGGGGGCTAACATCCTGCGGGGGGGGACATTAAACTGTGTGGGGCATATTAAAGGGGTTGTCCAGGGTTAATCTTTTTTATGGCCTATGCTCAGGATAGGCCATAAATACCTGATAGGTAGGGGGCTGACACACGGCCCCATCAGCTGTTCGGAGCCACTTCCGGAGCCCATTCTGTACACAACACAGGGCTGGAAACAGAAAGCTCCATCTGCTGTATAGCAGCCCGGCGCCTTCACTGCAGCTCAGCTCCTACTGACTTCAATAAGTGCTGAGATACAGTGAAGGTGCCCGGCCCCTATACAATGGACAGAGCTTTCTGCTTCTGGCCCTGTATTGTGTACAGTACGGGCATCAGAAGTGGCTCCGTACAGCTGATCGGTCCGGGGTCAGCCTCCTACAGATCAGGTATCTATGGCCTATCCTGAGGATAAACCATAACAAATTATGCCTGGACAACCCCTTTAATATACACTCCTAATGCACCACACTTTAAAGAGATTGTCCAGTATAATTTTTTTCTTTTTTATAATTAGTCTGGGGGAGGTGAATCCCCCCTACCCTCACCCCCCCAAAAAAAAAACCATGCTAAACATACTCACCTGTCTCCGGTGCTCTGGTGTCCTCCCAGCACAGTCCGGTCCTGCAGCTCCGCTGTCTTCTTTTTGCCGGAAGTCCTCACTGGCTGTGACATCTCAGGTCCCTTCCCTTAGGCCACTGATTAGCCTCAGGGGTCATGTGACATCACAGGTAGTCACGTGCAGAGGGAACTTGCACTGGAGGAAAACAACAGAGCTGCAGGACCGAACTGCGCTGGGAGACACTGGGGACAGGAAATAAAGTTTGTGGGGGGGTTTTTTGTTTTGTTTTTTTCACCTGCCCCGGCGTAATTAAAAAAAAATGAAGGAGCCACTGTATGGAGTATAAGCTCCACAGTGGCCCCCACGCAGTATTATAAGCTCCACAGTGGCCCCCACCCTGTATTATAAGCTCCACAGTGGCCCCCACCCTGTATTATAAGCTCCACAGTGGCCCCCACCCTGTATTATAAGCTCCATAGTGGCCCCCACCCAGTATTATAAGCTCCACAGTGGCCCCCACCCAGTATTATAAGCTCCATAGTGGCCCCCACCCAGTATTATAAGCTCCACAGTGGCCCCCACCCAGTATTATAAGCTCCACAGTGGCACCCACCCAGTATTATAAGCTCCACAGTGGCCCCCACCCTGTATTATAAGCTCCACTGTGGCCCCCACCCTGTATTATAAGCTCCACAGTGGCCCCCACCCTGTATTATAAGCTCCATAGTGGCCCCCTCCTAGTATTATAAGCTCCACAGTGGCCCCCACCCTGTATAAGCTCCACAATGGCCCCCACACAGTATTATAAGCTCCACAGTGGCCCCCACCCAGTATTATATGCGCCCAATAGCCCCCTCCGCTCCGCTTCAGTGCTATTATTATACTTTGGGGTCTCCTCAGACCCCAAAGTATAATAATCGGAGGCCCAGGGGAAGTGATTAAAAATAACAAACTCTCATACTCACCTTGCCTTACCTTTCCTTGGCATCCTCGCTCCATCCTGTCGTCTTCAGCGTCTTCAGGCCCTTTTCCGACGACGCTGCTGAGGCCTGTGATTGGGCCTCAGCGGTCACGTGGGGGTGCACTGACGTCATTACACGGCCGCGCCACATGTGACCGCCGGGGCCTAATCACAGGCTTCAGTCACATGACGGAGGAGCTCCGGAGAGGACGCTGCGCCCAGGAGAGGTGACAAAATGTGTTTATTATTTTCAGTCACCTCCCCTGGGTGCCCTGCCATCTATTGGAAAGGGACCTGCAATATGCCAGGGTCCCTTTCCAATAACAGTATGTATAGCGGTCGGGGAACCAGGCTTCCCCCGACCGCTATCATAGTGGTCCGGGGCCCCAGCCATCTCCAGCTGGCCGCGGGCCCCGTTCCCTGCCGGGGACGATCGTGGTCGCGCCCCCTGCGACCGCGATCGTAACGCCACTGGTCAGGATCCCGATCGGGCCCCCATGAGGTGAGGACTAATAGTCGGGGCTCGGGGCCCACCGGTGGATTCACCGGTTCCCCGGTGGGCCAGTCCGACCCTGTCTATCTCTCATCATATTGGCTATCCTTCAACAAGACTATTGGCTGCTGATAAATTGCCATGGCATTCAGGGGGCCTAACTACAGTCTCTAGGCTGTCATGCATGGATTTCCATTAGGTCCTGTCTGAAGCAAGATCTAATAGATATCTGCTGAAATGTACACTATACTGCAATACAGAAATATACAAGTTCTCTGTCAGTTATAAAAAACATAAAAAGTGTTTTTTTTTAAATGAATAATAAATGTGAAACTTTCCAATTCCTAATATAATCAAAATAAAAAAAATGCATAGAATTGATATTGCTAAATGCATAAAAGTTCATGCTATTAAAATATCATGTTATATACAGTATATACATATGTCATGCTTTTACAGAAATCAAGATGGTTCCTTGTAAATAGGATTGATAAGTTAAGATAATCAGATTTCAGGATTTGGGGTTCTAAAATAGGTGGTGCAACATGTCAAAAAGGGAGTTTAATATTGTGCCTTTAAATGTGACAAATATTGTTTATCTTTATGTGGTACTGCAAGTAGAACTGCAATTATCCATGTGTATTCCAATATCAGATCTATCATTACTGCTGCATTTGCATTTATAACTTTGACAGTTCCTGCAACGTTTAAGAACAGGCGTTCTTTTCTATAAAATAAGACTATACACCTCTATAAATGGCCAAATTATTGTATTTTATCAGTAAAGTTGACTGTTCACTGCTCCTCTTACTTTCTTGTATGCAGAATTACATCTACAACTCTTCTTCAGTCAGCCTGAGCTTGGTTTACACACTGCAAATGATGTGGTATATAACATGTAGGACTAAAGAGCTGCAAAGTGTTCTAACCTAGTGGTAATGAGACAACTAGAGGCCAACAGCAGAAATTCAATTGCCTTCTGCATCATAGAGGAGTTTCCACTTCCCTTCCTCTGGATCAACACTGTAGGATTATAGGTTTATAGGAAACACATCTTGCTAAATAAACCCCTTTTTACATCTGAATATTTTGATTTCAAATGTGCAGCTATAAAAGTATACTTTAAAGAGAGTCTGCCACCAGAACCTAGGACAGTGATGGCGAACCTTTTAGAGACCGAGTGCCCAAACTGCAACCCAAAGCCCACTAAATTATCACAAAGTGCCAACACGGCAATTTCACCTTAAATTAACCTGCCTCCCCAGCATCCCCCCTCTTGCTCACAAGCAGCCAGCACCCCCATTCCCCCCTCTTGCAAGCAGCCTACATCCCACATCTCTCCCCCCCACACTATACCCTGGACCCCACACTACACTCTGCATCTTCCCCCACACTACACTCTGCATCTCCCCCCCCCACACCCTGCATCTCTGCACCCCCCACTACACCCTGCATCTCTGCACCCCACACTACACCCTGCATCTCTGCACCCCACACTACACCCTACATCTCTACCCCCACACTACACCCTGCATCTCTACCCCCACACTACACCCTGCATCTCTACCCCCACACTATACCCTGCATCTCTACCCCCACACTACACTCTGCATCTCTACCCCCACTACACCCTGCATCTCCCCCCACACTACACCCTGCACCCCATATATCTAACCCCCACACTACACCCTACATACTGCACCCCACATTCTCCTCCCCCACACTACACTCTGCATCTCTCCCCCACACTACACCCTGCAAGCCCACACATCTCTACCCCCCACACTACACACCACATCTCTCCCCCCACACTACACCCTGCATCCCACAACTCTAACCCCCACACTACACCCTACATACTGCACCCCACATCTCTAACCCCCACACTACACCCTACATCTCTATACCCCACACTACACTCTGCATCTCTCCCCCCACACTACACTCTGCATCTCTACCCCCCCACTACAGCCTGCATCTCTACCCCACTACATCCTGCATCTCCCCCCACACTACACCCTGCACCCCATATCTCTAACCCCCACACTACACCCTACATACTGCACCCCACATTCTCCTCCCCCACACTACACTCTGCATCTCTCCCCCACACTACACCCTGCAAGCCCACACATCTCTACCCCCCACACTACACACCACATCTCTCCCCCCACACTACAGCCTGCACCCTACATCTCTCCCCCCACACTACACCCTGCATCCCACATCTCTAACCCCCACACTACACCCTACATACTGCACCCCACATCTCTAACCCCCACACTACACCCTACATCTCTATACGCCACACTACACTCTGCATCTCTCCCCCCCACACTACACCCTCTCCCCCACATTTCTACCCCCCACACTACACCCTACAGCTCTCCCCTCCACATCTCTCCCCCCCACACTACACACTAAACCCCACATCTCTCCCCCCACACTACACCCTGAGCCCCACATCTCTCCCCCCACACTACACCCTGAGCCCCACATCTCTCCATGTTCCTCCACTGTTCGGGATACTTCTTCATGTGGAAGGACCTTCTTACAAGCAAAGACACGCCTACCCTGTCATGTGACCTTATGACGTCAGAAGGTCCTTCCAGAGTACAGCGTTTAGCCTTTATCAATTAAGCATGTACTGTGTAAGCAGCGGTCCTGCGGACCGCGGCCTACACTGACAGTTTTCAGCTGTATGTACATTTGCACATACAGCTGAAAGAAACGATCACTCACTAACGGGGAATACTGTACTGGATTCCCCGTTAGTGAGATATGGTGACGGCGCGCGTGCCAACTGAGAGGGCTCTGTGTGCCCTCTCTGGCACGCATGCCATAGGTTCGCCATCACGGACCTAGGTTATCAACCCAACTGCAGATAGGTTATATTCACCTGAATATAAATGGGGTTTCCCTTTGTGAATCGGTGCCTCTGTTGCTGATATCGATGTTTTTGTCATTATGTAGCTGAGCTCTTTGGAGCAATGAGGGAGTTGTCGTTGCCCCAAAAAGTTAAGCGGTAACGTCCTCGCTGCTACATATGCTTACATTTGCATATTGACAAAAACTGTGATATCTCCGCAATGGAGGCACCAATTTACAAGGAGAAAACACAATTTTATTCAGGTGATGCTATCCTACCTATCTGTGAGCTGGATTCATATGCTGGGCTTTTGTGGCAGACTGCCTTTAATATTCATTTATTCATGTCAGTGTCTAAGACAGGGGTCGGCAACCCCCGGCACGCATGCCAAGAGTGGCACAGGAGGCTTATTTCCCTGGCACGGCAGCAGTGTGTTCACATATGTCACATCTGTTTCCCTCTGGCGTGGTGCACACAAGCTGGAGGGAAACTGATGCCAGGACGGATCCCATAGTTTTCTATGGGATCGGTTCTGGCACAAGAGGCATCAGTTCTGGCGCTGTATTTGTGCCTCAGCCGGATGGAAAAACGTTACCTGCAGCGTTTTTCCATCCGGCTTCCTTAAAATTTCATTAGCGCTGGGTGAAGATGGATGCGGCATCACCCCCATCTGCACAGTCTATGTACAGTAGTAAAGCCGGTAACTGCCGGCTTCACTACTGTACCTGAGCGAATTGCTCAGGATTGGTTAAAGCTATAAAGAAACACTTGGATTCATTTCAAAGATGAGAATCTCCTCTTTAAAATGATTCCAAGATCATCATGATCGTCCTTACACATCCTGAGAGATTGGCTGGTGAAAACGATGTTCGGCATTGAAATCCCAATGCAGATCTCAATTCCCGACATTGTTTTAACAGTGAATCGCTCTGAATGTGTAATGTCAATCATGGAGATCTTGGTATCCTTGTAAAGATGAGATTCTCATCTTTACAATGAATCCAGTTGCATCTTTGTGGCCCTAATAGATCCTTAGAAATGGGGCTCTAAAAGTGTCCCCCCCCTCCTGCCTCAGGCAGCATCTTAGAGCTAAGGAAGGAGGGGGAGGAGGAGCTGCAGAGACAATGATAACTCATCATTGTCTGTGCATAAGCTGCAGATGACCGGGGGGGGGGGGGTTGGGGGGTAGCAGGGACTTCCATCCTTATCCCCTCTCCTATCAATCAGAGAGCAGACTGTACTTTTGCTCTCTGATAGTCACATAGAGGGATAATGTAATACCCCTCTGAGCCTAATCACATAACCAGGAAGTTATTGGCGCTGTGACCATCCTCCAGGTCGCAGCGCCAAAAGTGTCGCACCAAATACTTACACAACACATGCACAAAGTCACCAATAAAGTTTACATTTTTTCACTGTCTCTGTCCTGTCCATACCTGATCTTTATAGAGTAAAATACGCCGCCCGCCTCTCTAGTGATATCTGTTACACGCTAAAATAGTAATAGCAATTATCACTAGTATTATCACCATAATACCGTGTGCAGGGGCCGCTATGTGACATAATACCGTGTGCAGGGGTCGTCAGACTTACAATTATTGACCGGCACTCTGAGTACCTCAACTTTGATTTTTTTAATCAAAATCGGCACGCCGAACAAAAAAGGTTGCCTACCCCTGGTCTAAGATATAATTTTTGCTTAATTGTTGACATTATTCACTAACAATGCAAGGATTATGCTATTATCTCTATATGTATTCCTTTTCATTTTTACAATTTATTCTACAGCAAATCTGTAAATGTATTTCTATCTAGAAACCTATGTGACCATGGTATTCTAGTCCATGTTATTTTAGCCTGACTGACATACAGTTTGCTGACTTACTGCATAGTTCTGAGCACCTTGGCTCTTTCATTGAATCTGTTTTTATTGATTAAGGAAAAAAGCTTTGATTGTCAAACCAACAAGCTGTTACTTGTGCGACTATGACAACTCAGAATAAGCTGCAAATCAATGAACTATTTAGATGCAGTCCTACAAAGCTTTACTGATAAATCTTGATAAGCCAACAACTGGAACAAGCAGAGCCTTTATCTTAACAAGCAAGTGATCTTATTCAGCTTGTCGTCCCATTGTCGTCTATTGATAAGGCTATAATACCTTAGGGATGACATACTGGCAAGAATAAAGAGAAAAGTCTAATACACAATGTATCTATTTTAGCTTTCTTTCGTACGGCATTTTTATTGTAATGAGATATTTCTGAGCAGAGCAGCTCAAGTGAGGCATCTGAGTAGTTCATACAAGTAAAATGAATTCTTGGAAGAAAAAAAAGTAATTTACACTACAATGTATTTATTTAGTGCAAATATATAGCATTTTTTTGCATTGTCAGTAAATGACATCTGAAAAGTAATCACGATTTAAAGGCAGCTTTAACCCTCTATGAACAAAATAATTTGTGGCTGGATTTTTATTTTTTTTTGTTTGTCTTGGTTCTTTGGTTGGTTGTTTTTTCTTTTTCAGTTTTTATTTTTTACAGAACAGATTGTGATTTCTATGCTGACTATTTTTGCAATACATATTAAACATTACAATATTATACAATACACATGTACTGTTTAATACTCAAAGCATGATAAAACAGGCAGGCATTCTTAATGCGCAGCCTTGTTAGTTTGTATGTTCAAATGCAAAAATAGACTAAGATTAAGGCCCCAGGTTGCGGAAACGCAGCATTTTTTTGTTGCAGATTTTGCTGTGCTTTTTTTTTTAGCCAAAGCCAGGAGTGGACTGAGCAGAATGGAGAAGTATAAGAACTTCCTATATATTTCCCATTCCTTTTGTATCCATTCTTGGCTTTGGCTCAAAAAACCACAGCAAAATCTGCTACAAAAAGAGGCTGTGTTTACGCAGCCTAAAGGGGTTTTACTAACAGATTGCAACTGATCAGGAGAACAGGAGACTTTTATTCCCCATAATTTGAAGCAGCCTGTAATAGAAGTTGATGCCAGACAAGCCTGGGAGCCTTCAATAGTCTCCTGGTTGTCATGGCAACGAGATCCGCATATTATTGCGGCAGATGTCGGGAAGGAATTAAATACCCGCCCTGGATTAGAGGCTGAGTCAGAACTGATTGGCTCTGCATATCAAAGTTCTGACTAACTAAGTAGACCCAGAGTTTGGCTTGTAGGCATGGTAACCTTAAATTGACAGCTGTGAGGTAAATGCAGATGCATAATATGATCTATAATTTCCCCCAACACTGCCTTACTGAAGGGAATGATGACAGCTAGGTGGAGAAGCAGGAGGACAGATATTGCGATACCTTACACTGTAGATTACTGTAGAATGTTGTTATTGTTCATACATACCATTGTTTTGTACCCAAAACATGTATAAATTCTGGAGTGGCTACTTTTCTGTCATATGGAACTGTAGGTATTTTGTGTGTGTCTTGAGACAATTCTGTATTGTCCTCTAGAAAAAAATATATTTATGGCTAAGGCCCCACGTGGCGTCCCGCAGCAAAAAAGCTTTCTGGGAAAAACCGCGGCAGAAACGTATCACTGTTTTTCCAGCAGCACTTTTCACAGAAAGTTTGCAGAGGTTTCCTCTGCGGACTTTCTGCTTCAAGTATACCTATAGGGATACCGCCAGCGTTTGCGTAGGTATAATTGATATGCTGCGATTTCCAAAACCGTGACTGTTTTGGAAATCGCAGTGTGTCACTGTGTGTATTTTGCTGCACTGTGGGGATGGGATTCTCTAGAATAGTTACTAACTCAGGGGTCAGCAACATTTGGTACTCCACTGTAATGAGACTAGTGAAACTAAAACTTACAGCATGAACACTTAACTGTTATTGGAACTCCCATAAGAGTGAATGGCATATCCTGGTAGTTGTTCTGTCACAATGAAGTAAAGGTTGCTAACCCCTGTACTAAGTTAAAGATGTATACTAATGTATATTGCTGCAGTGTGATATTTTTATCACATAACACAACAAAAGTCACTGAAAAGTCATGGAAAAAATCAAGTTAACCACTTCCATACCAGATACTTTACCCCTCCTTCCAGACCAGACATATTTTCGGTTTTTTTTTGTATGTGCGGTTTGGAGGGCTATAACATTTTTATCATATGTGTTATTCAACTAAATTCTGCATCTTTTTTCAGTGACACATAGTGCTTTATTTTTATGTTGTTTTTATTTTTGCATGCGTTTTAATATTTTTTTTTATTCAGGAAAAACACGAGGAGGGAAAATGGGTCTGTTTTTCACTTTTCATTTTTTTTTATTTAACAACACAAAGTGCTACTAAAAAACTTTTTAAAATAGTTTTCACTCTCCGTTAAGGTAATTTTTATTTTGTATGGTGTCGTCGGGTGTGGGGCTATAACCTTAATAAGGGCGTGTTATGGGTGTATTATTATTTATTTATTTTTTTAAATTATTTTATTTACTTTTTTTTTTTTTTTTTACTTTTCTTTTAATTTTTTTTTTTTTATTTATTTTTTTACATTGTGTCCCCATAAGGTCATAATAGACCTTTGGAAACATCTGATCACTTTTTTTTTTGTTGGGGAGGCTGATTTCCCCTGTAATTCAATAAAATTTTTCAATAGGTGACTAACTTTTTGAAGGACCCTTTTAAACCTTTTTGTATTGTATCTTATGTACATCATAAAAGCACTTACTATTGTCTCTAGTTGCTCTTTTGGCTGCTACCTCAAAGGTCATTACTCACTCCTATTTTCTGTATACTGTATACAGTATCTGCTGCATTTGAATGAGTATGTACAGTAGGTCATCTCCTATTCATGTAAATGGTTATCTCCTTAAACCTCCTTTATCCTATAGTGGTCATATCTCTTCCAGCATTCATATAATGCCAAAAAGCTACAATGTTCAATGTTTGCTTTATCAATTATTATGGATTAATACAAATAGACATTATGGTTCATCTGTTTTTAATATTGGTTTTTAATCTTTGCAGCACTTCAGACAGGTTAAGATATGGCAGTTCCATTATTCTCTGGAACAGGTACCAAGAATTATGTTAACTTTAACATTCACAATGGGGATGCTTATGACTGCTGGTATTTTCAACACCTGTCTTATAATCAGGCACATCTTCTGTTGGACTTTGAACAATTGGTGGACACAGATAATGTTAAATACAATGGTGAAGCAGGAAGCTATCACCTCTGTGCCCACTATTCAGGCTTCAGCTGATGATGTCTGTGGCAGGGAAGTGTGATAAGCATCGGGCTGGAGACATCACTGGGACATCAGTGGGAATGGGGTTGGGGGAGTATAACTTTTTTTTTTTTTTTTTTAACTTGAAGTTTATTAAAAAATTTTCAAAGTATACAAAGTACAAACTTAATGGTTTGAGGACACGGAATGTCAAAACATAACGACAATGAGGGACAGAAGGAGAAGGAAAAAAAGGAGAATGAAGGTGGGAAAGGGAAGAAAAAGGGGGGGTCAGGGGGAGAAAGTAGGAGGAAAGGAGGGATATAGGATAAAGCATGATACATAATCAACAATCAACCAATAAACAACAGTGATCCAGTAGACAATATAATCGCAATTCAAACACAGGTCAGATGAGGTTCCAAATAGCAATAGATACAGTGGGGAAAAAAAGTATTTAGTCAGCCACCAATTGTGCAAGTTCTCCCACTTAAAAAGATGAGAGAGGCCTGTAATTGACATCATAGGTAGACCTCAACAATGAGAGACAAAATGAGAAAACAAATCCAGAAAATCACATTGTCTGATTTTTAAAGAATTTATTTGCAAATTATGGTGGAAAATAAGTATTTGGTCAATAACAAAAGTTCATCTCAATACTTTGTTATATATCCTTTGTTGGCAATGACAGAGGTCAAACGTTTTCTGTAAGTCTTCACAAGGTTGGCACACATTGTTGCTGGTATGTTGGCCCATTCCTCCATGCAGATCTCCTCTAGAGCAGTGATGTTTTGGGGCTGTCGCTGGGCAACACGGACTTTCAACTTCCTCCAAAGGTTTTCTATGGTGTTGAGATCTGGAGACTGGCTAGGCTACTCCAGGACCTTGAAATGCTTCTTACGAAGCCACTCCTTCGTTGCCCTGGCAGTGTGCTTGGGATCATTGTCATGCTGAAAGGCCCATCCACATTTCATCTTCAATGCCCTTGCTGGTGGAAGGAGGTTTGCACTCAAAATCTCACATGGCCCCATTCATTCTTTCATGTACACGGATCAGTTGTCCTGGTCCCTTTGCAGAGAAACATCCCCAAAGCATGATGTCACCACCCCCATGCTTAACAGTAGGTATGGTGTTCTTTGGATCAGTGTCGGACTGGGATGTCTAGGGCCCACCAGTGGAATTGTTTCTAGGGGCCCACCATCAGGACCCCTGCAGATCAGCGGTACCGAGACAGGGCGGCTAAAGGTAATAACATGTCGGGAGCCATGCTTCTCACCCACTATACCATGCACACCACTGCACTACCTAAACCTACTACTACACCCTGTATAGCAAGTGAACAGCGTGGCTCCTAGAATTGTTACCTTTACCTGTAGCCGCACTGTCCTGGAAAAGCTCATCTGCAGAGGTCCTGGCTGTTGTATCATCGTAGATTTAATATTGATGGCCTATCCTAAGGACAGGCCATCAATATTAGAAAGATGGATAAATCCTTTAAAGAGGTTGTCCAGGAATTGAAGCAAGCTATGTGGCTGGCAGGAGGTGTAAAGTAAAAAATAAATAAATTAAAAAGCATACTCACCTGTCCCCGGCGCTCCGTTGTCCACTGCCAGTGTCCATTCAGTCTCATGCTGGCGACTCCTTGCTGGGTGTCCTGGGTCACCTCATGTGACCGCTAAGACCAATTAGGTACAGGATTTCCAGAAATGAGGCACCGCCATGAGACCGAACAGACACAGGCAGGGGACAACAGGGTGCTTTTTAAAAAAAAAAATCTTATTTTTACACCTGCCTGGCAGCCGCTCCAGTTTATGAACAAGCTCTTTTAAGGGGTTGTCTGGGCCAAATTTTTCTATGGTCACTTCACTGGTCCCCCCATACAGTGGCCTCTTCACTGGTCCCCCATACTGTATGGGGAACAGTGATGGGGTCATTATATTGTGTGGGAGAAGTGATGGGGGCTAACATCCTGTGAGGGGGAAAATTAAACTGTGTGATGCATGTTAAAGGGGTTGTCCAGGGTTAATCTTTTTTATGGCCTAAACTTAGGATAGGCCATAAATACCTGATCGGTAGAGGGCTGACATATGGCCCCATCAGCAGTATGGAGCCACTTTTGGCACCTGTTCTGTACACAACACAGGGCTGGAAGCAGAAAGCTCCATCCGCTGTACAGCAGCCCAGCGCCTTCACTGCAGCTCAGCTTCTACTGACTTCAATAAGTGCTGAGATGCAGTGAAGGTGCCCGGCTAATACACAGTGGACAGAGCTTTCTGCTTCTGTCCTTGTATTGTGTAAGGGACAGGCATCAGAAGTGGCTCCGTACAGCTGATCGGTCCGGGGTCAGCCCCGTACAGATCAGGTATCTATGGCCTATCCTGAGGATAAACCATAACAAATTATGCATGGACAACCTTTAATACACCACCTAATGTGCCACACTTTAAAGAGGTTGTCAATTATATTTTTTTCTTTTTTATTATTAGTCTGGGGGAGGTGAATCCTCCCTACCCCCCCCCCCCCAAAAAAAAAAAATAAAATAAAAAAAAAGTGCTCTGGTGTCCTCCCAGCACGGTCCGGTCCTGCAGCTCCGCTGTCTTCTTTTTACCAGAAGTCCTCACTGGCTGTGACATCCCAGGTCCCTTCCCTTAGGCCGCTGATTGGCCTCAGGGGTCAAGTGACATCACAGGTAGTCACGTGCAGAGGGAATTTCCGCTGGAAGAAAACAACAGAGCTGCAGGCCAAACTGCACTGGGAGACACTGGGGAAAGAAGAGAAAGTTTGGGTGGGGGGGTTTGTTTTGTTTTTTTCGCCTGCCCTGGTGTAATTAAAAAAAAAAAATAGTGTTATCCTGCACACCCCCTTTAATGTACCCCAAGCTATTGGCCTACATCACTGCTACCCCCCAACAATATAATGGCCCCATCAATGGTCCCCATACAGTATAGGGGACCAGTGAAGGAGCCACTGTATGGAATATATGCTCCACAGTGGCCCCCAGACAGTATTATATGCTCCCAACATCCCCCCTCCACTTCGGTGCTATTATTATACTCTGAGGTCTCCACAGAGCACATGAATCGAAGGCCAAAGTACCTTATTGAAATCTCCCAGTATCATTACATGGCTTTTGGCCACCTCTTCCAGACTTGACAAAACCAACCAAAGAAATGGCACTTGTCTCTTATTGAGGGCATACACTGAAACTATGGTATATTGTACATTATTAATATGACACAGCAGGATAACAAATCTCCCCTCTTCATCAGTGATCTCATGGTCAATAGCAAAGGCTAACGTGTCTCTAACAAGTATTGCCACTCCACATTTCTTACGCACCGCATGTGAAAAAATTTGAGCTGTGTAACGCTTTTGGCAGAGGCAGGGAGCGTCCTCCTGGTTCAAATGCATCTCCTGAAGACAAATTATGTCAGAATTGCACGCCCTCGCCTCCTTCCACAGCGCCGCTCTTTTATATGGAGAGTTCAAGCCATTAACATTCAAGGACAGTACCTTAAATCCCATGGTTATTGGTCCAGTGGTCTGCGAGGGTCGGGGTGTCTACAGGAAATGTGGAGTGCAATGTCGAATACCATTTGGAGCATCGAAAGCACCTTATAGTAGTAGTGATCAGACAAGAGTCTACTAGGAGAACATAAGGAAAACAATAAAGTACGAACATACGGAAAGAACAACAAGTTAACACAAGAAATGTATCACAGGTGGGTACTCCCAGAGATCTGTGGAGAAAATCTGGATGTTAGGGAACCCAAATCGCGCCAAACCAGTCATTACTCATATAACTACCCCACTCAGTGCGTATCCAAAGACCACTGGAGAGGGGGGTGGGCGTTTAGGAAGACTACCCAGGCAAAAGCCTAGGTGCCTCTCCCAAACACCCCACTATAAATATTAAATATATGTATCATATAGGACGGAATAGAGATGTGATAGAAAGTCAGTCGTTTTGTACGGTCACCCATTCCTCCGCCACAACAGGAGGTGAAGATCGCCTCCCTGGTGAGACACTTTATGACAGAACTGTCAGGTCCTACTCATGACACAACTTGATAGCTGCTTCAGGGGTGTTGGAAACCACCTTGGAACCATTGTAGGAAATGACAAGGCGAACCGGAAATCCCCATCTGTATTGAATGCTGTTGGTACGTAGGATTCTTGTAACCATTGCAATGGACCGGCTACGGGCCATAGTAGCTGCTGATAGATCCGCAAACAGAGTAAGGTCCTTTAAATGGTCCAGTAGAGCAGGGGGTTCCTGGCTGCCACCATTATCTTCTCTTTGGTATGGTAGAAATGAATTCTTGCAATAATATCATGAGGAATTTCCGTTGATAAATGTTTAGGTTTAGGCAACCTATGAGCTCTGTCAATGAGTAGATCCTGAGTAGCCTCCTCAGGCAAAAATATGGCAAAATAGTTGGTCTGGAAAGACGTTATCTCCTCGCTTTTCACCGATTCTGGGATCCCTCTGAACTGTACGTTATTGTGGAGAGACCTGTCCTCCATGTCAGCCATTTTTAATTTTATAGCTTCCACCTCCTCCATATCATTAGTAACATCGACCAGGTCATTATGTGCTGCATTAGTTCTGCCATCTTATTCTCTACATGTGAGGTGCAGTCTCCCAAAGAGAGTAGTTCAGTTTGCAGAGTTCCAACTAAGTTTTTTTTTTAACTCAGATTGAATGGCCAACTTGAAATCAGCAAATAGGGACCGCATAGCTGCTTCTGAGATGGGTCTGGATGAGTCACCTAATGCTAGGCCTGAGGAGGATTGAGAAGGCATGCTGAGAGAGCACGGTGTCACAGGCATGGATGGTGCCCTCACAGTGGTTAATACAGGAGAGACTAGGACGGCTGGGCAGAGAGGAGAATCTGCTGAGGCCGGAGAAGCTGAACTACTTGCTGAGGATGGAAACAAGGGAAGCACATCAGAGCTATCCAGTAAAGTACTCACTGCAGCCTGAGCCCTGATGATCGGCAGGACCTTCTGTGTTGAGGAGGGAGAAGTGCGCTGCATTTTGGAGGGACTCCGACATCGCTGCCAATAAGAATTTGGTCAGCTTTAAAGGACTTTTCTTCTCTGCGCCATGAACCATCGCGGGCAGGAGAACGCCGGGAGGATTCATGCTGAAGATCAGCTAGGTAAGGTAAGTAGAAGCTGGTGTGTGCTGCTGAAGAAGACCGGTGGGCCGCGGAGCTCTCGAACTATGCGCCGGGTTCCATGCGCCGCTAGGGCTCGCCCCCCTTTTTTTTTTTAAATTTGTGTACAATTATTGAATAGTCACTGAGGGGGCAGAAGGCATTATGTGACAGGGCCCATTAATATGCTAAGAAGACATGTCTGCCTCAGGCTTTAACCTCTGCTGATATAGTGGATGAGGTACTCTTATGCGTATTCAGATGTATCTGTATTGCAAAATAGCAGCCCTTGACAAAATGGCTGCTTATGACAAAATGTTTATAATAGCCAGGCCATAAGTAACCTTAATTTGAACCCAGTACCTGTACTGAGATTTACATATCCATACTGATTAGATCACATGACGCCGTTTAAAGTGATATCTATATGTACATACTTATTAGATCCCAGGACACTGTTTAAGGTGATATCTATATCTATACCAACCAGATCAACAGGTTATATTTACAGGTCCATACTAATTATATCAAAGGAGCAACTCTGTTTGAAGCATATATGTCACAAGACATATTCAAATGGAAATTGGCCCCTTCCACAAGAATATGAGCTTGGATAAGAGTAAAGGGCTTACAGAGGTGTATCACTTCTGTAACCACCCACAGTATGACATACACAAAGGGTATATGATGGGAAACTTCCCCCAGCATAGTGTTGCAATTTCTTGAGAGCAGATCATTGGGGACGCCTGCTGATGCTGCATGCTGGCACATTGGCTGAGTGATGCTTCCTACAGATACCCTTATCAGAACTAAGCTTAGCAGTGTTGTAAGTATTTGATTTGATTACTGTGCTATACCTGCTGTATTGTAAGCTTGGATAATATCACAGTTTAATTGACTTTGATATTTGATTGTACCTTGCAAATACCTGCTGTATTGCAAGCTTGGATAATATCACAGTTTAATCAACTTTGATATTTGATTGTACCTTGCAAATACCTGCTGTATTGCAAGCTTGGATAATATCACAGTTTAATTGACTTTGATATTTGATTGTACCTTGCAAATACCTGCTGTATTGCAAGCTTGGATAATATCACAGTTTAATCGACTTTGATATTTGATTGTACCTCGCTATACCTGCTGTATTGCAAGGTTTGATTATACCTTCTAATATCTGTTATACCTTCTTCTTATACTCTTCTTAGTGAAATGTTACCTTTTGATATCTTCTTACCTTTTGCTATCTTCTTATACTCTCCTTAATAAAATGTTAAGCCATTTGGGGATAGTCTAGTGTTTTATGCTATAACTTTATTCTATTACACGGAATCCAAAGAATCTGTTTTCATTTGGCAATACAGTATCCAAACTTAATTTGAAATTGGTAAAGAGTTCTTATTTCATGAAAAAAAAATTAAACCACTAATGTGACATGCTAACAAAACCCCTAAAAGAATACAGCTCACAATGCAACTACCTGCAGAATGTGAGTCTGCCTCTATGTTTTTTCATTGAGAGAAGAATGACTGTCTGGAGAAGCAAAGGTGAATGCTTCTTTGAGTTATGTGTCATGCCAACAGTAAAGCATCCTGAGCATCCTGTGTGGGTTTGCTTTTCATCCAAGGGAGAGGGCTGACTCAAAATTTTGCCTAAGAACACTAAGAACACTGCCATGAATAAAGAACAGTATGTAAACATCCTTCAAGAAAAACTTCTCCTAACTATCCAGGAGCAATTTTGTGATGAACAATGCTTTTTTCTACCATGGTGGAGCACCATGTCACAAGACAAAAATTATAAGTGTCTTGGTTAACAAAAGATTGAAATTTTTGGTCCATGGTCAGAAAACTCCCAGATCTTAATCACTAAGAACCTGTGTCCAATCCTCAAAAAGTGGGTGGACAAACAAAAACACAGAAATTTTGATAAACTCCAAGCCCTGATTAGACAAGAATGGCTTGTCATCAGTCAGGATTTTACCCAGAAGATGATATTCAGCATAGTAAATTGCAGAAGTCTTGGAAAATAAGGGTCAATACTGTGTTTTTGTATAAACTTAATGTATTTGTCAATAAAAGTTTAAAAACTTATGAAATGCCTATAATTGTACTTGAGTATCTGTCTAAAATATCAAAAAACACTGAAACAGAAAACTTGGTCAAAATCAAAATTTGTCTGAAAACTTTTGTCCACGACTGGCCACATCTGCCACTTTCATTAGTGTCATTTCAACATATGATACCATGACTTTCTTACCTCCATCGTTTCCTTCACTGATTACATTCAGATCCATTGGTCTATAACTAGAGGACAGATACATTTGATATTGTTTCTGTGGTTCTGCCCCTCCACTCCTGTCATTTCCTGACAGTAGATTAAAGATTTGTAAAATAATGGAATAAAAGGATATCCAGTTGAGAAGACTAATAATCTTTGTTCTTTATATGAATTCCAGTCAACATATGATATCATTGTGGTCCCACGTGTAGAATATACATGGAAAACTATTGGATTCCTCTTATACTATACATTTCACATGAAAATACCCCTTTTAAGACCTTACACAATGTTATTAGTACTCTCATTTAAGGCAAAACAAAAATGAGTGTTTCCATTTTCTTTGCAGCGATCAATATTGATCTTAATTAACTCTGTCCACTGCAGAGCCATGCGCCGCAAGAGCGCTACAAGTGATAAAATTAAGAGGGATTGTTCTTTTGCAGAAGTAATGAAGCTCATTTATCGAAATAAGTATAAGCGTTTCTAACCTTCAGCTTACATTATTTTTTTTTACCATTATGAAACTGCTGATTTGATTTTTCAGCAGTGAATTGATGCTCAATTTATAGAAAAAAGTAAAAAAATAAGGTTCCACTCTGTTTAATTTGTATTGTCACGATTAATAAAGAAATGTAAGCTTCTTCAGAGAAAAAGAAGCACAGTGTGACTATGAGGAATGAAGATTACCTTGTAATCTTAATGGAACTTCTAAAAAGCAATACAAATATTTCTATGTTAAGACTATGTAAATGATTAGTACAGTAAATTGCTGGCAGTCTTTGCTCAAATAGTTGTAATGAAAAATAAAACTGTTTAGCATTTTTAATAATTAATACTGTAATAATTATTAGTGTTTTTATGTAAAACTGATAGATTAGTGCATTCAAAATTAGATTTTTTTTGGATGTCACAATGTACAGCATAGACAATTTCAATAAAATCCTTTAAAAAACTTATAGTTTGTTGCAATGCTGTAATTTAGTTAAAATGTTGTTCAGCAGTAATGTTCAATGGAAACCGTTTATGCCCATACACTTCCTAGCCGCATATCATATTATATAATGGATATTCATCTGAATGCTCAGTGTCTTCTGGCTGTTGGAAGGTAGGGTGTCCTGTTTGCACAAGGAGACTTGAGTTCAGTTTATCAAGATAATTCAGTTCCGTTACTGAAGAAATCAACACAGTTCACTTCCAATACAGTTGAAGGCATACACTCGTACTACAGTACAGTGGGGGAAAAAAAGTAGTCAGTCAGCCACCAATTGCACAAGTTCTTCCACTTAAAAAGATGAGAGAGGCCTGTAATTGGCATCATAGGTAGACCTCAACTATCAAAGACAAAATGAGAAAACATATTTAGAAAATCACATTGTCTGATTTTTTAAGAATTTATTTGCAAATTATGGTGGAAAATAAGTACAGTCATATGAAAAAGTTTGGGCACCCCTATTAATCTTAATCATTTTTAGTTCTAAATATTTGGGTGTTCAGTTCTAAATATTAATGTCACTTTTCTGTTGAGGTGCCCATACTTTTGCACCGGTCAAATTTTGGTTTAATGCATATTGCACATTTTCTGTTAGTACAATAAACCTCATTTCAATCCTGAAATATTACTGTGTCCATCAGTTATTAGATATATCAAATTGAAATGGCTGTTGCAAACACCCAAATATTTAGAACTAAAAATGATTAAGATTAATAGGGGTGCCCAAACTTTTTCATATGACTGTATTTGGTCACCTACAAACAAGCAAGATTTCTGGCTCTCACAGACCTGTAACTTCTTCTTTAAAAGGCTCCTCTGTCCTCCACTCATTACCTGTAGTAATGGCTCCTGTTTGACATTGTTATCAGTATAAAAGACACCTGTCCACAACCTCAAACAGTCACACTCCAAACTCCAGTATGGTGAAGATCAAAGAGCTGTGGAAGGACACCAGAAACAAAATTGTAGACCTGCACCAGGCTGGGAAGACTGAGTCTTCAATAGGCAAGCAGCTTGGTGTGAAGAAATCAACTGTGGGAGCAATAATTAGAAAATGGAAGACAACTGATAATCTCCCTCGATCAGGGGCTCTACGCAAGATCTCACCCCGTGGGGTCAAAATGATCACAAGAACGGTGAGCAAAAATCCCAGAACCACACGGTTGCAAATAAATTCTTTAAAAATCAGACAATGTGATTTTCTGGATTTGTTTTCTCATTTTGTCTCTCATAGTTGAGGTCTACCTATGATGTCAATTACAGGCCTCTCTCATCTTTTTAAGTGGGAGTACTTGCACAATTGGTGGCTGACTAAATACTTTTTTTTCCCCACTGTATATAGCAAAGGTCTCTTCAAATGTAAACAAAGTGCTCTTCTAATGTATTTGAAGGCACAAACAATTAAGAATGACTTTCAAGTAATGGGTTTATTGTAGCAACATTTCTCTCAGATTTTAGACTATATTTCATATTCTCCTCATTATATTACTTGAGATGTTACTCTTAGCTGTGGGGTGGACATCTTAAATCCTGTCTTGCAACTCCCAACTGCAAAGTGCAGATCTCAAATGCAGCACATAAACTACCTTAGGCTAAGGCCCCACGTAGCAGGCCACAGCAGAAAAGTGCTGCGGGAAAAAACGTGGCAGCAACACAGTGCGGTTTTTCCCACAGCACTTTCTGCTTCCATTATACCTATAGGAAACCGCCGGCGTTTCCATATTTATAATTGACATGTTGCGATTTTCAAAACCATGACAGTTTTGGAAATCACAGCGTGTCCACTGCGTGTATTTTCATGCAGTGTGTGGATGGAATTCGCCAGACTGTAAAACGCAGCAGTTTACGACACGTGGGGCCCTGGCCTTACAGGAGTTGTCTGGGGAGTAGTACCTGGTCCCAGGGATTGCGGATAATAAACCCGAGGGTTATAGTGGCATCACAACCCCAGGTCCTGTGATCCGAGGCGGTATTCAGCTGCTCTGCCTGCTTCTTCCCCGATTTCACTCTTAAGTAAATACCTCTGCTATGGGGACTGGCTGACTGGTCCATCATCAGCGATCACCAAAACCAGGTAAGTAAATTAATACTCCCCGGACAACCCCTTTAATTGCATGGTCTGGTGGGAAGCCTAGGGGCCTTGCCAAAGGCTGTAAGGCCACAGACTCATCTTTACAGGTCAAGTGAGTAACCTGCTCCGCCTTCTTTACAGAACATTCTGTAGAACAATCCAAAGTCATAGGAGGACCTTGCTCTTTCTTCAGCTTAAGATGGTTTAGCCCTGGTATCAAAGGCACTGTATTGTCCAGTTTCAGCAAATAAAAGTGATACAATTTTCCAATATATCAATTCCTCATAGATTTTCTATAGCTCTACTTGCTGTCATTTATTCTGCCAGTGAATAAAAATCAGTCCATGGTCATGTGATGGACCGTTCATGGTCATGTGATGGACACACAGGTGCACAGCTCGTTACCAGGCAGATGTCTGATTACTGTGCTGTGAATGTAACCTGGGTGTCACATGACCATTGACTGATTTTTATCCACTGGAAATAAACAAAGAATAACAAAGAATTGATACAGAAATTGTATTGGAAAATTGTATAACTTTTCAGTATACAAACAACACCATTTATTTTCTGAAACAACACCTTTAGACTAAGGTCCCACATTGAGGAAACGCAGCATTTTTTTGTTGCAGATTTTGCTGCTGTTTTTGAGCCAAAGTCAGGAGTGGCCTGAAAAGGAATGGAAAATATAAAGGAAGCTCTTAGATGTTTTCCTTCTGTTAAATCCACTCCTGACTTTGGCTCAAAAAACCGCAGCAAAATCTGCAATAACAAACGCTGTGTTTCCACAACATGGGGCCTTAGCCTTAGTTACAATATATAAAACTTTAAAATGCTAGAAAACAATGAAAACTTTGCAAAATAGCAATTACAGTAACAAATCTCAAACACACATGAAATACATGTAATCACTTCAGAAGGAACACTTCCCATCTTGCAGTATTCTAGTGGGACATTACAATATCATAGCAAGAAGTACTTAAAGTTAGGTCCATAAATTTTTGGACAGAGACAACATTTTTCTAATTTTGGTTCTGTACATTGCCACAATGAATTTTGAACAAAACAATTCAGATACAGTTGAAGTTTCAGCTTTAATTCAGTGGGTTGAATGATTGCATAAAAATGTGAAGAACTAAAGCATTTATTATACACAATTCCTTCATTTCAGGGACTCAAAAGTAATTGGACAAATTAAATAATTGTAAATAAAATGTTAATTTCTAATACTTCGTTGAAAACTAGAGATCAGCGAATCGAAGCTGCAGAAGTGGAATTCGATCTGAATTTCAGGAAATCTTTGATTCGCATGGTATCCGGATTTCCTGATGCTTCGCGGTAACGAATATTTAGTAAGGACCTTTGTGACATCAGACGGTCACAAGATATTCTCTAGTGATGTGATTGGGTAGGCGTGTCTTTGCTTGCTAGCAGAGCCTTCCACATGAATAAAAGTTGTCCGTGTTGGAGAGAGAGAGAGAGAGAGAGAGAGAGAGAGAGAGAGAGAGAGAGAGAGAGAGAGAGAGAGAGAGAGAGAGAGCATGACCGCGGCATCCAAGGGCTTCTGCCATTTTGCCGCCCGCCCACCCTGGCTTGCACCATGCAGTGAACCCTCTGTATTTACTTTCATACAGTCTTCTATTTATGGTAGATTTGGATATTGATACGCCTACATCCTGGAGAGTGTTGTTCACTTGGTTGACTATTGTGAAGGGGTTTCTCTTCACCATATAATTTATTCTGCGATCATCCACCACTGTTGTCTTCCGTGAGTGTCCAGGTCTTTTTGCATTCATGAGTTCACCAATGCTTTCTTACTTTCTCAGGATCTACCAAACTGTAATTTTTGCTATTCATAATATTGTAGCAATTTCTCGGATGGGTTTTTTCTGTTTTTGCAGCTTAAGGATGGCTTGTTTCACCTGCATGGAGAGCTCCTTTGACTGCATGTTTAATTCAAAGCAAAATCTTCCAAATGCAAGCACCACACCTCAAATCAACTCTAGGCCTTTTATCTGCTTAATTGAGAATGACATAACAAAGGAATTGCCCACACCTGCCCATGAAACAGCCTTTGAGTCAATTGTCCAATCACTTTTGGTCCCTTTAAAAACAGGGTGGCACATGTTAAGGAGCTGAAACTTCTAAACCCTTCATCCAATTTTAATGTGGATACCCTCAAATGAAAGATGAAAGTCTGGACTTTATGTCTATGACAATTATATAACTATAACTTGAATATGTTTCAGTAAACAGGTAAAAAAAACCCAAAATTTGTGTCAGTGTCCAAATATACAGTGCCTTGCGAAAGTATTCAGCCCCCTTGAACTTTTCAATCTTTTGCCACATTTCAGGCTTCAAACATAAAGATATAAAGTTTTAATTTTTTGGTGAAGAATCAACAACAAGTGGGACACAATCGTGAAGTGGAACGAAATTTATTGGATATTTTAAACTTTTGTAAAAAATAAAAAACTGAAAAGTGGAGCGTGCCAAATTAATACTTTGTAGCGCCACCTTTTGCTGCGATTACAGCTGCAAGTCGCTTGGGGTATGTCTCTATCAGTTTTGCACATCGAGAGACTGAAATTCTTGCCCATTCTTCCTTGGAAAACAGCTCGAGCTCAGTGAGGTTGGATGGAGAGCATTTGTGAACAGCAGTTTTCAGCTCTTTCCACAGATTCTCGATTGGAGTCAGGACTGGACTTTGACTTGGCCATTGTAACACCTGGGTACGTTTATTTGTGAACCATTCCATTGTAGATTTTGCTTTATGTTTGGGATTATTGTCTTGTTGGAAGATAAATCTCCGTCCCAGTCTCAGGTCTTTTGCAGACTCCAACAAGTTTTCTTCCAGAATGGTCCTGTATTTGGCTCCATCCATCTTCCCATCAATTTTAACCATCTTCCCTGTCCCTGCTGAAGAAAAGCAGGCCCAAACCATGATGCTGCCACCACCATGTTTGACAGTGGGGATGGTGTGTTCAGGGTGATGAGCTGTGTTGCTTTTACGCCAAACATATAGTTTTGCATTGTGGCCAAAAAGTTCGATTTTGGTTTCATCTGACCAGAGCACCTTCTTCCACATGTTTGGTGTGTCTCCCAGGTGGCTTGTGGCAAACTTTAAACAAGACTTTTTATGGATATCTTTGAGAAATGGCTTTCTTCTGCCACTTTTCCATAAAGGCCAGATTTGTGCAGTGTACGACTGATTGTTGTCCTATGGACAGACTCTCCCACCTCAGCCGTAGATCTCTGCAGTTCATGCAGAGTAATCACGGGCCTATTGGCTGCATCTCTGATCAGTCTTCTCCTTGTTTGAGATGAAAGTTTAGAGGGACGGCCGGGTCTTGGTAGATTTGCAGTGGTCTGATACTCCTTCCATTTCAATATGATCGCTTGCACAGTGCTCCTTGGGATGTTTAAAGTTTGGGAAATCTTTTTGTATCCAAATCCAGCTTTAAACTTCTCCACAACAGTATCACGGACCTGTCTGGTGTGTTCCTTGGTCTTCATGATGCTCTCTGCGCTTTAAACAGAACCCTTTATATTAAGGTGTAGATTGCACTCTCAGGTTCACTAGTGGAAGAAGGATCCTACTCCATCAAACATATAAATAAAGGATTTCCACTTTGTTTACTGTATTCCAAAGAAGTATTGAATTTTATTGTTCACACATAACAAGTTTTTCATGCAGAGTGATGAGTAACGTTTCGGCCCACCGGCCTTCATCAGACTCTACAAAATATATTATATTGAACATCGTGAGTATAACATAAAAGTGTTTATAACCAGGAGGTGAATATATGTACATATTATGGATTACAGATATGACTAGTTACAATTTTAAATAGTCATAATTATAAATAACAATTTATCACCATCAAGTAACTGTCTTTGTGAGATATATTATCCCAAACACATTGAGTATAAAAGTGCCTACTCTTGAGCTGCCCATAACCAAAAAACAATCTATATACAAGCATAATAGATTACAGAGGATATAATTGGTTCCAATTTTAAATATCACATTTCTATCCTTAAGCGACTATCCCGACATTAATAATGTGGTATAGATTCACAGGTTTCCTTTGGTCCAGTGGTCAACGTATTCTATAATGAGGTCTAAGGGCGTCAGGTAAAGGAAAAGTTGTCAGATGAAGGAAAATTATAGCACCATTGTGAGATAGTTTTGTCCATGACTCTCTCATACTTTGAGACACTATTATGTGTAAATTCACCTTTTAAGTCTGGTAGGTATCTTTTTGTCAGTTTGATTTTTTTTTTTTATACTTGGCACAATACTCTGATATATGACATGTCTTCCTTCATCTGACAACTTTTCCTTTACCTGACGCCCTTAGACATCATTATAGAATACGTTAACCACTGGACCAAGGGCAACCTGTGAATCTATACCACATTATTAATGTCGGGATAGTCGCTTAAGGATAGAAATGTGATATTTAAAATTGGAACCAATTATATCCTCTGTAATCTATTATGCTTGTATATAGATAGTTTTTTGGTTATGGGCACCTCAAGAGTAGGCACTTTTATACTCAATGTGTTTGGGATAATATATCTCACAAAGACAGTTACTTGATGGTGATAAATTGTTATTTATAATTATGACTATTTAAAATTGTAACTAGTCATATCTGTAATCCATAATATGTACATATATTCACCTCCTGGTTATAAACACTTTTATGTTATACTCACGATGTTCAATATAATATATTTTGTAGAGTCTGATGAAGGCCGGTGGGCCGAAACGTTACTCATCATTCTGCATGAAAAACTTGTTACGTGTGAACAATAAAATTCAATACTTCTTTGGAATACACTAAACAAAGTGGAAATCCTTTATTTATATATTAAACAGAACCCTGAGACTATCACAGAGCAGGTGCATTTATACGGAAACTTGATTACACACAGGTGGATTATATTTATCATCATCAGTCATTTAGGACAACATTGGATCATTCAGAGATCCTCACTGAACTTCTGGAGTGAGTTTGCTGCACTGAAAGTAAAGGTGCCGAATAATATTGCACGCCCCACTTTTCAGTTTATTTTTTACAAGTTTAAAATAACCAATAAATTTCATTCCACTTCACAATTGTGTCCCACTTGTTGTTGATTCTTCACAAAAAAATTAAAATTTTATATCTTTATGTTTGAAGCCTGAAATGTGGCAAAAGGTTGAAAAGTTCAAGGGGGCCGAATACTTTCGCAAGGCACTGTATATGGACCTAACTGTATATAGCTCTCAGGTCACAGAAGGTGAGACATGCTGTAAACATTTTTTTACAAAATAGTACCTATTTTATTTATGTTTAACCTATATAAAAATATGCTTGTTGATTTATTGCGTGTACCAACTATTTAACTATATATTATTAATATATGGGTCAAAATGCTTCTAACACTAGACTATAATGGGATCTGACTATAATGGGGTCTATAGGGCTTCCGCCCAAAAAGGGCAGAAAATGTGGAGAGAAATGCGCTACTTGCAGGTCCAGAAGATGGAAAAGGTTTAAGAGGGCTGTGTAGCACTCACATACTGAACCTTGGCTGTAGCAAAGCTGTAACTTCCTGGTCTTCTCTCTCGAGCAGCTGAAGTAATTGACTGACTGACTGACGAGGACACTTTGTGCTGTCAGGACTCTTGTCTGCTATGATGACTGCTCTCTGCTGTAACTTCTGGAGCAACTGGACCACAAAGAATCAGAATGCAGAGCAGGCGTTTTAGCAGGGCACAGAAAGCAAGACGTGACAGCAGAGAGAAGAGGCAGGTTGTATGCATTACGGTATGCGGTCATTAAGCAAGCAATAAGAGGGGTGTGGCATTACTGCTACTCTCTGGCTTCAGGCACTTTTTAGAAAGATATTTTCTTGCTAAAAGTGCATTTTATAGTCCAAAAAACTGTATTTATTATTTATCTTAGCGCCACCATATTCTTCAGCATTTTACAGACATTGTCTGTCCCATATACTGCTCATAATCTAATTTTCCTATCAGTATGTCTTTGGAGTGTGGGAGGTAACCAGAGTATCTGGGGTAAAACCACACAAACACGGTAACATACAAATTCCTTGCAGTTGTTACCTTTGGTCAGATTTAAACCTAGGACTCCTCTGCAAGGCAACAGTGCTAACCACTGAGCCACCAAGCTACCGCCTAGACTATAATGGGCATGTTTGGTTGGCAAAGCAGACTAAAGCAGTTTTCTTCCACAGAGCAAACAGACAACTGTAAACAGTAGACTCATTTAAAATCAACGGTAACATGGAAAGCACACGTCTGTGAATCATGAAAATGTGAATAAGAACATAGAAATGTTATCTTTGGAGTTTTACCTTTGGAAGTGTTTTATTATTAATTAATTAAATACCATTTACTGCTGCTGTAAAACATTAAACCAGTAATATATTCTTTGCTGTTCTTCATAAAAAGTATGTCAAAAGAACATTATGGATTTTTCCTCAAACATGACAATAGTTAGAATAGTAGAGAGTTATGATTCTCTACAACATAAAATTTCAGTCTGGCTGCTGACCAAAGCTGACAAGTTTTAGTTATTCTGATTCAATAGTTATAAATATTTGAAGTGAGAGACTTTGCAATAAGCTGACTGTCCAAAAGACATTAGCTTTATGAACAATATGTTGATTCTTAGGAGCCGTGACATAAATCAAGTAGCTAAAGAGCCAATTTTTTCTTTTTTTGTCACTTTTATGGAGTTATCATTTTAAGTTAAAAAGAAACGTCAAATAAACAAAAGGGATAAAATGGCAATTCAGGAGAGGAGCAAAAGTTCTCTTGTCATTTGTAGGTCATTTGTTGACACTGAGTACCAAAATGAAAACTAAGGCTAAGGCTAAAAATCGTGGGGGAAACACATCATGGTTTTTCACACAGCGCTGTTCACAGAAAGTCCACAGACTTTTCCAATAACTGCCACGTCAATCCAACACAGTGGATTCACTGACCTCAGCCAGATTTATTCTTCTGTTTTCACAGCAATACAGCATGTACATCACAGTACAAAACAAATCCTGAGCTGTCTGGCTACTGACTACTCATTCAGTGTCCCTCACTATGAGACCCTAGGCCTACTACCCAGTATCCCAGTATCTCCACAGTGTATACCCACTCGTGTGGTCTCTCTGAGACAGGATGCATGTACAATACAGAGCAGTCTCCCCTATCCATTATTACTACTACTGGTTTCCTAATATGTAATTCTACCAGATGTATCATAGCTATCAAATAGCTGATAAAATTCTAAGTGACCATAATATAGAAGATCTAGGGGCCGAATATAGGTCAAGATTCAGGTAAAAAGAATAATTTAAGCTCAATTAGGAGTGCTGTCTGCTATCTAACATCTCATCAGCAATAACATTAGCAGTTAGTCAGAACTCTCCTTACACACTCTGTGTGAAGCTGCAGACTCTCTGAGCAGTGTACAGGCAGGGAGCACAGAGAAGCAAAGCTGTGTGTAAACATGCAGAGGCTGTAAAGAGAGACCTGCCCCTTCCCCTCCAATTCCTGTGTTTCATATTGAGCCTGTTGGTTTCTAAAGACCTAGTAACAAGGAGCGAACAGCAAATTAAATAGGAGAAAGACACCTAGTGGCAGGAACTTTAGAGGGATTTGCTAATGTCACCACTGAGGCACAATAACAGGCCTCAGTTGTGATGCTGCAAGGAGGCCCAAAAGAGGTAATGGAAGGTATAAATGTTTTTATATGAGTATAAATGTGTTTTTTATTTTTGTCACCTCCCCTGGGCCTCCAGCTATTGTAATCTGGGGTCTGAAGAGACCCCAGAATATAATAATTTCCCTTCTGGTTCTATCTGAACAAGTTGAGATCGAACCAAGGAATAATTTCATCCGAACACAGTATGAAACAAATCTTCTGAGGTTCAACCATCTTTAAATGGGACCTTCTTGTTGTGTAAAACTATACTTTATATTATAAACTCTGTGTTATAATTGCAATGCAGAATAGTTACATAAAATTACAGCAGGCATGGCAATAGAGTATACATTAATCACAAAAACCATAAGAATAATGCTACAGCACAGCGAAAATAAACAATAAAGACAGTCATGATCTACTTTCTGCTGAAACCATGAAGCATAATGAGAAAAAACTATGTTTTATAGTTTATAGAAGGTGGTAAAGGACGACAATTGTTTTTTCTGTCTTAACTAAATAGCATTATTGTTGTTTACTCCTGTTTAGTGCATACTAGGCCATATGTTGGTCCTCCTAAACCTAAAATGGAGTGTTGGGAAGTTGTGTGGGAAGGACCCTGTAACTTTTATTTGACATTAAGTTGTGGCGTTTGCAATGATTCAGGAATCTTTTGTATCTGTCAATTTTATGTGGATCACACATTTAACTAATTTAGGCTGAGGCCCCATATTGCAGAAACACAGATTTTTTTGTTGCAGATTTTTTTTTGTGGTCTCTATCTTCTTCTGACACACACACACACATACATATATACAGTCATGGCCAAAAGTTTTGAGAATGATACAAATATTAATTTTTACAAAGTCTACTGCTTCAGTTTTTCTAATGGCAATTTGCATATACTCCAGAATGTTATAAAGAGTGATCAGCTTAACAGCAATTACTTGCAAAGTCAATATTTGCCTAGAAAATGAACTTTATCCCCCAAAACACATTTCAACATCATTGCAGCCCTGCCTTAAAAGGACCACCTAACATCGTTTCAGTGATTGCTCCATTAACACAGGTGTGGGTGTTGATGAGGACAGGGCTGGAGATCAATCTGTCATGATTAAGTAAGAATGACACCACTGGACACTTTAAAAGAAGGCTGGTGCTTGCCATCATTGTTTTTCTTCTGTTAACCATGGTTATCGCTAAAGAAACACGTGCAGTCATCATTGCACTGCACAAAAATGGCCTAACTGGGAAGAGTATTGCAGCTAGAAAGATTGCACCTCAGTCAACAATCTATCGCATCATCAAGAACTTCAAGGAGAGAGGTTCCATTGGTGCCAAAAAGGCTCCAGGGCGCCCAAGAAAGACCAGCAAGCGGCAGGACTGTCTCTTAAAAGTGTTTCAGCTGCGGGATCGGGCTACCAGCAGTGCAGAGCTTGCTGAGGAATGGCAGCAGGCAGGTGTGAGTGCATCTGCACGCACTGTGAGGCGGAGACTCTTGGAGCAAGGCCTGATCTCAAGGAGGGCAGCAAAGAAGCCACTTCTCTCCAGAAAAAACATCAGGGACAGACTGATATTCTGCAAAAGGTACAGGGACTGGACTGCTGAGGACTGGGGTAAAGTCATTTTCTCTGATGAATCCCCTTTTCGATTGTTTGGAACATCTGGAAAACAGCTTATTCGGAGAAGAAGAGGTGAGCGCTACCACCAGTCTTGTCTCATGCCAACTGTAAAGCATCCTGAAACCATTCATGTGTGGGCTTGCTTCTCAGCCAAGGGAATCGGCTCTCTCACAGTCTTGCCTAAAAACACAGCCATGAATAAAGAATGGTACCAGAATGTCCTCCAAGAGCAACTTCTCCCAACCGTCCAAGAGCAGTTTGGCGCTCAACAATGCCTTTTCCAGCATGATGGAGCACCTTGCCATAAAGCAAAGGTGATAACTAAATGGCTCAGGGAACAAAACATAGAGATTTTGGGTCCATGGCCTGGAAACTTCCCAGATCTTAATCCCATTGAGAACTTGTGGTCAATCATCAAGAGACGGGTGGACAAACAAAAACCAACAAATTCAGACAAAATGAAAGCATTGATTCTGCAAGAATGGACTGCTATCAGTCAGGATTTGGTCCAGAAGTTGATTGAGAGCATGCCAGGGAGAATTGCAGAGGTCCTGAAGAAGAAGGGTCAACACTGCAAATATTGACTTGCTGCATTAACTCATTCTAACTGTCAATATAAGCTTCTGTTACTCATAATATGAATGCAATTATATTTCTGTATGTGATAAAAACATCTGACAAACACACATAAAAACCAGAGGGCAGCAGATCATGTGAAAATATAATATTTGTGTCATTCTCAAAACTTTTGGCCATGACTGTATGTGTATATATATATATATATATATATATATATATATATATATAAAATGAATGGGACCTGGACACTCAAATTGGTTATGAAGTAGTGAAACTGAATTGTTTTGTAACATACTGTAAATGACAATGTCCATACTTGTTGATCAGTTTCTGTTACTTATATTTATCGTCTGATAAATTACTGTGCTAATTAGGTAAGTTCAACTTTTATTGTAACCGCTCAATGACTTTGTAGTTAATTGATAACTAGTCAGTAATTCATACTTTTTAACAGTAACCCATTCACTGCCTTTTCATATGTTTATCAATTAGAAGTGCATAATTCTTGTCGCAGGCATTTTCGATTTTCTTTCTTGGCTTCCCGCCTTCCAAACCTCATAACTTTTTTATTTTTCCATTCACTGAGCCATATGAGGGCTTAATGTTTGTAGGACAAATTGTACTTCATAATGGTACTATTCAATATTCCGTATGATAAACTGAGAAGCTGGAAAAAATTCAGAATGGGGTGAAATTAGAAAAAAAATTGTGTTTGTGTGGCTTTCTTAAGGGCTTCGTTTTTGACGGCATTCACTGTGCAGCCAAAATGACACCTGTATTCTATGGGTCGGTACGATTCTGAGGATACCAAATTTATATAGTTTTATTTATGTTGTAAAAAAAATCAAAAACTTTGCAAAATAAAGTTTTTTTTCTTGGAGTCGCTATATTCTGACACCCATTACATTTTTATATTTCCATGTGCAGGAATACATAGGGTATTATTTTTATGGGGCCAGATGTTCTTTTTAATTATACCATTTTGGGGAATGTCTATTGCTTTGGTCGCATTTTAGAAACATTTTTATGACAGGAGAAACTGCAAAAAAACAGAGGTTCGGCTCTTTTAATTTTTTTTTCCCACTACGGCATTGAGATATGGCAAATTTTTTTTTAAAAGTTTGTAGACTGGACCTTTTTGGACTGGACCTAATGTATATGTGTTTATATGTATGTGTTTCACTTTATTTTTTTTTGCTTTTCTATGTGCTCTAGAAAAAGAGGGGTGATTCAAATTTTTAATTCCTTGAACCCCATTGCAATGCATTGAAAATTAACGGTATAGAGCAGCCTGTAATAGAAGTTAATTCTAGACAAGCCTGGGAGCCTTCAATAGGCTCCTGGCTCTCATGGCAATGGATCGCCAGTCCTAGATCTCGTTCAAAGGACCGGTGATCCTCACAAAAATGGTACCTTAGTCAGATTTGATTGCGGGCATTAGCACTGGGTCTCTGCTGTATAATACAGGAGAGACTCGGCAGCTATGGCAGCTGCTCTGGAACTGAGCTGCATTTAAATAACTGACATCCACCATAATAGTACAGCGGATAAGAACCTATTACCATGAAAATGAAGTGTAGTCTGCATGTATCATGTTAAAGAGTAGGAGGAGCTGAGAAGATTGATATATATATATAGCGTTGTGGTAAAAGATTCAGTATAACCTGTCATTTATACATACTTCCCAACCGTCCCAGATTCAGTGAGGAGAGGTTAGTGTTTTTATTAATTAAATTTTAGGGGCAAATGGAGGGGGAACATTAAACTAGTGGCAGATGGAGGGGGGCATTCAACTGGGGACAGATGGATGGGGCATTAAACTGGGGGGAGATGAAGAGGAACATTAAACTGGGGTGGCAGATGGAGGATGACATTAAACTGAGAGCAGCTGTAGGGAGACATTAAACTGTGGGGGTAGCTGGAGGGGGACATGTCTGCCTCTAGTTGCCCCCACGGTTTAATGTTCCCCTCCAGCTGCCCCAGTTTAATGTCCCCCTCTAGTTTTCCCCAGTTTAAACTGGGGAACCAAGAGAGGGACTTCATACTGTGGGGGAATTGGAGAGGAACATTATAATGTGGGAGCATATAATGTTAGGGTGACTGTAGGGGAATTATACTGTGTGGGAGCACATAGAAAAATAAATAAGAATGGGCGGAGTCAACATAGAAGTGGGTGGAGCTAAATTTGCCGCATCATGAATAGCACGCCGCACATGTTATCACGCTTTCTATCCTTTGAAAGTTGGGAGGTATGCTTTTATATATTTATTTCTCTGTTCTTTCTATCCTTAGAAGGAGTAATTAAGTATACTCTGCAATCCTATCAGTGAATGACAGCCTCCCCTCTATGACTGTGCATACAGAGATGGTTGTCACAAAACTATATATTAATCTGCTCAGCTGCTCCTGCTATATAACATGCTACCTGAAGATTACAGGCATTTTCATAGTAACAGGTTCCCTGAAGAAACATCTCAGGTCAGAAGTGTTATTGTAAGGGAATCACTAGAGGAGCGATTCCCCAGAAGCTGCTGGAGAACTAGGGGGGAGGGGCACAACAAGACAGTGGACCCTAAGCTGAATCCCCCCACTGTCCCTGGCTAACTTGCCCGATCTGTCCTAGGTGACAGCCAGCAACCACGTCGACAGTCCCTCCTTATAATAAGTGATCACATAGAACGCAGACAAGACGCACAAAAACAAAGGGAGGTCAGCTAGCCAAGGGGTCAGTAACAATCGAGCAATTGCAGCACAGAATCGAGATCCAAGAGAATAGTCAGAGTCAAAGCCAGTGGTCAGAAAATAAGAAGAGCAGGTAACAAATAACAAGAAGTAAAGCCAGTAAGCAAAAGCAATAGCAGGCGCCCATAGGAAAGTGGGCAAACAATAAATAGGGAGAAAGAACCCGCCTCAGACTTGATAGAAGGATAGGCTGTCAATCACCAAAGCAGGACCAAAGTTAACTCTTAGTGGAGCAGGGGGAGAGCAAGGTGAAGGAGAAGGGCGTGGTGGAAAATCAATTAAGGAGGTGAGGGAATAGGACAGTGTTCAGACAGTACAAGAAAAACCCAAAGAAAAGAATCACAACTGGGCACGCCTCCTGCGCCGCAGCGTGTGCCCGGAGGACGGTGCCAAAGCCCGGACAGTCAAGGACGTTACAGTACCCCCCCTTTTACGAGGGGCCTCTGGACCCTCGCCAGATGGACCAGGTTTTGAAGGGTTCTGGCGATGAAAAAGATTAATTAAACGTGGCGCATGTAGGTCCCTACCAGAAACCCACGTTCACTCTTCCGGGCCATAACCCTTCCAGTGCACGAGGTACTGAACAGCATTCTGCACCCGACGGGAATCCGGAATTTTTTCTACCTCGTATTCTAGTTCCCCTTGGACCACCACAGGCGCAGGTGGACTGGAAGAAGTAAGGACAGGGGAGATATACTTCTTCAAAAGCGACTTGTGGAAGACGTTGTGGATACGAAAAGAACTTGGAAGTTGTAATTTAAAAGATACTGGGTTTATGAGTTCAGAAATGACATAGGGCCCAATGTAACGTGGTGCAAATTTCCCCGAAGGAACTCTAAGACGCAGATTCCTAGTGGACAGCCAGACTCGATCTCCCACTCTGTATTCAGGGCCAGGCAAGCGTCTTTTATTTGCCTGCCGTTTTTGATATTCTTGGGCTTTAACCAGGCTCAGACGAGCCTGGGCCCAGACTGTGCACAGTCGCTGATAAGTATGTTCGGCGGTGGGATTAACAGACTCGGTGCTACAGAGAGAGGAGTACCTGGGGTTAAAACCATAGTTGCAATAAAACGGAGACATTTTAGTGGTGACGTTAACCCTGTTGTTTATTGCAAACTCTGCTAGATGAAGAAAGGTTCTCCATTTTTCTTGAGCATCAGACACAAAACACCTTAAGTACTGTTCCAAAGTTTGGTTGAATCTCTCAGTCTGGCCATTGGTCTCCGGGTGGAACGCGGAAGAGAAAGACAGAGAGACCCCCAGACGACCACAAAATTCCTTCCAGAATCTAGAGACAAATTGTACACCCCGATCAGATACAATATTTTCTGGTACACCATGCAAGCGGAGTATGTGGTTAATAAAGAACGAAGCTAGGCGTGGAGCATTAGGAATTTTCTTTAGGGGTACAAAATGGCACATTTTGGAGAATCTATCCACAACAACCCAAATCACAGTCTTCCCTTGGGAACAAGGCAAATCAGTAATAAAGTCCATTGACAAATGGGACCATGGTCTCTTAGGTATAGGAAGAGGATGAAGAAGGCCCTCGGGTAATCTCCTAGGAGCCTTCATCTTAGCACATGTCTCACAGGCAGCAACAAATTCACATACATCTCGAGACCAAGATGGCCACCAATAAGAGCGGGAGAGAAGGTATTTAGTCCCAGCGAAGCCGGGATGTCCCGTTAAGGTAGAACAATGAATTTCCTCCAAAACACGAAGACGAAGATTTGGAGGTACAAATAGTTTCCCAGTGGGAGTATTACTGGGAGCAAGATCTTGTGAATTAACCACTAAAGTAGCAAGATCAGGAGTAATAATGGCGAGAACCACTCCGGGAGACAAGATTTTATCTGGGACATCCTTAGAGGCACCACTGGGACCAAAACTGCGAGATAGGGCATCAGCCCGTACATTTTTAGAGCCTGGACGATAAGTCACCACAAAATTAAAACGTGTAAAGAATAGCGCCCAGCGGGCCTGCCTAGGAGACAGTCGCTTAGCGTTATCCAGATATAGTAGGTTCTTATGATCAGTGAATACCGTGATCTAATGTTTGGCCCCCTCGAGGAAATGGCTCCACTCCTCGAATGCCCATTTAATGGCTAGGAGTTCTCGATTACCAACATCATAGTTGCGCTGCGTAGGAGAGAATTTCCTCGAGAAGAAGGCTACAGGTTGCAAACACGTAAAATTTTCAGAGCCCTGAGACAACACGGCACCAACCCCCACTTCAGAGGCATCAACCTCAATAATAAATGGGCGATCATAGTCTGGTGGTACTAATACAGGAGCCTCAACAAAACATTTCTTGAGATGTACAAAAGCCTGTTCCGCTTCCGGAGTCCATTTGGTCACATCGGCACCTTTCTTTGTGAGATCCGTTAATGGCTTCACTATAGCAGAGAAATTCTTAATAAATTTTCGATAATAGTTGGAGAAACCCAAGAAACATTGTAGGGCTTTAAGGTTGGAGGGGCGTTCCCAGTTATTAATAGCCGTGACCTTCAGTGAATCCATACAAAAAGAATCGGGAGTAATAACGTAACCGAGGAAGGTGACCCTTTGGACTCCGAACAGGCATTTGGACAATTTGGCAAAGAGAGAGTTTTGACGCAACAGTAGCAAAACACTCCTAACATGCTCAATATGTGTGGCCCAATCAGGAGAGAACACTTGAATATCATCCAGGTAGACAATCACATAACGACCGAGCAAGTCTCTAAAGATATCGTTAACAAAGTGTTGAAATACTGCGGGTGCATTACATAACCCGAAAGGCATTACCAAATATTCAAAGTGACCTTCCGGGGTGTTGAACGCAGTTTTCCACTCATCTCCTTCTCTAATCCGGATCAGATTGTATGCCCCACGGAGGTCAATTTTAGAAAACCAGCGGGCACCCACAATCTGATTGAAAAGATCAGGGATCAGGGGAAGAGGGTACTGATTTTTAACCGTAATTTTATTTAATTCACGGTAGTCAATGCATGGTCGCAGTCCGCCATCCTTCTTTTTAACAAAAAAGAACCCAGCTCCCATGGGAGACTGAGACGGATGGATGTGACCTTTAAGAAGACTATCCTGCGTGTAATCCCGCATAGCCTCACGTTCTGGAGCAGAAAGATTGAAGATCCTTCCCTTAGGGTATTTGGAGTCGGGAAGGAGTTCAATAGCACAATCGTAAGGTGTATGCGGCGGTAAAACTTCAGCAGCTTTAGCATCAAAAACATCATGAAAATCAGACAGAAATTCAGGAAGAAGTGTCTCCTCACTGAGACAATCGGAGGTATGCAAAGCAATACAATGGGATGAGCACTGATTCCCCCATTTAACTAACTCTTTTTTGGGCCAATCAAAGGTAGGGTTATGGAGGTCTAGCCAGGGAAGCCCTAAAATAATATCAGACGAGAGATCCTCCATAACAAAAAAGCTCATGAGCTCCGTATGTATTGAGCCCACTTGCAAAGAGAGTAAGGGGGTTTTAAAACGGATTTTACCCCTGGCCAGTGGAGTAAAATCCGCCCCAGTAACCAACAGAGGAGTATCTAATGATACAAGTTCAATACATAAGGCAGAAACAAATGAAAATTTAACAAAGTTAGTGGCAGCCCCAGAATCTACTAGGGCCTGCCCAGAAACAGATCTGTCCCCAAAGGACAGAGACACAGGTAACATCAATTTGTGAGATTTTTCAGAAGATACCTGACTGCCTGAGTGGTTCTTCTGAATACCACTCAGGCCCTGAAGTTTTCCGCTGGTGTACGTGGTTTGATGGAACAGTCTCGGATGAGATGACCCGGTTTGCCGCAATACAGGCAGAGATGATTCCGGAGACGATATTCTCGTCTAGCCTTGGTATCCAGTGCTCCCAACTGCATAGGCTCATCTCCAGGGGTGACAGAAGGAGAAACAGATTTTTTAACAGAAAGAGAGGGATAGACAGAAGACTTAGTGGGACCAATCCCCACCCTCTCTTTACGTCTGTCCCCGGGAGTAACATTTTAACCCTAGGGAGGGAAATGACAGCAGGTGGTGTAGCAGCGGCCTCAGCTTGATTCTGGGTGAGAGTGTGTACCTGGTTGGCCAGCTCAGACACCAAACCTGCCAAACCCTCCATTCGAGTCACAAGGTCCTGAAAAGAAGCCATGCCAGTAATGAGTAGAAGGGTTAAGGTTTTTTTTTTTTTTTTTTTTTTTTTACAGCCTGCTATTCTGTAAGGGAATCACTAGAGGAGCGATTCCCCAGAATCTGCTGGAGAACTAGGGGGGGAGGGGCACAACAAGACAGTGGACCCTAAGCTGAATCCCCCCATTGTCCCTGGCTAACTTGCCCGATCTGTCCTAGGTGACAGCCAGCAACCACGTCGACAGTCCCTCCTTATAATAAGTGATCACATAGAACGCAGACAAGACGCACAACAACAAAGGGAGGTCAGCTAGCCAAGGGGTCATTAACAATCGAGCAATTGCAGCACAGAATTGAGATCCAAGAGAATAGTCAGAGTCAAAGCCAGTGGTCAGAAAATAAGAAGAGCAGGTAACAAATAACAAGAAGTAAAGCCAGTAAGCAAAGCAATAGCAGGTGCCCATAGGAAAGTGGGCAAACAATAAATAGGGAGAAAGAACCCGCCTCAGACTTAATAGGAGGATAGGCTGTCAATCACCAAAGCAGGACCAAAGTTAACTCTTAGTGGAGCAGGGGGAGAGCAAGGTGAAGGAGAAGGGTGTGGTGGAAAATCAATTAAGGAGGTGAGGGAATAGGACAGTGTTCAGACAGTACAAGAAAAACCCAAAGAAAAGAATCACAACCGGGCACGCCTCCTGCGCCGCAGCGTGCGCCCGGAGGACGGTGCCAAAGCCCGGACAGGCAAGGACGTTACAGTTATATTGAAAGCTTCAGGTTTTAAACAAGTGCACTGTTTGACAATTTTGTTCAGAATACAGCAACACAGATACTATCAAAAATGACGCTTCCTCTTGTTTTCTGCCATTTTGAATGTGAGGCCTCTGATAAGCCTGTCTTAGGCTGGGGCCCTACGTGGCGTTAACGCCCGCGGTTTGTCATTGGCAGAAACGCGGAAGAAAAAAAAGGCAGCGTTTTACAGTCACAGCAAAGTGGATGAAATTCTAGCGAATTCCATCCCCACTTTGTGGTAAAATACGCGCAACAGAAATGCTGCGATTTCCAAAACCTTTGCGGTTTTGGTAATTGCAGCATGTCAGTTATTACTATGGAAACACTGATGGTTTACCCGCAGCGCTTTTTTGCTGCGGGGCACCATGTGGGGCCTTAGCCTTATTGAGTCAGCTAATATATGTTTTAATGAAACAAACTAAATTAAAAGCATATTGAAAAGTGACAAAGTTGACCAACATTTAACAATAAAGTGTGTGCAAGTGCATAGTGGCAACCTTGCAACCTTTTTTGCGTAATCAGAAAAATTACATTTTAGAAAATATGCTAAATTGACTTTCACATTTTTTTTTGTTTTTTCTTTAAATATGTTAGAGATATTCAGAGCTTCTTAAGCTCATGCCTTAGAGGAAAAACCTGCTTACCAGTCTGTACTCTAAGATATTTACTGTCCGTAATATAGCAGAAATGGTTGTCTGATATACTAGAATTTTCCTACTTAGAGAGAAACTCATCTTCAGAAGTACTGTAGCTGTTCCACATTAATCCCTTCTGAAATGTCTAAATATGAGCTCATCTGCATATAGCTTTACAGAGTTGCTACAGTACAACTCCAGATTTATTTTACCCTGAGCTATACACTTGGATACCTGTCAGCATTTCAAGTGATCAAAGCAGAAGCCTTTTAGTTAATGTAAAAAAAAACATTTTTATTCAGTTATAACCAAAGATACTTTGGAAGAGAAAAATGCTCAATTAAATCTTTCATAACATTCATGATATGGTTTATGAAACAATATTGATAAAACTATCATCCTATAAAGAGATTCTAGATGTAGAATATAACTGAAAGTTAATATTAAAGGGAATATCTTATCAAGCATCCTCTTTCCATATACTCTACTAGGACCTGTGGATATCATTTGGTGTCCATGCTTAAGACTGCCTCCATCTTAGGCTATGCAGAGAATTGTATGACAATATGGAGGTTACACTATTACTGGCACCTTATGGAGGCACTATAATCAAAACTGTAATTCATACTTAAAGCGGTTTTCCCATGAACGTAACCATATTTATATTTGTATGCTACCATTTTAGCAAATAGAAATCATTTGAAAATTGAAAACTTTTAAAGATTTTCTCTAACCCTCTTAGTGGTGACCGTCTTTTGTCTTGAGAGGTTGATAATGGATGTGACGATGAACGCAGGAACTTTCTTTGTTCTTGGACTTTCTTTGTTCAGAAAGTCAGCCATGATTTTTTTTTTTTTTTTTTTTACTGTGGACAGGTGATTAGAGAAAATCTTTAAAACTCTGAAAATGTTTTAGTAATTTATAATTGCAAAAATGTTTAACTTTTGATTGTCTACAATTTTAAATATGGTTAAATTTGTGGGAAAATCCCTTTATGCTGCTGAGTGTCTCCATTTTGAAGAGTACTGAGGTGAATCACATGTTCAAAAAAGTTTTACTTCTGCTAAGGTATTGTAAGTATTGTAAAGGACAATGTATCCTCCAATTTAAATATTTACATAGATTAGAAGTAACTTCTGGCCCTATGGGGCTGACACAAAATGTGTGGAGGATCTGCACAAGGTGTTTTGCCCTAGCCTCTTCTCAGTTTTCCATGACTTCTTTCCTATTTAATCCACACTTTGAAGAGGGGCTCGCAACTGTTATGTTGAGGCCCTGGGTGGGCTTTTTCAGCTTTGCAGATACAGCCAACCACCAGACTAAATTGCTTTTATCATTTTGCAACCTTTAATAGAAATATGAATTGCCCTCTCAGAGTGAGTTTCACTACCTCCAGATACAGCATTTTGCTATCACAGTCTTCTGAGGCTCTCTGTCTCCTTTTTCATTGCTTTTGAGCACCCGTGTAAGCTACAGTTCTCCAAGAGAGGTCTTATTTCTGCAGTATACTGTATTTTGACAGACCCTACTCCAGAGAGACTTCCTCGGCACCCTAAATGAGAGAAGTACCTGGGGGAATCCGTGTCAGAAGTCTTGTGGATGCTGATTTGGAGGAGAGCTGCAAAATCCTCACAATGTTTAACCTACAAGGAGAATTAGTATTAGCTTCTGATTCAGTAATAGCATAAAGGCATTGCTGCATGCCTTTAATCCCTCAGTGCTGAACGACAGCTGAAGGTGTGGGAAAAAGACTCTTCACTTATTTCTCCACATTGTGACTGCAGCTAAATGTCTCATTGCTAAACATTGGAAACAGGTCTCCCATCCATCTCTCTTAGAACTCTATGCTAGAAATAAGGAATTCACAACCCTGGAATATTTAACTGCACTTCTGCATAATGAGAGAGAAGATAAGTGCAATAATTTGGACCCATGCATTCTGGGTATTGCATGATCCCTAGTTTGTGATAGGTCAACGTTATATGACATAGGAATAGAGCCCACCTTCTGGACTTGTCTCCTTCTCCTATCCTTATTCCCTATTTTGTCTTGTATTGGTGAGAACATTGTGCTGCTAATTGTTTATAACCTTTCCCACAGACACATGTAACGCTATTTCTGTGTGTGTGTGTGTGTGTGTGTGTGTGTGTGTGTGGGGTCAGCCATATTTCCTAATTTTGTACTACCCCCTTTAAGAATGTGCAGAGTGTTCTTTTTTCTTAGCATACAGGCCTGCATCTGTTTTTTTGACCATCAATATTTCCTAATAAGCAGCATCGGACTGGGATGTCTAGGGCCCACCAGTGGTATTGATTGTAGGGAACCACCCTACTGCTACTGGTGTAAAAGCCATAAAATAGTTATGCCAGTTTCTTGGCCCTGTTAGATTTATCAGCATTTATAACAGTATTCTGAAATAAGTGATGCCTGAATTCTATGTCAAGAAGCTGGCGCAGAGTTCTGTTTATGCACATGAACCCCGGACGTTGCACCTGATTTATGAGGAGGGGTGCACTTCATTATAAATTAGGTGCAAACTGCAGTTGGTGAAAAACATTGCTCTTGCCAAACCAACCCTTATATTTTCTATACTATTTAGAGGTGTTGCAGTCTATATTGACATTTAAGGGGTTAAATGGCAGAGATTGTAGTCTCATCCATTAAAGCAGTCACTATCACTGAAGCATAATGGTACAGTGGTTGGCAAGAATAAAACTACAACTCTCAGCAGGTCCTGAGGGTCTGGGGCTGCTGGGGGTTGTAGTTCTCAGAGGGTCAGGGAAGAGTAAGGGCATGTTCAAATGGTGGAAAATGAAGAGGAATTCCTCAGATTCCTCTTCATTTTCTGGCCTTCTAGCTCCTTGTGGCAGAATGCCGAATCAGAGCCTCACCCACTGATTAGCTCTTTACTGGCTCTCAAATGGTATAAACCCCCCTTTTCTGGCCCCCACATGGTATAATGTGCCCTTTCCTAGCCTCCCACATGGTATAACACCCTCTTTCCTGACTCCCACATGTTATTATTCCCCCCTTTCAGTGCCCCACACAGTGCCTCCTTTCACCCAGAGCGTTTCCTGTCTCTCTAATATAAATTATACCCCCATATATTAAAGGGGTTTTCCGTGACTAAGAAAATATGACTAAAGGCAGGAAATGGTTGTTATATGAATGAATAAACCTGGTTTCCTGGTTGTGGAAGTGTAAGAGTTTTTCCAGACAACCCCTCCCAGCATCCGCCCACTGCACCTCCTAGCAGTTTTTCCATTTCCACTTCCACACCCAGTATGTGTATATATATATATATATATATATATATATATAACAGTACAGACCAAAAGTTTGGACACACCTTCTCATTCCAAGAGTTTTCTGTATTTTCATGACTATAAAAATTGTAGATTTCACAACGGAGGCAACAAAACTATGAATTAACACATGTGGGATTATATACTTAAAAAAAAAGTGTGAAACAACTGAAAATATGTCTTATATTCTAGGTTCTTCAAAGTAGCCACTTTTTGCTTTGATTACTGCTTTGCACACTCTTGGAATTCTCTTGATGAGCTTCAAGAGGTAGTCACCTGAAATGGTCTTCCAACAGTCTTGAAGGAGTTCCTAGAGATGCTTAGCACTTGTTGGCCCTTTTGCCTTCACTCTGTGGTCCAGCTCACCCCAAACCATCTCGATTGGGTTCAGGTCTGGTGACTGTGGAGGCCAGGTCATCTGGCGTAGCACCCCATCACTCTCCTTCTTGGTCAAATAGCCCTTACACAGTCTGGAGGTGTGTTTGGGGTCATTTTCCTGTTGAAAAATAAATGATGGTCCAACTAAACGCAAACCAGTTGGAATAGCATGCCGCTGCAAGATGCTGTGGTAACTATGCTGGTTCAGTATTCCTTCAATTTTGAATAAATCCCCAACAGTGTCACCAGCAAAGCACTCCCACACCATCACACCTCCTGCTCCATGCTTCACGGTGGGAACCAGGCATGTAGAGTCCATTCGTTCACCTTTTCTGCGTCGCACAAAGACACGGTGGTTGGAACCAAAGATCTCAAATTTGGATTCATCAGACCAAAGCACAGATTTCCACAGGTCTAATGTCCATTCCTTGTGTTCTTTAGCCCAAACAAGTCTCTTCTACTTGTTGCCTGTCCTTAGCAGTGGTTTCCTAGCAGCTATTTTACCATGAAGGCCTGCTGCACCCAGTCTCCTCTTAACAGTTGTTGTAGAGATGTGTCTGCTCCTAGAACTCTGTGTGGCATTGACCTGGTCTCTAATCTGAGCTGCTGTTAACCTGCGATTTCTGAGGCTGGTGACTCGGATGAACCTCTCCTACGCAGCAGAGGTGACTCTTGGTCTTCCTTTCCTGGGGCAGTCCTCATGTGAGCCAGTTTCTTTGTAGCGCTTGATGGTTTTGGCCACTGCACTTGGGGACACTTTCAAAGTTTTCCCAATTTTTCGGACTGACTGACCTTTATTTCTTAAAGTAATGATGGCCACTCGTTTTTCTTTACTTAGCTGCTTTTTTCTTGCCATAATACAAATTCTAACACTCTATTCAGTAGGACTATCAGCTGTGTATCCACCTGACTTCTGAACAACACAACTGATGGTCCCAACCCCATTTATAAGGCAAGAAATCCCACTTATTAAACCTGACAGGGCACACCTGTGAAGTGAAAACCATTTCAGGTGACTAGCTCTTGAAGCTGATCAAGAGAATGCCAAGAGTGTGCAAAGCAGTAATCAAAGCAAAAGGTGGCTACTTTGAAGAACCTAGAATATAAGACATATTTTCGGTTGTTTCACACTTTTTTGTTAAGTATATACTTCCACATGTGTTAATTCATAGTTTTGATGCCTTCAGTGTGAATCTACAATTTTTATAGTTATGAAAATACAGAAAGCTCTTGGATTGAGAAGGTGTGTCCAAACTTTTGGTCTGTACTGTATATATATATATATGAGTTTCAGTCTATCTGTCTGTCTGTTCTTTATGTGCGACCAAACAACTGGACCGATCCTCACCAAATTTGGCAAACAGGTACATCAGGTGTCCGGGAAGGTTTTAGATCAGTTCTCAGCTCTCTAGGGCGTACCGTTCCTGAGATACAGTATTCCCAAAAAATGACCTGCATTAGCCAATACAAGCCTGCAAGTCTTTCACTCATATTCCAACTGCCATACACACCGTCACATGTCCCTTATTCCTCGCAGGTGCTTAGTCTCCACATGCACATAGCTTTACTCCAGGTTTCCATAACAACCCAGCCATTTTTCTTCACTGCTGTAGGTCAGTTTTAAAGGGACAGGGCACTGTGGATGACACTGTTACACAAGGTCACATACACACAGAAACACCAGGTTTCCATAGCAACCAACCTCCTATTTATGACATCTATTAGTCAGTAGCAGTTCACAGTTCCTTGAATATTAGTTCGCAGGTCCTTAAATATTCAGTCATATGACGTGTATCAGCCAATATAAGTTCACATTTAATTTACCAGGTTTCCATAAGGTCAGCTTTAAAGGGGCAGGGCGCTGTGGATGACTCTGTTACACAAGGTCACATACACACAGCTTTACTCCAGGTTTCCAAAACAACTGATCGCTGGTTTTTCACTGATATCCAAACTCAGATACACATGATCACATGATGCTTATGGACCAATGGAAACTCGCAGGTTCTTCAGTCTTCACATACACACAGCTTTACACCAGGTTTCCATAGAAACCAACCTATTCTTATGGGGCCACTACACAAACAAAAAATGAAATATACCCATGCGAAGCTGGGTCCTTCTGCTAATATATATATATATATATATATATATATATATATATATATATATTTATGTGTACACACACATTATATAGTTACATACAGTATATATAAATACATCTATATACAGTAAACTTATTTACTTATACATATATGAAAATAAATGCATATGCAAATATAAGAATATACATGTGTATCTGTATATATATATTGACTGAGAAAGTCTGTAAAACACAATCACACAATCTGGTCAAATGATACAATACTTTCCAGAAAGCTGTGTTCACGTGGTCGAGTTTTGCTAAAAAAAAAAAAAAAAAAAAAAAAAATAGCATGTGTTTTTATCCAAAAACCAAATGCGTTTTTTTTTTTTTTTTTTAAATGCATGCGGATTTTGAAACCGAAACATGCTTTTTAAAGATTGTAGTTTTTTCTGCATTATGCTAATGATAAAGAATTTGCATCCTTTTCACATGCTGCTCTTCTCCTTCACTCTCCCTATGCATCTACCATGCTGCCAACCCATCTGTGTCCATAAAACCCTCGGACCACTCACAGAAAAATGCCTGTCTGATGGAGAAAGGGTACAGGCTAGAATCGTTAAAAATTGCTTCTGCTGTTTCTAAACAAGGTCAAAGCTTGTCTAGTGATCAGGACCAGTCCCCACCTCCCCCTGGCTGCTCTGGCAGACAATACAAATACTACTTTCATCAGTGATGACATCACGCTCATGGAGGGTGTGGCTAACACCTAAAGTTATATGCACTATAAACTCCACATGATCAGGACTAATAAGGAACTGATTGCAAAAAGATTGTGTTTGTCACAAATTTCTGCAAAATGGTAGAACATGTTTATTTGGTCTCAATGAGAAAAATTCATTTCACCAATTTTTTGTCTATCTGTAAAAAAAAAAAAAAAAAATCACCATTCTGATACTGATAGCCTATATTACAGGTGCATCTCAATAAATTAGAATATCTTTGAAACGTTCATTCATTTCAGTAATTCAATTAAAAAAGTGACCTATATTTTTTAGATTCTTTACACACAGAGTGTTCTATTTCAAGTGTTTTATTTCTGTAAATGTTGATTATGGATTACAGGTAATGAAAACCAAAATCTAAGAAAATTTGAATATTGTAAAAAAGTTCAGTATTGTAAATTCAGTGTGTCACCTGCCAAGGTTTCCTAAGCCTTTAAATTGTCCCTCAGTCTGGTTCAGTAGGACACACAATCATGGAAGATGCCGATTATGAATTGTATTACTGAATTACTGAAATGAATGAACATTTCACAGATATTCTAATTTATGCATTTATGCACCTGTACAACTGTGTGGGTCTGAAAGCCAGGACCCCTGCAGATCAGCTGTACCAAGACAGCCTGGCTACAGGTAATAACATGTCTGGAGCCATGCTGTTTACCCACCATATTGTATGCACCAGTGCAGTACTTAAACCCACTGTTAACCATTATGTGGAATGTTAGCAGTGCGTCTCCTGGAATTGTTAATATTGCTGATGCTGTCTCTGAAAAGCTGATGTAACAATAGGTCATCAATATTAGAAAGGTGGATCTTTAAAGAGGATATCCAGGAATTGGAGCAAACCTTGTTGCCACCTGGGAAGGTGTTAAAAAAAGCATACTCACCTGTCCCCAATGCTCCATCGTTTGAAGCCGGCCACTTCTTGCCAGGAAGAAGTGACTCAGTGGTCGTTGGTAAGGAACTGGTGACGTATGTGATTGATATCAATGGTCCCTCTCCAGCGACCCCTGGAGCCACAGATTGCGCTCAGTGGTCACGTGAGGTGTAGGACTTCCAGTAATGAAGAGCCGATACGAGACAGAATGGACACTGACAGCAGACAACAGAGCACTCAGGACAGGTGAGCATACCCCTCTCTGGCCACCACAGGGATCGCTCCAATTCATGGAACACCCCTTGAATATTCCCTCCTAATGCCCCACAAACTTTAATGTCTCTCCCACAGGACACCATCACTGGTCCCTCATACAGTGACCTCATCACTGGCCTCTGGGTCCACTGAAGGGTCCACTGTATGCGTGGGAGCAGTGAGGTGGCTACTGTATGGAAGGGACCAGTGAAGGGACCACTGTATGGGGGGAATCAGTGCAGGGACCTTCTATGGTGGACCAGTGAAGGAGCCACTGTATGGGCCATACAGTGGCCCCTTAACTGCCCGCCATTCACCTAAATTAGCTCATTACTTACCTGTCTGCTTCCCTGTCCCGCTCTGTCTCTCTGCTCTGTGCGCACTGAGGTGACGTCGTGGTCACCTGGGGCAAGAAGGAGCAGGAGGGGATGGGGAGCATACACTTAAATACCATGCTACACAGCTTGTAGAGCTGATACCTTCCTTCTCTACCAGTAGCAGAAGCGGTGTAACAGGCCAAATTAACCCCCACCCAGATTAAGTTCAGGTATAGTTTGGCCCAGGCCAAAGTATACCCCAGGGATAAACTGTCCTATCCCAAACTATACCCCGAGGTGTAAAATATCCTAGGCCAAACTATACCCTGGGTATAAAATAGCCTAGGCCAAACTATACCCCTCCAGGCCAGAATATACCCCTCTAATGTAGAACCCGGGTATAGTGTGGCCCAGGCCACAGTATGCCACTGGGGATAAACTTTATTCCTGGGGGTGTAAAATAGCCTACACCAGGAATATACCCCTCCATAATATTATCACTTCACTGGTTTTCTCACCCTGTCTCTAATTTGTTGAAAATTGTGCAGATCTTTATTTATTTATTTATGTTTTTAATCATACTCATACACACAGCTGCTTCCTCTTGTTGGAAAATACAGTACAGTGCTTACATTGAACTGACTTTAGATGGCGCTGTCCCAACAGTGCATAGTAACTTTTTATATATGTTTCTCTAAGCCATATGTCGAACAGACAGAGGGATTCTTTATCATGGGGAAAAGGAGGTTCTCACTAAAAGTCGACTATCCTGAAGGCATATCATGACAACCCAATTTCTGGTGGCCATTTTGGCAGAGATAAAACATTTGCCAAAATCTCTGACCATTATTAGTGGAAGGGAATGAAGAACTACATTCACCAACATGTCAAAGCCTGTCAAAAATGTTTTGTCGTAAATCCCAAAATCAGCAAGGAAGCTCCATCACTCAACAGTATACCAGTGCCAGGGAAAGTTTGTAGCTTAGTCGGGATTGATATGATCGATCCTCTTCAGAAAACATCAAATGGCAACAAATATACAATATAGTTGCTGCCACTGATCATTTCTCCAAGTGGGCTGAAGCAACAGCTGTTCCAGATAAGAGTGCCAAGTCAGTAGCAATTTTTTTGTACTCCGTTATTTGCTGCCTTGGCTGTATGGACACTTTTATTAGCGAACAGGGACAAAAGTTTGTGAACTCGATCATCAACAACTGTGACCCGGGGGCTTTTCACAGCAGCGAGCAGCGGCGAGAAGCGGCCCAGCAGCGGCCCAGCAGCGGCCCAGTGTGGCCAGGAGAGAGCTGCCGGCCTACTGCCGGGCGGCAGCAGCAAGAGGAAGAGCGGAGGCAGGCCTACAGGGGAGGGAGGGATGGACACCCACCCAGGGAGCTGCCCGCCGTGCCCGCTGGTCAGCTGTGAGCGGGGAGTCAGCTGTGAGCGGGAATCAGCGTTGCAGCGTGCGGAGGGTAGACCGCTGTGTCCCAGCGGCGAGCAGCAGCCCAGTGGGGCCAGGAGAGGGATTCACGGCGGTGAGCAGCGGCCCAGCACGGCCAGGAGAGAGGAATATGTAAGAGGAGAAAACTCACATGGTGAGCTGCAGCATATGCTATATGTTTACAGATTTGCCTGACCATAAAGCCAACTTCACCTGTATGAAATGCAAACTAGTGGCCCTTTTAGAAGATAAAGTGCAGAGGTTGGAAGAAAGAATAGTGACGTTGAGAGGCATTAAAGAAAGTGAGGTTTTTATTGATGAAGCAGAAGCAAGCCTCTTGAATATAGTAAGGGAAGAAAGTATGAGAGAGCCTACAGTGGTGGAGGCTGAAGCAAACCTCCAAAATATAGTAAGGGAAGAATACTTGAGTGAACCTACAGAGGCAGATAATTGGATACAGATGACCAAGAGATGCAAAAGGATCACAAGGCCATCACCACTTACACAGCTCGGTAACCGATATGAAACTCTTATGCAGACTGATGAAAATGATAAGAATAATCTATCAGCAAAAGAAGAAACAAAAGTCACCCAGAGACAAGAGGGAGCAACAAGAAATAGCATAGCGAGGAAAAAAAGAAGAGTAGTGGTTATGGGCGACTCACTGCTAAGGGGCACAGAGGCAGCTGTCTGCAGGCCAGATATAACTGCACGAGAAGTATGCTGCCTCCCAGGAGCAAAAGTTAAGGATGTGGCCAATAGGATTCCATGCCTCTTCAGCTCCAAGGATAACTACCCATTTTTGCTGATACATGTGGGTACAAACGACACGGCAAAAAATGATTTACGAACTATTCGTAAAGACTTTGAAAATCTAGGAAAGAAAGTGAAGGAACTGGATGTGCAGATAGTATTTTCATCAATTCTCCCAGTTGATGGTTATGGTATCAGGAGATGGAATAAAATACTAGAGGTAAACAAGAGGCTTCGACAGTGGTGTAGAAAGCAAGGATTTGGATTTCTGGACCATGGAGTGAATTACCTCTATGGAGGACTCCTTGCTAGAGATGGTATACATCTCACAAAGACTGGGAAACACATATTTGCCAGAAGACTTGCCACACTTATCAGGAGGGCTTTAAACTAGAAGAGGAGGGGATGGGAAGTAAAAAGAAAGACAAGAACATGCAGCTAAAGGATATACTAAACAAGGTTACTAGATGTGGTAATGAGGACCTAAGACAGGATACTCAGAAGGAAATTAAGAAAAAGGAAGTATCAGAGCGCAATTTGAAATGTTTTTACACAAACGCACAAAGCATGGGAAACAAACAGGGAGAATTAGAGCTGATAATACAGAAGGAAAAATCTGATGTCATTGGTATTACAGAAACTTGGTGGAACGATAAGCATGATTGGAATATACAGATGGAAGGATACAACCTATTCAAAAAAAATAGAACTAACAAAAGAGGGGGAGGAGTTGCATTGTATGTTAAAAAAGATCACATTTCCACAGAAATCACAGTTTTACAAAATGATAATTTATTGGAAAATATTTGGGTAACAATTAAGGGGAAAAACAATGATAAGGACATCATAATAGGTGTTTATTATAGACCACCAGGACAGACAGAAGACATGGATGAGATTTTTTCACAGCAAATGACCACGCTTTCGAAGAAATATGAAATTGTTATCATGGGAGACTTTAATTACCCAGATATTCATTGGGAAACTCACACAGCTACGAGTAAAAGCTCTATCAAATTTTTATCCTCTCTAGCAGACAACTTCATTGCCCAGTTAGTAGAAAAAAACACGAGAGGAACATCCATTCTGGACCTAGTTTTAACTAACAAGGAGGACATGGTTAAGGAATTAAGGGTAGCAGGGACATTGGGATTCAGCGACCATGCTATACTCGAGTTTGGGGTTGTAAGAAGAAGAAGACCTGAGAAGACAAAGACTAGAAGGCTCAATTTTAGTAGGGCAGATTTTAGGGGCCTAAAGGTAAGGGTTAGTAGAATTCCATGGCGAAAAATACTTAAGCACAAAAATGCACATGAGGGGTGGGAAATTTTCCGTAGGGAAATCATTAATGCACAGGAACTAACAATACCTAGAAGCAAGAAAAATGGGAATCACCTAAAAACTCCAGGATGGATGACCAAAAAATTACATAACCTACTAAAAAAGAAAAAGGAAACATACAACAAGTGGAAGATGGGAGCTATATCTAAGGGAGAGTATACAGCAGTTTGCAGACACTGCAAGATAAGCATTAAAAAAGCTAAGGCTGGATACGAATTGAAGTTTGCAAAAGAAGTTAAGAGTAAGGTAAAAGGTTTTTGGGGATATGTTAAGAGCAAAAGAAAAGTGAAGGAAACCATTGGAGTCCTGAAGAACGAAAAGGGTGAAAAAGTTAACATGGTGGATCAGCAGGTGGAGTTACTAAATTCATATTTTGTATCCGTCTTCTCCCAAGAAATGGATGGAAATATCAACATTAATGGTGATAGTGGTGAGGGGAAAGAGGACTCCAAGCTGATTATAAGTGAAGGTTTGGTAAGAGAACATTTAGCTAAGATTAAGGAAACCAAGTCCCCAGGACCGGATGATTTACACCCTAGAGTTTTAAAAGAATTAGCAGAGGAAATAACAGAACCCCTTGCAATAATCTTTAATAAGTCATGGGAAACAGGAGTGGTCCCTCTAGATTGGAAAAGGGCAAATGTGGTCCCCATCTACAAAAAGGGGAATAGGGACGACCCAGGAAATTACAGGCTGGTAAGTCTGACCTCGATAGTAGGAAAAATCTTTGAACAAATCGTTAAAGAACATTTAATTAGGCACCTGGATGGGAAGGCTTTAATTAATCAGAGCCAGCACGGCTTTATGCCTAATAAATCTTGTCAGACTAACCTGATTTCCTTCTACAATAAAATCACTGAATGGTTGGACCAGGGGAATGCAGTGGACATAGTATATCTTGACTTTAGTAAGGCCTTTGATAAAGTATCACATAACATTCTTATTGAAAAAATGATCAAGTATGGCTTTGATAAAATATCAGTGAGGTGGGTTCACAACTGGCTTAATGATCGGGCACAACGAGTAATTCTAAATGGCTATACATCAAACTGGAAGAAAGTAAAAAGCGGGGTGCCACAGGGCTCTGTCCTGGGCCCAGTACTTTTTAATATTTTTATAAATGATCTGGATGATGGGATTAATGGGGAACTAATAAAATTTGCAGATGATACAAAGATAGGAGGAATAGCCAACACTAGAGAGGAGAGAGAGTGCATCCAAAAGGACTTAGACACACTGGAACAATGGGCTGAGGTGAACAAAATGGTATTCAACAGGGACAAATGCAAAGTCCTACATCTGGGTAACAGAAATGCAAGAAGCATATATAGTATGGGAGGAATAGAACTAAGTGAGAGTTCAGGGGAAAAGGATCTGGGCATAATAGTAGATCACAAATTCAACATGAGTCAACAGTGCGGTGCGGTGGCTAAAAAGGCTAATAAAATTCTAGGATGTATCAAGACGAGCATTGAAGCTAGATCAAGAGAGGTAATTATTCCGCTGTACTCTGCCCTGGTCAGACCCCACCTGGAATATTGTGTACAGTTCTGGGCGCCCCAGTTTAAGAAAGACCTCAATCCCTCAGAAAATGACAATATGGACCCCATGCCCATTTCAGATGATGCCAACCCTGATGTGCTAAATACACTGACAGCAATTCATAAAAGCTCTGCTCAACCATCAGTACCAACATCCACTCTGCCCAGAAACACCAGAAGTGCGCCTTTGATCGCCGACACAACAGCGACAAAGAAATCACTGCTGGCACCATCGTTTATATCAAGAATCATCAACGTATTCATCGCATGGGTTCAAAGATGCAACCACGCTGAATTGGACCCTTAGTTGTGGAATCCTTGACCAAGGGATGAGTAAAACTTAACAGCAATAATACTGGCAAGATACTGAGCAACAGCTACCACTCCAGCAACCTTAAGATTTACCAGGATGAAGAGACTTCTTCACCACCCTAGTCTCATGATGATTGTCCCAGTGACTCTGCCACACAAAAACACAAGCAAACTAAGACTTTGAACCCACTACCAAGTTCAGTAAGGAAGTATCTTAGCACCACTCTTGGCCTTACATTTGGTAGGGTTGTATACTATGGATGCACAGGGGACATTGGACAACCACGTCGTACATATAAAACCAAATGTGATAACAACTGCTACTTCCGGGCTATCAGCTACATCCTGACAGGAACAGAGGACAACCACTCCCTTCTCAGAGATAAAGTCATCCACCACATGAAAACTGACTTGACAACAAAACTAAACGACTATTCGAAACAAAATGTGAATGAATATGTGAACATCTCTTGTATGTCTCATGATGGAGTCTGGGCAACTGCTGCAGAGATCATGGCCACAGCAAATCTGTTGAGTTGCGACATCATCATCTACACAAACGTCGGTGACTCCATGGATTGGTGAACAAATCCTGCAAGCTTCAGTCTGCAGTCAACAACAGAACATGCACTTTATCTTGAAAACAAGCATCATAATTTTAATGTTGTTATCAGTGTTTCCTTTTAAACGTTTATATTGTAGCAAAGACTTGCTAATGTAAAGATCCCAATACACAGGACGAGTATTGGGCAATTTGTTGTCCCTTGCATTGAGCGATAAGTGACTTATCGCTAATGAGAAATCGCTAAGAAAAAAAAAAATGTACATACTCACCACCCAGCATGTCCTGACCCTCCTCCGTCCTTCCTCCATGTCTCCGCCAGTAGCCATTTCTTGCTTCTCTGGCTGCAGCTTTTGAATTTTGCACTGTCTCCTATCCCTGCAGGTCCTCTGGGTCACCTGATCGATGTATGACACGTCATGCACTGATAAGGTGACCCATAATCAGCTAATAATTTCCCCATGTAAAGCCACCTTTATAAGTTCAAGTTTCAAGACATTATGACTTGTATTATATTATGAACAGTCAAGTTTTTCTGGTTGAAGTAATACAAGTCTATGTGTTTAGAGTTGTAACATTTAAATCAGCTTTCTCACTTAATTTTTCAACATTTTATTGTGGATTCAGCTTTGTCTGGTAAGTTAAGTAATTTTTGTGTACATCACTCAATGCTAGTGATGGGGGTATAATATGGCCTGAGGAGTATGAATTGGCCTAGGCTAATACTAGGGTATAATCTAGCCTGGGCTACTTTAACCCCGGGTATAATCTGGACTGAGGGTATACTCTGTCCTGTTACACCGGGTAAGAGCACCTATTCTCCCCAGTTCTGCTGATTCGGTTGTTTAAAATACAACCGGATCCCAGAACTGGGGAGAACTGTCTGCATTCACTTACAAATCCCTATTCCTGCCCACGGCCTACTCTGCTTTCCCTGCATCCTTCAGGTCTGTGCCAAGCAACACATTCCGATGCAAAGAGGAAGTGGAATAGACTGCTGTGGGCAGCAGTGGGCATCAGTAATTAATAGCGGCTGTAGGCCTATTAAAAATGCACCAGGGGGCTAGTTGGGCCTTCTAAAGCATGGTGTCAACAAGAGATTCACCAGTAGCCCAGATGACCAGTCCGAGCTTGCTAATAAGTCTATAAAAGATTTATTGTGAACACTTATTGTTAACATGAATCAACATACATGAACAGTAAAGTTCAACTACTATTATTATTCTGCAGACAATATTTTCAGTAAAATAATCTGATGTTTATAAGATTTTAAGCATACCTCCAGTTATAAACAACTTTTCATAAATGAATGGTACTTGTGAATATAAGAAACTTTGTAACATATCCATATCTTATCCTTACCTTATCAGCCTGTTTGTTTACATAGGATCAGTAGCCACATGCTGCTCACACACAGAGCTCTGTAGAGATGGGAGGGGAATGAGGATGTTAATTGATTTATTGCCTTTTATCTCTAGCATAGCAGTATTAAGAGAGCTCCCACTCAGTGTAGCAGCAGCAGTTAATTTTTTTTTTTTTTTTTCATTAAAGTTTTTATTAAAGTTTTGCACAAAAGGAAAAAGAACATAAAACACATCTGAATATGGAGATAGAGGGAAGGGAAAGGAGAGGGAGAGGTGAGCGGAGGGACTTTGGGGGTATGGACGCTGGGAGGGTAGGCAAGGGCAAAAGGGGAGATGGGAATAACAGCAGTTGTTTATATGTGTTTTACAGTAATCTCTTTCTACCCCTCTTTTCATCATAGACTAATATATAAAAAGTAACTCAGCTTCATAAATGGAGAATGCAACATATTTGTTAACTGGGATACATTACAAAATTGTTTTGTTTTTTTTGTCCGTACTATTTAATTCTGAAAAGTTTTTTTTTTTTTTTTTTTTTTTAATTGGAGGTACGCTTTAAATTTCTAATTTGAAATATAAAACTGACTTCTTGTCTGTAGTGAAAGCTCTAATGTAAGAATGTGCACTATTTATCCAAAAACCAATGCTTAATGTTGGGAATCAAATACCTGATAGTCACATACATGTTATTTAAGGGGTCAACTAGACAGCGAAACCACCAGCACTGCTTTTAAACAATATTTACAGGCCAAAAGCACCAAACACTTTCAGGAATGAATGATCATTTCCATCATTCAAGGATAACAGTATTTATCTATGTTTTACAAATCAATATGGTCAAGAAAGGACTGAAAGCTTAGATTTTCCCTTTCACCTTAATGAAGCAGAAAACAACTGAGGATCAATACCTAATCTAAGCAGGATTGTGCATGACCAACACAAATAATTTCATCAGACATTGTAGACATATGGTTAGTTTTCAAAATGCATTAACTTTCTAGGACTGAAGTTTTTCTATCTCCAAAATGCTGAAAAGAGCTAATATTTTTATTAACCCATTCACGACATCTTCGCTGTAATAGTACGGTGTTGCCGGGAAGGACTGACACTGTCCTCTAACACCCCAGCCAGAGATGAGCTCCGATCGCGGGTGTTTGACTGCGTCATCTTAGGGGTTTCACTATCTATTGGGGCCCTGATTGCACCCCCCTCCCGTGACATTTAGGTCCCCAATTGGGGCAAAAAAAATGTAAAAAAAAAAAAAAAGTTAAAATATGGTAAAAAAATAATAAATTAATAAAGCCCTCAAAATCCGATTTTCCCATATAAAAAAAATTTTATTATGCAAAAAAAAATAAAAAACAGTACCTATTTGGTAAATTCCTTGAGTGGTTTAGTTTCCAAAATGGGGTCACTTTTGGGAGGTTTCCACTGTTTTGGCACCTCAGGGGCTCTGCAAATGAGACATGGTACCTGAAAACTATTCCAGCAAAATCTATCTTTCAAAAGCCAATTAGCCCTCTTTCCTTTTCAAGCCCCTCCATGTGCCCATACATCAGTGTACCAGCACATATGGGGTATTAATGTGTTCAGGAGAAAAAACTTAGTTGGTTATTCTCCTTTAACCCTTTGTGAAGATGAAAAATTTGGGACTAAAGTGACATTTTATTGGAAAAAAAAGTAATGTTGTTGTTAATGCTGTTTGATTTTTAAGCCTTATAACTTCCTTAAAAAAAATAAAGGATAATTAAAGTTTAATGTCAACATAAAGCAGAGATATAATACATTAGATTTAGGAACTAATTTGGGTGGTATGACTATCTGTATGAAAAGTAGATCATTTCAAACTTTTTAAATTGCATATTTTTCTAAATTTTCACCAAATGTCCTATTTTTTTTATAATTAAACACAAAATATTTTGATTAAAATTTACCACTAAGACAAAGTACTATGTGTCATGAAAAAACAATCTCAAAATCACTTTGGTGAGTTAAAGTGTTTCAAAGTTATTATCACATGAAGTGACACATGTCAGGATCTGGCTCAGGTTGCCATGGGTGTTTTGTCTTGTCCAGTATCACACTTATGGGTATTCAGTACTGCTGGTTTGTTCATAACACATAGGTGGACCAAATTGTCAACCACAAGTTTGGAAAAAATTACTTTTGTGAAATTAATCAGGCATGGATCCATGAGGAATTTCACACACCTCCAGCTGATGCCAATCAATAGATCTGCCACAGAATCCATCTGCCCGTGTCATAATCCATTCACTGTACAGCTGAGTCTCCCTGTTACCGTACACAGCTGGACATCATCTCCTGTGTCCTGGTCACATTCCATTCCATACTGTGCTGCTACTGATGTTGTCACATCTACCACCACTGCCAACACTAAGGCTGACGTCTCCTGCAGCCTGGTGTGTCATGTCCTGTTCCATAATACATATCTTCTGATGTTGCTACAGCTTACACCACCACTGCTCAGACACACATGCCTGGTGGCCTGCCCTGTCACATTCTATTCCATACTGTACTGCTACTATTGTTGCCACAGCTACCACCTCTGCCACCACTCAGCCAGAAATCTGTTGTGCCCTGGTCTGTCATGTTCTATTCAAAATTGTTGATGTCACAGTATTGGCATAATATAAAAAAATATATGAAAAAAGACCCTCCACCCCAAAAAACTCAATCTATTCTTCCAATACCAAAGCCATATTAGTGTGGATCTTTTTTGGCAGTTTTTTTTTTTATAAAGTAAATTCTTCCCTTCTCATTCGACAGACAGATAGGATCCCACAAATCTTTCTTCAAATTCTTTAGTTGTCTCTCTAACACTTTGTGCTCTGGGTGCATACATAAAGAGATAATTTTTAGCAGTTATTTCTTTGAACACCACTTCCCCTTTCAACCAGCAGGCACATTGACAGTCTTCCACCAATTTGTCTTCAAAATTTGTAGCTTTTGTCATTCCTCCAACATCATGTTTGTGTGGCATCTGCTGTCAGAAAGGGATAATCTTTTTCAAAAGTCCACTTCCGTTTTCACCAGGCTCACTGCTGGTCTCCCAGTGTGACACATTTTTAATTTTTTTTTTTTTCAAATTCTGTACTTTTCATTTCCACTGCCATACTGATGAGATAATAAAAACAACATAAACCCATTTCTTCTTCCAATACATACATGTTGGTGTGTTGATGTAGCATCTCCTCCCTAAAGGGATAATTTTTGCTGTTTTTTTGAAAGCCACTTCTTGCCTTTTCAACCAAGCACACTGTCAGCCTGCCGCAAATTTTTCTTTAAATTCTTTTGGCGCTGCCAAACTGTTGGCATAATAAAAAAAAATAGAGCAAATAAAGACACATTTCTTTTTTTCAGTATCAACGCTGCGTTAATTTGGCATTCTGGTCTCAAAAAGGAAAACTTGCTACAATTACAAGCCCACAAAACTGGCTAAAGTAAAAACAATTACTTTTTCCAATACAATCACCATGTGTGTATGAAAATAAAATGGCAGGCATCTGCCCCCAAAATGGGTTCATTTGAATGTCTCTCATTTTAAAAAGTATAAAAAAGTGACAGCACTGCATATGGTTAAACAAGCAGTTTGAATCCATTGCTGTCCATTTCCCATACACATATGTATATGTCACTTTAATTTTGACATTAATGTGTTTGCTTTAGAGAGTTAAAAATGGGCTTGGTAGAGTCCTGGGAGGCCTGACAGTGTCATACTATAAGGGAATTGCTAGAGGAGCGACTCCCCAGTAGCTGCTGGTGAACCCTGGGGGGAGGGGCACGACAAGAGAGTGAGGCCTAAACTAACCCCCCCAATGACCCTGCCTACTTGCCTGAACTTTCCTAGGCGACAGCTGGCAACTGGGAGGCAATCCCTTCATGAAATAAGTGATAACACAGAACACAGACTGGACAAACAACAACAAAAGGGAGGTCAGTTAGCCAAGGGGTCGGTAACAGTCGAGCAACGCAGTACAGAATCGAAATCCGAGAGAACAGTAAAAGGTAAAGTCAGAGGTCAGGAATATGAATGCAGGTAACAAAACAGCAAGAGTAAACCGCCAGCACGCACAAGGCAATAGCAAGTACCAATGTGAATGTGAGCAAACATTAAATAGGAAGGAAGAACCCACCCCAGACTTGATAGGAAGATAGGCTGTCAATCACACAGGTAAGGTTAAAATTAACTATTAGAGGAGCAGATGGAAACCAAAATAAAGGAGATGGGTGTGGTGGAAAATCAATTGCAGAGGTGAGGGAATAGGACAGTTTTCAGAAAATACAAGAAGAACCCAAAGGAAGGAATCACAGCTGAACCCACCTCCTGCACCGCAGCATGTGGCCGGATGGTGCCGAAGTTCGAATGTAACACATATACTGTGTTTTAAGTCAATTTAAACTATGTTTCATAACAAATTTATTCAGACTCATAACAAATCATGGGACCAAAACGCCCAAACCTGAAATGAAAAGAATCTTCAGAGGTTTCCCATCTCTTGTAGTGATATTTGAAGAAATACAGCCTAGACGTTGATTCAGAAGCATGTAATAGTTTCCAGGGAAGTTACTCTATTAGTAGTACACAGATCCTTTACAGAAAATAACATTGTGTACATACCTAATAAAGGTGTTTTTCCTGCCCCAAATGCATTTTTGATAGTGTTGACCTACAGTATTCACAGGTTAGGTCATTGTTATCTGATTTGTGAAACCAAGACCCCACACAGATCTGTTGAATGTGGAAGTAGATGGCTTCTATTCAATAATGGGGGTGGAGCTTTAATTCCTCAGGGCTACCACTATACAGTGGATGGGCCTGCAGTTCTTCTCCTATTACTTGAATAGGAACAGGCAGCTTCCTTTTCACATTGACTGCTGTAGCTTCTGGCACCTGGAGGCCAGATCCCTACAGATCTGATGCTATGGATAGGTCATCAGTATCAACAATGCATTTGGCATATAATAAATTGGCGTATAATTGCTATAATATCATTTGGCCACAAGCTCTTCTGCTCACATTTGAAAGCCTCAGCATTCTCTTTCTATATTCTAGTATGAAGCACATTTAAAATATAAGTAATATAGGACACAAAGCAAACACAAAAGTGGCCTTCTAATTCTAAATTTTTTTCTGTCAAAATGAAGGACACCTCAGCAGAATTATAAGTCAATGGGATCAATCATGTGCAGCTATTTCATGACAGATTCTGCAATGTGTTATGTTTTCTTTTATGATGAAAACTGCTGTTAACAGAGCCTACGTGAACATGTTCATAGATTTTTATTTATGCAATCTTCCAGCAACTTTATATAAGTGTCAAGTAGTTACCATATAAAGCAACTCGTTTCATTATGAGAATGAGGCAACGTTTTTGCTTTTCAGTCTTATCTGTGCATATGTTAAAACAGGCATTGATGAAATTCTATGATGTATCAAGTACATTGTTTCATAGTCCTACTTCTATGAGGCAAAAGTTAAATTCACTGGGAATACATTTTCTTTAGCATGTTACTAATGAAAGCAAAAGAAACTATAATGCATTAATTTACTATAATGCCAATTTTGCAGCTGTAAGTAAACCTAAAATGGTTGTGGTTTACTGCATAGACAATTTTATGAGGTGGACATCAAGGAGATTGTTCCCTTCTGTCTTGGTTCAGTATAGTATTGGCGTATTGGTGGTCTAGTAGAAAAGTAAAGTAATTTGATAATTCAAAAAGTTAACTCAACTTGTCCACTGAACATTGACCTGCATGGGTCAGTTATCACTAAATTGAGACTAGTGCTAGAGGTAGTGATGGTTCCCTGCAGCAAATACCAGATTCCCATATAGGGATTATAGGGTGAAGGCCAGAGTACCAATTAGCCGACTCCCTCAGACGTAGCCCCAAGCCAAAGTTTAGTGACACAGTGGACCCACACCCATTGCAATACACAGCTTAGTTTTACTTTACTGAAGGTGTGGTGTCCCTAACCTTGATAGCAAATTGTTTCTTCTCCAGTCTCAACTCCGAGCTGCTCTTTTTTTTTTTTATAGATCTGACCATACCTAAACAATCTCTATGTTAGTTAGCCAACACAATTTCACATGAAACCTATTGAACACAATATCATGACATGAAAGTCTGCAATTCATCCTCCCCCACTGGATGGTCATACATAAACACAAATATAACTATGGGTTCCCCTTTGTATTAAATTATCACCTCTACTTGTTACGCACATTTGCACATGTCCATGCCAGAGGACAGTTGAGAGGACACATATGTATCTGATGTGTTTGTCAATAGGTTTCCTTTTTGTTCACTAATATCTATAGAAAAAGTGGGAGAGGAACAAAGAAGCTGCCACCTGAGAGTCATTTTCCTCTGTTTTGTCATTGCTAGCTCTATGTGAATGTACCAGCTGAATTTCTTTTTAGTTGTCTCTCCAGTCTACACTGAAACCCTGCTTTGGTTATTGCAGGCTAATGAATGTACTGTATACCATTTCCATGAATGTATGATCTCTACATAGTACTCATTTGTAGAGTAAGTCTTGCCTTTCATGTTTTATCAGGAAACATCTTTAGATGTACGAACCTAGAAAAGGGTTGAAAGACTATGAAATATATAAATACTCCTACAGGAACAGCATTTTAAAAGATCTTTATAAACAATACTGTATGAAGATCAATTTGAATTGTTTATGGTAATATCTTATAGCAATGACATCACAATAATTTATAATCTTTTATTTCACCTATAATGTAAAGAATTACTGTTTTACATTTATTTCTTTTTGCCAAGAGAATTGTAAAAAGCAATGTAGTCTTTGTGACACCTGTGAGGTGAGCTTGTCATGAAGAGTGAGCTATCTGTCCATCTTGCATGTAATCAGCACCTCAGTGTGCAACTAATATAGGCTGTACTTTATCTCTGTATGAATGTAATGTCTGCAGCAGGCAGGATCCATCTTCAGAGATGCATTAACTATACAGTAATTCTATAGCTATTGTTAGAATCATTGTGTAACAACATTTACTAAATCTTCCACAAATTGTAATTATGGCTTTTACCTTATGAGAAAATTAAAATATGAAATAATGTAGGCATAGTTTTATACAGGGCTGTATACACACCCTTATGACCCAGGCACAGAGTTTGTATGATTTGTACCCATTAGAGACAAATGTTATTGTTCATACAATAAAAAATCATAATGTTTTCCAATATACTTTCTGTATCAATTTCTCACAGTTTTCTAGATCTCTGCTTGCGGTCATTTCACCAGAGATGTAGAGAATCGAGAGGAATTGATGCAGAAAGTATATTGAAAAATTCTATAACTTTTTATTATACAAACAATAACATTTATCTCTTAATATTGAGAACCCTTTAAGGAATTTGTTGCAGATTTGGGGGCGGGTTTCGCCCCTGTGGATCTTGCTGTGGATTCCGCTGCTCCAGATTCCCTCCTGATTAAGCCCATTCATACGGGCCTAATCAGGAGCGGGATGCCGCCGGCTAGACCGTGGCGAAAATGCCGGCGGCGGAAAATGAAAAGGAATTCTTCTTCATTTTCCACCATGTGAACATACCCTAACAATAAAGATGTAGCAAAAAAGACATACACATACAAATAATGTAAAATAAAATGGGAATAAAATAAACCGACAGGAACTAGTGGACAGATCTACATGCTAATAAGCTGCATCTCTGACAAGGAATTTATGTACCTCATCAATTTTTATAGAGCCAAACCTAATTCCTGGAGCCTCCCACCTGTGACTGGGATGTCATAATTTTTTGGTCAGAAATGATCTCAGACTAACCCAGAGTCACGAGGTCTAAATCACAAATCGCACACAAAAGGCTTGCTATTCAGTGTCTGTTTGTACTGAAAGTGTTTGGAAGGGGTTTGAAATTACTATACAAATTAGAATTACAGTACATAGGAAACTCTCAGTCTTAGCACATATCTACTGACACATTAAAGCAAAACAACACTAGGACAATTAACACAAAAGTTAAAACCTAACTAGACACATAACTCATGACACAGTATAATATATACATATTTCACCCCCTCGTTGATTGACTTCTGCTCCCCAGTTAGCAATACCTCCCAAACGACAGCATCCGCTTAATGATCCCACCTTACTTACTCCTCATGAAATTTATGAAGCCTAAGAGAAGCCTTATCTGAGCAGTCTTTGAAAGTATTGCTTCAAGAGCTGCATGCTTTCTTACAACAATCTATTCACACTGCCTTTTTTAATCTACAACAAGATTTTGCAGCCTTAGGTGACAGAACTTCATGTATAGAAAATAAAATGGCGGAATTTTCAGAGGGGCATAATAGTCTGGTGAAGACCTGTTGATAGACAGAGCACACCGTATTCCAAAGCCCAAGAGTTTTGGTCCCAAAGCTTTGAGCGATGTAATAGCACGCATTCATTTTTATGACTTTAAGGATAAAACTTTTTCATGCTGCAAGACAAACTACTTTCCTTCCAAAACTATTCAAAGAAATAAAACTATTTGCCGATCTCTCAGCTACAGAGATAATTTGACATAAGGAATTTACCTCTTTTACAAAGCTTTTGCGTGATCATCAATTAAAAACGAGGATTCCCTGTTAAACTGATAATTAGGAAAAACAGAACATAAAACCCATTGCCTTCTTAAGAATATGAATCTTTCAGTCAATTTTACCACTCTACCGACTCTCATGGATGATCCAACCCTTTGCCTAAATCAACTACTCAGGAATGGCAAGTGGTGATCCTTTATTGATCTTCTGTTTCCTAAATTGCAAGGTTATATTGGTGGGTAGTAAATCTCTGTAACATGACCATTATGTTGAATCAGGCACCATTGGCCCATGTTGTTGCTGTAGCAGTGCAACCCCCCCCCCCTTTTATTTGGTGGTGTGTTCAACCCCCAGGAGGCCCGTGGCTAATTTATAGTCCTTCTAAGTTCTTTAATTGATACTTAATGTTACATCATTCAATGTGAAGGGCCTTTAACAGCCTATATAAAAGATCATTAGTCTGGGCAGTGGCTAAAAGACAAAAACCTTTAGGCACAATGTGGCATTCCAACAAGACCAGGTCATCGTGGATAAAGATGGCAGGTGTATTATACTGATATGACACTTGAACAAAGTTCAATATACAGTTGCAAATGTATATGTTCCTAATTCACACCAAATTAGGTACATACAGTGCCTTGCGAAAGTATTCGGCCCCCTTGAACTTTTCAACCTTTTGCCACATTTCAGGCTTCAAACATAAGGATATAAAATTTTTATTTTTTGGTGAAGAATCAACAACAAATGGGACACAATTGTGAAGTGGAACGAAATTTATTGGTTATTTTAAACTTTTGTAAAAAATAAAAAACTGAAAAGTGGGACGTGCAATATTATTCGGCCCCTTTACTTTCAGTGCAGCAAACTCATTCCAGAAGTTCAGTTAGGATCTCTGAATGATCCAATGTTGTCCTAAATGACTGATGATAATAAATATAATACACCTGTGTGTAATCAAGTCTCCGTATAAATGCACCTACTCTGTGATAGTCTCAGGGTTCTGTTTAAAGTGCAGAGAGCATCATGAAGACCAAGGAACACACCAGGCAGGTCCATGATACTATTGTGGAGAAGTTTAAAGCTGGATTTGGATACAAAAAGATTTCCCAAACTTTAAACATTCCAAGGAGCACTGTGCAAGCAATCATATTGAAATGGAAGGAGAATCAGACCACTGCAAATCTACCAAGACCCGGCTGTCCCTCTAAACTTTCATCTCAAACAAGGAGAAGACTGATCAGAGATGCAGCCAAGAGGCCCATGATCACTCTGGATGAACTGCAGAGATCTACGGCTGAGGTGGGAGAGTCTGTCCATAGGACAACAATCAGTCGTACACTGCACAAATCTGGCCTTTATGGAAGAGTGGCAAGAAGAAAGCCATTTCTCAAAGATATCCATAAAAAGTCTCGTTTAAAGTTTGCCAAAAGCCACCTCGGAGACACACCAAACATGTGGAAGAAGGTGCTCTGGTCAGATGAAACCAAAATCGAACTTTTTGGCCACAATGCAAAACGATATGTTTGGCGTAAAAGCAACACAGCACATCACCCTGATCACACCATCCCCACTGTCAAACATGGTGGTGGCAGCATCATGGTTTGGGCCTGCTTTTCTTCAGCAGGGACAGGGAATATGGTTAAAATTGATGGGAAGATGAATGGAGCCAAATACAGGACCATTCTGGAAGAAAACCTGTTGGAGTCTGCAAAAGACCTTAGACTGGGACGGAGATTTATCTTCCAACAAGACAATGATCCCAAACATAAAGCAAAATCTACAATGGAATGGTTCACAAATAAACGTATCCAGGTGTTAGAATGGCCAAGTCAAAGTCCAGACCTGAATCCAATCGAGAATCTGTGGAAAGAGCTGAAAACTGCTCTTCACAAACACTCTCCATCCAACCTCACTGAGTTCAAGCTGTTTTCCAAGGAAGAATGGGCAAGAATTTCAGTCTCTCGATGTGCAAAACTGATAGAGACATACCCCAAGCGACTTGCAGCTGTAATCGCAACAAAAGGTGGCGCTACAAAGTATTAACTTAAGGGGGCCAAATAATTTGGCACGCCCCACTTTTCAGTTTTTTATTTTTTACTAAAGTTTAAAATATCCAATAAATTTCGTTCCACTTCACGATTGTGTCCCACTTGTTGATTCTTCACCAAAAAATTAAAATTTTATATCTTTATGTTTGAAGCCTGAAATGTGGCAAAAGGTTGAAAAGTTCAAGGGGTCCGAATACTTTCGCAAGGCACTGTAAATAAGATTTTGCGCTTAATTACTCAGCATAAAAAGGATATTTGATATTAACAGGAGACTTTAATAAAACTATGTGACCCTCTTTACATTCTCTACAGGTCTCTTTCTTTCTATATCCAAAGATGGCCTTTTCACACCTCCATCAGACCCACTCGGACATGTTTTTTACTGGTCGATCCCTTTTTCAAAAAATAATGTCATCTTGTATAGGATGTATTGAGTGGTCCGAACATGCTCAAATGAGTATCTATCTATGAGAAATTTAACAGCCCCCACTTCCTTCCCTTGGGGATTAACCCGTTTATTTAGAATTCTCTTAAATATTACTCATGTCACAAATCTGCATCGGGAGAATTATTTCATTTTAACATTACCCCGTATCTTTCCCCCTCTACACTATAGTGTGCCCACAAGGAATTGATTAGAGGCCATTATATAAGCTTAGCTGCCATAGAGCGGCTTACAAACACCTTCTACTATCCCAAAACTCATAGGACAAAGCTTTTCAGCCATATACAAAATCAGCTTCACCAACTAGATCTTTCTAAGTATGATGCAGCCTTGCGCAGGGTTAAAATTATTTTTTTTGCAAGAATAGCAATATGACCATTTTTCTTCTGGTGTCTCAGTTAAAATATCAGGCCTTCATCTCAAGAATTCCCTTCTTGTAATCACAGCATAATGAGCTTATTCTCAACACTCAAGACATAGCCAATACTATAGCTAACTTCTATGCTTCACTTTACAGTAAACCTCAATAAAGATCCCTCCACTACTCAATCTACTGAATCCAGTATTAACCAGTTTTTGAGTAAAGTTGATCTTCTCTCATTTTCCGCTTCCCAACTAGAAGCTTTATCTATGTACTTCTCAGTCCAAGAAATTAACAATGCCATTGCGTCTTTGAAATACAAGTTTCTTGGGGGAAACCAATGACTGTTTTAAGTAATTTCAACCCACCCTTGCTCCCGTATATTGAACCTTTTTTTATAACAAACATACCACTGGTACTATCCCTCCTGAAATGCTTCAGGCTACTGTACTGTAGTCACATTGTCGAATCTGGGAAGTCTTCTAATGGATCACAAAACTTCCAACCCATCAGTCTGTTGTATACTATAAAACTGTATGCTAAAATATTGTCATCCCAATTGAGATCCCTCTTACCTGATTTGGTTCACCAAGGCGAGGTTGGATTTGTTACGAACAGGCTATCTGTTGCTGGAACCCACTGGCTTGTGGACTTTGTCAATTATGTGGAGTGCGTTGAATGCCTATGTTTTGATGCGGAGAAGGCATTCAACCACGTGCATTGGGGATTTCTCTATGCGATTCTCACTAAACTTGGTTTTGTGGGAAAGTCCCACAACATTATCATGGTGTTGTACTTTCAACCTACAGCACAGGTTCTGGCATCAGGATACCAATCCCATCCATTTACTATAACTAATGGTACCCATCAAGGGTGCCCTCTTTCTCTCTTAATTTTTACCATTATTATGAACCTCTTAGCTCAAGCCATCAGACTATCCCCTCATATAAAGGATATTAATGCTTCCCAGACTGAACACAAAATAGGACTGTTTACCGATGATGTGTTAATAGCCCTCTCTTTTCTTCAATCACTACCACAGGTAGTAAACCTACTCGTACAATTCAATGCTGTATCATATTTTAAAGTGAATATAGTGAAGTCATTGATCATGAACATGGGTTTAGCCCCAAAAGTGGTAGAGTCCTTGAAGATTTGACTCATGCGAACCAGGGGTTACCATACCTGGCTATTAACTTACTTTACCCCACTTAGGGCTATACGTCTTGAACTTTCTACCTCTCTTGAATACTCTAGAGATAGACTTAACCAAATACCTCAAATTCTAAACATCCTGAGTGGAATGTTTAGTAGTCATTAAAATAGTAGTCTAAACAAATACTTTATTTACCCATATCCGAAGGTGGCTTACAAAAGCTGCAATTATTATGCGGAGCTCCTCTATAGAAGACAGGGACGGTATATTACTGTCCCTGCCTTCCAAATCACTGTATATACAATAATGGGAGCCGCCACAGAAACTGTTACAGCTTCTGGGTCCTAGAGGATCCAGATCACTTCAGCAGTTTTGGACAGGAGGCTGCATTCCTCCTGTAACTGGGGATATAGGTATCAGCCCCAGTTACAGGGGAAATTAGCCCTCCCACAAAAAATAGTAATCAGATGCTCCCAAAGGTCTATTATGACCTTGTGGGGACACAATGTAGAAAAATAAATAAATAAAAAAACATAGAAAAGTAAAAAATAAAGAAAAGTAAAATAATAAAAAAAATAATACGCCAATACCACGCCCACATCACAGATTCTAGACACCCCCCCGACGACACAAAAATACGAAATAAAAATTACCATAAAGGGGAGGGAAAACTATTTAATTAAAAAAACGTGAAACGTGAAAACAGACACGTTTTCCCTTCTCTTTTGTTTATATTTTCCCCGTTATAAAAAAAAATAAAAAACATGCAGCAAAAAAAAAAAAAAAAAACAACATAAAAATAAAGCGCCTATGTATCACCAATAAAAGACACAAAAATTTGTTGAATAACCTAAAAGATAAAAATGTTATAACCCTCAAAACCGCATACAAAAAAACCCCTGAAAATGTGTGTGATCCTAAACCAAAGCATTTGGCCCGGTACTGAAATGCTTAAAGGAAACCTACTTAAGAATGACATTCCACATTTTTAAGCAGGCCACAGGTTTCAAGCAATATGGGAACGAAAAAAGAATCTCTCTGCTTCCAAAAAGCATCAAATAGTGCAATTTCCTGGACCCCTTTAGAGTCCCTGAAGGTGTGAAAATGACTTCAGATAAGTATATAGAGTTTCCGAATGGACACTAACTTCCATGGTACAAAAAGAAGAACTGTGCCTTCAGTAGCAAAATCATCTTCATGCAAGACAATGCACCTTCTCATACAGCAGATACCTCTGAGCCATTGTCTGCTATGGGCATAAAAGTAGAGAAACTCATGGTGTGGCACCATCCTCCCCTAACCTCAACCCTATTGAGAACCTTTGCAGTATCCTCAAGCAAAATATCTATGAGAGTGGGAGGCAGTTCATATCAAAACAGCAGCTCTGGGAGGCTATTTTGACATCCTGCAAAGAAATTCAAGCAGAAACTATGCAAAAACTCACAAGTTCAATGGTTGCAAGAATTGTGAACGTGATATCAAAGAAGGGGTCCTATGTTAACATGTAACTTGGCCTGTTTTTGATTGAAATAGCTTTTGATTTCAGTAAATTCAACAAATGACCATTTTCAGTTCTTTACAACCTATGTAATGTTTAGAAATTTTGTTGTGCATAATAATTTGCAACAGTGGATTTAGATTTTTTAACTTCTGAAAAAATTTTTATCATTGGGAGGTTTGTCCAATAAAATTTGATTTATACATTATGAAGATTTGAACATTATACTGACTATCATTTGCATCAAGCATTTAGGAAAATCCGAGAAAAATATAATTTGCATAATAATTTGGAACACAATGTAGATTTACCACACATTGCATCCTACTATGAAGTCTGCATTTTAGACAAAACCAGCTGACCCTTTCTAACCATTAACACTTCACAAACAGAGAGAGGATTAGCTCATCCAGACTGACTTAAGACATATACCCAGTCAGGTAACTCCCTGTCTGCCTTCTCTACTATTTCCAACAAATAAAATATCTTGCCTGGGGAGATTTTTTTTTTTATATATACAGTGCCTTGCGAAAGTATTCGGCCCCCTTGAACTTTTCAACCTTTTGCCACATTTCAGGCTTCAAACATAAAGATATAAAATTTAAATTTTTTGGTGAAGAATCAACAATAAGTGGGACACAATTGTGAAGTGGAACGAAATTTATTGGTTATTTTAAACCTTTGTAAAAAATAAAAAACTGAAAAGTGGGACGAGCAATATTATTCGGCCCCTTTACTTTCAGTGCAGCAAACTCACTCCAGAAGTTCAGTGAGGATCTCTGAATGATCCAATTTTGTCCTAAAAGACTGATGATGATAACTATAATCCACCTTTGTGTAATCAAGTCTCCGTATAAATGCACCTGCTCTGTGATAGTCTCAGGGTTATATTTAAAGCGCAGAGAGCATCATGAAGAACAAGGAACACACCAGGCAGGTCCGTGATACTGTTCTGGAGAAGTTTAAAGCTGGATTTGGATACAAAAAGATTTCCCAAACTTTAAACATCCCAAGGAGCACTGTGCAAGCGATCATATTGAAATGGAAGGAGTAACAGACCACTGCAAATCTACAAAGACCCGGCCGTCCCTCTAAACTTTCATCTCAAACAAGGAGAAGACTGATCAGAGATGCAGCCAAGAGGCCCATGATCACTCTGGGTGAACTGCAGAGATCTACAGCTGAGGTGGGAGAATCTGTCCATAGGACAACAATCAGTCGTACACTGCACAAATCTGGCTTTTATGGAAGAGTGGCAAGAAGAAAGCCATTTCTCAAAGATATCCATAAAAAGTCTTGTTTAAAGTTTGCCACAAGCCACCTGGGAGACACACCAAACATGTGGAAGAAGGTGCTCTGGCCAGATGAAACCAAAATCGAACTTTTTGGCCACAATGCAAAACGATATGTTTGGTGTAAAAGCAACACAGCTCATCACCCTGAACACACTATCCCCACTGTCAAACTTGGTGGTGGCAGCGTCATGGTTTGGGCCTGCTTTTCTTCAGCAGGGACAGAGAAGATGGTTAAAATTGATGGGAAGATGGATGGAGCCAAATACAGGACCATTCTGGAAGAAAACCTGTTGGAGTCTGCAAAAGACCTGAGACTGGGACGGAGATTTATCTTCCAACAAGACAATGATCCCAAACATAAAGCAAAATCTACAATGGAATGGTTCACAAATAAACATATCCAGGTGTTAGAATGGCCAAGTCAAAGTCCAGACCTGAATCCAATCGAGAATCTGTGGAAAGAGCTGAAAACTGCTGTTCACAAACACTCTCCATCCAACCTCACTGAGCTCGAGCTCTTTTCCAAGGAAGAATGGGCAAGAATTTCAGTCTCTCGATGTGCAAAACTGATAGAGACATACCCCAAGCGACTTGCAGCTGTAATCACAGCAAAAGGTGGCGCTACAAAGTATTAACTTAAGGGGGCCGTATAATATTGCACGCCCCACTTTCCAGTTTTTTATTTTTTACAAAAGATTAAAATAACCAATAAATTTCATTCCATTTCAAGATTGTGTCCCACTTGTTGTTGATTCTTCACCAAAAAATTAAAATTTTATATTATTATGTTCGAAGCCTGAAATGTGGCAAAAGGTTGAAAAGTTCAAGGGGGCCGAATACTTTCGCAAGGCACTGTATATATATATATATATATATATATATATCTATATATATATACATATAGTACAGACCTAAAGTTTTTGGACACACCTTCTCATTCCAAGAGTTTTCTGTATTTTCATGACTATAAAAATTGTAGATTCACACTGAAGGCATCAAAACTATGAATTAACACATGTGGAATTATACACTTAACAAAAAAGTGTGAAACAACTGAAAATATGTCTTATATTCTAGGTTCTTCAAAGTAGCCACCTTTTGCTTTGATTACTGCTTTGCACACTCTTGGCATTCTCTTGATGAGCTTCAAGAGGTAGTCACCTGAAATGGTCTTCCAACAGTCTTGAAGGAGTTCCCAGAGATGCTTAGCACTTGTTGGCCCTTTTGCCTTCACTCTGCGGTCCAGCTCACCCCAAACCATCTCGATTGGGTTCAGGTCTGGTGACTGTGGAGGCCAGCATTGGGCTCCCTTGAGTCCAGTGGGCTCCGGCATCTGCTCGAGTGCCGACGCAATCCCTATCTGTATTACAGTTCTGTTTTGTAACATGACGGCAATGAGATGCCTCTACTGTATCTCTGAATTCCTCAGATTTTCTGTATAAATCCATCAATAAAAAATTGTTGCCCACCTCATTAGACTTTTCCATATGTGCAGTATTTTTTTTAGAAGCACTGTTCACTATACATACAACACCCTGTTTTTCAACTCACTGTGGCCATATGACTTTGTACTAGAGAGTCATATGGCCTTCATTCGCCTCCGTATAAATACCATGCAAACATTTCTGCCATATATCAGTGGTAATCTCTTTTAAAGCTTGGGCTATCCAAAGTATTTTTATGGCATGCCTGACATATCATACACTGTAACCTTGCAACATCACATATTGTATGCTTTATTATATGATTCTTGATTTTTAGATAAAGGACTTTACCTTTAAGCATTGATTTTTTAAATGTTTTAGTAGTATGTACTATAATTTGAATTGTAATCCATTATCTAAATCTATATCTATTCACAAACAATGGAAACTTCAAAACTTTATAAACACAGTTTGTAACCCTCAATACTGTTGTGTAGGATATCCTCGTGTCTGTTATCATTATACTGACAAATGAAAGGTTTGAGGTGACCTTCTTCCTTATCAAACCCTGCATGTGTCTATGCTTTGAAGATATTATGTTTGGAAGCTTTGGGCTCTCTGGTGACTTCTTCAGATTTAATTAGTCTGACCTTCTGTGATAATCCCTCCACTTCTGAATCATATTCAGCTTCTGCATTCATCGGCAAAAGACCAACTGCTACGCAAAGCCCTTAGCATAATTCACAGCTTGGCTCTTGGAAACTGAACTTTTACAAATGGGGAACCACTTTCAGCATTAAAATTGGGTAATGTTGGTGCCAGGGAAAGTTTGTCTTGGAGTTTAGACAAATTCCACAGCTCCAAGTCAAATATTTCCCTTCTTTGCGGACTGTGTAGTGATTTTGTTCTTTGTTATTAAGCTTGAAAAATCATATAGATCTGAAATGATTACTATTATATGGCTGTTTATAAAACTGCAGAGCAAAAGGCAGAATAGTGTTTTTTTTTTTTTACTTAAAACATATTTCTAGGGCATAGCACACCATTATTAAAGATGAATACAGTATTAACACTTTCACTGGCAAGGATGGGCAACATGTACTGTAAAACATCATGACTTTAAAAGCTTGACATAGGTACAATGTTATGGCTCTAGCTTAGCTGTTATCATATAAAAGCCCAAAATTTCAGCCCAAAAGGTAGAATAATATTTGATCTTTTCAGAAAAACAAAATATACTTCTAGAGCAGGCGTAGTCAATCTTTTTTGTTCGGCGTGCCGATTTTAATTAAAAAATAAAAGATGAGGTACTCGAAGTGCCGGTCAATAATTGTAAATCTGACGACCCCTAAACTAAAGTCATATATCACAAACCATAACACAGAAGTGCTGCCACCGGATGCTTTAGGACACATGCATTTATTGCTATTTCCTGGGATGCACCTGTACTTTCCGATTAGAAGTAATAAAAGTACATATGCAGCTCCCATTAGTGGTAAATGTAAGTGTCCAGGAGCACCGTATGACAGCATCCTTATCGTGAAAACACACTATGTATCTGGATGCAGCTATATTCTTAGGCCACTGGAACTTTTACTTTGATGGTGCATTTTTGCACAAAATGCCTGAGTTTTCTGTGCAAAAACACATCCTTAATACATAAAACACACCGTTATACAGAATAATGTCCCATAGTGGATCCTGCACACGGTATTATGTTCCATAGCGGCTCCTGCATATGGTATTATGTCTCATAGCGCCTCTGCACATGGTATTACATCCCATAGTGGCCCCTGCACACGGTATTATATCCCATAGCGGCCTCTGCACACAGTATTATATCCCATAGCGGCCTCTGCACACGGTATTATATCCCATAGCGGCCTCTACACACGGTATTATATCCCATAGAGGCCTCTGCACACGGTATTATGTCCCAAGACGGTCTCTGCACACCGTATTATGTCCCATAGTGGCTCCTGCAAACTGTATTATGTCCCATAGTGTCCCCTGCACACTGTATTATGTCCCATAGCAGCTCCTGCACACCGTATTATGTCCCATAGCGGCCCCTGTACACGGTATATGTCCCATAGTTGCCCCTGCACACGGTATATGTCCCATAGCGGCCCCTGCACACAGTATAATATTCTAACTTTTATAATATTCCAATTTTCACCACTCACTAGCTATTATTATACTGTGGGTCTCTTCAGATCCCAGAGTATAATAAGTGGAGGGCCAAGAGAGTTGACAAACATAAAAAACAATGTTAACTCACCTTCCTCACCTCCGCGGTGGCGCTGTTCTCTTCGGGTGCTTCTGCCTTTAGTCAGCAACCGCTGATTGGGTCTCAGGAGTCATGCATTATGCGTAATGACAACGAACGTGACCCCTGAAGTCCTATCAGCATTCTCTTACTTCAGGCAGAAGCGCCCGGAGAGAACAGAGCACCACAGAGGGCAGGAAAGGTGAGTTAACATTGTTTTTTATGTTTGATCACCTTACCGGGGGCTCTGCTTATTATACTCTGGGGTCTGAAGAGACCCCACTGTATAATAATAGCAGTTTAGTTTCGGCCCTGTTTGGTCTGAACTCCGCTGCCCATGCCAGGTAAATAAGCCTCGCGTGCCACACTTGGCTCACGTGATGGGGGTTGCCGACCCCTGTTCTAGAGCATAGCACACCATTAATAAACATGGAAATAGTATTAAACATGAAATCAGCATTAACCTTTTCATTGGAAAGTATGTACAGCATGTACTGTAAAACATCATGGCTTTAAAAGCTTGCCATAGGTGAAATATTTTGGCTCTACCTTAGATATTATATTAAAGCATAAAATTTTAGCTTTCAAATGTTACTCGATGATTGGGGTGAATTAGAATTTGAGGATTAGCATAACATGTTTTACATCCTAGTTTTTTGTGTCTGTGTATCAGGAAGAAAGATGACATGGTGTTCTTGTCATCTTTCTGCTGTACAAGCTTCTAAAACGTGTCCCTTTCCCCAGGGGGGATACAAGTTTTCTATATGTTATCATACCTCTTAACACTAATACAGGATATGAACTTTCTAATTCTCAGATTTAGAGTTTTGTTTTCTTACTATAGAGGTGAGAAGATGAACTGCTTCACATCAATCGCTTGATACACCTATTCAGGACATTTGTTCACTTTGTGTGTTGACCAACATCTGTATGTCAAAGATTTTTGGTCTATTCAATTCTGATGACTATGTGTATATTAACATAGTCATAAGTGTTATGTAAGAAGCATGTCTAGAAACTTTATTTTTAGGGAGGATTTTTTTTATAACATTCTTTTTTTCTCAATAAAAGTTTTCCATATATGTAACATCAAGCATAGTAAAGCATGCCTTGTTCAACAATTCGCTCCAGTAGATCAGACTAAGACTAAGCCAATATAAAAACTACTTGAGGCACGTGTACAGAATCCTAGAAAACACTGACATAAAGCAAGAAAAAAAGAAAAAAACAATAAAGGAAATCTAATTCCTGTACGACACATAAAGGAAAAGAGAGATTAAATCGGGAGATAGGATCTGGTGAGGGAATATGTCTCTCCCTTGGATACCTAACAGTAGGGAGAAAAAGGTGAAAGGGAGATCCAGGGGGGGGGGGGAAATGCAGAGCTTGCACAATAATGGGGTCAGTAATATTAATAATATGTAGAAATTTCCAAAGTGTATTGGAATGCTATCCAAGGTGTTTATATTTTATCATGTTTATTGGATTCTTGCAAGGAGATGACTGAGAACTCCTCCATTCGCTGCAAGTGTATTAGTTCTTGAAACCAATCATAGATCGTGGGGCTTGTGTGCTTTTCCAAAATCTTGGAATGGCCACTAATATGTGGCCACTAACATGAAGCTAAGTAGCTAACTAGTGTGCATGTGAGAGGCTTGATTCAACCCGGCAGCAAAGTGACAGTACCATAACAGCAGAGCTGGCTCATTGGTCAAGGGCACATCTGTCAGTCGCTGCATGACCTCCTCCACTCGAGACCAGAATTGAAAAAGGGGAGGAGGGGGACACTGTCACCAAATGTGTAACATGGTATCGCATGCCTGCCCGCAGAACCAGTCGGGTTTCTATACCATCTGGCAATATTTTAAAGTTTGTCTTTTGGTCATTGCATGACGTTGAGAATTTATGGCACATCATAAAAGCTCTATTCCATTCTTCTGCTAATGGGGTAAACCCCAGTTCCCTCTCCAAGCCACTCAGATAGGTAGGTGGTGTGGAGGAGACATAAACTGTACAGACTGTTTTATCTGAGGGTGCCGATGCTTCACAAAGGACAACGGTCACGATGGAGTTTCAAAGATTTGCGTTATGATCTGTAGCAGAGTGTTTGGTATACTCCCATTATGTCTTAGTGGAGCAAGCTCCCTTAGTGAGCAGCTCCTGAAATGGCTTAAGGCCTGAGAAACTCAAACTATGCCCAAATAGTCAGAGGGCCACCTACAGAGGATCATCCTAAAAAGGATTGTGCCAGTCCCAGTTAGAACGCCTTGTTTTCAGTTATGAGGGTCAAGGGGCTGTCCTTAGAGAAGAGGCCCATCCTGGTTAGGTGCAGTTTACGGAAGGCTATAATATACCTCATGACAAGGGGTTCGACAGAGGTTTTGGACCGCATATCTCCCGGAGACCAGGGGATCATTTGTAGTGGGATGGGAACTGAGTGTTCTCCGGCCTTACCCATAACTTCTATTGCACATTGTGTAAGTAATCAAGGAGTCGTGTAGCCGTAGCGGCCATATAATATAGGAGACATTTGAGAATATGGAATATGTTAGTGCTATACATTTAAGAATAATTGTGACGTGTTAGCAAAACTCTTGACAGATGGCCACACATTGCCAGATATAAGATCTTTTTACAGAATATTACAAAATCATGTTTGTAATGAAAGCCCCTACTTGTATATACTTCAGACAATAAATTGTATTGTTGATTTGTGTGTATATGTGTTGAATATGACACATTCAAGAAAAAAATATCTTTTTGGGCCTGACAATTCACTTAGTAGAATTCCTGTGGTTTACTCACCTCTGACCTTAAGTCTGTAAATTGCATTCCCTTTCAAAGTCTGACGTTCACAATACAGAAAATAGCAGAAGCTGGTGGCTTAGGACTAAAATGTTTACCAGAGGCAGACAGCACAGACTTAAAGTGGTTGTCCAGGATAAAAATAATTTTTTAAATTAGGCTGGGGAAGGCGAAAAAGATAAAAAAAAAACATACTCACCTGTCCCCGAATGCTCCGGTGCCTCCTAGCGCAGTCTGGTCCTGCCGCTTGGCTGTCTTCTTTTGTCGGAAGTCCTCGCCGGCTGTGACGTTCTGTGTCCCTTTCCTTAGGCCACTGATTGGCCTCAGCAGTCACATGACCATTGAAGCCAATCAGCGACCTCAGCGGCCTAAGCAAAGGACACGGGACATTACAGAAAACCACTTATCTCCTGATTATGGCTCTGACATGACATTTAGAAACTGACTCTTGCAGTGGCGTAACTAGTAGTATAATGTTGTACCGTGTTAGCCATAGAAAGTAGTGGAAGAGTGAAGAAATCAGGCGATACCTTTTAGAGGCTAACTGAGTATATTTGATAGTAAGCTTTCAAGAGTACTAACTCTCTTTTTCAGATATGGTGGTGTAACTAGGAATGGCTGGACCCCTAGGCAAACATTTGACATGGGCTCCAACCGAACTGCCGCCCCCAACCCCCCCAGACTGCTCCCTCCAACCCCCCCTGCACAAACCGCATTCCTGTGCACACTATTATGCACCATAGTGGCCCCTAAACACACTATTATGCCCCATAGTGGCCCCTGCACACACTATTATGTCCAATAGTGGCCCCTGCACACAGTATTATGCCCCATAGTGGCCCCTGCACACACTATTATGCTCCATAGTGGCCCCTGCACACAGTATTATGCCCCATAGTGGCCAATGCACACACTATTATGCCCCATTGTGGACCACCCATGAACAATTATTATACTCTTGTGGGAACGTCACTAAACAGGCCCAAAGCCTGCTGGAGCGCAGGAGAGGTAAGTAACATGGTTTTTTATGTTCCCTCACCTCCCCTGGGTCTCTGATCATTATACTTCGGGGTCTGAAAAAACCCCAGAATATAATCATAGCAGTGTTTGTGGGGTTCGTAGGCTCATGGCATCACTTGCCGATCCCTGCTCCTGCTCACAGCCGCTTCCACAGTAACAGCCTATTAAAAAAAAAAAAAAAAAAGCATCGAGAGCCCACCAGGCCCCCTAATGTCCTGGGCCCTGTGGCAGCTGCTACCGCTTCTACCCTGGTATTTACGCCACTGGACTCTTGGCTTGATGCTGGAAAACTATCTGCTTATTTTGGCTGACTTTTCTCCTGAACTGACTATTGGCTTGGATGTTCACTTTCCTAATTTATCCTCCTGATTTCAATCTGCTTAGTAAGTTTTGGTTTGGTTTCTGATTTTGGAGCATTTATTTCTTGTACGGTTTCTGTGGTGATAACTTGGATCCCAAATTCAGCACAAGTCCATATGGCTTCACAGCTCGCGCTGGTGAAGACGTTTGGGTGTCTGGGACCTATCTCTCAGGGTGGTATAAGATTTAAACAACTAGTTCTACTGCTCTCTGATATCAACCAGATCTTTACTCAGCCTTAACTGTGCACTTCATTTAATGCTATTTCCACACCTATCTGGTTTTCTTTTGACTCCTTCTTTTACTCCATCTCTCCCTCCTGCTTATTTAGTAATGACTGCCCTTCACTGCTTTACTGGCATGGGGCAACAAGTTATGTCCTATACTATACTTCTTGCATGTATGTCCAAACCTCAGTTTTCTGAAGAAAGGCCGGGGCCCCACATAGCATATACGCCGTGGTTTGGTCACATTGGAAACAATGTGTATTTTTCCGCAATATGTGGATGGAATTTGCTAGAATCCCATCCACTTTGCAGGAACTGTAAAACGCTGCATTTTTTTTCCACAACGTTTAAACCGTGGCCACACAACGGCATTTCTGCCACGTGAGGCCAGGGCCTTAAGGAGTTTTCCACCTCATTTTTATTGATGATCTATCCTCAGAATAAATCATCAATAAGTGAATCCCCGCTGATCAGCTGTATGACGGGGCCATGGCTCAGTCTGTTTATAGTGTCTGTGTGATGTAATTACAGTCTTATCACATAGACGTGTATAGGACAAGGCTGTAGTTACATTATATGACCGCTATGAGATGTATGATACTGCATAAACAGAGAAGCGGTCACGGCGCTTACACAGATACCACGGTTCATTCAAACAGCTGATCCTGGGTATTGAAACCCGACTCGTTTTTTTTTTTACTTTTTAATAAGGAACTTATTAATAATAAGGGGAACTATTTAAAGGGGGTACACAGGGATGTTATTAATATAAAGATGCACTTGGGGGTATTATTCATTATGGGGGGGTTATATCATTTATTTTATAATTGGGGTAGCAGCAGGATGGGTGTGCAGGTGAGAACAATGTGGGTCAGGTGCCTGGAAAAGTGAGGAGCCAAAGATGTCTGCGTTGCAAACTTTACAGAGACAAGTCACAGCGGGAAGTGGTCATGGCGGTCCAGAGGGAAGAGAAGGGAAATGTGAAGGATTAGTCAGAGACATCACCTGTAAGTCACAAAATGTTACTGCACTGTATTCACCTAAATGATAGAGGATAAATACCTGATTTATGGGGGTCTGTCTGCTGAGACCCCCACTGAGCCTGAGAATTGGGTTTTTTCACCCCACTGAGTGGGAATTCAGCCTGACCGCAGCCCAGCTGAATATAGGTGTGTAGCTTGGTGGATGGACGAACCCGTGTGGCTCTCATTCACTTCGATTGGAGTGCCAAAGATACCTGAAGTACAGTACTCAACTGTCTGCGGCGCTCCTATTATAGAGAATAGGGGCCATGTAGGCTTGTCCATCCACCAAGCAGTTATTTTCATTGTAAATGCCGTGATGTTGATCTCTGACACTGAAGTAATACAGGAAGAAGAAATCTTTTATAAACTGTTTTATAACTTTGTGTATATTGTGCAACAATAGCAGCGTGTGAAGCTAGTAGCATGTAAACTCAATTTTTTTTGTTATTTTTATTTTTTATTTATTTATTTTTTTTTGGGGGGGGGGGGCATCTTTCCATGCAAACAAAGGTTTCTGTACCAAATATTAAATTCTGTTTCTCTATTGTGTCAAATACTTATTTAATGCAATAAAATTACATTATTTAAAAACCATACAATGTGAATCTCTGGATTTTTTTACACAGTTGAAGTGTACCTATGATAAATATTACAGACCTCTCCATTTGTAATGTCCTAGAATGGCCATTATTTCCGTATACATTGGGCCTTCTTGTGGCACTGACCAGTATTCTGCATAGGGATATTAATTAGTGCTGTCACCTTAAATAATAGTGTGCAATGACTTCATATTGGCATTACATTATACTACAGTCATGGCCAAAAGTTTTGAGAATGATACAAATATTAATTTTTACAAAGTCTACTGCTTCAGTTTTTCTAATGGCAATTTGCATATACTCCAGAATGTTATAAAGAGTGATCAGCTTAACAGCAATTACTTGCAAAGTCAATATTTGCCTAGAAAATGAACTTTATCCCCCAAAACACATTTCAACATCATTGCAGCCCTGCCTTAAAAGGACCACCTAACATCGTTTCAGTGATTGCTCCATTAACACAGGTGTGGGTGTTGATGAGGACAGGGCTGGAGATCAATCTGTCACGATTAAGTAAGAATGACACCACTGGACACTTTAAAAGGAGGCTGGTGCTTGCCATCATTGTTTCTCTTCTGTTAACCATGGTTATCTCTAAAGAAACACGTGCAGTCATCATTGCACTGCACAAAAATGGCCTAACTGGGAAGAGTATTGCAGCTAGAAAGATTGCACCTCAGTCAACAATCTATCGCATCATCAAGAACTTCAAGGAGAGAGGTTCCATTGGTGCCAAAAAGGCTCCAGGGCGCCCAAGAAAGACCAGCAAGCGGCAGGACCGTCTCTTAAAAGTGTTTCAGCTGCGGGATCGGGCTACCAGCAGTGCAGAGCTTGCTGAGGAATGGCAGCAGGCAGGTGTGAGTGCATCTGCACGCACTGTGAGGCGGAGACTCTTGGAGCAAGGCCTGGTCTCAAGGAGGGCAGCAAAGAAGCCACTTCTCTCCAGAAAAAACATCAGGGACAGACTGATATTCTGCAAAAGGTACAGGGAGTGGACTGCTGAGGACTGGGGTAAAGTCATTTTCTCTGATGAATCCCCTTTTCGATTGTTTGGAACATCTGGAAAACAGCTTATTCGGAGAAGAAGAGGTGAGCGCTACCACCAGTCTTGTCTCATGCCAACTGTAAAGCATCCTTTAACCATTCATGTGTGGGGTTGCTTCTCAGCCAAGGGAATCGGCTCTCTCACAGTCTTGCCTAAAAACACAGCCATGAATAAAGAATGGTACCAGAATGTCCTCCAAGAGCAACTTCTCCCAACCGTCCAAGAGCAGTTTGGCGCTCAACAATGCCTTTTCCAGCATGATGGAGCACCTTGCCATAAAGCAAAGGTGATAACTAAATGGCTCAGGGAACAAAACATAGAGATTTTGGGTCCATGGCCTGGAAACTCCCCAGATCTTAATCCCATTGAGAACTTGTGGTCAATCATCAAGAGACTGGTGGACAAACAAAAACCAACAAATTCAGACAAAATGAAAGCATTGATTCTGCAAGAATGGACTGCTATCAGTCAGGATTTGGTCCAGAAGTTGATTGAGAGCATGCCAGGGAGAATTGCAGAGGTCCGGAAGAAGAAGGGTCAACACTGCAAATATTGACTTGCTGCATTAACTCATTCTGTCAATATAAGCTTCTGTTACTCATAATATGAATGCAATTATATTTCTGTATGTGATTAAAAACATCTGACAAACACACATAAAAACCAGAGGGCAGCAGATCATGTGAAAATATAATATTTGTGTCATTCTCAAAACTTTTGGCCATGACTGTACATTAGCTCACGTTAGGCTTATTGTGTTGCTGCCACCTAATGACCAAAATGGCACATCAATCTGTCTGCATAAATGTATGTTTATTCCTTGCTTGTAATGGTACGTGCCATAAGTCTGTAACATGATCCAGCCAGCGAATGGCATCTGCTGATGCCTCTGAAGGTTCTGGAAACTGCTAGATTTTCACCCCATCCTCCTAGGGAGAGTGTGTGTTTCCTTCAGTAGTGGGTTGAGGCCTGTCCTAAGACAGAACAAGATGGCCTCATCATCTCTCCCCTCAGGGGATGAGCCCCTCAAACTTCTACTCTGATTTTACTTTCTACTCTGCACCTCTACTGCTTTGTTCAGCTACCAAGTCTTCTCCAGTGGTCCCGGCTGAGGTATTTTATAAAGGGGTTGCTTCCAAAGGTCAAGCCTAGCCAAATCTGCTAACCACTGATCCTGAGGACGACCTGTGCTGTATTGCTGCTGTATTCAAGAGACCTTTGTAGTCCCTTGTAAGACTTGGACAAGCTACTTTCCTGTCAACCAGTCTATGCCAGAAGAGCATCTTCTTCTTACAGGTATTCCTGAGTGATAGGGGATAATCGTATGTCAAAGGTCCTTTTGCATATTCCAGGCCTTTAATGGTTCTGCCAGCCTGGGCACTATACTGTCTACATCCACTATACAGTCTACGTGAGTAGCCACATTTCCACGCTGAGCCAAGGCGTGAAGGCTTTTTCTAGGCAGAAGCATTGTTACTTGGACTGAGTATTTCTTAATGGTCATCACTCCTAGCAACTGAGTATATTGCCTGCTCCAAGCTGAAGTTACCATAGGAGAGTGTGAACAGACTATTGCACGTATCTTCCACTTTTGTACCACTGATTGTGCCTACATCTGAAGTGAATTTTCCTTCGCTTTTCCAGAGGAATTAGTTTTGTGAGACACCAGAAACACTAGGGCTGCATATACTCTGCCATATGACCCTACAAGACCCAGCCAGCCTAAACTGTGTTACCCCTGGTTACCACACATTCATTTTAGGTGGGAAAACTTGCAAAATCACCAGTGTATCAAATACTTATTTTCCCCACTGTATATGCATATAGGTAAATGTGTTTGAGTGTAAAAAAGCATACAGACTTGGACAAAATTATTGGTACCCCTCGTTTAATGGAAGAAAAACCCACAATGGTCACAGAAATAACTTGTATCTGACAAAAGTAATAATATATAAAAATTCTATGAAAATGAACAAATGAAAGTCAGACATTGATTTTCAACCATGCTTCAACAGCATTTTAAAAAAAAAGAAAACTCATGAAACAGGCCTGGACAGAAATGATGGTACCCTTAACTTAATATTTTGTTGCACAACCTTTTGAGGCAATCACTGCAATCAAACGATTCCTGTAACTGTCAATGAGACTTCTGCACCTCTCAACAGGTATTTTGGCCCACTCCTCATGAGCATACTGCTCCAGTTGTCTCGGGTTTGAAGGGTGCCTTTTCCAGACGTCATGTTTCAGCCCCTTCCAAAGATGCTCAATAGGATTTAGGTCAGAGCTCATAGAAGGCCACTTCAGAATAGTCCAATGTTTTCCTCTTAGCCATTCTTGGGTGTTTTTAGCTGTGTGTTTTGGGTCATTATCCTGTTGCAAGACCCATGACCTGCGACTGAGACCAAGCTTTCTGACACTGGGCAGCACATTTCTCTCTAGAATCCCTTGATAGTCTTGAGATTTCATTGTACCCTGCACAGATTCAAGACACCCTGTGCCAGATGCAGCAAAGCAGCCCCAGAACATAACAGAGCCTCCTCCATGTTTCACAGTAGGGACAGTGTTCTTTTCAAGATATGCTTCATTTTTCCGTCTGTGAACATAGAGCGGATGTGCCTTGCCAAAAATTTCGATTTTTGTCTCATCTGTCCATAGGACATTCTCCCAGAAGCTTTGTTGCTAGTCAACATGTAGTTTGGCAAATTACTTTTGTCAGATTCAAGTTATTTCTGTGACCATTGTGGGTTTTTCTTTCATTAATCGAGGGGTACCAACAATTTTGTCCACGTGTATATATATATATATATATATATATATATATATATACAGTATGTGTGTAGGTAAAAACGTATATGTCAGAATGTACTGAAAGATGCATATAATAGACTATGTGCATTATTAATATGAATACCTGTAACATCTTGACTCAGCACTTCTAATGACGTTTTTTGTGATGAAAAAAAGTTGTTGAAAACTCTTGAGTGAAACCAACCTAAGGGTGTGTTCACACGGAGGAATTTGCCGCAGATTTGGGGGCGCATTCCACCCCCGAATCTGGAGCAGATTCCTCCCGAATCCGCCTCCTATTGTTTTCAATGGGAGGCGGAGATAGCAGGAGGACGCGGAGAAAAGTAGCGTCCTGCTCTATCTTGCCGCGGATTCCGCCCGCGGAAATGAAGATCATTTTCTGCCGTGTGAACACACCCTAACAAGCTTAATGGGGGATATTTATTTAACTTCTTCCACCTATTTTCTTCTTAATCTGCACTTGACTTATTTTTCTCTTTGTCATATAGACAGGATGTATCTTTTTGTTTTACACCTATTTTCACTTTGCTTTTTTTCACAGGAAAGTTTGCATGGTTTATGTAGAATAACATTTTAACATTTTACAATTCATTTGTAACATGCATCTTTAAAAAAAAAATGGCAGCGTAATAAAAAAATATATGTCTTAAAGCAGTGGAATCACAATTTCTTTGGGGTGAATTGGGACTAGATTTATTACACATCATGTGGCTTTCTAGTAAATTAGGTGCATGGAAATACACTCAGGAAAAAGTCATGTAAAACTTAAAAGGTGCACAAATAATGTAGATAATAAATTGCACCTCAGTATGTTGTGGAAGAGGGGAAGGGGAAGGGGAAGAGGGGAAGGGGGTATGAGGCCCCAGCCTAAAAGTCACACAAATTAATAAAAGATGAATTTATGGATTTATTTGCGATTAAAAATTATGACAAAAAAAGTCAAAATATATTAAACATTTCCTACTGTAAACATTTCCAATTTAAGTATTTCTTTGTGGTTCTTACAATTAAATTCTACAGGTATCAATTCCAGCACTGAATCACATAGTAGTTTTGTATTGAAACCATATATTATGACAGCAGGGAATAATTCCTGTATAGTTTGGAAAGGTATATTTGTATTCGGTAAACCTCATTGATGCATAATGTAAAAAAGATATACACTACACTCTACACTACAGTATATTCCAACATCTTTGTATATTGATAATAATATTAGCATTTTAGAAGGCATGTGTACACTATGACATTAACCACTTCCGGACCGCCCATTGGGTATATACGTCCGGAAGGTGGTTGTACCGATACGTCCAAGCAGAACTCAGCATCTGCATGAAATCGTGCAGCTACTGAAACGGGGAGCCGGCTGTAACTTCAGCCAGAGCTCCCAGAGAGAAGGCAGGAAAGGTTTATTACCTTCCCTGCCTTCCCTATTGCTGTGTATACAGCGCTCAATGAGCGCTGTATACACCGCTATGGGCACCGCCATCTTGCGGCTCCCCTCTGACCCGGCGGTCACGTGAGCCGCCAGGTGCAGCATCTGTAAGAGCTGCTGGGTCCTACAGGACCCAGATCAGCTCTATAGTATTGTGCAAATAACGTGCAGGAGGCTGTATTACTCCTACAACTGATGTTAAATGTACCAGCCCGTTACAGGGGAAATCATCCTCCCCAACAAAAAAAAAAGGAATCAGATGTCCCAAAGGTCTGTTATGACCTTAATGGGCCACAAACCTTAATCTGCAACAAAAAAAGCTGCGTTTCCGCAACGTGGGGCCATAGCCTTATAAAGTTTTTTTAGTAGCCCTTTGTGTTATTAAATAAAAAAAAATAATAAATTTAAAGTGAAAAGCAGAGACGTTTTCCCTCCACTTTGATTATATTTTCCCGGATATAAAAAAAATTAAAACACATGCAAAAATAAAAACAACATAAAAATTCCGAAAAAAAGACACAGAAATTAGCTGAATAACGCAAATGAAAAATTATTACATATGTTGTGTTTATTTACAGCCCTCAAAACTGCACATACAAAAAAAAACGAAAATGAGTCTGGTCTGGAAGGGGGGTAAAGCATCTGGTATGGAAGTGGTTAAAGAAAGGAGACACATTACATAACATGATAAAACATATAGACCTACAGTGGGGAAAAAAAGTATTTAGTCAGTCACCAATTGTTCAAGTCCTCCCACTTAAAAAGATGAGAGAGGCCTGTAATTGACATCATAGGTAGACCTCAACTATGAGAGACTAAATGAGAAAACATATCTAGAAAATCACATTGTCTGATTTTTAAAGAATTTATTTGCAAATTATGGTGGAAAATAAGTATTTGGTCACCTACAAACAGGCAAGATTTCTGGCTCTCACAGACCTGTAACTTCTTCTTTAAGAGGCTCCTCTGTCCTCCACTCCTCCTGAAATTGTTATCAGTGTAAAAGACACCTGTCCACAAGCTCAAACAGTCACACTCCAAACTCCACTATGATGAAGACCAAAGAGCTGTGGAAGGACACCAGAAACAAAATTGTAGACCTGCACCAGGCTGGGAAGACTGAATCTGCAATAGGCAAAGCAGCTTGGTGTGAAGAAATCAACTGTGGGAGCAATAATCAGAAAATTGAAGACATACAAGACCACTGATAATCTCCCTCAATCAGGGGCTCCACGCAAGATCTCACCCCGTGGGGTCAACATGATCACAAAAACGGTGAGCAAAAATCCCAGAACCACACGGGAGGACCTAGTAAATGACCTGCAGAAAGCTGGGACCAACGTAACAAAAGCTACCGTCAGTAACACACTACGCCGCCAGAAACTCAGATCCTGCAGTGCCAGACGTGTCCCCCTGCTTAAGCCAGTACATATCCGGGCCCGTCTGAAGTTTGCTAGAGAGCATTTGGATGTTCCAGAAGAGTATTGGGAGAATGTCATGTGGTCAGATGAAACCAAAGTAGAACTGTTTGGTAGAATGATCCCAGGCACACCGCTAGGGCAACGAAGGAGTGGCTTCGTAAGAAGCATTTCAAGGTCCTGGAGTGGCCTAGCCAGTCTCCAGATCTCAACCCTATAGAAAACCTTTGGAGGGAGTTGAAAGTCCGCGGTGCCCAGTGACAGCCCCAAAACATCACTGCTCTAGAGGAGATCTGCATGGAGGAATGGGCCAACATACCAGCAAAAGTGTGTGCTAACCTTGTGAAGACTTATCAGACAATGAGATTTTCTAGATTTTTTCTCTCATTTTGTCTCTCATAGTTGAGGTCTACCTATGATGTCAATTACAGGCCTCTCTCATCTTTTTAAGTAGGAGAACTTGCACAATTGGTGGCTGACTAAATACTTTTTTTTCCCCACTGTAGTTGCTGCATTAACAAAGAAACCCAAAATTGCAGTGAAAAATGGTCTTCCAGGTGGTGGTCTTTACAAAGATGGTTAGTGTTAGAAAGTGGTGAACAGCTTCATCACGAACCAGCTTCGAACCGAATATTCCCAGTTGTTCGATTTTCAGCAAAACCAAACAAATGGTGATTTGTCTCTGCCACATGTGCAGGAAATACAGAAGATACACGTTTGTGCAACGTAGACTATGATATACTAGCACCACCTAACATCAGCTGACAGCCTCTCAGTCAATAGACAATGGTAGGTGGATGTCTAACAATGCCTATGTTATATACACTATAAGGTGCTGTAAGTGTCATTACAAAGTAATTCTTGCAGTAATGAAAATAATGAAGGATTTGTGGTTCATCTCACTGCATCATACAAGAGCACAATTCTGAAAAGCTTACAAGAAATAGCCAGAATAGGAGAATTTTGTCAGATTCAAGCAATTATACAGGCAGATTAGTGATAGAAATCAATAGATAGGAGTGAGAGAATAGTTGTTCTGCTGTTTGAGCTTGAGACTGATGCATTCCTGCTGTAATACAGAATTACAGACCCACAGGACAGTTAAGCCTATGGCCCCCAATGCGAAAAAACTGCTTTTTATTCTGCAGATTAAGGATAAGGCCCCACGTAGCGGGCCACAGCAAAAAAGCGCTGCAACACAGCGTGGTTTTTCTTGCCGGGCTTTTCACATAAAGTCTGCAGAGGTTTCTTCTGTGGACTTTCTGCTTCAAATATACCTATAGGGTAACTGACGTGTTTCTGTAGGTATAATTGACATGCTGCAATTTCCAAAACCACAATGGTTTTGGAAATCGCAGGGTACCTGCTGCACGTTTTTTCCCATAATGTGTGGATGGAATTCGCTAGATTTGCAGACTGGAAAATGCAGTTTTTTTTTCCCGCTGCGTTTACACCACGTGGGGCCCCAGCCTTAGTTGCATTTTTTAAAGCCAAAGCCAGGTGTGGATTGAGCAGAAGGGAGAAGTATAAGTGCATCTTAGATATTTCTTATTCCTTCTGTAGTGACTACTAGGTTTGGCTGAAAAAAATGCAGCAAAACCTGCAACAACATAAGCAGCATTTCTGCAATGTGGGGCCTAAGCTTAACCCTTTCATTGCCAATAACCTAATTTTGTCTAAGTCTGTTGTTCAATTGAGCAGTTTCATCCATAAGCATAGTCTTTAAACATACTTTTTACTGAAAAAACAATCCTGTTACTAGGGATTTTTGAGCAAGAATTTACATAGCAACACATAGCAACTGCTATACTAAACTAAATGATAATGACATTTCCGATGATGATTCTTTAGTGGATAGGACCTGGCAACCATATCAGGGTAACAAAGTGACATCAAATGAAGAGGGTGGAGGCTATTGCACAGGCCCAAATTCCAAAAAGTCTGTCTAAGGTGCACCTAGGGCAAACTCGCTAGGTGGGGGTGGTGGAACTGGTGATGATAGTGGTAGACATGTTTCCGCTGCTGCTGATGCTGCCAGCAGCAACTACAAGCTGTTATCTCTCGTGTCAGAAAATTTTTTGTACATTGACAAGTAATAAATCCTGTTCAAAAAGCAAGATCTGCAAGCAGAAACTTAGCCATACCGGGAACAAATGTAGGAATGATATCTCTACCTAATTACATGAAAAGGCATCACTATCTTATTTTGCCTAATAGACTTGGAAGTGGAAGTGAGCAAGACTGTTCTACGTCTTCTCCCGTGATCTCCCTTGGAGGCAGGCCACATCTACACCTAGCACGTGGTCATCATTATCATCATCACCAACTGATTCTCGTTCTCCCCTTCTTTTACACCAATGTCATTCATCCATAAGTGATGTCCAGGAAACAGCTATATGTTCACCAGTCATCTGGCGATTATGCAACTTAACTCGCAACTGGCCAAGTTGCTGGCCAACTCACAAGCTGCTGGTGGTGCAGTCACTGCCGTACCACTTAGTGGATTTGACTGCATTTTGCCAGTTCATTGCATGTGCTCAACCTCGCTGAAGGATACCAAGCCAACATTATTTCTCTTGGAAAGCTGTCCCTGCCTTATATTGCTATGTGTCAGAGAATGTGGGACTTTTCTTGGATATGTCAGTCTTGGAAAGGTGCATACTACTGTCGACACGTGGAGCAGCAATTATGGACAAGGGCAATACACTGCTTTCACTGTCTACTGAGTCAATGTTTTGAATGTAGTGTCTACAGTTCAAAAGTGCAACAAGACCAGGTACTAGTCCCACCCCTTTATGCGGGCCCAGTATCAACACTATGCAGGGCCCATTCACCTCCTCTGGACCATTTTCCAGCACCATCTTCACCAGGACAAGCTATTGCTTTCACTCCTCCTTCTCCCCCCTTCTTTCATGGGTGTAAGATGAAGCGCTGTCGTGCAGCTTTACAATAAATAAGTCTGGATCGGAGAAGCAGCTCAGCAGAGGAACTGCTTCGCTGTATCTTACAGCAAGTATCCTCGCCAACTCCAACAGAGCAACGTTTCCACGGACAATGGTACCAATGTTGTTGCTGCGCTGCAGTTAGGATGAATAACACATTGTCCCTGTATGGCGCATGTCCTTAATCTGGTGCTTTGCTGCTTTATTAACTTGTACAGTGGCTTAAAATAGGTGTTTGTCATGGCAAGAAGTCTGCACATTTCAGCTGTTCTTATGGTGCAAAAAACATCCTTCTCAATTTGCAGCGACAAAACAGTCTGCCTTTGCACCACTTTATCTGCAATGTTCCAATTCAGTGGAACTCCACCTTAAACATGCTGGAGCGTCTGAATGAGCAGCAGAAGGCAGTGAATTATATTATTGCATGCAGCAGACTACAGGGACAATATTTGATTTCAAGATAAATCATTGGTGGCTAATGAGGGAAGTGTGCCAACTTTTCAAGCTCTTTGAAGAAACCACCAAATTTGTTAGCAGGGCCGACTGCAGCATCAGCAATGTCATTCATCTATTGTATACCTTACAGGAAAAACTTACACTTATGCAGCAAGCGAAGGAAGAAGAGAAACAGTTTCCATCTCTGTCAACATGATGTCCCTAGGTTGATGGAGGAGGATGAAGATCTGGGTCAGCGTCATTATGGTGGACGAATGGGAACTCCTAGACTGGAAGAGGAGGAGGAGGAAGAAGACTCTCTTTTGGATGCAGAGGGGGCCCTTGATATGTCAAGTGAGGAGGCTGCCCCTTATTTCTTCCAAGATGATGATGATAAAAACAACTACGCTGGCCAAGAACACCAACCATGACAGGCCCCTGGGTCCAAGCATATGCTGACAGTCATGGCAGGCTGTATGCTTACACAGCAATAAGCATATTATTAGAATCAAGCAGAGTGATCAATGCTGCATGGCAGTGTTCTTAGACCCTCACTATATACACAAAATGGGAGAATTATTCCCTGCTTCCAAAAGGGAAGAAAAAATTGCAGTACTATCAGGATAGGCTCTATACGCAACCTACTGCAGCATTTAGGGAGACCACTGCAACTGCCAATCGCACATGTACCGAGGTGACCTCTACCCGTTCCCAGTCTACTTCACTCAGTCAGCGCTCCACCTCTTCTGCCAGTGCCACAGCTCCAAGTTTCAGGAGGAGTAAAAGCAGCAGCAGCCAAGCCCAATACAGATTCTGGAACATGATGAACCAGAAATCTTTTTACCTTGCAGCATTAACTGAAGCCACAACAGGCAACTGGCACCTACTGGCTGCACCAGCAGGTACAGTCATAACTAGAGTTAATCTATACTCTAAAAAATAACTCTGACCCCACGGAATTCTGCGCTGATAGGTTAGAGCAGTGGATGGAGCTGGCCAAGTTTGCCATGGGAGTTTTATCTTGTCTGGCCTCAAGCGTAATGGACAAAACTGTCCACAGCTATTATGAAAAAAATTACTTTTGTCAAAATGAATCAAGCCTGGATCACTGAGGCTGATGCCTCTGAATGGTGGTGTCTCTGTCTCCCTTTATCATCATGTTCCATTTACTGTACAGTTGCTGATTCTGCCTGCTACTCCTAACCAGATACCAACACTGCTGCCACTCAGCCAGGCAAGTCCTGCAGCCCATTCCTTCATATTATTCCAAGCTGCACTGCAACACATGTTGCCACAGAATCTGCCACTGCCACCACTCAGCCAGACAAGTCCTGTATCCCGATCCATCATATTATGCACTGCCACACTACCACAGATGTTGCCACAGCTACCACCACTCACCCAGACATGTCCTGGACACAAATTCCCTTATGGATGACTGATGTTGGCATGGAAGAGGAGTAGGAGGTGTAGGAATAACTGAGCAATGAATTATGCAGAATTATCCAGATGTAAGTTTGGCCTGCCTACAAGAAATATCACAGGGCGGAGTAGAACAGTCTTGATCAGTTTTTTCTGGCTCATCATAATCATGGGATTCCTGCTCTTATAATTTCCACCTACAGATTTACCCCTAACTCTCCTACCAGTAGTAGTACCACACCGGCTGTCACTACTACTTCTACCACCACAAGTCATGTCTTCCTGCTCTGCTTGCACACAATGCTCTCATCTAGATTATCAAAAAGAGGAGGAAGACTGCTCTTACTAGGAGAAATACAGTGGGTACGGAAAGTATTCAGACCCCTTTAAATTTTTCACTCTTTGTTTCATTGCAGCCATTTGCTAAAAGCAAAAAAGTTCATTTTATTTCTCATTAATGCCAGAGTCCTGACTTCAACCCAATTAAGCATCTCTGGAGAGACCTGAAAATGGCTGTCCACCAACGTTCACCATCCAACCTGATGGAACTGGAGAGGATCTGCAAGGAAGAATGGCAGAGGATCCCCAAATCCAGATGTGAAAAACTTGTTGCATCATTCCCAAGAAGACTCATGGCTGTACTAGCTCAAAAGGGTGCTTCTACTCAATACTGAGCAAAGGGTCTGAATACTTATGACCAAGTGATATTTCAGTTTTTCTTTTTTAATAAATTTGCAAAAATATCTACATTTCTGTTTTTTTTTCTGTCAAGATGGGGTGCTGAGTGTACATTAATGAGAAATAAAATGAACTGTTTTGCTTTTAGCAAATGGCTGCAATGAAGCAAAGAGTGAAAAATTTAAAGGGGTCTGAAAACTTTCCGTACCCACTGTATATTTCTCAGCAGATGCCACATCACTACCAGGGATCTGTGTCAGTGAACAATATAAAGGAGACACAGTTGACAGTCCAGAAAGGGCCTGGAGTAAATTAAATATTATGGAGGAGGAGGAGGAAAACACATAATTCTGGCTCAAGATCACATTACTCTTGGATGCAATATCCTCCTGTGATTGAGGTAAGCGAGCTAAGTAATCAAAAACCTCATCTTCATTCTCAGAAAGTGCAACAATCTTGCGGCTACTGGCGGTGCCACCAAAACCAGGAGTAATGTTGCTGTTGTCATGTTTGTGACCTGTGATCATTCTTATTGCTAGTACTTGCATGGGTGTTTCCTTATCCCACTCCTTTTTCCTGTCCTCTTCCCTGTTTTTTTCCACTCGTTTTTTTTTTCTACTGCACACTGCTTAATTATAATAGTGTTTGGTAATAATTCTGACATTGTGTGTGTTTTTTTTTGTTTTGTTGAATTTTTTTTTTTACAAGCAAGTACAGGAAAAGTCAGTTTTAAATAACAGTACTTTTTTCCAATTAGCAGAGGCTGCTAGACTGTACGTATATTGGGAGAACAACTAAAAAAATGCTTAAGTAAAGAGACACGTGTCTCTTATGTATTTCTTGCTCAATACATGTCATGACACATTCATTTGCCCATCTCTAATCATTAGAATTAAGGCAATTCCATATTCATGTGGTTTTGTTATGTTTTAAGACTTTTACTAAAAATAAATTGCCTAGGGCAGCATATTCCCTTAACACTTCTTTTTTATTTTCATTTTTAGGAAACTATTTTCTGGTACATACAATTGTAATCACTTTTTTGGATGACTTTCAGCATACTGGTTAAATATTATATTTTAATAGTTCAGACTTTTTTTGCAAGTGGATATATCAACCTCTGATTTTTTTGTTTATTAGAAAAATCACAAAGACTTGAACATATGATTAATTTCTGTATTGCAGAATATTACATTTCTGCAGGTGTCTATAAGGTTCTGTTCTGGACCAGATCAACATAGGACAGCTTCTAGGACATTTTTAGTGTTCCTGACAGACATGCCAATCTTTTGGCATCTTATCACATGGTGTCCAAAGGTGCATGAGAAGGACCTTTTCCCCTCTAACCACTTATATGCCATGATGTGAGGTAATAGTACAGTGCTGAACAGGAAGGGGTTAAGTCATCATTTACAGATGTATCCACCCTTACCAAATTTGGTTAAGGACTCTAATTTCTCATGAAAATTTAGTACAATATTGCAACATGCTAGCAAAACCCTTAAATGGCTGCAAGCCACATCCACTAGGAGGCCACACATAAACATATATACAGATGTAGCCATCTCCAACTTGAATCTAATACAGTGGGGAAAAAAGTATTTAGTCAGCCACCAATTGTGCAAGTTCTCCCACTTAAAAAGATAAGAGAGGCCTGTAATTGACATCATAGGTAGACCTCAACTATGAGAGACAAAATGAGAAAACAAATCCAGAAAATCACATTGTCTGATTTTTAAAGAATTTATTTGCAAATTATGGTGGAAAATAAGTATTTGGTCAATAACAAAAGTTCATCTCAATACTTTGTTATATATCCTTTGTTGGCAATGACAGAGGTCAAACATTTTCTGTAAGTCTTCACAAAGTTGGCACACACTGTTGCTGGTATGTTGGCCCATTCCTCCATGCAGATCTCCTCTAGAGCAGTGATGTTTGGGGCTGTCGCTGGACAACACGGATTTTCAACTCCCTCCAAAGGTTTTCTATAGGGTTGAGATCTGGAGACTGGCTAGGCCACTCCAGGACCTTGAAATGCTTCTTACGAAGCCACTCCTTCATTGCCCTGGCAGTGTGCTTGGGATCATTGTCATGCTGAAAGATCCAGCCACGTTTCATCTTCAATGCCCTTGCTGATGGAAGGAGGTTTGCACTCAAAATCTCATGATACATGGCCCCATTCATTCTTTTATGTACACGGATCAGTCGTCCTGGTCCCTTTGCAGAGAAACAGCCCCAAAGCATGATGTTGACACCCCCATGCTTCACAGTAGGTATGGTGTTCTTTGGATGCAACTCAGCATTCACTTTCCTCCAAACACGACGAGTTGTGTTTCTACCAAACAGTTCTACTTTGGTTTCATCTGACCATATGACATTCTCCCAATACTCTTCTGGAACATCCAAATGCTCTCTAGCAAACTTCAGACGGGCCTGGATATGTACTGGCTTAAGCAGGGGGACACGTCTGGCACTGCAGTATCTGAGTCCCTGGCGGCGTAGCGTGTTACTGACAGTAGCCTTTTTTACGTTAGTCCCAGCTTTCTGCAGATCATTCACTAGGTACCCCCGTGTGGTTCTGGGATTTTTGCTCACCATTCTTGTGATCATTTTGACCCCACGGGATGAGATCTTGCATGGAGCTCCTGATCGAGGGAGATTATCAGTGGTCTTGTATGTCTTCCATTTTCTAATTATTGCTCCCACAGTTGATTTCTTCACATCAAGCTGCTTGCCTATTTCAGATTCAGTCTTCCCAGCCTGGTGCAGGTCTACAATTTTGTTTCTGGTGTCCTTCCACAGCTCTTTGGTCTTCACCATAGTTGAGTTTGGAGTGTGACTGTTTGAGGTTGTGGACAGGTGTCTTTTATACTGATAACAATGTCAAACAGGTGCCATTACTACAGGTAATGAGTGGAGGACAGAGGAGCCTCTCAAAGAAGAAGTTATAGGTCTGTGAGAGCTAGAAATCTTGCTTGTTTGTAGGTGACCAAATACTTATTTTCCACCATAATTTACAAATAAATTCTTAAAAAATCAGACAATGTGATTTTCTAGATATGTTTTCTCATTTAGTCTCTCATAGTTGAGGTCTACCTATGATGTAAATTACAGGCCTCTCATCTTTTTAAGTGGGAGAACTTGCACAATTGGTGGCTGACTAAATACTTTTTTTCCCCAATGTAATTCACTGCAACGTGAAAACTCAGGACAAAAGTTATTGAAAGCAGCTGAAGTGATTTGCAGCTGTTTACTTGCATTAAAAGCCATGTAAATCTTGGCTACTTCTGTAGGACAGGCATCTCCTGGATTGTTTTTTTTTTCCATAGTGCATCTTAGTGCAATCTTTACGTTAATTTGGATGTACAGTTTCCATTGTAGGTGCTTTCAGAGCTGGATAGCATGGGCACTTTGATTAGTCTGCAGCTACGCAGACCCATACATAGCAAGCTGCAATGCTTATGCATTCTGACACCTTATTATATTCAGCATTACCTGTTTTAACAACTTGTGCAACAGAAGCTTTTCTAGAATAGCCTCTGCTCCTCACATGCTTTGGAAACCTTAAGTACCCATGACCATGGTGAAATTTCTCCATTTGTCCTTGGACTTCCTTTAGTAGGTACAAAACACTTCAATCCTGGGACACCTTGCCATTTTGGAGATGCTCAAACAGAGACTTGTAGCCATTTTAATTTGGCTACAGGTCACTTAGATCGTTATATTTGCACCCGTTTCCTGTTTAGTAGACATTAACTCCAAGGACTGATTGTTCACTTGCTGCCTAATCTATCCCACCCATCTATCTATCTATCTATCTATCTATCTATCTATCTATCTATAGATCTATCTATCTATCTATCTATCTATCACTTGCCCTTAGGGTATTTTATCAATATTAGATTTGTTGGTTCTGATAACCAGCAGTCCTGTTGATCAGTTGATATCAGTACTTGCAGTGCTGTTAAAACACAGTGCACAGAGCTGAAAGCAGCAAGCACCATTCACTATGTAGTGGCAATAAGAGACTATTGTGGCTTAGGCCCCACTCAAATGAATAGAAGCTGAGCTGCAGTAATGTGTACCTTCCACTATTGTTATGAAATTGCCACTTAAGCAATTACCAGGTGATGGAATTTCTGCTTAAGAAATTTCCTAATACTGTATGCAGCAGGTAACTGGCAGGTCAAAAACAGTAAGTATAGCAAGCTACCTATAATCCCCTACTGCCTTGGTTTGTAGAGTCTAAAATTTCCCTAATGCACACACCATAGCCTGCCGCAAGGCAGGTTCAACTTGGCTACTTTGAGACCCAGTTTGCAACCCCAGGGCAAGGTGCTAGAAAGCAAAATAAGAATCAAACCAGAAGCCCTAGTGCAACAAGTGAGTAATACACAAGCTAGGGTCAAAAACCAGGAGAATATGGGAATATCCAAAACAACAACATGGACAAAGCCAAATCAGCAAGAGATTGGATAACTGGGAGAGTAAGACAAAATCAGTAACCAAAGAATTGGAAGAAAAAAGGATAACTTTGGAGAGCACAGAGCCCAAATGCAAATGCAATCACAGTCAATTGATAAATCACAAAGCTAGATTTAAATACCCAGCCTCAGCTTAGGAATGGACAATGAGGCAGTGTTCTGATTGGTTCTGTGTCTCAAAGCTCAAACTAACTGAGCAGACCCTGGTAGGAATGGCAACCTTAAGGCTATGGCTGAGAGCAGTGCTGCACTGAAAGGAATGTTGGATGCAAATTGGAAAGGAAGAAGCACAGATATTAAGATTCGTAACAACTGCTTAGTGGACAGAGCTGTATTTTTCTAGCTCCATCCACTGTGCTTTGACAGCGCTGTGGCTACTGTGGCTAATTGGTATTGCTGGGTGTCAGGCTCCCACAAATCTAATATTGATGATCTATCCTAAAGATAGGTCATCAAAATATTTATTTATATTATTCTGCTGGCATGATCATTTATTTTGTAGAGGTCTGCTGGCACTGTTTGGGGGACATGCTGCTGGTACCTTGTGCTAGGCCTTTTGCTTTAAAGTAATTTTACATAAAAAAAAAAAAAAAAAATTAATGAGCCAAAATGATTAATTAATGTAGGCAAGTATGGCATACAGCCCACATGTAACCTGGGACATAGGGTTTATAGTATGTCATCATGGGGTGCCAACCTAAAAATGGAAAATTCTTCTGGTGAGATGTTTTGGTTATTTTACTTTATTTTCATAATATAGAGTTCCGTAGCTTGAGATAAATCTCTACAAAATATTTATGAAAGACTATGTTTTATGTATGTATGGTTTTAGAATTTATACATTTAAACATAAGATACTTATTTTTTTAATTTTCACCTACAAACAAACCACATGTATAGTACAAAATGATTAAAATTCAATTCTTTCATCAAATGTTATATTTTAAAGCACAATAAAATACACCCTTCCTCATCTAAAGTCTCCTGATCACATCAAAGGAATGGGCTATACTGTCCAGTGGTCGTTGTCATGGAAACAATGGATTAAGGGGGCCAGTGTGGTTGAAAGTAAAAGATCTAAAAGTATCCTGTCAATATAGGTGTAGAAAGAAAGATGTATTGCTTTTATGCTTTATAAAAAGGCTGTGACACAGATATCTGCTGCTCACAAAACTTTGTGCTGCTTGTAAGATGAAAAAGGAAATAGTGTTTGAAAAGAGGATATAGTTAAGGTGAAAAGATGGACGCTCATGTTGCCCAAAGATGGCATTTATTTATGATCACTGGGAGAAGCAACCAATTCAATCATGCATTGTTCTACAAACCTTTTTGACAAATTGTTTGTTTAAAAAATGACAGCTTTTTCGTTTTCTTTTCTTCCTATTATTCTACACTCGGTTTTCATAAAAAATGGGGGTGCAATAAATAGAGAGAGGAAGACAGTATGTAAAGTCAGGAAAAAATGTGCACCAGTGGGCATGTTTAAAAATAGAACTGTATTTCAATTTTGTGCTGCCTAAGGGGTATGCAGTGGAAAAAATGCACACCTTAACGTATTGATGGAGCTTGAATTACAGTGTGGTAGCAATGACCTTTATTATTGCACAGTAATGTGTTGTGCAGCATTTGTTTCAGGCAGCTTGCTTACCAGGAAAAATATATTATTATAGAAATCACAACAGCAAAGGTGATAAAGTTAAATGGCTGTCCGAAATCAATGTTTCCAGGAATTCCTTATCCTAGTTCATGTGAATACAAGTAATTCTGTAATAAATCATGTTTCCCAAGTCATCTGATTTGCTTTTTATGCAAACAGGTAGAATATGAAAGCAATGTTTATATGAGATTATGAGAAATATACAATGTGTAAAAGTAAGGACACTGCAAGTTAAGGGTTTAGTTTATTTTATTTTTGAATGTTTGTGACAGTTAACATACAAACCCTGGCAGGTGTTTCTTAGAACTGACTTAGAACTAAGTGTAAAATATTTTCCCTTTCCTTTTCTCAGGCTAGGTTCTCACCTCCGCCTGATCTCAGTTCGGGGATTCCGTCCCCGATTCCACTTGAAAAATGCCGGACTTTTCTCTCTACATTTTTCAGGAGGAAACCGGATGGAAACCCGGCTGACCCCATTATAGTCAATTTATAGCCTATCCGCTTTTTAAGCGCATTGGGTTACCGTTTTTCGCTCCCCAAGCGGACCTGAAGAATGGAAACCCAAACGCATGTGTGAACCTAGCGTTAGTAGTGCATTTTTGAGGTTTTCTTTTTTTTTTATATGCTGGGCCTGTTTATACTGTATATAACCCCACAACAACTCAGTAAGATTGAGATCTGAGCTCTGATCTGGGCATTCAAGAGCTGCATAGCCTTTGATGAATTTACTAGTAGATGCATCGTTGACTTTTACCTGCATATTAAAAAGGTTGTCTGGCCAAATACATTTAAAAAAAGGCTCATATTGGTAGGAAATAGGAATGGGCAAACCACACGACATTTGTTTCGGGAATATTTGTGAGGTTTGGCCCTCCAGTTCATTTTATACTGAACTTGTAGTGTTATTATTATATTCTGGAGTCTCCTTAGACCCATAATATAATAAATGGAGGCCAAGGGGCGGTGAGGAAAAACAACAAACACTTATACTCACCTTGCCTCACCTCTCCTGTGCATCTTTGTGGTGTCTGGCGGTCCCTGGCATCCTTTTCAGGCCTCTGTATGACATCATGCACCATTAGTCTGAGTAGACCCATAGTATAATAGTGCTTCTTGGGGTGAACCCAAAACTTTTGTAAATTTTGGGTCGAATCTGGTTCTAAACAAATTGCTATTCCTAGTAGGAAAAAGTAAGCCATACTCACTCTATCGATGCACTACTGCACTTTTTCCTATTCTCCCTTAGTGCCCCACTAGCCGTTACTTCCTGGTTCCTCTTGATGCATAGGAAATGACCATACAGCTGGTCACTGGCCCTGTAATGATGGACATTCTTAATCATTTTCTGGACCCTACATTAGTAATTTTGCTTATTCTATAAAAAGCAGGCTTTTTTGGGTCAAACATTCATCACTATGATCTGCTGCAGACCAACAGAGTATTCCTGGGCAGTAAAGATCACAGAGTCTTCAAATTACAGAAGTCCCCTTTGTATATTTATATTGAAATAATTACATTTTAATAAGATGAACAAATATATAGACACAATGTGAAGAAAGACAAATACCAGATACTAGAAGTGTATGTAAAAAATATCAATGACATTTTTCTTCAGTAGATCTCCAAAACAGTATTTGAAGTACACTTGAAAGCATTTCCAGAGCTATGAAATTTCAGACATCTAACATATAAAGTGCTCTTTGAATATCATAAGTTGTAACTTTATTATATATTACCAGCATCTAATTATTATGTGTTAAAGCATTCATAAAATTTTCCTTAGTGCAGGTTAATAAAGAAAAAGGGATTGTTAAACTGTGACTGATAAGTATTAACAGGAAAAGGGCATAAATTCATGGAATGCATAGATATAAAATAAGTAGGCTGTCTATGATTATAAAATAAAACAAAAATCTGATTTAATTCTAAAAACAGTACCACTCATTTCCATAACAGTATATGTTATTTCATATCATCCCTATTCACTTGATTGAAGATGAACTGCAATGCTGCATATAAAATATATAAAAGAGTGAAGTCTTAATAATGAAAAATAATTTTAAGAATGACAGAGAAAGAAAATTCTGGGAATTCAAACTGATAAAACTTTCCAGTCATTGACTCAAGGACTGGATCTAACACATGGATCATCCTGCTGTATCACATAGCATAATTAATTTCATGATTTATTACACTTACTAAATACAGCTTTATAACAGGCTTTACAAACACCTTACACTAAGTCATTCATTCACACCATCCCCAATAAATTCTATTGGTCTTTACATTTTATGAAATGTCTATATAAGCTTAATATTTAGGCTGGTCTTGCTTTTATTCTATTCCCTGTTTTCCCTTACTGTGGGCATCCTAAACTTCTCAAATTAGTTGTCTGGACCTCCTTTCCTGGCCCCCCGGTACCTTTCCCAGGCCTCCGTAGGGACTTCCGGAGTTCGCGGGCCGCACCACCGATGGTGCCTCGCGGCCGGCCGCGTTTCTACGTGAGTCCAAAGCCTGGCCGGGAACTAGGCCGCAACTGGCCCGTCCCTTTCCCGGGCTTTTCTGGCATCCAGACTCCACCTGGGGCCTTCCATTGGCCAGGGGGCTGTCCTGGCAAGCCATCCATCCTGCCCAGTAGCTATTGAGCCTGTATTTACCAGGGAAAGGGCTTTGCTCTCCTCAGAATCACTTTTTATTTGCTTCATGTCTTTGTGGCTTGCTGGGACAGCGGGGATTCCTCTTACTCTCCTCACAGCTCCCTGGGAGACATTGCACCTGCGGAACCCTCTCTGCAGCAGTTTGTGAGTGTCAATCTTTTGCGATCTGGTAGGCTAACTCCGTGGGTTACCTCTAATTTCCATGGGCCCCCTCTGCTTTGTCACTCACCCTCCGGCCCCTCTGGTTCCGTCATGTTTTTATACGTGCGCCCGCTGTATCAAAAACAGTTGCCGTGCGGACAGCTTGACCCCATGTGCTCTCTCTGCCTTCCACCTCAGCCAGTCAGGAACCTCCTGGCTCCTCTCCGGTTCTTCTATCTCCGGATTAGGCAGCCTCCTTCACCTTGGCCATGGTGTACTTACCAGACTTAACTAGTCAGTGCTGGAAACTTGTAATGACTGCTTTCCCAGATCGCCGCTCAGTCAGCGGCTTCTAGGGATCTCCCTGGACACCCTTATAGTTCCCGTTGCAGCTCCAGGAGCCATCCCCTCAAAAGGACCAGGAAATCTTCCTACAGTTCACGGTCCGCCACTCCTTCCTCTGGGTACTCCCTAGATAGGGACTAAGCTCACGGCTCCACTCCGACAGGCGGATACTTGCCTCCCCCTACTTGGTCTACTTACCTGGGGATGTCTCTGACTCCGACTCAGAGCTTCAGCTAGGCTCATCTATATCTGCTTCTACGCAGGAGTCATCCATGTGGTAGAGAGACCCTACAGATCTCTGAGGACCCGGACCCATCCTATCAAGTGGACATCTCCTTCTGCCACTGGGTGTTTGATCACATCTTTAGGGCACAGTGACTTCTCCCTGGACCATCCTCTGTCTTCTTCTAGGAAGTTGGACATCACTTCCCTTGACCTGTGTGTCTCCAAGTGGAAGGTGAGCTCGGGCAGTTCTGCCAGGCTATGCTGTGACACATGTGTCTAGCTCTCACTGGCTGGCAATGATGAACATCCAAGGTAAAGGAAGCAGGTTGCTCCAGTGGTGCAATTGTTTAGCGCGCAGTACTTATATATCAGTAACTAGTGAGTGCAAGCCAGCCTGTCTTGACATCTTGTCAGCGAGCTGCCCCATGTGTCCCTTCCTATCATAAAGAGCCTCCCACGGTGGATTCCATGATAGCGAGGCTCTCCAAGGCTTCTATTCTGCTTTCAGCAGACTTTGCCTACCTCCGTGATCCCTCAGAGTGAGATCGGATCACTTCTGTTGTATTGTTTGCAATGCAGAACTGATACATTGCATTGTCCTAAATGCTGGATATTGTATTGCTGCAAGAAGGTGGCTTCCCTCACCAGGGTGGCCTTCATAGTGGCTGGTTACTCCCTGCGGCTCTCCTTCGCTGCCTCTTGGGTCATCAAGGCCTGCTTTTCCTGGGCCAAACAGCTTCAGTCAAACCTCCCTGATGCAGCTTCCTTCCAGGACCTCCAGCTGCTTGTCTCTGAGATCCTGAACGCTTCCAAATAACTGGTGATGCCTCCCAAATCTGCCAAGGCGGCAGCCAACGCAGTGGTTATCCGCCATACCATTTGGATTCATTGTGGAATACTGAGTCCGCCTCCAAGAAGGCGAATGCAGCGCTTCTCCCTTTCCAGGTCATCCTGGGCCGAATTTTTGTTAAAGGTGTCGAGAAGAAGCTTATCCCTGAGGCCACGGGGGAATAGATTCTTCCTCCCTCAGAGGCGTCCTATGTGTCAGCCATTCTCCTGTTCCAGAAAGCTTCTTTCAAGTCCAGGCCTCCCTGGTGGTTCTACACCAAGTCGTCCAGGCCTTTCTCTTCCTAGCCCTCCTTAGCATGAAGTTTTTTTCCCCTCTCTGGGCATCTCAAGTGGCGGGTCGTCTGGGTCCTGGGCCTGAGAGGCGGTGTCATCTGGCTACTCCAGCTTTCGCTGGAGTCTCTTTGCCTTCCCTACGTCGGACAATCCAGGCTGTCTCCAATCTCCAGCGGCAGGGAGTCATCATCCCTGTACCCGCTTCAGAGCGTATCCTGGGTTACTATTCCTACCTGTTCTCCATTCCCAAGAAGGACGGCTTTCTTCGTCTCATCATGGACCTGAAAGGGCTCAACAGGTTCGTCCATGTCTGCAAGTTCCGTTGTAGTCTATGCAGTCTGTGGTGGCATCCCTGGAGATGGGCGAATTCTTTGTCCATCTACATCATCGCACTGTGCCGTTAGATCTTCGTTTTGCGGTGGATCCTTGACCTTTCCAGTTGTCGCTCTCCCCGTCAGGCTGGACTCTGCCCTCTGGGTTTTTTTCCTCAGTGATGGCATCTCTCATGGCCATCCTCCATGCCAGAGGTGTTGCCGTGTTTCCAGACTTGGTCGACCTCCTGGTGAAGCCCCTCCAGGTCAGACAATCTGACCAGCTTATGGCTTACCTTGGTCCTTCTTCGCTGCTGGCTCATCAATGAGGATGTCTCGTGCCCTCTAAGCACATGGAATCCAGGACATGATCCTCTACTCGCTCCAGGGTATGATTCTCCTCCCGGAGGCCAAGATCCTGAGGTCTGATGTGTCCCACCTTCGGAGGTACTCTCCTTGCTCCCTTCGTTTAGGCATATGGGTCTGTCACATGATCGCCTCGACCTTCTAGGCTGTACCTTTCATTCACTTACTCTGTCGTCCTCTCCACTTGACAATTCCGGCCTGCTGGGACAAATCTCTGGACAGCCTCATCTGCCTGGTTCTCTTTCCTCCTTGGTTCGCCGAGAGATTCTTTAGTGTATCTCATCCCCAGGAATTTCTCAAGGGAAGTCCTTCTTCCCCTCTGTTGGTAGGTGATTCCCACTGACACCAGTCTCCCCGGCTGGGGAGTGGTCCTCGATGCTTTGACCGTTCAGGGCCTGTGGTCCTCCCTCCGGTCAACCTGCTGGAACCCAGGGCTATCTTATTTGCCCTTTCTTCTTGAACCTTTCTTCTCCAAGAACATCTGGTCACAGTCCAGACTGACCTCTCCTCCATGGTCGCCTACTTGAACCCTCAGCGGGGCACCAGGAGCCGTGCAGCCTTAATAGAAGCTTCACAATTTCATCCTTGGGTGGAGCATCTCGTTCCAGCTCTTTCAGTGGTCAACCTTTTTTCTGGCGTGGACCACTGGGTGGCAGACTACTTGAGTCAAGAAAATATTGCTCCGGGCGAAGGTCGCTTTATCAGCAGATCTTCCTTCAACTGTGCTCCCGCTGTGGCGTGACAAACGTCGACCTTTTTCGCCTCCGTCGGAACCACAAGGTCCCTGGCTAAATTGCCAGGTCTCTGGATCCTCGAACCATCAGCGCTGGCTCTCTTGTGAGTTCGGTTTTTCGCTTCCACTTCTCCCTCGGGTCCTCCAGAATCTCAAGACCAAGGCGGTTCAAGCTATCCTGGTGGCACCAGATTGGCCCTGCCAGGCCTGGTATGTGGATCTCTTGTTCCAGTTGGCGGATGCTCCTTGGCCTCTTCCTCTGCTGGTCAAGCTTCTGTCTCAAGGACCGCTGTTCCACCCCACCTTGACTCAGCTGCTTTTACGGCGTGGCTGTTGAATCCAAGGTATGAGGCGTTGTGGTTTTTTTCGGAGTTTGTTATCCTAACATACTCAAGGCCCGGAAATTCCAGATAGCTTAGATCTGCCATCAAACGTGGAAGGCTTAGGTCCACCAGTGGAAAAGTAATGATTCTCATCGGATCTTCCCCAGTCTGGTCTGGATCAAGGTGTTAGTTTTTTTCCCTTTTAAAGACTTTCCTACTGGAGTGCCACTCTCTGCTCCTTTGGAACCCTTGGATCCGTGAGATCTTAACCTCGTCTTTAAGGTGCTTCAGGTTCCCCCCTTCGAGCCTTTGATATCCCTTTTTTTGCCTTCTGTCCTAGTAGATCGAGTTTCTGGTTGCCATTACCTCCATCCGCAGGGGTCCCGAATTGGCTGCCCTTTTTTCGGCAGCCTCCCTTTCTGGTCCTCCACAAGGTTAAGGTTTTCCTACGTCTGCCACAGTCTTTTTTTTTCTTAGGACTTGGTCTTGCCCTCTTTCTGCTCGGTCCCCAGGCATCCATGTGAGTGCTTGCTCTTCCCTGCCCGGTTGTTGCCCAGGCGATTTGCGTGTATACCATCCCTCATGGATCCTTCTGTTGTTTGGACGCTTTGCTCATTCTCCCTGAGTGCCCTTGCAAGGCCCTGCCTGCTTCCAGAGCTCCCATCTTCTGATGACTTTGGTCTGAGATTAGGGAGACCTATCGGTTTAAGGGTAGGGCTCTGCCTTTCTGTGTGATGGCTCTCTCTTCTATAGCTGTTGGAGATCCCTGGGCCTCCGGCATCAGGCTTCTGCTTCCCAGGTCTGTAAGTATCCCACTGGAACTCCATCCTCTTTCTCTAAGTTTCATCAGATCCATTCTGTGGCCTCTGCCGATGCCAGTTTGGGTTGTAAGTTTCTGGAAGTGGCTGAGCGTTAAGGGTTTGCATGGCCGTATTATTCCCACCCTCTGGGACTGCTTTAGGACATCCCATGGTGCTGTGTTCCCCAGTGAAATAAGTGAGAAAATGGGATTTTTGTACTCACCGTAAAATCCTTTTCTCATTGTATTCACTAGGGGACACAGATCCCACCCTTGTTTTTCAGTGTTGTTCCTGCCTGAGCTGTGTTGGTTCCTTTTTGGGTTCAAACATTGTTGGTGGTTGTTGGTTCCATGTTCCTTTGTGTGTCTCTCCTACTGCTATGGTACAAACTAATTCATGCACAGTGGCTGTGGCAGGGTATAGCCTGGAGGCGGAGCCAACAGCTTTCATTTCTCTAGTGTCTGTCTCTTAGTGACCAGGTCAATACCCATGGTGCTGTGTCCCCAGTGAATACAATGAGAAAAAGGTTTTACAGTGAGTACAAAAATCCCATTATTTGTGTTTGTAAGCCCACCAGCCATTAGGGGTTCCGGAGCCCTGTGGCAGCCTCTACCGTGAATCCTACAAACCAGTGGCGTAACGATCGCGATCGTAGGGGGTGCGACCAGGCCAGGCAGGGTATGGTGCCCGTGGCCAGCTGGAGATGGCCGGGCCCCGGACCACTATGATAGCGGTTGGGGAAAGCCTGGTTACCCGACCGCTATACATACTGTTATTGGAAAGGGGCCCTGACATATTGCAGGCCCCTTTCCAATAGATGGCAGGGCAGGGCACCCAGGGGAGGTGACTGTAAATAATAAATACATATTCTCACCTCTCCTGGGCACACCGTCCTCTCCGGCGCTCTTCCGTCATGTGACTGAGGACTGTGATTAGGCCCCAGCAGTCACATGGGGCGCGGCCACGTAATGACATCAGTGCGCCCCCACGTGACCGCTGAGGCCCAATCACAGGCCTCAGCAACGACATCGGAAGAGGGCCTGAAGACAGCAGGATGGAGCATGGATGCCAAGGAAAGGTAAGGCAAGGTGAGTATGAATGTTTGTTATTTTTAATCACCTTCCCTGGGTCTCCGATTATTATACTCTGGGATCTGAGGAGACCCTAAAGTATAATAATAGCACCCAAGCGGAGGGGGGCTGTTGGAAGCTTATAATACTGTGTGGGGGCCACTGTAGAGCATATAATACTGAGTGGGGGGCACTGTAGAGTGGAGGCCACTGTGGGGAGCATATAGTACTGTGTGGGGGCCACTGTTGGGAGCATATAATACTGAGTGGAGGCCACTGTGGGGAGCATACACTACTGAGTGAGGGCCACTGTAGAGCATATAATACAGAGTGGGGGCCACTGTGGGAAGCATATAATACTGGGTGGGAGCCACTGTGGAGCATATAATACTGGGTGGGGCCCACTGTGGGGAGCATATAATACAGGGTGGGGGCCACTGTGTGGAGCATATTTTACTGTGTGGGGCCACTGTGAGGAGCATATTATACTGTGTGTGGGGGAAGCAATGTAGAGCATATAATGCTTTATGGGCGCCACTGTGGAGCATATAATTCTGTGTGGGGGCCACTGTTAAGTATATTTTACTGTTTGGGGGCCTGTAACCGGTTCGGGGGGGCCCATGTCAAATGTTCACCTTGAGGCCCAGCCATTCCTAGTTACGCCACTTCCTTTGTGATAAACATGCAAGCTGTAATCCAGCTAGTTGTGTAGTGTAATGTCAGAATGAAAACCACCAGGCATTCATATACCAGAATCAAAACTTTATTGAACTGGATTTTAGAAATACAAAGTGGAGAGGAGCTTAAACAATGTTAAGACAGTTTTCACACATGACTTCAGTCAGCCAAAGTTTCTATGAGGTGAAGGGCATATTTCCTGTTCTCACAGATGATGCCCCTCTTCACACTGATGGACTATGCGCCAAGTTCCTCATTTCACAGTGTCGGTTTCCCAGTATGGTCATAATTGAACCAATGAATAAACGGACTCTGCATGAACTTTTGACTCTCAAAGATGCAAAATGGCCAATCTTACATAGTGTGCCTTTGTCCCAGCATAACCTAAGCATCAGGCCACAGTCAATAGTAAAACACCTTGACACAAATACAGTTCCATCTTATATTTTGTGTTAGGAGCTCCGATGCAGGTACAAGGTGCAGAGTAGTCAGAAAAGAGAGAAGCAGCAAAACTGAACCTAACGATCGCTAGCGGAAAAACTGTAACCAAACTGCCACACGCCCAGTATGAGCCAAAGCCAATCTCAGGACGTCTTCACCAGAGATCCTAGTGGTGGAGATGGACTTGGCAGAATCCAAAACCGGAGTTGACAATACAGAGGAATGTGTCACAAATTGATTAACCGCGAGCAGAAGACAGAGAGCAGAATCGCAAGTGACTCACCAGATGCAGAGTAAATGACAGAGCAGGGTCAGCAGCGGAGATAGCAGCGAAGTACAGGAGCGAGTGAAGGAAGGAGAGGTTGAGGTACGTAGCCAGAGTCAAATGCCAGAGAGGGTAAGTACAGCAGAGTCGTAATCCAGGTACACAGTCCAAAGGTCAGAGCCAGAGAAACACAAACAGCAACAGGAACATGAGGCAACAGGGAAGGGAGCCAAAATCAAGGTGAAACCAATAGTTGGCATGGAAGAGAGAAATGGAGGGGGATTATAAAGACCCGGACCAGCACATAAATTAAAGCACAATTTCTTAAAGGGAATTTGTCTCTGTGGACACGGCAGTCTTAAACGGGCCACAGCAGACTTCACAACCCTAACACTTTGCACCCGTAAAAAAACACAACAATCAACACATTACATTTAAAACAGCAATACAGCACTTCAGTACATTGGTGTGTGGAACAAACATGACATTAAGCATACACTGTTATAAACCACTACACAAGGGTTGCTAACCTGTCTTGGGTAGAGATACTGTATATGGTCATCTACAGTCACCCACCTAAGATTGCCAACCTAAAGAGTTTAATATCAACTTTTTTACATCTTCATTGTTGCATGTTTAGTTTAACAAGCTGATGGATCTTCACTAATATCTTCTATAAGACATACAGTGCCTTGCGAAAGTATTTTGGCCCCCTTGAACTTTTCAACCTTTTGCCACATTTCAGGCTTCAAACATAAGGATATAAAATTTTAAGATTTTGGTGAAGAATCAACAACAAGTGGGACACATTCATGAAGTGGAACGAAATTTATTGAATATTTTAAACTTTGGTAAAAAATAAAAAACTGAAAAATGGGGCATGCCAAATTATTTGGCCCCCTTAAGTTAATACTTTGTAGTGCCACCTTTTGCTGCAATTACAGCTGCAAGTCAATTGGGGTATGTCTCTATCAGTTTTGCACATCGAGAGACTGAAATTCTTGCCCATTCTTCTTTGGAAAACAGCTCGAGCTCAGTGAGGTTGGATGGAGAGTGTTTGTGAACAGCAGTTTTCAGCTCTTTCCACAAATTCTCGATTGGATTCAGGTCTTGACTTTCTAACATTCTAACACCTGCATACGTTTATTTGTGAACCATTCCATTGTAGATTTTACTTTATGTTTGGGATCATTGTCTTGTTGGAAGATAAATCTCCGTCCCAGTCTCAGGTCTTTTGCAGACTCCAACAGGTTTTCTTCCAGAATGGTCCTGTATTTGGCTCCATCCATCTTCCCATCAATTTTAACCATCTTCCCTGTCCCTGCTGAAGAAAAGCAGACCCAAACCATGATGCTGCCACCATCATGTTTGACAGTGGGGATGGTGTGTTCAGGGTGATGAGCTGTGTTGCTTTTACATCAAACATATCGTTTTGCATTGTGGCCAAAAAGTTCGATTTTGGTTTCATCTGACCAGAGCACCTTCTTCCACATGTTTGGTGTCTCTCCCAGGTGGCTTGTGGCAAACTTTAAACAAGATTTTTTATGGATATCTTTAAGAAATGGCTTTCTTCTTGCCACTCTTCCATAAAGGCCAGATTTGTGCAGTGTACGACTGATTGTTGTCCTATGGACAGACTTTCCCACCTCAGCAGTAGATCTCTGCAGTTCATCCAGAGTGATCATGGGCCTCTTGGCTGCATCTCTGATCAGTCTTCTCCTTGTTTGAGATGAAAGTTTAGAGGGACAGCCGGGTCTTGGTAGATTTGCAGTGGTCTGATACTCCTTCAATTTCAATATGATTGCTTGCACAGTGCTCCTTGGGATGTTTAAAGTTTGGGAAATCTTTTTGTATCCAAATCCAGCTTTAAACTTCTCCACAACAGTATCACGGACCTGCCTGGTGTGTTCCTTGGTCTTCATGATGCTCTCTAAGCTTTAAATAGAACCCTGAGACTATCACAGAGCAGGTGCATTTATACAGAGACTTGATTACACACAGGTGTATTATATTTATCATCATCAGTCATTTAGGACAACATTGGATCATTCAGAGATCCTCACTGAACTTCTGCAGTGAGTTTGCTGCACTGAAAGTAAAGGGGCCGAATAATATTGCACGCCCCACTTTTCAGTTTTTTATTTTTTACAAAAGTTTAAAATAACCAATAAATTTCATTCCACTTCACAATTGTGTCCCACTTGTTGTTGATTCTTCACCAAAAAATTAAAATTTTATATCTTTATGTTTGAGGCCTGAAATGTGGCAAAAGGTTGAAAAGTTCAAGGGGTCCGAATACTTTCGCAAGGCACTGTAACTGAATGCAAAAGGAGGCTGACCAAAGTAATTGGGGCATGGGTGGATTGTTTATCCATAAATTATTATTAAACTACCTTATTAATTTATATACTGTATATACAGTATATGAAATAATTAACTGTTTGGCTGGGGTCACTAGTGCCTACCAGTAAAATTCATTCTGGGGGCCTACTATACAGCTGCATGGAAATATTACCTGACTTTTTACAAATTTTTAATATGTCACCAACATCATTTTTATTTCAGTAGTAGCTTCCTGTCTAGCCTTTGCATCTAATTATTTCTGCCCTGGGGTCCTGTCAGTAGCCTCATGCCTGGTTCTTGCCTTGAACTAGGGCACTCACAGCTTTGTGAGTCAGGAATATGTGCCCATACACAGACCTCAGGAAGCTGCAACATGATTAGTAATGGGGGCCCCTGCAGTGTGTTTGAGAAGATGGGGCCCAGTGAGGAGGAATACTCGTTGGCCTGACTCTAGATGTCATCTCAGCCACCCAATGTGTATGAGTATTTTTTAAAATAATGTACCCAGTATGTCATACTGATGCATAGTCTGGTTGAGATGTTGTACAATGAGTATCTGTATAAAGTACAAGGAGTGTACTATGTTATGCAAGGGTGAGTTGGGGGCCCACCTTGCTCAGGAGACCACTGGGGGATGTTGTTTAAAGCCAACGGTTGTAAAGACTGAAACAATGACATTACTTTGGAGGAAATCCTAATGTAAGATGGTACAACTTGACTTACACTTGCAAAGTATTAAAGGGCAATTCTGTGAGCTATAAAAAGTATTTGAGGTTATAATCAGTGTTAACATATGAAATAGGTACAGTTTAAAGTGTAATGCCAGTGAAAATTAAGAATTTCACAGTGCTTTTGGATCTTTCTGTGAAGTTTTCACAGACCTTTCTTCATATTCCTCATAAAGCTAACATATACTGTTGCAATTGTTTGTCACTTTATAGGTGCAGTGGAGATGCAGCTTGATCACTGGTCACTACATTCACAACCCTTCTGGTCCACATTACTTGTTACACTTTTCCTACTCTCTTTTGCCTCATTAGTACACTCTTGTGGAGAGACCCCTCTTTCACGGCAGAGACTGACTTCTTGAATGCTGCTGGTATCTCAGGATTGTTTTAACTAACAAAGTTTTCTTTGTGTAATAAATTGCTTGTACATTATTTCATATTATGCGCTGAGATGTTTATCCTATAAGAATTGTAAGTGGATCTTTGGAAATAAGATACTTGAGAAATTGAGAAACATTCACAAGAGGAACAATTGTAGTTCATGTAGCTTTGTATGGTGTCTCAGTGGACCTTCATGTGCCTTAATATTTTTACTATTGACAAAAGTCTTTGACATATGATTGCTTCATCAATATGCTCTCTAAGGCAAACACAGCTGCAGTGAAAGTGACAGTAACATGTACAGTCATATGAAAAAGTTTGGGCACCCCTATTAATCTTAATCATTTTTAGTTCTAAATATTTGGGTGTTTGCAACAGCCATTTCAATTTGATATATCTAATAACTGATGGACACAGTAATATTTCAGGATTGAAATGAGGTTTATTGTACTAACAAAAAATGTGCAATATGCATTAAACCAAAATTTTACCGGTGCAAAAATATGGGCACCTCAACAGAAAAGTGACATTAATATTTAGTAGATCCTCCTTTTGCAAAAATAACAGCCTCTAGTCGCTTCCTGTAGCTTTTAATCAGTTCCTGGATCCTGGATGAAGGTATTTTTGACCATTCCTCTTTACAAAACAATTCCAGTTCAGTTAAGTTTGATGGTCGCCGAGCATGGACAGCCCGCTTCAAATTATCCCACAGATGTTCAATGATATTCAGGTCTGGGGACTGGGATGGCCATTCCAGAACATTGTAATTGTTCCTCTGCATGAATGCCTGAGTAGATTTGGAGCTGTGTTTTGGATCATTGTCTTGCTGAAATATCCATCCCCGGCGTAACTTCAAATTCGTCACTGATTCTTGCACATTATTCTCAAGAATCTGCTGATACTGAGTTGAATCCATGCGACCCTCAACTTTAACAAGATTCCCGGTGCCGGCATTGGCCACACAGCCCCAAAGCATGATGGAACCTCCACCAAATTTTACAGTGGGTAGCAAGTGTTTTTCTTGGAATGCTGTGTTTTTTTGACGCCATGCATAACGCCTTTTTGTATGATCAAACAACTCAATCTTTGTTTCATCAGTCCACAGGACCTTCTTCCAAAATGAAGCTGGCTTGTCCAAATGTGCTTTTGCATACCTCAGGCGACTCTGTTTGTGGCGTGCTTTCAGAAACGGCTTCTTTCGCATCACTCTCCCATACAGCTTCTCCTTGTGCAAAGTGTGCTGTATTGTTGACCGATGCACAGTGACACCATCTGCAGCAAGATGATGCTGCAGCTCTTTGGAGGTGGTCTGTGGATTGTCCTTGACTGTTCTCACCATTCTTCTTCTCTGCCTTTCTGATATTTTTCTTGGCCTGCCACTTCTGGGCTTAACAAGAACTGTCCCTGTGGTCTTCCATTTCCTTACTATGTTCCTCACAGTGGAAAATGACAGGTTAAATCTCTGAGACAACTTTTTGTATCCTTCCCCTGAACAACTATGTTGAACAATCTTTGTTTTCAGATCATTTGAGAGTTGTTTTGAGGAGCCCATGATGCCACTCTTCAGAGGAGATTCAAATAGGAGAACAACTTGCAATTGGCCACCTTAAATACCTTTTCTCATGATTGGATACACCTGGCTATGAAGTTCAAAGCTCAGTGAGGTTACAAAACCAATTTTGTGCTTCAGTAAGTCAGTAAAAAGTAGTTAGGAGTATTCAAATCAATAAAATGATAAGGGTACCCAAATTTTTGCACCGGTCAAATTTTGGTTTAATGCATATTGCACATTTTCTGTTAGTACAATAAACCTCATTTCAATCCTGAAATATTACTGTGTCCATCAGTTATTAGATATATCAAATTGAAATGGCTGTTGCAAACACCCAAATATTTAGAACTAAAAATGATTAAGATTAATAGGGGTGCCCAAACTTTTTCATATGACTGTAAGTCCACGTGCTACATGCTAATCCACATGCTAAGTAGTGGAGTGGATACAAACAGCTAGTTTAACAATAAACTACTTTTACACATTTTAACATTTAAAACACTTCAAAAATTAGACTGTTTTGAGGGAAGGCGCTTGCTAGAGATGGGCAATTTGTTGCGAGCCAGTTTGACCCAAATATCCCGAATTTATAACGAAACTGAACAATTGGTGATTTGTCTTGGATGAACTAAAATGCCTGCTGTGACAGGCATTGTGGTAAATTATTATACTCTGGGGTCTCTTCAGACCCCAGAGTATAATAGGTGGAGGCCCAGGGGAGGTGGATAAAACTAAAAAATATTCCCTCACCTCTTTGGGGCCTCCTTGCAGTGTCTGCTGCTCTCCTAGTGATATAATGTGCCCGCGGTCACCACTGAGGCCTGTGATTGGCCAACAGCAGTCACATGGGCAAGCTGATCATAACCATGTGACTGTTGAGGCCCAATTACAGGCCTCAACAGTAACCCCATGCTCATGATGTCACCAAGGAAAGAGAGCGCTGGACTCTGCGAGGGACGGTATAAATGTTTTTTTTATTTTTTTACACATCCCCTAGGCTTCCACCTATTATACTCTGGGTTTTGAAGAGATGCCAGAGTATAATAATTCCACTTCTGATTTGACTCAAAACGAAAATTGTTTGACCGGAAACGAATCAGGTCCCCAAGCCACCCAAACCCCAAACAAAATTAATCTGGGGAGGTTCACTCATGTTTAGTGTTTGCCTGTGTTTTTTTTCATAGACACGTGGTGGTTATATTTGAAAACGCAAAAAAAAAAGCCACCAGAAATGATCCCTTCATACCAACTTTGCATTGGTATTAGAATTAACAATGTTGGAGTGTTGTTTTATTTTGTTGTTAATTTTATACAAATCCCATCTATCAGCGTGCCTAGCCTACTAGCTCAAAACACTAGAATATCTTCTGAAATGGAAAGTATTCTATGACCTCGAGAACAGCACTTGAGAATCAGAAAAGATTAAATTCTTACTATTGTAACTTCTACCACCCTCTTCCTTTGATGTCACCCTGTCACCCTGACCAGATTGCCAGATCTTATTTGCAAGCATTATTGGATTCAGTAATGTCATCATCTTTCCCACTTTTTTTAGACTCCTCATGGCAATAGTATTTCTCTATACCCTCTCAATTCCCAACAGATTCGCCACTAGTGCCCCTATCAGCATGACTACCTGTTACACATCCCCTGCAACTAATACTTCCCTCACTACTAACAGACATATCTTTGACCTCTGTCTCCTCTGCATCCAAAGACACTGTTTTTTCATCCAACTCATCAAGAAGAGAAAATCTTGGGCTACGAGGAATATCTCTTTCAGCAGATGCCACATTACTAGTGGCAGATATATATAAGTAATTGGCGACAATTCTAAGTCTGAGATTTAGCCTTGAAAGGGTAACCTGGCTAGTATTAGATGAAAAAAAAAAACCCTAAACAAAAGGAGATTTTGCACTACAGCCTACAACATGCTGCATTAATCATCTTATTTATTTATTTTTTTTGTCCTGATAATGGCACTTTGTATTGGTTAAGAAAAAAAGAAAACACTATTGCCCAAAAAACCTTTAACAAAAGATTTTTCACTAAAGGACTGATTTTGTAAGTAAAAACAATGTAAGATACACTGTGGACAGTCACAGATCATAGTACATCAAGATACAGTAATGGGAAATGGCAAATCATATTACAAAAAAATTACTCTATTGCAAAATAACAAAATGAGATTATTGGCAGTGAAAGGGTCCAGGGTATGTGAAAAGTGCATTCACACTTACACCATGGCAAAGTGCAATTCTCCCTCCCCCTCTCCTGTGATTTCTCTGCTCCTAAGGTTGATTAAATCTAACTACACTTTGCTTCACTAGTCTTCTTTCTATTGTTCAGTAGTTCTATTGCAGAGGCTGTCAGGTGATGTCAGAAGCCAGCCTATGTTGCAGAGCATATGTGATCCCTCTTCTACTCTGTATCCTCTATATTTTTACTGTGCAATGCATGTTGTGGAGGCCATTTTAGTTCACCCGAGTAAAATTGCAAAGGTTTCTTTAAAAAACTAATCGCTTGGAAAATTTGTGTTGAATCTGGCAAATTACGAATCGGTTCACTCATCTCTAATAGAGAACTATAGTCTGATGTAAGGTTAACAAAATGTCACATTTTCTAATGACATAATACTTTACGCATTTTCATTTGCCGTATTTAAGTTTGATGAAAATCACACTTTATACTCAGTTTTTTTTTTTTGCTCTTTTTATCAAGCAGGCAATCTAATGGTCTCACAGGCATTCTCAGAAAGAGGAAAGGTGTATAAATATGAAGTAATCTGTCTCAATGTCATTCTACATACCTTTGCCCACTCCAACATGTTTAGAGAAATTTTAATTAACAATTAGAAGTTCTACGTAAATGTATTCATTGTTGAAATGATATTTCAGTAATTTGCAAGTACTTTGTTTTATTGCCAAGATTATTTGCTTATCTCTAATTCTACATTCACTGCTCAGAGCAAAAAAGAAAACATTCTCTTCACAATTTTGCATCCCGAATTCCTGAAAGGTTTCCAGATAACAGAGAAAATAAAAGCTATAATTCAGTTCCCATGATCTTTCTCTTGCAGTGAATGCAATCAGTCACATTGTTAGCTATTATTTTTGAGTTGTAAAGCTAACAAAACCAGCACATGCCTTACTGATCATAAAGAAAATACATACTGTGCGAATAAGTGCTTTGAAGAAATGACAGGAAAATACTAGGCTTTTTTGCTAAGGGATATAGAGGGAATGGAGACAACTGTTAAAGGTGGTCTTGGGTATCAGCAAGGTACCATCACAAATACATCATTTAGAACAGAAATGTGGCAAGTAACACTGTGGGGATCCCTTCTTACAAATATCCGGAGAGTAATGCTGATGAAATCACCTTAGCAGTACATCTTACAGGTGCATCTCACTAAATTAGAATATCTTTGAAACGTTCATTAATTTCAGTGATTCAGCAATTCAATATATAATCAGCGTCTTCCATGATTGTGTGTCCTACTGAACCAGACTGAGGGACCATTTACAGGCTTAGGAAACCTTGGCAGGTGACACACTGAATTTACAATACTGAACTTTTTTTTTTACAATATTCAAATTTTCTTAGATTTGGGTTTTCATTACCTGTAATCCATAATCAACATTTACAGAAATAAAACACTTGAAATAGAACACTCTGTGTGTAAAGAATCCAGAAAATATAGGAGGTCACTTTTTTAATTTAATTACTGAAATAAATAAACGTTTCAAAGATATTCTAGTTTATTGAGATGCACCTGTAGATCTCGTTCCTCATTTAATGCTACATATTCAGCACTGTGGTCAGTTCCTGTTGACACTAGGGCTTGCAACCTAATTTTTCTACCTTGGAAAGCTAAATATGTGGGCAGAAACTGGAGAACCAGCAGAAAATCCAAACAAGACTTGTTTTCCACTGTAACCACTGTTAGGATATGTATTTTGTTATACATTTATTTATTTATTTTTTTAAATAAAATTACTTCTTATCTGTTTCACAAACATTTTAAGTGTCTGATAGACACTTAAAATTACATTTTACTTGGCAAGGCAAGAAACTCAAAACAGACACTATTAGACACACCACCATTTACCAGTCTTGGCAAGCACGTTGGCAGGTCCAAGAAACTATTGACTGCACAGCCATAGACATGATCCATCGCTTATTTATTCGCTTATTTATTGCAACAGCCACTGGCTACGGCCCACCTGTCATGACCTATCCTGCTCTATACTCTGTGACTCCACAGGCCCCGAATATCTTCATGGATTCTGAGGCTGCCATGAAAATTAATAAATACAAGATATAGTTCATCCCTAGTTATGTCTGCAGGATTAACTGCTAAACTGCAGCCCTGAGCAGTTTAGCAGAAATTTTGCCTACATACAGTGGTCAGAGAATAGTTCCTGCCTCTGTGTAGCACCATTACTGGCGTGAGACGTACGAGCATGAAATCACACCATTCATTATAATGTTATATTGGAGTGCCATTGAGTGCAATGGAAAAAGTGCAAGTCCAGGGCTAAATTATGTTTTGTGTTGTTATCTACTTTTGTGCAAATCATCAAGCTTTCCCAGATTCTTGAAAGTTATGACCTAGCTAGCTAGGTCATAACTTAGAAAGAGGTTTATGTAAGTAGATTTTGCTTCAGCAGTCTATAGTACAGTACTGACTGGTATGTTGCCCAGCTTTCTGAGGACACTGAAAGGTACTTCTGTCAAGCTAATGAAAAAGAATGAGTACTTTGGTACAGTTAGTACACAGCAGTCCATATTACAGCAGTATGTTGTATATATCTCAGCTTTCCCAGGACCCTGAAAAGCAAATCTGATGTGGCATGACACAATTATAGTGTAAGGAGGGAGGTTTATTTAGGTAGATTTTGCTTGAGCAGTCTCTATTACAGCTTACCATGGCATGTTACCTAACTTAGCTTTCCTAGGACCCTGAAAGGCGAATCAACATGATTTGGGGGGAAGCAGGGGGATTTATTTGATATATTTAGTATCTTAGTATCTGATATTACTGCATTGCCTGGTATGTTAACCAGCTTTCCCAGAACCATGAAAGGGACATCCTGGCAAACTATGGTATGGTTATAGTGCAAGGAGGTAGATTTATGTAGGTAAATATAGTATTTCTTATTACAGCTCCAGATTCTATGTTATTAAACTTTCTCAGAAATCTGAGAAATTACTGAGAGATTACTTAGTATGCTACCCAGCTTTCCCAAGACACTAAAAACCAAATCTGGCAAGTTAAGCCGTACTATTTAGTACATATAGTATCATGGCCATAGTTAGGTCTAGTATTCAGAATACCTATTTGGGACATTTGTGGGGGTCATTTTAGCTCATAGGATAGCCATCTCTTGGTCAAGATGGTTGGCACATCAAAAATTTCCAATGAATTCTCACTCTAACACAGTGTATTCACTTCAAAACTAACCATAGCCAGCTTTATTCCTCTGTTTTTAAAGCAAAACAGTACCATTACAACAGAAAACAAATTCTCAGCTGTTTGGCTACTCACTAAACATTCAATGTCCATCATTATGAGAACCTCTTCTACCCAGTATCTCCACAGACACAGCCTGTTTCTTCCCTAGACAGAGAGCCTTATGGGAAGCGTTAATACATTCACCTCCCTGCTGATTAAGTCTCATTAACAACCCACCTGACTGCAAATCAAATGAAACATCCGACTTTCCAGAGACTTGTCACTTCTACACTGCTTTCCCAGGGTGAAATACACACTTTTTTGGACTTCTAGTGGCATAATTATACCATTCCAGCAATCACACTGCCACACTATCCATTGGTTGTTATCCACCTTTCCGAAGTTTCTGAAACTTGTTGTTTTGCAAACGTGTTGTATTGCAGCTATATAGGAAAGAGAGGAATTATCAAAGCATAACTTCACATATTGGCCATTCTTCAGTTCAGAAAGTTAGGTGACTTTCCCTTTAGAGAAATACTGATTTGTATTGTTGTCACTGTGAGTTAGTGAGGTACAGCTGGCTGGTGTCACTGTGTGTATGCTACTGCGGGCACTGTTACTAGTGGTACTGCTGTTCATATTTATTTCATACTGTCAGTTACTTGGGGGATTCCTTCCAAAAAAATTGCTAGTTACTGTATAGGCAAAAAGTGTGCAGCCTAGACCCTACGCTCTCCTCCTAAACTCCATATCTTATTGATACCCTATCTCAGCCATATATGGAGAGGGCTCTGCTCGCTATGGACCACCTACCATGGCCTCTTACTCTGGGAGAAATGCCCCTGATTTTATCTGTGATGTTGTACAGTTATCCCTATAGCTTCCCTTTTTACTTCTATTATGGTCAGGAGAATAAACCAATACCCCAACTTAGGTATATCGATATTATCACTATACGGTGAACCAGGGCTTTACAGACCATTTAGGTAACTACAGGGCAGTAACATTTTGTGATTTACAGGTGATACCTCTAACTAATCGTTCACATTTCCTTTCGCTTCCCTTTGAACCACCATGACCACTTCTTCCAGTTGTGACTTATCTCTGTAAAGTTTGCAACACAGACATCTTTGGCTCCTCACTTTTCCAGGCACCTGACCCACATTGTCATCACCTACACAAAGCCCCCATCATGCAGCTACCCCAATTATAAAATATATGATATAACCCCCCCATAATGAATAATACCCCCCAAGTGCATCTTTAAATGAATAATGTCCGTGTATACCCCCTTAAATATTGCCCCTTATCAATGCCCCAGTTGTTTTCTAATTAAAAGGTTTTCCAGGTCATCAATAAAAAAATCAGTGGGGCTCAAAAACCCGGGACCCCCACTGATCAGCTGTTTGAATAAACCGTGATACCTGTGTAAACGCCATGACTGCTTCTCTGTTTACATATTGTCATTCATTTCATTTCAGCCATGTCATTTAACTACAGCATCATCCTATACACACCTATGTGACAAGGCTGTAACTACATGACACAGTCACTATAAACAGACAGCGTGTGATATAAACAGACGCCATGGCTCCTTCAAACTGCTGATCGGGGGGGGGGGAGTCCACTGATCTCTTATTGAAGATCTGTCCTAAGGATAGCTCATTAATAAAAATGAGCTGGAAAGCCCCTTTAATAAACCCCAAGTGCTACCTTAATGGGGTTGTCCAGGATAACCACTTTTTTAATATGAGGCCGGGGAAGGTGAAAAAAATGTAAAAAACCCATACTTACCTGTCCCTTGTGCTCCAGCATCTCCATAATATAAGGAGGCAATCAATTTAATTAAATTGGTTGTCCAGAATAACCACTTTTTTAATATGAGGCCGGGGAAGGTGCTCCGGGGTCTCCCACTGCTGTCTATTATGCTACTCTGGTGTTTTCTTGCAGCGGAAGTCCTGATCGCACTGTGACGTCTTCCAGAAGAAAACACCGGTGGGAGACGCTGGAGCACAAGGGACAGGTGAGTGGGTTTTACATTTTTTCACCTTCCCCGGTCTCTATAAAATGTGGTTATCCTGGACAACCCTTTTTAATTGTTACCTCCTTTTTGCCCTGAATCCCCCTGACACAAATACCGCTCCAATAATGACCCTTTATATAAAGTTTGTCCCCTTTTATTCATAATGTCCCTTAATGAACTCTTATATAATTGACCACCCCCTTATGTTCACAATGCTCCCCTAATGACCCCTTGTATAATTGATATTCACTTCTATTCATAATGTCCCCTAATGAATGCTTACATAAATGACCAACCCCTTATACTGTATATACAATGCTCCCTAATGGCCCCTTAATTAAAGAGGACCTTTCATGTCCTCCAGCACATGTGGTTTTATATAATGCTAGAAAGCTGACAGTGCGCTGAATTCAGGGCACTGTTGGCTTTCCCGTTATGTGCCCCAGGGCTGGAGATATTGGTGGCGTTAGTTTCGGCACCAATCTTTGCCCACCATCAGAAGGGCATTCCTGACAATCTAGCTGGGCTGTAAGGAATGCCCCCCCTGACAGTACTCGTCCATAGACTTGTACTGGGGGGGGGGCGTTCCTCATAGCTCAGCATCATCGCTGGGCGGTAAGTAACGCCCCCTCTGACAGTACAGGGCTATGGATGAGTACTGTCGGGGGGGGGTGTTCCTCACGGTACAGCTAGACTGTCAGGAACGCCCTTCTGATGGTGGGCAGAGATCGGTGCTGAAACTAACAGCATATATCCAGCCCCGGGGCACATAACGGCAAAGCCGACAGTGCCCTGAATTCAGCGCACTGTCAGCTTTCTTTATATTTTTTTCTTTTACAAATTGAAGAAAAAAAACTCTAAATCCTGCCAAATCCAAGATGAAAGTCCTAGGGCACATTATTATTATTGTGAGCATTATGAGTGTTACTTGATATAAGTCTGCATTTTCTTTCTTTGGTATTATTTCTTGGCACTACTTTATGATATTTGCAGGTTTGGGATTTTAATAGGTTGTATTTTGGAATGCATTTAACAGTACTCAACTGTAGCATGCTTTAGGTGAGGCTTGTTAAGATATACAGGATATGTTCAGTTTTTTTCCAGATAATCCGTAGTGATTTGTGCTTAATGTGTGTACAGTATGTTGTAAGTCTTCTACAAATGAATTTACATATGTTTGCCATATTGCTAAGTAGTTTTCATCCAACTCTTGTTTGTATTTGGTTTTACATTATAATAAAATAAAGAAATATTTTAGGGATACTCTAGTCTAGGTTTTTCTTGTAGAATGTGAATTAAAATGAAAGTTTAGTCTCAAATGACTGAAATATAGAGGTAACATACAACATTTCTGCCCACTTTAATAAACACCTACAGCTGTCTATGGAGGGGTTGTGACTCTTTTATTTTGTTACCCTTACATTAGGTATTGCTCACTTTGTTTCAATTGTAAATAAAATAACTTATACAACAAACGAAACTATTATTTAAAACATGTTTTAAGGATAGGTAAAAAAAAAATAGTACAAACAATTCAAATTGTGCACACAGCCCAACTGACAATCGTAGATATCCAGATAACCGGGATCCTGCTCCGATGCACGGGTCTCCACCCTTCGGTCAAGGGCAATATGTGTATAGAAAAACAGGCTGAAATAGAGATCCAGCAATCCAGGAGTGTCCAGTTTAAATAGTTAAAACTTAGTTTTTATTTCCATACAAAAAATGTGTAAATTAAATAAATCGCCATCAATCAGAAAAAAGCCATGAAAGAGTTTTTTTCTGATTGATGGCGATTTATTTAATTTACACATTTTTTGTATGGAAATGAAAGCTAAGTTTTAACTATTTAAACGAAACACTCCTGGATTGCTGGATCTCTATTTCTGCCTGTTTTTCTAAAAAAAAAAAAGAATACTCTAGATAAAGTATTATCGATTGCGCCTACTTCCTTACAACAATGTTGCTATCAATGCAGATATCTATTTTGTTGCTGTTTGTATAAAGGGAATAAGAAAACTATTTATTGCTTGGATTTATTGTACCAGCATATTCTGTGTACACAATCATTTTCTATTGCCCTATTTCTTTTGCCCTTTAATGTCCTGTCTTAAGTTACTACATGACTTTTACTTTATTATACAGCCATGTGCTCTCTCTTTATACACTCTTTACCAGCTAAAAGGGACTGACACAACTTCTTGTTAAGATAAATGGGCTGAAGAAATAAAAATCTTTGAAACTTAGAAGCTAGTGAAACTACAAGAAACACTAATATAAGGTCTGCAGTATTCAGAATCCACTGCAATATCTTTTTATTACAGGCTACACCAATAAAGCTACTTCCCCAGTGCTGTAAAGCTTGGCCAGTTTGAAATCTATATTTTACTGTAATGCTGTGCTGACCTATTACAGTTGGTATTTCTCCTCCTCCACATTGTATCATAAACCAGTAGTTCTGCTAGTTAGCGTTTCATATATTTGAAGATGAAATACTGTATATTCATATGTGCATAAAAATAGCATGTTTGAAAAACTATGAAAAGAACTTGATTAGGTCAATAAAGAAACCTAATGACATTTAAAAGACATATCCTAGATCAGGGGTAGGCAACCTTTTTTGTTCAGCATGCTGATTTAAATAAAAAAATCAAAGATGAGGTCCTCGGAGTGCCGTGCAATAATTCTAAGGCTGACGATCCCTACACTAAAGTCATATAGCACAAACTGTAACATAGGGGTGCTGTCATACTGTGCTTCCAGCCACAAGCGTTTACCACTATTTGCCTTCATACACCTGTACTTTTCCATTAGACACAATGTAATTACTTGTGTATCCCATAGTTAGTGGTAAATGTGTATGACTGGTAGCAGAACGAGGTAACACCTGTATGATGATGACACACTATGTACCTGGTTGCTGCATCACCCGGCCGCCAGTACTTTCACTTTTCTGTAAGTGAAAAGTGGATTAATTTTAGCCACATTTAATTCCTGGCTGTCTGGTAACAGCAAAACCACAGCCAGTAACTAATGGGTGCCACACTTACCCCAAAGTGACAGCACTGGTGCTCGGGGACTGGATTTGGCTATAGCCACATCTGGGTACAGAGTGTGTCACCACCTGTAAAAAAACACCCTTTGGCCTCCTGCACACAAACGGCATGGATGTGGTTTTCACTGACCTATACATAAAAATGAATTGACAGGGCTGCAAATGCAGACAGATATAGGACCTGCTCAGTGGCGTAACTAGGAATGGCTGGGCCCCAAGGCGAACATTTGACATGGGGCCCCCCCAAACCGGTTACGGGTCCCCAAACAGTAAAATATGCTCAACAGTGGCCCCAGATAGTATTATATGCTCAACAGTGGCCCCCACACAGCATTATATGCTCCACAGTGGCCCCCATACAGCATTATATGCTCTACATTTCTCCCCCCACACACAGTATAATATGCTACCCACAGTGGCCCCACACAGTATAATATGCTCCACACAGTGGTCCCCACCCAGTATTATATGCCCCCCCATAGTGGCCCCCACACAGTATTATATGCTCCCCACAGTGGCCCCCACACAGTATTATATGCTTCCCACAGTGACCCCCACACAGTATTATATGCTCCCCACAGTGGTCTGCACCCAGGATTATATGCCCCCCACCCAGTATTATATGCTCTACAGTGGCCCCCACCCAGTATTATATGCTCTACAGTGGCCCCCAACCAGTATTATATGCTCTACAGTGGCCCACACCCAGTATTATATGTTCTACAGTGGCCCACACACAGTATTATATGCTCCCAACAGCCCCCCTCCGCTTCGGTGCTATTATTATACTCTGGGGTCTCCTCAGACCCCAGAGTATAATAATCGGAGACCCAGGGAAGGTGATTAAAAATAACAAACATTCATACTCACCTTGCCTTACCTTTCCTTGGCATCCTTGCTCCATCCTGCCGTCTTCAGCGTCTTCAGGCTATCTTCCGACGTCGCTGCCGAGGCCTGTGATTGGGCCTCAGCGGTCACGTGGGGGCGCACTGACGTCATTACGCGGCCGCGCCCATGTGACTGCTGGGGCCTAATCACAGGCCTCAGTCATGACGGAAGAGCGCCGGAGAGGACGTTGTGCCCAGGAGAGGTGAGAATATGTGTTTATTATTTTCAGTCACCTCCCCTGGGCTGCCATCTATTGGAAAGGGGCCTACAATATGCCAGGGCCCCTTTCCAATAACAGTATGTATAGCGGTCAGGGAACCAGGCTTTCCCCGACCGCTATCATAATGGTCCAGGGCCCGGCCATCTCCAGCTGGCCGCGGGCTCCGTACCCTGCCGGGTACGTTTGCCGTCGCACCACCTGCGACCGCGATCGTTAGTGGTTTGTGGGGTTCGCGGTAGCGACTGCCACAGAGCTCCGGGGCCCCTAATGTCCTGGGCCCTGTGGCAGCCGCTACCGCTGCTACCCCGATAGTTACGCCCCTGGACCTGCTCTATATTTTGCAGCTCTTCAAATTGGCCCAGACACACAGCCGCAAAAATGACATCTATAGTGGGGAAAAAAAAGTATTAAGTCAGCCACCAAATGTGCAAGTTCATCCACTTAAAAAGATGAGAGAGGCCTCTAACTGACATCATAGGTAGACCTCAACAATGAGAGGCAAAATGAGAAAACATATCTAGAAAATCACATTGTCTGATTTTTTAAGAATTTATTTGCAAATTATGGTGGAAAATAAGTATTTGGTCACCTTACAAACAAGCAAGATTTCTGGCTCTCGCAGACCTGTAACTTCTTCTTTAAGAGGTTCCTCTGTCCTCCTCTCATTACCTGTAGTAATGGCACCTGTTTGAAATTGTTATCAGTATAAAAGACACCTGTCCACAAGCTCAAACAGTCACACTCCAAACTCCACTATGGTGAAGACCAAAGAGCTGTGGAAGGACACCAGAAACAAAATTGTAGACCTGCACCAGGCTGGGAAGACTGAATCTGCAATAGGCAAGCTGCTTGGTGTGAAGAAATCAACTGTGGGAGCAATAATTAGAAAATGGAAGACATACAAGACCACTGATAATCTCCCTCGATCAAGGGATCCACGCAAGATCTCACCCCATGGGGTCAAAATGATCACAAGAACGGTGAGCAAAACTTCCAGAACCACACGGGGACCTAGTGAATGACCTGCAGAATGCTGGGACTAACGTAACAAAGGCTACCGTCAGTAACACACTATGCCGCCAGGGACTCAGATCCAGCATTGCCAAACGTGTCTTCCTGCTTAAGCCAGTACATATCCGGTCCCGTCTGAAGTTTGCTAGAGAGCATTTGGATGTTCCAGAAGAGTATTGGGAGAATGTCATATGGTCAGATGAAACCAAAGTAGAACTGTTTGGTAGAAACACAACTCGTCGTGTTTGGAGGAGAGTGAATGCTGAGTTGCATCCAAAGAACACCATACCTACTGTGAAGCATGTGGGTGTCAACATCATGCTTTGGGGCTGTTTCTCTGCAAAGGGACCAGGACGACTGATCCGTGTACATGAAAGAATGAATGGGGCCATGTATCGTGATATTTTGAGTGCAAACTTCCTTCTATCAGCAAGGGCATTGAAGTTGAAACGTGGTTGTGTTACATAAGAGACATGGAGGTAATAATTAAGTATCTTCATTACTGAGGTCCTTTATTAGTACCTCCATATGTCTCAAATCTTAGTAACCCTTATGTAAAGCACTACAGTGCATGCAAATTCCGCACATGCGCTGTAGTGACAAGTGCTGCTGCTAATGCCTAAATCTAATGATAGGTCCTCTTTAAAGGGAGTCTTTCATGTGCTCATGAATATGCCCTTCTGACAGTGGGGAGATACAGGTGCTGTTAATTTCTCTCCAGCCCCGGGGCACATACCGGGAAAACCAACAGTGCACTGAATTTAGCGCACTGTCGGCTTTCTGGCGGTATATAAAAGCGCACTTTGATGAGGACATGAAAGGTTCTCTTTAATAGCAATTAACCCCATCATGTCCCTCACATTAACCCTTGTGTGCTTCACATAAGAGTTACTGATATGTAAGAGACATGGAGGTAATAATTAAGTATCTTCATTATTGAGGCCCTTTATTAGTACCTCCATATGTCTCAAATCTTAGTAACCCTTATGTAAAGCACACAGGGCTTAATGTAAGGGACATGATGGAGTTAATTGCTATTAATGTGAGTCACATGGAGTTACTAAAACTAAATTAATAACCACAAATGCCTGACATTAATAAGAATAATAAGCCCAGCATGTACCTGGTGTTTTTTACTTCCTCTCCTCTCCTCTCCTCTCTTCTCCTCTCCACATGGCTCCACCTCCTGGGCTTTCCTCACTCCTCTCATTGGTGGGCAGGGAGAGCAGCAATTTAATGCCAGAAAAATATGCCATGCGTGCCAACAGTGGCACGCGTGCCAGGCGTTGCCGACCCCTGTCCTAGATATTATACATAGCACATTTCTCTAATGCAGAAAGGCTCATCTCAAAAGATCCTGTTTCACATATTTTATCATCTGTGGCAGAGCTGAAAAGTAATACAGCATTTTTCCATAGACTACAATAAAGTAGTATTGCAGTATATGATATTAGCAATCTAATGTGGCTAAAGTTTCTTTTTAAATATTAAAAAGTTTAAAAAGTTATAAAAAAAGAATATAGAATGCATATAAAAATAAATAAAATTAAATTAAATTAAATACCCTTGATAAATTAGATCCTTTGAGATTTAAAGAAAAATAATTATGTAAAGATTATGGCAATGACATTTGGTTTACAGCTATTGATATGTGCATAAGGCCATTAATCACTGTTCTCATTTGAAATAAGCCATAAAACTTTATCTTCATTGGTATTTCACACCAGATCAATAACACATACACTTCCCCTCTTTGTCTGATAGATGGCGGAACTGTGGTGCAAGAGGCTCAATATACCATATTATATGTGACTGCCCACATATAAAACCATTTTGGGTAGATATTTTCACTCTATTTAGAGATACTCTACACCTCTCAATCCCTCATTCTTGAACGGTTTCTTACTTTTTATGTATTTGGCCTGAATCACAATGATAGAACAGTAGCTAATTTCTCATACTAGCTAGAAATCAAGTGTGATTCTTACTGTGACATAAATCATAAAACCTATTAATGTTACATATAGTTTTGAAAAGATTATAGCTTTTAGAAATGGCCCAGCTCGCAAACTTATGGATATATGGCACTTATGATGGACAACATATCCTTTTCTTATTCCACTTTGAAGCTATTCAATGGAATTGCTCCTTTACATTCCATAACAACCTCACTTTTATGCCTGTTTAGGGTTCAGTAGTTACCTGTTTGATTGTTTTGCTTTATGTTATAATTATTATAGTTTGTCTGTGATTGCCCACAGGCCTAACATGGAGCAAATGAATGAAAAATGTACCAGTATATGCGACATTATATCTTACACTTAAATGGTACTTTACTCTTTTCACTCTGTTCCTGTACTAGTCTGATACCAGTTTTTTCTGGTCCCTTTTCCAAAAGTGATAATGTCCCATTTAACTTGCACATAGTTAGAATATATGTATATAGAGATATTGATATTGCTCAGATGGTTTGCCCATCAGCCACATGTACTATGTAGTGTAACTCAATAATGATATCATGCAAAAAGGAAGAAACTGTTTGCAGAGTTCTTATTCTCAGTCCTTTGTGCTAATCATAAGGAGTAAGGTATCTGCAGGTTAGTGCAAAAGGTAAGAAAATTGTATTTCTTTCTAGTAGATCCTGTGACACATACTTGACTGAAAATGTGCTTCACCTGTATTATACTGTATCATTTATAGTTGTGTCTAATTGTAGGGCATTATATTTTGTTATATGTAATTTTTTTCTAGCAAAATTATTGCTAATCCAACCCTTTACAACACAACATATATTTCCTATCTGTGAAACTGTTTCAGTTGTTATAATTATGTTTTTCTATGTTTCTGATCACTTGTACATTTGTTTTAAGCTAATATACATGAAACTTTATAAAATGTATTTTCAAAACTTTAAATGTTGAGCCTCATCAAGTTCCACACTGTTTTGTATGTCCCACTGCAGGGTTTCATGCTGTGCATCTTAGAAGCTGTTTCATTTCTGCTGTGACAACTCATTTGGGACCATAGGAGGGAATTTAATAAATCAGAAATGAGTAAGTCACAGCAATTTAGGTAATTCCTAAGAAATAAAATAAAATAAGACATAAAATCAAAGTGAAACTCACAAACATGTGGTAATGTGAGACTGCAGGGTTTTTAGGCAACATAAACTAACTGCAAAAGAAACAGCTTTCCCATTAAAGAATGACATCCACCCATGTGAGCAACTGATGGAAATTGAGAACAAATTCATAATTTTGCCACTATCAGCAGGCCATAAGTACGTTCGATTAGTATGTTGGTTGGCCACACAATAATTGAAAATAATTCTTGTACCTAGAGACAATATGCTTATTAGTTCTACATTTATTTAAAGGAGTGTATCATTTTAGAAACTTATTTTTTTTTCTTTTTTTTCTCATTTTTAAGGCTAAGGCCCTATGTAGTGGGCTGCAGCAAAAAAGCGCTGTGGGAAAAATTGCGGTGGTAACTAATCATGGTTTTTCCAGCAACGTTTTTCAGAGAAAGTCCTCAGAGGTTTCCTCTGCAGACTTTCTGCTTCCATTATACCTATAGTGAAACTGTTGGCATATGTATAATTGAAATGCAGAGACTGTAAAACGCCGTGCTTTTTTCCGCAGCGTCTCCGCTGAGACCAAACCGTGGCGTTTACGCAACATGGGACCCCGTACCAAAAGAAAAGTATCAGCTAAATGCCTCTGGTCAGGCCTTACTTAAAGGAAATTTTCTATGCTGACCCCTAAGACTTAGAGCTACATGGTTTGTTTGACCATGTCACACAGCAAAAGATTGCAGTGTTGCAATGTCTTCATCACAACATTTATTGTGGCCAAATCCACCAAGTAATCCCAGCATAAATGTTAACTTCAGTTGGATCATGTGATTTCAGTCTGTTTTATTCTTTGTACACAATTCACAAATTCATATACAGTGGGTACGGAAAGTATTCAGACCCATTTAAATTTTTCACTCGTTGTTTCATTGCAGCCATTTGCTAAAAGCAAAAAAAACAAAAAAAACAAATGTAGATATTTTTGCAAATTGATTAAAAAAGAAAAACTGAAATATCACATGGTCATAAGTATTCAGACCCTTTGCTCAGTATTGCGTAGAAGCACCCTTTTGAGCTAGTACAGCCATGAGTCTTCTTGGGAATGATGCAACAAGTTATTCACATCTGGATTTGGGGATCCTCTGACATTCTTCCTTGCAGATCCTCTCCAGCTCCGTCAGGTTGGATGGTGAACGTTGGTGGACAGCCATTTTCAGGTCTCTCCAGAGATGCTCAATTGGGTTGAAGTCAGGGCTCTGGCTGGGCCAGTCAAGAATGGTCACAGAGTTGTTCCAAAGCCTCTCCTTTATTATTTTAGCTATGTGCTTAGGGACATTGTCTTGTTGGAAGGTGAACCTTCGGCCCAGTCTGAGGTCCAGAACACTCTGGAAGAGGTTTTCTTCCAGGATATCTCTGTACTTGGCTGCATTCATCTTTCCTTCAATTGCAACAAGTCGTCCTGTCCCTGCAGCTGAAAAACATCCCCATAGCATGATGCTGCCACCACCATGTTTCACTGTTGGGATTGTATTGGGCAGGTGATGAGCAGTGCCTGGTTTTCACCACACATACCTGTGAAAGATCCTCAGAGACTTCTTTCATAAAAACCACACTCACTGCCAGTGAGTGCTGGGTCCACAAGATAAATACAAGACAAGCTTTCTAAATTTTGTATATTTATTAACCCCTAAATGGGTTGGTATTAACATCTAACACATGCAGTTCAGAACAGATATGAAGATATATACAAGCATTAACAGTTACTAGTTACAAGATACAGCGCATGAAATAAAAAGGGAATAAAAGTGAAATAATTACTTTACCACACATATCCTTGATGTGGTTCTGTAGTCCAACACTCACACATGCTCTGGTATGTGTGAATAACCAGTGGAGGCTCCTAGCAGCATCACAGCATTCCAGCCTGCATGCTCATCACAGTATATCCCAGTAGTCTCTTAGTAGTCTCATCATAGTATTCTCCTGTAGTCTCAGCACAGTCTCCTCCTCACTGACCTCTTACCTCATCTTTTATACCCTTGATTACACCACCCAGAATGAGGTCACCGGCGACAGCAAGTCTGGTTGACTAATGCACTCAAGTCCAGGTTCTTTGTAAGGGAATAGGATTAAGTGGAATGATACAATGCCTTCTATATGTTATCAACCATGTCTGATCAACAGCCCAGGCTGAACAATGCATGTGTATTTGATCACCCAGGGCTATGTAGGAATTCAATGGAGCCATTCTGGGATGGATACAAAGCCCTATTGTTACATGGTTGCCACTACTGACAACATACATCTAGGATTAGAGCTGCGCACATTATGAGTAAATGGAAGTAAGAGGGAGATACGACACTCCGAGATGAAAATACATCTTTGAGTTGTAGCCATATTTAAGTGGAATCATCACAATACCGCTTAGAATTAACACCAAAAAGTTCAATCTTTGTCTCATCAGATCAGAGAATCTTATTTCTCATAGTCTGGGAGTCCTTCATGTGTTTTTTGGCAAACTCTATGCAGGCTTTCATATGTTTTGCACTGAGGAGAGGCTTACTTTGGGCCACTCTGCCATAAAGCCCTGACTGGTGGAGGGCTGCAGTGATAGTTGACTTTGTGGAACTTTCTCCCATCTCCTTACTGCATCTCTGGAGCTCAGCCACAGTGATCTTTGGGTTCTTCTTTACCTCTCTCACCAAGGCTCTTCTCCCACAATTGCTAAGTTTGGCTGGACGGTCAGGTCTAGGAAAAGTTCTGGTCGTCCCAAACTTCTTCCATTTAAGGATTATGGAGGCCACTGTGCTCTTAGGAACCTTGAGTGCTGCAGAAATTCTTTTGTAACCTTGGCCAGATCTGTGCCTTGCCACAATTCTGTCTCTGAGCTCCTTGGGCAGTTCCTTTGACCTCATGATGCTCATTTGCTCTGACATGCACTGTGAGGTCTTATATAGACAGGTGTGTACTTTTCCTAATCAAGTCCAATCAGTTTAATTAAACACAGCTGACTCCAATGAAGGATTAGAACCATCTCAAGGAGGATCAGAAGGAAATGGACAGCATGTGAGTTAAATATGAGTGTCACAGCAAAGGGTCTGAATACTTATGACCATGTGATATTTCAGTTTTTCTTTTTAATAAATTTGCAAAAATATCTACATTTCTGGGTTTTTTTTCTGTCAAGATGGGGTGCTGAGTGTACATTAATGAGAAATAAAATGAACTTTTTTGCTTTTAGCAAATGGCTGCAATGAAACAAAGAGTGAAAAATTTAAAGGGGTCTGAATACTTTCCGTACCCACTGTATGATGAAACTGCTATTACAAACAAATTCCTATCAAAGTTACAGTTGATGTATAGATAAGCTCCTGTCACACTATTATAATGAAGAAGATGACAGTTCAGACTCACTGACTGTAAACTTATGGTAGTTGTATACGTCAAATATTAACCCCTTCCTGCTCTGCGCTGTACTATTACGTCGCGCTGAGCAAATAGTTAACGATCAGCTCTGTAATAGTATGGCGCTGTAATTCTGAAGGCACAGGAGCTTTGCCTGCGGCATTACCTCTGGCACTTGGCTGTGTTACATAGCCAAGCCCCAAGACTATCCGCCAGAGTCAGAAAATTCTCTGACTCCGGCGGATTAATCCCTCGGATGCCATGATCAATAGTAATCGCAGCATCTGGGGGGTCTGGGGGGAAGATTGCAATGAGATTGCAGGGTCGAACGGGTTCCCATGGCAGCCAGAAGACTGAGCAATGGCCTTCTGACTGCCTTCACCTATAACACATAGGGAGCCTATGTGCTGCAATACTATGAGATCCCAGGTTCAAGTCCCCATGTGGGACAGGTAAAGAATAAAAAAATAAACAAATAATAAACAGTTTTAAAAAAACAAACACTTTTACAGTTAAAAACACATAATGTAAAAAAAACAAAAACTGTTAGGTATCGCCATGTGCATATAAATCTGCACTATCCAGAAATAGTGTTACCCGTATGGTGAATGCCTTAAAAAAAAAAAAATGCAATGTGAAAATTAATATACTTTGGTCATCTCGCTTCCCTCAAAAAATAGCAATAAAAAGTGTTCAAAAAGTCATACATACCAAAAATTTTAGCAATAAAAACTGCAACTTGCCCTGCAATAGAGAGCCCTGAAATAGCTCCGTCAACAAAACAATAAAAAAGTTATAGGTGTCAAAATACAGAGACCCCAGGAAAACTGTTAATTTCAAAAAGTGGAAGAGTGAGGAAATCAGGCGATACCTTTTAGAGGCTAACTGAGTTAGCCTCTAAAAGGTACAGTGCTGGCCAAAAGTATTGGCACCCCTGCAATTCTGTCAGATAATAATCAATTTCTTCCAGAAAATGATTGCAATCACAAATGCTTTGGTAATAATATCTTCATTTATTTTGCTTGCAATGAAAAAACACAAAAGAGAATGAAAAAAAAGTCAAATCATTGATCATTTTACACAAAACTCCAAAAATGGGCCGGACAAAAGTATCAGCCTAATACTTGGTAGCACAACCTTTAGACAAAATAACTGCGAACAACCACTTCCGGTAACCATCAATGAGTTTCTTACAATGCTCTGCTGGAATTTTAGACCATTCTTCTTTGGCAAATTTCTCCAGGTCCCTGAGATTTGAAGGGTGCCTTCTCCAAACTGCCATTTTGAGATCTCTCCACAGGTGTTCTATGGGATTCAGGTCTGGACTCATTGCTGGCCACTTTAGAAGTCTCCAGTGCTTTCTCTCAAACCATTTTCTAGTGCTTTTTGAAGTGTGTTTTGGGTCATTGTCCTGCTGGAAGACCCATGACCTCTGAGGGAGACCCAGCTTTCTCACACTGGGCCCTACATTATGCTGCAAAATTTGTTGGTAGTCTTCAGACTTCATAATGCCATGCACACGGTCAAGCAGTCCAGTGCCAGAGGCAGCAAAGCAACCCCAAAACATCAGGGAACCTCCGCCATGTTTGACTGTAGGGACCGTGTTCTTTTCTTTGAAGGCCTCTTTTTTTTTTCCTGTAAACTCTATGTTGATGCCTTTTCCCAAAAAGCTCTACTTTTGTCTCATCTGACCAGAGAACATTCTTCCAAAAAGTTTTTGGCTTTCTCAGGTAAGTTTTGGCAAACTCCAGCCTGGCTTTTTTATGTCTCTGGGTCAGAAGTGGGGTCTTCCTGGGTATCCTACCATAGAGTCCCTTTTCATTCAGACGCCGACGGATAGTATGGGTTGACACTGTTGTACCCTCGGACTGCAAGGCAGCTAGAACTTGTTTGGATGTTAGTCGAGGTTCTTTAGCCACCATCCGCACAATCTTTCGTTGAAATCTCTCGTCAATTTTTCTTTTCCGTCCACATTTAGGGAGGTTAGCCACAGTGCCATGGGCTTAAAACTTCTTGATGACACTGCGCACGGTAGACACAGGAACATTCAGGTCTTTGGAGATGGACTTGTAGCCTTGAGATTGCTCATGCTTCCTCACAATTTTGCTTCTCAAGTCCTCAGACAGTTCTTTGGTCTTCTTTCTTTTCTCCATGCTCAATGTGGTACACACAAGGACACAGGACAGAGGTTGAGTCAACTTTAATCCATTTCAACTGGCTGCAAGTGTGATTTAGTTATTGCCACCACCTGTTTTGTGCCACAGGTAAGTAACAGGTGCTGCTAATTACACAAATTAGAGAAGCATCACCTGATTTTTCAAAGGGTGCCAATACTTTTGTCCACCCCCTTTTTTATGTTTGGTGTGGAATTATATCCAATTTGACTTTTTGACAATTCTTTTTGTGGTTTTCCATTGAAGACAAATTAAATGAAGATATTATTACCAAAGCATTTGTGATTGCAATCATTTTCTGGAAGAAATTGAGTATTATCTGACAGAATTGCAGGGGTGCCAATACTTTTGGCCAGCACTGTATTGCCTGATTTCTTCACTCTTCCAGTACTTTCTATGGCTAACACGGTACAACATTATTCTACATTTCAAAAAGTGACGTTTAACTTGTAAAAGCAGTAAAACAGGATAAAACCAATATAAATATGGTACTGCCGTAATCGCAATGACAAATTTGCCATGCTTTTTTAATGCAGAGTGAACGCCATAAAAATAAAATGCAAAAAATTATGATAGAATTGTGGATTTTTTCACACAGGTCCCACAAAAATGGTAATAAAAGCACCCCAAAATGGAGCAAAATGAAAGTAGAACTCGTTACGCAAAGAATAGGCCCTCACATAGCTATGTTGACAGAAAAATAAAAATGTTATGAATTTTGTAATGCGGGGAAGGAAAATTTGATAAAAGTCACTGAGCATTAATGTGCAAACTACCCTGCGTGCTTAAAAGGTTAACCATCCAGAAAAAGAAGTGTACTCACCAGATCATCCAAGGCAGTATTCTTTATCTGTGTCTACACAACATACGAATAAAAATTTTTGCCTTGGATGATTTGGTGAACACAGGTTTCTCCTTTTTCTGGGTGGTTAATATTTGACCTATACAATTGCTTGAGTTTTCCCCATCTGCACCTGTTTTCTGGACAGTCAAGATCCTGCTGCAACATCTGGTTTAATATTTTTTTGGTTGTTGTGATTCTACACAACCTCAACAGGTGAGAGTCCATCAGGACTGGAATTTTTGTTGTGCTCGACCTGTCTATTCTTTTTATCCTGTGCATCATTGCCAACTGTACAGAGCTACGGTATATGCCGCTCGTCTAGACTATTGTATACTTATGGTGTCTTATAATGTTTAGGGGAATATAGAGAGGATAATTGCTCTATCTTCCAATAGGCGAAGATGGTACTGTAGCTGCACATGTGGTGCTGTGCTGAAACAACATGGAACTTATAGCAGAGCACAGAAAAAGAAAAAAGATTGTGTCTGATCAGAACATATACAGTCATATGAAAAAGTTTGGGCACCCCTATTAATCTTAATCATTTTTAGTTCTAAATATTTGGGTGTTTGCAACAGCCATTTCAATTTGATATATCTAATAACTGATGGACACAGTAATATTTCAGGATTGAAATGAGATTTATTGTACTAACAGAAAATGTGCAATATGCATTAAACCAAAATTTGACCGGTGCAAAAGTATGGGCACCTCAACAGAAAAGTGACATTAATATTTAGTAGATCCTCCTTTTGCAAAAAATAACAGCCTCTAGTCGCTTCCTGTAGCTTTTAATCAGTTCCTGGATCCTGGATGAAGGTATTTTTGACCATTCCTCTTTACAAAACAATTCCAGTTCAGTTAAGTTTGATTGTCGCTGAGCATGGACAGCCCGCTTCAAATTATCCCACAGATGTTCAATGATATTCAGGTCTGGCGACTGGGATGGCCATTCCAGAACATTGTAATTGTTCAACTGCATGAATGCCTGAGTAGATTTGGAGCTGTGTTTTGGATCATTGTCTTGCTGAAATATCCATCCCCGGCGTAACTTCAAATTCGTCACTGATTCTCGTACATTATTCTCAAGAATCTGCTGATACTGAGTTGCAACCCTCAACTTTAACAAGATTCCCGGTGCCGGCATTGGCCACACAGCCCCAAAGCATGATGGAACCTCCACCAAATTTTACAGTGGGTAGCAAGTGTTTTTCTTGGAATGCTGTGTCTTTTTGACGCCATGCATAACGCCTTTTTGTATGACCAAACAACTCAATCTTTGTTTCATCAGTCCACAGGACCTTCTTCCAAAATGAAGCTGGCTTGTCCAAATGTGCTTTTGCATACCTCAGGCGACTCTGTTTGTGGCGTGCCTTCAGAAACGGCTTCTTTCGCATCACTCTCCCATACAGCTTCTCCTTGTGCAAAGTGTGCTGTATTGTTGACCGATGCACAGTGACACCATCTGCAGCAAGATGATGCTGCAGCTCTTTGGAGGTGGTCTGTGGATTGTCCTTGACTGTTCTCACCATTCTTCTTCTTTGCCTTTCTGATATTTTTCTTGGCCTGCCACTTCTGGGCTTAACAAGAACTGTCCCTGTGGCCTTCCATGTTCCTCACAGTGGAAACTGACAGGTTAAATCTCTGAGACAACTTTTTGTATCCTTCCCCTGAACAACTATGTTGAACAATCTTTGTTTTCAGATCATTTGAGAATTGTTTTGAGGAGCCCATGATGCCACTCTTCAGAGGAGATTCAAATAGGAGAACAACTTGTAATTGGCCACCTTAAATACCTTTTCTCATGATTGGATACACCTGGCTATGAAGTTCAAAGCTCAGTGAGGTTACAAAACCAATTTTGTGCTTCAGTAAGTCAGTAAAAAGTAGTTAGGAGTATTCAAATCAATAAAATGATAAGGGTACCCAAATTTTTGCACCGGTCAAATTTTGGTTTAATGCATATTGCACATTTTCTGTTAGTACAATAAACCTCATTTCAATCCTGAAATATTACTGTGTCTATCAGTTATTAGATATATCAAATTGAAATGGCTGTTGCAAACACCCAAATATTTAGAACTAAAAATGATTAAGATTAATAGGGGTGCCCAAACTTTTTCATATGACTGTAACAAGTTGAACTATATGAGTGTAATATATGTAAAAGAAGTGCATACATAAAAGATGAGGTGTGTCAGATTTTTGCTGATAAAATTCAGGCTTCTTCAGTACTTCATTTGCTGATAAAATTCATAATTCTTAACTACTATTTTTTTTACCAGAAAGTAGTTCTTTGTGAGAACTGGGATGACTGTTACAAAACATTGTACTGTCTTGATGCCTTCATCAGAAGTAACAAAAGTGAATCAGTTTGTGGAAACTCATGAGTTGCTGTGTTTGCATCACAGTGGTCTGAACATGATGGATGTTTTGCAAATATCATGTTGATGTGGCAGCAAGTTACAAATTGCAACACAACCACATTCTCTTTCAATGGCTGTGATCAAAGCAGTGCTACACTGTGATCTTTGGGTGATCTTTGGCAATATATGGTGTTGCATCCCTAGTCGGAATGTTATAATAAATAATAATAAATAAATAAATAGTCCTTTAATAGTCCCACAATGGGGAAATTCAGTGTGTTACAGCAAAAGATAAGCAATACAAATACAGTGAATGACCTGCAGAAAGCTGGGACTAACGTAACAAAGGCTACCGTCAATAACACACTACGTCGCCAGGGACTCAGATCCTGCAGTGCCAGACGTGTCCCCCTGCTTAAGCCAGTATATATCCGGGTCCGTCTGAAGTTTGCTAGAGAGCATTTGGATGTTCCAGAAGAGTATTGGGAGAATGTCATATGGTGAGATGAAGCCAAAGTAGAACTGTTTGGTAGAAACACAACTCGTGTATGAAGGAGAGTGAATGCTGAGTTGCATCCAAAGAACACCATACCTACTGTGAAGCATGGGGTGTCAACATCATGCTTTGGGGCTGTTTCTCTGCAAAGGGACCAGGACGACCGATCTGTGTACATGAAAGAATGAATGGGGCTATGTATCGTGAGATTTTGAGTGCAAACCTTCTTCCATCAGTAAGGGCATTGAAGATGAAACGTGGCTGGGTCTTTCAGCATGACAATGATCCCAAGCACACCGCCAGGGCAACGAAGGAGTGGCTTCGGTAAGAAGCATTTCAAGGTCCTGGAGTGACCAAGCCAGTCTCCAGATCTCAACCCCATAGAAAACCTTTGGAGGGAGTTGAAAGTTCGTGTTGCCCAGCGATAGCCCCAAAACATCACTACTCTAGAGGAGATCTGCATGGAGGAATGGACCAACATACCAGCAACAGTGTGTGCCAACCTTGTGAAGACTTACAGAAAACGTTTGACCTTTGTCATTGCCAATAAAGGATATATAACAAAGTATTGACCAAATACTTATTTTCCACCATAATTTGCAAATAAATTCTTTAAAAATCAGGCAATGTGATTTTCTGGATTTGTTTTCTCATTTTGTCTCTCATAGTTGAGGTCTACCTATGATGTCAATTACAGGCCTCTCTCATCTTTTTAAGTGGGAGAACTTGCACAATTGGTGGCTGACTAAATACTTTTTTTCCCCACTGGGTCTACTGAGACTGCTTTTGACTGTGTTCCTGATAGGGGGGTTGTACACATACTAACCCAGAGGGTAGTTAATATTGATATAATCATTACCCTTCAAATTTATAGCCCTATATGAAAACTGTTATGGTTCAAAATTATTCCCCGTAACAACGCACTACTCAGGTCACTGGAAATGTAATTAGAAGTGGTGTTATATCATCTGTTTACACATTTTTTTATATCTGGGATTTTTTAATGCATATCAATAAAAGTTTCATATATTTTATAATTAGCCTTTTATGGTGAAAATAGACTTGTGGAACAATTTGTCCCCAGTGATAAATTTGACATTGTACAAAATTGAAATTACAAAGAGTATTTCAATTTCAATTTTCAATAATTCAAACTCTGCAGCAGCTACCACTTCAGCATTGATTCAGACAGGGCGGAGGACGATTTAAATTTCATGTTCTGGATCAGGAAAAGAAGTAATTTAATCAGCAGGCAGTATGCCAAACTATTACTTCAGCATTGGACCAAAAAAGGAAGAGGGGAATTTAAATTTCAATGAAAATTTGTCAATTGGACAAAGTGGTAAGGCCCTGTATAAATCCAAATTTGACAAACAACAACATTTGAAAAAAAATAATAAAAACTTGCCACTAGGACTCTGACTGAGATTTGCAGTCAATGGCACACCATAACCACCAGAAGGATTTAAGTTTGATTTGAATTAAAAGGTAGGTGAAAAAAAAAACATTTCTACTTGGACACAGTTTGAACCAAAGTACAATTATTGGCAGTGAAGAAAAAGTGTTTTACCACAAAAAAATGGATCAATTTTGGCTGGCAAAAAAGGCAACTAAATCTGTGTCACCCAAAGTTTTAACACCCGCTGTACAGAAGTGTAATTAATGGTGATGTATAGCTGTTGGTTTGGCACAGATTACATACCATTTTACTGTAGAATTATTTGTAAATTCCTTTTTTTCTAACTAAACACTGAATTGCAGTGTTATTAACAGCACTATGTAACTGTTGTTTTGGCAGACAACACACTAATTTACTGAAGACTATGCGTTGATTTTTAGTATAATTAACGGCGGTGTAACTGTTGCTTTGGTGCCACCACAAATTCCAAAACCCAGCACTCCAGTGCTCAAAGAGGATTATTAAAAAGACATTCCTTTATTGCTGATCACACAGCTAAAATGCTGACATGTTTCAAACTGAAGAAGAACTGTGTTTTGAAACATGTAATCTCTTTAGCTGTGTGATTTTTAATCCATGTGATCAACAATAAAGAAATATAATTTTAGTCATCCTCCTCCTCCTGGAGTTCTGGATTTTGGAAACTTTGGTGATTTTCTACGGTTCTCATGCTGCTGTGCACACAAATGGGGAGGATGGATTGCAATTGTGTTTTTGAACCAAAGTGTATAACCATACATATCCACAATTAATCTCGTCTGTCATATTTGCATAATCCCAAATGCAATTTTTACACATTTGAAAATATACTGCAGAGATGAAACTGCTTGCATCATACTGATCTTGTGGCTCCACTGTCTCATTCTGTATAAATTACAGAACAGCAGAGCCATTAGAAGGCAGGGACTCCTAGCATCGAAGATCACCATGATGGAGTCCAAGTATTCAGGCTGGTTTTGGGATGCAAAATTTGGTCAATATATGGACTGAATTTTCTAGAATATTTTCACCCAAAGAGTATTTCTTACCATATTTCATAATGTACACTGCATACATTGTTAATAGAGATGAGTGAAGATTCTGCCTGCACTACTCTGAAAAAATCCTTTTCTTAAGTGTTGTTTTTGTTGCTCACCCAATAAACAGTCTTGCAGCCTTCCCTAAAGAAAATATGGATCCAGTTGGTGATGTGAAGTAAAGCAATTCTGGTTCCCCATGTTGGCGATATTGTATTGGCTTCTATTGATGCTGCTGTAACATCCGCATCTGTTCAGACTTCTGCGCTATCTTTCGGCTGTTTGGTACAGCGCAGGAGGTGTGTCTGGCTATGATTTTATGCTTTTAGGTTTCTTGTTGTACTCTGTGTGAACACAGCTCTATCCCCTCACCTCTGCTATTCATTCTCCACTTTACCCACTCTTCCACTGTTTGCTTCCCTCTGTTCCTCAAACAGTTAATATCAGTTTTGCTTATTTGATTGACATCCTTCCTTTCCACTCTTACTTCTTTTGTTCCTTCTGTGGTTCATTGGAGATCAGGGTCCGGTCCAATCAAGCCTGGGGCTGATTCCTGACATCCAATAAATAGATTTCTAAGCCACACCTGAGTGCTTGCTATTACTAGCTATCTCTCTTGAGCGTAATAGCGTTTTCTCCTGTATCTCTAATCTTGTTTTTCCTGACCTCTGCTTTTTGCAGACCTGTCTATTCTTCTAGTTCTTATTTTGTTCTTTGTTGCCCGACTGGTTCTGAAACTTGGCTTATTTTCTACCCTTTCTTGTTTGTTTGTCTTGTCTGCATTTGTATTTTCAATTGTGTTATAGGAAGGGACCGTCTCCTAGTTGTCCTCTTTCGCTTATGGTAGCTGAGGCAAGCAGGTAGGGACTTCTGGGTGGATCTAGCATTAGGGCTCACTGTCCTTGTCTTCCCTTTTTTCTTCTGGGAATCTTGCAGCAGCCGTAAACCTAACAGGATTCGTAACAGCTGCTGCTTGTAGCAGTGGTGCTGGCAGAAGTGGAGTGCCAGCAGGAGTGCTGATTGAGTGAGGAGGACTAAATGTATATGGGGCCCGTAGGTGGCAATGGCAGTTCAACAAACATTTGTAATGGGCTTTTCTCACAATAGACTCAATAAAAAAAGAAGCTTTCTGTGCTTGCCAATTTGTGCACAGACCCAGGGGAATGCCATGGTTGTTCTTGGCCAGAATGGTCATCGTCATTATTATCATCTCCACACAAAAAAGGGTTAACTTTGTTCCTTGGCTGTGAGATATCAACATCCCATCTACATCCAAATAAATTTACTACTACTACTCCTCCAACTCTTCATCCTGCTCCTCCTTAGGTCCAGGACCACCACAGCCAAACTTATTTCCTCATCCTCTTCCAATTTCTCTTGTACGTAAGATTGTCCAGATCCTCAACAGATACATTCCTTCGTTGCATGAGTGTGTTTACGTTGGATAAATATTAAAGGAATGACATCACTAATGCTGCAGATGTCCCTTTCTAGCGGTATATAAAACCACATATGCCTGAGGACATGAAAGGTCCTCTTTAATTTAATTATATTATCCATTTACAGGGGATTTTCATACTATACTATATATTTACAATTCGGTGTAATACAGTGCACTAAATATTACTGCACTGTATTCACCTAAATGATCTGCAGAGCCCTGTGTAGTGCTGGTGTATACCACTATACAGTCACCGTATAGTGATAATATTGGTATACCTGAGCTGGGGACCCACTTGGACGTGTTTGCCCTCCCTGTGCTGAACCTCTAGTTATGCCTCAGCACCTCACTGTCCTTTGCTGTCTATTTCCAGACATTTTACCGCTTTTTCTTTATACTGAATTGTATGCTAAATTTGATAATAAATGCAGTTTAGAACTGTGCTGATCTGGCAACAGCACAAGAAATAATTAAATGCACCAATGTGGTATGGTAAATTTTGGCAATAAATGTGGATTACAAATGGCACTGACAATATTACTTGAAATAAAACACAGACGCAGTGTTCCTCTTTCAGTAAGGGGTTGGAGGATATTCTATTGAAAGCATTGGATGACTGAATGATCACTAGGAACCTGTTTAATGCTTTAAAAGTTGAGGAATCTTCAGTCCCCACCCTGTATTTATTACCTAAGATACATAAAAATAAAAAAACTCCACCCGGAATACCCATTATTTCGTGTAAGAATGGACCTTTTGAAAATGTTTGTAAATACATTGATTACCATCTCAAAAAATTGGTTGACACCTTGCCCTCTTATTCGAGGGATACAAGTGACCTCTTGAAAAGGGTTGATGGCCTAGCCCTTGATGAGAATACTCTTTTGGTGACTTGTGACATAGTCACTTTATACGAACATCCGTCATGAGGGTGGCCTTAGAGCTGTTCTGTTCTTTTTGGGAATGAGTAATATGACCCCTGATTTGAAAGGACTATTGCTTACCCTTTTGGAATATATTTTGAGCCACAATTTCTTTGCCTTTAAGGGTTCCTTTTACCTACAGCTCCAGGGAACAGCTATAGGGGCAGCATGGGTGCCCTCATATGCCAATCTGTTCCTGGGGCTGTGCCAGAGGGACATCTCCCTAGAGGGTCGGATTCCACTATGGATCATGTCCATTGTTGGATGCGGTACATAGATGGCATCCTGGTTGTCTGGGTGGTACTGAACAACAACTTAATTCCCTAATTGGAAAGATAAACCAGAATGAGAAGAATATTCATTTAACTGTCAAATTTGATAAATTCAAAATTGACTTCCTGGATGTTTGCCTCTACAGAGATAGTGCTGACATCCTGCAAATGGAAGTTTTTAGGAAGGAAACTGCAGTTAATTTGCTCTTGTTAGCACCCTCATCACACCCACCTGAAACTATCAATGGACAATTTTTACGTATCAGACATATATGTTCTTCTGAGGAGGGCTTTAATCAACATGCTGATGAACTCAAACAACGCTTTAGAGATAGAGGATACAGTCATCAACAGATTAAACGTGCATACTCTAGGGCAAAGAACACATCTCGCTCCGAATTAGTACACTCTATGTGCTCAAAGAAACTGACTGAAAATAGGGTATGTTTCATTACTCAATACAACGCACATTGGCAGGCAATGCACAAAGCACTTAATAAATTTTGGCCTGTCCTGCAATGGGATCCTATTTTGGAACACTATGTCTCACCATCACCCAGTATGTTGGCTCGCAGGGCTAAAAATTTGAAGGACCTCCCAAAAGTCACTACGAGTTGAGAACCAAAGGCATTTTTGGAACGAGAGGCCCCAAATGGGGATGTACTCCATGTGGGTGATGTTTTGCATGCCCTAATTTAGAAAGGTCCAATGACTTTTCTAGTGTGGATGGTACCAAGACTTACCGCATTACACATCATATAACCTGCAATACAGGGTATGTTATATATTACGCCACCTGCACCTGTTCCCTAGTATACGTTGGACTCACGTCCATAGAATTGAAAATACGTGTTAGGGAACATGTACGGGATATATTGCATGCAACTGATGAAATTGATGTGGACAGATTGAAACCGATTGATAGACATTTCGTCTGCTGTCAATCCAGTGATCCAGCCCTATTATGGGTTTGTGGAATTGACTGTATTCCAATTAATATAAGAAGTGGAGATCTGAAGAGACGCCTTGCACATATAGCGCACTGGAGCAGACAGGTATGCATTACTGCTCCAAGGTGCTATATGCGCCATTAGACAGACACTTCTGTGTGGGTGTTGCTAATAAATAGACATGTGTACATCATTATTAATCAGTGGGAGAGCCATCTAAACCCTTCCTTGTCTAACTGACGTCAGCAGGCAGAGGTTTACACTTCAGTTACACTTGCACATGGGTGAGTAACATCATCTCTATGAGTAGATGGAGTTCTCCATCACTGAATTGACCTTTTGTACTGTTTATAATGGTTCCTCATTTGAATGTAACTAACTAGCACCTATGGGTGACTCTATTAAGTGGTTACATAAATTCATTTTGGAGTTGTAAAACTCACACCCCTTTAACTTTGTTATATTTGGATTTGCTCCTGATATATTTTGAGTATACTCTCTGACACATATGTCAGATTCTACAATTTTTGGACTAAGTTGGTATACATCACTGTTGCTCAACTATATTAATATGTATTGATGAACCAAGATTACATGTGCAATATCTACAGTATATAAATTGTTGAATCTTTTTACCTCTGCCGTATGTCTGACATTTTTTGTTTGTTTCGTCTTTATTATGTACTTGTATGTATGTATGTATATGTATTTAACTGTATTAATACATTTATTACATATTTTTATGATTTTTCTTTGCAACGTGTCATAATTATGCTTTTTTTCGGTTAACAGACACAGTGTTGTACAATTTCATGAAATTTGTCACGTCTTTTCCACAGTCACAGCACAGAAAGGGTGGCACAAAAATGATGCAGACTGATCTCATTGAATTTGTCACTTTTACACAGACACAAAACAGAAAGGGTGTCACAAAAAACCCTGCTTAATGATTTCACTGATTTTGTCACATTTACAGAAACACATCACAGAAAGGTGGTACACTGTCTGACTTGATTCTATTTAAGCAAACAAAAAAAACTTCTCTGACATTTTACAGAATCTGTCATTTGTTTTACAAAAACATAGAAAATCACCAAGACACACTGTGGCAGACTCTATGCAAAAACTAGTTCTGTGTTCTCACTAACTTGTCACTCCTTTTAAACAGGCATAGCCTGTTCCGGACTAACATACTTATTTCTATGATATCTCCCTTTATCCTTATAAATTAATTAAATCTATTAAATCATCTTCTTCATCTCCTAGCTACAGTTAGGTCCAGAAATATTTGGACAGTGACACAAATTTTGGCATTTTAGCTGTTTATAAAAACATAATCAAGATACAGTTAGATAATCAATATGTGCTTAAAGTGCACACTCTCAACTTTAATTTGAGGGTTTTTCCATCCTAATTAGAGGAAGGTTTTAGGAATTACAGCTCTGTAATATGTAGTTGTCTCTAATTGGACAATTATCTCAAAAGCTAGATAATAGGCTGTATGGGCTATTCCCTTATTAGCCCATCATCAATTAAGCAGGTCAGGGTCTGGAGTTGATTGAAGGTGTGGCATTTGCATTTGGTAGCTGTTGCTATGAACCCACAACATGTGGTCAAAGGAGCTCTCAATGGAAGTAAAACAGTCTTTCATTAAGATGAAAAAAAAGAAGAATTCCACCGGAAAGATAATGGAAATGTTAGGAGTGGTCAAATCAACAGTTTGGTACATTCTGGTAAAAAAAATTGCACTGGTGAGCTCAGGAACTAAAAAGGCCTGGACATACATGGAAGACAAAAGTGGTGGATGATCAGAGAATCCTTTCCATGGTGAAGAAATATCCCTTCACAACATCCACCCAAGTGAAGAACACTCTCCAGGTAGTAGGTGTATCAGTATCTAAGTCTACCATAAAGAAAATACTTCATGAGAGCAAATCTATTTTGTTTACCACAAGCTGCAAACAATTAACCAGCCTCAAAAGGCTAGATTAGACTTTGCCAAAAAGTATCTAAAGAAGCCAGCCTGGGGGGGGCGGAGCCTAGCCGTGGATAGAGATGGCCGCGTAGTCTGAGAGCTCCCGGCCTGAGTCCTAGTTAGCGACCTTCCCAGCGACAAGCCCGTGGCCTTCGGGCATAGCTTTCAACAGTAAAGGTATCTTACCTACGGAGATGCCCAGAAAAAGGAAGTCGGCGGTGAATCCGCAAAAGATATCCGACTTTTACCTCCCGCATGGGGGAGGGGAAAGCCAAAATGGAGTCGGCCCGCGCTCAAGTGCGGAATCCAGAGCCTCAACTCCCTCTCGCGACCCTCCGGAGGAGATCGTCACGCTCTCCGCACACAGGAGAGCGCTCTCGGCCCCCCTCCTTGCCGCAGCTGCTGGACGATGCGGGCACGCAGTCACCTGGGCCTTTTCCCCGGCAGGCCGGGGCCTATACTAATAACGGGCCTCTGCAACATGGCGCCTCCACACTCATGCGCACCACTGACCTGGAGAGGACTCAGTCACCTATCACTAGCCCGGTTAAGCAAAGACCCAGGCTCCAGAATAGCGACTCCCAGGATGAAGAGGTGAGTGTCAGTGCACAGCCTACTCCTCCACCCATCGATTTTTTTGCAGATATACCAGAGACGGAGAATCCACTAACTGAGGCCTCCATGAAAAATATGCTTATGGCCTTCTGTAAATCATTAAAGACGGACATGTCTCTCATGGTAAAACCGCTAGAAAAAGATCTTCAGGAATTAAAAAGCCGTACTGTCCATGTCGAATCTAAAATGGCGGAATTTGCGACTTCACATAATGCGCTTATAGATGCTCACCAGGAGGTGGAGACAGATGTGTCGTTTTTAAAAGCTAAAATAGCTGACTTAGAAGATCATTCACGACGAAACAATCTAAAATTTAGAGGGATTCCGGAGTCCGTATCTACAAATAATTTTACGACATTCCTCCAGGATCTGATCCGATCGCTGATACCGAACCTCACGGCGATAGTTCTAACCATTGATAGAGCTCACAGGGTTCCCAGACCATCCCATTTGGATGAAGCTATACCTAGAGATGTTTTAGCTAAAATTCATTTCTATCGCACTAAGGAACTGGTTTTGATGAAATCCCGAAAAGTAGACCGCCTACCTGAACCATATCACAAAATATCCATTTATTCGGATTTATCGGCCATAACCTTACAAAAAAGGCGACAATTCCTCCCTATTACCACGGCCTTACGCCAGCATCACATCTTATATAAATGGGGATTTCCAGTCCGTGTGATCGTTTCCCGAGATAATTTGGTGCATGTTATCAAAAGTCTGGAGGAAGGAAGAAGCCTGCTCAAAAGATGGAACATTCCGATTGCCGAGATACCACCCAAACAATCACCCGGTCCCGTGTCGGAAGGTTGGCATCAAGTGAAGGCCCGAGGACATCCACGCAAAGGGCTGCAAAGCTAAAGACTCACTTTCTGTGGGATTTCGCATGTCCACTGTTGTTGAACTTATCCCCCCAAGATTAAGACAGCCGCTGGTCCGCTGTACCACGTTCTTTTTTTTCTGTTATTTGACTCTGCTACAAGGGTTTACTCATTGGTTATGTAATTTGCATGGTTTGTTTCATTTTTGGTTTTGGCACATTGGGCGAAGTGAATACAGAAGGTGGAGATAGCCTCACCTCACAATGACGGTGACACCTGCTGGTATAAGTAGTTGCGGTAAGATTCTTAACGAGCCAATTTATGGCGTGAGGTCCGAGCTCATAACTGTGACATTTTTGCTCTACAAGAGACGCACCTTTTGGAGGCGGATGCCTTTCGCATTAATAACCCTGCCTATCCACATGTGTTTCACGCTCACTACTCCTCAAAGCTCAGAGGGACTCTAATTGGGATTAGAGATTCAGTAGCGTTTCAATTGTTGTCTCACTACGCTGACTCGGGAGGGCGATTTGTAATATTGGTCTGTGTTATTAATAACGTCACTTATGCGCTGGTTTCAGCCTATGCTCCAAACAAGAAGCAGGTAGCATTTCTAGGGAGACTTGTGAGAGCGGTAGAAAAAAAGAAGCAAGGGTGTCTAATATTAATGGGTGTCTTTAATATAGCTCCGGACCCGTTAGTAGATACTACTTCTGGCATATTGACGCGTCACCCCTCTTTCTCGCAGGCTTTATGGAGCCATGAACTATTTGACGTCTGGCGTATCTTACATAACACCGAAAAAGACTATACGTATCATTCTATCGTCCATAATAGCTACTCACGAATAGATTTGTTCCTAATCGAGCAATCTAGCATTCCCCTTGTTAAGCAGTCTGAGATATCTCAAATAACCTGATCAGACCATGCAGTGATAACCATGTCTATAGCAGAAAAATATGAACCCACTAGAGCATATGTATGGAGGTGTAATGAATTTGTAATGTCACAGCCAAAGCTAAAAGCGACATTAGAGAATGATCTGAGGGAATTCTTTCAGATTAATGCCCCCTCTGCTCCTAGCCCTGAAATATTATGGAACTCTCACAAGGCCTTTATTAGAGGTACGTTTATTCGCCTTGGGCATATAGAAAAGAAAAATAGAATGGCAGAAATGGATCGACTGCTCCGTCAAATTAGAACTATCGATACTAGCAACAAACAGTCTCCTTCTCCTTTAAATGCAACGAAATTGATGGCATTGCGACAGCAGCTGACCGCTTGTCTGTTGCACAAATATGAGAAGAACCTAAAAAGGGTTAGAGCTACGTATTACTCTCAATCTAATAAAGCGGGCAAACTCTTAGCATCTAGACTTAAACAAAAGCATGCAAAATCCAGGATCCCATTTATGCATAGTAAAGTTGGTACTCATAAAATTTACGACCCAAACGGTATCGCCAACACTTTTAAGGTTTTTTATGAAGGACTCTATAATCTAGCAGGGGACTCTTCCACGGTCCTCCCAACCAATTACGATATTGAGCAATTCCTTAGGGATGCTCAGCTGCCTGCACTCACTGAGTCACAGCTGGACTCCCTAAATGCACCTATTACCTCCGCAGAGCTGTTAACCATAATTAAATCATTGCCGTCCCACAAGTCTCCGGGCCCTGACGGCCTTACTAATGAATACTACAAATATTTCACTTCAGTCCTGATGAGCCCACTAATGTCGTTTTTGACAGCGGTGGTGGATTCTGGTAACATCCCCAAAGAAAACCAAGAAGCCTTGGTAGTTACACTGCCTAAGCCTGGCAAACCCGCCGACAATCCCCAAAACTTTAGACCTATATCGCTATTGAACACAGATTTAAAAATTTATGCTAAACTAATTGCAAGCAGATTGGCAGTTTGCCTTCCAAGCTTGATAAGACATGACCAGGTGGGGTTTGTTAAGGGAAGACAATCATACGATAACACTAGACGTATTTTAAACATAATACATCATGTTGAATCTAGGAGGGTTGAGGCAGTGGTCCTTGCATTAGACGCAGAAAAGGCGTTTGATCGCATTTGCTGGTCGTATGTCTTCCTGGTACTCAGACACATGGGGTTTTCTGGAGCCATTTTAAGAGCAATTGAGGCGCTGTATTCGGCACCTTCTGCAAGGGTGTTCACTAATGGAGTAGTATCAGATCCTTTCCTAATAACAAATGGGACCAGACAGGGGTGCCCCCTGTCACCCCTAATATTTGTTCTTTCTATAGAACCCTTAGCCCAGGTACTTAGACTAGATCCGGGAGTAAGAGGCATTGACATAGGAGATAAATCTCATGTTATCTCGCTATATGCAGATGATATTATTCTCACTTTGTCCAAACCGCACACATCTATTTCTCGCCTTATGGGAATTATTAATAAATTTGGGCAATTATCGTATTACAAATTAAACATGGCTAAATCGCAGGCATTGCCTTTAAATGTTCCCCCACCCTTACTTCAGCACCTAAAATCGACTTATGATTTTGATTGGAAGGAGGACAGCGTCCAGTATTTGGGAGTGCAGGTGACGGCATCCTTGGGGACTCTTTACAAAAGTAACTATACACCAATGTTAAAGACACTGCAGAAGGAGACTGAGCGACTATCCAAAACAGATGTTTCCTGGATAGGACGGGTAGCGGCTTTTAAGATGTTGCTATTGCCGAGACTCCTATACCTGTTTCGCACACTCCCGATACCCATCCCTAATTCCTTTTTTGAAACAGCACAAAGGGTGATTTCAAAGTACGTATGGAATGGAAGGAGACCTAGAATCAATAAAAGCTTTCTATTTAAGCAACGGGAGGTAGGGAGGCTGGGGGTACCAATAGTGAGGAACTATTATATAGCTTCATTGGTCACTCAGTGCGCGAGGTGGAAGTCAACGGAAGCCTCGGTCCCATGGTTGCACATAGAGCAGGCGTTTATATCTCCCTTAAAACTGGAGGATGCGCTATGGTTGCCCTTTTGGGATGTCCCTGCTCCGAGGTCCTTCTCCCTGATTATGTGTGCCTCGATAACGGCATGGAAGCTACTTCATGGGAAAGCAAATTCAATGAAGCATTTTTATATTGAAGAGATGCCATTGTCATTGATGGCCTGGGTGGTTGATGACGTGGGGGTCTCGGGCTGGGAATCGAGGGGGATCACGCAGATTTCTCAACTATACTCTGATGCTAAAAAACCTATATCGTTTGTAGATCTAAGACAACAATACGGAATTCCTATAGGCGATTTCCTTAAATACTTTCAAATACGGCACTTCATATCTAAAAATCCTGTGACGACCCTACCACATAGTAGCTCACTCTTCACCTGGCTATCGACTAATATGAAAGGACTGCGCTTTCTATATGACAAAATGGATGGAGTGTCGACTTTTACTAAGTCTACCCCGTTCCGCTGCTGGGAGAGGGACCTGGGGATGGTTATTACTCCAGAGGAATGGCAGCAAGCGATTAGATTGATCCATTTGTCTTTAAAATGTAGCACTCACGTGGAGACAGCCACAAAAATCATTTTACGGTGGTACAGGACTCCGTCCACTCTACAGTTGGCGTATCCCTCGGTGTCTGGGAATTGTTGGAGGGGTTGTGGAGGCAGAGGAACCCTCCTTCATATTCTGGGGACTTGCCCTGTAATTCGTGGGTACTGGGATAGTGTCTTTGACATGCTTTCAGAGCTGTTTGGCCTCCAACTCCCCCATACGGTACATATGGCTATTCTACTAATTGGAATCCCTGAAGAGTGGAATAAATATAAGCAACTCATTTGTAAAATTTTAACTATAGCTAAATTGATGTTAGTACAGAGATGGAAGTCAGCGGCCTCTCCATCCATGTCAGCTCTGATACTAGCCATTAATAACACATATTCCTATGAGAGGATAATCGCAATGGGAAACAATTCTTTTTCTAGATTTGAGAAAGTCTGGGATGCGTGGATTTACTCTAGATTCCTTATGTAGAAGACATCAAAGTGCTACAAGAATTCACTCGAGGTGGTTGTAATAGATATGGGGATTTGCCAAACCAATTGACAGAGGAGTCGGGAGGGAACAGTTAGCGCCGCAGTTATGTGTCAAATGTCATTTGCATGAATGCAAACCCAGGGGAGAAGGGAAAACTGTTCATGGAGCATCTACCCTGGGCATAGACCACGACAGCCCTATGACGTGTGCCTAACAGTTATATGTTATCGTTAATGTTTACTGTATAAGTAATATTTCTCATTTGTTTTTGGAGATATGCAATTCAAAGATTGTATCTAGAAAAGTGTACCACAGTGCATGTCAATGTATATCACATTGTATATCGAGACTGTTCTTTATTTTTATATTCTAAAAACTTGAATAAAAATTATTGAAACTAAAGAAGCCAGCCTGGTTCTGGAACAGCATTCTTTGAACATATGAAACTAAGATCAATTTGTACCAGAATGACAGTAAGAAGAAAGCATGGAGAAGGCTTGGAACAACTCCAATGATCCAAAGCACACCACATCCTCTGTAAGACATGGTGTGATGATGAGACCCTCAATTTATGTATCTTTCTTGGACATGTATCATTCTTTATTTGTATCAGTCTCACATATCTGTAGGAATGTAGAGCTGTGTTTACATTGGTGGTCAATTCGCTCCAGTGGTTTTATGTGCATACCATGGAGAGAGGGCCTTTCCAGATGTCCAAAGGGGGGGAGGGTGGGCTAATGACCTACAACTAACCCAGGCACCCATCTTTCCTTCTAACCGGCATAGATTCCTCTTTTCGTGAGGAGAGGGCTGGCTGGGGGGGGGTGAAGGGTGGAGCTGGACAAGGGTCTTCACACTGGCTGGGGTGAGGTCTTTTGTCTGTGTGTGAAGCCTGGAAGAGAGACAGCTAAGAGGCTTAGGTCTGGTATTACTCTATGCTTTATTTCCATTTTTGTTTTATGTGCTGTATCATCGCACTTTTGCTCATATATTTATGCTTCATCATATTAATATTGTATATTTCTGTATATGCTATTAATTAGTACCGACCCACTTGGGTTATTAAAAATATTAAATTTATAAAGCTTGTTTCATTCTATCCTACGAACTCTGTCCGCTCACGGGTTGTGAGTGGAAGGTTAAGAAGGGTGATCGCAGGTAGGCCAAGGGGCTTGGCAAGGCGATATTCTTCACAGTGGTGGCAGCGTTGTGGGGTCTTAGGATAACAGTGTGTGGGTGTGGTATCACTCAGACACTGAGGATTGTGGCAATCCTATGGCACAAGCTCGGTATGAGATCAAGCATAAATATACAAGCAAAATGCGATGATACAGCACATAAAACAAAAATGGAAATAAAGTATAGCGTAATACCAGACCTAAGCCTCTTAGCTGTCTCTCTTCCAGGCTTCACACACAGACAAAAGACCTCACCCCAGCCAGTGTGAAGACCCTTGTCCAGCTCCACCCTTCACCCCCCCAGCCAGCCCTCTCCTCACGAAAAGAGGAATCTATGCCGGTTAGAAGGAAAGATGGGTGCCTGGGTTAGTTGTAGGTCATTAGCCCACCCTCCCCCCTTTGGACATCTGGAAAGGCCCTCTCTCCATGGTATGCACATAAAACCACTGGAGCGAATTGACCACCAATGTAAACACAGCTCTACATTCCTACAGATATGTGAGACTGATACGAATAAAGAATGATACATGTACAAGAAAGATACATAAATTGAGGGTCTCATTATCACACCTCGCCTTTTTAGAGCGTGTTGGGAGGAAGGAGGAGCCTCCGTTCCTCTTCCACCCGCACCTCTGCAGCCTCACCCCGCTGGGACATCGCAGGTAGGCCAAGGGGCTTGGCAAGGCGATATTCTTCACACATGGTGGTGGCAATGTGATGACATGGGCATGCATGGCTTCCAATGGCACTGGATAACTAGTGTTTATTGATGATGTGACAGAAGACAGAAGCAGCAGGATGAATTCTGAAGTGTACAGGGATATATATTATGATCAGATTCAACCAAATGCAGCAAGGTTGATTGGATGGCTCTTCACAGTATAGATGGACAATAACCGAAAACATACTGGGAAAACAACCCAGGAGATTTTTAAGTAAAAGAAGTGGAATATTCTGCAATGGCCGAGTCAATCACCAGATCTCAACCTAATTGAGCATGTATTTCACTTGCTTAAGACAAAACCTAAGACAGAAAGACCCACAAAAATGGGGAGGCTTTGTAAAAAAAATGGTTGCAATTCTTAAACATTTCACAGGATATTTTTGTTGAACCCCTTGCATTAAACCTGAAAGTATACACTTCAGTTGCATCTCAGTTGTTTCATTTCAAATCCAATGCAGTAGCATGCAGAGCCTAAATGATAAAGATTGTTTCACTGTCCAAATTTTTTTGGACCTACCTGTATATTTTCTATAATGTATTTTTTTTTGTTTTTTTTTTCTATGTCCCTGCTAGCTGAGGTATGTCTCTGCTCTGTCCCTGCATTTTCTTAAAAAAATGGCTCCAATCTGGGTATTCTCTTATATAGTGCCTATGAAATCATCAGTGACCTCTGTACTCATAGGCCCTTATGATGGACTAACAGGCAAGTGCAAGGGATCATTAGAAAACCCTCCTGGATCACACATCATGTGATCCTCTTGTTTTCTGCATATTTCACAAGGAGTCAATTGTTTTTGTTTCGTCCAATATAAAACACAAAAACGTGTTATAAATTGTGGGTTGAATGTGGTTCATTATGAACTGGTTCTCCCATCTCTGGTCCCCTCCTGTTACCCATTGAAATGGAGTTATAAAGTTGAACTTGAGCTAAACAGGGTGAGCAACCAGTATCTCCTACAAGTTATGAAGATATCCTTTAAAAAAATAAATAAATATATATATATATATGCATGTGCATGCAAAGGATGTGGACTCATGGTATTAATCAGTATGCATCGTGCTGTTAAGTCTGGTACAACAAATAATAGATTGGTCTTGTACGGAAATATACAATATTTTAACAAGTAACCATTGTAACATCAACATTCAATAAAAACTCAGGATTATTCTTTTCCTGTGTAAAATATTCAAAACTTGACAATGTATCATGTTAAGGTGACAGAAGAAGCATGCAGAAATAGAATTACTGACCTTATGTTCAGTTACATTTGAATAGCAATGTGTAATTAAGCAAAATGTGCAAACAATATATTAGTGTCACTTCCTATAGAGAGGTCGACATTTGTTTGTAATTGCTGAAGACAGCTGTGATATGAAAGTCTCGGAGGAGAAAGATCTCATCATTCATTCACTCTTACTATATACATCATTGAACTGAATCCATTTTCACTGAAGAAATAAGAAGAAATAAAAAGACTTAATAAGAGACCAAATGAAATGTGATTCACATTAGTAATACATATACAGTTTCATTTCTGTTGAAAAAGAGTATCTATCTATCTAAAAATGCACCCAAAATTTAACATTTCAGCTCAGCAATAGAACCTTTTTGAAGCAATGTGTCAGTGTAACAAGTGCAAATAAATAGTCCAATATGTAAATTGAAAGTGAATATGATAATGGAAATTTATCACACGTAAACAAAGTGACAGACCCAACAATATGGATATAATTGTGCATAAATAAATACATACAGTAGAAAAAATTAACATCGTTCAATAGTAATCATTAATGATCAATTTGTCACCTGTGCTGATTAATATAACACTCACCCCCCTGTAAAAACGATCTAGGTCAACGTAAATAAAGAGCATGTCATCTCTGGCATCTGGCTGTCTCTATTAGGCATGCCTAAACTGCTTACTAGCAGAGGAGACCAGCAACACAAATGTGTATGTTCGCACATGCACATTATACAAAATGACTATGTGTGTGGCCATCTTAGTGGAGGTAAATGCAGTTAACTTAATTGCCACTATTTATAGACATATACCTGGTTGCTATTGAAGCTATGTAGTAACCAGGAAATATTAGTGAACACAAGAACATCCATATATCAATAAGCAGTGGTGTAACAAAAGTCTTGTGGGCCCCAGTGCAAACTTTTTCCTGGGGCCCCCTACCCTCTCCCTACAGCAAATTCTTGACAGTGACGGTTACGGGTGCTGCAGCGGTATCTCAGATACTTGAAAGGGATACAGCTGTAGTATCCACAAATGCAGTTATCAAGAATATGATGAGTGAGCAGCGCCCAGCATATAAAAACAATACTGGGAGCTGCATGCTTTGGGAAACAGCTGATCTGCAGGGTCCTAACAGTCTAAGAGATATAAGAGATCAGTGAGGGTCCACCACCTGGGGCCCCTGCTGATCAATTCTTTGAAGTTACTGTGTTGCTTTTGTGAGCGTCTTGACTCCTTCCCTGTTTACATTGCACAACATCAGTTTTATAATCACCAAACAATGTTATTATAGCCTGTAATAATAGTGCACGGCTGCTATAAAACAGATGGTGTGTGCTGTGAATAGTGAAGGGGCCCCACACAGTATTATATGCTCCACAGTGGCCCCCACACAGTATTAAACGCTCCACAGTGGCCCCCACACAGTATTATATGCTCCACAGTGGCCCCCACACAGTATTATATGCTCCACAGTGGCTCCCACACAAAATTATATGCCCAGCAGTGGCCCCCACACAGTATTATGTGCTCCACAGTGGCCCCCACCCAGTATTATGTGCTCCACAGTGGCCTCCACACAGTATTATGTGCTTCACAGTGGTCCCCACCCTGTATTATATGCTCCACACTGGCCCCACCCAGTATTGTATGCTCCAAACTGGCTCCACCCAGTATTCCATGCTCCACAGTGGCCCCCACCCAGTAATACATGCTCCACAGTGGCCCCCACACAGTATGATATGCTCCACAGTGGCCCCCACACAGTATTATATGCTCCCAACAGCTCCCCTCTGCTCCTGTGCTATTATTATACTCTGGGGTCTCCTCAGACCCCAGAGTATAACAATCGGAGGCCCAGGAAAGGTGACTAAAAATAACAAACACTGATACTCACCTTGCCTCACCTTTCCGGATCATCCTGGTTCAGTGGCTGTCTTCAGGATCTTCGGCCATCTTCAGACGTCCCTGCTGAGGCCTGTGATTGGTCCTCAGCGGTCACGTGGGGGCGCACTGACGTCATTACGCTGCTGCGCCCCATGTGACCGTTGGGGCCTCAGTCACATGATGGAACAGTCCTGGAAAGGATGCTGAGTCCAGGAGAGGTGAGTATAAGTATTTATTATTTTAAGTCACCTCCCTTGGGCTTGCATCTATTGAAAAGGGGCCCCGCGACATGCCGGAGCCCATTTTCATTTACAATATGTATAGCAGTTGCGGAATCAGGGTTTCCCCGACCGCTATCATAGTGATCCAGGGCCCCAGCCATCTCCAGCTGGTGTCGGGCCCCGTACCCCGCCAGGCCCGGTCGCGGTCGCACCCCTTACAGCTGTGATCGTTGCACCACTGTCAATAAGTACATCGATAAATGATGGCAATTGAGTTATCTGCGTTTGCCTCCACTAAGATGTCCACAAGCACAGTCATTATGTATAGTGCACTTGCCCGAACATGTGCAATAGCATTGCTGGTGTTCTCTGCTAGTAAGCTGGTTAGACATGCCCAGTAGATACAGCCAGATGCTGGAGATGGAATTCTCTTGATTTACATTGGTCTGTATTATTCTTACATGGCTGTAAGTGTGATATGTATCAGCACAAGTGACAAATTCATTGTGATGATGAGATACCCCCAGCTATGTATTTTCCAGATATGAATTTTGTTTTACAGTAGTGTGCTATCATCTGCTCAGATTCCTCTTACACAGTATTGCTACTATCAAAACCATTTTGGCTACAGGAATGTGGTCTGTCTGCTTGGTACAAAGACCCTTTGTTGTTCTGTCCCTGGCTCAATTAGCATACCCTTGTTACACTCATTATCTCCACAGAGGTTTCCTGCAGAGATGTGGTTGGGGGAGTCCTGAGCAAATAATCCTCAGACACATTGGAGCCAACCATAGAACAAAGGGAATATGGTTTTATGGCAATATTTCCCCAGCATAACCGCCTATCGTCGCACCGATAAATTCCTCGGGTGCGCCAGGCAGAGACAAGTGGCCCGATTCTAAACTCGGTAGGGTTGAGAGCAGGGACACTGAACTCATTACCCAAAGGGAATTGGGGTGTCATTCTTGATGTCTACATGATGGGGATCTCGCCACGAACCCCATCACACCCCTTGCCTGACACTGCAGTCCTCAGGCAAGGAGATATGGCAGCTTGTTTCATATTATCCTATGAACCCGGTCCACTCACGGTGTGTTGGTTGATTGCAGGTGTACCAAGCGACTTGGCAAAGTGAGATCCTTCACATTCATAATTAGTGATTACTTTAGAACTCTGTTCACTTTTTGAGTGAATAAACCACATATTGTGTTTGTTTTCTGAATCCTTGAGTGTTGCCTGTTCTTTTATGTTTACATTTGGAAGATTGAAATTCATATCCGGAGGAGAGAATCCAACATATCATTACATTTTGCTGGTACCTTTTTTTCCTCATTTATCTATCTATCTAATACAAAAAACTGCAGCAGCACTCAGCACACAGCAGCAGGACATATGGAAATGGAAATCCAAGAGGCACTACTAATATTTATAAAATCATCTATCTATCTATCTATCTATCTATCTATCTATCTATCTATCTACTATTCTATCTGCAGTATCTAAGCACATGCAGAATACTTCTCTGTCTTGTAGGGTTTACATGCATCTAGTCAATGGCAGATATATACAGCTGTTTAATCATAAAATTCCATAAATCTAGTCATGTTGAAATGCTAAGGTTCAAAACAGAGATAAAATGTAATGTAAACAACCTTTAGCGCACAAAATTGCTGCAGGTATGAAAACCTGTAATATGTATAAATATCCTGGGAAAAAAACCTTCACATGTAGTAACATTGCAAGTAAATGGAAGTATATAGATATATAGAAGATATAATTCAATATTTTCCTAAATATATATATATATATATAACAGTGCTGGCCAAAAGTATTGGCACCCCTGCAATTCTGTCAGATAATACTCAATTTCTTCCAGAAAATAATTGCAATCACAAATGCTTTGGTAATAATATCTTCATTTAATTTGTTGTCAATGGAAAACCACAAAAAGAATTGTCAAAAAGCCAAATTGGATATAATTCCACACCAAACATAAAAAAGGTGGTGGACAAAAGTATTGGCACCCTTTGAAAAATCATGTGATATTTCTCTAATTTGTGTAATTAACAGCACCTGTTACTTACCTGTGGCACATAACAGGTGGTGGCAATAACTAAATCACACTTGCAGCCAGTTGAAATGGATTAAAGTTGACTCAACCTCTGTCCTGTGTCCTTGTGTGTACCACATTGAGCATGGAGAAAAGAAAGAAGACCAAGGAACTGTCTGAGGACTTGAGAAGCAAAATTGTGAGGAAGCATGAGCAATCTCAAGGCTACAAGTCCATCTCCAAAGACCTGAATGTTCCTGTGTCTACCGTGCGCAGTGTCAGTGTCCTGTAGAGTTTACAGGAAAAAAAAAGAGGCCTTCAAAGAAAAGAACACGGTCCCTACAGTCAAACATGGCGGAGGTTCCCTGATGTTTTGGGGTTGCTTTGCTGCCTCTGGCACTGGACTGCTTGACGGTGTGCATGGCATTATGAAGTCTGAAGACTACCAACAAATTTTGCAGCATAATGTAGGGCCCAGTGTGAGAAAGCTAGGTCTCCCTCAGAGGTCATGGGTCTTCCAGCAGGACAATGACCCAAAACACACTTCAAAAAGCACTAGAAAATGGTTTGAAAGAAAGCACTGGAGACTTCTAAAGTGGCCAGCAATGAGTCCAGACCTGAATCCCATAGAACACCTGTGGAGGGATCTCAAAATGGCAGTTTGGAGAAGGCACCCTTCAAATCTCAGGGACCTGGAGAAATTTGCCAAAGAAGAATGGTCTAAAATTCCAGCAGAGCATTGTAAGAAACTCATTGATGGTTACCGGAAGCGGTTGTTCGCAGTTATTTTGTCTAAAGGTTGTGCTACCAAGTATTAGGCTGAGGGTGCCAATACTTTTGTCCGGCCCATTTTTGGAGTTTTGTGTAAAATGATCAATGATTTGACTTTTTTCTCATTCTCTTTTGTGTTTTTTCATTGCAAGCAAAATAAATGAAGATATTATTACCAAAGCATTTGTGATTGCAATCATTTTCTGGAAGAAATTGAGTATTATCTGACAGAATTGCAGGGGTGCCAATACTTTTGGCCAGCACTGTATATATATATATATATATATATATATATATATATGTAAAATTTTAAATATATGTAAACTAAAATATATTCAAAACACGCATATTTTAACATTAACAGTGAACCAGACCACATGCTACCCCACCCTTAATGGGACCGACTTAAAGAACATAATCCAGATGTCGTTGACATGTCAAAATTTGACAGGGGATTTTTAGTCTTTTCATTGTGTGCTGTATCTAAGCAAAGCTGTTTCATTTCACACAGATTAGAAGTTAATTCAGGTCAAATAAGGATTAATTAGGCTATGTAAACCAGCGATAGACATGAGTGTACTAGTGAAGAATGCTTTGAAATTAGGTGTTGTTATTGCAAATCTGCCTAGTCTCATGTCTAGACCTCTGCTGCATTATAAATTCCCCATCAGGTAGTCTTTGGGGATGGGAAATGATGAAATCTTGAAGCGTGCACTGTATTTAAAGTCATCTAAAGCCTCAGTGCTTTATCTAAAAACAAACAAAAAAAGGATATATTATATGCACCTAGCTGAGCGTTACTAATATTCAGCAACAGCTGATGATGGAAGGCAATCCAAGTATTCAACAGTTTATAAGTATATAAAACAAATGTATAACCAATAAAATAGTATTAGGATTTTTTATGATACATAAGAGAAACTCATCTTATTACATACATTTACATTGATGACAGCACAGTAGGGTTTCAATTATGGAGATTGTCAAATGGAAGTGTTATATTATAAAAGTCGTAATGGATCAGTACCAACTGCTAAGTAAGAATCATTAAAGAGCCTGTGATACACTATGGTTCCCTAACGTCCCACAGCAGCACAATATTGGGGTATTTCTGCCCCTGTGTGCCCGGTAGGACAGAATGGAATTTTTAATTAACAACAAATAGTTAACCGTAACCCCTCCCCCTCCTCAATATAAGGAAGGAAGTACCAAACCCACAGCGTGTTTTTTTCTGTCTTGTGTTGGTGGGAAAGTTGGAGGGAAGGTTATACCTTCCCTAGAGTGAGGTTATTCAAATTTCTGTCTGAATTTCCCCTCCTCTCTCCTGTTTGAGTTTGTTTTGTCTATCCTCCTGTGAGGACTCTTTTTCTGCCTTTGGTTCCTGTTGGAACAAAATTCAAAGGTAAAAACTCCTTGTCTGTTTTTCCTGCCTCTGCTGCTTAGTCTGCTTAGCTGCAGTGAAAGGCCTTTTTTCAGCTGTTGCTTATAATGGGCTGGCCAGACAGGTCTGCTGCCTTTGAGTGTCCACACTGAACCCTTTGTGGCTATGTAAGCCTTGCATTGCTTGTTTTATTGCAATGCAGGGCGTTTCCTGCTACTTTTCTCCAGCTCCCGTGTGTGGGGGCGTCGGAGTCCAGAGTACCCTGGCTTGCGTGCGTGATGACATCTTTGAACCTCCTTCAGGTGACCTACTAGGTAATGTTTTTTTATCTTAACTTCCGCCATTTATTTTATAAAATCTGTGCGGGGTAGCTTGTTTTCTTCCAAAAGAAAAAAAAAAAAAGATGAAGAGAAAAGGACTTTTATTTTCTGTGTAACCTGTCTCAGGTATTGGGTGAGTCTTTACTCTCCATTTTTTCTATATATGTCTGCTGCCTCCATTCCTCTGCCTCTTTGTTGTTTGGCAGAGATTGTGCATGCTGGTCATTCTAGTTCAACAGACTTGTACTGTTGCGGTTTTTTCTGGCTTTCTTGCTATTTACTCTTACACTTGCGGTAAGATATCTTCCTCTGCGTCTGGTGGTGATGAATCCTCCAGGTAAGTCTGCGTCTAACATCTAAACTGTCGCTCCTATGAAATTCCCTTGCCTGATGGTTACAATTTCAATACATGCAGTGCTGCTTGGGCAGCCCAGTGGCTCAGGGGTTGACACTGCAGTCTCACAGCCCTGGAGTCCTGGGTTTGAATCCTGCCAGGGGAGACAGCTGCAGGGAGTTTGTGGTCCTCCCTATGTTTGCATGGGTGTACTCCAGTTTCCTCCCACACTCCAAAGGCTTGCTGGGGGGAGTATGGATTGTGAACCCTATATGGGTCAGTGACTTGCTGTGGAATATGATGGCGCTTCTGTCATACGATCTGATGAGGTATTCAGGATCATAGAAGAAGCTAATTCTTCATCTGAGGATTCAGATACGAATATAGAAAAACTGCTTTTTCCTCTGGAGAAAATTCTGAAATTACGGAAGTCCATCGGGTCAAGGGACCATGATGTTGACCTTGGGGAAGCCTCTAGTTCCACCTCTAGGGGGTCTAGGGCCTTCAATATGGACGACATGCTTAAAAGAGCAATGTCCACCAAGTGAAAACACCCAGAGAAGACCTGCGTGTTATCCAAGAGGTACAAGACACTCTTCCCAATAGCTGAGGACCAGTTGTGCCACCACCTAAGCTTGTCATGGCAGTCGCCAAATTGTCCAAGCGAACACTTGTACCCTCTGAGGACGGGTCTAGCCTTCAGGACCTCATGGACCACTGGGCAGAGTGCTCCCTAAGGAAAGAAATAGAGCTGAAGACCAGTTTGGTCCACCACCTAAGCTTGTCATGGCAGTCGCCAAATTGTCCAGGTGAACACTTGTACCCTCTGAGGACGAATCTAGCCTTCAGGACCTCATGGACCACTGGGCAGAGTGCTCCATAAGGAAAGTGTATTCGGCTTTCTCTGCACAGTGTTTGATTGGTATCGCTACTAGTGAAGTAGCTAAGAAGCTGTGCTCTGGCCTCTCTTCATTAAAAAGAGGTATTGATTTGGAGGTCTTCAGGGACGAATTATTGTCCTCTTTGAAGGGTATAGCCCTTGAGGCGGATTACCTCAATGAAACCTCTTCTCCAGGTGAAGTTAGCTGCCAAGTCTAGGGCCTTGACTTCTGCTGCCTGTTGCCTCCTATGGTTAAAACCTTGGAGGCCGGATTATGCCTCAAAATTTAATATTTGTGGGCAGAACACAATACAAGGACTAGTGGGAAAAGAAGGAAAGTCCTTTCACAGTCCTTCTGTGGACAGGGCAGACAGCATCGTAGAGGACAGTCTCCTCAAAGACCGCCACCTGCAAGAGGTCACGTATGGATGTTCTAGATTCCTGAGAGGGAACTCCAACCGTCTTTTTTTCCGTGATGACAGGAAAATCAGAAAGCCAAATTTCTGACTATTACCTTCTCCCTCCTCCAAGACATGAAATTCCTGTGAGGATAACAGATCATGGGTCTTGGAGATAATCAGGTCCGGTTTCGGCATAGTTTTTTCTGTGCCTCCCTAGGACAATATTATACAGACCTCTCACCTCCCTGCTGCCCATCACAACGTCAAGGGTTTGGGATTTATTCTTCAGTGTTTCTGGTTCCAAAACCTTCACAAGACTGGTTGATAATAATAGACCTACGATACCTCAGCAGAGCTATCTCAGGGAAAAAATTCCATATGGAAACGTCCGTGATATCCATTCTCCAGCAAGGAGATTTCATGGCCACTCTGAACCTAAAGGACGTATACCTCTATGTCCCTATTCCTCACAGGAAATACTTAAGAAATGCAGTGATTGTAGAGGGTTGGCTGAGACACCTCCAATTCACCGCACTTCCAGTCGAGATAACGTCAGCACCCTACGTATTCACCAAGGTGGTATCCACGTTAGCTGAGTCACTGAGAATCCAGAGGTTCACGCTTGTTCCTTATCTGGAAGACTGGCTGTTAAAAGTCTCTCAGGAGAAGGCCTACTACAGCATCTATTCATCACGATGAATTTCCTCCAATAACTGGGGTGGATTATAAATTGGGGAAAGTCCCAAATATTACCAGAAACCCACAAAACATTTCTAGGGTTCAGACTTCATTCAGGCCTAATGAAAATTTCTATTCCTCCCTCCAGAAGGGAAAGAATCATCAAGGCCGCAAAATTCCTGCTGGTTCCTCGGCCTATCACCATCAGGACAGGCATAAAGTTTTGGGATTGATGTTATCAGCTGCAGAAGAAGTCCCTTGGGAAGTCCTGTCAGCCTGGAATCGCAGATCCAGCGGTCTAGACAGTTTTTTCCTGTCTCAGGAAGCCCGCTTGTCCCTCAAGTGATGGATTCGGCTAAAAAACGAAAAGTCCACGGTCCAGCCCACCTGAACGACTTGCCGGACCAAGAGCATTGGAATTCCCTCGAGAAGATGATGTCATCCAATTGGAGAGAACTCCGAGCAGTACGACTGGAACTGCTTCACTTTGCCGACCAGTTGAAGGACAAGGCAGTCCATGTAAGATTGGACAATATGACGACCGTCCTTTATTTAAACAGGGAGGAACTCGGTCACAACCTCTTCTAAGCAAAGTGGGGAAGATCTTGAGTTGGGCAGAGAAGAACTTAATCCATCTTTCTGCCATACATATCCGAGGGTCACTCAGTGTAGTGGCGGATCAATTGAGTCGTGGCATCACTGTTCCAGGGGAATGGTCTCTCCATCAAGAAATCTTTCAAGCAATCACCCTGAAATAGGGTCATCCAGAGATAGACCTGATGGCAACCAGACTCAATGCCAAGGTAGAGAAGTTCTGCTCTATACAAGGAGGCCAATCCCTTGGCTGTGGATGCCCTGTACATCCCTTGGAGGTTCAGGCTAGCATACATATTTCCTTCAATCTCCATGATACCAAGGGGTATTGAGAATCAGACAGGACCAAGTCTCTGTAATCGCCATCATTCCAGTCTGGCCAAAGAGAGCTTCGTTTGCCATCTCATTCAAATGAGTCACGGGATATATTAGAGACTTCCCCCGATTCAGAACCTGGTGTGTCAAAGGCCCAGGCTCTGCCAGGATCTGGAATCCTTCAATTTGACAGCCTGAGGATTGACCTGTCCCTATTAAGGGACTCTCAGGAGCCGTCTTAAGCAGTCTCTCTCTCTCGCTAGAGCAGAGTCTACAAATAAAGATTACGTTGGATCCGAATCATCTTCATCTCCTGGGCATCAGGTAGAGGAATTGAGAGCTTGGATCCCTCCACTCCAAAGATGCTGGAATTCCTTCAGGACAGCTTAGACAAGGGCCTTAGCGCTTTCATTTGAAAGCTTAGGTTGTTGCCCTGTCAGCCTGCATAGATAAGCAGCTATTTGCAGACCCGCTGGTTAAAAGATATTTTAAGGGTGCATTCAGAGTTAGTCTGCCTGTTACTGACCCAATCCCTCAATGGGATTTATCTACTGTTTTAAAGGGGTTATGTGATTCCCCCCTTGGAGCCTCTAGAAGAGGTTGAGATTAAATTTCTCACACTAAAAACAGTGTTCCTTTTGGCCATAACCTCAGCTCAGAGAGTTGGTGAGTACAACTAAGATTATTCCAGGGTTCCTCCCTAAGGTACCCTCATATTGTAACCTAAACCATGTTATCACATTACTAGTTTTCTATCCCAGTCCGTCATCTCTGGAGGAAGTTAAACTTCTCTCCCTGGATGTGACCAGATGCCGCGGAATTTATATTCAGAGATCTCGGCCTTTTTAGACAGTCAGAGAATTTTTTTTTACCATTTGCTGGGAAAAATAATGGGCTCAAGGCTTCTAAAGCCTCCTTGGCACAATGAAGTCATAAAATTGGCTTTCCCTTCCCAGGGGTTAGACCACCCCCCCCCCCCTGAGTTTGTTCGAGCTCATTCTACAAGAGCCATTTCTACCTTTTGGGTGGAAAGAAGCTCTGTTCCTTGGGAAAAGATTTGTTCGTCAGCTTCTTGGAGCTCTCTCCATACCTTTGTTAATCATTACAGATTTAAAACCCGGGGTACGGAGGCCACTTCTTTTGGCCATTCCGTGTTAAATTCTATTCTTCAAGAGGGCCCTCCCTAGGGTTCTGCTTGCTAGATCCCCAATATTGTGCTGCTGTGGGACGTTAGGGAAGTATAGATTATGATGTTAATCTGTTTTCCCTTAGTCTGAACAGCAGCACAAGGCTCCTTCCCTATGTGTTATATATGTGTCTTTATAATTACACGCTGGGGGGTTGGTACTTCCTTCCTTATATTGAGTAGGGGGAGAGGTTACGGTTAACCATTTGTTGTTCATTAAAAATTCCATTCTGTCCTACCAGCACACAAGGGCAGAAATACCCCAATATCGTGCTGCTGTTGGGACTAAGGGAAAACATATTAACATCATAATCTATACTTCTCTTCACATTAGAGAAAAACTGCTTTTAGCTGAGATCCCATGTTGTGGAAATGCAGCTTTTTTTGTTGCTGCGGTTTTTTTTAGCCAAATCCAGGAGTGGATTGAGCAGAAGGTAAAAGTATATGGGCTTCATATATATTTTCCATTCCCTTTGTAGCCACTCTTGGCTTTGGTTCAAAAATCCGCAGCAAAATCTTTAACAAAAAAAAGCTGCTTTTCTGCAACATGGGGCCTTAGCTTTAGGGTTCACTGTGCATCCAAAATGACATTTAACCTGTATTCTGGCTGGGATATTTACAACAATACCAAATTGAGGCTAAGGCCCTATGTTGTGGAAACGCAGCTTTTTTTGTTGCAGATTTTTCTGCATTTTTGTGAGCCAGTCAGGAGTGGCTTGAAAAGGAATAGAAAATATAAGGCCGGGGGCCCCACATGGCGTAAATGTTTTTTTTCTGAGACGTTTCCGCTGTGGGCAAACCTCGGCTTTTTACAGTCACAGCAAAATGGATGGAACTCTAGCGAATCCCATCCCCACTTTGAGGTAAAAAACTTGCTGCAGACACACAGTGATTTCCAAAACTGTCACGGTTTTGGAAATCACAGCATGTCAATTATACCTACAGAAACACCTGCGGTTTCCGTATAGGTATAATTGAAGCAGAGGAAACCTCTACAAACTTTCTGTCCAAAGTATGTGGGAAGAACTGCGATGTGTTGCCTTCGCGGTTTTTCCCATAGTGCTTTATTGCTGCGGGACACCACGTGGGGCCTTAGCCTAAAGGAAGCATTTCCCTTATGCTTAATCCACTTCTGACTTTGGCTCAAAAAACTGCAGCAAAATCTGCAACAAAAAACGCTGCGTTTCCACAAGGTGGGGCCTTAGTGAGCTGCAACCAAAAAACGCTGTAGAAAACAATGCATTGCATTTTTTTCTGCAGAATTTTTCACATAAAGTCCGCAGAGTTTTCCTGGGCGGACTTTCTGTCGGTATTATACATATATGGAAAATGTCAGAGTTTCAGTAGGTATACTTGGCATGCTGCAGTTTTTAAAAATGGAGCTTTTCAGTTGCAGATTTTTTTTTTCTGCAATGTGTGGATGTGATTAGTCAGAATCCATTCTACTTTGCTGGTACTAAGAAGCTGTATCTTTGCAACTTTATATTTTAACATCTTAAAAAATCCAAAACTTTGAAAAAAAACAAACAACTTTTTTATTTCTATATAAGGGGCTGAATAAGGGGCTAGTTGTAACTTTTATTTATACCATTTTGGGGAATGTCTGATGTTTGATAGCTTTTTATTCAAATTTTTATGGTGTTTACCATATTTGAAAAATAGTTTTATAACTTTGTAGACTGGGCATTTTCTGATGCAGGGATACCTAATATGTGCGTGTTTAAATTTTTATTTATTTTTATATTTGATCTAGAGAAAGGGGGTATTTTTAAACTTTTTCTAGATTTTTTTCCCCTTATTTTTAACTTTTATCACTGATACAACATACTGCGATGCTGATGCATTGCAATGTACTGTAAAATCACTATGCTTTTATTACACGCTGCATAGGACATCATGTAAGAGACATGTACTGATGACAAGCCTGGGAGCCTTCAATAGGCTCCCAGCTGTCAAAGCAACTGATCACTGCCACTGAATCTTGTTTTGGAAAATGGCGATCACCAGTAAGAAGGCGGCGCCCATGTTGCTAGAAAAATGGTGCTAGATAAATGGCCAGGTTTGACTGAGGCATCAGTGCAGGCTTTGATCATGGACATTGCTGCCGGGTCTCCCCTGAGCTTCTGAGTGGCTGCCAGTCCTGATATCCTCAGTAATAGTACAGTGGTTGTTGGGAAAGGGTTGACTATATTTATTAAGATCTAAATGTAGATTTCTATGTTTCTGTGTTTTATGGGAGCTTTAACATAACAGTTAAAAGTGTTGACCACTGTTTTTTTTTTTTTATCGATTCTTTATTTATTGTACAAGTACAAGTAGTCCAGGAATTTGACCACTAAGGCCAGTTGCAGACTACCGTGCTGTGGGTCAGTGTGCTATCCGTGTATTTCATGGAGAGCACACTGATCCATTCTTTTCTATTTGCCCATACACACAATCGTGATTTTCACAGTCCTGTGCGGGCCGACAGTCCGGTCCGCATCAGATAGGACATGTCCTATTCTTGTCCTAATTTGCGGCCTGTGCTTCCGTGACTCCTATTCATTTAATGAAAGGAGCTGTGGAAGAACGGCCCGTGCACAGGCGGCATACGGGGACATCCCCGTGTCCCCCATGTGCAGCCCTTGCTTTTAAATCACAGCAGGCCGTTTGCAGCATGGTCATCTGCAACCTCCCTAACAGAGGAGGCTGGGGAAGGTAAACCATTAAAAAAAAAATTACTCAGCTGTCCCTGGCACTCTGGTGTCCACCACCCATGTCTGTTCGGACACGACTTGTCCCGTCCTGCAACACCATATTCGCAAAATATGGCAGACAGGGCTCGGATTGGGGGTCTGTACTTTTAAGAGATTAGCCTCTGTAGATTTGCAGTGGCTAATCCAGCTGGTATACAACCCTTCATGTGCTGCATCTAAAGAGTTAACAAATATCACCATTTGCAACTGTTTCCAGAAGATGTCCTCTCTACAATACAGCTGACACCGATACATGGTGTCCACGCCATATATTTACGGTAAGCAACAAAAAATCAAAATGTGGTTAAAAAGAAATGCAGGTCTACTTTTCATTTGCAACATTTATGCTAGTTTTGTTTAACTTTATACACTGATATGGTAAAGATAGTAATGATATCATTTACTGCCAACAGCTGCAACTTGATAAAAAACATGTCTTATTTTCGTGCACTCCTGATTTTACCTATCATTAATCAGTAGACATATGTTCTAGTTACCAACTCATAGAACCCACAACATAGGCGTATATCAGCAGCACATTTTCAAGTCTACCAGCTTTAGCAAAACTTCCCAAGATGTAACATAATATGAAGTATGTGCTAGTGACATTGTCAGAAACAGTATGGAATCTTTCATGTGAGATGTGTGTTATTTTCAGGTCATGTGTAGTTCATATTCAGCAGGAATACCGACAGAATCTGTGCCATATTGTTTTCTGTAATAACCAAGTAGAAACTGTTAACAGATCTTCTGACACATTTTTCTTATCACTAAATTAATATGTAATTTATGGTTTTGAAATATGCAAATGTTACCAAATGTAGTTTTTAATTCCACATAGATTAATTGTTAAAATCATGATATTGAAGCTTTTAAACTGAATATCCAATATGTCTCTCTTTTGCTGTATATAGTATGTATATAATGCAGTTACAGTGGCTCAAGCACATGGATGTATTATAGCTCTTCTGCACTGCTCTTCACAGTAAAGTGAATAAGATTTTTTTAAAGTTAATTTTAAAAAAAAAGTTTTTTTAAGTTAATTTTAGCTGCAGAAATGATTTCCCTATAGATTTAATAGGGGGAAGGAAAAAAGCTGAGAATCTCAACTACAACTCAATGAAAAATGCTGCAGAGAAAAAACGCAATGTGTTTTGGCTGCGTTTTTTCTGCAGTGTATTTTAGGTGTGTTTTGTGACGTGGGGCCTTAGCCTTATATAGGTTTCTATGGTGTATGAATTTTGCAGAATAAAATAACTAATTTGAAAAAAGACCTTTTTTTAGTTTTGCCATATTCTAAGAGCCACTTTTTTGTTTTTCCATCAACAGAGCTGTGTGAAGACTGTTTTTTACAGGGTGAGCAGTATTTTCTATTGGTATGATTTCGGATTATATGTGACGTTTTGATTTCTTATTAATTTTTTTGAGGCAATGTAATAATAAAACAACAATTCTGTTTTTTTATTTTTTGTTTACGGTGTTCACCATATGAGATACAAAATATGCTATTTTTATAGTATGGATTCTCATGGATCTATCAATATCAAATATGGCTAATTTTTAATAATTTTTTTCCAGTGAAAAAAATACATTACTGTATTTTCTGTTTTGTTTAGTTTTTTTTTTTTTTACATTTTATTTATTCCCAGAGAACGCAATTGCTAGTATAATATATTTTGATATATTATACTATACAAAGTGAAAGTGAAAATAAGTGAATAAAACTTTGTCTCTGGCAGAGACTCATAGATTAATTTATGATGGTGATGTGAGCACCTTCAAGGTTGCTGATGGACGAACAAAAATAAATCCTTTGTTGTTAGCAGTATCTAAGGGGTTACACTGCCACAAGCATTGTTTTCAACACTTGCAGACATCTGTTGTACTATTGTGGTGGATGTCTGGTTTTTAAACATGGCAGGTACTCAGAAGCTGAGGAGGAGAGGGTGGCCAGGAATCAGAGTCAAGCAAGGCAGAGTCAATATGGTGCTGGCCTGCAAAGGATTTCCCCTTGGTCAATGTTAGTGGCTGGGAGGTGGCAGAAACAAGGGGTCCCTGGGATGGGTGAGTCTCCGGCCTAGGAGAAAGAGGGGGAGAGGCTATGAGGCTCACTTGAGGGTTCAGTCCCAGCTGCGGTGGAGCTGAGCAAGATGGCGCCGGCCATTCATCATGTGAGGAAGGATCAGGTTGTCCTGGGGAGAGAGCCATCATGGGAGCCGCAGGTAAGGATGCCGCTGAGGAGTCAGATGAGGAGATTGATGGTGCATGGACCTTTAGGGGAGGAGACAGGACTCTGGTGCCATCCGAGAGAGGGAGTGATGGCGGGTATCTTCACATGTTGCCGGTAATGAAGTCAGGACCAGAGCTCTGGGAAGCTGCTGGAGGAAGTTTCCATGAAGGGGACTCCTGTGGAAGGTGCCTGAGGGCCCGGGGTCTTCCTTAGAGGTAGCTTCTTCCCCATAGATGCATAGAGTTGAGGTCAGGAGCTGCAAAGCTAAGCAGCCAATCCTCTCAGCATCCAGACAATGCCGCCAAGTTTCTACATTTTAAAATGCCTGAAATATAACTGTTTGAAATGACTCTCCCAACCTTATTTTCTCTTCAGTACACACGTAAGCATGTACAACGCACACAGAGAGAAGCAGTATTTTGCCCTTAATAGAAAAGCAAGGGAAAGAACTAAGAAATGCAGTCCCTCCTCAGGAGTCATGCATCTATGAACTGATATACAAGCTGCTCTAAGAGAGAGTATGTTATATACCATTACAAAGCTGTTGGTGCCCTAAATTCAATTCACTTTCAATTTTGCTGGTGTCTTCCTCCATTCCAGAGATATAGATGCCATAAGTTTTACCAGCCTTACAGCTCAGCGCCATCACTTAGTGGTGGGGAACAACCCCTTGACAGTACACTTCTATAATTTTGTAATATGAAAGGGTGATGATGCAATGTTGCTGAGCTGTAAAACTGCCCTTCTGACAGTACTGTGATATCAATAGCCGAAATTAATGGCACTAATATCTCTGGAACGGGGAAAGATACCAGCACACCAACAACTTTGTAGTGGTCTTTAATCCCTTTTCACTTTTTACTTCCCGCCTTCCAAATGCATAAGTTTTTATTTTTCCATTCACAAAACTGTGTGAGGGATTATTTACTGTGGATCAAATTGTACTTTATAGCGGAATAATTTAATATTCCATAAGATGTACTGGGAAGCTGCAAAAAAAAAAAAAAAATCAGAATGGTGGGGATTTAGAAAAAAACAGCATTTGCAACATATTCTTATGGGTTTTGTTTTTACAATGTTCACTGCTCTGCTAAAATGACATGTTACCTATATTTTGTGAGTCATTATGATTATAGTAGTATCAAATGTATACAGTTTTTATTATATTTAACACCTTAACAAATATCCATAACATAATGTTTTCAATTGTTCCATTGACTTAAGGAAAAAATTATGAACTTCAAAAACTTCCATCTTTACCACTTAAAGCAAACCTCTATTTAGACACGTTTCATAAATGAATAGTGAAGGTTAATGTAAGAAACTTTGTAATATATCTTATTAAAGAGATCTGTTTCCTTCACAACTTATTAACCCCACAGGCATTTTTTCAGTTTTTGATTTTCATTTTGACTTTATGCCTTCCAGACCCCATAACTTTATTATTTTTCTGTACATAGGGCCATATTAGGGTTTGCGGGACAAATTGTACTTGGTGACGGTATCATTTAATATTCTGTACAATGTACTGGGAAGCTGGAAAAAAATTCAGAATGGGGTGGAATTGGAAAAAAACTGCGTTTGTGCGACTTTTTTATGGGCTTTTTTATTTACAGTGTTCACTGTGCATCCAAAAAAACATGTCACCTGCATTCTATGGGTCCGGGGATAACACATTTATATCGATTTTTTTTAATTATTATTATTATTATTCTTAACCCCCCAAAAAAAAAAAAAAATCTTGGAATCTCCATATTTGGACACTCATAACTTTTTTTTATATTTCTGTGTACACTGATGCAAGTATTTTTTTGAGGATCCAGATATACTTTTTAATTATTCCATTTAGGGGAATGCTCTTTTGATTCTTTATTCCCACTAAAGCAGTTTTCAGATGCGGGATATGCTATTTGTTTTTATTTGTTTACTTTTATTTTTTTTATTTCAAATCTAGGGAAAGAGTGGTGATTTGAATTTTTCTGTTTTTTATATTTTGAAAAAAAAAAATTTTTTAAACAATTTTATTAGCCCCCCAGGGGCTTGAACCTTCAATCTTTCTGTATGTATGTCTATGATAGATTCACTGCATAGACCAGCCTCAATAGCTATATTCCTATGACAGGCAAAGAAGCCTTCATTAGGCTCCCAGCTGTCATAGGAACAGAATGTCTTCTTCACCGTGGGGCTCCAGGGAACATTGGAATGCATTACAAAAAACAATGCCTGAAATCAGAATGAGTATGGTTGCCGCTCTGCCGCCATCTTTAAAGACCCGGCAGCAATTATTTGAGTGTCTTTTCTCTCCCTTTCCCCTCTTCATAGACTAATATGGAGAAAGTAACTGCCTGAAAAGTAGAGAAGAAAACATATTTCTTTAAAGGAGGACCTTTCATGTCCTTAGAGATGTGTGGCATTACATACTGTTAGAAAGCCAACAGTGCACTGAATTCAGTACTCTTCCATAGCCTTGTACTGTTGGTGGGGGGGGTGGGGGGTGGTGGAGTGTTCCTCACAGACCAGCATTGACACTAGGATGTAAAGTCTGCCTTTCTGTCAGTGGAGAGACATCGGTGCTGGAACTGCACCGATATCTCCGGCTCCCAGGAGTGCACTGTTGTCTTTCTAGCGGTAAGTAATACTGCACATCTCTGAGGACATGAAAGGTTCTCTTTGATAAGATATAATACAAAGTTTAATATAGTAACCTATACTATTCATTTCTGAAAAGCTGTTTATAACTGGAGGTACACTTTAAAGCATAACTAAACTTTCTGACAACTTTTGATTTCTGGCAGTATTTGTATCATTAATAAGTTTTGTAATATACTTTTTTAACACATTTTGGATCATTTCTGTGAAAGCCTGCATTTTTCAATCATCTCCTTGTTTTTGTATAGAGAAATGTTTCTGTCTCTCACTGAATGTTACTGTGTACAGGAGTATGTGCTGTGTAAGAGGTATGAGGGTAGGGGAGGCTCACTTCAAACAGTTATTTCTCAGACATTATGAAGCATACAAACTTGCTTTTTGTGTCATATGAAAGAGATATATTTTCCTAAAGGTTTCCTAAGCCTTTAAATGGTCCCTCAGTCTGGTTCAGTAGGACACACAATCATGGAAGACGCTGAATATGAATTGTATTACTGAATTACTGAAATGAATGAACGTTTCAAAGATATTCTAATTTATTGAGATGCACATGTATGATATAAACCAGTGATATTTCTGGAAATAATTTATATAGCACTTCAGAAGAGAATTTCCTCTTTCATATGACACAAAAAGCAAGTTGGTACGTCTTATAATGTCCGAGATATAACTGTTTGAAGTGACCCTCCCCTACCTGAATTTTCTCTACATTTTACAGCCTGTACGCCCATATACAGTAACATTCAGTGAGAGGCAGAAACAGCTTTCACATTTAAAAATAAATAAATAAATATAGTATTATAAGTATAATAGTATAATTATAGTATAGTATAATTATGGAACTTATTCAAAATGTACTGTAGATCACTTTATGTACCCTGTATTAACCTACAAAAAAATCTAATTTTCTTGTCTTCATATACGAATGCTAGAGCTCTAGAATTGGTAAACAAATGAAAAAAATATCCCTTTGTAAAATCAAAATGAGCATGCCATTATATGATATTATCAACCAGATGCACTGAAGGTTAAGTCACTTCAAGCATTTCTCTTGTAAGCACTCTCCAGTGATACTGGTAAGTGCTCTTAAAGATATTCCCTAGTGTGACTAATCAATAATGTATGAAAAATACTCATGTTTTTTAAGAGAGCATACAGGCCTTAAAGTAAGATCCCAATGCAGCACAGGAAAATATTATTTTAAAACATATTTATTAACCTGGTCTTTGTTAAAATTTTGGACATTCATTTTATTAATTTCAAAAATACCCTTCAAAAGTATTTGACATATTGGATACAACGGAACAACATATACATAAATTAACATTAAATATTGTACTAAACAAATTTACTTAGGCTTAAACTGGCAATAAACATTAAAATTTAGACTGCCATTGTTCGTCTGAAATGAACTGTGGTTGGTTGGTAGTATGGCCAACTGTCCCAAAAAGAAAGAACATTTATGAACCATTCAAAGAGCATTCAACTATCCCAGACACTTGGAAAATTAACAGCTGATAGTCGTTCAATGCTAATGAAGTGCTGAAAACTGGAAATGACGGACATTTGGTGGGTGTGTTAGTAGTACAAACACGTGCTAACATACAAATATCATCCAGAAGTCTGTTAGTGTAGCTCATACTCAACAGATCATGGCAGACAGAAAGCAGAAAAGATCCAAAACAACAGATTTTGGGTCTGAACAAATTTAGTTAGCTGTATGGAACAAATTATAGGTTTATGTATGACCAACCAACTGCAGACAGTTCAAAATCTGACACTTCAGCGTATAAAATCTAATGTGTTTGGCTTAAGTCCATACATAGAGAAATGCAGCTAAAAAAATGTTGCATTTTTCACTGTTTCCTCTGTGGTTTTTATTTTTGCCTCAGCCCATATAAGACTATGGCAAAAACACAGTGTTCCCATAGGTAAAATTAACATGGTACCTTTGTATAAACTGTCGGGAAAATAGATGGTTAAATAGGGCCTATATTCCACACAATGTGCAAAGAAAACACTGCAGAAAATGCAGCGTAATTATTTTACCTGTGGAAATGCTTAATCCTAAGATTTAGATAGGAGAGGCAGAAAACACATGTATCGACCACATCTAGTGAAGCGCAGATATAAACTACTACAGAAAGTAATGCAGAGAAACAGCGCAAAAAAATCATAGCAAAATGCATTTCAGCAGTTTATACCTATGTTTCGTTAAGTGTGGCCAGAAACGTCTCTGCCTGTTCGGGTCTCTGCGCCACCCTCCACTCGCATGCTGCGGCGCAGGAGGCGTGTTCAGTTTGATTTGTTGCTTAGGGTTCTTGTTGCTCAGTCTGAACACTGTCTTAGTGCCTCTTCTCTGTAATTGAATTTCAACCACACCCGTCTCCTGTACCTTTGTTTCCCTCCGCTCCTTTAACACTTAATCTTGGCCTTGCCTGTGTGATTGTCAGCCTGTCTGCTAATTGAGTCTGGGGTGGGCTCTGGACTTCCTATAAACAGGTCATCAGTCCACACAGGTTTGTTGGCTATTGTGATTCTGTCCTGAGACTTTGTACTGCTAGCTCCTCTTTCTGCTATTATTGTATTCTGACCTATGGCTTCCCTTGTGACTACGCTTTAGGATTTCTATTTGGTACTGCTTGTCTCTCTGGTTTTGACCCTTGGCTTGCTGACTCCTCTTCTGTGTTGTTTGTCTTGTCTTGCTCTGTGTTACACTTATTCAGAGAAGGGATCGCCGCCAAGTTGTCCCTGTCATTAGGACAGTCGTGGTAATTAGGTAGGGACAGGGGCTGGGTTGAGTTAGGGCTCACTGCCTCTGTCTTTTCCTTTTTCTCTTGTTTCAGCAGCGGCACTGGGGAATTGCTCAACTGGCAATTCCCTTACATGTCCTTTGCATTAGGGGAAAAACACTGCATTTTACAATCCCATCTAGCGAATCCTATCCACACATTGTGGAAAAATACGCACAGCATACGTGCTGTGATTTCCAAAACCGTTGCGGTGACCTCAGACTCCATACAAATGGCAAGTCTTGAAACTCCTCTTAGTAATTATCAGCAGTTTAATTTTCTTATGTAACTCAGGGCTGCAGCATAGGTAGTAAAATACTCCCACGTGACCTTTCACTCTGGAAGCTCAGTGAAGACTCCTAATCTCCTCTCACAAGCCAGCAGTGTGTTGTCTGCTCTGAACTATCACTCTTAACTCCCCCATCCCCTGTGAAATAGTTTATAGAGGGATAAAACAACAGTTACATACACTAAACTATATACAAGTGGCATATATATAAAATAAGTAGTTTTGTAGTGTCCACTGGGATGCAGCAATAATGAATTATCAATATTGGTCCAGGGGATACATACTAAGGACAATGGAATCCTGTATTCATACCACAGGGCCCAATACCATTGGTTGAGGCACAGCTGCATGGAGCTTGATCAGTTTGAGAGAAAAGCCGATTTTTTTTAATTCTGAATTACAGGAAAGGACTATCCTGAGAAAAATCTATTAAAAGCTAGACATTTGGATATATCCTTTTTTAACAAGGTTCTATGTCTTTGGATGTAATTGGGACAAAGAGTGATAATACAAAATTGATCTTGCCATTCAACTCGGAGTACTGGAGGTGCAGAAAATAGCCAAAAAAATTGGCATTTATTTCTACAGATTACTACAAACATGTTTAAAGCTTTGGATACTGCTTGCTTCCAGTTGGCAACTTCACTCAAGTATTTCATAATACGGTACTTCTTACAGTATAGAGAGTACAGTCATAAGTATTGAAAATACTGATAAGGCAGTTAATTACCAAAACAAAATTTTAGCAGGTTTTTGAAAGTACGGTTTTACTGATTTTTACTTTTTCATGACAAATAGACATTTCTGATTGTACAATTTGTATATTGATATTTATTTATTTTTTTAGTTATTAGATTAGGGGTGAAATTTGCAAACATACTTTTCTTTCATTTTTTTTCATTCATCTCAATAGGTCACTCAACAAATGCTGATTTTTATGCATAATTTGTATGATTTTGGGTTTCTGGGGGTGAGGCTTTGCTTTTCTGCAATGGATACCTGGTGATCAGATGATCTTTCTTGTGATTATTACAGCTAACAGAGGACATGCCGATAAAATACCGTTGCAGCTCCATGTAATTTCTAGACATGACTGTGTTGGCATCTAATGCCCAGACCTATCATGATGATTAGTTTGAGGTACATTCTTTGTCATTGGAGCAATCCATTGACTTGCCAGGATTTCAAGTCCTATAACTCTAATAGTCTGCAGATATGGTGAGACTGAAGCTGCAAAATACATGTCACATTTTAAATATTATGTTTGCATGGCTTTAAACATGGGCATTTTAATGAATACAACATACAATGCAATGAATTATGTAAAATGTTGTACCTCCCTAGATACATACATAAATTTTAATATACATTTTAATCCAAATACTGTACATATACATTGAACACTCTGTAAGTGCTCAGGAAACTAATAGGTTTTCTGAAAATAGGAAATACATTTTCTAATGCCATTCATACCAGTATTCTGAAAGAGCAGCAACATATCAGGGATTTTATAGACTATGCGCCTGCATGCATCTGTAAATTTGGTGATCATTGTACATCACTTTTCTACACATATGTGTGAGGCCTAAGGTTAAATTGCCACCCCATGCAGTCCTGGAAGAGCACCGTCTGAGGCTACCATATTAAAGAGGGTGAACCCCTGACTGCACTTATCTTGCCATGAGGTGGCACCCTTGGTGGGCTCCTAGCTCCTATTTTGTCCCGGCCCTGTCTATTATTGTGCTCTAAATTTAAAAGTAAAGGTTGTTGAATTTCTTACTCTGTAGAATTGAAATTTTTAACACATTGGGTTCATTGATATAAGATTTCAAATGAAAATGTTAAGATATGTGTGAAAATTCATAGGTCTTATACACACTTATATATTAATGAACCATAATTTAATTTCTTAATATTTTTCATCATATTTTATTGAAAAATTCCCAATACATTGAAATGGTTTTATTCCCATTTCCATTTTGTTGTACAGTATGTGCTCTTTTTTAGAGATGGGTGAACAGATTCGATCATAGCCAGGTTCGACCTGAATATTGCAAATTGTGAAACTGAATACCTTGTCATTTATCTTGTATGAACTAAAATGGCCACTGTGACATGAATTGCGCAGTGAAAGTACTAAAGAGACGCGTATCTGTGTTGTCTTGTGGTCACCTGAAACCCCCTGACAGCCTCACAGCCAACAGTCAGTAGAAGAGGGACACCATACACTGTTGATGTCACATACAGCATATAAGATGCTGTGGGCAGGAAGATGAGCCATAGGGTACAAACATATAATTCATCACTGCATGATCCAAAGCAATTACTTAATTTTTTCTGCAATACACAGCACTGATAGCAGCAAAATCTGCAATAGAGCTCAAGAATCATAGGAGTAGGAGAAGTAGAACAAAGTTTAGTCAGATTTAATCAATTACGACAGACAGTGATAGAAATCATAGATAGGAGTAAGGGATAATATCTGTGCTGTGAGCCAGACTGCTGCAGCAATGCAGACAATGGACCCTTTAATTGCCAATAATCTAATTTTGTTTGTCTGTTTTTCAACAGAGCAGTTTTATTTGTGACTGTACATAGAGCATCTTACATTGTTTCAGTCCTGTTAGTGAAAACATTTTTCTTAAGGGTTTTTTAGCTTAAGAGTTTAATTTTTTTTTTTTCGTTAAAAAATACAAATTGCTGTTTGTATGAGCAAAGCACTGATCCCATCTGTGCTAATCATGATCTTCATTTCCTAATGGTTTTTTTTTTTCTTACCCAATAAAACGTGTGAAGCAGCCTGCTAATCTGTGAAAACTCCATTTGTTAAGTTTTTTTTTTCTACTAATCTGAAAAATCTCTGTTTGTTAAGGGGGGTTTTCTTGCTCCCTTTCTAAAAAACAGTGATGCACCCTGCTAATCTGAAAAATCTGACGGTGTGCCCCACTTTTCTTGAAATTCTGTAAATTGTCACTACTTGGTGCCACATCTGTACCCATAAAGAGGTCATTTTTGGTGGATTTTTTTCTACCCTCAATTCTTTACTATTTTTCAACTGGCAGGCACACTGATGTTGTGCCACAAGTTTTTCTTGAAATTCTGTGCACTGTCACTCTGCCTACATGGCTGATGTAGCATATGCTCCCATACAGGGATAACTGGCAAGCTAATCCAGGTTCTTTCCTACTTTCTAAATGTTGTTCTCAAGGTCATAGAATCCTTTCCATTTCAGAAGAGAATCTAGCTTTTTCAGTTGCCAGCTAGGCCAGGCACAGGTATAGTATGCCCCAAATTTTTCTTGAAATTCTGTAAATTGTTACTTTGCCAACATGATGTTGGTGTGGCATGTGCTCCTATACAGGGATAACTGGCAAGATAATTCAAGTTCCCTTCTGCCTTCCAAGTGTTGTTCTCATGGTCATAGAATCCTTTCCATTTCAGAAGATATTCTAGCTTTTTTAGCTGGCAGGCAGGCCAGGCATGCTTATAGTGTGCCCCAAATTTTTCTTCAAATCTTGTAATTGGTGCTGCATCTGCTGCCATAAAGACACAACTTTCGGTGGCTTTTTATGAAGTCAATTCTTTACCTCTTCACTTTTCAAGTGGCAGGCAAACAGACAGTGCACCACAAATTTGTCTTCAAATTCTACAGTTGCCAACTCCACTGTTGCTTCTTCCAAAACCAGTGCAATGATGGTGTGGCTATAAAGGGATAATTTTTGTGGTGGCTTTTTTTTTTTTTTTAAAGCCAACTTTTCATCACTTTTCAACTAGGTTCACACAGCCACATTCACATTATCTCCCAAATAACAAGCCTGTAGCACTTACAACACATCAAAAGTGGGCTAATTGTTCTACAAAACCAAAGATTTTTGCTATATAACTGCGATGTGTGTCTAAAAAAAAATAAAAAAAACAACGGACAAGCATGGGCGAGTGTTTTAGATAATGAAATACACAAAATCGAGTGTCAGCGCAGTGTATGATTGAACTTGGAGTTCTTATTCACTGCTTACCATCTATTTGTCCATAGACATACATGTCATTTTCACTTTGATATAACTTTGGCTGAGTTTGCCTTAGAAAGTTAGAAATTGGATAGATAGATTCCTAGGAGCCTGTTATACACTATGTGTTAAGCCAATTTAAGTTGTGATTTGTACCTAACTTATATGACCCAAAACAAATCTGGGACCTGAAAAGAATCTTGAGACGTTCGACCATCTCGACAGACTTCATTTTAGAATAATATGACACATGGTGTAAACTTTAGACTAAAAGTCTGCAATTCACCCTCCCCCACCAACTGGGTGGTCACACATAGATAAAGATAGGTTAATTAGTGTATTAATTTGTTATAACTTGTTATGAAGCCAATGTTGTGTTTAGAAAAACTACTTACAGGAGTTCTCCAGTTTCAGACAAATATTGAAAGGCAAATGTTATTGTTTCTATAATGAAAGTTGTACAATTTGCCACTAGACCAATTCCTCACATCTTTATAGATATCTGCTTGTTGTCACTTATTCTGCTTACTTGCAGGGATAAATATCAGTCCATGGTCATGTAATGGACAGTCCATGGTCATGTGATGAACACACAGGTGCACTGCACAGCTTGTTAGAGTCACAGCACAGTAATCATACATCTGCCTGGCAACGAGCTGTGTGTTCATCACATGAAAATGGACTGACTGATACTAGAAGTAAGCAGAATGAATGACAGCAAGCAGAGATATTATACAAACAGTAACATTAGCCTCTCAATAATTGTCTGAAATTGGACAACCCCATTTAACTTGTGAAACACATATCTGAGAATTTCTAGCTATGTGTACGGGTAAGGGATGACAAATCTCTAGTACAAAAGTAAAATTATATTTTAAGAGCAAGGCATTTACAACAAAAAAGAGCCAATTTAAGATTTTTAAATACGTAAATAAGAAAGCATTTGAGGAACATTTTTGTGATAACCAATATATACAAAGTACGGGGAAAGAAACTAGCTGACTAATGCAGTGTGCTGTAGTCTCATACTGGCTATGGTTACACTTTCAAGGCTAAATCTAAGTTCCTAATTTTCTTCAACTAGAGTTTTTTGTAAACAAAAATGAAAACAAAATACACAAACACAGTGTCAGAATCTATTATGAATTGGGGGGTCATAGAGGAATCCCATTGTCACGATGAGTCATAAAAGAGGAGTGTGTGCCACAATTTTTGCTTGAAACTCTGTAACTGTAACTCCTTGGTGCTGCATCTGCTCCCTTAAAGGGATACTTTTTAGTGGATTTTTTTTATCAGTCAATTCTTTATCACTTAACTTTTTAAGTGGTAGGCATGCTGTAGGTGCTAGTACCACTCTGTTTGCATAATAACAACAAAATAAAACAAACACCTTACCATTGCTTCTTCCAATACCAACGCAATATTGGTGCAGCATTCTGCTCCCATAAAGGGATAATTTTTGGTGCATTGTCTCTACACTCAATTTGTCAGGGATGTTACATCTGTTGTTGCTGCTTTAAGGTTGCCGTGTCAACATAAAGAAGGATTGGTGGCTGCTGCTTTAAGGTTGTCATGATGACATAGGGAAGTTTCCTGAGCAGGCCTTTATTAACCACTCCCTCATCACTCAGCTTTGCTGGCTAATCAGTTTTCAAACTTCCTGCTAAGCACCTGAATTTGATTTGACTACTCCAACACCTGACCTTTGACTGTGTTCTTGGATTCCTCTTTGTCTTGCGATTTTGTTCTGGCATTCCTGATCGGTACCGACTATTGGCTTTGTTTGCCAGATTTGTCTTTGTCTCATGATTTGGATCCTTGTTGCCCTCCTCAGCTGCTGACCCGTGATTGATGACCATTCTGTTTTCTCTGTCCCTGTGAGTAGTGTGTGGATTTGGTGTAGACTTCTGCTGCAGTGCATTTATTTGTGATACACTTTCTGTTCTGGTGACAATTCTGGTCTTCAGATTCAGCGAAAGTCCATCTCTTCTTGCGAGGAGCTCTGGTGAAGGCGTTTGAGGCCGGTCTTGGCTCGCAGTAGTGTTTTGCCTTTAAGTAGCATTTTCTACTGCTCACAGTTGTCAGCCCTTTTCTGCTGCTGCTCTCCTGTAGACCAGTACATTTCTTACCTTGCATCTGAATCTTAACACAATTCTTTATTACTTTTCAACTGGCAGTCACACTGATCATGTGCCATAAATTTTTCTTGAAATCCTGTAGATTGTCATGCCATTTTTTTGAAAAGCCACTTCTTCACATTTTAACAAGCCATATTTTTTTTTGCCAAAATAACAAGTCTGTTGCACTTACAAGTTACCAAAACAAGCTAATTTTTATATAAAGCCATTGATTTTTGCAATATAGCTGCCATATGTGTATAAAAAAAACACACAGGCAAGCAACTTCCCCGAAAAAAAGGCTAAATATATGAAGTGTTTTAAATGTTAAAATACGTAAAAGCGAGTGGCAGAGCAGTGTATGGTTAAACTAACAGTTTATATCCACTGCTTACCATCAGTTTTCGGCTAGATATACATGGTAATTTCACTTTGACATAATTTTAGCTATGTTAATTTTAGAGAGCTAGAAATGGGCTAGACCTGTGGATGGTTATTCATTCCGAAACAAATCTTTTGACGGAACCACTTGAACCCAATATGAAATAAATCTTCAGAGGTTCATCCATATCTATTTACATTGGAGAGTGTTAGAATTCAAAGCTAAAATCAGGACATCAATAAACCAGATTATCAATTACCAATCTAATATGAATAGGACAATAATTTTTACTTTGTAACTGCTAAGCTAAACATGTATTTTATGTTAATGTAGTTCAAATGTAGTATAGATTTTAATGATATTGTAAGGGAATTGCTGGTTGAGCGATTCCCCAGTGTGGCTGCTGAAACGAGGGAAGAAGGAAAAGACCCAGCCCCTATCCCTACCTAATTGCCACAACTGTCCTAATGACAGGGACAACTGGGAGGCAATCCCTTCTCTGAATAAGTATACACAGAATAAGACAAGACAAACAACACAGAAGCAGAGTCAGCAAGCCGAGGTCAAACCAGATAGACAAACAGTACCAAATCGAAATCTGAGAGACTAGTCAAAGAGTAAGCCAGAGGTCAGGAATATGACTACAGGTAACAAACAGCAAGGGAAGTGCTTAGCAAGGGACAAGTCTCAATAGCCAGCAAACATGTGTGAGCAGATGACCTGTTTATAGGAAGTCCAGAATCTGTCCCAGACTTAATTGGTAGGTAGGCTGTCAATCACACATGCAAAGGCTAAGATTAACTGTTTGAGGAGCGAAGGGAAATAAAGGTGCAGGAGATGGTTGTGGTGGAAATTCAATTACAGAGAAAAGGTAATAGAGCAGTATTCAGACAGAGCAACAAGAACCCTAAGCAAGAAATCAAACTGAACATGCCTCCTGCGCCGCAGCATGCGAGCGGAGGGTGGCGCAGAGACCCAAACACGCAGAGACGTTACAGACGTTCTTAAGTAACAGTCTAGTGAGTATGTGGCTTTAATTGCTCTGCCCTTATCTCTGCCGTGTCTCCGCACCTGCTGTCCAGGTTTGTTTGGCGTGAGCTACACTCCCCAATAGCCCCCCTCTCCCATATGTTGACTAGCAGTGCCATTCTAAAGCTTTCTGGATGTTCCATACCACTGACTTTTGCTGTACTACTTGAAACAATTTGCATCTGCTGATCTTGGCTGGAAGGATTTCTTTAGTGGTTGAGATATGCATGTTCAGTGGAGTTTAGGTAATTTTGGCTAAAAGATTAAGTGGAGGTCATTCTCTAAAGCTTTTAAAATCAAGCTCTTCATTACAGTTCCTGGTTTCTACTAAAGCTTTGTTGGATAGAGGAGTGAAAAAGAAGGATTTTGTAATTCCCTCTGGTTTGGAGAAGGTGCGTAATGCCTTAGAATTGGATATAGCATGTGGTATGGAAACCAGTGGGATCAATACAGGGAATACCATTATTTTGGTGGAAATCTTGTCTAGTTTAAAGAAATTGGAGGAAGCAGTGTCATACTTGTTGCTGCAAATCGGAGGTCTCGAAACTGATGTTACGCTGATAATCTGTCTATAATTAGAAAGTGAGTGGGTTCTGCAGAGGATATACAATGGGTACGGATAGTATTCAGACCCCTTTAAATTTTTCACTCTTTCACTTCATTGCAGCCATTTGCTAAAAGCAAAAAAGTTCATTTTATTTCTCATAAATGTACACTCAGAACCCCATCTTGACAGAGAAAAAAAGAAATATAGATCTTTTTGCAAATTTATTAAAAAAGAAAAACTGAAATATCACATGGTCATAAGTATTCAGACCCTTTGCTGTGACACTCATATTTAACTCACATGCTGTCGATTTCCTTCCTCCTTGAGATGGTTCTACTCCTTCATTGAAGTCCAGCTGTGTTTAATTAAACTGAATGGACTTGATTAGGAAAGGCAGACACCTGTCTATATAAGACCTCACAGCTCACAGTGCATGTCAGAGCAAATGAGAATCATGAGGTCAAAGGAACTGCCCAAGGAGCTCAGAGATAGAATTGTGGCAAGGCACAGATCTGGCCAAGGTTACAAAAGAATTTCTGCAGCACTCAAGGTTCCTAAGAGCACAGTGGCCTCCATAATCCTTAAATGGAAGAAGTTTGGGACGACCAGAACTCTTCCTAGACCTGGAGGTTCAGCCAAAATGAGCAATTGTGGGAGAAGAGCCTTGGTGAGAGAGGTAAAGAAGAACCCACAGATCACTGTGGCTAAGCTCCAGAGATGCAGTAGGGAGATGGGAGAAAGTTCTACAAAGTCAACTATCACTGCAGCCCTCCACCAGTCAGGGCTTTATGGCAGAGTAGCCCGATGGAAGCCTCTTCTCAGTGCAAGACATATGAAAGCCCGCATAGAGTTTGCCAAAAAACACATGAAGGGCTCCCAGACTATGAGAATTAAGATTCTCTGTTCTGATGAGACGAAGATTGAACTTTTTGGCGTTAATTCTAAGCGGAATGTGTGGAGAAAACCAGGCACTGCTCATACCCTGCCCAATACAATCCCAACAGTGAAACATGGTGGTGGCAGCATCATGCTATGGGGGTGTTTTTCAGCTTTAGGGACAGGACGACTTGTTGCAATTGAAGGAAAGATGAATGCGGCCAAGTACAGAGATATTCTGGAAGAAAACCTCTTCCAGAGTGCTCTGGACCTCAGACTGGGCCGAAGGTTCACCTTCCAACAAGACAATGACCCTAAGCACCCAGCTAAAATAACAAAGGAGTGGCTTCGGAACAACTCTGTGACCATTCTTGACTGGCCAGCCAGAGCCCTGACCTCAACCCAATTGAGCATCTCTGGAGAGACCTGAAAATGGCTGTCCACCAACGTTCACCATCCGACCTGACGGAACTGGAGAGGATCTGCAAGGAAGAATGGCAGAGGATCCCCAAATCCAGATTTGAAAAAGAAGAATCATGGCTGTACTAGCTCAAAAGGGTGTTTCTACTCAATACTGAGCCAAGGGTCTGAATACTTATGACCATGTGATATTTCAGTTTTTCTTTTTTAATAAATTTGCAAAAATATCTACATTTCTGGGGGTTTTTTTCTGTCAAGATGGGGTGCTGAGTGTACATTAATGAGAAATAAAATGAACTTTTTTGCTTTTAGCAAATGGCGGCAATGAAACAAAGAGTGAAAAATTTAAATGGGTCTGAATACTTTCCTTACCCACTGTAATGTGGCATGACTGGTGGTGGATGGTGATCCCATTAACTTCAATGGGAGCCACAGAGATAGTTGAGTGCTGTACTTCATCTATTTCTGGCACATATATTGAAGTGAATATGAAGCCCAGACATAGCTGAGTACTTTACTTTGGCTGTCTCTGACACACCCATTGAAGTGAATCGAAGCACCATCCACCACCAGTCATGCCCACCATCAGAAGTTGAAATATCTGCAGGGTTTTGCTGGGCATTCTGTTATTTGATTGTATAAGTCTTCAAAAATAATGTCCTATTAGTTTTTCTGTTGCTAATAGCCCCTGGTGCAGTGTAGAAACTGGGAAAGCTTTGTAGAATGCTCCCACCCTCCATTCTCTGTGTGAAGACAACCCAACATCTCCCTCCTGCACTTATTGTGAACCGTTCTTGCTTTTCAAATGGTATCTATGGGCAGAACTTTCTTAGTAACAGGGAGTGAATAGCAAGTTAGCTAGAAGGGAAACACCTAGTGGCAACAACTTTAGAGTAGTTTTTCAGGCAGAAAATGGCAACTATTTTATGTAAAGTGCTTTACATTTTGGTCCAGAATCACATGCTCTATTAAATGAGCCTAAGTTGTTTGAAAAGTTAGTGACCGTTTAAGCTAAGAACAAAGTTAGGAAAGTAGGAATACAATATTTGCTGCTTTTCCCAGCTAGGATGAGAGTCACTTTTGATGAATGTTTTTTAAGGCCAGTGATAAAATCATAGTATAGATGGATTCCAAAAAAATCTATACTACTAAAAGATTCCAGAATATTCAGGATTTCCATCTCTGGAGTGGGAAATGTTTATTTTTGATGGTGGAGTGGTATTCTGGGGGAAGATGGGGGGGGGGCCACAATGCTTGGTATTAGAGATTACTAGGATATTTCCTGGGTAGCTGATGTGGTAGTTGGGGTGAATGGGTAGTGCTGAAGGGTTCTTTTTGGGTTTTTTTTTTAGATTATGGTAATGTTTTCTTGGAATTGTAGGGGTCTGGGGCACAAATCTAAAAAATGTGCAGATTTTAATTAATTTAATTAAAAATGACCTCCCTGCAGTGATATTCTTGGAGGAAACTAATCTAAATAAAGTTAGTAAATAAGATAGAATGCAGTTTCATAAGCAAAGCTTATCATTCAGTTTTGTCATCTTTTATCAGGAAGGTTTTCATTTTTATTTATACAGTATAATTGCTGTTTTCCTTGATGAAGAGGGTAGATTTTTTTCTATGGTAAATTTGAGGGTTCCATAATCCCCCTTTTCATTCAATAGTTTTAAAATAATATGATAAAGGTAGTTGCCCTTTACGTGTTATTGGGGATTTTAATATTGTATCTATACTATGGTTAGCAAAATAACCTTTTTCCTAATTTTTTTGAATGAGGTGAGCTGGATTGATGTTTAGCATTCAAAACATCCTGATGTACACCAATTCTCCCATTATAACAAACATTAGACATCCTCTAGTGCCATGATCGCTCAATAACGGGGGAATCCGGTAAAGGATTCCCCCGTTAGTGAGTGATTGCTTCTTTCAGCTGTATGTGCAAATGCACATACAGCTGAGCTGTCAGTGTAGGCCGTGGTCCACAGGACCGCGGTCTACACTGATTGATGAGTGCAACCTCTGCCCCGACGCAGACGTGATGACGTAAGTCATCAGTGCACGCGAGCAGAAGGAGGACGCTTTTCGTGGAACTAGGTAAGTAGCATAAACTACTGTGTGAGGGCCTACTGTGAAGCATAAACTACTGTGTGGGGGCCCACTGTGAAGCATATACTACTGTGTGGGGGACCACTGTGAAGCATATACTACTATGTGGGGGCCCACTGTGAAACATATACTACTATGGGTGGGCCCAAAGTAGAGCATGTAATACTGTGCGGGGGCCCACTGTGGAGCATATAATACTGTGCGGGGGCCTACTGTGGAGCATATATTACTGTGTGGAGGCCACTCTGGAGCATATAATACTGTGTGGGAGCCACTGTGGGTATATAATACTGTATGGGGGCCACTCTGGAGCATATAATACTGTCTGGGGGCCATTCTGGAGCATATAATACTGTCTGGGGGCCACTTCAGAGCGAATTGTACTGTCTGGGAGCCCTTCACTATTTATATCACACAGTATCTGTTTTATAGCAGACATGTGATATTATTACAGGCTGTATTAACATTGCACAGTCACTATAAAACAGATCCTGGTTAACTTAAGGTTAAATTGCCGTGTTGGCACTTTGCAATAAATTAGTGGGTTTTGGGTTGCAGTTTGAGCACTCGGTCTCTAAAAGGTTCGCCATCACTGCTCTAGTGTATAGACCTAGCATTGGTTAATGAATCAATGCTACAATTGATTAAAAAGGTTCATTGATCAGACAGCTCCCATGTTTTATAATCTCCACTGTTGGTGGAAATAGTTTTTTTGAAGACAGAGGTTTTTACAATTTTGTTAATTTTTGGGGATAAAAGAAAAAAAGAAAATAAAACAACTTTCTTAATATATTTTATATTTTTTAGCTTCATAAGTATAACTAGTTGAATGGATGAAATGATTACAGGAAAGAATGGAAATCATTAAAAAGACAACATTGAGTGTGACATAATGACTAGTTTTACATTTTTATTTACACATTGGGCATTTTGCATAAATGGGTGAAATATGGAAAATATGTAGCAGAATCGTTGATTATAATGTCAATTTGTATTCCCTTAGTCCTGACAGCAGCACAATATGGGGTATCTCTGCCCCTGTGTGTTGTTTAGGACAGGTGGAACCTTTAATTAGCACCAAAAAGGTGCCTCCTACTGGCCCTATAAAAGGGCACAAGAGACCTCCCTCCACTGTGTAAATTATAAAGTAAAAGGAAACAAACTTCTAGGGAGGAAAGCCTTGTGCTGCTGTCAGGACTAAGGGAATACAGATTGACATTACAATCAGCGATTCCCCTTACGTCCGACAGCAACACAATATGGGGAGATAGCAAGTAATTCCCCTAGGGAGGGTTTCCTCGCCTTACAACGTCAAGGACTGACTGACCAAAAGCAGTTGTCTGGAAACTGCGGACGTCTAATGATAATGTTTAACAAAAGGTCAACTGAGATGACCATGATGCAGCCGCACAAATCTGGTCCAATGGTAAGGACCGATACTCAGCCGAAGAAGTCGACACAGCCCTGGTCGAGTGACCGTAGAAAGACTGGAGGGAGTAACTCCTGAATAAGAAAGGAAGACTTAATTGTCTCCTTGATCCATGTGGATAGGGTAGGCTTGGAAGCCTTGAGGCCTCTGTTTTTACCCTGCATATCGATTAGTAGGCTTTTGGCCTTCCTAAGCGGTTGAGTGTGGGATAGGTAAATCTGCAGACACCTTACCACATCTAAGGTGTGGAGCTTTTCAGGACATCTCCAGTCTGAGGACATTAATTTTTGTAATGTCTGTTCCACTTGGAAGACCCTAGGCCCTCTATAGGTGGACGCGGAGGCTTCCCCGTCAACATCACGATCCTTAGACCGGATGGACTTCAGCAGCTGGCTTAATTTTTCGAGTGGGAAGTACAACCTGCTGGGATCTTCAGTGGAATCGTCAGATGAGTGTCTCGTCCACTATCTGATAATCTTCATCAGAGATCCGTAAGGAAGATTGTGTCTCAATCTGCGGTCTCTTGGCAATCTGGGCAATGGAAGAACGGATCTCCTTAAGAGACTACTCCATATAGTCCTTTACCCAAGTGACAACCTCTTTTATGGAAGGTTCTTCTGGCGGAGGTCCACGACATTGGTGACAGTGGGTAAAATCATAGCCGTCAGGTAAAGGGGTATTGCAATCCAACACGTTAAGTGTTCATGTTTAGAGGACTTTTTCCTCCTAAGCCCATCGCCGTTACCTGATGCAGAAGATGACATCTGAAACATCAAACAGCCACGTGACACTGAAAAATGGAAGATTGCCAAGCATCGCATAAAAAAACCAAGGGGTACCTTACTTTTTTTTAAATCGGTCACAGAGAAAAAACCATCGGAAAAAAACCAGCCACCGCAAACCGCAGCACCACTCGCTCAACAAATAAAGGACTGCAGACCTTTTGAATGTAATCCAGCAGCGAGGGGAGGAATCCAACAAAGAAACATTTGTACAGCACCAAAACGAGTCAAACGCCATAATGGAACATAGAGGAGCGTAAGCCTAAGCCAGAGGCTCAAAATACAGGCAGCAAAAATCAATTCCATATTTTGCCTTTAAATTTTCAATTTCCAAACTTACCGCACTTTTTCCGAGAAAACTGGAAGTAGGCCGCGGTGGTGCGCAAAGGCTTCCTTCCCCCGGGAACACGGGACCGAAGAAAAGTTCCGGCCGAGGAGGTTCCTTACTTCCGGGATCGCACTGCCTGCCGAGCAATGAGCCGGATAACGCTGCGCTGCGGGGTGAAAGCCCGAAGGACCGGAGGTTTTTTCTTTGGGAAGAAAACAAAACGGAATGGACCGAGGTACCCCCTAAACCAGGAGTAAATGAAACCCCTAGCAACGGGAGGTCACAAGAGACCTCGGTCCACCTGTCCCACACAGGACAGAAAAAAACACAGTGGAGGGAGGTCTCTTGTGCCCTCTTATAGGGCCAGTAGGAGGCACCTTTTTGGTGCTAATTAAAGGTTCCACCTGTCCTAAACAACACACAGGGGCAGAGATACCACATATTGTTCTGCTGTCGGACATAAGGGGAATAAAGTATATGAACATTTTACAATTTGTGGTACTATATGTTCTCAAATCTGAACAAATTTTTTTTGCTGCATCTAAGCAGGGTTTTTAAAACTATATTGAAACTAGACTCTTGTGACACACATCTGGGCATTATCACATGAGTGAATGGGGCAGCACTTCAAAAATGATTTTATGAGCTTGCTAGTTATTTTATTTTTGTGCATTAAAACCGAGATCCATATAAAATAATTAGGCAAAAATATTTTAAAAATAAAATATTTATCCCCCAACACTTCGTAATCCTTCTCTCCACTATTGGGAGGTGCTGCATCTTCATGACAACTGGTTCCCGCCCACCTAGTTCCTCTCATAAACCGAAACTTCTGCAGTCTGCTGCTTTCCTATCCATTCTTGCATTACAGATGAGATCCCTGCCTTAGTCCTGATACCATATCTCCCAGCCGTCCCGGATTCAGCGGGACAGTCCAGTATTCCAGGTCCTGTTCCACTGTTCCTGTCAGCGTTCAACTTATCTGTAATTGAATACAATGGTGATGCAGGAGCCATCCGCTCCCTGCTTCACCTTTCAGCCCCTGTGTGCTTCTGGAGCTGTAGGCACGATGTGATGTTTCCCTTCTCCCTTAATCTATACCCAGTTCAGCATGTGTATTGTAACAAATTTTTTGTCATTTTTTTTTAGGCTTTACACCTGGACCCAACCCTGGTCCTTTCTTATCAGCTCATTTCAGTCTTCTCTGGATCTTCATCAAGGACATGCTTAGGTACTGTATATTGGATTAATTAGGAGTAGTAGACATATATACATATATAATTTTATATTCACTGATATGGAGCTCTTGTGGTGACTTGTGTCAATGCAGCCATGGCCTCACCCCCCTCTTGCAATTACTTTCCAATGTTTTTGATCCTTTCTATGTTCCTGCCTCCATATATTTCTATTCATGTACAATGTTATGTAATTACAGTATATGCATATCTATATACCACATATTGCTTTGATACCGAATCATACTCACGATTGTCTCTCTATATAGCCTGAGGAAAGGCAGTCTTGCCCGAAATGTTGCTCTATATTGATTATTACAATACATGCACCAACAATGTTCTATATCTAAATTTATTACTGCATGTGACATACAAAAATATTTTTTGGCTGCACATAAATAAAATAACTAGCAAGTTCATAAAATAATTTTTGGAGCGTTATCCTGTTCCTTTCCATGTGATATTGTGTTTGTGGGGAGTCCGACTTGTCCCATTGGGAAATTGCACCCGCTGTTACAAGAGAGGAGTGTGCTGACTTTCTACTGAATAAACACATTTCTGGACATGTCCAGCCAAGAAGAAAGGTAAGGAAGGACACACCTATATTTCCAGATTGCAGGTATACAATTTAACAGTCTACTCTTTGCCTGCTATTATGGTGTGGACAAAAGTAAACATACAAACCATAAATTCCATATAAACAGCTTCATCTAATTTAACCTGGTGAATCCAATGGCACCAAAATGCAAGTGGGGCTAAGCTCAGTAGTTAGTCATTTACATTTTCTTCAGCACTTAGTACATTTGTAAACAAAAATTAGAAAAAGACAAAATCACTATAGAATATCATTATATAGTAATAAAGAATAATAAGAGGTATGCCAGGTATAGCAATCTTGAAGACTATAATTAAGAAAAATCCAAAGGCTGGGTTAGTCATTAATTGGGTGAAATTTTAAGTTTAATTTAGGGGAATCAAGAAGGTCAAGGCAATTTAGTGAGACAGCGTGCATAGGGTGTATTTAAAGATCTGTTACTCTGTGTTTGCAGTGTACATCAGAGGTTGATGTCTGATGTTTACCTCTGATGCCTCCAATGTATACAACTGCATCAGCATAAAAAGGTATAGATCTTCCATGGGTGGCCATTTTGACAGTAAGTGTAGAACATAGTATATATTTTTGAACAAGATGACTCTGTATACAATAGTGTACTGTGTTATTCCATATTATATTTTAAAAAAAGGTATGACAACTTATACCAACCCAATGAAACTGACAAATCTATTTATGAACTTAAAGGGGTTATGCAGGATTTCAAAAAACATGGTTGCTTTTTTCTTCTCAGGAAGTGACATCATGTCTGTTGTTCACATGCTGCAGCTCAGTCCCTTTCATTTCAAAGGGGTGGAGCTGTGGCATTGTCATGTGACCAATGGATGGGTGTTAATTTCCTGAGAAGAAGGACGCTGTGTTTTTGAAATCCTGAACAACCCCTTTAACATTAACGGTCCAATCATGTGCAATCTAACTATGTCTCAGCCACACCAAATATCAAAGTGTTCCTCCTGGATCGGGGTTTCAAGCTCCCCCAATTTGCTAGGCTTCTGGCATTGGTGAACATACAGTTTAACTCTCCATCCAAGATCACAAACTTATTTCCAGAAACGTGATTTACTGCCATTTTATGGCCACAATCCATTTCTCCACCCACCACAACAGCCTGTCTCCTGTCTTAGCTATCTATCATTGTAATGTCTGCGTAGCTCTTCCCCTTGTTCCTAATTGAAATGCTCCACCAACCCTGCTAGAATTTCCCCCCAGCACATCAGACCCTTCCATTCAGGTACAAGCTTGTAGCCCAATGAAAAGTAAGCTTAGTGTTCTAGAAATCTAACCTCTTCTTTCCTGCAGCATGACTTGAGCCATGCATTTACCTCCCTAAGCACCAACTGCATTTCCTGTGTTGTGCATTGCATAGGCAGTATTCCAGAGAATACAACCTCGGAGATCCTTCAATTTACACATTCACAAGGAGTTAAAGGAGAAAATGCATCACACAATTTGCAATTTCTCTTAAGCACAGAAATAACCCACATGTGGATGTAAACTGCAGCATCCGGAAGGGAAGGAGCGCCACTGGGTTTTTGAATAGCAGATCTTGCTGGATTCATTTTCAGGTGCCAAACTGCCCCTAAGGTTTCAGTGCAATGGAAACCCCCTAAAAGGTACCCCATTTGAAACCTATGCCCCTCAAGGAATTTATCAAGGAGTATAGTGAGAATTTTGCCACAGCTGTTTCACAAATTTTATTAACATAAAAATTAAAAAATTACTCTTTTATCAATAAAGTGTCGCCTTAGCCCCAAACTACTCATTTTTACAAGTGGTTAAAGAAGAACATGCACATACAGTTCGTTACACAATTTCTAATGAATCAAATTAATAAATTTTGACTTATACATATAAATTTTATAAATTTTGACTTATACACAGGACATAATAGTATGTCCTTGATACCAAGGTCTTAGCGAATCTGGATGTAACATTACGTCCTATGCCTGCCGGCCTCTCACTGTGTGCCTACAATGCACTGTGGTCTGCCCTAAGGATGGGGCCCTACGTAGCGTAAAACCGCTGTATTTTACACTCCCTGCAAAGTGGATTCTGGCTAATCCCATCCATACATTGCAGAAAAATATCCGCAGCAGATAAGCTGCGATTTAAAAAAACATCTCGTTTTTGTAAATTGCAGCATGTCAATTATACCTACAGAAATACTGCAAACAGATAAGAGCAAAAATTAAGGATCCCTCTGTCATGCCCCACAAGTTTCCAGATTGTTTATTTCTTGACCTCTTGTAAATAACTTCTCTACTTATATTGCATTTTGTTTTCTGTAAAGATTCTAAGATCCTTTGAAGATCCATGTCTTGTGTGTATAAAGAGTGCGTGAATTTTCTTGTATAACACAATCTCTGAAGAAGAAAGCTAGTACTCTCGAAAGCTTACTATCAAATATACTCAGCCTCTAAAAGGTATCGCCTGATTTCTTCACTCTTCCACTACGGAAATGCTGGAAATAATTGAAGCAGGAAGTCCACCAAGGAAAACTTTGCGGACCTACTGTGAAAAGCACTGTGGAAAAAAGCAACACTTTTTGGCTGTGGTTCACTATGTGGGGCCTTTGCCTAAAAGTGTTATGACCAGACACCTCTCACTCAGTCTCCTGTCTCTATCAGTAAATTAATTAAACCTAAGTACACTAAACCCCGAATTTTATTATCTGTATTACCTCCTATCAATCTCATTGTGACTGCCTGAGACGATATCATTGTAATTGCTCTCCACAAAATGTATACCTTCTCTATCAGCCTTGGATTTTTTTACTGCCTATAAGTCATCATTAACCTTAGACCTGTACTCACTCATGTTTGACTGTTCCCTGTCACAAATTTCAAAAATTCATAACAAAACCTGAACCACACACTCCCTCTTACCCTTGATCATCCAGCTGCTTCTTCCCACAATAGGATGGCAGGAAACCAATCATTTGTCATTGTTCCCAGGCATGCCATAAGAAAATTCCTAACAATTCCTAATGGAAAATAAATTGCAATGTCTGAATCCCCTCTGCCCCCAAATACAATTCAATAAAGTTATGTGAGATGCCGCACTGGCGGCAGACTGCGTTCAGAGAGGTGGAAATGAGGTTTAACATTGGAAAATGTAAGTGTCCACACATGGGAAGGGAAACACATACCAAGATAACTTATCAAATAGGAAAACACTGGGTTAGGCTAAGGCCCCACATAGTGAGCCACAGGCAAAAAACGCTGCGGAAAAGACTGCAGTGGAAATGCATCACGGTTTTTTCTGCACCATTTTTCACAGAAAGTCTGCAGAGTTTTCCTTTGCGGACTTTCTGTCTCTATTATACATATTATATTATATTACATTACATTATATTATATTATATATCTTATATTATCTATTATTATTATCTATTATCTATCTATCTATCTATCTATCTATCTATCTATACAGTACAGACCAAAAGTTTGGACACACCTTCTCATTCCAAGAGTTTTCTGTATTTTTATGACTATAAAAATTGTAGATTCACACTGAAGGCATCAAAACTATGAATTAACACATGTGGAATTATATACTTAAAAAAAGTGTGAAACAACTGAAAATATGTCTTATATTCTAGGTTCTTCAAAGTAGCCACCTTTTGCTTTGATTACTGCTTTGCACACTCTTGGCATTCTCTTGATGAGCTTCAAAAGGTAGTCACCTGAAATGGTTTTCACTTCACAGGTGTGCCCTGTCAGGTTTAATAAGTGGGATTTCTTGCCTTATAAATGGTGTTGGGACCATCAGTTGTGTTGTTCAGAAGTCAGGTGGATACACAGCTGATAGTCCTACTGAATGGAGTGTTAGAATTTGTATTATGGCAAGAAAAAAGCAGCTAAGTAAAGAAAAACGAGTGGCCATCATTACTTTAAGAAATGAAGGTCAGTCAGTCTGAAAAATTGAGAAAACTTTGAAAGTGTCCCCAAGTGCAGTGGCCAAAACCATCAAGCGCTACAAAGAAACTGGCTCACATGAGGACCGCCCCAGGAAAGGAAGACCAAGAGTCACCTCTGCTGCGGAGGATAAGTTCATCCGAGTCACCAACCTCAGAAATCGTAGGTTAACAGCAGCTCAGATTAGAGACCAGGTCAATGCCACACAGAGTTCTAGCAGCAGACACATCTCTACAACAACTGTTAAGAGGAGACTGTGTGCAGCTGGCCTTCATGGTAAAATAGCTGCTAGGAAACCACTGCTAAGGACAGGCAACAAGCAGAAGAGACTTGTTTGGGCTAAAGAACACAAGGAATGGACATTAGACCTGTGGAAATCTGTGCTTTGGTCTGATAAGTCCAAATTTGAGATCTTTGGTTCCAACCACCGTGTCTTTGTGCGACGCAGAAAAGGTGAATGAATGGACTCTACATGCCTGGTTTCCACCGTGAAGCATGGAGGAGGAGGTGTGATGGTGTGGGGGTGCTTTGCTGGTAACACTGTTGGGGATTTATTCAAAATTGAAGGAATACTGAACCAGCATGGTTACCACAGCATCTTGCAGCAGCATGCTATTCCATCCGGTTTGCATTTAGTTGCACCATCATTTATTTTTCAACAGGACAATGACACCAAACACACCTCCAGACTGTGTAAGGGCTATTTGACCAAGAAGGAGAGTGATGGGGTGCTACGCCAGATGACCTGGCCTCCACAGTCACCAGACCTGAACCCAATCGAGATGGTTTGGGGTGAGCTGGACCGCAGAGTGAAGGCAAAAGGGCCAACAAGTGCTAAGCATCTCTGGGAGCTCCTTCAAGACTGTTGGAAGACCATTTCAGGTGACTACCTCTTGAAGCTCATCAAGAGAATGCCAAGACTGTGCAAAGCAGTAATCAAAGCAAAAGGTGGCTACTTTAAAGAACCTAGAATATAAGACATATTTTCAGTTGTTTCACACTTTTTTGTTAAGTATATAATTCCACATGTGTTAATTCATAGTTTTGATGCCTTCAGTGTGAATCTACAATTTTTATAGTCCTGAAAATACAGAAAACTCTTGGAATGAGAAGGTGTGTCCAAACTTTTGGTCTGTACTGTATATGTATATGATTAAGGCTATGGCCCCACATTGCGGAAACGCAGCTTTTTTTTGTTGCAGATTTTGTTGCGGTTTTTTGAGCCAAAGCCAACAATGACTACAAAAGGAATGGGAAATACAGTGGGGAAAATAAGTATTTAGTCAGCCACCAATTGTGCAAGTTCTCCCACACAAAAAGATGAGAGAGGCCTGTAATTGACATCATAGGTAGACCTCAAGTATGAGAGACAAAATGGGAAAACATATCTAGAACATCACAGTCTGATTTTATTTAAGAATTTATTTGCAAATTATTGTGGAAAATAAGTATTTGGTCACCTACAAACAAGCAAGATTTCTAGCTCTCACAGACCTGTAACTTCTTCTTTAAGAGGCTCCTCTGTCCTCCACTCATTACCTGTAGTAACGGCACCTGCTTGAAATTGTTATCAGTATAAAAGACACCTGTCCACAACCTCAAACAGTCACACTCCAAACTCCACTATGGTGAAGACCAAAAAGCTGTGGAAGGACACCAGAAATAAAATTGTAGACCTCCACCAGGCTGGGAAGACTGAATCTGCAATAGGCAAGCAGCTTGGTATGAAGAAATCAACTCTGCGAGCAATAATTAGAAAATGGAAGACATACAAGACCACTGATAATCTCCCTTGATCAGGGACTCCACGCAAGATCTCACCCCGTGGGGTCAAAATGATCACAAGAACTGTGAGCAAAAATCCCAGAACCACACGGAGGGACCTAGTGAATGACCTGCAGAAAGCTGGGACTGACGTAACAAAGGCTACCATCAGTAACACACTACACCACCAGGGACTCAGATCCTGCAGTGCTAGACGTGTCCCCCTGCTTAAGCCTGTACATTTCCGGGCCCATCTGAAGTTTGCTATAGAGCATTTGAATGATCCAGAAGAGTATTGGGAGACTGTCATATGGTCCGATGAAACCAAAAGAGAACTGTTTGGTAGAAACACAACTTGTCGTGTTTGGAGGAAAGTGAATGCTGAGTTGCATCCAAAGAATACCATACCTACTGTGAAGCATGGGGATGGCAACATCATGCTTTAGGGCTGTTTCTCTGCAAAGGGACCAGGACGACTGATCCGTGTACATGAAAGAATGAATGGGGCCATGTATCGTGAGATTCTGAGTGCAAACCTCCTTCTATCAGCAAAGGCATTGAAGATGAAACGTGGCTGGGTCTTTCAGCATGACAATGATCCCAAGCACATCGCGAGGGCAACGAAGGAGTGGCTTCGTAAAAAGGTCCTGGAGTGGCCTAGCCAGTCTTCAGATCTCAACCCCATAGAAAACCTTTGGAGGGAGTTGAAAGTCTGTGTTGCCCAGCAACAGCCCCAAAACATCACTGCTCTAGAGGAGATCTGCACGGAGGAATGGGCCAACATACCAGCAACAGTGTGTGCCTACCTTGTGAAGACTTACAGAAAACTTTTGACCTCTTTCATTGCCAACAAAGGATATATAACAAAGTATTGAGATGAACTTTTGTTATTGACCAAATACTTATTTTCCACCATAATTTGCAAATAAATTCTTTAAAAATCAGATAATGTGATTTTCTGGATTTGTCTTCTCATTTTGTCTCTCATAGTTGAGGTCTACCTATGATGTCAATTACAGGCCGGCCTCATCTTTTTAAGTGGGAGTACTTGCACAATTTGTGGCTGACTAAAAACTTTTTTCCCCACTGTATATAGGAAGTTCTTATACCTTCTGCTCAATCCACTCCTGGCTTTGGCTCAAAAAACCGCAAAAAAATCTGCAACAAAAAAAGCTACTTTTCCACAACGTGGGGCCGTAGCCTAAAAGTAAGGCTGCTTTCACACAGTTAGTGTTTGGTCAGTGATTTTCGGCAGTGATTGTGATCAGGATCAGGAGTGGGGGCCGGGGCCCCATGTAGTGTAAACACTGCAAAAAAATGCAGCATTTTACAGTCCTTACACAATGGATGGGAATCTTGCTAATCCCATCCACACATTGCAGAAAATAAATCCACAGCAGAAATGCTATCATTTGAAAAATGCGTGCATTTTTGGAAATTGCACCATGTCAATTATACCGACAGAAACACTGGCAGTTTCCATATAGGTATAATGGAAGCAGGAAGTCCACAGAGGAAAACTCTGCAGACTTTCTGTAAAAAGTGCTGCGGGAAATACCGTAATGTGTTTCCGTCATGGTGTTTCCAGCAACACTCTTTAGCTGCAGCCTGCTACGTGGGGGCCTTAGCCTAATAGAAAGATTTGCACCTGTTCTGTGTTTTCAACTCAATCCTGGTTTTAGCTCACAATCAATGATGAAAATCACTGACCAAACATTGAGAGTATGAATGAAGCATTATTTTTTTTTTAGTTTATAAAAGGAGAAGTAAAATGAATAGTGTGAACAATAGGTACTCTTAAGGCTTATTCACAGAACCTAATACACGTCCAGTTTGAGAACGCATTCATTCAATAAGTATATTCAGTATATTCCTTTTTTGGGATGTCCATTTTCATGGCCAACAAAAAAACTGGGATGGATTATCTTCACCATGCATGAAGTAAAATATGTTCTCTACATATAGGGTACCTTTTATTGAATCCTATCTGTTCTAATAATGAGACAACTGTTAAAAAATGATCTCAACAGAAACAAAACTGTATGCAAATTATTAGATCCAGTGCCAGTGAGAATTAACATCGAAAATATTCCATTTTGTGATTATACATTCTCTTTAACAGAGGAAATTTAACCACTCTTAAAGAAAAAGGTTTTTATAGCAACTCAGAACTATGATCTTTAAATCAATGGAATTCACTTTTTGAGGAAGTTGTCAGGGTAAATTTATTGAATTCATTGGATTAACATTGCAGGATATTAAAGACTATGGCACATTACATATTTATTCTTTCTGCTTGGGGTCAGTTTCACAAGCTCTTTATACAATTTGATATTACAGATATTAGCAAAATTGTATATAAAACATTAACTTCTGTAAACTGTGGCACAGAGTCAAAGTTGAATTTTATCAATACATTTCAATGGCTTATGCTGTCTTTTGAGACAAAATATTATGGTGCAATGTGATATCAGTGTAATGTTAAACTTTGCTACATTTGTACGTTACTGCTTATTACATTAGTGCATGAAATATAAAGAAAAAGTGACCACTGCTTTTTATGACCAATTTTTTTTTATGTACAGGGAAATTCCTTTAACACAACATTTTGATAATTCCAAAAAGTCTGAAAACCTGCAACTTGTTTTCAACATGGAACTGTTATTCAATCTAGAATTTCAGGTGGCCAGAAAGATAAAGGAATATAGACCTAGTCGTCTTACAGTTATTTCTTTAAAAATATTATTAGTTCTATATTTATTTTAGATTTTTTCCATACATATTTTATTTATCCAGCAGTTCAACTTATTTACACATTTAACTTTCTCAAATGCCTCTGTCAAAAGCTCTGTTTTCATCTTACCTTGAAATGAGTACATGCTGAGTACCTTAAGACATTCTTTGTGAAAGAGCTTTCAGCACTTATTCTCTAACCAGCATATTGTTGTGGAACCCTTTATATTCAATGTGTTCTGTGGTTTTGTGCAGTTTACTGTAAGAGAACAAAAAGGAGCAGCTTGAATCAAAAAGGAGTCTGCATTGCTGTCATGATTATGCTTGTTTATTTTTCTAAAGCACATTGTGTACTAATGCAATGTGATTATGATACCGGTGTAAAGCAATAACAGCTGACAAGTATTGGTGTTAGATCAAGCAGGAAAAGACTGACTACATTTTAATATTTATGAAATAGCCAAAAAAAAAAGAAATGAAAATTTACAAAGGAAGATTTAGGGCAATGACTTTTATGATATGTATGTTTAGTCTGCAAACATGGCTGAGCATGAAATGAACATAATGCAGGACAACTCATAATCATGTCTTTTCTGCTGTGCTTCTAGAATCATTTGTTTCCATTGTTCAATTGCATAATTTGAAGGCATCAAACCATTTAGAAGTTAAAGTGAGGCTCCATATTTTTTCAATATTAATGGCATAAACCTAAAGGGGACTTTTTACCACCTCCACCATTTCCAACTCTTTGCTTCCTTCAATAGATGCTGCTCCACTGATTCTGGCACAGTTTAATTTTTTTCTCTATCCCACACCATTTCTAAGGAATCATTGCTGTTAGTTTCAACATAATTAGTTTCTGCTGTTGATTACTATCCAGATTATTGACTACATAAACATATAAAATAAGATACATTGTTTCTCTTCCTCTTTAGTAGTCACCTTAGGAATTCTTATAATATGATTTATTGACAGGTTTGCAATCAAATTCAGCTATTGCATATGTGGGTGTAGGCAGGGACAGAATAATTAAGGCAAAGCTCAATACACTACATTGTCATACACATCCTATTACACATGGGTGTATGGTATTCAATTTTTAGTTGTGGCTCAATATCCTGTTAGTGTCTCCTTCCTTCTTTGATCCTGAGTTGTATATAGTCAGTATATCTCCCTTTACTCAAGCAGCTGAACTTTGTCTATCCTCTCCCTTGCACCTACCGTGGATGAGGTATGGTAGGGCTGCACAACTCTGTTTTAATAGTAACCTCAATAAAGGTTAAGCTTATTAAATATTATCTCCTTACTGCCTGCTTTTCCCTCTTCTATACTTTATCCCCTGTTTTAATTAATATCCTCTTTAAGAAGCATTTTTCAGTCTCTTTTCCTTCATTATTTCCCTCATCCATTATTATTCTTTCCCTTAATTTCTTCGCTTTCTCCTTTCTTCCCTTTATTTCCCTAATTTCTTCAGTTTCTCCCTGTTTTCCTTTCCCTACTATATGCATATCCTTTCCTCAATCCTTGTTATATCCTTGCATGCAATTCATCCTTTCTAAGTGGGTGGTCACACATGGACACAAATAGGACAGTTACATCACTTTATGCTAACTTATCACAAAACTTTAACATGGACGAGTACTGTCAGGGAGGGCGTTCCTCACAGCCCAGCTAGACTGTCAGGAGTGCCCTTCTGACGATGGCCAGAGATTGTGCCGAAACTAATGGCACCGATATCAACAAACCCAGGGCACATAACGGGAAAGTCGACAGTGCGCTAAATTCAGAGTACTGTTGGCTTTCTAGCGGTATAGAAAACCACATAAAAGACCATGGGCAGCCAAACACTGTATACTGCTGTACTGCTGAGCACAGGGATTGGCTGAGGACATGAAAGGTCTTCTTTAATAATGCCCCTTGTGTTGACCCTTGTATTTTTTATGTTCCACCTCCCTGACTTCTGAAATTCTCGGACAACACCTTTAAATCCATAATGCTCACCGTAAATTAATATAGTCCAATACCCCATAAGTTAATACCCCGTTACAACAATGCTGCCTGCCAATACCTAACCTTGTATTAATAATATCCCTTAATGAGCTCTTTTTAATACCACTGCTTTCCACAATGACCCCTTTATATCATTATTGCCCCATAATATTAACCACTTCCATACCAGATGCTTTACCCCCCTTCCAGACCAGACACATTTTCGGGTTTTTTGTATGTGCGGTTTTGAGGGCTGTAATTTCTGCGTCTTTTTTCGGTGACACATAGGGCTTTAATTTTATGTTGTTTTTATTTTTGTATGTATTTTTATTTTATCCGGGAAAATATAAGCAAAAGAGGAGGGAAAACGTGTATGTTTTTCACTTTTCATTTTTTTAATTTAATAACACAAAGTGCTACTAAAAAACTTTTTAAAATACGATTCCTGTACCACATGGTGTAGGAGCACTATACATACCGACTATGGCTAATTGCCACATACCAGAGGGTTTTGTTTTTGGGCTCTTTCTCCTCGTGCTTTACACTGATATTACTCTGAGACCAATCCTATGATTTACCACATGCACTAGTGATGGTCTCAGTAGTACCCTGTGTCCATGTATGGATTCAGGTTTGGATAACTATATGTAGAGACTCATCCAGATCCACTCACTCCCGCTGACATCGAAAACATTTCTCACTGGAATATATACCAATTTTGAATGCCTTATGGTATATTTGAAGATCCATTTCCATGAAATGGCTGGACAGTAGAAACCATACTGCGTATTTGAGGGCTTTCAGCAGAACGATGCTGATAGGGAGGGTATATCTGCTATCCAGCGGGTAAGAGCAGTTTGAGGTCTGAAAGGGGGAACATCTTATGTGTCTCATTATCTACAAGGTTTTGAATACTTGTCCCTATGCCATTTGTAGAATTCGCTGTGGGGTGTGCCCTGCTGGAACTCTGGGTTAGCTAACAAAGGTAGGTATAGCAAACGGGTAGGGTGGAGTTGTTTCAGAAGTTGCATTTTCTGCCATGCATGCCACATGGACATGAGCAGGGGGTTAACTCTGCATGCCTTTGAGATCAAGCCAAATGGGACATGTAAGAGGTTCTGTCAGAAAATTGCTCCATATAGGAGATCCAGTCCATCACCACCCGCAATAATGTCACAATGTTATATGCCCTAATGTTTTGGAAATTCAGCCCGTTATTATGTCTTGGCTGCAAAATTCAGAACGTGATGCTAGGGCAGCACCCATTACATATGAAGAAGTGGAACAATTAATTGATGGCAGTGTGTGGAGTAGGGGCAGGGGAATTGAACCATTTTGAGCAAAAGAATGATAGAGATGAATTTCTCCAGGAGTGAAGAGTATTCTCTAAGTTTTTTATATATGTGGCTATGTTGGCATTGTATAGACTTGCGGGTGTTCTGGTGATCCGGACCCCCAGGCAGGATATATATGTAGTCTGCTAGCGGAATGGGAAAGACTGCAGCTGTAGCCCCCCCCAGCAACATCACCTCTGTTTGTTTTATCAATATTTAAGATGTATCCTAACAGTTGACCCAATTCCTGAATGTCTTTTAAAACCGAAGGGGGAAGTTCCCATGGGTTTTGTAGTATGAACAGAAAGTCATTCACAAACTACAGCACCCAACTCATCCTCAGTTGGGTGCTGTAGTCAAGCCCCAATCGTCTCTCCTGAGTTGGATTAAGAAAATAGAGAAGAGGGTCAAGGGAAAGGTTAAAGAGAAGATGTGATAGGAGGCAGCCCGACACATCCTGCGGAATATGTCTATTATGGGAGTGTTATGCCCGTTTGCTATTAAGACCACCTGAGCCGGATCTTGAAGGCATCCAACAAAGTCCCAGAAGACTGGACTGAAACCTCTAAGTCTCAAAGCTGCTCAAAGGAAGCAGCAAGAGACCTTGCCAAATGTCCTCTCTGTGTCTAAACTCAACAGAAGTGTCTGATTCCCCTATGTCATCTAGGCCACCACCGTAGTAGCCACTGCCGACCACCGACTGCTCTATATAAATCTTCACAGTAGTGGAACAGCAAGTCTTCTAGATCTACCTATCTCATGCACCTCTCATAGGTGTCTGGGTCTGTCAGTGTGAGGATGGGCTTGAAATTAGTGCAGGGGTTAGCAATTCGGGCCAGAAGTTGATAGCGGTTTCTATCCAACCATGTGAGCCACTTGGCCTGACTCTGTAGGTAGGCCTCCAAGGTGTCTCCAGCCTCATTGTAATTCCTCTTGGTCTCCTAGGTATCGCAGCGTGCAAATGAGTGTTGTGCAGTGAGAAGTATTATCTGGAGCTTTTTAAAGTGTGACATGGCTTGTTTGCGTTCATGGGAGGTATAATTAATTATATGTCCTCAGATGACTCACTTAGAGGCCGCCCACAGTAGAGGGGTATCCTCCATATGTACCAGGTTATCATCTATATAATCGCCCCACTGCATTTTCAAGAATTAAATTAAATCATCTGAGTTCACTAAATGTTGGGAACAGCAGGAAAAAGCAAGGGAAACTTAGTACTTAGAACTTTATCTCTGCAGCAGCAACAGGCCAGACCAGAGGCACAAATAAAACATAGTATCAAACAGCACACAGTGTAAGGGACATAAGCAGACCCGGAGCCATAGATCCAGGTCAGTCATCCATGTCAATACAGAAATGTCGACTGGCCTGAATTGGGTTATCAAAGATCAACTGCCAGCCATTATCCTGGACTTTCAGTTTGGCCAGGAAGAGAAGCTGTAAGCAGATAGTTTTTTCAAGTAGATACTGCCAGATTGGAGTGAATGCCTTCCTCTTTTGATAGACAAATTTGGAAAAATCCTGAAAGATCAGAATGGAGAAGTCCTTGATATGTAAAGATCGCTAATTTCTGTATGCCCAAAGTATACCCTTTTTCATACCCAATTCAGGTATCTGTTCAATTCAGGCAGCTGTTCCTCCCGTCCTGATTTCTGAGTGAGCCGATTCTTTGTGCCCGTTCCACGCTGCACTTGTCCACATGTTGATGGAGGATGAGGGCCTTGGGGATATCCTCCATGATAAGGGCCAGCAAATTATCACCGGAGATAGTTTCCAGAATGCCTATAAATCTAACATTGTTTCTCCAGCTTCCATTTTCTAAGACCTCCAGTTTCTCCTGAAGAGCTGCCTCAGTATTGTGGCATCTGGTTAGGACTTGCTCTAGGGAGGTGGTGGTATTTTCTTGTGATGCTACTTTGTTATCCAGCTCACCAATTTTCTGGGAGTTTTCAGTGATAAGGGACAATGCAGTCTTTATAGAGGAGTGGAGGACTTCCAGGAAGGTTGCCTATTCTGGGAGGTTTTATTGGGCTGAGATTTAGCTATAATACAATACAATACAATTCAACAGGATAGGTTGAAGAAATATGTATTATTTAGTAAAATACAAGAACATTAAGAAACTCCTGTTGAACATTAGCAAATTGTGCATATGTTTTGACATAAAATTAATAACATAAGAACAATTCTCTCTACATTCATGGAACGTGTACAGATTCAGTTTTGTTACATTATCTGCTTTTTTGTTGCTCTTTTCTCATTTATTCTGTTCTGTCAGATTATTCTAATGTAATTAGCTAATATGAGTTATTGCATAAAATGAATGAAATGTCTACATTAAATGTGTTTTAAAATGCATAGTATTTATAATTGTGCAAAAAAAAAAAACAATATAGAATTGTTACAAATTTCATACTACTTATGTAGACAGCTCAGTTGATGTTTAATCATTATTTTATAGCTTGCATATTGATATTTCAGAGTAGGGGGCTTTACTGGCTTAAATGAGTTATCTAGCTTCCAAAAATTATCTACAAATACATCCACAGCAGTGCTAAACACTTACTGTTTCTTTGTACAGCCTTTGCTTGGTTTTATTTATTAGAGACTCCTTATATCACTGTTATTTACATGCAGTGAATAAATGTGAATAAACTATATTTACCATGATGCATCTTCGAGCTCTCACTCTGTGTGTTTGCTACTCACAGCGGTAAGTGAGACTGAACAAAACATCACAGAACATGTGGGAATGATTTATAACCTGTGATTTCAATGTAGAGGAGAGTGGAGAAGAGAGGGGTACACATAGAGTGATGAATCATAGGAAATGTAATTTGTTCACAGATTCACTGTATGTAAATAACAGTGATACAAGGAGTCCCAAGTAAAATAAAGTCAAGCAAAGGGTGCACAAGGGAACTTAGCACTGCTGCAGATTTATTTGCAGATAACTTTTGGAAGCTGGATAACCCCTTTATTCTTCATTCTGGAAAGCAAAATTTTTAAACCAGAATTTAAGCAACGTAACCCAAGCTCAGAGCAACGTAAATAAAGTACAGCTTGTAAACAACCAGTCAAAGATATATTGAAAAGTTTCCATCTTTTCAAAGATGTTGGTCAGTATGCATCTCAACAGAAGAACTTTTGTATAACTTTTACTGTAATATTGTACATATTACATACTGTAATATAATACACACTATTGTATTATGCTGCAGGTAAATTATATAGTAGGTAAAGTTGTAAAATGGTGTTAGCAGTAAATATTAGAAATTAGGTAAACCTCAAAGATTAGAATTTTTGCTGATTTACTGACCAAACAGTGTTTGTCCTATTTAAACAAACAGAAGATTAAAGATGTAATCCTATTTTAGGTTATGTAGTCAAACGATAAAAATATTTTAGAGAAAAAAAAATACAAAAATATATTTACTTAATAGCAAAATGTATGGATATATGAATCTACAAACTCATAAACAGCTAAACTCCATGAGCAAGTGAAAATGTGCTTTAGGAGCCTATGAACATGATAGTTTTACAGCTCTTTGCGACCTTTGAGATTTACAGTATACTGTAGAACTGTAACAGTAAATGACAACTATACAAGTAAATGGGTTCTTATTGTATCTCTATGACTCCAGTTTCATATGGCTTATTGAGGATTTCTTTTTCTTTTTCCAACCTGACTGACATTTTGAAGTACATTATTACTATTTCTAACTCTTGAATTTATACTGTATGCAGTACTTATTAGGACTGATAGTACAGAGAATAATTGCTGCACTCTATTTAAGCTCCATATAGGGCTCTGTGACTTTATAAGTTTCTGATCATGCTGTTTATAGCCAACACTCCCTGTTATTAATTCCAGATGGCTGTGTTGAGAGTAAATGTGCCTCTTCGCATCTGTCTGGAAAGTGATAATTTGAATTCTTAAAGTATCTTCAATCCTTGCTGAATGAGACAGCCAAGGGACTTGTCAGGAGCAGTGAAAGTGACTGTCTGCCCACAGATTTAATGATACATATTTTAGTGGTTTTGTTAGCTAAGTGTAACACACATCCCTGTGTACTGTAATCAGCTGGAAGGCAAAGAATCTGTCTTCTTTTTCTTTTATTTTCAAGGGAAGGATTATGCCTGTGAATATATTGACTACATCATTCAGTGACACAGGCAACCTTTTCTTTATCATTAATGTTGATAGAGGTTGATCTTATCTTTTGCCACTATTAGATGAATAGGTTTAAATTAAAGGGGTATTCCTATGAGCATAACCATATCTATATTTGTAGATAATTAAAAGTTAAACATGTTTGCAAATATAAGTAGTTAAAAATTCTGCAGCGTTTTAAAGATTTCCTCTAACTATCTTAGTGGTGACAGTCTGTTGTCTTGATTGGTTGCCAATGGATACGACCACAAATTCAGAAATTTTCTATGGTCTGGGGCATGTCAGGAACCCAGCTATGATTTTCTTATTGTAGCTGGGTTATCAGGCAGGGACACTACATGTATCAGAAGATATCCCGGCCACATTAAGGAAATCATGGCTGATTTTCTGACCTTAGAAAGGTTCTGCATTCATGGTCGTATCCACTGGCAACCGATCAAGACAACAACTTGTGGCCACAAGATATTTAGAGAAAATTTGAAAAACTCTGCAAAATGTTTAATTACTTATATTTGCAAAAATGTTTAACTTTTAATTATCTACAAATATAAACATGGTTATGTTCATGAGAATATCCCTTTAATGCTCTACATTATGTATTGTAAGTTACATTTTACCTGCTGCTGAAAAAAAAGACGAAGTGCAAAAAAGTACAAAAAATCTCTGACATACAAATGTTTTTTCTTTTATTTTTTTTTCAACAAAATAAAATCAAATTTTGCCTACAGCTAGACTGTCAGGAACGCCCTTCTGACGTTGGATGGTGAAACTAAGACCACCGATAGCTCCAGCCCCGGGGCACATAACGGGAAAGCCGGCAGTGTGCTGAATTCAGCGCACTGTCGGCTTTCTAGTGATATGTAAAACTGTATATACATGAGGACATGAAAGGTCCTCTTTAAAGGAAACCTTTCTAATCATGTTCAGGATGAAGAAAATCCATTTCCACTATTGCCCCCTGTAGCCTTTCTGTTGCAGCAAAGTGGAGATATAGTTTCAAGGTTGAAAGCATAAAAAGTTATATACAAATTAAACTAAGTAGTCATTGTGGACAGGGAGCAGGTTCAGTTAGTCATGCTGTTTGCTTGTTAATCTCTCCTCTAGGGCATGTTTGACACCTCCTTTGTGATGTCAGGGAGTGAGGGGACTTTGAGGGAGATGTCAATCATGTCCATGGAGTGTGATTAGCAAGATGACTAGGCTGAAGCTGTTTCCTGCCAATTTAGCTTAATTTGCATATGACCTTTTATGCTTTCATACATACCTCACTTTGTTGCAACAGAATGATTACAGACAGTCATCAATGTAAAGGTCCTTATTTCATCCTGGACATGATAGGGCCTTTTTATGGGGAAAAAACAGGTTCCCTTTAAGTAAAACTGTTCATAAGGGAAATCTGTGATTTCTGCTGCCCTATCTGAGAACAGTATATGACAGAGAAATAAAAGCTGAGCTCTGTGGGTTTATATGATTTGAAGCAGGAGTTCTCAGCAAAAAGAAGAAGACTGTAAATCCTGGCAGGGCTCCTGGCAAAAACAGTCAGAGTTTTGATTAACACCACCTACACAGGTTGTTTACAGCTTTCTGTGACACACACTTTACTTTTTTAAAGAGAGCCTTTCACTACTTCACATTCACTACCTCCACCAAATCCAGCTCTTTGCATACCATTCCAATTAGTGTTGCTAGTTTTGGTGTCTCATGGCTATTTAGACTCTGTACTGTCAGGTTGGCAGTGTCAGGCAGGAGCAGGCAAGGAGTCCACCTCTGACCTCCTTTCCTGCTCCTGCCTGACACTGTCCATCTGACAGTACAAAGTCAAAGCATTATATTAGGCACCAAAATTAACCCCTTCCCGTCGGTGACATTTTATGATTTTCGTTTTTGACTCCCCCGCCTTCCAAACCCCATAACTTTCTTACTTTTCCATTTCTAGAGCCATATTAGGGCTTAACATGTGCAGGACAAATTGTTTTTCATAATGGCACCATTTATTATTCCGTACAATATACTGAGACTCTGGAAAGAAATTGGGGGGAAATTGGAGAAAAATGCATTTGTGGGACTTTCTTATGGGCTTCGTTTTTACAGCATTCATTCAGCAGCCAAAATGACATATCAACTGTATTTTATGTTTCGGTATGATTCTGAGGATATCAAATTTATATAGCTTTATTCACATTTTAAACCCTTAACAAAAATCTAAAACTTTGCAAAAAATTTTTTCTAAAAGTCACCATTTTCTGACACCCGTAACTTTTTTGTATTTCCGTGTACCCCCATATGCATGGGGTTTCTTTTTTTGCAGGGCCAGGTGTACTTTTTAGTTATACCATTTTGGGGAATGTCTATTACTTTGATCACAAAAAGAACGGTTCGGCACTTTTGATTTTTTTCTAAAAGTTTGTAGACCAGGCATTTCCAGACACATAGATATCTACTGTGTATGAGTTTTACAGTATTTTTTTTTATTTTATATGTATTCCAGGGAAAGGGGGGTGATTTAAACTTTTAGAGTTTTTTTGTTTTTTTTAAACTTTTTTTCTACTGTTTTATTAGCCCCACTAGGGGGCTTGAGCCTTCAATCTTTTGATTGCAGGTCCCATAGACTGCAATACATTTGTACAACTTCATGTCATTGTTTATAAGCGAGATGAACCGATAGTTGGTGCAGTGAGTGACATCCCTCCTCGGTTTTGTTATCGTGGTCAGGAGGGTCTGGGGGGTAAACAGCATGGTCTTGGAGATCGAATTAAAAACTTTAAGCATAAATGACAAAAGTTATGCTGCAAAGACTTAGAAATTCATAGTGAACCCATTGGGGCTTTGGCTTTTGTTTGTCAGCAAGTCTTCGATAGCCAGAAATAGCTCCTCATCAGAATGATTCCAATGAATCCACTACCTCCATAGGAAGTCTGGGGAGAGGTGTCGGGCTAATGTAAGTCTCTACCCGTTCAGCGAAGTCTGAGAGAGCCATATCAGAGAAGAGACCTTTGAGATTGTACAGAGAATGATAATACTTTCAGAAAATGTCCACAATATCATTGGGTTTATGTTTAATTCCCCCCCTGTTTATTTTTGAGGAATGAATGTGGTGAGCAAGTGATGGTGTAGAAAGCGAGCTAATGAACTCCTGCACTTGTTAGAGAACTGTGTACGTCTTGTTTCCCGAGCGCTCGAAACTGGTTATCTATTTAATTAGGATTACGGTGACATCCATCCCAGGGGGACTTGCCCCCCGACAGAAATTGGCGACCAATGACGTGGGGCCTCGAGATCGTCTGATGTGCAGCCGATAGAGTGCCGACCCACTCACCGATCGACTTGAGGACGGGACCAGAGGACCTCAGATAGATAAAAACAGTGCTGTGAAGGTAAGCCTTTGATCTTGCCAATTAGTATATCTGAGGTTCCTGTGTGTCTATTCTCTGTATCGATGAGTGAGGTAAGCTGCTGCATGCTTATATGACATCTCGATGCCAATTGTATAGTACGGAAGAACCTAAAAGGGACATGTCACCTGTAAATGATATGGAAATTGTTTTCTTTGCTTTTTGTCTTACCTGTTTACCTGTCTACTGAGAAGGCATGTTACCTGTGTTATAAGATATATAAGGCTGCAAAGAATGGGGAAAAGTTCTCTATTCTTAACCCCTAGAGTTTAGAGTTGCGGACAAGGTTCCGAACTGAGAAGCACAGAGTGATTGAAAAGTCCTTGTTTTGGAAAACTAGCCTCCAGCCGTGCCTGGACGGTCAAGGTCGAATGGGACCTGAGTAGTAGCACGAAGGACTTAGTAGAATCCGCGCGAAGAAGTGCGTGTAGTGATTTGGGAGTGTTTTGGTAAGGGGACACAGGCAGAAAGTTGAGCCTGTGGAAGCCAATTGAGGCATTGCCCTGAGCACTACTCCTGAACTTGCACAAGTAGAGTAGTTCATAGAAGACAGAAGAGTCTGTCTGGGAGTTCTCACTAAGTAGTCATAAGTGACCCTCTATTGTCTCAAAGGTTGCCCTAGAGGAGTAAGAGACTCATCGGCTGATTAGCTACCAGCCAAGATGGGGAAGGGACCATCTAAGATATGGTACACCCCATGTGAACTAATAGAGATAGGGGAAGGGAAAGAAGTAGCCGCACAGGTAAAGAAAATCCTAAAAAGAGCAGGAATACACAAAACTGGGTTGGTAGACAGTAGATTTTGGGATCAGTGGAGATTAGATCATGCGGGATTGATTCAGGACAAAAAGTTGCAAAGAGGCATTTATGCCCTGATAGAAGGAAGCAATAGAATAGGATAAGGGGTGATAGTTCAGGAAATAATGAATCACCCCCACCTCACTCCGAGAATCAGGCTTGAAGGGAGACATTACCCTTCTCAGTATTATTGTTTAATATAACCCATCTTATCTCCCAGTTCTGTATGAAATATTACCTACTTTAACAAAATACTCAGAGAATCTGATATAGTGCAAAGAGAAAAACTGTCCACCATCGGTATGATGTTTATTGGATTATGTATTATATATATATATATATATATATATATATATATATATATATATATGTCAACCTGTATTTGTAATATTCATTCTGTTTATATCAATGCCAGGATTCAACTTTTATGCTTTTTGTAAAATTAAATCCGCTTTCAGGAAATGTCCCCTAAAAAGAAGAAACTAGGATATTGTGATGTTCCACAGGGGTTCAACTTTTGGTTGGAATCCAGTGAAGAAAATTCTAAAGTCTTTGGGGTTTGGAAAATATTTGAAAATTGTACAAAAATAGTAATATGTAATTTTGGTGTCAGTATTAACTGCTATCTGCTTGAATTGTATTCCTGTATTCTGTTGTAGCGCTCTGCAGATGTTCTGCAGGGAATAACCAAAACATTAATTGACTGCCAAGTAGCTCCAAGGACGTTGTATCTGATATGATGCGCACGCAGAAAATCACAAGCTGAATATGATACTGTGTTACCCAGTAATGTTACATGTCAATTATTACAAAGTGAAACTTGGCTTTGGGCCTCCGGGGTCCGCAGCCTGTGTATGATGACTATTTATGCCCAAAGGGAAAATATTTTGATAAAAGTGTTAGCCTAAGTGTGATGAACCGACCCTCAGTTTTATATCTTTCTTGGAAGTGTGTTTTACTTGCTTAGGTCAGTCCTTCCCCCACTTGGAATGCGGTGCTTTAGTTGAGTCCACATTGCTGGACGATACGCTTCACTGGTTTTATGTGTGTTCATTGGAGATGGCTTGCTATAGCCAGGCACTTTTATTATCCCTGGCCAGATGGGATGGGGGATAGAAAGCCTTAACTTCACCCTTCTCTCCAAGGGTTCTGCAAAGGTGGGAGAAGGGGGGCTGCCTCGGTGCAAGGGGTGGGTGGAGCTCTAGCCATATGCTGTGGGCAGACCTGGATTCTGGGGTCATTCAGCAAAGAGGCAGTAAGGAGCTCTGATCTGGGAGAAGATGAGAGGGCCTGCCCTACTGAGGAATGCTTTGAGGGCCTAGTTCTGGACAGCATGTAGAAGGATTGTTTTATGCAACTTGCTTAAGCTTGCGCCCTAGGCCCAAAACTCTGCTGTGGCCTAGAGAAACGGACTACAAGTCTATTGTGTTGAGCATGGAAGAGAGACAGCTAGGACAAAGCTGTGTGCTCAGGTATTTTTTCTAATCTTTATTTCCTTTTATTTTGGTGTATTGTATCATTTCCCTTTTGCTTGTATGTTTATGCTTGATCATATTAATATTGTATATTTCTGTATATGCTATTAATCCATACCGACCCACTTGGGTTATTAAACATATAAAATTTATATCGCTCATTTCATTTTATCCTATGACCCGGTCTACTCACGGTGTGTGAGTGGGAGGTTAAGAAAGAAGTTTGATCGCAGGCGTGCCAGGCGGCTGGGCGAGGCGATATTCTTCACAGTGGTGGCAGCGTTGTGGGATATTAGGGTAACAGTGTGTGGGTGTGGTATCACACAGACACTGGGGATTGCGGCAATCCTATGGAACGAGCGCGGTATGAGATCAAGCTTAAAATACGGTGAAAGTTTGGTACAGTACTGTTCCCTCCCTTCTTCTTTTTTCTGTCCTATCTTTTATTTGGCAACGGCTTCCAGTGGATGGCTGGTGGGACCAGAAGCATAACCAAACGTCTGCAGGACTTGGTTGCTGCTGAACTCCAGGAGATGGCAGATATGGAAGCTACCATAGCCATGCAGGAGGCAGAGCAAGGTCCTGAGAGGCTGGCACCAGACAACATCACCATGCCAGACGGTTCCGCAGGTGCCCGGACCCCAGAGGTAACTGTGCCTGGAGGGACCAGTAACCCCAGTTCTGTGGGGGTAACAGACTTATACTTGCAAATGGCCTTACAGCAGATAGACGCCAGTGACTATAGCGCCCGTCTGCAGGTGATTCACCAGTACCGAGAAGCTGCAGAGCGCCGGGCGGAGAGAGAGGCCGCTGCTGCAGAGCGTCGGGCGGAGAGAGAAGCTGCAGAGAGCCGGGCGGAGAGAGAGGCCGCTGCTGCAGAGCGACGGGCGGAGTTGGAGCATCAGCTTGAGCTAAAAAAGCTGGAACTTTGCCAGCAGGCGCAACCTTCCCCTGCACCAACTCCAGGAGCCCGAGCACTAAAGATCCGATCCGAGGACTTTCCAATCTTGGAAGATAACGGGGACTTGGACTCGTTCTTGCGGGGATTTGAGAGGGTGTGTAAGCAGCATCATATTCCCCAGGCAGAATGGGCCCGTTACCTGTCTCCCCGGCTGAAGGGAAAAGGCCTGGATGTTTCCACGAGCTTACCAGTGGACGCGGACTATGAGACCATCAAAGCGGCGCTGATCCGGAGATACCGGCTCACGCCGGAGGTGTACCGCAAAAAGTTCCGGAATATCCAGCAGGGTCCCACAGAGAGCTATGCGGATGTTCTGCACCACTTACAGGTTACATTCTGGCAGTGGATCAAAGGACTTACTGTCACCACGTTTGAGGGAATTGGGGATCTTATGATAAAGGAACAATTTCTCCAGGTGTGCCCTCTGGAGGTCCGCCAGTTCGTGTGTGACTGGAAATCCAAAACAGCAGACAAGGCTGCAGAGATTGCTGACGACTATGTGTCCACCAGGGAGCAAGGGATCAAGAGAGGAGCCACACTGCAGAGACCCCCAAGCGGGAAGGAGGGGCAAAGTTGGAGTTCACCACAGCCCGCGGTCTCCAAGTGGGGTAAGACAAACTCTGTCCCGGGTGCCCCCTCTACTTCCCCTGTCCCAAGAACTCTGGGCGCCCTGGGGACCCCCTCCAAGTACCAAGGAGAGGCCCGGCGGTGTCATGCTTGTAACCAGCCAGGACATTTCAAGGCGGAGTGCCCCAAACGCTCTAAGAACCCCCCTGTTTCCCCAGCCACGGCAGCTGGCCCATCTGTATACTTAGTGGGGAGGGAGGGGTTGCAATCCAATGCCAACAGTCAAGAGGTCATTGTGGGGGGTAAAGTGGTCATGGGATTTCGGGACACTGGGGCGCAGATTACTCTGGTGCAACCTGACTTGGTCCCTGCGGACAGTATTATCCCTGGAAAAACTCTGACCCTGAAGGGTATTGGACAAGAACGCATAACTGTGCCCATGGCTTGCGTCCACTTGGACTGGGGTGCGGGGAAAAGGGATGCGTGATGTGGGGCTAGTGTCTGATCTGCCTGCCAATGTACTATTGGGAAGAGATTTGGGGCCCTTGGTGTCCCAATATGGGGTGGGAGCAGCCCCACCTCGCTGTGACAAAATGTCTGTACTGAAGGATGATTTTAATGAGGTGTTGAAGCCTGTCACACAGGCAGAGGGAGGGGTCAGCTGCCTGTTTCCCCCTGCTGTTTGTCCAGCTAAAGTAATCAGTGAGCATGTGAATGAGACATTGTGGAATGCTGACCTGGCTGTAGCCCCGCCCACATCTGCGGGTGATGAGAGCCCCCTCAGTGTGACCCTGGCTCAGCCATTCCCCCATGCAGTTCACTGTGAATCAATGAATGAATGCAATGTCAATGTAATTGCTAATTCTTGCCTTGCAGGTTTACAGGGTAGCTCTTCTGAGATGCTGGGGGCAACCCCAACTGAGGACAATGTGCCAGGTGGTCAGGTGGGTCACGGGGATCTCAGGGCCGATCCGGATGAGGAACGGACTGCTGGAGTTGCGGTGGTGACCCGCAGCCAGAGTGCTAGAGGGGTGGAAGGCGCTCCGACCCCTGAGCCATTCCCTCTGTCACCCGGAGAAGGCACTGAGACCGCCATGACTAACCTCCCCACACTGGAGCCGGAGGAGCCCGGCGGGTATGTGACATGCACATCTCTTCTATCTGGTTCCAGTCAGGAGTTCAGGGACGCTGTCCAAGCTGACCGCAGTCTGGATGCATTGAAGGAGCGTGCTGGTCAACCTCCCTTGGAGTCGGACAAGGACCGCGTGTACTGGGAGCAAGGGAGGTTGTACCGGGAAACGATCCCCACAAAGGGAAAAGAAAGTCGGCTCAGGGAGAAACATTTGGTGGTACCCCAACCCTACCGGGTGGAGTTGTTGCGGATTGCTCATGATATTCCACTGGCAGGCCACCTGGGGATCGCTAAGACCAAGGCTCGCCTCAGCCACTTATTCTACTTGCCTAGGATGGGGACAGATGTAGCTACATACTGCCGTTCATGTGACACTTGTCAGAGGATGGGCAAGGCGGGGCAAGGCTCCAAAGCACCAATGATACCTATGCCCATCATAACCGAACCTTTCCAGCGGGTGGCTGTGGATCTCATTGGACCCCTGTCCATTCCCAGCCGCACCGGGAAATGTTTCATATTAACGGTAGTAGACTACGCTACTAGGTACCCGGAAGCTGTCGCGCTGTCTTCCACCCGGGCTGATGTAGTGGCCAAGGCTCTGGTAGGCATCTTCTCCCGTGTTGGATTTCCCACAGAGATGCTCACAGACCAAGGTACCCAGTTCATGTCTGCCTTGATGCAAGGCCTGTGTAAGGTAACAGAGGTGCAACATCTGGTGTCCAGCCCGTATCACCCACAGACCAATGGCCTGTGTGAACGGTTCAATGGCATCCTGAAGCAGATGCTCAGGATGTTAGTCGAGTCCCACGGGCGCGACTGGGAGCCTTATCTCCCGCACCTGCTGTTCGCTTACCGGGAGGTGCCGCAAGCCTCAACGGGGTTCTCCCCCTTTGAGCTCTTGTACGGGAGACATGTGCGTGGGCCCCTAACTCTTGTGAAAGAGTCCTGGGAAGGAGAAACAGCCATCCAAGGTGTGCCAGTCGTGCCCATGGCCCAAGTGCAGACGGCATGGGGTGCTGGAGGTGGGACCCAAGAAGGGGGTGTGTCAAATGTATTACCTGTCAATGTATTGTGGAGGGATGGTTTGGGGAAGCATAATCTCAGTCATTTGCCCAAGGTATCACCATCACCCACCCAAGTACAGGAGGAACAGGGTGTAGGCCCAAAGGGGCAAGGCGTCTGGGAGGGAGGACAGGGTCCAAACATACCTGTGCCAGAACCAGAGGTGCCCCTAGGTTTGGAAGCAAAGGGGGAGGTGCAGAATCCCCTAGAACTCTCCCAACTAGCGGCTAGTGTGGGCGAGACCCTTAGAGACTGCCAGGAAGGGGTCTCTAAACTGGTATCACAAGGGCCTGGGGTTGCGAGTGTGGATCTGCGGGATGCCAGCACTCAGCACGAGGTCCCAGTGCAGGCCAGGGGTAGCCAGGTGGGCGGAGACTGCCGGGATGGGGTCTCAGCACCGGTACCACAAGGGCCTGGGGTTGCGAGTGTGGATCTGCGGGATGCCAGCACTCACAACGAGGTCCCAGTGCAGGCCGGGGGTAGCCAGGTGGGCGTAGACTGCCGGGATGGGGTCTCAGCACCGGTACCACAAGGGCCTGGGGTTGTGAGTGTGGGTCGGAGGGACCCAGAGCAAGCAGGAGGTAGCCAGGTCTACTTAATTCCGAGCCTGAACCTTAGAAGAGTCTCCATTCAGACAGGAGAGGAAGAGGGTATCAGTACGCCAGGAATATGGTCAGGGACCAGCGCAGGTCCCGGCGGGGTGAGGCCGCCAAGGTGTCCACGGAAGGCGATCTTAGGATCGTCCTTCCTCCCGACACGCTCTAAAAGGGGGAGGTGTGATGAACCGACCCTCAGTTTTATATCTTTCTTGGAAGTGTGTTTAACTTGCTTAGGTCAGTCCTTCCCCCACTTGGAATGCGGTGCTTTAGTTGAGTCCACATTGCTGGACGATAGGCTTCACTGGTTTTATGTGTGTTCATTGGAGATGGCTTGCTATAGCCAGGCACTTTTATTATCCCTGGCCAGATGGGATGGGGGATAGAAAGCCTTAACTTCACCCTTCTCTCCAAGGGTTCTGCAAAGGTGGGAGAAGGGGGGCTGCCTGGGTGCAAGGGGTGGGTGGAGCTCTAGCCATATGCTGTGGGCAGACCTGGATTCTGGGGTCATTCAGCAAAGAGGCAGTAAGGAGCTCTGATCTGGGAGAAGATGAGAGGGCCTGCCCTACTGAGGAATGCTTTGAGGGCCTAGTTCTGGACAGCATGTAGAAGGATTGTTTTATGCAACTTGCTTAAGCTTGCGCCCTAGGCCCAAAACTCTGCTGTGGCCTAGAGAAACGGACTACAAGTCTATTGTGTTGAGCATGGAAGAGAGACAGCTAGGACAAAGCTGTGTGCTCAGGTATTTTTTCTAATCTTTATTTCCTTTTATTTTGGTGTATTGTATCATTTCCCTTTTGCTTGTATGTTTATGCTTGATCATATTAATATTGTATATTTCTGTATATGCTATTAATCCATACCGACCCACTTGGGTTATTAAACATATAAAATTTATATCGCTCATTTCATTTTATCCTATGACCCGGTCTACTCACGGTGTGTGAGTGGGAGGTTAAGAAAGAAGTTTGATCGCAGGCGTGCCAGTCGGCTGGGCGAGGCGATATTCTTCACACTAAGGTTAAATGGAAAGTAAGGTACAATGACAATATATATGTGTAAAATATTCAAGAACATACTCAAACATATGAAATTATGTCTTGTACTATGTTATGTGAATTTATTGTCTTGCCTGTTATCACCTGAAGTAAGGTATCTGTTAAAAGAGAGAGAAAGGTGAGTCAGTGGAAGTTTATGGAAGACTTCTCACTAAAGCGGTGGATGCTTTAGATCAAACTGATCCTGTAGAAACCTCATTTCAGGGTTGCAGGATACTCACTAGGTGTTTAGTCTCAGACACATCAGATAACATTCTTGGTACAGATGTGATGGGAGTATTAGGTTGTAACATCATGTTGCATTCATCAGGAGAAGCATTTGTAAAAGTCACACATACTAACCATGAGATTTTGTGTTTGTTATCTGCCGAGTTAAGTACACCAAATTGTATTTTTGTCCTCACTGAAGAAGAAAATGTACTGTTATCCCAAGTGCCAACAGCATTATGGGCAACTGGGAAAACAGACTTAGGTAAATTGGATGTACCCCCTGTTATGGTAACCCTGAAACCTGGTGCTCAGCCACCCAGGATTAAACAATATCCTCTGACCCATGCCCAAGAGGATGCCATAGCAGTAACAATAGTGGAATTAGTGAAAGCAGAGGCATTGAAGGAATGCACTTCTGTAGCAAACACTCCTCTTTTCCCAGTGAAGAAAAAGGGCAAAAAGGGAGAACCAGACACATACCGTATGGTTCATGATCTTAGGGAATTGAATAAAGTAACACTACTTGAAACCCCAGTGGTACCTAACCCACACACCTTGCTGTCAGCTGTCCCCACAGGTACCACCTGGTACAGTTGTATAGATCTTTCCAATGCATATTTTTCTGTGCCTTTACACCCCGATTGCCAGTATTTGTTTTCATTTACATTCAGGGGTAAACAGTACACCTGGACAGTACTACCACAAGGGGCGCAAAACAGTCCTAACCAATTCACAAGGTGTCTTACACTTATTATGAGTACTTGGTATTTTCCACATGATGATGTTGTTCTGTTACAATATGTTGACGATCTTCTTCTTTGTGCTCCAGACAAACCAACCTGTGAAGCGGCGACCATCAGCCTGTTGTGTTTCCTCTACCAGAACGGCTGCAAGGCCAACAAGGACAAGTTGCAATTTTGCAAACAAAAAGTGGTGTTCCTGGGACACTGTCTCGGCCAGGGTACCAAGCACCTGTCAGATGAGAGGACCAAGGTGGTGAGAGACATGCAGGTGCCAACCTCTCATGCTCAGCTACGTACCTTCTTGGGATTGGTATCCTACTGTAGGCCATGGATCAGATCTGCATCTCTGACCATGCAACCTCTGTACGATAGCCTCTCCTCAAAGCCATTCAGCCTCACACCTGAGGCCTTGGATGCGTTTTATCAGCTGAAGTTGCAGATAGTCAGTGCTCCGGCCCTAGGCCTACCTGACTATCAGAAACCTTTTCAGCTCTACGTGACTGAGATGATAGGGCACGCAACTGCAGTTCTCACACAACAACACATTACAGCTCATGGTTAGATGCTGTAAGCCAGGGGGACATCCTCCTGTGTGCGGGTTGTCCTCTCAGTACAAGCGTTGCTTGAGAAAAGCTCAGACATTGTCCTAGATCATATACTGGTTGTGTATACACCTCATGACATCCATGCTATCCTCACACAGGTAGACAGACGTCACCTTTCTTTGGCACGGCAGTGCAAAATGGAATTTGCTCTGCAGTCCTCCTCAAACATCTCTTTTCAACGCTGTTTAACTTTGAATCCTGCAACTCTTCTTCCTGTAGGAGTTCATGATTCAAAAGGGGGAGTGGAAGATGAGTTATTTTTAAATTCCCTCTCTGAAGAAGAACTGTTTGACAGCCAGCATGAACATGATTGCGTGGCTCTTATGTCACAGGAAACAGTGGGATTTGACCACGTCACGGATGTGCCGTTACAAAATCCTGATTATGAGATGTTTGTGGACGGCTCAAGGTATCTGACAGATGAAGGCAAATTTGTTACAGGGTATGCTGTAGTCACTGAACATGACATCATAGTCCAGGAAGCTCTTCCACCACACGTCAGCCCAAGAAGCTGAGCTTAAAGCCCTTATGGAGGCTTGTAAGATAGCCAAAGGTAGAACAGCTAACACATACACTGACTCCAGGTATGCTTTTGGCATTGCACATGATTATGGTCCAATATGGAGGGCAAGGAACTTCCTAACGGCCCAGGGCAAGCCAATTAAGAATGGAGATGTGGTAAGTCGACTGATGGAGGCCATACTGCTCCCAAAGCAGCTGGCAATTGTGAAAGTCAGAGCTCACGCAAAAGGAAGGGACCCTGAAAGCCGTGGAAATGAGAGAGCTGACATAGCAGCCAAGGCTGCAGCACTACTGGCGAGAAGGGGTCCCAACCAGGTGAGCAAAATGGACATTGACCTAGCAGACCCAAAAGGGCTGTACTCAAAGGTCACCAGTGTGGAAACTGAAAGATGGAGAAAAGCAGGTGCTACAGACGGTGATGGTATGTGGAAAATGGGGGATCGATTATGTCTGCCCGCAGCAGTCTACCCCCAGATGGCTGGCTTGGCCCACGGTAAGGTGCATGCCTCTCGAAATGCCATGGAATCATTAGTGGGTAAATTATGGTTTGCCCCAGGTTTTGGAAGAGCTGCTAGTAACCACGTAAAAGCATGTCACATATGTGCTCTACACAACCCAGGACAGGTAGGTAAAACACCCACCAAGTGTACACCAAAATCCCTGTACCCATTTCAGAGGATACAGATAGATTACATACAGTTGCCTAAGTCTGGAACATACGAGTATGTATTGGTCTGTGTGGATCTGTTTTCAGGATGGCCTGAGGCCTACCCTGTGAGCAAAGCAACCGCACAAGCAACTGCCAAGAAACTGATGTCTGAGCTTGTGTGCAGGTTTGGAGTGCCCGAGGTGATTGAGTCTGACAGAGGTACACATTTCACAGGTGAGATAATGAAAGAAATAATGTCTGCACTAGGGATTGAGCAAGCTTTCCACACACCCTACCATCCTCAGAGTTCAGGCAAGGTGGAGAGGTTGAATGGCACACTCAAATTAAAGATCCAAAAAAGCGATAGCAGAGACAGGGAAGCCCTGGCCTGAGTGTCTATCTTTAGCCCTTTACTCAGTAAGAACCACCCCTAACAGGAGGACAGGGTTGTCACCATTTGAAATATTGTTTGGAAGTGCACCCAAAACAGGGTTATACTTCCCTCAGACGTTACAGCTTAACTATGACAGTATTTCTAGCTATGTGCAGAGTTTGTGCCAGAAATTGAGAGAAACACATAAAAAAGTGTTCTCTTCTATTCCAGACCCTTCTGATTTTTCAGGAACGCATAGCTTGCAGCCTGGTGATTGGGTGGTCGTGAAAAGACACACTAGGAAGTCTCTTGAACCCAGGTATGACGGTCCCTTCCAAGTACTGCTGACAACTGCCACTTCAGTAAAATTGGAGGGAAAACCCACCTGGATACACGCTTCACATTGCAAGAAAGTTGAAGCACCATCAAAATGAAAACACGACACTTGCTGATGTTTGCTGGATGCCTTTTAATAATATGGACCTGGTTTGAACTTTACAGGAAAAAAAAGACAGCCCAAATCGGGGAGTAAGGGAGCTGGAGGAACACATATGGAGAACAAAAGAGAATATGTGGTTATATTTGGCCCGAGTATTAAACATGACAGAATTTTGTTTGAGAAATGCATATTCCAGTAATGTGTTAGAAACTTGTTTGATTGCAGTGCCGACTTCTGTTGCAGTATGGACTAAATTGTTGAAACTTCAGTTAAATGATACTCTTTTACAGGAAGCTGATCTCCATGTGCATGCAGACTGGATAAGTCCTTATGCTTGTATGAACTGCACTGCCTACGCAGATTTACAGGAGAATATGATAAGGATATCGACTGGGGCAGTAGCAAGAGCAGAATTGTGTTTCAAATTTTCATGTAATAAAACAACAATACCTAATTGCAATCCTATAATGAATAAAGGGCAGTTTCCACAAATCTGCAATAGAACTGACAACGATTGTCAAACCCTGAGGGAAGGGAAGAGGATGCAATGTAACAGGACACTTATTGTCCCGTCACTAGATTTACATGTACCCTTGCCACCTGGGTGGGTTCTAGCGTGTGGTAATAGCAGCTACACCTATATACCTGCCAATATAACTGGAGGCATATGTGCCTTGTCTAGATTAGCATTGACTATGATACCCACACCATATGAACAGAGTTCACAGAAATCGCATGTACATATATTACACAAAAGAAGTACTATCCCACTGCCTGAGGATTGTAATTATGATGTGAAACTCTTATCGAAAGCAGAATACATAAGCCTAGCTGTGTCACTGGTAGGAGTACCAGGTTTGTCTGTATATAATGCTAAGATAATATCACGTATTGCTTGCTTTATGGTAAAGAATATAAACACTACTAGCGCTATCATTAAAGATGTTGTATTAGATTTGCAATCACATAAAAAAGCAATATTGCAGAATAGAGCGGCTATAGATTATTTACTGCTTAAACATGGTTATGGGTGCAACACTTTTGCGGGAATGTGCTGTTTTAATTTGTCTGACCATTCAGAAGATGTGCATGATAAGTTGAAACAGTTGCAGGAAATGGTAACACATATTAAACAAGATGTCAACCAAGGATGGTGGGACTGACTGTTAGCTTTCCTACCTGACTTGGGATACCTTCGACAAATCGTAGGTATAATCCTTTGTGTAATCATTTTTATGATATTAGGATGTTGTTGTATCCAATGTATTCCTTCGCTATGCAATCTCATGAGGGACAATACTCAGTATGTAAGGTAGGATCATTATTTTTAACATTTTCAATGGAGAATCCATCACAGATGGCACACAGATAGTGTGAATGTATTCATTGAATACTGATTAAAAATAAAGTCCTAAAATGGGGGAATTGTAAGGGTTAAAACATAACTTGCACTATATTCTATATCACAGTATACAGAAAGCACAAGAGGGTGGAATGATCTGTAAACAAGACTGCGTAGTTGATAAGGACAGACTTGGAGTCTGGGGGAGATATCAACAGTTCTGCCGATTTCAGCAGAACTAGTAGTCTTGGAAGGACATTTAGATAAGGTGAAAATGAAAACATCTGGGGTGATGGGTAAATGAACAAATTTGTGTGATAACGGAACTGGAAAGACCATATATGTATATTGATCACATGACTGTTATGCAATTGAGCTTGCTTTTAAAACTGTATTGAACTACGTAATAAAGTAGAAACGGTTCATACACGATAACTGTGTACGTCTTGTTTCCCGAGCGCTCGAAACTGGTTATCTATTTAATTAGGATTACGGTGACATCCATCCCAGGGGGACTTGCCCCCCGACAGTATATAAATGCAAATTTGTTACACAACAATATGCCAGCAGGTAGTGTATCACACTGTAAGCACTAGGACAATTTAACTTTCAATTAAATTTTCTGGGCTAAATATATTGATGACCTATCCTAAGGATAGATCATCAATATCAGATTGATGAGGATTCAATACCCTGCACCCTGTTCTCAGTAGTCGATACATACAGAGAATGGAACAAGAAGCAGATAGTTCTGTTCTCTGTATAGTGGTTAGATCAGGGTATTGCAGATCAGCTCCCAGTCATTTGAAAGGGAGCTTAATTATAGTCACGTTCAATCACTACACAGAGAAAAGAGCTGATTGTTTCCTGCTCCATTCTCTGTGTATCAGTTGCTGATAACAGCTAATTCATAGGGGTGTTTGACCATCGCCAATCTGATATTGATGATATATCCTTATCCTTGTAAGACAGCATATGTAGTCTATATAATTTTTTGTTTCTCCTTCTGTCACCCCTGGAGATGAGCCTATGCAGTTGGGAGCACTGGATACCAAGGCTAGACGAGAATATTGTCTTCGGAATCATCTCTGCCTGTATTGCAGCAAACCGGGTCATCTCATCCGAGACTGTTCCATCAAACCACGTACACCAGCGGAAAACTTCAGGGCCTGAGTGGTATTCAGAAGAACCACTCAGGCAGTCAGGTATCTTCTGAAAAATCTCACAAATTGATGTTACCTGTGTCTCTGTCCTTTGGGGGCAGATCTGTTTCTGGGCAGGCCCTAGTAGATTCTGGGGCTGCCACTAACTTTGTTAAATTTTCGTTTCTTTCTGCTTTACGTATTGAACTTGTATCATTAGATACTCCTCTGTTGGTTACTGGGGCGGATTTTCCTCCACTGGCCAGGGGTAAAATCCGTTTTAAAACCCCATTACTCTCTTTGCAAGTGGGCTCAATACATACGGAGCTCATGAGTTTTTTTGTTATGGAGGATCTCTCGTCTGATATTATTTTAGGGCTTCCCTGGCTAGACCTCCATAACCCTACCTTTGATTGGCCCAAAAAAGAGTTAGTGAAATGGGGGAATCAGTGCTCCTCCCATTGTATTGCTTTGCATGCCTCCGATTGTCTCAGTGAGGAGACGCTTCTTCCTGAATTTCTGTCTGATTTTCATGATGTTTTTGATGCTAAAGCTGCTGAAGTTTTACCGCCGCATAGACCTTACGATTGTGCGAACTCCTTCCCGACTCCAAATACCCTAAGGGAAGGATCTTCAATCTTTCTGCTCCAGAACGTGAGGCTATGCGAGATTACACTCAGGATAGTCTTCTTAAAGGTCACATCCGTCCATCTCAGTCTCCCATGGGAGCTGGGTTCTTTTTTATTAAAAAGAAAGATGGCGGACTGCGACCATGCATTGACTACCGAGAATTAAATAAAATTACGGTTAAAAATCAGTACCCGCTTCCCCTGATCCCTGATCTTTTCAATCAGATTGTGGGTGCCCGCTGGTTTTCTAAAATTGACCTCCGTGGGGCATACAATCTGATCCGGATTAGAGAAGGAGATTAATGGAAAACTGCGTTCAACACCCCGGAAGGTCACTTTGAATATTTGGTAATGCCTTTCGGGTTATGTAATGCACCCGCAGTATTTCAACACTTTGTTAACGATATCTTTAGAGACTTGCTCGGTCATTATGTGGTTGTCTACCTGGATGATATTCTAGTGTTCTCTCCTGATTGGGCCACACATATTGAGCATGTTAGGAGTGTTTTGCTACTGTTGCGTCAAAACTCTCTCTTTGCCAAACTGTCCAAATGCCTGTTTGGAGTCCAAAGGGTCACCTTTCTCGGTTACGTTATTACTCCCGATTCTTTTTGTATGGATCCACTAAAAGTCACGGCTATTAATAACTGGGAACGCCCCTCCAACCTTAAAGCCCTACAACGTTTCTTGGGTTTCTCCAACTATTATCGAAAATTTATTAAGAATTTCTCTTCTATAGTGAAGCCATTAACGGATCTCACAAAGAAAGGTGCCGATGTGACCAAATGGACTCCGGAAGCGAAACAGGCTTTTGTACATCTCAAGAAATGTTTTGTTGAGGCTCCTGTATTAGTACCACCAGACTATGATCGCCCATTTATTATTGAGGTTGATGCCTCTGAAGTGGGGGTTGGTGCTGTGTTGTCTCAGGGCTCTGAAAATTTTACGTGTTTGCAACCTGTAGCCTTCTTCTCGAGGAAATTCTCTCCTATGCAGCGCAACTATGACGTTGGTAATAGAGAACTCCTAGCCATTAAATGGGCATTCGAGGAGTGAAGACATTTCCTCAAGGGGGCCAAACACCAGATCACAGTATTCACCGATCATAAGAACCTACTATATCTGGATAAATCTAAGCGACTGTCTCCTAGGCAGGCCCACTGGGCGCTATTCTTCACACGTTTTAATTTTGTGGTGACTTTTCGTCCAGGCTCTAAAAATGTACGGGCTGATGCCCTTTCTCGCAGTTTTTATCCCAGCGGTGCCCCTAAGGATGTCCCAGATAAAATCTTGTCTCCCGGAGTGGTTCTCGCCATTATTACTCCTGATCTTGCTACTTTAGTGGTTAATTCACAAGATCTTGCTCCCAGTAATACTCCCACTGGGAAACTATTTGTACCTCCAAATCTTCGTCTTCGTGTTTTGGAGGAAATTCATTGTTCTACCTTAACGGGACATCCCGGCTTCGCTGGGACTAAATACCTTCTCTCCCGCTCTTACTGGTGGCCGTCCTGGTCTCGAGACATATGTGAATTTGTTGCTGCCTGTGAGACATGTGCTAAGATGAAGACTCCTAGGAGATTACCTGAGGGCCTTCTTCATCCCCTTCCTATACCTAAGAGACCATGGTCCCATTTGTCAATGTACTTTATTACTGATTTGCCTTGTTCCCAAGGGAAGACTGTGATTTGGGTTGTTGTGGATAGATTCTCCAAAATGTGTCATTTTGTACCCCTAAAGAAAATTCCTAGTGCTCCACGTCTAGCCTCGTTCTTTATTAACCACATACTCCGCTTGCATGGTGTACTGGGAAATATTGTATCTGATCGGGGTGTACAATTTGTCTCTAGATTCTGGAAGGAATTTTGTGGTCGTCTGGGGGTCTCTCTGTCTTTCTCTTCCGCGTTCCACCCTGAGACCAATGGCCAGACAGAGAGATTCAACCAAACTTTGGAACAGTACTTAAGGTGTTTTGTGTCTGATGCTCAAGAAAAATTGAGAACCTTTCTTCCTCTAGCAGAATTTGCAATAAACAACAGGGTTAACGTCACCACTAAAATGTCTCCGTTTTATTGCAACTATGGTTTTAACCCCAGGTACTCCTCTCTCCGTAGCACCGAGTCTGTTAATCCCACTGCCGAACAGACTTATCAGTGACTGTGCACAGTCTGGGCCCAGGCTCGTCTGAGCCTGGTTAAAGCTCAAGAATATCAAAAACGGCAGGCAAATAAAAGACGCTTACCTGGCCCTGAATACAGAGTGGGAGATCAAGTCTGGCTGTCCACTAGGAATCTGCGTCTTAGAGTTCCTTCGGGGAAATTTGCACCACGTTACATTGGGCCCTATGTCATTTCTGAACTCATAAACCCAGTATCTTTTATATTACAACTTCCAAGTTCTTTTCGTATCCACAATGTCTTCCACAAGTCGCTTTTGAAGAAGTATATCTCACCTGTCCTTCTTCCAGTCCACTTGCGCCGGTGGTGGTCCAAGGGGAACTAGAATATGAAGTAGAAAAATTTCTGGATTCCCGTCGGGTGCAGAATGCTGTTCAGTACCTCGTGCACTGGAAGGGTTATGGCCCGGAAGAGCGAACGTGGGTTTCAGGTAGGGACCTACATGCGCCACGTTTAATTAATCTCTTTCATCGCCAGAACCCTTCAAAACCTGGTCCATCTGGCAAGGGTCCAGAGGCCCCTCGTAAAAGGGGGGGGTACTGTAACGTCCTTGCCTGTCCGGGCTTTGGCGCCGTCCTCCGGGCGCACGCTGCGGCGCAGGAGGCGTGCCCAGTTGTGATTCTTTCCTTTGGGTTTTTCGTGTATTGTCTGAACACTGTCCTATTCCCTCACCTCCTTAATTGATTTTCCACCACACCCTTCTCCTTCACCTTGCTCTCCCCCTGCTCCACTAAGAGTTAACTTTAGTCCTGCCTTTGTGATTGACAGCCTATCCGCCTATCAAGTCTGGGGCGGGTTCTTTCTCCCTATTTATTGTTTGCTCACTTTCCCATTGGCGCCTGCTATTGCATTTCGCTTACTGGCTATACTCCTTGTTCCTTGTTACCTGCTCTTCTGATTTTCTGACCACTGGCTTACCTATGACTATTCTCTTGGATTTTGATTCTGTACTGCATTGCTCGATTGTTACCGACCCCTTGGCTAGCTGACCTCCCTTTGTTGTTGTGCGTCTTGTCTGCGTTCTGTGTATCACTTATTATAAGGAGGGACTGTCGACTAGTTGCTGGCTGTCACCTAGGACAGATCGGGCAAGTTAGCCAGGGACAGTGGGAGGGATTCAGCTTAGGGTCCACTGTCTTGTTGTGCCCCTCCCCCCTAAGTTCTCCAGCAGCTACTGGGGAATCGCTCCTCTAGTGATTCCCTTACACTAATACAGCATATTAGAGAAGTGCACGATAGTAATGCCAAAGTTCTTTGCTTCGCAGGTTTGGAAAATGTGCCAGTACCATATATTGGAGGTGACAGGCACAAAATGCTTTTACATAAGGAGGCAAGCTGGATCCTAAGGACTAGTGCCTTGGGTCCATTAGGTCTCAATGACAAAAATGACATTGGTGATTTTTGTGACCACCACATGTCATGTTATGGTATCCCTAAATAATCCCTCCCTAGCAAATGAGAACTTGGATAATCATTGTTTTTTTTTTTCTTATTGTATTTATATTGTATCTTATTGATATATAATGTTAACCAATGTTTGGTAATGAAAGAGTTATAAAAATTATAAGACTGTACGAAATTATTCAGCTTTGAATATTTAGAGATACTTTGTCTAATAACCTTTTGATGTTGCTCATTGATTCTCTTCTCCCTTAGTTTTGACCAATTATAGGTGCATAATATTGCTGACGTAGCAATAGTTGTGGCTGCCTTGTAGATGATGTGAGTTATTTACTCACCTATGCACGCTAGCCGAGTTCAGAGAGGTCCCGGGGGCGTGGCTTGTGCCGATGAGTGGTCCATCGCGCATGCATGACTTGGGCTGTGCATCGGCACTGTGAGCTGCTCCCCCACGATTATGAGCATGCGCCCGACAGATCTGTGAGCAGCAGCAGTGTTGTGTGGGGTGTGTGTTGGTTCCATGGGAGGGGTGCCAGTGGCGGTGCCTTCCCGGTGTCCTGTGTACGCCCTGTGCCTTATTGGGTAGAGATAAGTATGGGCCAATATAAGAGGAGATGGCTATAGCTTGTGTACTTGTACGAGTAGGGCCAGAAGAAGCACAAGTAGTGTGAAACGGCCGTTGCCTGAGTGCTTGACTCATCCTCTCTCCACCAATGGCTTTTACCATGCATTTTGGAATAAAGGATGTTTTTTAGCCAAACATCTATGGTGAGTTCCCCTACTTTTTCACTTCTCTATGCTATGCTATGTTTTTGGCTGCTTTTTGTAGTGGGGAGAGCACCACCTAATGTCTTGCATTTAGTTGCTCCTATGCCGTCCTATTGATAAATTGATAAATGTTAAAGCAGTGCTGCATATACCTACTCGCAGCTTCACTTTAACAAGTGTGCAGGAGAACACAAGCAGCTGACAGTGTGCAGGGAGGAAAGGATTTTTTTTATTCACCTGTCTCTTCATTTCAGATAATCCCAGGGGAGGGAATACCATGGATTTTTGTTTATTGCCCCCCCCCCTTATCAACCAAAAAGCCTACTTGCAATTTAACCTCTTATATACTAAGTAATTTTATAGAAACAAAAAAGTAAAATTAAACTTTTTCACCCTTGTTAATGAAAAAAGCACAAAATTGGTATGACCACATCTGTAACAAACTTTAAATTAAAATTAGAAGGCTATTTATTCTACATGATAAACGCAATAAACCTTAAAATTCAGATGCCAGAATTGAGGTTTCCTGATCGTCTCACCTCTCAAAATCAAAAAGTAATTAAAAATTATCAAAAAGTCATATGTACCCATAAAATGCAAAGTGTCCTAAAGCTCCACTGAAACACAATGAAAAAAGTTATGAAAGCGGGAATGCAGAAGGGGATAAAATGTTACTGGTTTAAGGCTAAAAAGTGTTGTATCACTAAATGGTTAAATGTACATATTATTTTGAGCTATAAATTCAAAATCTGCAAAAAAAAGTGACATTTTTGGGGAGAGTTTTTGCAATTTTAATGTGCCTGTTAGGGGGATGATTACCTTTATCAGTTGGGGTACCAGGTGTCAGACCCTCATCGATTTGATATTGATGATCTATCCTTAGGACGGGTCATCAAAAATCTTAGCCTAGAAAACTACTTTCAATTTCAAATAAAATTTGAAAAAAAACTTGGCACTTGGACACTAAGGTTGGCAGGCAGTGACACACTCTCACCACTAGGAGGATTTAACTTTTGTTTGAATTAAAACTTAGGTGAATAAAATTGCGACTTGGACACAGTCTGAATCAAGGCATAATTCATGGCAGTTCAAGAAAGGGTATTTTGCTGCAGAAAATACATCTAATCTGGCTGGCACTTTATGCAACTTGTGATGAGCATCATCAAATTGTCACACAAGCTGAATTGAAAATTCATGGTTTCAAAGAAATAGTATTTTGCCACAGAAAATACATAAATTTTGGCTGGCAGGAAATGCAACTAACTTTGTGCCATATTAAAGTGTCACACTGCAGAAGTGTACTTGACAGTCGTGCATAACTGTTGGCTTTACTGTAGTTTTTTTTTTATAACTAAACACTAAATTGCAGTGTAATTAACAGTGGTGTATTAATTATGCTTTGGCTCAGGCAATATGCCAATTTACTGTTTAGATTTAAAAAAAAAAAAAAAAAATTGATCACAGTATATTTGACAGCATTGTATAACTGTTGCTTTTGCACAATAATCCAGTTTGGTGTAAAAAAGTATTAATTTGGCTAAGAGTCTGTCTGCAATGCATTATGGGGAAGCCCGTCTGGTCCTCAATGACATGTGATCTTTTGTCTCTCTGCTTTCACGTTGCAGTGGTTATTTTACGCAATTTGTTCAAAATGAATTACAAAGTTTCCTAAATCCGGTGAATTGGTTCATTACAAATTCATTTGTTTATCACTACCTTCAAGATGTAGCAAAGCTTAACATGACACTGATATTTTTCTTGCTGCAGTATCATGTCTTATCACAGAAGACAAAAAAAGACATTGAGAAGCCATTTAAAAAAGTCAGGTTAACATTCTCTAGCCCAGTGTAGTTAATGCATTAAGTCTAAAGTTATGCTTTGCTACATCTGTATTTTATTCCTTTGTTCCAGTGTAGATGTGAGTTGTCCAGTACTTTAGATATTGATACTTTCTAACTAATCTTTAAAAATTTCTGTACTGTCAGCCCAAGGTTAATCTGTCATGAACAGCTTTCTGTAATTCTTAACCAAATATATAATATGGGTTATATCAGGGGGACTCAAAATTTTATATAAAAACTGAAAATTTATTTAGCTCTTCGTAAAAATTCAAGTAGATAAAGGAAAATGCAGAATAGTTGCATCAGCTGTCCATACCTCTGTCCCAAAGGTGTCATGTTAGCGTTCAGGGACCCAGTATACTTTTCCCCCCCCATGTCTATCTTTGCAAGTCATTCATACTAAAAGTATGGGTGTTTTTTAGATATTTAGATGTATACATACACACGTGGACAAAATTGTTGGTACCCCTCGTTTAATGAAAGAAAAACCCACAATGGTCACAGAAATAACTTGAATCTGACAAAAGTAATAATATATAAAAATTCTATGAAAATGAACAAATGAAAGTCAGATATTGCTTTTCAACCATGCTTCAACAGAATTTTTTTTAAAAAGAAAACTCATGAAACAGGCCTGTACAGAAATGATGGTACCCTTAACTTTAATATTTTGTTGCACAACCTTTTGAGGCAATCAAACGATTCCTGTAACTATCAATGAGACTTCTGCACCTCTCAACAAGTATTTTGGCCCACTCCTCATGAGCAAACTGCTCCAGTTGTCTCGGGTTTGAAGGGTGCCTTTTCCAGACGGCATGTTTCAGCTCCTTTCAAAGATGCTCAATAGGATTTAGGTCAGGGCTCATAGAAGGCCACTTCAGAATAGTCCAATGTTTTCCTCTTAGCCATTCTTGGGTGTTTTTAGCTGTGTGTTTTGGGTCATTATCCTGTTGCAAGACCCATGACCTGCAACTGAGACCAAGCTTTCTGACACTGGGCAGCACATTTCTCTCTCGAATCCCTTGATAGTCTTGAGATTTCATTGTACCCTGCACAGATTCAAGACACCTGTGCCAGATGCAGCAAAGCAGCCCCAGAACATAACAGAGCCTCCTCCATGTCTCACAGTAGAGACAGTGTTCTTTTCAAGATATGCTTCATTTTTCCATCTGTGAACATAGAGCTGATTTGACTTGCCAAAAATTTCGACTTTTGTCTCATCTGTCCATAGGACATTCTTCCAGAAGCTTTGTGGCTTGTCAGCATGTAGTTTGGCAAATTCCAGTCTGGCTTTTTTATGATTTGTTTTCAACAATGGTGTCCTCCTTGGTCGTCTTCATGAAGTCTACTTTGGCTCAAACAACGACGGATGGTGCGATCTGACACCGATGTTCCTTGAGCTTGAAGTTCACCTTTAATCTCTTTAGAAGTTTTTCTGGGCTCTTTTGTTACCATTCGTATTATCCTTCTCTTTGATTTGTCATCAATTTTCCTCCTGAGGCCACGTCCAGGGAGCTTAGCCACAGTCCCATGGATCTTAAATTTCTGAATAATATGTGCAACTGTAGACACGGGAACATTAAGCTGCTTGGAGATGGTCTTATAACCTTTACATTTAACATACTTGTCTATAATTTTCTTTCTAAGCTCCTGAGACAACACTTTCCTTCGCTTCCTCTGGTCCATGTTGAGTGTGGTACTTACCAAGTCACCAAACAGCACAGTGAGTATCTGTAGCCCTATATACAGGCCCACTGACTGATTACAAGATTGTAGACACCTGTGATGCCAATTAGTGGACATACCTTGATTTAACATGTCCCTTTGGTCACATTATTTTCAGGGGTACCATCATTTCTGTCCAGTCCTGTTTCATGAGTTTTCTTTTTTTTAAAATTCTGTTGAAGCATGGTTGAAAAGCAATGTCTGACTTTCATTTGTTTATTTTCATAGAATTTTTATATGTTATTACTTTTGTCAGATTCAAGTTATTTCTGTGACCATTGTGGGTTTTTCTTTCATTAAACGAGGGGTACCAACAATTTTGTCCATGTGTGTAGTAAGTGTGACATACTCATGACATAGCCCTAGCGTATCAATATCAGTAAATGCCAGGGTTGTATTTGTGTGTGTGTGTGTGTGTGTGTGTGGTTTATACCTTACGTATTATTGATGTGAATTTTGTAACCCATGATATTTAACAGAGTTACAGAAACTGCAAAGCACAGCAGTCTGCATTGTTTCCATAGCTGGTGAGCAACAGAAAAAATTTTAGGTAGCTGTGCTTTGCTGTTTTAGCAACTCCATTCACTTCTATGGGAATTATTGAAACAATGCAGTACAGCCAGGTATGCTATTTCTCTAGTCATACCTTTCTATGGCCACTGCATATGGTCAGGTATTCTTATCTCAGGCATAGGGGTTAGATGGGTATACCCATTTCATAAATGTCACCAAAATAATACATGTGGTTAGTAAACCAAGCATACGGTTTTCCAAGCATTTCCAATTTTGCCATGAAAGTTTGTCTTCATAACAGTTCTTTTTCAATGTGTAAAAGACAGGAACTTGCAATGTTTGTTCAACTTTTCGTCAACCACATAAATGAATAAAGTTGTGGCACTCACCACTCTTATTCAGTACACTTTATTGACAAAACATCTTACATTTCTATGCTAAAGACTGGGGAACATAAGTCACTACTATTCACACTACCGTTATTAATGTCCATTGCTGTCATCCGTCATAGGTTAAGAGCAACAAACTTTAACGGTGATAGAATGACTGATGTAAACGTCTGTCTGCATTCACTCTAACGTAAAATATATGGAGTAAGAATTCTTTTGTCATGCTTCACACTTCTCTGACAGAAGAAAAAGCTGTACATGTTTTTTACATTAGACTGTATAGGAACAAACACCTGATAGAGAATGCTTCAACTGCATCCATCACTTTATCACTGCCTATGACAGATGAGAGCAACGGACATTTTTAACGGTAGTATGAACAGCACCTGACTTACATGTCAATGTTGCCACAACTTTATTTGTTTGTATGGACTACACTGTGTGCAGAATTATTAGGCAAATGAGTATTTTGATCACATCATCCTTTTTATACATGTTGTCCTACTCCAAGCTGTATAGGCTTGAAAGCCAACTACCAATTAAGTAAATCTGGTGATGTGCATCTCTGTAATGAGGAGGGGTGTGGTCTAATGACATCAACACCCTATATAAGGTGTGCTTAATTATTAGGCAACTTCCTTTTCTTTGGCAAAATGGGTCAGAAGAGAGATTTGACGGACTCTGAGATGTCTTGCAGAGGGATGCAGCAGTCTTGAAATTGCCAAACTTTTGAAGCGTGATCACCGAACAATCAAGCGTTTCATGGCAAATAGCCAACAGGGTCGCAAGAAGCGTGTTGAAAAAAAAAGGCGCAAAATAACTGCTAATGAATTGAGGAAAATCAGGCATGAATCTGCCAAGATGCCATTAGCCACCAGTTTAGCCATATTTCAGAGCTGCAATGTTACTGGAGTATGAAAAAGCACAAGGTGTGCGATACTCAGTGACATGGCCAAGGTAAGGAAGGCTGAAAAACGACCACCTTTGAACAAGAAACATAAGATAAAACGTCAAGACTGGGGCAAGAAATATCTTAAGACTGATTTTTCAAAGGTTTTATGGACTGATGAAATGAGAGTGACTCTTGATGGGCCAGATGGATGGGCCCGAGGCTGGATCAGTAAAGGGCAGAGAGCTCCACTCCGACTCAGACGCCAGCAAGGTGGAGGTGGGGTACTGGTATGGGCTGGTATCATCAAAGATGAACTTGTGGGACCTTTTCGGGTGGAGGATGGAGTGAAGCTAAACTCCCAGACCTACTGCCAGTTTCTGGAAGACACCTTCTTCAATCAGTGGTACAGGAAGAAGTCAGTATCGCTCAAGAAAAACATGATTTTCATACAGGACAATGCTCCATCACATGCATCCAAATGCTCCACAGCGTGGCTGGCCAGTAAAGGTCTAAAAGAAGAAAAAATAATGACATGGCCCCCTTGTTCACCTGATCTGAACCCCATAGAGAACCTGTTGTCCCTCATAAAATGTGAGATCTACAGGGAGGGAAAACAGTACACCTCTCTGAACAGTGTCTGGTAGGCTGTGGTGGCTGCTGCACGCAATGTTGATCGTAAACAGATCAAGCAACTGACAGAATCTATGGATGGAAGGCTTTTGAGTGTCATCGTAAAGAAAGGTGTCTATATTGGTCACTGATTTGTTTTTGAATGTCAGAAATGTTTATTTCTAAATTTTCTGTTGTTATATTGGTTTACCTGGTGAAAATAAACAAGTGAGATGGGTATATATTTGGTTTTTATTAAGTTTCCTAATAATTCTGCACAGTAATAGTTACCTGCACAAACAGATATCCTCCTAAGATAGCCAAATCTAAAAAAACCCACTCCAACTTCCAAAAATATTAAGCTTTGATATTTATGAGTCTTTTGGGTTGATTGAGAACATAGTTGTTGTTCAATAATAAAAATAATCATCTCAAATACAACTTGCCTAATAATTCTGCACACAGTGTATGTATACTGCAGAGCACCGCATTAGAGTTCTCCTGATAGTTGCTAAAGGAGGCTGTGCCAATCAGAGGAGTGACTTGATCAATAAAGAGTTGGGTTTGTTAGTTTTTCTAAAAATTGCAACACATGAATCTTTATTATACTCTGAGGTCTCTTCAGACCAGGGGCGTAACTATCGGGGTAGCGGCGGTAGCGGCTGCCACAGGGCCCGGGACATTAGGGGCCCCGGAGCCTTGTGGCAGCCGCTACCGCGAACCCCACAAACCAGTAATGATCGCGGTCGCACCCCCTGAACGGACCCGGCAGGTTACGGAGCCCGCGGCCAGCTGGAGATGGCCGGGGCCCCGGACCTTTATGATAGCAGTCGGGGAAAGCCTGTTTCCCCGACCGCTATACATACTGTTATTGGAAAGGAGTCCTGCAATATTGCAGGCCCCTTTCCAATAGATGGCAGCCCAGGGGTGGTGACTGAAAATAATAAACACATATTCTCACCTCTCCTGGGCACAGCGTTCTCTCCTGCGCTCTTCCGTCATGATTGAGGGCTGTGATTAGGCCCCAGCAGTCACATGGGGCATGGCCGAGTAATGACATCAGTGCGCCCACATGTGATCGCTGAGGCCCAATCACAGGCCTCGGCAGCGACGTCGGAAGTGGCCCTGAAGACGCTGAAGACGGCAGGATGAAGCGAGGATGCCAAGGAAAGGTAAGGCAAGGTGAGTATAAATGTTTGTTATTTTTAATCACCTTCCCTGGGCCTCCGATTATTATACTCTGGGGTCTGAGGAGACCCCAGAGTATAATAATAGCACCGAAGCGGAGGGGGCTGTTGGGAGCTTATAATACTGTGTGGGGGCCACTGTAGAGCATATAATATTGGGTGGGGGCTACTGTAGAGCATATAACACTGGGTGGGGGCCACTGTGGGCATATAATACTGGGTGGGGGCCACTGTGGGCATATAATACTGGGTGGGGGCCACTGTATAGCATATCATACTGGGTGGGGGCCACTGTAGAGCATATAATACTGGGTGGGGGCCACTGTAGATCATATAATACTGAGTGGGGGCCACTGTGGAGCTTATAATACTGGGTGGGGGCCCCTGTAGAGCATATAATACTGTGTGGGGGCCCCTGTAGAGCATATAATACTGGGTGGGGGCCACTGTAGAGCATATAATACTGTGTGGGGGCCCCTGTAGAGCATATAATACTGTGTGGGGGCCACTGTAGAGCATATAATACTGGGTGGGGGCCCCGTAGAGCATATAATACTGGGTGGGGGCCCCTGTAGAGCATATAATACTGTGTGGGGGCCACTGTAGAGCATATAATACTGGGTGGGGGCCCCTGTAGAGCATATAATACTGTGTGGGGGCCCCTGTAGAGCATATAACATTGGGTGGGGGCCACTGTAGAGCATATAATACTAGGTGGGGCCACTGTAGAGCATATAATACTGGGTGGGGGCCACTGTGGGGGGCATATAATACTGGGTGGGGGCCACTGTAGATAGGATATAATACTGGGTGGGTACCACTGTGGGATGCATATAATACTGGGTGGGGACCACTGTGTGGAGCATATTTTACTGTGTGGGACCACTGTGGGTAGCATATTATACTGTGTGTGGGGGGAGAAATGTAGAGCATATAATGCTGTGTGGGGGCCACTGTTGAGAATATAATACTATCTGGGGCCTCTGCTGAGCATATTTTACTGTTTGGGGACCCGTAATCGGTTTGGGGGGGCCCATGTCAAATGTTCGCCTTGGGGCCCAGCCATTCCTAGTTACGCCACTGCTTCAGACCCAAAGTATAATAATCATAGGCCCAGAGAAGGTGTGAAAAAAATAATAATAATAATAATTCCATCACCTCTCCTGTCTGAAAATATCCTGGAGTATAATGAAAGATTTTAGTTGGGACTGAACAAGTTTAGACCAAAACAAAATGAGTCTCACAAGGTTGCTCCATCTCTAATCTCCACATGTGAGCAGTAGAATAGTAAATATGGTGTGACTATATGGCTTTCGATTGTGGATAAGGTCCTGAACATGATTGTGAAATCTAAAATAACTGAATAAAATGTGTTGTTGCTTTACAAGTACAGTGAAGGAAATAAGTATTTGTGTTCCCTTGCTGATTTTGTAAGTTTGCCCACTGACAAAGACATGAACAGTCTATAAGCAGGGCCGGTTTTAGACAAAGTGGGGCCCTTGGCAAAATTAAAAGTGGGGCCCCAAATGCTGATATGCAAACAACACCATCGTTTTGCAGTGGCAACCCCTATAATAACACCTCCTTTCTGCCAACAAAAAAGTAATAACAAGTCCCATTTTACCACAAACAATTCAAATGAGCACCTTTGTACCGCCTATTAGATTTTTGCACGCAGTCATCAGTTATTATAGCGCCTCCTTATAAATAATAGTCTCCGCTTATAAATAATATTACACCTTTATCAGTAATAGCTCCCTTATAAATGATAAATAGTGCCCTGTATCAGTAATATTCCCCCTTATCAGTAACAGTCCTCCCCCTAAAAATAATACTGCTCCCTTATTAATAGCCCCCTCATAAATAATAGTCACTCTTATAAATAATAGTCCCCATTATCACTAATAGCCCCCTTTAGAAATAAGCCCACTTAACAATTATACCCCCCTTATAAACAGTTCCCCTCTTATAAATAATAGCTCCCCCCTTATAATGGATGCCATATACAGTATATATAAAAAATAGTTCCCCTCTTATAAATAATAGTTCCTCCTTATAATAGCCCCCCTCATATTTATGTTTCCCAATTATATATAGTAACCCACCCTTATACAGTATGTAATAGTTCCTCCCTTATAAATAAGAGCCCCCTTATATATAATAGTTCTCCGTTATACATAACTCCATGGTCAGTTCATGCACAGTACTGTATGGAGAATGACATGGCCATGGAGCACTACACATACAGTACAGACCAAAAGTTTGGACTCACCTTCTCATTCCAAGAGTTTTCTGTATTTTCATGACTATAAAAATTATAGATTCACACTGAAGGCATCAAAACTATTAATTAACACATGTGGAATTATATACTTAACAAAAAAGTGTGAAACAACTGAAAATATGTCTTATATTCTAGGTTCTTCAAAGTAGCCACCTTTTGCTTTGATTACTGCTTTGCACACTCTTGGCATTCTCTTGATGAGCTTAAGGGGGGGCGAATGGTTTTCACTTCACAGGTGTGCCGTCAGGTTTAATAAGTGGTATTTCTTGCTTTATAAAAGGGGTTGGGACCATCAGTTGTGTTGTTCAGAAGTCAGGTGGATACACAGCTGATAGTCCTACTGAATGGAGTGTTAGAATTTGTATTATGGCAAGAAAAAAGCAGCCAAGTAAAGAAAAACGAGTGGCCATCATTATTTTAAGAAATGAAGGTCAGTCAGTCCGAAAAATTGGGAAAACTTTGAAAGTGTCCCCAAGTGCAGTGGCCAAAACCATCAAGCGCTACAAAGAAACTGGCTCACATGAGGAATGCCCCAGGAAAGGAAGACCAAGAGTCACCTCTGCTGCGGAGGATAAGTTCATCCGAGTCACCATCCTCAGAAATCGCAGGTTAACAGCAGCTCAGATTAGAGACCAGGTCAATGCCACAGAGTTCTAGCAGCAGACACATCTCTACAACAACTGTTAAGAGGAGACTGTGTGCAGCAGACCTTCATGGTAAAATAGCTACTAGGAAACCACTGCTAAGGACAGGCAACAAGCAGAAGAGACTTGTTTGGGCTAAAGAACACAAGAAATGGATATTAGACCTGTGGAAATCTGTGCTTTGGTCTGATGAGTCCAAATTTGAGATCTTTGGTTCCAACCACCGTGTCTTTGTGCGACGCAGAAAAGGTGAACGAATGGACTCTACATGCCTGGTTCCCACCCTGAAGCATGGAGGAGGAGGTGTGATGGTGTGGAGGTGCTTTGCTGGTGACACTGTTGTGGATTTATTCAAAATTGAAGGAATACTGAACCAGCATGGTTACCACAGCATCTTGCAGCGGCATGCTATTCCGTCCGGTTTGCGTTTAGTTGGACCATCATTTATTTTTCAACAGGACAATGACCCCAAACACACCTCCAGACTGGGTAAGGGCTATTTGACCAAGAAGGAGAGTGATGGGGTGCTACGCCAGATGACCTGGCCTCCACAATCACCAGACCTGAACCCAATCGAGATGGTTTGGGGTGAGCTGGACCGCAGAGTGAAGGCAAAAAGGCCAACAAGTGCTAAGCATCTCTGGGAACGCCTTCAAGACTGTTGGAAAACCATTTCAGGTGACTACCTCTTGAAGCTCATCAAGAGAATGCCAAGAGTGTGCAAAGCAGTAATCAAAGCAAAAGGTGGCTACTTTGAAGAACCTAGAATATAAGACATATTTTCAGTTGTTTCACATTTTTTTGTTAAGTATATAATTCCACATGTGTTAATTCATCGTTTTGATGCCTTCAGTGTGAATCTACAATTTTTATAGTCATGAAAATACAGAAAACTCTTGGAATGGGAAGGTGTGTCCAAACTTTTGGTCTGTACTGTGTGTGCCAGATTATAATGGGGGAGCTGTGATGCAGACATAGCACACAGGGCTGCCAGCAGGAATTTTTGAGCCCCCCTTCCCCACAGTATAATGCTCCACATGGTATATAATGCTCCACGGTATAAAATGCTCCCCTGAGCCCTCCACAGTTTCCCCACACAGTATAAAATGCTCCTCTGAGTCCCCCATAGTGGCCCAACATGGTATATAAGGCTCCACACAGTATACTACCTTAGTGGCCCCAGACAGTACAATATGCTCCCCTGCAGCCCCACACAATATAATATGCTCCATACAGTATAATATGCATCTCACAGTGCCCCCCCCAGTATAATGCTCCACAGTGGCCTCCACACAGTATAATATACTGCCCAGAGGGGTTCCCCCAGTGTAATGCTCCACAGTGACCCCACATAGTATAGTATGGTCCCCACAGTCCCCCAAGTATAATGCTCTACAATGGCCCCACAGAGTGTAATGTGCTCCTGAGAAGCCCCACACAATATAATAAACTCCACAGTGGCCACATACAGTATAGCAGGCTCTCCACAATGCCCCTTCCCCCCCCCAGTATAAAGCTCCACAGTGGCCCATAGTATAATATGCTCCCCAGAGGGCCCCCACTAGTATAATGCTCCACAGTGCCCCCCCAGTATTTTGCTCCACAGTGGCCCCACGCCATATATTATGCTATCCAAAGGAACCCCCCTCAATATAGTGCTCCACAGTAGGCCCCACACAGTATAATTATAGAGCAGGGGTAGGCAACCTTTTTTGTTCGGCGTGCCGATTTTAATAAAAAAAAATCAAAAATGGAGGTACTCGGAGTGCCGGTCAATAATTGTAAGTCTGACGACCTCTAAACTAAAGTCATATACCGGAAACCATAATACAGAAGTGCTGCCACCAGATGCTTTAGGACACATGCGTTTACTGCTATTTCCTGGGATGCTCCTGTACTTTCCGATTAGAAGCAATGAAAGGACATGTACAGCTGCCAATTAGTGGTAAATGTATGTGTCCAGGAGCACCGTATGACAGCATTCTTATGGTGAAAAAACACTATGTATATGGATGCAGCTATATTCTTAGGCCACTGGAACTTTTAGCTTGATGTAAATCTGCGTTCACATGGTGCGGCCACTGCACACCGTATTATGTCCCATAGTGGCCCCTGCTCACCGTATTATGTCCCATAGTGGGCCCTACACACGATATTATGTCCCATATCGGCCCCTTCACACGGTATTATGTCTCATAGTGGCCCCTGCACACGGTATTATGTCTCATAGCGGTCCCTGCACACGGTATAACATTCTAACTTTTATAATTTTCTCCACTCACTAGCTATAATTATACTGTGGGGTCTCTTCAGACCCCATAGTATAATAAGCAGAGCGCCAAGAGAGGTGACAAACATAAAAAAACAATGTACTCACCATTCCATTCTCTGCAGCCACTGTGTTCTCTTCGGGCGCTTCTGCCTGTAGTCAGCGACCGCTGATTGGTTCTCAGGGGTCATGTCGCGTCATTATGCGTAATGACGTCGGACGTGACCCCAGAGGTCCTGTCAGCTGTCTCTTACGTCAGCGCAGGAAAGGTGAGTACATTTTTTTTTTTTATGTTTCATCCCTTCTCCTGAGCCTCCACTTATTATACTTGGGGGTCTGAAGAGACCCTCCAGTATAATAACAGCAGTTTTGTTTCGGCCGTGTTTGGTCCGATCGCAACTGCTGGGTGAGGACTCGGGTCGCCGTTCCAGGGAAATATGCCTCGCGTGCTGCTCTTGGCACGTGTGCTGGAGGTTGCCAACCCCTGTTATACAGTATAATTATCGAAGGCCTGGGGGAGGTAAGGGAAAATAACAAACAGTTATACTTATCTTACCTCTCCTGGGCCTCCTCGCACTGCTCCGCTATCCCTGCCGGCTTCCTCTTCTCTGCAGCTGACGTCACGCATTGTGGATGTCACCGCTGAAGCTTGTGATTGGGCCTCAGCGGTTACGTGTCTGAAACGCCAGAAGATGACGTTGGACTCAAGGACAGGTCCGTAAAAATGTTTGTTATTTTTACTCACCTTGGAAGGGGGCCCTGTGGCACATGACGCTGGGTCCCTTTCTGTTATTGATATGGCCGGGCCTGACTACGGGTTCCAGAGTCCTCAGGCTCTGGATCCTGGGGGCCCCTTTGTGGTCGGAGCCCTGGGCAATTGCCTAGTTTGCCCCCCCCCCCCCCCCAAAGCTGGCCCTGTCTATAAGTGTAGGTTAATTTTAACAGTGAGAGATATAATATCAAAAATAAAATCCAGAAAATCACATTGTATAAATGTATTTGCATTTTGCAGAGAGAAATAAGTATTTGATCCCTCTGGCAAACAAGACTTAATACTTGGTGGCAAAACCCTTTTTGGCAAGCACAGCAGTCAGACGTTTTTTGTAGTTGATGATGAGGTTTGCGCACATGTCAGGAGGAATTTTGGTCCACTCCTCTTTGCAGATCATCTCTAAATCATTAAGATTTTGAGGCTGTCGCTTGGCAACTCGGAGCTTCAGCTCCCTCCATAAGTTTTCTATGGGATTAAGGCCTGGAGACTGACTAGGCCACTCCATGACCTTAATGTGCTTCTTTTTGAGCCACTCCTTTGTTTCCTTGGCTGTATGTTTTGGGTCATTGTCCTTCCGGAAGACCCAGCCACGACCCATTTTTTTATGTCCTGGCGGAGGGAAGGAGGTTGTCACTCAGGATTTTACGGTACATGACTCCATCCATTCTTCCATTGATGTGGTGAAGTAGTCCTGTTCCCTTAGCAGAGAAACACCCCCAAAACATAATGTTTCCACCTCCATGCTTGACAGTGGGGATGGTGTTCTTTGGGTCATAGGCAGCATTTCTCTTCCTCTAAACACGGCGAGTTGAGTTAATGCCAAAGAGCTCAATTTTTGTCTCATCTGACCACAGCACCTTCTCCCATTCACTTGCAGAATCATCCAGGTGTTCATTGACAAACTACAGACGGGCCTGCACATGGGCCTTCTTGAGCAGGGGAGCCTTGCGGGCACTGCAGGATTTTAATCCATTACGGCGTAATGTGTTACCAATGGTTTTCTTGGTGACTGTGGTCCCAGCTGCCTTGAGATCATTAATAATTTCCCTCCGTGTAGGTTTAGGCTGATCTCTCACCTTCCCCAGGGAAAGCTGATGATAAATACTGATCAAAAATAGTGTAATTTAAACAATAATTAATAACTATATATCAGATATGCAAATGTTCCAATAATCAACATGTACTAATGTTCCAATAATCATGTTGTACTATATTATCAGGTCCCATATTGCAACTGGCTATTCTTCGGAGATGTCAATTAGATTTATATCCATCATTCTGCTGTGCAATACTCTTACATATCGAGTATGAATCTATGTGTGTATATATATATATATATATGTGCATGGGTCATTTGTGTGTATATATACACACAAGTGGTTATATATATTTATTTATTACTATCCACAGTTGCTATATTACTTATATTGTCTATAACATCTATATTTCTCATAATGATTATATTATTTTATATGCAAATACCTTTGTTTAGTTTAGCTGTTCTTTTTACTATAAATTAATAAGTTTTAATATTTGTTTTTTATATAATCTATGCTTACAGGTGTTGTTGTTTTTATTTTTTTGTTGTGTTATACACACTTGAAAAAGGGGTATTTAAAACTCCGAAACGCTTTGTGTGTTTTCTGTATTGCCTGGAATAAAAGAATTTGTCTAAATCATCACTGGTCCTGTGCAGTCCCTGTAACTTTGGTCCTTGGTCCTATACTCTGAAAGGAGAATGGGAATTCCCAGCGGTATGATATTCCTCACTCTTGAAGTAGTTTAAGTAGAGATCCTAGGGCTGCCCTTTGTCTAAGGGTATGGCATGAGAAATCCGAAAATAATGTAAGGATTTCACTGTCAAAGCTGATGTCCTTTCACTCTCTGGCTCTCAACATTATCTCTTCAAGGGCATAATAGTGAATTCTGCAGATAACATTGCAGGGCTTAGACGGATCTGAGCTTCTACGGCGTGAGGCAGGGTAGGCCCTGTCTATTTTGATTTGAGTATCAGCTGGATGCTCAAGGAGCAAGTCGAAGATGCCTGTGAGTGTAGGTATGAGATCAGAGGTATGGGTGGCCTCTGGAAGACCTCGAATCTTGATGTTTCATCTGTTTCTATTTTCAAGGTCATCAACATGGGACATTACTTTACAGTATTGAGCTGTATTGGAGGAGGATGAAAATTGAAGGTCTTCGATAGACAAAGTGATTGATTGTAGCTTCAAAAGCTTCCAGGTCATCCACCCAGTTCTGGAGAGAGGTTATATCATGTTTAGCTATCTTCAGGTCTTAGCACCATGCTTCTTTTAGGTCCTTGACCAACATATCCATATCAACTTTACTCACCAGTAGGGCTAATAAAGTCTATAACTTTTGAGGGTGTTTGCTGCCTTATCAGGAGGTGGTAGGCAGGGGGAAAAAGAATTGTCAGCGTCCTGAGTTTTACCTGACCCAAGAATTTTGGAACTGTTTAAATTGTAAGTTAGCAGGGGAGTTATATCTAAGCCAAAGAATCGTTACCTGGATGGGTATTGGAGTGTCACCCTAAATGTATCCTAGAGGACACCGGGGATTGAAAGAGGGATTTCTTTGTGGGGGGACTTGTGAGTCCCCTGACAAACCTGTGTGTCGCATGCTCTGTTCAGGGAGCTATAGAGGAGTCATTGGAGGTGCAGGTGTTTGCTGATACTGCAGGTCAGTAGGTACTTTACACTAGCTATCATGCTCTACATGCATTGCTGTGTGACTGTAGACATCTGGAGCACATGGCATGGAAGATGGTCATCACATCTCTTCAGTGGTTGGTGGAGGTGAGCTGGGAATTTGGGTGAGTCACTCATTGTTCAGGAGCATCTGGATTCAAGTTGCTGCTGGTAGGTGTCATGGCGAGAAGCCTCTTGGCCACAGACTAAGGTGCGGTGATATGGCAGGTTTCGGAGACGCTATATTCAGCACATCCGAGCATGACTCATGGTGGGCCTGAGGCTTCAAAGCCTGACTCGCTGTCCGCAGACTGTTATAGCTCAGTCAAAGGTTGAAAATAGTTGCAGATAGCGATTTCTGCAGCCTGGGAGGATGAGACATCTCTGGAGGTTTTCTTTATGCAGGTTTTTCCCATCTCATGTTATCTATAACAATGTCTCCTACAGGAGGTGAAGCGCAGGACAGGGGCTAAACTTATTTGCCAGCTCTGCTGTACTTGGTAGAAGATGCTTAGCCCTTTGTCTGACAAATGCAGCTAGTCCTTTCATGTACTGTATGTTTAACTGGGGTGTTGGTGATCATTAGTTGGGCTGGCTGCATTTCACTATTAGAATTTTGCATCAAAGCAGGTGCTCTGCGCTAAACTCAAATGGACAAATCACAGACAAGTCACTGCCACTATTGAATTCATTACCGGCCAATGGCTCTTCTATGATTGGCCCTTTTGAATTTAGCACCAAAGCAGGTGCTATGGTGCTATTTTCAAAAGGGCCAATTACAGAAGAGCTGCTGCCACTATTGAATTCAATGATAGCGAGACCCTTGCTGTTAATAGCAGCAGTGGTCCCACTATGATCTATTCCTGTGCTGTGACACTATGTCACAGTACAGAGATAGTAAATAATATTGGTGGAAGAGGTTAAAAGAAAACAAAAAAACATAGTGGAGCTGCCGGCAATAGCCCTACTTGGCACATTGGCCATTTGAGCTTAGCGCCAAAGCAGGAACTTTGGCAATAAATTCAAATAGACCAATCACAGAGGAGCCGTTTCCGCTATAGAATTTAATAGGGGCCACATGCTCTTCTGTGATTGGGCCATTTGAATTTAGCGCTAAATCACTCGCTTTGGCGCTAAATTCATATGGACGAATCACAGGAGAACTGCTGCTGCTATTGAATTCAATAGCGGCTCTTCTGTGATAATGGGACCACTGCTGGTAATAGTGCTGCTGGTACCACTATGATCTATCCCTGTGCTGTGACACCATGATGTTACAGTACAGGGATAGTAAATAACATTGGTGGCAGTGGTTGAAAAAAACAAAAAAAAAACAAAGCAGAGGTGCTGCTGCTATTGCCAGCGGAGGTCCAGCTATGAATAGATGGTTGGGACATTTGAATTTGGCACCAAACCCAGAACTTTGACATTAAATTCAATTGGACCAATCACAGCCGCTGCCGCTGTTGAAATCCATGTTTAAATTTAGTGTTTGGGGGCTCACAAAAAGCAATGCCTACGATTAGAGTGAACTCTGATATTTCCTCTGATTTATTTTTTCAGCTAAAGAAGGAAAAAAGAAGCACCAGGACCTATATTAAGGCAGATTCTGCTTTCCATCGCCCATTGAAATGAGGCAGGAAAAAAAAGTTAGCACTATTTTGGAGCATTTTTTTTGCAAAAAACTGCTATGGTTTTTTTTCTGCCTCTCATTAATTTCAATGGGGTTTGCAAGGTAGAATCCGCTTGAAGATAGGTCCTGATGCTACTTTTTAACCCTAGCTGAAGGAACAGGACGAACACAGAATGCTGGGTGTGGAACAGAACAGAAAGAGGGCAGAGCAAAGAAAGTAACATGGGGCGGAATATCAGACTAAGTGGGGTGTTACTGGAGGTGCATGGGATGGGGCTAGAGAAGCAAGGATGTGGAATACAAGGAATCAATTAGATGATATGGGCCAGTAAAAATGAAGTGGAAGGACTACAGAAGATGGTAGAGGGGAAGAAGGTGGAAACAGCAAAAGAACCAATCACAGGCCTCATAGCTGATCTTGGGCACATAATTTCACAGTTGTCACAGTTGTATTGCAGTCTATGGGACTTGCATTCAAATGATTGCAAGTTCAAGCCCCCGAAGGAGGGGTGGGAGGGGTGCTAATAAAATAGAAAAAAAAAAAAAAAGTTTAAAAAAAAAAAAAGTTCTAAATCACCCCCTTTCCCTAGAATACATATAAAAGTAGAAAATTACTGTGAAACACATAAACTTTAGGTATCCCTGTGTCTGAAAATGCCCAGTTTACAAACTTATAAAAATATTTTTCCTGTACGGTGAACGTCGTAGCGCGGAAAAAACATAAATGCCGAACTGCTGTTTTTTTCGCTGTTATTTATTATTGTTTATATAGCACCATTAATTCCATGGTGCTTTACATTGGAGGGTTTACATAGGGTACACAAAATATACAAGACAAGTATAATACTAAGTGACCAACTGGCACAGTGGATAGAGGGCCCTACCCGCAAGGGCTTACAATCTGAGGGAAGAGGGATAGAGACAGAAGGTGGGGGTAGGGGCTGTTCAGGTGGTGGTGTGGTGACAGTAGCATTATTGGAGGTTGTAGGCCTTCCTGACTAGGTGAGTCTTCAGGGTCTTCTTGAAGCTTATGATTGTGGGGGTCAGTCTTATTTGTCTTGGTAATGAGTTCCAGAGTATGGGGGATGCACGGGAGAAGTCTTGGAGACGGTTGTGTGAAGAGCAGATAAGAGCAGAGTGGAGTAGGAGGTCTTTGGAGGATCAGAGGTTGCGGGCAGGTAGCGGGAGATTAGGTCGGAGATATAGGGAGGGGACAGGTTGTGGATGGCTTTGTATGTCAGCGTTAGTAATTTCAACTCTACTCGCTGGGCAACGAGTAGCCAGTGAAGGGATTGGCAGAGGGGAGCGGCCGATGAAGAACGGGGGGAGAGGTGTATTAAGCAAGCAGCACAGCTTAAGGTGGACTGGAGGGGGGGTGAGAGTATTTACTGGGAGGCCATGGAGAAGGGTGTTACAGTAGTCTAGGCAGGAGATTATGAGAGCGTGGACAAGCATCTTTGTACTTTCAGGAGTAAGGAAGGAGTGGATTCGATGGATGTTCTTGAGTTGGAGGCGGCAGGAGGTGTTGAGGGTTTGAATATGTGGCTTGAAGGATAGGTCATAATTTAAGGTTATCCCAAGGCAGCGGATCCATGGGACTAGGGTAAGTTTAGCACCATTAACTATGATAGATGGGTGAGGTAGAGGGGCCGTGCGAGGAGGGGTGAAGATTATGAACTCCGTTTTCTCCATGTTGAGTTTGAGAAAGCGGGAGGAGAGAAAGGAGGCTACGGCTGCTAGACACTCTGGGATTCTGGACAACAGGGAGGTAATGTCTGGTCCAGAGAGATATATTTGAATGTCATCAGCATAGCAATGGTATTGGAAACCATGAGATTTTATGAGTTGGCCAAGACCGAGGGTGTAGATGGAGTACAGGAGGGATCCTAGGACCGAGCCTTGGGGGACACCTACAGAAAGAGGGTGTGGTGGGGAGGTGGTTTGTGAGTGGCAGACACTGAATGTGCAGTTGGTGAGGTATGAGGAGATCCAGGAAAGGTCCAGGTCTGAGATGCCAAGGGATGAGAGCATTTCTAACAAGAGGGAGTGGTCGACTGTGTCAAAGGCAGAGGAGAGATCAAGGAGGAGGAGGACAGAGTAGTGACGCTTGGCTTTGGCAGTTAGAAGGTCGTTAGTGACTTTGGTTAGGGCAGTTTTTCATCATAGACAGTGGAGAAACAGGTTAAAGAAGAAGAGCACCGAGCAGTTGGGTAGGCTAGTGTAAGGGGTGTAGGGTGAGACTGTCTCTGCCTCTAATTTCAAAAGCAAAATTGACAGTCATCAGCTGTGATGAGTGATGTCGGAGGGGGCACAGAAGGACGTAGAAGGGAGTTGAAGGTAGTGAATAGATGTTTGGGGTTGCAGGATAGGGCAGACATGAGTTTGGTGAAGTAGACCTGCTTTATAGAGGTGAGTGCGTTCCCCTCTGATTTGAATATAAAGTGATCTAAGCAATAGACATTCCCAAAAATGGTATAACTAAAAAACATCTGGCCCCACAAAAAAAATGCCCTATGCATCCCTGTACAGCTGCAGGACCACAACAGCAAAACTACAACTCCCATATATTAAATATTTTACCATTTTTTGCCTCAAAATTTTTTTCCCCTATTTTCCTCCTCTAAAACCTAGGTGCGTCTTATGATCCAGTGCGTCTTATAGTCCAAAAAATACGGTAAGTGTTGAAATTTTTTATTTTTTTTTTTCTAACTGATGTGTTCCTTTTATTGCATTAAAGATCATATAATACACTGCAATATTTAGGCCATTGTTAGACCTCTGGTTGCCATTACAACCCCTTGGGACCCTGTGCTGATGGATGTGAAAAGAGAATCCTTTCCCTCTCTCTAACCACTTGGATGCAGAGGTCAGCAATGACTGTAACATCTAAGGGGATTAACAGCCAGGATCAGAGTTATCTCTGATCCTGACAGAGTGGGAAGTCTATAATACAGCTGTCACCAGCTAATGATGTTACAGTAAGAGCTCCTGTTTGAGTTCTATCACTGCACCATAATAGTTTAGCAGCAAACTCTAGGTATCATCCAGTCACTATGTACATGGAAGAAATGGGTTAAAATGTAATAACAATAATATGAAAAATAATGATTTACAGGGTTTAAAAAACACAATACATAAATAAAAGCAGCATATGCATTATACAAATGTGCTTTTGGATTTGCTCCTGAGCATTGTATGTTAAAACGACATATTTGTTTAATCAGTATCTACAATAATTACATTTGTCAAAAGCCAAAATGAAGAATCATTTTTGTAGGCTGTCAGAATAGATAAAAAATAATTAATACCAAGAAGCATATGTACATTTCATATCAAAGCGAATATGTCTATTCCAGCATCTGTAGGGGTAAACAGGGAATCAGGAGGAGAGGCAGTGTAATTAAAATGCAGGCCACTTGCTGGGAATATTCCAGTCAATTCATTATTCCCAATAATCACATTCTACTCAGTAGATATTTGAAGTATATATATCTTTAATTGGGCTATTATAATAAAGAGGACACATTTAATAGGGATACCCATTGTTTTGTTCTTAAATTAATGGGGCTAAAGAAAAGAGTGGTCCAATTAAGACCCTTACCCTTTATCAGCAACAGCAGCCCTTATTATAGCTACAATATGATTAACTATGTATTTGCTTATCTACTGCTCATTGTAAATTTGATATGTATACTTCCCTCAAAAAGGGGCATTTAAGATGTAATGTCACTCAAAGCGAGTAATCCATATGCACTTCTCATCTCTAACATACATAAAAATGAATTTCCCCTGTCATCCATGACAGCAACACAGGAGGTGCTCCCAGCTGTCTTTTCCTTGCTTCTTCTGGCATTGGTCTGAAGCCCTTGGTCCTCTTCTGCGCTCCAGTGCATGGCAGTCATGTACTTCCGATTGTGGCCGGGACTGTCGGTTTAACCGGTGGTGTTTGGCACCAAATTAAAAAAAATTAAACTAGAAAAAGCACCTGGATGAGGGCTACTCTGTTACTGTTGCCCTAGATCTCTCTCTGACAGCCTATTGGACTGCAAGTATGGGGAAGATCCCTCTCCGATTGGTGAGGAAGTCGCACAGTCCTGGCGACATTCCTTATGTACCGACCTTCCTGACCATGGGATGGGACCATAGAATAGGGGGAGATTGCAAATACCTCCCACAGACAAGAAAAATATTATTTCTCATGTGACTTAATGCAGGAACTTCTTCAAGGCATAAGAAACACTATGGGAATTGAAGAAGTTCAGGAACCTTGGGGTTATGTTTGACGCATATCCTGCATATCCAATCATTAGCACACTCGAGTCATCTCCACCTCAAAAAACCTCTCCAAAATCAGCCCTTTCCTTACCATGGAAACATTAAAGACTCTTATTGTCGCCCTGATTCACCCTTGATTTGACTACTGAAACTCCTTTCTGATCAGTCTTCCCCTTACTAAACTATCCCCAGTACAATCTATTCTTAATGCAGCAGCCAAGCTATCAGTATAAATGCTACAGCGATGCCTCTGGTCTGTGTTATTCACTGCATTGGTTGCCTATTCATTATAGAATACAAATTAAACTTATCACCCTCATCCACAAAGCTCTCCATAATGCTGCACCTCCCTACATTTCCTCCCTCATCTGTCTATCACCCAGCCAGTGCCCTCTGTTCAGCCTAACCTCCTCTATTATCAGAACCTCCCACTCCCCTATACAAGACTTCTCCGAGTTGCACCTGTTGCTACAGCATTTGATAAATCCAAATAGACTTCCGCTTTGTCTGTAGGATTGAAATTATATCAATTTATAATTGGCGTTCATCTTTAGGAAGGGCTACGTCACCAGCCGGAGATAGACAAACACACCAATGCACAGGAGTGGTCAATGGAGTTGCCTCAGAATTTCCACTCAGACCAATCATTTATTGAAATGCTCAGGCCATGTCTCTTACAATTATGATATCCGATCAACTAGTCACATTCATATTTAAATGACATATACATATATGGCCCTTAGGATGTAGCCATCAGGATGAGTTAGTATGCCTATGTATATATCTTGGTATTTTCCATGTATTCGCAGACACCTTTTTGTATTTTAGATCACAAGTTCAGATTTGTGGAACTTGGTTAAGGTTGCTTGTCTGGCCAGTTTTTCTAATTTATATAATACCCAGTAAAAAGTGGAACTATCACAGAGTTTGGAAAACAGAAGTTTAAACTAAGACAAAAGCAAGCCATGTCACCGTTCTGATTATTAACACATTCCAATGAATAAAACGTAACGAAATTATCCAATATAATGTCAAACAATGAAGGCCAATATCAATTTCTATGACATCTTCCTCCTCTTGTACATGGTTTTCTGAAGTCTTAGTAGTTCCTTCTCAGTGGCTACATTCAGGTTAGTTCCTCTGAACCAGGACCTTATGCTGGTTTTCATCCTCTTGTGACATGATTTGCTGTCTCAGGAACAATCTTCCTCAGTGACTTCATTCTGGTCAGCTCCTCTTAACCAGGGTCTTCAGGCTATTCATCACCTGAGGTGGGTTTTCTTGACATTTATAGCCAGAGTTTGTCATTGTGTGGCATTGACCTACTAGAACCCTTAGATTCCTATTACCTACTGGCCAACACATTACTCTTTCCACAGATCAGATAAGTCCATCCCTCGTTACCTTTCTCTGATGGGGAACGTGCCGATGAGCAAGAAATATCATTATTTAATATAGTCTTATGTTGAGCAATATTTCCCTTTTATCCCAGTAGGTTAAAGCTTTGTGTATGACTTCTGTTGGTGGTGACTTTCTTTCATTGTCTTGCAGCCTTTAAAAACTTTTCCCTCCGCTGTTTCCAAACACAACTCTCCTGGCACAACTAAAGTAGGTGTTGTCAACAAGAACTGGTGGGGACCACCAAAACTTTTATCTAAGACCTTTTAACATGATGCTTTGCATACACTCAGTCTCCTGGCTTCAGGTCTACTCCAGGGTCTGGAATAAAATCATAAATCACATAAATCTGGTTATGCATGCTTGTGTGGTATCTCCTTAATGTACTACTTGTAAATTCTGAATTTACATTTGCACCTATATCTCGGGGAAGTATAATCAAACACCTCAAAGGGTAAGCCCTGTTCTTTTTTCATTCTAACATAAAGTATAGAGTATAGAGCTACAGAGCATATATACAGTTGCTATAGAGCTAATACTTTGATTACACCTGTCTTTTTCTGTGCTTTCTCTACACCGACAAAGCCTGCCCTATACCCAAATCTTATGGGTGTACCCTTGTAACTTTCTACCCTTTTAAGGACACTAAGGTTATGCACCACCTCAGTTATCATTCTTTTCACTGGGAATTTAGCATTTGTTATTGGCCAGATATTTGGTCACACCAAGAACAAATTCACACAAACTAAGATATTTTCATACTCACCAACTGCTGGCAGTTGAATATAGTCCCTCTGCAGTCGTTCAAATGGGTAAGCGGCCTTAGAAATATGCCTTCCTGCAACTGACACAGTCTTGTCTGGGTTAATGAAGGCACAAATCATACAGCCTTATAGAAATCTGGCTCTGGCAGTAGCATTTCTGAATCAAGGTCCAGCATGCAAACACTACATCATACATTCCTTCCCTGGTACTTGCTTGAGGCCTTATGTCAGTTGGGCCATCACCGGGTACAAAGCTTCAGGCAGGCATAGCTTCTTACCTACCTTCCACAGACCATCCTCATCTTGGACAGTATCCCTTTCCTGTGTAAGCAAACCTAAGTCCATGGGTCTGGCTACAGACACACTACATGTAGCCCATCTTTTTAAGGGGAGAAGTGCAGCAGTCTTAGCTGCCTCATCAGCCAGCCTGCCTTTGGCTTTCACTGTGGTCTCTTTTGTGTGAGCATGCACTTTTATGATACCTACTGATTTAGCCAGTGTCAGGGTTGCATATGACTCTCTCACACACTCAGCATTCTTAATGGGTTTTACCATGGACTCAACAAAATGTCTACTCCTCCAGATAGGGCCATAATCTTGGGTCTGTACAACTATCTTAACTTCGGCCAGCCTTCACACTTCAGTAAATGCCTTCAACTCTGCCTCCTGTGTTGATATGGAGGATGGAAGTGATTTGTTGTTCCTTACCTCAGTTTGTGTGCATATCATATCTTGTATGTTCCATCCTGGAAATATCAGGGATCAGCTAAAAAACCTCAAAGTCTATATTAGTAATGAGGTCTTCACATAGGTGCACAACTGCCAGATGACTGGGCACATATTGCTGTTTCCTGGCCACACATTCTCTTATGGATGACTAACATTGCCAAATATTTTCCAAATAAGAGAGTGATGCCTTTTCATGTAAGTATGTAGAGCTGTCATTCTTACATTTGTTCCTGCATGGCCACGGCTAAGTTTCTGCTTGTAGATCTTGCACAATACCATGGATTTATCATTTGACAATGTACAAAAAAATTCCTACATGAGAGATGACCATGTGTAGTTGCTGCTGCCAGCATCAACAGCAGCGGAAACATGTCTGCAACTGCCACCACCAGTGCCGCCATCCCCACCTTGCGAGGTCCCCTATGTCTTCCCCTTGCAGTTTTTTTTTGGATGTTGGGCCTGCCCACTGGCTGTAATCGTTACTATCACTACTGCCACCACTTTTAAGAGAATCGTCATTGGCAATGTCATCATCATTCTCCCCACTTTTTTTTTTCTAACACATCATAAGTTCCACCTCCAGATATCCTCCTAGCTCCCCTACCAGAAAAACTACCAGTAGTAGTTCCACACCCCCTGAAAATACTACCTCCACCACCAACAGCCATGATGTCTTCTTCTTCTGCTTGCACACTATGCTGACTTTCCTCATCCACCTAATCAAAAAGAGGAGGAAGACTGCTCTGAGTAGTAAAAATAGATTGCTCAGCAGGTGCCACATCACTACCAGGGATCTGTGTCAGTGAAGAATGTGAAGGAAACATGGTTGACAGTCCAGAAAGGCCCTGCTGTAAATTATATTTTATATAGGAGGAACAAGAGGAGGAACATACAGAATCCTGACTCAAGGACACATCACTCTCAGATGCAATATCCTCCTGTGATTGAGATGAGCCAGCAAAATCATCAAAAACGTCATCTTCATTCTCAGGAAATACAACAATCCTGTGGCTACTGGCAGTGCCTATTGAATGAGAGGCTGTCAGATGTTGCAACAATGTCATAACAAACTGTGAGATGCATTCTCTCCTTTAACCCCTTGTTAATGTGTTAATTTTAGGGCTAAATAAATGTATTTTTGAAAAAAAAATGAAATGTATAAATTTCACCTCCATATTGTTTTAATTCCCATGAAACGCTTAAAGGGTTAACAAACTTCCCAAATGTTGTTTTGAATTATTTGAGGGGAGCAGTATTGAAAATGGGGTGATTTATGGGGGTTTCTAATATATAGGCCTTTATAATCCCCTTCAGAACTAAAGTCGTCCCTAAAAAATTAGTTTGGGAAATTTTCTTGTAAATCTGGAAAATCGCTGTTACAATTGTAAGCCTATTAACGTCCAAAATAAATGAAAGGACGATTAAAAGATGATGCCGATTATAAAGCAGAGATATGGAAGATTTTTTTTGCAAATTTTTTTTTTTCCAAAATTTCCATCACATTTCCTATTTTTATATAAATAAATGCAAAAATATTGATCAATGTTTACCACTAACATGAAGTACAATGTGTCATGAAAAAACAGTCTCAAAATCACTTGTGTAAGTTAAAGCGTCTCAAAGTTATTGCCATTTAAAATGACACATACCAATTTTGTAAAATGACGCCTGATCATTAAGGTAATTTTAGGCAGGGTCGGACTGGCCCACCGGGGAACCGGTGAATCGGTGAATCCACCGGTGGGCCCTGAGCTCCGACTATTAGTCCTCAAGTCATGGGGGCCCGATCGGGATCCTGACCATCCCGATCGGGCCCCTGACCAGTGGTGTAACGACCGGGCTCGGCGGGGTATGGTGCCCGTGGCCAGCTGGAGATGGCCGGGGCCCCGGACCACTATGATAGTGGTCGGGGAAAGCCTGGTTCCCCGACCGCTATACATACTGTTATTGGAAAGGGGCCAGGGCATATTGCCAGGCCCCTTTCCAATAGATGGCAGAGCAGGGCACCCAGGGGAGGTGACTGAAAATAATAAATACATATTTTCACCTCTCCGGGGCACAGCGTCTTCTCCGGCGTTCCTCCATCATGTGACTGAGGCCTGTGATTAGGCCCCAGCGGTCACATGGGGCGCGGCCGCGTAATGACGTCAGTGCGCCCCCACGTGACTGCTGAGGCCCAATCACAGGCCTCAGCAGCGACGTTGGAAAAGGTCCTGAAGACGCTGAAGACAACAGGATGGAGCGAGGATGCCAAGGAAAGGTAAGTCAAGGTGAGTATGAGAGTTTGTTATTTTTAATCACTTCCATGGGCCTCCGATTATTATACTCTGGGGTCTGAGGAGACCCCAAAGTATAATAATAGCACTGAAACGGAGGGGGGGCTATTGGGTGCATATAATACTGTGTGGGGGCCACTGTGGGGAGTATATAATACTGGGTGGGGGCCACTGTGGAGCTTATACTCCATACAGTGGCTCCTTCATTTTTTTTTTTTAATTACGCCGGGGCAGGTGAAAAAAACAAAACAAAAAAAAACAAAAAAACTTTCTCTCCTGTCCCCAGTGTCAGCCAGCGCAGTTCGGTCCTGCAGTTCTGTTGTTTTCTTCCAGCTGAAGTTCCCCCTGCACGTGACTACCTGTGACATCACGTGACCCCTGAGGCCAATCAGCGGCCTAAGGGAAGGGACCTGGCACGTCACAGCCAGTGAGGACTTCCGGCAAAAGAAAACGGCGGAGCTGCAGGACCAGACCGTGCTGCTGGGAGGACCGGGGACAGGTGAGTATGTTTAGTATGTTTTTTTTTTTGGGGGGGGGGGGTAGGGGGGATTCACCTCCCCCCGGACTAATTATAAAAAAGAAAAAAAATTATACTGGACAACCTCTTTAAAGTGTGGCACATTGGGGGGCCCTGGGGGGTATATTAAAGGGATTGTCCAGGCATAATTTGTTATGGTTTATCCTCAGGATAGGCCATAGATACCTGATCTGTACGGGGCTGACCCCGGACCGATCAGCTGTACGGAGCCACTTCTGATGCTCGTACTGTACACATTACAGGGCCAGAAGCAGAAAGCTCTGTCCACTGTATAGGGGCCGAGCTCCTTCACTGTATCTCAGCACTTATTGAAGTCAGTAGGATCTGAGCTGCAGTGAAGGCGCCGGGCTGCTATACAGCGGATGGAGCTTTCTGCTTCCGGCCCTGTGTTGTGTACAGAACGGGCTCCGGAAGTGGCTCCAAACAGCTGATGGGGTCGTGTGTCAGCCGCCTACCGATCAGGTATTTATGGCATATCCTGAGCATAGGCCATAAAAAAGATTAACCCTGGACAACCCCTTTAATATGCATCACACAGTTTAATGTCCCTCCCCCCACAAGATGTTAGCCCCCATCACTGCTCCCACACAATATAATGACCCAATCACTGTTCCCCTACAGTATGGGGGAACCAGTGAAGAGGCCACTATGTGGGGGGACCAGTGACGTGACCATAGAAAAATTTGGCCCAGACAACCCCTTAAAAGAGGTTGTCCATAAACTGGAGCGACCACTGTGTCGGCCGCCAAGGAGGTGTAAAAATAAGAAAATTTACAAAAAAAAAACATACTCCCCTGTCCCCAGCACCCCGTTGTCCCCTGCCTGTGTCTGTTCGGTCTCATGGCGGCGCCTCATTTCTGGAAATCCTGTACCTAATTGGTCTTAGCTATCACATGAGATGCAGGACTCCCAGCAAGGAGTCGCTGGCACGAGACTGAATGGACACTGGCAGCGGACAACGGAGCGCCGGGGACAGGTGAGTATGCTTTTTAATTTACTTATTTTTTACTTTACACCTCCCGCCAGCTAAATGGGTTGCTCCAATTCCTGGACAACCTCTTTAAAGGATTTATCCATCTTTCTAATATTGATGGCCTGTCCTTAGGATAGGCCATCAATATTACATCTGCGATGATACAAAAGCCAGGACCTCTGCAGATCAGCATTTCCAGGACAGTGTGGCTACAGGTAAAGGTAGCAATTCTTGGAGCCACGGTGTTCACTTGCCCTACAAGGTGTAGCAGTAGGTTTAGGTAGTGCAGCGGTGCACATGGTATAGCGGGTGAGCAGCATGGCTCCCGACATGTTATTACCTTTAGCCGCCCTGTCTCGGTACCGCTGATCTGCAGGGGTCCTGATGGTGGGCCCCTAGAAACAATTCCACTGGTGGACCCTAGACATCCCAGTCCGACACTGCTTTTAGGCCTAGTCCTTAAGGGGTTAATTAAGAAAAAAAGGGGTTTACATGTAATCTTCCAGGGGTCATCTTTTTGAACAATTGGGCAGATTTAAAAAAATAAGAACACCAAATTGTTCAGGACAGCATTAAATGTTGTACATGTTGTAAATGTTTGGCATTGAGTATTTTGAATTTGGTGAACCAGAGCCTTCTGCCATGCAGCTCTCTCACTGGACCAATCAAAGAGATTTAATCCTTAAACAAATTTAAATCAAGACTCAAAATGCATCTCATCAGTCTGGCATTTGAGGGCAAATAATACTCTTGCTATACATAGGATATGGCAATATACTGTTTAGTTAACAACTATACTGTGCTTTGAGTTCACTGTGAGAAAAGCGCATTACAAATGTTTTCTAATTGTATTTTTTTGTTGGACAAATTGTACTTTGTAATGATACCATTTAATATTCAATACTTCTGTACTGGGAAGCTGGAAAAAAATTCAGAATCGGGTACAAGTAGAGAAAAACTGCTCCTGCACCACTTTTTATAGGTTTTGTTTTTACAGTGTGGCCAAAATGACATGTTACCTATATTCTGTTGGTAAGCACGATAACAGTGGTGCCAAGTTTATGTAGTTTTGGTTATGTCTTAACTAAAGATGAGTGAATCGAAGCTGCAGAAGTGGAATTTGATCCGAATTATAGGAAATCTTCAATTCACCTCGATTACGGATTTCCTCACGCTTCGATGCATCGAATCAGATTTTTTTTTATAAAATGGCTGCTGCACATGTTAGGATAAGGGGCAAGGGACTCTGGGAACGCGGGATCACCCACAATGCCAAGCATGCAGCTAATCAGCAGCCAGCCGACCCTGTGATATCATAGCCCTAATAAAAACCCTCGGCCATTTTTGGTACAGTCATTTTATATCGCTCTTACTGTTGGGACAGACATCAGTAGGAGCTAGGGAAAGACTTAGAAAACAGAAGTTCAGGGAAAGAGCCTTAGAACTGTAGGAAAAGGATAGGGAGGAATTGAAAGAAGAATTTGGGGTGATTGCAGTGTCATTAACAGCAAGAATTTTAATATATATTGCAGCACTCACTGCCGTTATACTGCTGCTCATTACTCATACTTGTGTCTTCAAGGTGGAACACAACAAGCCTTTTGCAGTGCAGTACAGCAAAAAACTAGTGAATTATCATCCACTAATATCTGCAGTTATCTGCTCTAATGCCTTTTTCAAGGCGTTTATTATAAGGGGCTTATTCCCTGTTCTTCCAAAGCATAACATTACAGGCCATTATTAGTGTGGAAACAAATAAGGGGCATATTCGCCGCTTTGTTCCAAGTATAAAATTAAATACCATTTTGCAGTATAGTACTTCCAAAAAATCATAACTCTTATTCAGTAGTTTCTGCTTTTATCATGCTTTTTTTTTTTAAAGGTCTTCATTAGTGGGGAAAGAAATGAGGGGCATATTCGCTGTTCTCTTCAAAATAGAAAATTACAGGCCTTTTTACACTGTATTTATTTCGTTTGCAATTACGATTTTTTCATCTAACAGTATGTCAGACAGAGAAGCGAGAGGCCATGCACAGGGGAGGGCCACAGGCCTAAATGTTTCTGACGCAGGCATAGGTCACAGCAGAGTAAGGGGGCATGGCAGCAGGGGTCACTTACAGAGGCCTGAGCTCCCAGATTCAGCTAGCGGTCATGTGTCGAACAGCAACACAATGGTTGTAGAATGGTTGACTCGGTCATCCACTTCATCCCAAGTCACATAAGACACCCCCAGCCAAGAGTTGGTGGGTTAGTCAGACACAACTCTTAGTTGGCATGGCCTGGGAGCAGACCATGTGCCCTCACCTGTCCTCAACCTGCCTCTGTCCTTTTCTGTTCCCTCAGCTAGAGAAGTACTCTATGCTGTGGGCTCAGATACACTATATAGGGAGGAGGAGCTACTAGAGGACAGTCAGCAGCTAGTGCCCAGCCAAGATGTGGAGGGAGACATCCGCCTCTTCCTCTGGTAGTGATGAGGAGAGTGGCGTGGGAGCTGGTGTTGCGAGCGGACAGGTTCCTGGCTCAGAGACCATTGAGGAGGATATCAGTGACCTGCAGACAATAGTGGATGACAATGTAGCTGATCACAATCGGGAGCCAGGTGCCGAAGGGGCTTCATCGTCATTGTTAGAAGAGGGTGGTAGCTTGCGCACAAGGCAGCAGCGGATTCAGCAGGGTGGCAGCAGTGGGAGGTCGGAAGCTAAAAGTGCCAGTGGTAGAGTACCTGCTTCGCAGCAGCCTACCAGCTCAGATAGCAGTGGTGCAAGGGTTCACGGAGGCAGTGGCAGTAGCTAGTTAGTGTGGAGTGTTGTGGGTAAAATCACCTAGTCGGCGGTGTGGCAGTTTTTTGTAAAGCCACCGGGGGAGGTGAACATGGCCATATGTTCAATCTGTGGGCAGAAGGTGAAGCATGGCCAGGGTGCCAATGTTGGCACCACAGCTCTGCGCCAACATATGCAACATCACCATAAAGTGGCCTGGGTGAGCCGTGGCTCCAATGTGGTGGTCCAGCCTGCTTCCGGAACCGTTGCATTATCATGCACAGGGGAGGGCCACAGGGGAGGCAGACACCCCATTTCAGGCAGTCAAGGCTCCACCAACTCAGCCGAAAGAAGCTGTGTCCTTCCCATCATCTGCTGGTCGTGATGCTCCTGCTCCTGCTCATCCTCCTCCTAGTCAGTCATTGCGTCAGCAATCGATCACAGAATCTATATCTAAGAGACAAAAGTATACGTGCACTCATCCAACGGTGCAGAAGATGAAAGTGCTCCTATCCAAGTTGTTGGTGCTGCAGTCACTCCCTTTCCAATTGGTGGACCATGCACCTTTCAAAGAACTGATGGCTTGCGCCGAGCCAAGGTGGAGAGTCCCAAGCTGTCATTTCTTTGCCAAGAAGGCAGTACCAGCCCTGCACAAATATGTAGAACAGAAGGTGGGACAGTCCTTGAGCCTGTTGGTGTCTGCCAAAGTGCACGGCAGCACCAACGTGTGGAGCTGTAACTACGGTCAAGGACAATATATGTAATTTATGGCCCACTGGGTTAATGTGGTGCCTGCCCAGGCACCCCAGCAACTTGGACAGGTGACGCAACTTCTGCCTCCATGTTTTTACGCCGTTGGTCCTGCAACAATGTCCGCCTCATCCTCCACTTTCTCCTCAGCCTCCACTGCTGGGACACTTCCCAGTGCTCCTCCAGTATACCACATGTGCAGGGCACAGCGGTGTCACATTATTCTACACCTCGTTTGACTGGCGAACGAAGTCACACAGGGGAGGAACTCCTCCATGTCCTCAATCAAGAATTCGAATCCTGGCTTTCTCCAAGAGAACATAAAATCGGAACAGTGGTGACTGACAACGGGAAGAACATGGTGTCGGCGCTGGGTAAAGGAGGGATGAGTGTTCAATCTGGTTGTCAAGCATTTCCTTAAGTGTTCCACCCATCTTCAAGACATCCTAAAAATGTCAAGGAAACTTTGCATGCACTTCAGCCACTCGTACACCACCAAGCACACCCTCCTTGAGCTGCAGCGGCAGAATGGCCTCCCACAACATAGGCTGATATGCGATATTTCCACCCGTCGGAATTCAACCCTCCATATGTTATATCGACTATATGAACAGAGAAAAGCCATAAATGATTTCTTCATGTTCCAAGTGATCAGGTACTTCCCTGTGTAACTTTAATGTTAGCCAGTGGCAGCTCATGCATGACACCTGTTGTTTGCTAGTTCCCTTTGAGGAGTCAGGACTACAGGATGAACAACGTCATTCCACTGATTCACATCCTGGAAAAGATGCTTTTCAATCTGGCTGGTCAGGTGACTGGAGATGTGGCATCTACATCTCACGGCCACATGAGCCCTGTGGGGGCTGAACTGGAGGAGAAGGAGGAGGACATTGGAGCACAATCAATCTGTAGTCAAATGGTTGGAGAGGAGAAGCAGGAGCAACCGGAACAGCCAGAGGGAGATGAGGAGGATGAGGCAGATGACCCAGACACACTGTGGCAGTATGCAGTGAAGATGGATGCATGCTCACTTCCTTGTACAGTGACAGCCGAAATGTCACCATTCGGCAGAGGGATGACTACTGGTTCTCCACCGTATTAGACCCTCGCTACTGTGGAAAAATGGGGGTCTTTTTTACACCCGCTGAGATGGAGGACTAACTGAACTACTATAGAGACAGGCAGCAGCCAACTTGCTACCTAGCATATCTGTGCCATCGTCCATCTTCTCGCATGTCTGACCGGGGGCCCTGAGCACTGGCATGGCAGCTGTGGGAAGGGGTGGCAGGAGCAGTATTGGCTCCATCAGCAGCAGCCTGAGCCTAGAGTTGCTGATGAGCAGCTTTCTTCAGCTGCATAGTGAAGAAGCTGCTAGTCAGCAGCTAGAGATAGAGCAGAAGTTGAACCAGCAGGTGGTGGCATACTTAGAGTGCACCCTGCCACCCGTCATCGAAGATCCGATGGACTACTGGGCAGCCAAACTGGATTTGTGGCCGCAACTGGCCAAGTTTGCCCTGGAAAAGCTGTCCTACCTGGCCAGTAGTGTGGCATCAGAGCGGGTGTTTAGTGCGGCGGGGGCCATAGTTACCCCAAGAAGAACTTACCTGTCCACCCAAAATTTGGAGAGACTGACCTTTGTGAAGATGAATCAGGCGTGGATCAGCCAGGATTTCCAATCACCAATGCCTGATGCAGCAGATTAAATGATCCATGCTCACCACACTCTGCCACTGGTTCACTGTATGGCATCCTAAGGCTGTTGCTACCTCCACATTATATCACCTTGGCACTCTGTGGCCTACTCACTCTGCTGCCACCTCCGCACCCTGCCACTGGGTGACTGTATAGACTCCTCACGCTGCTGCCTCACCACACTCTGTCCTGATTCACTGTATGCCCTCCTCATGCCGTTGCCACTGGGTCACTGTATGGCCTTCTCATGCCACTTCTACTGGGTCACTGTATGTCCTCCTTATGCTGCTGCCACTGGGTCAATGTATGGCCTCCTCATGGTGCTGCCAACTCCACATTATGTCGCCTTGCCACTCTGTAGACATATATGTGGAATCAGCAGATGACGGCGTAAACAGAGTGTGCTCTTTCACGCTACGGTAGGATGTTGTGCCTCTGCATGGTTCTTTCTACCTGGCAACATGGACCTGGAAGGTTGAATTTACACTTGAGTTAGTTGGTCAATTTTGGCCCCGTAACTTGCCAAATAAGTGAAGTGTGCAGTGGTTCTAAGAGCAATGCCTGTCATGTGCGTGTCATACTGACTCACAGTATTGTTTCACTACACAGTAGGCTCCCTATGCGCGTTACTGCAAGGCACAGTGTTCTATACCACTATACAGTCTCTCTGACGCCAGGAAATAGGTGTTTTTTAATGCGATTCACCGTGAATTAATCCGAATTGAATCAACTTTTTTGGGAAATTCGAATCGAACTGCTGAATCGAACTTTGGAGAAATTCGCTCATCTCTAGTCTTAACAAAACAAATTTTTTTCTTGGAGTTGCCATATTCTGACATCCGGAACTTTTGATATTTATGTATAATGGGCTGCGTAATGCTGCTTTTTTGTGATTCCAGATATTTTTTTATTTATACTATTTTGGAGTATAAATGATTTCTTCTTAATCAATTTTTTGGGGGGAGGTCAAATGGCAGAAAAATGTTGGTTTGCTCCTTAGATCTTTTTTTACCCTCTACAGAATTCACTGTATGGGAAAAATATTCTATGTAAAATAAGTTTGTAATTCAGGAGATAATGCATCAGATAATTTGTTATGCAATTTCTATTGATCACGGCAATACCCCATATGTGGTCATAGATTTCTATATGGGTACATGACGGGCCTCGGAACTAAAGGCTATTTGGTTTTTGGAAAGAAAATTATTCTGGGATAGTTTTCAGGTTATGTTTAATTTGCATAATCCCTAAAGTACCAGTACAATGGAACCCCTAAAGGAAACTAGACTCCTCCTGGAATTTATAAAGCGGTATAGTGAGCATTTTGACCCCCCCAGCTGTTGTTCCAATACACACTTGAAATAAAGTGTATAACACGTGTAATTGCAATAATTTTCAGGGAAAAAATACTTCATGTTCTGGAAAAATTTCAGGGGTGCCAACACTTACGGCCATGACTGTATATATAATAGAATGTACTGTTTTTGTATCAGCTCAACCAGGAATTGTCTCCTCTACTGTATGTCTTTGCTTCCTTTAAAAGAAAATATATAATATTTAGGATTTTATATAATATTTAGTTATCTGTAGCATAAACAACTTGAGAAACTGAATTCTTTTAAACCTCAGCTGGTCATTGACAAAATTAGTGGAAATCTGCTAATGCGAACTTGACTTAAAAAAGTAGACGCCAATAAAATGTATTAAGCCGAAGTATGGTCTAATGTATATTTAGTATATGATTCATTTTGTAGCTATCTTGTAAAATGTATACTGTCCGAGTAAAGCTATTAAGTGTTAAATCAGGCTTGGGTTTTAATTGCATATTTCTCATAGACTTTGCTTGACTTAAATACTTGATGTTGCCATTACATATTGCCTGTCAAGATGCCAAACTGTTATCACTAATCCTAGAAATTGCAATTAATTAACTGCATGTAGATGTTTTTCCCCAGTTAATTAAGTAAGAGATTATTGATGACTTTCAAAACAGTGTTATTATATGAAAACAACATTTTATTCTTCATAGTACAGACTTTATTCCCTAAAATATTCTGTAAGAATTTTATTGTGAAGCAAAGAGGGGCTGGATGTTGAGGGCCTCGGTCACTATGCCTCAGTCAACAGACTGGACTCTGATTATCCAATGCACAAACAGACGGCCCAAGCACTCTTGACAGAGCTCTCTCCCTGATGCCATTTTTATTTTTAGAGTTCAGTCCTTTCATCATCTTTGGCATAGTTATCAAGTATAGTAATGAAATTCTGCCTTTAAATTTCCAACCTATTCATAGGTGGTTACAACTGTTGTGTTCTAATTCATGCATGACATGATTTTTTTTTTAGAACATGATGTACCACATAAATAAAATAGAAATGTAATTTTAAATATTTATTGTATGTTGTTTTGTTATGATGAATATTGAACTCAGGTTATATACAAGTGGACAAAATTGTTGGTACCCCTCGTTTAATGAAAGAAAAACCCACAATGGTCACAGAAATAACTTGAATCTGACAAAAGTAATTTGCCAAACTACATGTTGACAAGCCATAAAGCTTCTGGGAGAATGTCCTATGGACGGATGAGACAAAAATCTAAATATTTGGCAAGGCACATCAGCTTTATGTTCACAGACGGAAAAATGAAGCATATCTTGAAAAGAACACTGTTCCTACTGTGAAACATGGAGGAGGCTCTGTTATGTTCTGGGGCTGCTTTGCTGCATCTGACACAGGGTGTCTTGAATCTGTGCAGGGTATAATGAAATCTCAAGACTATCAAGGGATTCTAGAGAGAAATGTGCTGCCCAGTGTCAGAAAGCTTGGTCTCAGTCGCAGGTCATGGGTCTTGCAACAGGATAATGACCCAAAACACACAGCTAAAAACACCCAAGAATGGCTAAGAGGAAAATATTGGACTATTCTAAAGTGGCCTTCTATGAGCCCTGAACTAAATCCTATTGAGCATCTTTGGAAGGAACTGAAACATGCCATCTGGAAAAGGCACCCTTCAAACCCGAGACAACTGGAGCAGTTTGCTCATGAGGAGTGGGCCAAAATACCTGTTAAGCAGTGCAGAAGTCTCATTGACAGTTACAGGAATTGTTTGATTGCAGTGATTGCCTCAAAAGGTTGTGCAACAAAATATTAAGTTAAGGGTACCATCATTTCTGTGAAGGCAGGCCTGTTTCATGAGTTTTCTTTTTTTAAAATTCTGTTGAAGCATGGTTAAAAAGCAATGTCTGACTTTCATTTGTTCATTTTCATAGAATTTTTATATATTATTACTTTTGTCAGATTCAAGTTATTTCTGTGACCATTGTGGGTTTTTCTTTCATTAAACGAGGGGTACCAACATTTTTGCCTTGGAAGGTACCTTGTTACCAACAGATGACTACTGTCTCCTTCTAGCCACATATGGATTGTGGTAGGATCCTTGGACTGCAGCATGCTAATACCATTTCTACATGCCTTTTAAAGTTGTTGTGGCTGTGTAACGTCTCTGCCTTTTCGGGTCTCAGCGCCACCCTCCGCTCGCACGCTGTGGCGAAGGAGGCGTGTTCGGTTTGATTCCTTGCGTAGGTTTCTTGTTGCTCAGTCTGAACATGGTTCTAGACAAAGTAATGGATTTCCGGCTACACCCGTGTTCTGAGCATTTCTCTCTGGACTGCATAGAGTTAATCTCTTCCTGGCCTGTGTGATTGACAGCCTGTGTACCTATCAGGTCTGGGGCTGGGCCCAGACTTTCTATATACTGGATGTCACTTTCTCAGCAAGTGGCCGGTTATTGCTCTGACTTTGCCTGCTTTCTTTGTGCTCTTGATATTTACTGTGCTATTTCTCTGACCTCTGGCTTGCCTTTTGACTATTCCCTTGGATTGTGATTTCGTACTGCATTGCTCGTTTGTTACTGAACCCTTGGCTTCCTGACCTCCCTTTGTGTCGTTTGTTCTGTCTTGTTCAGTGTTGTCACTTACTAAGTATAGTGCTCGTCTTCAGGTTGTCCTTTTACCGTTTAGGGTAACTGAGGCAATAGGAAGGGACAGTGGCTGGCGTGAGATTAGGGCTCACTTGTCTCTGTCCTTCCTCCCAGACCCCTGCAGTAGTGTCAGGGTATTGCTAGGTTTGGCAAGACCCTAACAGGCTGACACAATAATTAAACGTACAGTCCCACCCATAAGGGGAGGGATATTTATATTACTGACAATTTTATATACCTATGTAAAATTTAAGATTGTACTACATATTTTATCTCCCAAATCAAAGTTATAACTAGTCTAAGAGAAACTTCTAATTATCAAATATGTGCCAATAATACTGACAGTCATCTGTAATCAGCCTTTGACCATGTTTAAATGGTGCACATTTAGAAAAAATGTTTGTGTTTTAACCCTCTGATAGTTTTAAAAATATCCTGCTTTGAGTTTGAGCAAAGTACATTACAATTTACCCTAAGCAGGAGACATTCAGTGAAACTTAAACATCTTTAACTCCAGAACTGTGATCTGGAGTTATGGGACTAGAGTTGGCTTTAAAATTAGGCCACACCTATGTCTGTATTCTCAGTAGATCCCGAAATATCGCTGGTTGAAGTTAAGCTGTATATACTTGCAGCTTTCACTTCAACCAGTGTGCAGGGGAACACATACAGCTCCAGGGAGTGGAGATGAATTCCTCATTCTTCTGTCTCATTGACCCCACATTATCATCAAACAGACAGCATACTTGCCATTAAACCCCTTAGACGCTGCAGTCAAAGAGGTTTTCCAGAAAAAAGTAGACAATTTCATTTCCCTTTTTAATGAAAAAAAAACACACACAACTGGTACACCCCAAAAATAATATTAGTACATTATTTATTGTACATGACAAACCATAAACCATAACATTCAGATGGCAGAATTGATGTTTTTTGTTCATTTCTCCTCTCAAAATCAAAAAGGATGCAGGTTCAGATGAGTACGGTAATCCAAATCACAAGATATTGTATCAAGCTGTATAACTTCCAGCAGGAAGTTGTAGTTTTTAGGAAGAGACCGAACAGCAACAGTTGGATTTGAAAAAGGGCTTGTTCCCAGCCCAAAATGCGTTATCCAATAAAGAAGCTTGATACCTTGTGATTTGAATTACTGTGGTAGCGTTGAAGCAAAATTCTCATTTTCACTCATCTGAACCAGCATCCTTTTTGAGCAGAGGGAAAAAGGTCTGCACCGGGAGAGACTGTGGCTTCTGATGGCTTTTCTAAAGGAGTAACAATATACTCTAAAGAGGAATTGCGCCTAGTACAGCTCCATAAGATGACCAGTACATAATTATCAAACACATTGTTTTGTTTCTGTTCAGCTCTACACGTTGTTGTGTTTGCTCTCCCCTTTCTTTCTTCTGTTTACCATGATTCAATATCAAAAAGTAATAAAAACTAATCAAAAAGTCATATTGTGAGGGTTAAAATATAATTTGTATTATATTCTATACACTCTATACACAGAGAATGAAATAGTCTGCAGATAGCCTGCACAGTTTAGAAGATAAGATAGGAAGCAGACACTGGGACGGCATTCAACAGTACTGTTGTTCTCAGGAAAAGATAAGGGGAAACATCCACAAAATTCAAGGAAAGATGTTGTTATGAGAAACTGAACAAATCTGTTTAGCAGCGGAACCGGAAAGACCAAATATGTACATTGGTCACATGACTGTTGTGTAACCAACTTGCCTTTAAAACTTGTATGAACTATACAATAAACGAAATCATTCTTACTAGACTCCTGGGCGTGTCTGTAGTTTGTTTTCCTCGAGTTCGATATTATTCTTTATTTAATTCGGATTACGGTGACATCCATCCCGGGGGAACTTAACCCCCGACAGAAATTGGCAAACCATCGTGGGGCGACGAGATCGTCTGATGTGCAGCCGATAGAGTGCCGACCCACTCACCGATCGACTTGAGGACGGGACCAGAGGACCTCAGATAGATAAAAACAGTACTGTGAGGTAAGACCTTATCTTGCCAATTAGTATATCTGAGGTTCCTGTGTGTCTATTCTCTGTATCGATGAGTGAGGTAAACTGCTGCATGTTTATATGACATCTCGACGCCAATTAAATAGTACGGAAGAACCTAAAAGGGACATGTCACCTGTAAATGATATGGGAATTGCTTTCTTTGCTGTCTGTCTTACCTTCCTATTGATGTTTGTATCTTACCTGTGTTATAAGATATATAAGGCTGCAAAGAATGGGGAAAAGTTCTCTATTCTTAACCCCTAGAGTCTAGAGTTGCGGACAAGGTTCGGAACTGAGAAGCACTGAGTGATTGAAAAGTCCTTGTTTTGGAACACTAGCCTCCAGCCGTGCCTGGACGGTCAAGGTCGAATGGGACCTGAGTAGTAGCACGAAGGACTTAGTAGAATCCACGCGAAGAAGTGCGTGCAGTGATTTAGGAGTGTTTTGGTAAGGGGACACAGGCAGAAAGTTGAGCCTGTGGAAGCCATTAGGCATTGCCCTGAGCACTACTCCTGAACTTGCACAAGTAGTTCATAGAAGACAGAAGAGTCTGTCTGGGAGTTCTCACTAAGTAGTCATAAGTGACCCTCTATTGTCTCAAGGTTGCCCTAGAGGAGTGAGAGACTCATCGGCTGATTAGCTACCAGCCAAGATGGGGATGGGACCCTCTAAGATATGGTACACCCCATGTGAACTAATAGAAATAGGGGAAGGGAAAGAAGTAGCCGCACAGGTAAAGACAATCCTAAAAAAGAGCAGGAATACGCAAAACTAGGTTGATAGACAGTAAATTTTGGGATCAGTGAAGATTAGACCATGCGGGATTGATTCAAGATAATAAGTTGCAAAGAGGTATATATGCCCTGATAGAAGGAAGCAATAGAATAGGATAAGGGGATGATAGTTCAGGAAATAATGAATCACCCCCACCTCACTCCGAGAATCAGGCTTGAAGGGAGACATCACCCTTCTCAGTATTATTGTTTAATATAACCCATCTTATCTCCCAGTTCTGTATGAAATATTAATTACTTTAACAAAATACTCAGAGAATCTGATATAGTGCAAAGAGAAAAACTGTCCACCATCGGTATGATGTTTATTGGATTATGTATATATATATATATATATATATATATATATATATATATATATATATCAACCTGTATTTGTAATATTCATTCGGTTTATATCAATGCCAGGATTCAACTTTTATGCTTTTTGTAAAATTAAATCCGCTTTCAGGAAATGTCCCCTAAAAAGAAGAAACTAGGATATTGTGATGTTCCACAGGGGTTCAACTTTTGGTTGGAATCCAGTGAAGAAAATTCTAAAGTCTGGCAGTTTGCCCTTATGGTAACCTGAAGTACAACTCAGGGGTTTTGAACACCTGTGGTAATGACAAAAGGTGGGGTTTGGAAAATATTTGAAAATTGTACAAAAATAGTAATATGTAATTTTGGTGTCAGTATTAACTGCTATCTGCTTGAATTGTATTCCTGTATTCTGTTGTAGCGCTCTGCAGATGTTCTGCAGGGAATAACCAAAACATTAATTGACTGCCAAGTAACTCCAAGGACGTTGTATCTGATGTGATGCGCACGCAGAAAATCACAAGCTAAACATGATGCTGTGTTACCCAATAATGTTACATGTCAATTATTACAAAGTGAAACTTGGCTTTGGGCCTCCGGGGTCCGCAGCCTGTGTATGATGACTATTTATGCCCAAAGGGAAAATATTCTGATAAAAGTGTTAGCCTAAGGTTAAATGGAAAAGTAAGGTACAATGACAATATATATGTGTATAATATTGTGTAATATATATGTGTAAAATATTCAAGAAAATATTCAAACATATGAAATTATGTCTTGTACTATACCATGCTTTCTGAAACATTGGGAGAAGTGGAGGGTTTAACAGCGCAGCGGTGCGTGGGCGGCTGCTTGCATGATTTTGTCCTTGAGAGTACAGTGGTGTAAAGTATCAGGGAAAGACAGGCCCTCCCGCCCCAGTGTCCCTTTTGTCCTCACAGGATAGGGGAATTCAGATTTTTCAACCTGTATTGATTAATGGAAAGGAGGTGCCATTTTTGATAGACACTGGGGCAACAAAATCATGTGTGAGCAAACAGGATGCCGGCACATTCAAATTACCACTCTCAGGAGACAGCCAGGTGGTTCAAGGGGTATCGGGGCTACCAGTCACTTTAGATCAAACTGATCCTGTAGAAACTTCATTTCAGGGTAGCAGGATACTCACCAGGTATCTAGTCTCTGACACATCAGATAACATTCTTGGTACAGATGTGATGGGAGTATTAGGTTGTAACATCATGTTGCATCCATCAGGAGAAGCATATGTAAAAGTCACACATACCAATCATGAGATTTTATGCTTGTTATCTGCTGAGTTAAGTACACCAAATTGTATTTTTGTCCTCACTGAGGAAGAAAATGTACTGTTATCCCAAGTGCCAACAGCATTATGGGCAACTGGGAAAACAGATTTAGGTAAATTGGATGTACCTCCTGTTATGGTAACCCTGAAACCTGGAGCTCAGCCACCAAGGATTAAACAATATCCTTTGACTGATGCCCAAGAGGATGCCATAGCAGTAACAATAGTAGAATTAGTGAAGGCAGAGGCATTGAAGGAATGTACTTCTGTAGCTAACACTCCTCTTTTCCCAGTAAAGAAAAAGGGCAAGAAGGGAGAACCAGACACATACTATATGGTTCATGATCTCAGGGAATTGAACAAAGTGACATTACTTGAAACACCTGTAGTGCCCAATCCACATACCCTGTTATCAGCTGTCCCTACTGGAACCACTTATTACAGCGCTATAGATCTTTGCAATGTTTTTTTTTTTTTTTTTTTTTTTTTTCCTTCCGTACCTTTGCACCCCGATTGCCAGTATTTGTTTGCATTCACATTTAGGGGAAAACAGTACACCTGGACAGTACTACCACAAGGGGCGCAAAACAGTCCTAACCAATTCACACGATGTCTTACACTAATCATGAGTACTTGGTATCCACCACGTAATGATGTTGTTTTGTTACAATATGTTAATGACCTTCTTCTCTGTGCTCCAGACAAATCAACCTGTGAAGCAGCGACCATCAGCCTGTTGTGTTTCCTCTGCCAGAACGGCTGCAAGGCCAGCAAGGATAAGTTGCAATTTTGCAAACAAAAAGTGTTGTTTTTGGGACACTGTCTTGGCCAGGGTACCAAGCACCTGTCAGATGAGAGGACCAAGGTGGTGAGAGGCATGTAGGTGCCAACCTCTCATGCTCAGCTACGTACCTTTTTGGGATTGGTATCCTACTGTGGGCCATGGATCAGATCTGCATCTCTGACCATGCAACCTCTGTATGATTGCCTCTCCTCAAAACCATTCAGCTTCACATCTGAGGCCTTGGATGCGTTTTACCAGCTGAAGTTGCAGATAGTCAGTGCTCCGGCCTTAGGCCTACCTGACTATCAGAAACATTTTCAGCTCTACGTGACTGAGATGATGGGACATGCAACTGCAGTTCTCACACAACAACACGGGGATAAGAAACGCCCTGTGGCCTATTACAGCTCACGGTTAGATGCTGTAACCCCCTCCTGTGTGCGGGTTGTCCTCTCAGTACAAGCGTTGCTTGACAAGAGCTCAGACATTGTCCTAGATCATTCATTGGTTGTGTATACACCTCATGACATCCATGCTATCCTCACACAAGTAGACAGACGTCACCTTTCTTTGGCACGGCAGTGCAAAATAGAATTTGCTCTGCAGTCCTCCTCAAACATCTCTTTTCAACGCTGTTTAACTTTGAATCCTGCAACTCTTCTTCCTGTAGGAGTTCATGATTCAAAAGGGGGAGTGGAGGATGAGTTATTTTTAAACTCCCTCTCTGAAGAAGAACTGTTTGACAGCCAGCATGAGCATGATTGTGTGGCTCTTATGTCACAGGAAACAGTGGGATTTGACCATGTCACGGATGTGCCATTACAAAATCCTGATTATGAGATGTTTGTGGACGGCTCAAGGTATCTGACAGATGAAGGCAAATTTGTTACAGGGTATGCTGTAGTCACTGAACATGACATTATGGTCCAAGAAGCTCTTCCACCACACATGTCAGCCCAAGAAGATGAGCTTAAAGCCCTTATGGAGGCTTGTAAGATAGCCAAAGGTAGAACAGCCAACATATACACTGACTCCAGGTATGCTTTTGGCATCGCACATGATTATGGTCCGATATGGAGGTCAAGGAACTTCCTAACGGCCCAGGGCAAGCCAATTAAAGATGGAGATGTGGTAAGTCGACTGATGGAGGCCATACTGCTCCCAAAGCAGCTGGCAATTGTGAAAGTCAGAGCTCACGCAAAAGGAAGGGACTCTGAAAGCCGTGGAAATGAGAGAGCTGACAGAGCAGCCAAGGCTGCAGCACTACTGGCCAGAAGGGGTCCCAACCAGGTGAGCAAAATGGACATTGACCTAGCAGACCCAAAAGGGCTGTACTCAAAGGTTACCAGTGTGGAAACTGAAGGAAGAAAGCAGGTGCTACAGAAGGTGATGGTATGTGGAAAATGGGGGATCGATTATGTCTGCCCGCAGCAGTCTACCCCCAGATGGCTGGCTCGGCCCACGGTAAGGTGCATGCATCTCGAAATGCCATGGAGTCATTAGTGGGTAAATTATGGTTTGCCCCAGGTTTTGGAAGAGCTGCTAGTAATCACGTAAAAGCATGTCACATATGTGCTCTACACAATCCAGGACAAGTAGTTAAAACACCCACCAAGTGTACACCAAAATCCCTGTACCCATTTCAGAGGATACAGATAGATTACATACAGTTGCCTAAGTCTGGAACATACGAGTATGTATTGGTCTGTGTGGATTTGTTTTCAGGATGGCCTGAGGCCTACCCTGTGAGCAAAGCAACCGCACAAGCAACTGCCAAGAAACTGATGTCCGAGCTTGTGTGCAGGTTTGGAGTGCCCGAGGTGATTGAGTCTGACAGAGGTACACATTTCACAGGTGAGATAATGAAAGAAATAATGTCTGCACTAGGGATTGAGCAAGCTTTCCACACACCCTACCATCCTCAGAGTTCAGGCAAAGTGGAAAGGTTGAATGGTACACTCAAGTTGAAGACTCAGAAAGCCATGGCAGAGACAGGAAAGCCCTGGCCTGAATGCCTGTCTCTAGCCTTATATTCAGTAAGAACTACTCCTAACAGGAGGACAGGGTTGTCACCATTTGAAATATTGTTTGGAAGTGCACCCAAAAACAGGATTGTACTTCCCTCAGACATTACAGCTTAACTATGACAGCATTGCCAGCTATGTACAAAATCTGTGTCAAAAATTAAAAGTAACACACGATCAAGTGTTTTCTTCTATTCCAGACCCTTCCGATCTTACAGGTACCCATAATCTGCAGCCTGAAGATTGGGTAGTTATAAAAAGACACACCAGGAAATCTCTTGAACCCAGATATGATGGCCCCTTCCGGATATTGCTGACAACTGCCACCTCAGTAAAGTTGGAGGGAAAATCTACGTGGATACACGCTTCACATTGCAAGAAAGTTGAAGCACTGAGAAGGAAATGGAATACAGTTAACCAATATGTAAGATAGGATGTTATTTTTAACCTCTTTGTGAAGAATATCGCCTCGCCCAGCTGCCTGGCACGCCTGCGATCAAACTTCTTTCTTAACCTCCCACTCACACACCGTGAGTAGACCGGGTCATAGGATAAAATGAAATGAGCGATATAAATTTTATATGTTTAATAACCCAAGTGGGTCGGTATGGATTAATAGCATATACAGAAATATACAATATTAATATGATCAAGCATAAACATACAAGCAAAAGAGCGATGATACCATACAAAACAAAGTAAAAGGGAAATAAAAGTTTAGAAAAGATACCTGAGCACACAGCTTTGTCCTAGCTGTCTCTCTTCCATGCTCAGCACAATGAATACTTGTAGTCCTTTTCTCTAGGCCACAGCAGAGTTTTGGGCCTAGGGTGCAAGCTTAAGCAAGTTGCATAAAACAATCCTTCTACATGCTGTCCAGCACTAGGCCCTCAAAGCATTCCTCAGTAGGGCAGGCCCTCTCATCTTCTCCCAGATCAGAGCTCCTTACTGCCTCTTTGCTGAATGACCCCAGAATCCAGGTCTGCCCACAGCATATGGCTAGTGCTCCACCCACCCCTTGCACCCAGGCAGCCCCCCTTCTCCCACCTTTGCAGAACCCTTGGAGAGAAGGGTGAAGTTAAGGCTTTCTATCCCCCATCCCATCTGGCCAGGGATAATAAAAGTGCCTGGCTATAGCAAGCCATCTCCAATGAACACACATAAAACCAGTGAAGCGTATCGTCCAGCAATGTGGACTCAACTAAAGCACCGCATTCCAAGTGGGGGAAGGACTGACCTAAGCAAGTAAAACACACTTCCAAGAAAGATATAAAACTGAGGGTCGGTTCATCACACCTCCCCCTTTTAGAGCGTGTCGGGAGGAAGGACAATCCTAAGATCGCCTTCCGCGGACACCTTGGCGGCCTCACCCCGCCGGGACCTGCGCTGGTCCCTGACCATATTCCTGGCGTACTGATACCCTCTTCCTCTCCTGTCTGAATGGAGACTCTTCTAAGGTTCAGGCTCGGAATTAAGTAGACCTGGCTACCTCCTGCTTGCTCTGGGTCCCTCCCCCCGAGTGCTGGCGTCCCTCAGACCCACACTCACAACCCCAGGCCCTTGTGGTACCGGTGCTGAGACCCCATCCCGGCAGTCTCCGCCCACCTGGCTACCCCCGGCCTGCACTGGGACCTCGTGCTGAGTGCTGGCATCCCGCAGATCCACACTCGCAACCCCAGGCCCTTGTGATACCAGTTTAGAGACCCCTTCCCGGCAGTCTCTCAGGGTCTCTCCCACACTAGTCGCTAGTTGGGGAGAGTTCTAGGGGATTCTGCACCTCCCCCTTTGCTTCCAAACCTAGGGGCACCTCTGGTTCTGGCACAGGTATGTTTGGACCCTGTCCTCCCTCCCAGACGCCTTGCCCCTTTGGGCCTACACCCTGTTCCTCCTGTACTTGGGTGGGTGATGGTGATACCTTGGGCAAATGACTGAGATTATGCTTCCCCAAACCATCCCTCCACAATACATTGACAGGTAATACATTTGACACACCCCCTTCTTGGGTCCCACCTCCAGCACCCCATGCCGTCTGCACTTGGGCCATGGGCACGACTGGCACACCTTGGATGGCTGTTTCTCCTTCCCAGGACTCTTTCACAAGAGTTAGGGGCCCACGTACACGTCTCCCGTACAAGAGCTCAAAGGGGAAGAACCCCGTTGAGGCTTGCGGCACCTCCCGGTAAGCGAACAGCAGGTGCGGGAGATAAGGCTCCCAGTCGCGCCCGTGGGACTCGACTAACATCCTGAGCATCTGCTCCAGGGTGCCATTGAACCGTTCACACAGGCCATTGGTCTGTGGGTGATACGGGCTGGACACCAGATGTTGCACCTCTGTTACCTTACACAGGCCTTGCATCAAGGCAGACATGAACTGGGTACCTTGGTCTGTGAGCATCTCTCTGGGAAATCCAACACGGGAGAAGATGCCTACCAGAGCCTTGGCCACTACATCAGCCCGGGTGGAAGACAGAGCGACAGCTTCCGGGTACCTAGTAGCGTAGTCTGCTACCGTTAATATGAAACGTTTCCCGGTGCGGCTGGGAATGGACAGGGGTCCAATGAGATCCATAGCCACCCGCTGGAAAGGTTCGGTTATGATGGGCATAGGTATCATTGGTGCTTTGGAGCCTTGCCCCGCCTTGCCCATCCTCTGACAAGTGTCACATGAACGGCAGTATTTAGCTACATCTGTCCCCATCCTAGGCCAGTAGAATAAGTGGCTGAGGCGAGCCTTGGTCTTAGCGATCCCCAGGTGGCCTGCCAGTGGAATATCATGAGCAATCCGCAACAACTCCACCCGGTAGGGTTGGGGTACCACCAAATGTTTCTCCCTGAGCCGACTTTCTTTTCCCTTTGTGGGGATCGTTTCCCGGTACAACCTCCCTTGCTCCCAGTACACGCGGTCCTTGTCCGACTCCAAGGGAGGTTGACCAGCACGCTCCTTCAATGCATCCAGACTGCGGTCAGCTTGGACAGCGTCCCTGAACTCCTGACTGGAACCAGACAGAAGAGATGTGCATGTCATATACCCGCCGGGCTCCTCCGGCTCCAGTGTGGGGAGGTTAGTCATGGCGGTCTCAATGCCATCTCCGGGTGACAGAGGGAACGGCTCAGGGGTCGGAGCGCCTTCCACCCCTCTAGCACTCTGGCTGCGGGTCACCACCGCAATACCAGCAGTCCGTTCCTCATCCGGATCGGCCCTGACATCCCCGTGACCCACCTGACCACCTGGCACATTGTCCTCAGTTGGGGTTGCCCCCAGCATCTCAGAAGAGCTACCCTGTAAACCTGCAAGGCAAGAATTAGCAATTACATTGACATTGCATTCATTCATTGATTCACAGTGAACTGCATGGGGGAATGGCTGAGCCAGGGTCACACTGAGGGGGCTCTCATCACCCGCAGATGTGGGCGGGGCTACAGCCAGGTCAGCATTCCACAATGTCTCATTCACATGCTCACTGATTACTTTAGCTGGACACACAGCAGGGGGAAACAGGCAGCTGACCCCTCCCTCTGCCTGTGTGACAGGCTTCAACACCTCATTAAAATCATCCTTCAGTACAGACATTTTGTCACCACGAGGTGGGGCTGCTCCCACCCCATATTGGGACACCAAGGGCCCCAAATCTCTTCCCAATAGCACATTGGCAGGCAGATCAGACACTAGCCCCACATCACGCATCCCTTTTCCCGCACCCCAGTCCAAATGGACGCAAGCCATGGGCACAGTTACGCGTTCTTGTCCAATACCCTTCAGGGTCAGAGTTTTTCCAGGGATAATACTGTCCGCAGGGACCAAGTCAGGTTGCACCAGAGTAATCTGTGCCCCAGTGTCCCGAAATCCCATGACCACTTTACCCCCCACAATGACCTGTTGACTGTTGGCATTGGATTGCAACCCCCTCCCTCCCCACCAAGTATACAGATGAGCCAGCTGCCGTGGCTGGGGAAACAGGGGGGTTCTTAGAGCGGTTGGGGCACTCCGCCTTGAAATGTCCTGGCTGGTTACAAGCATGACACCGCCGGGCCTCTCCTTGGTACTTGGAAGGGGTCCCCGGGGCGCCCAGAGTTCTTGGGACAGGGGAAGTAGAGGGGGCACCCGGGACAGAGTTTGTCTTACCCCACTTGGAGACCGCAGGCTGTGATGAACTCCAGCTTTGCCCCTCCTTCCCGCTTGGGGGTCTCTGCAGTGTGGCTCCTCTCTTGAACCCTTGCTCCCTGGTGGACACATAGTCATCAGCAATCTCTGCAGCCTTGTCTGCTGTTTTGGGTTTCCAATCACACACGAACTGGCGGACCTCCAGAGGGCACACCTGGAGAAATTGTTCCTTTATCATAAGATCCCCAATTCCCTCAAACGTGGTGACAGTAAGTCCTTTGATCCACTGACAGAATGTAACCTGTAAGTGGTGCAGAACATCTGCATAGCTCTCTGTGGGACCCCGCTGGATATTCCGGAACTTTTTGCGGTACACCTCCGGCGTGAGCCGGTATCTCCGGATCAGCGCCGCTTTGATGGTCTCATAGTCCGCGTCCACTGGTAAGCTCGTGGAAACATCCAGGCCTTTTCCCTTCAGCCGGGGAGACAGGTAACGGGCCCATTCTGCCTGGGGAATATGATGCTGCTTACACACCCGCTCAAATCCCCGCAAAAACGAGTCCAAGTCCCCGTTATCTTCCAAGATTGGAAAGTCCTCGGATCGGATCTTTAGTGCTCGGGCTCCTGGAGTTGGTGCAGGGGAAGGTTGCGCCTGCTGGCAAAGTTCCAGCTTTTTTAGCTCAAGCTGATGCTCCAACTCCGCCCGACGCTCTGCAGCAGCGGCCTCTCTTTCCGCCCGGCGCTCTGCAGCGGCGGTCTCTCTCTCCGCCCGGCGCTCTGCAGCTTCTCGGTACTGGAGAATCACCTGCAGACGGGTGCTATAGTCACTGGCGTCTATCTGCTGTAAGGCCATTTGCAAGTATAAGTCCGTTACCCCCACAGAACTGGGGTTACTGGTCCCTCCAGGCACAGTTACCTCTGGGGTCCGGGCACCTGCGGAACCGTCTGGCATGGTGATGTTTTCTGGTGCCAGCCTCTCAGGACTTTGCTCCGCCTCCTGCATGGCTATGGTAGCTTCCATATCTGCCATCTCCTGGAGTTCAGCAGCAACCAAGTCCTGCAGACGTTTGGTTATGCTTCTGGTCCCACCAGCCATCCACTGGAAGCCGTTGCCAAATAAAAGATAGGACAGAAAAAAGAAGAAGGGAGGGAACAGTACTGTACCAAACTTTCACCGTATTTTAAGCTTGATCTCATACCGCGCTCGTTCCATAGGATTGCCGCAATCCCCAGTGTCTGCGTGATACCACACCCACACACTGTTATCCTAAGATCCCACAACGCTGCCACCACTGTGAAGAATATCGCCTCGCCCAGCCGCCTGGCACGCCTGCGATCAAACTTCTTTCTTAACCTCCCACTCACACACCGTGAGTAGACCGGGTCATAGGATAAAATGAAATGAGCGATATAAATTTTATATGTTTAATAACCCAAGTGGGTCGGTATGGATTAATAGCATATACAGAAATATACAATATTAATATGATCAAGCATAAACATACAAGCAAAAGAGCGATGATACCATACAAAACAAAGTAAAAGGGAAATAAAAGTTTAGAAAAGATACCTGAGCACACAGCTTTGTCCTAGCTGTCTCTCTTCCATGCTCAGCACAATGAATACTTGTAGTCCTTTTCTCTAGGCCACAGCAGAGTTTTGGGCCTAGGGTGCAAGCTTAAGCAAGTTGCATAAAACAATCCTTCTACATGCTGTCCAGCACTAGGCCCTCAAAGCATTCCTCAGTAGGGCAGGCCCTCTCATCTTCTCCCAGATCAGAGCTCCTTACTGCCTCTTTGCTGAATGACCCCAGAATCCAGGTCTGCCCACAGCATATGGCTAGTGCTCCACCCACCCCTTGCACCCAGGCAGCCCCCCTTCTCCCACCTTTGCAGAACCCTTGGAGAGAAGGGTGAAGTTAAGGCTTTCTATCCCCCATCCCATCTGGCCAGGGATAATAAAAGTGCCTGGCTATAGCAAGCCATCTCCAATGAACACACATAAAACCAGTGAAGCGTATCGTCCAGCAATGTGGACTCAACTAAAGCACCGCATTCCAAGTGGGGGAAGGACTGACCTAAGCAAGTAAAACACACTTCCAAGAAAGATATAAAACTGAGGGTCGGTTCATCACACTCTTCAGTGGAGAATCCATCAAAGATGGCACACAAACAGTGTGAAGGTATTCATTGAACTTGATTAAAAATAAAGTCCTAAAATGGGGGAATTGTGAGGGTTAAAATATAATTTGTATTATACTCTATACACAGAGAATGAAATAGTCTGCAGATAGCCTGCACAGTTTAGAAGATAAGATAGGAAGCAGACACTGGGACGGCATTCAACAGTACTGTTGTTCTCAGGAAAAGATAAGGGGAAACATCCACAAAATTCAAGGAGAGATGTTGTTATGAGAAACTGAACAAATCTGTTTAGCAGCGGAACCGGAAAGACCAAATATGTACATTGGTCACATGACTGTTGTGTAACCAACTTGCCTTTAAAACTTGTATGAACTATACAATAAACGAAATCATTCTTACTAGACTCCTGGGCGTGTCTGTAGTTTGTTTTCCTCGAGCTCGATATTATTCTTTATTTAATTCGGATTACGGTGACATCCATCCCGGGGGAACTTAACCCCCAACACATATGTACCCACAAAATGGCAGGTCTCGTAAAACATTGAAACACAATTTAAAAAGTTTTGAAAGCAGGAATGCAGAAACGGATAAAATGTTACTGGTTTAAGGCTAAAATGCATTAAATTGCTAAAAGGTAAAAATGCACACAAAGCACCAGAGCTGCATGCCAGTAATATTTAAAATCTGTAATAAAAGAAAATCTGTAAGAAAAAAGTAACATTCAGGAAGTTTTTTTTTTTGCCATTTTAATGTGACCATCAGGGGGTTTATTTATTTATTTATTTATTTATTTAGACTAATTTTTAGCACAGAAAGTTAACCTAGAGGTAGATGTAAGTGCTGTACACACCATTTAAGACTGACTAGGCAGCAGAAATATACAAGATAAAAAATTAAGAAGGCATATCATATAATGGCCATAAATAGTGTTAAGCAGTTTACCACTGTACAGTTTCAATTCACTGTGAGCTGATGAGTGGAGACTAGCTGCTATGTCCTGGGGAGCCCACTGGACCCAGTGCAGGTGGTGGGTGACAGAAGGATACTGTCCGTGGTGAGCTCCATGCGGGAGAATAACTCCCATCCCATGCATGAGACTGTGATTGCGCTGGGCAGTACTGTCAGTGACCGACTGCTCCACCCTAGGTGTGAGAAGGAGTGCTATCGGAAGTCTTTCCTCCCCACCGCGGTTAGGCTGTACAACCAACACCGACCTAAGCGGAGATCATTACATACAGAGAACTGAAATATCTCTCTGCCTGTTAAATCCCCCCCCCCCCTCTGCTACGTCCTATCTGTCTGTCTGCTATTAATGTAATGCCTCTCACCTTGGAACATTCCTGTACATGTTGTATTTGTATTTGTATCTGCTTATCTTATCTTTGCTGCTGTAACACACTGAATTTCCCCACTGTGGGACTATTAAAGGACTATTATTATTATGATGTGTGACAGCTTGGGGGAATTAAACTCAAAATGGCGGCTTGTCCTGGTCCGGACAGTGGTGGTTCATGGTACTGGGCGCCGGAAAGATAGCTTTCAGACGGTCCAAGTGTAAATAAAAGTAGCTTTATTCAGCTTAACTGCAACATAACAAAACAACAAACACCTAGGCCACAGTTAGGGCACTAACTGACTTCTTGAGTCCCTAACTAGCCTCTGGGGGCGGCAATAAGAGCTTGACTTAGTCTCTGTAAGTCCTCTCTGGATCCGGCCCTCTTAGACAGAGCCTCTCTCTCTGTCCTCGCTGGTCCTGACTATTGCTCAGCTCCAGCAACAGTCCCCTGTAGACCCGAGCACTTCTGGCACAGACCGTCTATCTGTCCAGGTGGGTCCACCATCTCCTGCTCCCTGCAGGATACTCCAGACTACTGGAGTTACACGCCCCCCCCAAAGGCATGGCTGAGAGCCTTTTCAGGGCTGGGCCTGGGTCGCTCAACAGCACCCTCTGGCTCACATACTTACAGATGTTTCCCACACACTGCTCAGAAGCTGCAGCAGGACCATCTAGGACCTTAATACTAAACTATATTGATATGAATAAAGAAAGATAGAAAGGTATCTCTATAGACTTCTATTATGAGTTGTAGACCTTGATAGACAAACATAGAGGGTCAATATTAGGGTAGTCCTGTTTCCCCTCTCTATAATGGACCTCCATTTTTAACCTTCCTGGGGGGAGGGTATCATTGTTGCTGCAGGACTCCGTATTGAAAAATTTAATAGCCGTGGGTACAAAGAAACCTTTCTGATCCACACTTTAGCTGGATTAGGTGACTGCTGAACCTTCTTCCTCATGATAGTTCCTCATGATAGTTTTTAGCTTCTCCAGAATTTCTCAATCACAGGTAAATTAGAATTCAGTTAGTTAGCAACACGGCCCCTATAGGACAAACCATCGCCAGATTTGGCTTCCGGTACCCAACTATATACCTCATCCCGTGACATCACCCCTGCACTAATATAGAACACCAGTGACTGTTTCTCTACTGTCTCAAATATCATGTCTTCACTTTATCTGAAACTGAATCTCTCAAAGACTGAACTTCTACTGTTTCCGCTGTCTAACAGACCTAACCCTGATATTTCCATTTCAGTCTCTGGCCTTACCATAACTCCTAGGCAGTATGCACGTTACCTCGGGGTTATGTTTGACTCAAAACTTTCCTTCACCCCCATATGCAATCACTCGCATGCTCATGTTATCAGCACCTCAAAAACATCTCCAGAATCTGGCCTTTCCTTACCACGAAAACATTAAAGACCTTTATTTTCGCCGTGATTCACTCTTGCCCTTACTAAACTCTCCCCTCTACAATCTATTCTGAATTCAGCAGCCAGGCTCATCTATGAGTCTAAACACTACAGCGATGCCTTTGGTCTGTGTCAGTCACTACATTGGCCGCCTATTCAATACATAATACAATATAAACTTATCACCCTCTTCCACAAGGCTTTCCATAATGCTGCGCCTCTCTCATCTCTGTCTATTGCCCAACCCGTGCTCTCCATTCACTCAAAGACCTAAGACTAACATCCTCTATTATCAGAACTTTCCACTTCCGTATCCAAGACTTCTCCCGAGTTGCACCATTTCTCTGGAAAGCTCTACCTTGGACAATAAGAGGAACTCCCAATTTCTACAGCTTCAAGCACAAACTTAAGACACATCTTTTCAAACAGGCCTATCACAATTTCTAATATAAACCCTTCCACAGTTAGAATCCCTAAAACAAACCCTCCTCTGTTCACTCTCTCTCATTACCCAACAGGATATGATGTTGTATTGGACTGTAACTTTATATGTCCAGGTACCATCTGCACATTAAAGGACACTGACTAGTGATGGCTCATACAGCTTTATTTATGTGTAATTAAAGTAACCTCTATCACAAAAACAGATGGACCACTGTATAAGCAATGCTACCTCTGATGCTACTCCTGCTACCTCTTGTGTCACCCCTCTACCTCATAGATTGTAAGCTCTTGCAAGCAGGGCCCTCAGTCCCATTGTGTGAATTGACTATTTCTCTATAATTCTAAAAATTCTCTTCTTTCGGTTAGTCCCCAGGGGTAGACCTCTGAGGATTGGATGTTCAGTGAAGATCACCGAGTGGCCATCCGGGCAGGCATTCTGGAGTTCCAAGGTAGGTGGGGTTGGGGGAGGATTCAAGTTTTTTGGAGCTATTCAGGTTCTTTTTGTTGCCAGGTTTGGGTTCTTAGTTGGGACCTTAGTTCAGGGTCCGGGTGCTGTAGGGGTATGATTTGAGGGGGGAACTTGAGAAAAATCAAAGCAGGGGTTAACTCAGCTGCTGGGCAGCGTGCAGCCATTACAGTACACCGAATGTAATTATATGTGAGTGACGTTACTGGGCCCTTCCCAGTCACAGTTGAAGCCATTGATTGGTCTCAGCAGTCATGTGAAGCATATTAGATTTGTGATTAAATATCCTAACTTATGAATTCCCTCAACATTTACTAAACATTTCTTAAAATATGCAAAGCATATATTGACTATTGTCTACAAGCAAAATTATGAATGATTTACATTATCCAAGACTTGGACTGAACAATAACATTTATAGGAAACCAAACATTTCATATATAAGCTGGCAATTTGTATATACAGTGGGGGAAAAAAAGTATTTAGTCAGCCACCAATTGTGCAAGTTCTCCCACTTAAAAAGATGAGAGAGGCCTGTAATTGACATCATAGGTAGACCTCAACTATTAGAGACAAAATGAGAAAACAAATCCAGAAAATCACATTGTCTGATTTTTAAAGAATTTATTTGCAAATTATTGTGGAAAATAAGTATTTGTTCAATAACAAAAGTTCATCTCAATACTTTGTTATATATCCTTTGTTGGCAATGAGAGAGGTAAAACATTTTCTATAAGTCTTCACAAGGTTGGCACACACTGTTGCTGGTATGTTGTCCCATTCCTCCATGCAGGTCTCCTCTAGAGCAGTGATGTTTTGGGCTTTCAACTCCTTCCAAAGGTTTTCTATGGGGTTGAGATCTGGAGACTGGCTAGGCCACTCCAGGACCTTGAAATGCTTCTTATGAAGCCACTCCTTCGTTGCCCTGGCGGTGTGCTTGGGATTATTGTCATGCTGAAAGACCCAGCCACGTTTCATCTTCAATGGCTTTGCTGATGGAAGGAGGTTTGCACACAAAATCTCACGATACATGGCTCCATTCATTCTTTCATGTACACGGATCAGTTGTCCTGGTCCCTTTGCAGAGAAACAGCCCCAAAGCATGATGTTGCCACCCCCATGCTTCACAGTAGGTATGGTGTTCTTTGGATGCAACTCAGCATTCACTCTCCTCCAAACACGATGAGTTGTGTTTCTACTTTGGTTTCATCTGACCATATGATATTCTCCTAATACTCTTCTGGAACATCCAAATGCTCTCTAGCAAACTTCAGACGGGCCCAGATATGTACTGGCTTAAGCAGGGGGCACGTCTAGCACTGCAGGATCTGAGTCCCTGGCGGCGTAGTGTGTTACTGACGGTAGCCTTTGTTACGTTAGTCCCAGCTTTCTGCAGGTCATTCACTAGGTCCCCCCGTGTGGTTCTGGGATTTTTGCTCATCGTTCTTCTGATCATTTTGACCACACGGAGTGAGATCTTGCGTGGAGCCCCTGATTGAGGGACATTATCAGTGGTCTTGTATGTCTTCCATTTTCCAATTATTGCTCCCACAATTGATTTCTTCACACCAAGCAGCTTGCCTATTGCAGATTCAGTCTTCCCAGCCTTGTGCAGGTCTGCTATTTTATTTCTGGTGTCCTTCCACAGCTCTTTGGTCTTCACAATAGTGGAGTTTGGAGTGTGACTGTTTGAGGTTGTGGACAGGTGTCTTTTATACTGATAACAATGTCAAACAGGTACCATTACTACAGGTAATGAGTGGAGGACAGAGGAGCCTCTTAAAGAAGAAGTTACAGGTCTGTGAGAAGCAGAAATCTTGCTTGTTTGTAGGTGACCAAATACTTATTTTCCACCATAATTTGCAAATAAATTCTTAAAAAATCAGACAATGTGACTTTCTAGATATGTTTTCTCATTTTGTCTCTCATAGTTGAGGTCTACCTATGATGTCAATTACAGGCCTCTCTCATCTTTTTAAGTGGGAGAACTTGCACAATTGGTGGCTGACTAAATACTTTTTTTCCCCACTGTACAAGTGGACAAAATTGTTGGTACCCCTTGTTTAATGAAAGAAAAACCCACAATGGTCACAGAAATAACTTGAATCTGACAAAAGTAATAATATATAAAACTACATGTTGACAAGCCACAAAGCTTCTGGGAGAATGTCCTATGGACAGATGAGACAAAAATCGATATTTTTGGCAAGGCACATAAGCTCTATGTTCACAGACGGAAAAATGAAGCATATCTTGAAAACAACACTGTTCCTACTGTGAAACATGGAGGAGGCTCTGTTATGTTCTGGGGCTGCTTTGCTGCATCTGGCACAGGGTATCTTGAATCTGTGCAGGGTACAATGAAATCTCAAGACTATCAAGAGATTCTAGAGAGAAATGTGCTGCCCAGTGTCAGAAAGCTTGGTCTCAGTCGCAGGTCATGGGACTTGCAACAGGATAATGACCCAAAACACACAGCTAAAAACACCCAAGAATGGATAAGAGGAAAACATTGGAATATTCTGAAGTGGACTTCTATGAGCCCTGACCTAAATCCTATTGAGCATCTTTGGAAGGAACTGAAACATGCCATCTAGAAAAGGCACCCTTCAAACCCGAGACAACTGGAGCAGTTTGCTCATGAGGAGTGGGCCAAAATACCTGTTGAGAGGTGCAGAAGTCTCTGACAGTTAAAGGAATCGTTTGATTGCAGTAATTGCCTCAAAAGGTTGTGCAACAAAATATTAAGTTAAGGGTACCATCATTTCTGTCCAGGCCTGTTTCATGAGTTTTCTTTTTTTAAAAATTCTCTTGAAGCATGGTTGAAAAGCAATGTCTGACTTTCATTTGTTCATTTTCATAGAATTTTTATATATTTATTACTTTTGTCAGATTCAAGTTATTTCTGTGACCATTGTGGGTTTTTCTTTCATTAAACGAGGGGTACCAACAATTTTGTCCACGTGTGTATATCTTTAAACCCAGGTATTAAATAATCTTCGATGGATACTTTATTATTTTACCGTTGGCTCAAATTCAGCTTCCTACTAGTAACCCTTCTGTGCCTTCTGTTTCCTGCTCTGTGCAGTTATTGCCTCTGGCGGTAGTCTCCCTACATCACTACAGCCAATCTTACTTGGCACTACATAGAAAGCATTGACATCGCCATTATTTAAAAGGACACAGTAAATTACATTCAGGCCCATTGCTAGTGGAAGAGATGTTAATGTGGATTAAATGAAATGTGATTTGATAGTTCCTGGAAACATCTTGCTCCCTATAAACACATCTAAACTGCTTTTTGATTTGGTTAATAATTGGGATAATTGATATTTTAGATACTGTTCAATCTCAAGCATAAAAATTGCATTTGTTTTAATTTTTTAAAGGTCAAGGCATTTAATCATTGCAATGATAGTGTGCGCTGCAAAGAAAAGTCACAGCTTTATTTCACAAAAAAATAGTCTTCTAGAACATTATCAGTTATGTGATTTTTCTTCAATTCAAGCAGGAATTCAGCATAGTTACAAGCAGAACACTCTAAGTGCTCTAATGAATACTTGCTATAACAGGCACAGCAGAAGAAGATTGTCTATTAATAACATCATTCATCCTATTTACTTTGTAACTTCCGAAAATGTCTTACTGCAAAAATTCATCTAAATCATGAAACTGTTTGGTTAATACTGGTGTAAGTTAATTAATAATATTTATAAAGTTACTCAAGTCCAAAATATGTAATTAACCCAACATTATCAATGCAGATGGTTTAAGGGCAAGGCCCCACATAGCAGGCCGCAGTAAAAAAGTGCTGTGGGAAAAACCACGGCAGCAACGCATCACACTTTTTCCACAGTGCTTTTCACAGAAAGTCTGCTGAGGAAACCTATTAAACCTATTCTATTATACCTATAGGTAAACCGCCGGCGTTTCCGTAGGTGTTTTTTCGCAATGTGTGGCCTAACCGCAGCGGTTACATGATGTGGGTCCCCGGGCTAAAGGTGTATCTACCACCTAAATGTGCACATGGCATTTGGAGCTGCAGCATCAGATGGAAATGTCTGGTTACCAAAGCATTACATAAACTACTCCTGCAAACACTGTCTCAGCAACTAGACTGCCACCGTAAACTGTACATTTTAACAGAAAATACAGTTAAAGATATAGTGATAGTTTTACTTTAAGCTTTTAGCAGTATTGATAAGATTTATCACTTTTGAATGATTTATTCATACGTTTTATGATTCGATCAGCTTTCATGAGACTCAGCATGCCTACATATTAATTAAACCCAATAAAGATTTTTTTTTTCTTATAAAGAATAGGAAATTGTCACTAACTTGATATTACTCATGCAATCATTGAAAAGTAATATTTCTAACCCCTTTCCTGACTACATGAAATGGAAGTCCCTGAGTATTCAACTTTCCTGAAATGTTAAGAATATTGCAACACTTAATATTGTAATGTTTATTGGCTGATTAAATAAGTAACAAAATATGGGTGACAACCAGCTGTAGAAGTAAAACTTTGATACTTTGCAAGCTAACTGATTTGCTGATTATGAAATGTCCTATTATGGAATCATATTCCCCCTATTTAAAAGGTTTTCTGAGCTCAAAAATGTAAATACATATACATTCCTATATGCGTTCTGAATGCTCATGAGGTGATACCACTATAACCAGAAATAATAATTTTTTCATTATTCTGTGTTGCACCTGTTTTGACGCTGCTAGGGTTTGCAGTGGAAAAGATTACCATGTAAAGGAGTACAGTGCCTATGATTCATCTTCCATTCACGTACATTGCCTCTATTTACAGCTGCCTGTCTGCCTATTACAGGTGTTATTATTTAATGTTACCAATAAAATTGAGAAATCAGCTAGAACACCTTAACTTGCTCCTTTGTACAAACCTGTACTTATCCTTATGTGCTGCACACACATTATGCTATTGAACTGCTCAAATCGTTTATACTGTATATTTTTGTTTGCGTGAAATGTCCAAGTGGTTGGAATAGTGACTGATTGATCCTAAATGATTGACCACTATCCTCAGGAATTTCCTTGAAATAGGATGGATGGGAACATATAGATATGCATCTTTCAGGTGTAGGGATGCTAGGATTTGGCCTTTTTGTAAGGCTGCTGTAACTGTCCTTATTGTTTCCATCTTGAAGTAAATTTTCTTCACAAAGCGATTTAGGGATTTGAGATCTATGATCAATCTCCAAGAACCACCGACCTTTGGAACCGGAAAAATTCTTGAAGAAATTCTAGAACATTGTTCCTGTTCTGGGATTCTTCCATGGCATTTTTTGCCAAAAATACTTAAATCTGAGGAAAAACAAGGAATTTCTTGCTCATTCACAAGGAAATGATCCTTTGCTGTGTGGAGAATTTGTATTACATAACCTTTTTCTATAAGATCCAGAACCCACTTTTCTGTGGTTATGCTGTACCATGTGGGAAAAATTTTTTATAAACAATCTCCAACTTGACAACTCCTGATGTCAAAAATTCTGTTTGCAAACACTAGCATCTTCATGTTTTTTCTTCAGTTTTTCTGAGGTAGTGCTTATGAATTTTTGATAGGGTCTACCATGATCAATTTGTCTATTATTTCCTCTCTTCGGGAACAATTTGTATCTTCTCTGGTAACGCAGACGAGGCTCAAAGCTTCTATTGGTCTGAGTAAAGACCAGGGCTCTTACTTTCTTATTAGCTGATGATCTAACTTTTTTGCAAAAAGTCTTCCAGGTTCAAAGTTAAAGAACATAGAATATATGTAGATGCAGCTTCCTCTGTACAAGGTTTCATCCATATGTCTCTTCTTTCCGCATTGGTAACTACTAGATTTTTTGCGGCTATTCTTAAGGTATCTTAGGGAAAATCAGAAGAAAAATCTGCAGCAAGTTTAAATGAATAAAGTTGCTTCATGAATTCTTCCCTTGGAATGCCATCTTGAATATCTCTTCCCAACTGGCTTAACCATAATCTCAGAGCCTTGCACACAGGAACGACTGCCGTTGCGGCTTTAGATAAAGCTGCTAAGGATACAAATGCTTCTTTTAGAAAAATGTCAGCTCTGCGATCCATTGGATCTTTGAGATGATATGAATCATCTGCTGGATAAGAGGATTTTCTAGAGAGGTTTGCAACTGCTGGATCAACTGTGGCTGGCTCTTCCCAAGCTTCACATTCCCCAAAATCTAATTTCCACATGGTTTTAAACCTAGAACTAAGTTTGCATCTTCTAGCCGGAAATTTCCGTTCCATCTCCATAATGGATTTCAAGACTGGATGCGCTGGAAGGACTGTAGCCTTTTGGGGGAAATAAAATAGACTCTCCCTGTCCACAGAATATGGGACAGCCTGTCCTGTTTCCATAATTTTTTTTTAAATATTTTTAATTAACTTAACAGAACTTACATTTTTAAACAAATAATTATCTTCAGAAACCACCTTGTGTGAATTTGATTCTGATGTCTGAAGTTTCCTCTCTGAGGAGTTAGAGAAATCAAACAACTCAGAAAATTCTTGTTAGAATTTTTGGGATTTTTTTTTTTTACTAGACACATAAGATTTAAAAAATGAAAATAATTTTTAAGCCTCCTTAACAGTCATCTGTTCATCCTCAGAAACATGCATACATACATTACATATGTTGTAAGGGTAATCCTCAGGAAGGTGTTGGAGACAGCTAATGCAGTGCTCAGATTTAGTCTTCTGCTTAGTTTAAGAAGATGCATGAGGACTGGTAGGAGAGGCTTGACTCTGAGCACAAACTATACATACTTCAGGCACCTGGTCATCAGGTAACAAATGATGGCATTCCACACAACTCTTATGCTTCCTTTTAGAGAGTTTTTTACCACTGGACATCTGCAACACATAGAAGAGGACTCTCTGTAGTATACAGATAAGAGGAGACTTAGTGCAGGAAAAGCCCCAGGAAGGCGTTTTTACCTTAAATCTCTGAGGGTTTGGCTTACCAGACACAGCGTGCCAGCTCTCAGTCATCAGCAGGTTTAATGGGCTATCCTGGGCCGGGAGCTCTGCCCCCATCATGACGCAACATACCTGTGTCATCAGTGGTCTGTATTGGCCACAATAGGTACTCCTCTCAGTGTCACAGAGCTTTTACTCATGCTCCTACTGCTCCCCATATCCTGGTCATGTGCATTACACGCTAAGGAATGCTCAGCCAGCGGACTTGAGCTGCAATGGTGGATATAGCCGCATGATGTATAGTACCACTGCATACTTCTTCTTCCAATGACTTGCTAGCACTATGCTAGTCTTAGAGCAGTTCACACTTATTCAGAGGGGCCTCCAGGCATGTAAAACTGTGTCTGAGAACCTCAGACCTAGCCTGGGAACATCTTTGGAGTAAAAAAAAAAAAAGGCCTGTGGGCCATACTCAGAAAAAAATGAGGACAAATAAAAATTACAAGAAAATAGTGAAAAGGAAGGGGGGTTAGGGTTTTATGAATGAAGTAATTTTTGTCACTACACATGGCACATTTTCCCATCTCGTTAATAAAATTTGATCTATAAGCTAAATGTTTCTCAAAATGGTGCAATACAAAGGTACAATTTCACAAAAAAACAAGCCCTCAAATGACTATGCCAAAACTAAAATAAAAAATAATGATGGCTCTAAGAACGTGATAACGGAAAAACAAAAAAAAGGACCAGCGTGTGGCATTATTAATTAGGGAATACACAGGGGCCTTATTAATTTAGGTGTCCGCATGAATAATTAGGGGACACATAGCAGTCATTAGTAATTGAGGGGCACTATTAATTTCAGGGGACACATAGAAGCTTTATTAAAGGAGCCAATGAGTCTGTGTTGCAGACTTTAAAGAGACAACTCACAACTGGAATAAATGGTCATGTGATCTGGTCCAGATGGAAGAGACAGGAAATATGAACGATTACAGTGTAAGTTACAAAATTTTTCCTGTACTGTATTTGCTTAAATGTTTTGCAGAGCCCTGTGTAGCGCTAGTATCTACCACTATATGGTCATTTCACTGAACCCCAATGTATGCTGGGACAGTGTCCCCTCATATTAATATATCATTGTTCCCATCATCCCATGTCTGTGCAGGTACAACCCTAATTACAAAAAAAAAACGTTGGAACTCTGTGTAAAATGTAAAGAAAACAAGAATGCAATGATTTTGAAATTTCATATAACAGTTTTATGCACAATAGAACATAGAACACATATCAGAAATTGAAAGTTAGATATTTTTCCATTTCATTAGCGTCATACCTGGTTGAATACCCATCAATAATGTAGTTCGACTGAGATAATCATTGTGGCAGAAGCAACATAGAGTCCAATGTCATGAGCGTTGTTTAACATTTCAGACTTAGTCTTAGCAACTATGAACATAGTATGAATGCGGTGACCTGATTTATGAGCAACTAGTGCAATGGAGCTAGTGGCGTTAATAAACTGTTAGTATAAATCTTGAATCTGTAGTTGGTCTCTATTGGTTGGTGGTGATTACACTTATTATTAGTGTACAGGTTTGTCTCTGATTGTTATTGGAGAGGTGTGTGTCTGAGAAATGACTTTATTTTGATGCTTGATGTACACCCCCTCCCTATAACATCAGGAGATATTATATAAACCACCAGTAATGCACTAGGCTGTGTCACAGCCCTGCTACCCCTGAGGATGCTACAATTATGCTGTCATTGAATGGGTGTTTTAATACATTTCTAGAGTGTTTAAATTAGCCTGAGGGAGAAACGCAGACTTCATATAGTGCTATGTTTCTCAAGCTTTGTAGGCCAAGTACCCCTTTGTGAAGAAGACTCCAACCAGGTATCTCCAACAGACACTGAGGAGTTTGTCATGTGACAGATCCTGCTCCCGATCTTAAGTGGGGAAGAAAAAAATAAGCGTGCATAGCGTGCCAATCAAATCCTTTTGCTTTTGGTGGCACCTGTGACAGACACACACTGTTCTGAAGGTCTTTTAGCTTCAAATCAACTTTTCACTCATCTGATCATAGATTACAAGCTGTCTGTCTATTCAGCACAGACTGCCCACTGATGTAGAGACCTGACCCTTAACCATGCCCCTCTATTTTAATTGAATATTAATAAACTTTTTTTTAGCATTCTTTCAACCAGGCACTTTATTATACTTCGACGATCTTATATATATATATCTCATTATAAGAATCTCACTCCCATTTACACGTGTCTCAACAGTCAGATGCAAACACACTTTAAAAAGTAATGGGTTCATAGAGCAAACACAAAGTACCAGTAAATTTAACAATTTAATTCCAAAAGGATTCTGTGCTATATATGAGAAAGACAAAACAAACAAGCAAAACAGTTGTAAAAGCAAAAAGAAGCAGAAAACCCTGCATTAGAGTCCTTCTGGTTCTATGGAGCTTAGAAGAATGGAGATGGCCAGCACCCAGCTTGGCTGGCGCCAATGGTGTGACAAAGTTTCCAAGGAATTCCCAGTCCTTTGTAAGGTGAAGCTCCTGGCTTGTGCTTAGTCACGCCTCCTGCATGAGCACCCCCTTCCTCCTACTCCCCGAGGTGGGGGATGAGCTATTTCAATGGCACCTGGTAAAGTTGAGGCAGGAATTGTTCTATCTCCACCCAGAAAAGTTGGGTCCCTGCTGGCCTCTAAGGTTAACAACCCCCCTTCTCTTTGGCCTGAGTGAGCCTGGCAGTGACAGAGTGTTGTTAAGCCGTAAACCTGACCTGATCTGTATTAATTCAAAGAGCTTGCTGCCAGGCCAGGTAATAAAATGGCAGGGTGTCTGGTTCCGTACTTACAGGAAGGAAATTTCCCACCCTTGACCAGTTCCAGGCCCTTATAACACACACACTAACGTAGTATATTGATGATACATGCATAAGAAATATATTAACTAATGATGTATACATGAACAATAAAAGTCAGTAATGATATATACACAAGTGGGCTCCTTCCATCACAGATGCCTTAAAAACAAAACCTGTAAGAAAATGGATCAATTCACATTGTTGAGAAATATCAGTATGCCCATGTCAAAAACACATCACAGAAAATCATGGGAAGAAAAAAATCTTAATAAAACGTAACTTTTATTGATAAAATCATGCTAAAAAGGTAATACCATATAAACAATGTACCATGCAATGATGGCATAGATCCAAAAACTAGAAAAAAATAGAAAAGAAATTAATAGCCAGGATGAGAAGTGTACTAATATACTAATTAAACTAAGCCCTCCCTCACAATCGGTATTATATGAGTGTGCCTCACAGATGCATGATAGATCAAAAAAGCCCAGTTGTAGGTGACTCTCGAGAATACTGGTCTAAATGCTACACCAACAAGGTCACTACTCCCAGAAACAGACCAGGTTAAGCGTCAGAAAAGCACACGAAGCCCCAGCTAGACCTAATGGTCAATAGACAGAGATCCTACGCCTTTCTTGTAAAGACAATCATCAAGGGTCAAATTAGGAGCAGTGAAAACTGCTATTTAATACAGAAGCAAATCATGTCATTGGTGGTACAGCACTGATAGACGGTAACTATATGCCGCACCACTGACCTTTATATAACCGCCAGTGGCTCTCTCCAGCTGATCCAAATTGGATCAATCGGTCGCCACCACGTCATCCCATATACGCCTACCCATGATTATGGTCTGCATCGTCAGGCATGCTGCGGTCAAGTGTCCACTCACACCAATAGTCGGAGGAGGCTTGTCCATAACTATGAGAAGAGAGGACGTTCAGCTACAAATCGTCCTTCTGAGATGGAACATCCTATATAGTCCCAATGATGCAGTGCACACCAAGGAGAGTAAGCTATGTGTCAGTTTACTACTGATATGTAATAATGATTTAAACAATAGCTCGTAAATAATGTAAGCACCACTCTTGCTTTATTCAAATAGGGCAAAGCCCTCGCAAGAGAACAAGTCATCATACATACTACAGAGAGGAAAACCCATTTAAATCTTAGCCAGCATCCTAGGCACACAGGTCATACATATATTACCCGTATCAACCCAAATATTTTTTATTAGAGGTGTATAAGGCAGGCCCCAAGCATTATACCAAATGCGTATAATTATGCCAGCCAGGCGGTAGACAGGGAGCTCAGCTAGCAGCATTTAGCTGCAGTGTTGCTCCCTAGGAGGTGCTGTAGACTGCCTAAGGCAAGAAGTTCACCTTGCTGATGTGGCCCTGGCCTAATTCATGCATCTTATGCTTGTCTTGATGAACCCCCCTATATATTTGGCATCTCTGCCTTCTTTGCTTTATACCTGGCTATTAAGGCATCCTAGTTCTTTGGTGCCTGTTTGACGGTCTTGATTGTTATTGACTTCCTACCGTTGTTGATTATATGATTTCTTTTAATTTTTAATTGGGTATTAAAATATTATATCTGATAACGATGCTCTAGATTCCACAATAACGTCTCTGTGTTTTTCAGTTTACCCATAAACTGTAGATCTTTTGCAACTTCACTTCATACAATGTATAAATGATAATGATGTTGTTTTAGTTCTCTGTCTAAATACTATTTCAATGGGAGTATACTTGTTATCACCTACTTGCATTAAAATTGATCTATAATTATTGTCTATGGCATAAATGCAAGTAGTAAGATAAACGTCTGACATTTTCTCGAACCTACTATATAATGAGAAGTTAGGTTCCCCTATGAGTTTTCTGATAATAACTGTCAGATTAATATTGAATGCACAGTTCACAGCTAACTTAGCTTGAAGCCAAAACATTTATACACATATTTCTGCTCATTCAATTATTGGAAGAATCATTATATTTCATAAACAAAGACTGTCTTCTTCCAACTTTCCCTTTGATTCTCTCAGAGTGATGCCTTAACACTCCTCAGATAATTTTGTAAGATTTTACATAAGTGTGCCTAAGGGAAATTTAAAAGTCAGGGATAATTTAACACTTAAAACATGAAGGAGCAAAGCATTCCTATGTATATCTTCAATGTTTTCCCTCTTGTATCCTGTAGCTCATTCCTCTGCTTGACAGAGTGCTCTACCAGAGCAAAAAGAAGTGAACTTATAAAAGAGACAAATTCAATACTACAGGTATGTACAGCATATACTATATTTAATGTATGTCAGCCATTTGGAATGCCAATTATGAAGTTTAGTCTTTCTTCTTTCTGCTAAGAAATGCATTGTCATAAATATTAAACTTAACTTCCTGCTTCTATCTTCTCCTTGCTCCAGTTAAACCTTGTATGATCTATCTGAGGGTTTGGAGCAGGACAACAATTTGACTTGTCAAGAAAACATAATGGTCTCTTGCCAACCACAAGTCTTCTTGTTTCCAGCATTCTGATATATGACACTGATTTACCATTGAAATGCAATGCTTTGGATCACCTTGAAGATACCATTAAAGATTGTATTTAACACCCTACCTGTACCTAAAAGAACCTCTAGCTTGCTCATCTGGTACTTCCAATGCCCAGTAACGTTATTCTTGCTTCTATTCCTGGTTTAAAATTTATTCTTCATGTCTTCTTTCGTCACTTTTATTGACAAAGGAAAAGCTGCTCAGTGAACCAAGACCTACATCAGATTTTAGACCCACATTGGAAGTTCAAGGATGAAAATCAGCTGATTCTTTAGGTTCTGCATCTCAGTTTAGGTTGCATCAGTCTGCCCACCAACATGACATCGTCTAAGATTAAAAGAAAGAAGAAAACATAAGGGCAGTCCTAGTGTAATATGAATCAAGTATCAGCTCAAAGCTTGGAGCAAAAAGAAAGCTTCTCACCATAGGGAGGCGGTGTACTAAACAGGTACAACTCTGCAACAGGCATGAAGATCAAATGGGAAATCTGGATGCTCCTGCTTCTTGGTAATCAAAGGATGGACACCTCAGGTACTTGAAAAGCGAAAAAAGAGGCTCAACTTGGCGCTGCTTCCAGGGAAAATTCAGAAGTATTCTGACGACTCTGCAATAGTGGGTCTCATCACAGATGATGATGACAGGGAGTACAGAGAACTGAACCAGGATTTTGTGGACTGGTGCCACCGGAACCACCTGAAGATTAACGCGGGGAAGACCAAGGAGATGGTGGTGGACTTCCGCAAAGGCAGAAGCCCTCCTAAACCAGTGGACATCCTGGGGACGGGCATCGAGATTGTGAACACCTATAAGTACCTGGGTTTGCTCCTTAATAATAAGCTGGACTGGGCAGATCATATGGAGGCCCTGTACAGGAAGGGCCACAGCAGGCTCTACCTGCTTAGGAAACTGAGAGCCTTTGGAATCCGGGGGGCACTTCTTAGAACTTTCTTCAACTCGGTAGTGGCATCAGCCATCTTCTTTGGAGTGGCCTGCTGGGGGAGCAGTATATCAACCAGGGACAGAAATAAACTTGACAAGCTGATTAGAAGGGCCAGCTCTGTCCTGGGGAGCCCACTGGACCCAGTGCAGGTGGTGGGTGACAGAAGGATACTGTCCGTGGTGAGCTCCATGCAGAAGAAGAAGTCCCATCCCATGCATGAGACTGTGATCGCGCTGAGCAGTACTGTCAGTGACCGACTGCTCCACCCTAGGTGTGAGAAGGAGCGCTATCGGAAGTCTTTCCTCCCCACCGCGGTTAGGCTGTACAACCAACACCGACCTAAGCGGAGATCATTACACACAGAGAACTGAAAATATCTCTCTGCCTGTTAAATCCCCCCCCCCCCTGCTACGCCCTATCTGTCTGTCTGCTATCAATGTAATGCCTCTCACCTTGGAATATTCCTGTACATGTTGTATTTGTATTTGTATCTGCTTATCTTTGCTGCTGTAACACACTGAATTTCCCCATTGTGGGACTATTAAAGGACTATTATTATTATTAATTCACATGGTAGGTAGAGTGCAACATGTATTTAATCACATTTTATCAGGCACATAAAAACCAAACACAGATTACAAGTATAAATATACACATTGAGCATGCATTACAATTATATATAACACATATGTAAAAGCAAAAAAAAATCTAAAAATCTATAATAATAATAATAGTTTTAAGATGATAGAGCACATACATTAAATATTCTAAAACTATAGTAATCTAACAATCTGATTATAAAACAAGTCTATAAAACACTGACAGGAGGGACATATGCTATGGATTGGATAATGGCAAGACTCATATATCAATATATAGCTCCATATAATTACATATAATTATCTATTGATTGTATAGCTATTAGAGATAGACGAACTACTTCGTAAAGGGCCAGGTTTGTCCCAGTATTCCAAATTGTTTGGTTTTTAACAAAACCAAAGAAATTGCCGCACTATGAGAAAATGGCCACAGCCACGCAGCCTGGAAATACAGAGGAGACGCGCATGTATGACTCAGACACTGACTGTGATGTTGTAGCACCACTTGACAGCCTCTCAACCAATAGACAGTTGTAGGTGGACTTTACAGTGCTGAAGTCATATGGACTATAAAAGCTTGTGCATTCGTTCTCATCCTTTAGTTGCTTATTGTAATAGTGGCATGCAAATATATCTGTGATCCATCATAATGCATCATAGGCTTCAGCACAGTTCTAAAAAAGCAATAGAAATTCCATAAATAGAGAACTAGGAAAAATTAGAGAATCAAGCAATTACATAGGCAGACAGATTAGTGCTAGAAATCAATAGATACAGGATAGGATTGTAGACATAGTGAGGGGGAATTTGTGCTGCTGCTGCTTACACAGACAGGATAGTTAATCTTTTCTTTGTCAATAATCTAATTTTGTCTGTCTGTTGTGCAATAGAGCAGTTTCAACTGCGTACACATTTTTAAACACACTTAAAAAAAAAAACTGCCAAAAAACTCATTAAGGCACCTTAAAAAAATTAATTAAATACATACTGCTGTCCTAACAGCAAAGCACTGATTTTGCCTGCACAAATCTAAAACAATATATAATTTCATATTCATAGGTTAAGCTTTTTTTAACCCCTTAAAGACCCGGCCATTTTTCGTTTTTCCTTCCCCACATTTCAAGAGCCATAACTTTCTCAGTTCACAGAGTCACATGATGGCTTATTGTTTGCGAAACAAGTTGTAATTTGTAATGGTACCATTCAATATCCTGTGCAATGTACTGGGAAGCTGGAAAAAAATTTAGAATGAGGTGCAATTGGAGAAAAACTGCATTTGCACCAATTTCATATGGGTTTAATTTTTACAGCGTTCACTGTGTGGTAAAAATGACATGTTACCTGTATTCTGCAGGTCAGTATGAACACAACAATACCAAATTTATATAGTATTTGTAATGTTTTGATACCTTTTAAAAAATTAAAAACTTTGCAAAATAGAAAAAAATGTTTGTGTCACCATATTGTGACACCTGTAACTTTTTTCATATTTACATGTATGGAGCTGGGTATGGCGTATTTTTATGCGGGACAATATGACGTTTTTATTGATACCATTTGGGGAAAGATCTAATGGTTTGATCACTTTTTATTCATTTTTTTTATAGGAGGCAAAGTGTTGAAAAAAACGCTATTTGGCCATTTTGATTTTTTTTCACCGTATGGGATAAATATTTTAATATTTTAATAGTTCAAGCATTTTGGAGCGCGGGGATACCTAATGTGTTTATGTTTACTTTTGTTTATTTACTTTTATATCTGATCTAGGGAAAGGGGGGTGATTTGAACTTTTGTGTTTTTTTAAATTTTTTTTATACTTTTAAAAACTTTTTTTTTTCTCTTTTTACTTGTATGATCAGACCCTCGCTCATACTATTCACTGCAATACTACTGTATTGCAGTTAATAACAAAATGCCTCCACTTCTATTAGACGATGCCTCTGGCATCGTGTAATAGATCTAATGTAATGACAGGCCTGGGAGCCTTCAATAAGCTCCCGGCTGTCATGGCAACTGATCGCCGCCCTCCGATGACATTCTGGAGGGTGGCGATTGGTGAAAAATGGCAGCGCCCGTGGCGCCTGCGCAATTTAGACGCCGCCGTCCCTTTTGACTGCGACATTGAAGGCACCAATTGCTGCTGTTAGCAGCGGGTCCTGGCTGTATTATACAGCCGGCATCCGCCCTGTATGGAGAGAGCTCAGCTTCTGAGCTCTCTCCATACGTTGTCATGCGACTCAGGATGTAATATTACGCCCTGGGTCGCTAAGGGGTTAAGCACAACTGCACATATATGCACAGTAGTGCAGTATCTTCTAATCAAAAACAGGAATCTCTGTTGTTTAAACAATGCTAATCTGGAAAAAAATCTTGTAATTTCATGGGTTGTTTCTTTCCGCTCTGGTGACCAAATACACAGTGTGACAGATTATTATTTTTTTTTTTAAAAAATACTCATTACTTAAGTGTTTTGATGTGCAACTGTGCATATATACACAGTAGTGCAGCCTCCACTTCTAAGAAAAGAATCTTTGTTATTTCAATGATTTGGGGTTTTTTTGGTGTGTTCACCCAGTATGCAGCCTAGCCTGTGCTAATCTGAAAAAAAAACTTGTAATTTCAAGCTAGTTTTTCTTGAAATACTTGTTTATAAAAGAAAATAGAGCAACTCCCCTCCCCAAATATAAATGACTGGAAAAGAAACAGGGCAGGGGACAGACAAAAGAAGGGGGAGGAGGAAACACTAGTGCAAGTACTAACAATAAAAATGTGGGTGGCAAGAGCAACACTGCTTCTGGCTTTGGTGGCACCACCAGAAGCCACAGGATTGTTGTACTTCCTGAGAATAAATATGAACCTTTTGATTATTTAGCTGGTTCATCACAGGAGGATATTGTATCCGATAATGATATGATGTTGAGTCAGGCTTCTGTGTGCTCCTCCTCCTCCTACATAACAAGTATATACCCCAGAGCTATTCTGCAATGTTAACTGTGTCTCCTTCACAATCCTCACTGACACAGATCCCTAGTAATGATGTGGTACCTGCTGAGCAATCTATTTTTCCTAGTCATAGCAGTCTTCTTCCTCTTTTTGATGAGCTGGATGAGAACAGTCAGCATCGAGTGCAAGCAAAGAAAGAAAACATGACTGTTAGTGGTGGAGGTAGTAGTGGCAGGGGGTGTGGTGCTACTACTGGTAATCATTCTGGTAGGGAAGCTAGGGGGATATCAGGGGGTGGAAATTCTGAGGGTGTGCATGACCATAATGTGCCAACTGGGTCAGGGTGAGAAGGTGACATCAGATGAAGAGGGTGGTGACAGTGGTGATAGTAACGATTCCAGCCATTGTGCAGGCCCAACATCCAAAAAGCCTGCCAGGGACAGAGCTAGAGGAAGCTCGCGGGGTGGGGTGGTGGCATTTGTGGTGGTAGTGGCAGACATGTTTCTGCTGCTGGCAGCACCTACATGCGATTATCTCCCATGTTAGAATTTTTTTGTACATTGCCAAATGATAAATCCATGGTGATGTGCAAGATCTGCAAGTATAAACTTAGCAGTGACCCTGCAGAAACAAATGTTGGAACGAGATCTCTACATAATCACATGAAAAAACATCACTTGTTTTAATAAATAGACTTGACAGAGGCACTTGCATGATCTTCCTTGTAGGCAGGCCACATCTACATCTAGAATATGGCTGTCATTACCATCACCAACTGTTTCTCCTCCTCTTCCACGCTAACATCAGTCATCCATAAGGGAATGTGTGGCCAGAAACCAGCAATATGCACACAGTCGTCCGGCAGTTGGATGTGTCAGAAAACATGGGCCTTTCCTTGGATATGTCAGACTGGGGATAGGTGCACACTAATATGGGTCAATGTTTTGAGTTGCAGCAGCTACAGTCCTTAAATTGGAACAAGGCGATTTGCTAGTTCCACCCAGGGGCGTAACTACCGGGGTAGCTGCGGTAGCGGCTGCCACAGGGCACAGGACATTTGGGGGCCCTGATGCTTTTTTTTTTTTTTTTTTTTAATAGGCCGTTATCTGCTGAAGTGCTGGAGTAACCCCAGCAGGTAACGTGTCCTATTTATTTACCAATCCCTGCAACTGTTTATGACCGCCTGCGCTTCCCATTCTGTGGAGGCGGCTGTGAGCAGGAGCTGGGATCGGTAAGTGAGGCCGCAGGCCGTGAACCCCACAAACACTGCTATCATTATACTTGGGGGTCTTTTCAGACCCCAGCATATAATGATCGGAGGGCCAGGGGAGAAGAGAGAATATAAAAAACACTGTAACTTACCTCTCCTACGCTCCGCAGGCTTCGGGCCTGTTAGGTAACGTCACGTGGGCCAGGCCTGAGTCATTATGCATCGCGACGCTGTCCCAACTCACACGAGATCCGATCCAACATTGAAGATGGCCGAAGTAGCTCACCGGAGTGCATCGGAGCCAGAAAGAGGTAAGTGACATTGTTTTTTTTGTTTGTATCCTCCCCTGGGTCTCCGATCATTATACTCTGGGCAGAGGCGTAGCTAGCGGGGGGGAAGAGGGGACAGCTGCCCCGGGCCCACTGACTTTTTGGGGCCCACCCCGGGGCCGCCATTAATACATCCTTTATTTCTAACTGGATCGGTGTCTGCAGACACCGATCTAGTTAAAACGTATCCTGCAACTTCACAGTATTGTAAACCGCAAGCTACATGAGGCTTGCAGTTTACAAGTCCCCGAGACCACAGACTGATATCTTCTTCTCACACAGGTGGCATGATGATGTCACAACATTGCGCCGCCTGCGCTCAGACACAGACGTCATGTGCGTGGACAGGGAGGAAGCGGCGGCAGCTCCATTCATCAGCATCCCAGGTAGGTGAGTATGACTTTTTTTTTTCTTTTTTTAGCGCAGTTGTGGGTATATTAATAGTATAAGGGGTGGATAGGAGGGGGAATTATAACTATAAAGGGAGGATTCCTTAGGGGGCATTATGACGATGGGGGGGTCATTTATATAAGGGTTATTACAGGATATTATGAATACAAGGGGGGTGGTTATTTATATAAGGAGCCATTAGGGGGCATCATTTATATTAGGAGGCATTATCAACATAAGGGGGTGGTCATTGATATAAGGGGTCATTAGAGGTGCAGTATTTATGTCAGGAGGGGAATCAAGGGCATAATATGAGGGTCAATTAATTTAATGAAAGTGGCACTTGGGCTTTATTAAGATTAAGGCCCCACGTAGTGGGCTGCAGCAAAAAAAAGCGCTGCAGTAAAAACCATGGTGGTAACATTGTGGTTTTTCCCGCAGCGCTTTTCACAGAAGGTCCGCAGGGGTTTCCCCTGTGGACTTTCTGTTTTCAATACACCTATATGGAAACCGCCGGTGTTTCCATAGGTATAATTGACATGCTGCAATTTCCAAAACCGCAACAGTTTTGGAAATCGCAGTGCGTCTGCTGCAATGTGTGGATGGGATTTGCTAGAATGCCACGTTTTTTTTTTCTGTGGGTTTTCGCCACATGGGGCCCCATCCCATCCCCACTTTGCAGTAAAATACACGCAGTGGATACGCTGCGATTTCCAAAACAGTCGCAGTTTTGGAAATCGCAGCATGTCAATTATACCTATGGAAACGCCAGCAGTTTCCCTATAGATATAATTGAAGCAGAAAGTCCACAGAGGAAACCTCTGCAAACATTCTGTGCAAAGTGCTGCAGGAAGAACTGCGATGTGTCGCCGCTGTGGTTTTTCCCACACCTGTTTTTTGCTGCGGGACACCACGTGGGGCCTTAACCTTAAGGCGTTTTCCAGCTCATTTTTATTGATGATCTATCCTTAGAATAAATCAACAATAAGAGCTAAGTGATTCCCCACTGATCAGCTGTAAGAAGGGGCTATTGTGCCTGTTTATATCATACGCTGTCTGTTCATAGTGACCGTGTGATGTCATTCCAGTCTTGTCACATAGATGTGTATAGGACAAGGCTGTAGTTACATTACATGGCCACTATGAAAAGAATGAGACTGTGTAAACAGAGAAGGGGTCACGGCACTTACACAGGTACCACGGTTCATTCAAACAGCTGATCCTCGGGGTCCCGGGTATTGGAACCCCAATAATTTTTTTTTTCCCTTGTTTTTTTCTTTTTTAATTAGGAAACACCTGGGGCATTATTAATAAGGGGAACTATTTAAAGGGGTATACAGGGTAGTTATTAATTTAAAGATGCACTTGGTGGTATTATTCATTATGGGGAGTATATTATATATTTTATAATTGGGGGTAGCAGCAGGATGGGGGCTTTGTGTAGGTGAGGACAATATGGCTCAGGTGCCTGGAAAAGTAAGGAGCCAAAGATATCTGTGTTGCAAACTTTACAGAGACTGGAAGAAGTGGTCATGGCCGTCCAGATAAAAGAGACGGGGAATGTGAACGATTAGTCAGAGACGTCACCGGTAAGTCACTAAATGTTACTGCACTGTATTCACCTAAATCATCTGCAGAGCCCTGTGTAGAGCCACTATATACCACTATACGCTCACCGTATACTCATAGTATCGGTATACGAACATGTCGAAGTTGGGGGCCCACTTGGACATGTTCGACCCCCCTGTGCTGAACCCCTAGTTACGCCTCCAGACTCTAGGGTCTGAAAAGACCCCAGAGTATAATAATTGTTCATGGGTGGTCCACAATGGGGCATAATACTGTGTGCAGGGGACACTATGGGACATAATACTGTGTGCATGGGACACTATGGTACATAATACTGTGTGCAGGGGACACTATGGGGCATAATACTGTGTCCAGGGGCCACTATGGGCCATAATACTGTGTGCATGGGCCACTATGGGGCATAACACTGTGTGCATGGGCCACTATGGGGCATAATAGTGTGTGCAGGGGCCACTATGGGGCAAAATAGTGTGTGCGGGGGCCACTATGGGGCAAAATAGTGTGTGCAGGGGCCACTATGGGGCATAATACTGTGTGTAGAAGCCACTATGGGGCATAATAGTGTTTGTAGGGGCCACTATAGCGCATAATAGTGTACGCAGGTATGCGGTTTGTGCGGGGGGGGTTGGAGGGGGCGGTCCGGGGGGGCCCATGTCAATTGTTCGCCTTGGGGCCCAGTCATTCTTAGTTACGTCACTGGTTCCACCCCAATTGTGCAGGCCCAGTTCCAACACCATGCACGACCCATCCACCTCCTCTGGATCCTTCTCTCTGGACCGCTTCCCGTCACCATCTTCACCAAGGCAACACGATTCCACACTTCTTCCTCATCAACTCCAACAGGTCAGCGTTGGCAGTGACAAAGGCACAATATTGTTGCTGTGCTGCAGTTAGGGTGAATAACACATTGTTATGGTATAGTGCATGTCCTTAAAGGGGTTTTCTGGGGATAAAATGATCTTTCTACACTAAGCTAAACACCCTTCCTCCGCCTAACTTCTAACTTACTTTACCAAAAATCTATTTTTACCCATATCGCTGGCACGGTCATGTGTCACATTTCCAGATTTTCCGGTGACGTTCCGTTTCCCCATTTCCTTAAAATGGAATGTCACCAATACTAACACCATTATACTTCCTGTCTGGATCTTCTGGGCATGGGAGATTACTTCCTTCTGTGGCGCCAGTTGCTCCTCTTCTTGACATCTGCTGGCCTCCCATACCTGCGCAATAGAGACAGAGTGATCTCCCATGCCCAGAAGATCCGGACAGGAAGACAGGTAAGTATAATGCGGTGGGGGGGAGGCCTGAGTTGGTTAGTTAGTTAAGAAGGGCTAGTAGTGGGCGGGCTAGCTAGGGAAACAGGGAGGGGTGTAAAAGAGTGAGAAAGGGAGGGGGAGGGAGTGAAAGGGGGAAGTAGTCAGCTCTAAGTGAAGTGCAATGCATCATGATAGTTGTAGGATAAAAGAACAGGAAGCTATACATGTAAACAAATGTCGAAGATGCCAGAGAAACCCAAAAATCACTCAAAACACTTCTAAAGGTATTTAGGTGCACTTATTAACCCATTAATAGCTCTAACAGACCTTTTTTAAAAAAAAATTTTTGCCCGGAAAACCCCTTTAATCTGGTCAATCACCGCTTTATTAACCTGTATAGAAGCTTAAAAGAGGTGCTGCTCATGGCCAGAAAAATCTCATGCAAAATCATCCATTCTTACATAGCAAAAAAACCCCTGCTTGATTTGCAGAAACAATACGGTCTGACTATTCTCTGCCTTATATGCAATGTTACAACTGGATGAAACTCCATCTTAAACAGGTTGGAGCGTCTATGTGAACAGCAGAAGACAGTGAACAATTATTGAATGCAGCAGACCACAGGGACAATGTGTTATTTTGAAATATGTTATTGGAGGCTTATGAGAGAATTGTGCTTCTCAGGCCCTTTGAAGAAGTCACCAAATTTGTTAGCAGAGACATCTGCATCAGCAGCGATGTCATCGCTCTATTGTATTTCTTACAGGAAATCCTTACACTCCTGCAAAGAGGAACAGAAGAGGAAGAACAATTTCCACCTGTTAGCCAATGTCATCGCTCTGTGTTGATGGATTAGGGGGATCTGGGTCAGGCTCATTATGGTAGAGGAACTCGGACTCTTTTGACTGGAAGAGGAGGAGGAAGACTGTCCCTTGGACACTGAGGGTACCCTTGATATGTCTCAGGCGCAGCCAGGTGAGGAGGCTGACCCTTATCTATTTCAAGATGATGATGATAGGGATGACCACGCTGGCCTAGAACACTAACCATGGAAGGCCCTTGGTTCCACGCATACACTGGCAAGCATGGTAGGCTGAATGCTCAGCTGCTTACACAGCGACATGTGTATTATTAGCATCAAGCAGAGGGATGTGTACTGGATGGCAGTGCTGTTAGACCCTTGCTATTAAGACAAAATGGGGGAATTCTTCCCTGCTTCCTAAAGGGAAAAAAAAATTTGAATATTAGCAGGATAGGCTATATACCCAGCTTGCTCCATCTTTTAGGGAGAGCACTGCAACTTCAGTCAGCATTTCATCTTCTCTTTCCAGTGCCACAAGTGTCAGGTGAAGTAAAAGCAGCAGCCAGGTCCAGTACAGTATCTGGAAGATGATGAACTAGAAATTTTTCAGCTCGCAGAGCCAACCGGAGCCACAACAGACAACTGCCACCCACCGGCTGCACCAGAAGATAACAGTGCAGTCATACCTAGAGTGCATCTGCACTCCAGCAGATAACTCTGACCCCATGGAATTCTGGGCCGATAGGTTAGAGCAGTGGAAGAAGTTGGCCAGTTTACCAAGCAAGTTTTATCTTGTCTGGCCTCAAACGTAATGGCCGAGAGGTTGTTCACTGCTACTGGTGGCACTGTAACACCTAAAAGGACAAAACTGTCCACAGGCAGTGTGGTAAAAATATACTTTTGAAAAATGAATCAGGCATGGATTACTGATGATTTTTCACTGAGGATGCCTGCGAATAGTGGTGTTACTTTCTCCCTTTACTGTACTGCTACTGATGCTGGCTGCTCCTAAACAGCTACCACCACTGCAGCCTGGTCCATCATATTATGCCCTGCCACACATGTTGCCACAACTGTCACCCCTCAGCAAGACATGTCCTGTGGCCTGATTCATCATATTAAAAAGTTATGCTTTATTATGATACATTCCTCCACTTTTTGTCAGTGATTTCTGTCTGTGGGTGTGAAACTACCCCTCAGTGAATTTTTTGTCCCCTTTTAGCCTCAATGAATTAATTAAAAAGCCTAAACTTTAAGATGTGTATATACATATATGTGTGTGTGTGTACTATATGTGTATATATAGAGATATATGTATCATTTACATTTTTATATATATATAGAGAGAGAGGGGGGAGAGACAGAGAGAGATTTATTTTTTAGAAGAAAGGGGAAAGAAAAGGAGAATTAAAAAAATAATAATCATTTTTTAATTTTTTTGTGAAAGTCTTATAACTGTTTATATAGCTATACAATCAATAGATAATTATATGTAATGATATGGAGCTATATGTTGATATACTGTATGAGTCTTGCCATTATCTAGTCCATAGTTTGCATACGCCTCACCTGTCAATGTTTGATAGACACATTTCATAATCACATTGTTAGATAATTGTAGTTTTGTAGCATTTGATGTACAGTGGGGAATAAAAGTATTTAGTCAGCCACCAATTGTGCAAGTTCTCCCACTTAAAAAGATGAGAGAGGCCTGTAATTGGCATCATAGGTAGACCTCAACTATGAGAGACAAAATGAGAAAACAAATCCAGAAAATCACACTGTCTGATTTTTAAAGAATTTATTTGCAAATTATGGTGGAAAATAAGTATTTTGTCAATAACAAAAGTTTATCTCAATACTTTGTTATATATCCTTTGTTGGCAATGACAGAGGTCAAACGTTTTCTGTAAGTCTTCACAAGGTTGGCACACACTGTTGCTGGTATGTTGGCCCATTCCTCCATGCAGATCTCCTCTAGAGCAGTGATGTTTTGGGGCTGTGACTGGGCAACATGGACTTTCAACTCCCTCCAAAGGTTTTCTATGGGGTTGAGATCTGGAGACTGGCTAGGCCACTCCAGGACTTTGAAATACTTCTTATGAAGCCACTCCTTCGTTTCCCTGGCGGTGTGCTTGAGATCATTGTCATGCTGAAAGACCCAGCCACGTTTCATCTTCAGTGCCCTTGCTGATGGAAGGAGGTTTGCCCTCAAAATCTCACGATACATGACCCCATTCATTCTTTCATGTACACGGATCAGTCGTCCTGGTCCCTTTGCAGAGAAAAAGCCCCAAAGCATGATGTTGCCACCCCCATGCTTCACAGTAGGTATGGTGTTCTTTGGATGCAACTCAGCATTCACTCTCCTCCAAACACGACGAGTAGTGTTTCTACCAAACAGTTCTACTTTGGTTTCATCTGACCATATGACATTCTCCCAATACTCTTCTGGAACATCCAAATGCTCTCTAGCAAACTTCAGACGGGCTTGGATATGTACTGGCTTAAGCAGGGGGACACGTCTGGCACTGCAGGATCACACCAAGCTGCTTGTCTATTGCAGATTCAGTCTTCCCAGCCTGGTGCAGGGCTACAATTTTGTTTCTGGTGTCCTTCCACAGCTCTTTGGTCTTCACCATAGTGGAGTTTGGAGTGTGACTATTTGAGGTTGTGGACAGGTGTCTTTTATACTGATAACAATGTCAAATAGGTGCCATTACTACAGGTAATGAGTGGAGGACAGAGGAGCCTCTTAAAGAAGAAGTTACAGATCTGTGAGAGCCAGAAATCTTGCTTGTTTGTAGGTGACTATTACATATTAGTTTTATATTTTTTACCCTCCTGATGTGTATATTTATACTTAAATATCATGTTTTGTTTTTCTGTGCCTGATGAAGTGGTTCTTTTACCTACCGTTTGAATAATTTCCTCTGAAAGCAGCACCCCGTTGAACCTCCTTTTTCACTTTCTTCTCTAATAGTCTAACGCTAGGTTCACACTAGCGTTCAGCCTTCTGTTCTTTGGGTCCACTTGGGGACCCAAAAACGGAAAGCTAACCCGCTTAAAAGGCAGTTACCCATGGAAACCCGGGAACCCCATAGACTATAATGGGGTCCGCCAGGTTTCTGCCTGAAAAATGCGGAAAAGTGAGTTTGGGGATGGAAACCCCGACCGTAGTACAAGCGCTGGTGTGAATCCAGCCTAAGGTTAGTTATACATGTAAGGAGGTAGTAATAATTACCAATCCAATGTAAGTAAAGGACACTGAAATACATAACAATCCTAAATATTGCTGACATGAAGTTAAATAATGCTAAATTTCTACTGATGTGTCTACACTCAACTGATACTCAACTGAACTGACTATAGTTTGGTTTTAAATTGGTTTCAAATTCTAGTTTTTCTTGAAACCAGTTAAACACAATATCCAAACAGGATAACAAATGCCTGGAAAGGCTGCTCCCCCACTGGGGGATAACACATAAACTCAGATAGGACAGTTAGTATGTCACTTTGTGATAGCTTGTCATGAAATCAAGTTGTGTTTAGTAAAATCACTTAACATGTGGCACACATAGGTGAACATGTCCACCTAAGTAAGAGTTGGACACATCTGTATGTACAATGTTATATTAGTTTACAGGGTACATGACAACATGGCTGTCACAGTTTAAATGAAAACAAAAAGAAAAACAGCTCTTGGACTTGCTTATTCTTACTACATAAATATTTCATCTAAAACTTCTATGTCTTATAAAGTTTTATCTTAATTTCATACTTCTACAGATGATGATCACTAAGTAAGGAAATAAAGTTTTGGCTCAGTGGTTAGTACTAGAGATGAGCAAATCGATTCTGCAGAAGTGGAATTCGATCTGAATTTCAGGAAATCTTTGATTCTCCACGATTCCTGATTTCCTGATGCTTCCTGGTAACGAATATTTAGTAAGAACCTTTGAGACATCAGACGGTCACAAGATAATCTCTAGTGATGTGATTGGGTAGGCGTGTCTTTGCTTGTTAGCAGATCCTTCCACATGAATAAAAGTTGTCCGTGCTGAAGAGAGAGAGAGAGAGAGAGAGAGAAAACATGACCGCGGCATCCAAGGGCTTCCGCCATTTTGCCACCCACCCATCCACCCCTGCTCTCTGCAGCCCAGAAATAGCTGTTTATTCGCCGTGAAGTAATTCGGATTGAAGCAAATTTTTTTGGAACTTCGAATCGAACTGCCGACTCGAACTTTTGAGAAATTCGCTCATCTCTAGTTAGTACTGTTGCCCTGAAGCCTTAGGTTCATATCCAGTCAATGTCAACATTTGTATGGAGTTTGTATGTTCTCCCAATGTTTGTATGGGTTAAGGAATTTAGATTCTGGGACAATAGTGATTCAGATTATGTTAGCACTCTAAAAGTAAGTAAATAAGCTGTTAAACTATTTGACAATGTGGAATTTCACAATATGATTGTACAGTATAGTGATAGTGATAATAATGATTTTGATTATAATACCAAATATTTGCTGCCATGTTTCCAATCATCCATCAACAGAACATGAAGAACCATGTACCTGAAATACATTTGTGCAAATCTATTCTGCTGTTATAACACTGTCAGTGGTCTATATTGGTCTCATTGGGGGAATATCCTTTACTTTTCAGTGACAAAAATAGCCTCTATTATGCCAATATAAAATGTTTCTTTGGCTCACTTGGAAGGGAAGGAGTCGCTACTGCCACAAATATTGTAATTATTAAAAAAAAATGCTGCCACCAGCACCAGCTCTTTGCATCCTTCAATAGGCACTGCTCAGCTGATTCTGGCATAGTTGGGATTTTTTTTTTCTGGTTTCTAAGAATCCTGAGCAATCAGTACTGTTAGTTTCAGAATCAAATAGCCTACTGTCTGGCTACTGTCTCTACTGTCAGGTGGGTGGCCCTGGGCAGGAGCAAACAGCATAGGACCACCCACCTGACGGTAGAGATCCTAAGTAGCATATTGGGTGTTGAAAGAAACAGAAATGAGTATTATCATTATTAATATTATTATTATTATTATTATTATGCTTGCTTATAGTGGGAGCTAAAGAAAAAAAAAACTCAACTGTGTGAAAATGACAGGAGTGCAAAGAGTTGGATTTGGTGGAGGTGGTGAAATATCCTCTTTAAAGAATAGTGAAAATACTTTTTTCATAGTCTCTAAGCACCATGTCTCCTCAGTCTTTCTAATGATTCCTAACGATTGGGAGGTATGTGAACATTAGACCATGTGACATTTAAAACAAATCTCATATGAATCCTTTCCTGAAGACCAGAGAAAAAGGTTAGTCTACAAATACTTTATAAATTAGTTTCATAGATTACAGTTTATGTTACTTTATGCCTGAGTTTGCTTTCCTATGTCCATCACTTTAACTTACTGAAATTTAGTACTGTTCAAAGTAGCATTTAGTTTCAGTTATAATTTTTAAACATTAATAGAAAAAAGTAACAGTGGTTTTCTATTAATATCTATTTTATCTCCCTGTGCATAAGCAGACTTTTCCACACCTCGTATCACAAGTCTTTGAATTTAGCACAAAATGATTATGATTTAATTGAGGCCAGATTAGTGTGGGACATACTTTTAACTCAGGAGGCCTCAATTCCTCAGAACCATAATGAACTAATAATGAATGTGCTAAAGTCATTAAATCAAATTTCATAAAAGGATGAACACTGCTTTCTTTAATATTAAAGCAATTAAAATCACATATACAGTAGCAAACACCAATGTGATTTAAACATTCTTCAAATACTCTACTAACTTATGTGCTTTACACACGGACAACCCACATAGTTTATCAGTGCTATCTATATGGAAGCTATTAAGGTCACTGCAACATTATTTCTTAGAAAAATCATAAATGGAAGACTTTTTTTTTCTTGATAGCTCAGTTTAAATAGTAAAAAAAAAGAATAAATTGAAGAGAGTTTTGGATTCTGTGCTTAATAGATACATATTTATTAGGATGAATCAATGTTCATATCGATCCCATTGACTTACCCTACAGTATAGCCAAAAAGCAGAAGGATAAAGCAGGGAAGAATTACACCATCCAAACATGTGTAGAAAAATTCAAAATGCTTTATTCCTCTAACATGAAAAGTGCAGTTTCGCTCTCCACAGGTGTGTTCTCAAGCATACCTTTTAATCAACATGCAGGTACAGTATAAGAGGCATATCTTTTTTTCCCTTTGTGTCTGGTTTGTTTTAGTCATTCTTTGCATTTTTTGCCATTTTTTTGCTTTTTTCCATTGTTTCATACCAACAGTCATAATCTTAATTTTATATCAATGTAGCTGTATGAGGGCTTGTTTTATGTACAAGTTGTAGTGTTTTATGGCATAATTTTTGGGTACATATATCTCATTAATTGTATTAACTCTTTCTGGCTTTCTGGGAGGTAATTGAAATAAAAAGCTACTGTATATATTTTTATTTAAGATATACTACTTTTGCACAAAAACTTGTTTCTTATAAAAAAAAAAAAAATTCTGAGAGAATAGAAAAAACCCCAACAATTCCACCCTTAATTTATTATGCTATATTATATAGTATATTATATTATTTCCACCATTCACTCTGTGGTCTAAATGACATAACAAATTTATTCTTTGTGTCAATGCCATTACCGTCGACACCAAATTTATATGAAAATTATTTATCATTTTTTTATAAATAAATTATTTATTATTATAATTCAATTAATTGGTTATATAGAATTATGTTTTCAAGACCTATTAATTTTTTTTTTGCCAACAGAATTCAGTTTGGCTTTTTTTTTTTTTTTTTTTTTTAAGGAAGGCTTGACATTTTTATTGGTGACATTATGGGGAACATAGGGACATTATGATTGCTTTTTAAAACTTTTTTCTCTGGCAGGCAAATAAAAAAACAGCAATTCTGGTATTTTTTTGTTATATTTATGACATTTAACATGCAAGATAAATAACAGGGCAGTTCTGTAGCTTATTAATGCAATATCTTTGTTTATTTTGTTTGTTTGTTTTCTACAAAACAGTGGGGGGAATGAATGTTTAATTTTGTTTTGTTTTTTACAAAACATTGTTTTATATAATTTTTTTATTCCCAAAGGGGACTTTGATCACTTCATGACCAGGCAATTTTTCCCTGGTTTATGACCTTTGGGACATCAGGTTTTTCATGTATACAGTTTTGAAGGCCATAACAATTTATTGTGATGTAGAGTAGTTGAAAAGGACCAGCAAGGACCTTACTGGTCCTTATCAACTACTCTACATCACCATGACTTATTCTGCTCCTTATTCCTGACTGCATCAGGTAGGATTGTATAAACTGATGAAGGTCTGATACAAAACTAAAACGTTTTGTTTCTGGATGTAAAATAAACATATTGGAGTGCTTTCACACAAACTATAAAGAGAGTGCTGGAGTTTTCTTTATACATTGTAACACGGAATGAGTCTCTCTCTGAGCACCTTTTGACGACAGAGTGCTGTATTCACCATATTTATAACAATTTTTTGTTCAGGTTATTGAAATAATTTTTGAGTCTTTTTTTCAGTGATACATATGGCTTTAGTTTTATGTAATTTATATTTTTACCTGATTTTTCATTTTTTAACTGCTTCCAAACCACCTGTCTGGGCGGATCACTCTTAACACTGCAAGGATGTATATATACATCCTTGCAGTGTTAAGCAGCTGCACAAATTCATGCAGCTGCAGAAGTAGGATGGGGGCTGTTACTACAGCCAGACCTATAGGGTTGACAGAGCTGGTTTATTACCATCTCTGCCTTCCCAAATGCTGTGTACACAGCACTCAATGACTATTGTGTACTCAGCTCTCAATCAGTGTGCACACAGCTATGGGAGCCACCATGATGCTAGAGGTCATAGAAGTCATCTTTTCAATAAATGATAGGAGGCTGCATTCCTCTTGTAACTGGGGCTAATGTATCACAGTCACAGGAGAAATCAGCAAAGAAAAAAAAAAGTTTTTAACAAATGGTAATTCATCTCGGACTAACAAAAATGTCTGATGCTACATGAAAATGGTTGCCGCCATGTGTTTCACCAGGTAATACAGAGGAGAGACACCTGTGTATGGCTCAGACACTGTCTGTTACCTTGTAGTGTGACAGTGGTAGGTGGACACCTGCCTATAGACAGTGGTAGGTGGACACCTTACAGTACTGAAGTCATATGCACTATATAAGGTGGGACACTCATGATCAGCCTTTAGTTTTTGTAATGGTGGACATACGAATGCATCTATGATCCATCTCACCAAATTATACAAAGCACAGTTCTAAAAAAGCTTGCTTGCAGCAATCGTTAGAGAACTAGGGTTAGAAGCAATTACACAGGCAGATTACTACTAGAAATCAATAGATAGGATAGGGTCATAGAACTGAGAGCATAGCTGCTGCTGCTACATTCCTGCTTTAAATATAGAATTACACAGATACACAGACAGGATAGTTAACTGTTTCATTGCCAGTAATCTAATTTGGTCTGTGTGATTTGCAATGGAGCTGTTTCATCTATTTATACAGTCTTTAAACATACTTTTTAATGACAAGATAATCCTGTGACATACATACTGCTGTTGTAACGGCAAATCGCTGATTCTTTGAGTTTTTTTTTCTTGCTGCAGAAGTATGCGCATATATATGCAGCAGTGCAACCTCCACTAATCTTAAAATAGAATTTCTTTTGTTTAAGTTTTTTTTTTTTGGTGTGTTCACCCAGTATACAGTCTAGCCTGTGCTATTCTGAAATTCTGAAAATATTTTTGTAAAGAAAACAAAAAAAATATACAGAGTCAGAATTGTTGCCAAACCCAGGTGGTATCACTAGGACAATGTGCAGGAAGATGGGGGGGGGGGGTTGTGGGATGAATAGAAAAAAACAGGGCAGGGGACTGGCAAAATAAAGTGGAGGAAGAAACACTTGTGCAAATACTACTACTAACAATAAGAATGTGGATGCCAACAGCAACACTATTTCTGGTCTTGACAGCCCCAGTCATCAACTTTAACTCTCACCTGGCCAAGTTACCGGTGAAACAGTTGCTGCCATGCAATTAGTGGAATCCACTGTGTTTCGCCAATTGACACCAGTGCACAGTCTCCATATTGAATACCTAGCCGCCATTATTTCTCAAGGAAAGTTGTCCCTGCTTGATCACCATGTGGGCCTCACCTTGTAAATGTCCATGAGGGGAAAGGTGCACGCCACCGTCAATACATTGAGCATCAATTATGGGCAGGAGACAATACATTAACTGTCATAGCCCACTAGGTCAATGTTTTGAGCATCAGAGGCCACAGTTTAGAAATGCAGCAAGGCCTGGTGCTTTCTAGTAGTGACATCACCTTGTGGGTACAGGGCAGGCACAGTTTCAACACCAGGTAGGGACCATCCACTTCTTCCAGTTGCTACAAATTGGACCATTTCCCACTCCCAACTTCACCAGGGCAAGCCATTGGTTACACTCCCCTTCACTTGTTTCATGGTTGTAAGGTGAAGCGCACATTGAGTGGCAGTTTTGGACATGCTGGAGCATCACTTTGAACAGCAGTATATGATTACTGCATGCAGCAAACCATGACACAATGATCACTTTTGGAAGACAGTCCAGATTTTTCAGCTGGCAAGCTAGGCAGTAAGTACACTGATAGTGTGATCCAAATTATTCTTGAAATTATGTCAATTGTGACACTAGTCACTACACTAGTTGGTGGAGCATGTGCACCCCTAGCAGCGGCAGCACACCAGAGCACTACACAGGATATGGAATAAGTGTCAGATCACTGGGAGTTTGACCGCTGGGTCCCCTAGCAATGAGGAGAATGGGGAAATAAAAGTCCCTATAAAGTCTCCTTGTGAATGGAGCGCTAGTGTGGTTGTATGACCTATGCTATATTCTCTGCTATTGGGCTGTAGGCGCTGCCATAAACCGCAGTGGTTTCACAAGGAGGAGGCATGGGACACTTTTGGTCCTCTGTTCCCCTCATCACTGGGGGTCCAACCACTTTAAATCACTGCCTTGTTGGTTCTCTTAACCCACATTCAATCATGCAATTCACAAATTTAGCAAGACAATAATATTTTGTAATGTAAGTTATACATATTTATAAAAAGCAAGTTACTCTACCAACAACTAGAACTGGTTCATTTGTTTGAATCAGTATCATTGACTGATAAAGGAAGCCCCCACCCTCTGAAACCAGTTAGAGGCCATAGTCACTTTTGACCATGCAGTCTGGAAGGCTATTGCCATCAGATTGCTTTGGTCTTCCCACTTGCTACACACTGGGTAGTCAGAATAGAAATGAATAAGCCTCCTGCACAACAATTGCAGGGTCATTTGCTTTGCATTTTTAGGTCTTAATGTAGAAAAGTCTTAGAAATTAGGATATGAAAAGGCAGTACAGTGGAAGGAAGCAGAAATAATGTTAACCAATCAGTCACATGTTAACAGGTGAAAGAATCCAGAGAGAAGTCTCTGCTATATCCCGTTTTACTGTGCATACCCCGACATCTGTATTGGCACACGGCATGTGCACAGACTGTGTTTTAAACAAGCAGGGGAGTTTTCTTTTTGGTGGGACCCATTTTCCTTTTTGGCAAATATCATGTGGCTTTAAAAATGCATGTTATATGGGTCTATTCTTGTAAGTAATATTAAAATTTTTAAAAGTGCACATAACAGAAATTTTCCACTGACATCGAAAGTTCCTTTTGTGACAACCACTGATTGACTGTGTCCCAGATCCTGCAAAACACCATAATTATAATCCACACCTCAGATGCTGCTGATAAGGAAGAATGCTTTAAATCAATATTTAGGGGTGAACAGGAATTTCCATCCTCCCTCTTAGCCTTAAAAAGTTACATATACAGTACAGATCCCATATACAGTACATGTGATATAACTGATCAGATTTATTTTTTACAATTCATGATTACTATTAGAGAAGAGAGATCGATTCAGATTGAATTTACTCAAAGTTTACAAAAAATTCAGACATCACCCAAAACTTTTGGGGTTTGTCATCCTCAAATCATTATATATTCTTGGTTCTGTTCAGACCCCAGAGTCTAAAAAGTGGAGCCCGATGTGAGGTGAAGCAACATAACCAACATCTATACTCACCTTCTCTCACCTTCTTCTTCTTCCAGCATCCTGGCTGATGTTACATGTCCCAGTCCTGTGATTGGGCCTTAGCAGTCACGTGGAGCGAGTCAACATCATGACGTTTACATACAATGCTGCTATAATGCTGCTTTTATACCACGTTTTGGTAAATCAGCTAAGGAATCCATTTTCATAAAATGGAAAACGTTTGTTAGTTTTTATGACTGGTCGAGTTTGCTTTTACTAACTCAATAAAATATTGTTTAGCATAAAAAATCCAAACTATATTGTACAAAACTCTCATATACCTTTGTGATATTAAAGTTTTTGTTGTACATTATAAATATTTAAATTTAGTGTATTTTAAGGGTGGCCAATTAAAAAAATAAAAAGCTCTGAATTTTCTAATAGAATTATAAACCTACAATAAATTGAATTCCTTTAATTTCATACAATTATATGTTGTGGGTAGAAAACAAAAGGAAAAGAGAGAAGGATCCAATGTGGGAATAATAGTGTATTTCGATAGTACTGTCAAAGGATCACTTCACAGCACGGAGCAACTTGCCGTGACAGCGATCAGCTGTTTGAGAAGGAAATATAGAGCGCATGCGTGATGTGTGCTTACAATGAATGATAAGGAGAAGGAGGATCGCTTCGCAGCAGCAGGTCTCTGTGCTGCGACAGCGATCAGCTGTTAAAACAGAGCGCATTCATAATGCGCTGGTTCTAACAAGTGATAAAAAAGGAATGGCAAACATTGTGGACTAGGGAATAGAGCGTATATCATGTGCTGTATAGGTAAAAATATGTATATAGCGCTAATTGTAAAAAAAGCGCTAATTGTACAAAAATATGCTTCAGTTGTAATTGAAGTGTATGATTGAGTACCAAATATATAATATATAAATAAATGGATTATATGTGAAAAAAAAAACTGACTGATAAAAATTTATTTCAAAACACAAAAGCAATAGAAAAAGTTCACAGTACATTATATGAAACTATATTGTACAAAATATCATATACCTTTGTGATATTAAAGTTTTTGTTGTACATTATAAATATTTAAATTTAGTGTATTTTAAGGGTGGCCAATTAAAAAAATAAAAAAGCTCTGAATTTTCTTCAATTTTCTAATAGAATTATAAACCTACAATAAATTGGTGAATTCCATTAATTTCATATCAGAAATGACTACCTCTCATAGTTGTGTCAGTGTCATCCATTTAGGAAAATATTAAATTAAAATGATGTCAAGCCGTCAGGATTAATTAACATTATACTGTATGTCTTTAGGATTGTGTCATGTTCTAGAGAAAATTACAATTAATGTCAGTCATATGCCGCCTAAATTGCATGAGAGATATTTGACTTAAAAAGAATCAAGACCTCATTTAGATTTGCATGCTTCGCAGAGGATATTTGTTGTACAGAGTTATATCTACGGTTTTATATAACTAGAACACAAGCATCATTTTAAAGCAAACATTCCAAGACTTTATTAAGTGCAATAGGAGTCTTCAATTGCTAGTAGGATGCATTTCAGTATGTCAAAAAAATAATGGAAAAGCATCCATAGAAAAATACATTTGTCACAGCCTAGCCCAGTGTGCTAGAATTCACACAAACACAGGAATTTAGGAAATTGAAAGTACCGTACAAAATGTTAAAATAGTTCAAATTTCATGCTGTTAGATAAGCTGTGTTGTCAGTTTGAGAGCAATAGTATACCCGCTGCGTACAATTTTACCCTGGCCAGAATCTGAAATTGAACATATTCTGTAGCGATAAACATAAAACATAAAATGGCATGGCTTCTTCAGGAAAGAGAATTAAACTTTAAAGCTGAGCATTGTATCTTATCATTTAAATTATGAAAGATCAGTGCACATTGCATCTGAGTCTTTTGTTCACAGCATTTGTCAAACAGGATAGTCTCCATACCACCAACATATACCACGGTATGGCCATTGTATGTATAGTGCCATATGTCACACATAGAATCCCACTGTAGGAAACAAATGATCACAATCAAAAGGTGAGCATTTTCAGGTTACCTAGAAACCTAATAGGTCAATGGTCAGAGCCATGGCCACCAGCAGAGACTAGACACTAGGGAACGAAGGATAAAAGTCTGGAATATCCCTTTTGATATGGCTGATATTTCTATGAACATGAAACTGCAAATTATCGAAAAAAACTGATGCTTTCTCAATTATGAAATGAGATTCTTGCATGACTTACCAATATCCATTTCTGGGGTTTCAGAAAATCCTATTTTAGTTAAATTAGATAAAGCACAGAATTTTTTTAGGAAAATTTCCTTGAGAACTTTACCCTTTCTGCAATCCACATTACTACATAATATTGGAGCACAACCATGCAAGCCATTCAGATTCTTTAAAAACACAGGCTCAAAATGATTAGCATTTTATGTAAATTTCTGTCATGAATAAGAACCATCAAATTATCAGTTACTATAGATGGTCAGTTGAAGTAGGAACTCTTCAAGGAACACATGCAGCTTACGGTAAAAAGTATAATAATCGGAGCCCCCGGGGAGGTGATCAAACATAAAAAATAAAGTTTACTCACTTTTCCTGTGCTTCGTGGCGGCTATGTGCTCTGCAGGTGCTTCTGCCTGACTTAAGAGTCTGCTGACAGGGCCTCAGGGGTCACGTCTGGCGTCATCGTGACCCCTGAGACCCAATTAGCGGTCGCTGACTACAGGCTGAAGCGCCTGAAGAGAACAGAGCGGCTGCGAAGCGCAGGAAAGGTGAGTAACATTGTTTTTTATGTTTGTCATCTCTCTTGGCCATTCACTTATTATACTCTGGGGTCTGAAGAGACCCCACAGTATAATAATAGCTAGTGAGTTGCGAAAATTGGAATATTATAAAAGTTAGAATATTATACCATGTGCAGGGGCCATTATGGGACATAATACTGTGTGCAGGGGCCGCTATGGGACATAATACTGTGTGCAGGGGCCACTATGAGACATAATACTGTGTGCAGGGGCCGCTATGAGACATAATACCGTGTGCAGGGGCCACTATGAGGCATAATACCATGTGCAGGGGCCGCTATGGGACATAATTCCGGGTGCAGGGGCCGCTATGAGACATAAAACCACGTGCAGGGGTCACTATGGAACATTATTCTGTATAACGGTGTGTTTTCTTTATAAAGGATGTGTTTTTGCACCATGTGAACACAGTTTTACATCGAAGTAAAAATTCCAGTGGCCTAAGGAAATAGCAGTAAACTCATACACGCTAAAGCATCTGGTGGCAGCACTTCTGTGTTATGGTTTGTGGTATATGTGTAAGGGAATCACTAGAGGAGCGATTCCCCAGAACCTGCTGGAGAACTAGGGGGGAGGGGCACAACGAGACAGTGGACCCTAAGCTGAATCCCCCCACTGTCCCTGGCTAACTTGCCCGATCTGTCCTAGGTGACAGCCAGCAACCACGTCGACAGTCCCTCCTTATAATAAGTGATCACATAGAATGCAGACAAGATGCACAACAACAAAGGGAGGTCAGCTAGCCAAGGGGTCAGTAACAATCGAGCAATTGCAGCACAGAATCGAGATCCAAGAGAATAGTCAAAGTCAAAGCCAGTGGTCAGAAAATCAGGTAACAAGGTAGCAAGGGAAATAATGAAGAGAGCAGGCAAAACACAAGTGTAATAACCGGCAACTAGCTGAGAAATGACATCCTGTATATAGAAAGTCTGGGCCCAGCCACAGATCTGATAGGTACACAGGCTGTCAATCACACAGGCCAGGAAGAGATTAACTCTATGCAGTCCAGAGAGAAATGTTCAGACACGGGTGGGGCCGGAAATCCATTACATTGACTAGGACCATGTTCAGACTGAGCAGCAAGAAACTTACATAAAGAACCAAACTGAACACGCCTCCTTCACCACAGCGTGCGAGCGGAGGGCGGCGCCGAGACCCGAAACGGCAGAGACGTTACAGTACCCCCCCCCTTTATGAGGGGCCACCGGACCCTCACCAGATAAACCAGTTTTAGTAGGACCCAGTATTTTCTCTGCCTTCAATTCAGGGTCTTTTTGCACAACCACAGACACTGGTGGGCCAGGCAAACATTTTTTATTCACCTGGTGTTTCCCACCTTCAGAAGCCAAGACAGTCTCCTCAGTAACACAATTTAAAGTGTGCAAAGCAGTCATATCAGCAAATACCTGGTTGCCTGAGTTGTTCTTCTGATTACCACTCAGGCACTGAAGCTTTTCTGCTGGTCTGTGAGGTCTGATCGAGCAGTCGCTGATGAAATGACCGGAAGCACCACAGTAGAGGCAGAGGTTGTTCCTGAGACGATGCTCTTGTCGCGTCTTGGCATCCATTACTGCCAGTTGCATGGGTTCCACACCAGGAGTCATGGGAGAAATAACAGGTTTTTCAGGAGAGAGAGAGGGAGAGACCGAAAACTTGGAAGAAGCAGACCCTATTCTCTCTTTAATATCTGGCTCAGCATATCTAGACCCCAAAGACAAAAAAAAATTTTCAAGGTCAATCCACTCCTCAGCCCCAGGAGGGAGTTTAAGGGCCCAAGCCTGTAGATCCCCCTGTAGGAGGGATATAACTACTCCAACCATTTGGGCCTGGGCTGCATGTGGATTAATCCGAAAATACAGGCGACAGGACTCCCGGAAAGTCTCAAATTTTTCAGGATCCCCTGAAAAACGATCCGGAAGTAACATCTTCACCTTAAAAGGGGAAGAAACAAGCGGGGATGCTGCAGCAGCCTCAGTAAGGGTCTGAACCTGTTTAGCGAGATCAGCTACCAGGCCTGCCAAACCTTCCAACTTGGCTGCAAGGCCCTGAATAGGATCCATGCTGATCCTAAGGGAAGCAATGGCAGAATGTATGGGCCGGTTATTCTGTAAGGGAATCACTAGAGGAGCAATTCCCCAGAAGCTGCTGGAGAACTAGGGGGGAGGGGCACAACGAGACAATGGACCCTAAGCTGAATCCCCCCACTGTCCCTGGCTAACTTGCCCGATCTGTCCTAGGTGACAGCCAGCAACTACGTCGACAGTCCCTCCTTATAATAAGTGATCACATAGAACGCAGACAAGACGCACAACAACAAAGGGAGGTCAGCTAGCCAAGGGGTCAGTAACAATCGAGCAATTGCAGCACAGAATCGAGATCCAAGAGAATAGTCAAAGTCAAAGCCAGTGGTCAGAAAATCAGGTAACAAGGTAGCAAGGGAAATAATGAAGAGAGCAGGCAAAACACAAGTGTAATAACCGGCAACTAGCTGAGAAATGACATCCTGTATATAGAAAGTCTGGGCCCAGCCACAGATCTGATAGGTACACAGGCCGTCAATCACACAGGCCAGGAAGAGAATAACTCTATGCAGTCCAGAGAGAAATGTTCAGACACGGGTGGGGCCGGAAATCCATTACATTGACTAGGACCATGTTCAGACTGAGCAGCAAGAAACTTACATAAAGAACCAAACTGAACACGCCTCCTTCGCCACAACGTGCGAGCGGAGGGTGGCGCCGAGACCCGAAACGGCAGAGACGTTACAATATGACTTTAGTTTAGGGGTCATCAGACTTACAATTATTGACCGGCACTCCGAGTACCTCATCTTTGATTTTTTTATTAAAATCGGCACGCCGAACAAAAAAGGTTGCCTACCCCTGTAACAAAAACTTGATAATACATAAAAAATATAATTATAAAAAGATCTCAGTCTAGGGAATGATATTAAGAGATACATAATCGAAATACATCTATGGAACCATGGGCCAACTCACGTTCAGGAAATTCTGTAAAACTGTCTTTAGATTAGTATAGATTGTATGTATATACCCTAAGTGCCATAATATATTACTATTATTATTAAAACCAAATTACCTATAGTAGGACCGTGAAACCAGATTTGGGTTACAGTTATATCACAGAATATCTCCAATCAATAAACAAATCAGTGATATTAATCCATGGAAAATGGAGTGTTTCTCCTAGAAAATTATTGCAATTATACATGTTTTGTTACATACATGTTTATTTCCTTTGTGTGTATTGGAACAACACAAAAAATAGAGAAAAAAAAACCCAAAAATGATATAATTTCACGCAAAACTTGGCCAGATAAAATTACAGGCAGCCTCAACTTAATATTTGGTTGCACACCCTTTGAAAATAAATGAAATTAATTGCTTCCTATAACCATCAACAAGCTTCTTACACATTGCATGCTTGAAATAAAGCTATTCAGCCACAGTTTTGAAAAGGTTCCAACAAATTTGTCTGGCCCATTTTTGGAGTTTTGTGTGAAATTATGTTGAATTTGTCTTTTTTCTCTATTTTTCTTGTGTTGTTCCAATACACACAAAGGAAACAAACATGCATATAACAAAACATGTGTAATTGCAATAATTTTCTGGGAGAAATACTTTCTGGAAAAATTTCAGGGGTGCTAACATTTACGGCCATGAATCATTAATGTACCGTGCCTCCTCTCCATGGGCCAACTCTGAGTCATTCACATACAAGTTCGACAATTGCACTTTAATTGTACAAATTGTACAGAAGTTCAGTATATTGTAAAGATTAATAATAGATTCCATTGCATGATAGTTCTTTTTTAGATGGGCCCAGTGGTTAGAAAATAATTCACAAAATCTACTATTATATTATTATAACACTGAGAGTAACTCAGAAAATTGTGACAGATGATCTTTTATAATGCTATTATTACAGACTATATGTGTACATCTAAGGGTACATTCACATCATGTTTTTGAAAAGATCCTTTTAATGGATGAAAAAAAAAACAGATGCCAAGGGATGGACATCCATTTACATAGCGTCAATGAAAAAAAAAAATTAGATCTGTATAGTAAATCACAGCATTTGTGTCTGTCAAAATAGAAAAACAGATGAGGATCTGATTTTTTCAACACTGATTCTATGAAATTGATGGCCAATTGGCCATCCATTTGCATTTGTTTTTTGCATCCGGTAAATTAATCTACTAAATGGATGGGAAAATGTGACGTCAAAGCACCCTAATATCTGCTATCAGAACTCTTATTTTAACACATGATATATTATAGAAATAGACCACTAAATACATTAAATGTAATATCAAGAACCTACAAAAGGACAATATTTAACTGGTATATAAAATGCTGAAATTATACTACATAACAGGATTAATGGCCTCACAGTCTCTATAACTGTCTTCTAGGGGTTAACTGCATTTTACTAATGCGATAAAATATCGAAAACACTAATAGGCCAATTTGCAATGGATTTAATTCCATACATAGTGGAGTATGCCTATGATATATATATGAAATAATCTTACGTTTGTGTAGATTGCGTTATCATATTTTATGAAATATGTTCAGTGTGAGATTATACAGGAGATATCATACCCTAGCTGACTTGTTTATCAAAGCAATGTGTACTCCAGCAGTCCAGTCATCAGATGTTAAGGAAAAGAGTGTGAATAACAGCTTTATTCTTTACTTTCATCTACTTTTTCACAAGTGGGCCCAAGAGGAATGTCGGCATCTGCCTACACATCCACATTTATTAGGAGACTGTTAAACCAAGCCAGTGTAGAGATAGAAGGAACATTGGTAATGTCATCTTTACTCATTTGTCATGATGTCTTCCGAGAGATTAACTGTCAGATTAGAAAATATCCCTCAAAGCCTTTTAGTATCTGGCAGAAGCAATTTTATGAGAAAGTTAGATATTATTAAAGCCTCATGCTAGTGAAAAGAACATACCTCACAGTTATATTACACTAATAACAGAATTCATTGTAGTACCTGATCTGTCTCCATAAAGTCTGCACTACCAGTTCTGTTAAGATTTGTATGTGCAATTTACATTGTTTCCAGCTGCAAAAATAAGATAAAAATCAAATAAAAACCTGTTTATAGGACTAAATATATGTATAGTATATATATATATATATATATATATATATATATATATGAAATTACATTTTTTTCTGTAAGCTAAATACAGTTTTGTAGACCTAAAATTCTGTGCCAGTTACTTTCTTAATATACTGTTTATACTTTGTATACTGTTGGATATATGGGCCCCAGAGAAAGCCAAAAGGGTGATACCCTAGGATTGGGCTGTCAGTACTCTGAGGTTTGTCATGATGAGCTTGTTTTTATTACTACTTTGTGAGTATAATAGACGAGTGTTTTACATCTCATCTGGTTATACAGAGTTAAACTATGTTGGGATGGAAGAGTGCATTGTGGAGGTGTGCTATCAGATTAAGGCTAAGGAATTAAGGCTAAGGCTTTTTTCATTGCAGATTTTGCTGTGGTTTTTTGAGTCAAAACCAGGAGTGAATTGGGCAGAATGGAGAATTATAAGAGCTTCCTAGATTTTTTCCATTCCTTTTGTAGCCACTCTTGGCTTTGGCTCAAAAAACCGCAGCAAAATCTGCAACAAAAAAAGCTGCTTTTCCTCAACGTGGGGCTTTAGCCTAACTGAAGATTGTGTTCCAGCCTTGATTCACTGAAAAGAAGTATATGAGTGTTCAAAGGTACTGGATCTCTTGATGTTGAGCAGTGGATATTATGAATTGTGGAACATATCTGAGTAAGTTTGCTCTATAATTTCTATATTGGAACTGAGAGACTGTGTATACCAAGCCACATAAGAATAGCTGAAATGTGCTGCTGTCACCCACATTCTTATTGTTATTTGCAGTGGTGATGGCATAACAAAACACAAGTGTTATCTCCTCCTTTTTTATCCTGTCCCCATGCAATGTTATTTTTCCAGTCATTTTATTGTACTGCTTATATAAGAGTGATGGCAGTTCTGGTCCCATTTGTATTTTTTTTTTACATAAAATCTATAGCAAAAAATGCGTAACAAAATTATATTTGGCCGCAAAGTGTAACCTGGCATTGACAAAAGAAGCCCACTTGTGTATATATCATTACTGAATTATAATGTTCATGTATATATCATTAGTGAATATACTGTTTATGCATGTGTCATAAACATATCGGCCAACGCTGAAGCCCTTACTTTATTGCCGTCCTCGGCTAATAGCCCAGCCTCTCCGGTCTCAGCGGACTCCCCTCCTCGTCTGGCCTTACTGACCTCTCCAATATTAACACCGGTGAAGGCACCATCTTTGCCCACCACACCATGTTCCTTCAGCATCCCCCCGCAGTCCTTCCTGGGCCTGGAACCCGGAGAATCTTCTAGGCCCATTTCAGAAGCAGCCATGAGGGCCATATTTGTGGATTTTAAAATAGCTCTGCAAAATGAGCTAAAACTTTCAATGGGGGCTCTACAGGCTGAACTTCATTCTCTGGGGAACCGCACTTCACATATGGAAACTAAAATGGCGGAACTAACTGTGGCACATAATGAGCTAGTTAATGTTCATAATGATATGGAGTAGGAGTAGGGGCCCTGAAATTAAAAATGGTTGACATAGAGGACCGGTCCTGCTGCAATAATGTGCGGTTCAGAGGAATTCCGGAATCAGTAAAAAATGAGGAGATTGTGACTTTCCTGACTGACTACTTTGCTTCACTGCTACCTGCTGAGACCTCTCAGGCTTTACTTATTGACAGAGCCCACAGACTGGCTAAGTAAGCCTAAAAACCTGTCACATGAAGTACCTCGTGATATCATTGCATGGATTCATTTTTACCATACCAAAGAAAAGCTTATGGCGGTAGCCAGATATCCTCCTGACTTGCCGGACTGTTTCAAGGAAATTACTCTGTTTGCAGATCTCTCCACGGCTACCATGGTGCATAGGAGGACATTTGCAATGATTACAAGAGCCCTGCCTGACAACGGCATTGCGTACAAGTGGAGGTTTCCAATGCGACTAGTCATTTCTAATAACGTCTCTATGGTAATTGTTAACAGCCCTGAAACAGCTCTCAAGTTCTGTCAGGAATGGGGTCTGAAGATCACATCTCAAAGCATCTCAGCGGGAAAACAACCCCCAACCTTCTGTCATGGCGGAGGATTGGGCGACCGTCCAGAGGGGGAAGAAGCACCCTAAACACCCTAGGGACTGATCCTCGTCTATGTACTATCCTTTTACCCTTGAAATATGTTTCTAGTGGGGTGTTTGTGGGGAGGAACCTGGGCCTTTGCCTGGTTGGTCCTCTTAAACAGCCACCCCCATCCCGGGGAGTTTTACCTATGCACTGGGTGGGGTAGTAAGGGTGTGAGTTCTGACCGGTCTGGCACGTTTTGGGTACCTTTCCATCAAAAATCTCTCCCCCCAGATTTAAGGGAGTACCCACCTGTGATGCATTGCTTTTGTCATGTTGTTTTTTCGGTATTTTCATCTGTCACTGTTGGTTTTGTGTTTATCCAGTAGATCTCTACTTCCTCACTACTAGTACAGGATGGTTCCAATGCCCCAAGTGGTACTCGGTGTTGCACTCCGCACATCTAGCTGTCACCCCAGCACTCAACTGGATTGGTAATTATGGGATTTAAGGTGCTGCCTTTAAATGTAAAAGGTCTAAATTCTCCTTATAAGAGAGTGGCGCTGTGGAAGGAGGTGAGGACCTCCAACTCTGATATTATTTGCCTCCAGGAAATGCACTTAAACCAAGAGGATGCTCCTCGACTCCGCCACAAGCAATACCCAGTTCAAATTTTTTTCCCATGCGGTACGTAAGAAGTGTGGAGTAGCGATACTAGTCAAAGACACTCTGGATTTTTCTATAGACCAAGAAATTACTGACAATGAAGGGAGATATGTCATTTTAATATGTTGCATTAACAATGTACTTTACACATTGGTATCCCTATATGCCCCTAATAAGAGGCAATTACAGTTCCTGCGTAGGGTTCTTTCTGTGGTGGAGGAGGTAGCTCGGGGGCATGTCATGGTGCTGGGAGATTTTAATAAAGTGATCTGGCCCTCAATGGATTCTACTGCTCCTTAGACCATGTCGGAACCTACCCCTATAGTTAATATTCTGCAGTCCCACCAGCTTTTTGATGTGTGGAGACATCAGCACCCCTCTGAATTAGATTATACCTTTTACTCGAATCCGCATCAGGTATACTTCAGGATTGATTATGCCTTAGTGGACAGGTCCATTTTACAGTGGGTGAGCACATCCATTATTGGCATTCCGACATGGTGAGCACGCGCTGGTCTCCATTGTGGACAGGAACAATACCCTTTTTGCCCTGATTCGGTTTGGAGACTTAATAACTTTATTCTACAGCATTCTAAGTATGCACCAGCCACCTCCTTGGCTCTGTCAGAATATTTTGACTTTAATGATAATAACCAGGTGAGTGATACTACCCTATGGTGTGCCCACAAGGGCTCCATGTGTGGCCATTTCATCCAGCAAGCATCCCACGCTAAAAAGCAGAGGATTCACTAAGAACAGGCCATACTTACCCAACTAGAATCTCTGCACAGACTTAATAAGGCCTCACCCTGCCCCGATAGGTCAAAGCAAATTTCTACCTTACATGCTCAACTGCATGATCTTAGTGTATATAAATATGATCTTGCTTTGCATAAATTTAAATTAACATACTATTGGCAGGGTCATAAACCTAGTGCTGCCCTGGCAATAAGACTGAAGACACATATGACCAAAAGTCGCATTCCCTTTATTTTCAATGAATCAGGTGGTAAAGTGGTAGATCCTAAAGATATAGTGGATGTTTTAGCACAGTACTACTCTAAATTGTACAATCTAAACTCTGACTCCTCTACCCCTCAGCCTACATCGTTGGGTATCGCCATCTTCCTGGACTCCATTTCCCTTCCTTCCATTTCAGATGCCCAAAAATCCTCCCTCCTCTCTCCCTTCTCTCAGGAGGAAGTAGTGCAAGTGATAAAATCATTGAAATTGCACAAATTCCCTGGACCTGACGGTCTAACAAACGAATACTATAAAAGCAATCAGCCCCTTTTGATTCCTTATCTTACTCGTCTGTTCAATCATATTGCTGGAAGCATTGGTAATTAAGCTCCCTAAACCGGGTAAATCTCCCGACACCCCACCCAATTTTCGACCCGTGTCCCTCTTAAGCACAGACTTGAAACTGTACACCAAAGTTATTGCTGGAAGGCGTATGGATATACTACCTACTATAATCCATAAGGATCAGGTGGGATTCATAAAAGGGAGGCAAACTATGGATGGTACAAGGCGCTTTATTGACATTATTGCTCTAGTCCACAGACGTGGGGCGCCTTCTTTACTCCTGGCTCTGGATGAGGAGAAGGCGTTCGACCGTGTCCATTGGGGATATTTACGGGAGGTATTACAGAAATTTAGTTTTCTCCCTTTTATCCGGGATGCTATTATGGCACTATACACTGTCCCATCAGCCAAAGTTTACTCTGCAGGAGTTTTATCTACCCCGTTTTGTATTACAAATGGAACCCGTCAGGGATGTCCCTTGCCCCCCTTTCTCCCATGATTTTTGCACTGACCATGGAACCCTTTGCCCAAAGTGTTAGGACCTCTCCTCACCTCTGGGGCATTGAGGTGGGCGCAGCAGAACATCGTATAGGGTTATTTGCGGATGATATTATTATGTCATTGTCGAAGCCTGAACATTCACTTGCTACAGTGATGACCCTTATAAATGACTTTGACACTATCAGTTATTACAAGGTGAATACCTCTAAATCTCTGATATTAAACATGGGCATTCCCCCTCTCTCCAACAGCATCTCCAACAATCCTTTAACTTTCCCTGGGCAAATGGTATTATTCCCTATTTGGGTATACAACTGACCTATTCTCCTTCGCAACTTTGTAGAACCAACTACTCCAAACTCTTACTGACTATCCAGAGGGATATTAGTTCCTACTCCAAAGTCCATATCTACTGGCTAGGTAGGCTGCCGGAAGCAAAAATGTTCTTAGTCCCACAAATATTATGTAATTTTAGAAATTTTCCCATTAAAACTCCCAAACATTTTATTATGTCCCTTCAGCGACTTTTGATGCAGTTTATCTGGGGGCAGAGAAGAGCCAGAATCCCACCTTATGTACTGCTCCTCCCTAAATCTAAGGGAGGTCTGGACTGTCCTAACCTGTTGCACTATTACTATGCATCTATTTTGGATCAACTGAAGGCTTGGTGGCATATCACTGAGGGGAAACACTGGGTTGACATTGAGAAATACTGTTCGGGATTGCCCTCTCTGACATTGCTACTGTGGCACTTCAGATTCCCATCTCCCACACTTGTGGTTACACTACCAACAACGCAGGCAGCAGTGGAGGTATGGGAATTATGTCATACGGGATTCAACATTTTCCAGGCTAACCTAGCTTCCGCCCCTTTGGCAACCCTCCAGTCCCTTATACTGGATCTAGATATTCAAAATTGGATTAAGGGAGGGCTAGTAGTCTTAGGTCAGTTGTTTCAGAATTATGTTATGCACTCCTTCTCTCATATATGTGACCAGTACCAAATCTCTACACGTGATTGTTTATAAATATCTACAAATACGCTACCTCCTGAAAGGAGTTATTTGCTCTAGTGATCCCCCTAATTCCCCATTTGTTTTATTTTTTCATAACTCTTCTAAAACGACCAAAGGAACCTCTTATGCCTATAAGGCTATAGAAGACCATTTACCCCCAACACAACTTGGATTCCGGTCCAAATGGGAGTCAGAGCTCAGTCAGAAGTTTTCCAACGCTCAATGGTCTGAAGTGTTTTCATTACCTTCGAAGGTGTCTCATTGCATAGATAATCTCGAATCCTCTAGAAAGCTATTGTATAGGTGGTATTACACTTCAACTAGGCTAGCACGCTTTTTTCCCACTGTCTCTGAAATTTGTTGGAGGTATGGATTGGAAATTGGCTCCTTCCTGCATATACACATGTGGACAAAATTGTTGGTACCCTTCATTTAATGAAAGAAAAACCCACAATAGTCACAGAAATAACTTGCATCTGACAAAAGTAATAATATATAGAAATTCTATGAAAAGGAACAAATGAAAGTCAGAGATTGCTTTTCAACCATGCTTCAACAGAATTTTTAAAAAAAAGAAAACTCATGAAACAGGCCTGGACAGAAATGATGGTACCCTTAACTTAATATTTTGTTGCACAACCTTTTGAGGCAACTACTGCAATCAAACGATTCCTGTAACTGTCAATGAGCCTTCTGTACCTCTCAACAGGTATTTTGGCCCACTCCTCATGAGCAAACTGCTCCAGTTGTCTCGGGTTTAAAGGGTGCCTTTTCCAGATGGCATGTTTCAGCTCCTTCCAAACATGCTCAATAGGATTTAGGTCAGGGCTCATAGAAGGCCACTTCAGAATAGTCCAATGTTTTCCTCTTAGCCATTCTTGGGTGTTTTTAGCTGTGTGTTTTGCGTCATTATCCTGTTGCAAGACCCATGACCTGTGACTGAGACCAAGCTTTCTGACACTAGGCTGCACATTTCTCTCTAGAATCCCTTGATGGTCTTGAGATTTCATTGTACCCTGCACAGATTCAAGACACCCTGTGCCAGATGCAGCAAAGCAGCCCCAGAACATAAAAGAGCCTCCTCCATGTTTCACAGTAGGGAAAGTGTTCTTTTCAAGATATGTTTCATTTTTACATATGGGAACATAGAGCGGATGTGCCTTGCCAAAAATTTAGATTTTTGTCTCATCTGTCCATAGGACATTCTCCCAGAAGCTTTATGGCTTGTCAACATGTAGTTTGGCAAATTCCAGTCTGGATTTTTTATGATTTGTTTTCAACAATGGTGTCCACCTTGGTCATCTCCCATGAAGTCCACTTTGGCTCAAACAACGACAGATGGTGCGATCTGACACTGATGTTCCTTGAGCTTGAAGTTCATCTTTAATCTCTTTAGAAGTTTTTCTGGGCTCTTTTGTTACCTTTCGTATTATCCTTCTCTTTGATTTGTCATCAATTTTCCTCCTGCGGCCACATCCAGGGAGGTTGCCTACAGTCCCATGGATCTTAAATTTCTGAATAATATGTGCAACTGTAGTCACAGGAACATCAAGCTGCTTGGAGATGGTCTTATAACCTTTACCTTTAACATGCTTGTCTATAATTTTCTTTCTAAGCTCCTGATACAACTCTTTCCTTCGCTTCCTCTGGTCCATGTTGAGTGTGATACTTACCATGTCACCAAACAGCACAGTGAGTATCTGTAGCCCTATATACAGGCCCACTGACTGATTACAAGATTGTAGACCCCTGTGACACACATTGATTTAACATGTCCCTTTGGTCACATTATTTTCAGGGGTACCATCATTTCTGTCCATTCTGTTTCATGAGTTTTCTTTTTAAAAAAATTCTGTTGAAGCATGGTTGAAAAGCAATGTCTGACTTTCATTTGTTCATTTTCATAGAATTTTTATATATTATTACTTTTGTCAGATTCAAGTTATTTCTGTGACCATTGTGGGTTTTTCTTTCATTAAACGAGGGGTACCAACAATTTTGTCCAGTGTGTATGGTGGTTGTGTCCCCGGCTTGCTCAATTTTGGAATCAAATCTACGCTTTGTTACGTACCATACTTCAATACCCATTTCCCTGGGGTTCACACGTGGCCTTACTGTCGTTAGGTATTGATACACTGCCCTTGGAAGATCAATGTGTTTTATTCCAAGTACTAACGGTCACTAGATCCAAGATAGACCAATTACGGAAAAGCCCAGATATTCTGTGTATTCCTGAAATTACTGCAGTGGTTACGTTTAACTGTACTATGGAACATTTGATATTGTGTAGACTGAATAACACCAATACTTTCAAGAGAATGTGGAGTAAATGGGTAACATGGTCGGGATTTGAGTGTTAATTATGTATAATTCTTGGTCACTATGCTAATGCCACTTGATCATTCCGCATACTTTCTGGCGTGTAGCTGCTTACTCACTGCTTATTGGAATTGTACCTCCGTGATTTTGTGTAATTTGCTTACATTTTCTACTGGATCACTGTTTACGATTATCTATTTTCGTTTTGACTGTTATCTATGTAAAACATTTCTCCTTTGTCCCTCCACCTCCTCTCCCCCCTTTATCCTCTCCTAAACCACTCCCCTCTCCCTCCCCTGGTATCTATTCCTCCCCTTATTCCACCATATTCTCAATCAATACTTTCTGTTTCCTGCCATACTCCGTCCCTCTCACAGCCCTCTCCTCCCCCTCTCAATATACTGTGATGCACCATGCCTTATAATATTTTGCATTGTACATTGTATGTTATGAAAACTTTTAATAAAATACAAGTTAAAAAAAAAAAGAAAGTGATGTGGATCCATGCAGATCAAGATATATTGAAATAACTTAAATTGGGCATATTTGAGGTTGGCGGACTTAAGGCTAAGAAGAAATTTGCAGCAGATAGCGGAAAAGATTGTCCAAAGAGTTGTTGCGCCATTCTATGAATAGAAAACCGAAAGCGGCGTGCATGAGGGCAGGACCACCAGATATGGAGTGTAGTACCTAGGACATCACAACTTCTAAAACAGAGGGGTGAGACCACAGGGTAAAAGCTATGGAGGCAATGGGGGACCAAGTATGTCCTTTGAAGAACTTTCAGAGAAGGTTTCATAAGGGTGACCTGCCAACTGCCTTTACTAATAGCTGTGCAGCAGTCAATCCACTGATCTGGGTCCCATTCCCAGGCTGCCATAAAGTCTAATTTGGAGTCAGAGGATGGGGCAGTCAGTAAAAAATACATATCAAATGCTCTATACGGGCAGAGTCTCTCAAAACTAGTGGAGGAGATTTCCGGATTGAGCGGTGTAAGAGATCGGAGGAAGTGAAAGTCCTCTGCTGTCCTAAAATCCTCTAAGGGAGGAGGGGTATACAGTGGGGAAAAAAGTATTTAGTCAGCCATCAATTGTGCAAGTTCTCCCACTTAAAAAGATGAGAGAGGCCTTTAATTGACATCATAGGTAGACCTCAACTATGAGAGACAAAATGAGAAAACAAATCCAGAAAATCACATTGTCTGATTTTTTAAGAATTTATTTGCAAGTAATGGTGGAAAATAAGTATTTGGTCAATAACAAAAGTTCATCTCAATACTTTGTTATATATCCTTTGTTGGCAATGACAGAGGTCAAACGTTTTCTGTAAGTCTTCACAAGGTTGGCACACACTGTTGCTGGTATGTTGGCCCATTCCTCCATGCAGATCTCTAGAGCAGTGATGTTTTGGGGTTGTCGCTGGGCAACACGGACTTTCAACTCCCTCCAAAGGTTTTCTATGGGGTTGAGATCTGGAGAGTGGCTAGGCCACTAAATACTAACTAAATACTTTTTTTCCCCAATGTACGTGTTAGTAAAGTATTCTCTGGTGAAGAGCTGCCAGTCACAGAGGAAATCAGCGAGATAGCAAAACTGAGCGTGTCTCCACCAGACAAACACCTCAGGAGATTGTACCAATCCATGAAAGGGTGGAACAATGCCATGCAAGGTCTTTCATAAAGTTTTGGAATCAGTGTAGCATAATTCCATTTAAAATGTGCATCTAGGGAGTTGCAAAGGTTAATGCCTAGGTATGGTATGTATTTATCTTTATTCTGAAAGCCGAAGTTTAATGCAATCAATTTAGCAGTGGCTACGGGGACGTTACAGTGTAGTATTTTGGATTTAAACGTATTGAGTGTAAGACCTGACAGTTGGGCAAAACGGGATAAAGTGTTAATTAAATTCTGAAGCGAGATCTGAGGGTTAGTGATAGTCAGCAGCATGTAATCCGCAAAATGATTAGACTTATATTCCTGGTCTAATATCCGCACTCCCGTAGTCTCAGGGTGAGAGCAGATAGTGATGGCCAGTGGCTCAATAGTGAGAGCAATTATCAAGTGTTTTAGACACTTTGAATTGAACGACAAAGGGGACGTGGCTTTGCTGAAAGATCATGTCTTCACCGAAAGGGCGTGGCCTAACTTATGGCATCGCTTTGGTACAACAATGTGCCAAAATTTTGTCGCATTTTTCTGGTGTAAACTAAATCAGCTAAAAGGAGGTTTAAAGTTAAACTAGACTGTCTAAGAATACGACAGATTTATCAAACAGCATCAGACATTTTGATAATATCTCTTATCTAGTAGTAAGTTTGCACTGGCCTACTTTTAAATAGTATTGATAAATAGATTAAAGCTGTGAGTGACAACAGTGATACTGTGTTTATTTTTTTAACAAAAAAAACTACTTTACAAAAAAATGCTTAACAAATGCTTAACATAATGTGATTTGGCAGTCAAAGGGTGACCTGGCTTGAAGCAGTGAGTGATGGCAGTTCTGACACTGTGCATATTTTTTAATTTTTTTTTTAAAGCTATATTGCAAGAAAATACTTAACAAAATTTGACTGTGTGTAGTTTAGAAAAAAAAAACTCTATTTCAAAAAAATATTTTCCAGTTTTAACAAATAGAGATTAATAGAGATTTGTTTTGTTCCCAGGTTCGAAAATGAAATTATATAAGGAGGTTAGTTCATCCAAGACGAATTCCAAAATATTCTGTTTCGCTAAAAAATTAACAGTTTGGAATATTCAGGTCGAACCCGGCTCATGCCAAATCGGTTCACTCATCTCTATCAGCAAATAATTTTTATTGTTTGAATAATGATATGTTATACATTTTTCCTTCATTTATCAATTCCTTGAGGTTTTCCAGATCTCTGCTTACTGTGACTCATTCTTAACTTCTAGTGGATATAAATCAGTCACGGTCATGTGAGGTGCACATTACAATCACACCACAGTAATTAGAGTTTTTGTAACAACTTTGTGTCTTGCACCTGTGTGTCCATCACATGATCATGCACTAATTTTTATTCAGTGGAGGTAACAAATAATAACACTAAGCAGAGAGATTCAGAAAAGAACAAAACGAGACTTGGCACTTAAATGGTCAGTGAAACCAAACGAAAGACACTCAGTGGATTGTAGCAGACTACAGTGGAACACTAATGGCAGTTCTGACACTGTATTTAAAAAAAAAAAAAACACTGCAAAAAAAAAAAGAAAATTAAATTTGACACTCAAAGGATGACCTGGCCAGTGCATGTGTAATACATGGCACAGTGACAGTACAGTATAGAGCTTCTCACCTGACATTCCTGATGACGGTGCTGGCTCTGCTTTCTGCTGTAGCAGTGTTCTTCTTTTCCTGCTGCTACCTCACAAAAGGCTCTTCTCTGTGCATTATCTTGTATATCGATATGACATCTCACTGTGACCTCTCCACCCACCACTCGTGAAAGGCTGAGAGACTGTCAGCTGTTGACAGGTCACACAGACCATGTGATCCTCCAGACCATGTGTTTTTCCTGAAACAAATTGCAAAAGTTCATTTTGTCAGAACCCATTATTTTTGGAAAATTTCGGCCAAATCTGGTTTGTTCCAAACCATTTTTTCTCATCTCTACTTAAGACCATTAGTGGAGGCACTGCTCTCTTACATACAATGGGTACGGAAAGAATTCAGACCCCTTTAAATTTTTAACTCTTTGTTTCATTGCAGCCATTTGCTAAAAACAAAAAAGTTCATTTTATTTCTCATTAATGTACACTCAGTACCCCATCTTGACAGAAAAAAAACAGAAATGTAGATATTTTTGCAAATTTATTAAAAAAGAAAAACTGAAGTATCACATGGTAAAAGTATTCAGACCCTTTGCTCAGTTTTGAGTAGAAGCACCTTTTGAGCTAACACAGCCATTAATCTTCTTGGGAATGATGCAACAAGTTTTTCACATCTGGATTTGGGGATCCTCTGCCATTCTTCCTCGCAGATCTTCTCCAGTTCAGTCAGGTTGGATGGTGAACGTTGGTGGACAGCCATTTTCAGGTTTCTCCAGAGATGGTAACCAGGATCTATGAAGAGTTTACTCTGAGGATTATAGCTTTAAAATGCAAGCACAAGATCTGAGGAAGTGACTCCATGAATGTGGCTGCAACAGGAGTATCAGGATAGCACACAGGCAGGAAAAATCTAACATATGAGATAGGAACTACTTGCTACAAACTTAGGTTGAGCAAAACAGGTGTGGCCAGGTAAGATTAATCATGGATTATAATACATGAAACAAAGAATTTTTAGTTGTATAGCTACATTATTGGCCACTCTTGAAACATGATCCCAAATTGAACACATTTTTGGCTTCATACCTATCAGAGGCTTATTAGGGGTTCAAGAACCTGAAGGATATGTTGGTATGGAGATACCATTAGAGTTTACAAGCAAAGCATGAATATATAATAATAATAATAATAATCTTTATTTACATAGCACCAACATATTCCGTAGCACTTTACAAATCAGAGGGCACATGAACAGAGAATATGAAACATTACAATTTGACAAAGAAATAAACATATCACACAATAGGAGTGAGGGCCCTGCTCGCAAGAGCTTACATTCTATGAGGAGATAGGGGGACACAAGAGGTCAGAGGACTTGTTTGCTACAATGGTCCAGCTATCTTTTAATAGAAAAGGTTATGTAACTGAAGCTGTATGAACCCGTCGCCACATATACTAAATGCAAGGAGTGCAGTCTAACATCTAGATGAAGAGGACAGGATCTGAGGAACAGAGGAGGAAGGATAAAAGGTGTCATTATTCTACACCTCTGCACACTACACTGTGATCAGGTCACATGATAAGCCTTACCAAACAGATGTGATTTTAGGGCAGTTTTGAAGCTTTTAATAGAAAAGGTTATGTAACTGAAGCTTTATGAACCCGTCACCACATATACTAAATGCAAGGAGTGCAATCTAACTTCTAGATGAAGAGGACAGGATCTGAGGAACAGAGGAGGAAGGATAAAAGGTGTTATTATTCTACACCTCTGCACACTACACTGTGATCAGGTCACGTGATAAGCCTTACCAAACAGATGTGATTTTAGGGCAGTTTTGAAGCTGCTGCAGTTGGGGATTAACTGGATTGTCCGAGGTAAAGTGTTCCAGAGCACTGGTGCAGCTTGAGAAAAGTCTTAGAGACGGGAGTGGAATGTTTGGATAACAGAGGATGCAAGTCTAAGTTCATTGGCAGAACGGAAAGGACGATTAGGGTGGTAGACAGTGACGAGAGAGGAGATATAGGGGGGCGCAGTGCTATGGATGGATTTGTGGGTGAGTGTGATAATTTTATATTGTATTCTGTGATGGAAGGGCAACCAATACATCGACTAACACAATGTAGATGCATCTGTGTACCAGTTTGACAGAAAGATGAGTCTGGCGGCTTCATTCGGGACAGATTGTAGAGGGGAGAGTATAGTAAGAGGAAACCCAATTAGAAGACAATTGCAATAGTGACGACGAAAGAGAATCAGAGAGACGATGAGGGTTTTTGATGTTTCCACGGTGAGAAAAGGGCTGTAAGGGTTAAAACATAACTTGCACTATATTCTATGTCACAGTATACAGAAAGCACAAGAGGGTGGAATGTTCTGCAGACAAGACTGCATAGTTTACAGATAGAATACAGACTTAGAGTCTGGGGAGGATATCAACAGTTCTGATGTTCTCAGCAGAACTGGTATTCTCAGGAAAGATAAGGAGGACATTCAGATAAGGTGAAAAGGAAACATCTGGGGTGATGGGTAACTGAACAAATTTGTCTGGTAACGGAACTGGAAAGACCATATATGTATATTGATCACATGACTGTTATGTAACTGAGCTTGCTTTAAAACTGTATTGAACTTCGCAATAAAGAAGAAACTATTCATACACGATACCTGTGTGTACGTCTTGTTTCCCGAGCACTCGAAACTGGTTATCTATTTAATTAGGCTTACGGTGACATCCATCCCGGGGGAGATTAACCCCCGACAGGGCGAATTCTAGAGATGTTTTTAAGGTGCAGGTGGCAAGAGCATGCAAGTGTCTGAATATGTGGGGTAAAGGTGAGATCTGAATCAAATACAACCCCCAGACAGCGGGCATGCCGCCTCGGTGTAATAGTAAGGCCACAGACAGAAATGGAGATATCAGGTCGGTTAGTGGATGGAGTGAACACAAGAAGTTCAGTTTTTGAAATATTCAATTTCAGATAAAGAGAAGACATGATGTTAGAGATAACAGAGAGACAGTCACTGGTGTTCTGTAGTAGGTAGTAGTGCAGGGGTGATGTCACGGGATTAGGTATATAGTTGGTTATCATCAGCATAAAGATGGTATTGAAAGCCAAATCTGCAAATGGTTTGTCCAACTGGGGCTGTATACAGAGAGAAGAGGAGGGGACCTAGGACTGAGCCTTGGGGAACCCCAAATGCAAGGGGCAGAGGAGAAGCACCAGCGAATAATACACTAAATTAGCGGTCAGAGAGATTGGAAGAAACCCAAGAGAGCGGTATCCCTGACGCCAATAGAGTGGGGCATAGTGAGGAGGAGTTGGTGGTCTACAGTGTCAAATGCTGCTGAGATCCAGAAGAATATGTAGTGAATAGTTCCCTTTAGATTTAGCCGTCAAGAGATCGTTGGAGACCTTTGTGAGGGCCGTTTCTGTAAAGTGTAGTGCACGAAAACCTGATTATAAGGGGTCCAGAAGGGAGTTAGCAGAGAGATAGAGGATTAGGCGGGAGTAAACCAAGCGTTTAGAGATGAAGGGGAGGATAGAGACAGGTCGGTATTTAGCAGCACAGGATGGGTCAAGGGAAGGTTTTTTCAGTAGTGGGGTTATGACAGCATGTTTGAAGGAAGAGGAAAAGATTCCAGAAGAAAGAGAGATGTTAAAAATTTTAGAAAGGTGAGCTGCAACAGCAGGGAACAGAGACTGGAGGAGATGTGACGGTATAGGATCACTTGTGCAAGTAGTGGGGCAAGAAGAAGAAAGGAGCTGGGAGACTTCTTCTGTTACTGGGTCAAATAATGAGAGTTCACAAAGAGGAGCAAGGGAGGGAAGAGAACAAATGCTACTTGGAGGCTGGGTCATTTCCTGACGGATGATGTCGATTTTGTCTTTAAAGTACGTGGCCATGTCTTGAGCACTGAGGTCTGTGACAGGTAATTTTGGCGTGAGGAGGGAGTGAAAGGTGTCAAAGAGTTGTTTAGGGTTATTGGAGAGAGAAGAGATGAGAGCAGTGAAGTAGGCTTGTTTGGCGAGTGAAGGGCAAAGTTATAGGCTTTGAGCATAAACTTGAAGTGAAGAAAATCTGCAGATCTGTGAGATTTTTGCCATAGACGTTCGGCACATCTTTCTACATGTGCGTTAGGTCAGTGTGTTCTGCGAAGGACAAGAGCCTTTGATGGTAAAGGAAAGAAGGTTGTGGTCGGAAATTGGTAGGCGAGCATTAGTAAATTCAGAGACAGAACAAAACCGTAAGAAGACCAGATCAATGATATTACCTTCTGTGTGTGTGGGAGAAGAAGTAAGCTGAGAAAGACCAAGAGAGTTGGTTAGTTATAGAAGGCAAGAGGCAGATGAGGAGACAGGGGTGTTAATGGGAATGTTAAAGTCACCCATAATGAGGGTAGGAATTTCACAGGATAGGAAGTTGGAAAGCCATGAAGAAAAGTGATCTAAGAACTGGTAGGGTGAGCCAGGGTGACGGTAGATAACAACTACTCGCAGGGAGAAAGGGTGGAAGAATCTGATAGTGTGGACCTCAAAAGAGGGGAAAGAGAGCGATGGTATGGGGGAATGACCTGAAAGTGCAATGGATGATAAAAGGACACCTACCCCTCCACCATGCCTATCCTCAGGTCTAGGGGTGTGTGAAAATTGGAGGCCATCATAACAGAGACCAGCAGGGGATGCGGTGTCAGACTGTTTAATCCAGGTTTCAGTGACAGCCAGCAGGTTAAAAGACTTTGAAATGAAGAGATCTTGAGTAATGTCAAGTTTGTTGCAGACTGAGCAGGCGTTCCAGAGAGCACAAGTGTAACGTCTCTGCCTGTTCGGGTCTCTGCGCCACCCTCCGCTCGTACGCTGTGGCGAAGGAGGCGTGTTCAGTTTGGTTCTTTGCGTAGGTTTCTTGTTGCTCAGTCTGAACACGGTCCTGGACAATGTAATGGATTTCCAGCCACACCCGTGTTCTGAGCATTTCTCTCTGGACCGCATATAGTTAATCTCAGCCTTGCCTGTGTGATTGACAGTCTGTCTACCAATCCAGTCTGGGGCTTGCCCAGACTTTCTATAAACAGGTTGTCAACCCTCACATGGTTGCTGGTTATTGCCTTTGCGTTCTGGCTAGTATTCCTTGCTGTCTTGTTACTGGTATTCGTATTCCTGACCCCTGGCCTTGACTTTTGACTATTCTCTTGGATTTTGATTTTGTACTGCATTGCTCGTTTGTTACCGACCCCTTGGCTTGCTCACTCTGCTTCTGTGTTGTTTTGTCTTGTCCTGTTCTGTGTGTCACTTACTCCTCCCTGACCCCTGCAGTAGTATAGGGTATTGCTACGTCTGGCAAGACCCTAACAACAAGAGAAAGAGACTAGTGGAGGAGAAGGAGATGGCAGACAATGAATATTAATAAAGTTAGTAGGGTTTCTTGGTGAGACAGGTACGGAGTTGAGGTTAACAGGAGGACCAGGGTTTGGAGAGATTTTGTAATGTCTCTGCGTTTTCGGGTCTCTGTGCCACCCTCCGCTCGCATGCTTGTTGCACAGAACCACAAGGTGGGTTAAGGTGGTTGAGGAAGGTGAAGAGAGAATGGATTGAACATAGGAGAGGGAAAGAGAGAGGAACTGATGTGGATAGAAGTAACAAGAGGTGGGAATGTACGGACAGTTTGTAAAAAAGCAGCAAATATAGACAAAAGACATGCAGTGAACATGGTGGGACAATTGTATTTAGAAACAATTTTTTTGGAGTGATTATTTAGGTTTTCTGTCTTCTGCCCTGTCTAACTGCCATGAGTAACTGCATCTTCTATACACTTGTGATTGAATCACACTTAGGATTGAATTGCATTGTGCAACTATGTCTACTTATATAGGAAAACATAAAACAATTAATAAATTAAACTCAATACATGAACTAAGAAAGCTATGCACATAAAGACTAACAGACTTGCAGGCCTTCAAGCATCATAAAAAACAGGTTCTAACTACAAACAAATACAACAGCAGATGATTTAGGATGATGGGAGTTGATGCTATACTAGGAATTAAACTTTGCACAGATGAGGAGGTGGGTACAGCAGACAGACAGATAGTATGGAGTACGGGGTTGATGCGTTTATAATTTTGTAGTTAGGCTAGGTTTACAGCACGTATGTTATATCCATTCTCTCATAGATGGAAAAGAGGATTGAACAGTGACCTGTGCCCTTGTATTTCCTTACTGAATATTGCCCCTATCCATGCATTCCAATTTTCATTCAGATATCCTGAATGCAGTGTGGTTATATGATCACAATGCAGTGATTGTGATAACAGAAATATGTTAAGAATTTCTGTATATAGACAATTTTAAAATTTGTTACATGTACATAAGAGTTCAATAATAGAAATTTTTTAAACACAGTAAGTCACATGTATTCACTCAAAAGACACAGTATGTGAGTGCTTATAAGTCATACCAATACAGTGAGTCAGTCTAATCAATTGGAGCATACCAAAACTGTGTCTTTGTGTGTTCTTTCTCATCTGGTATAATGGTGCAGTAACCTAATTATATTTTATATGACAAAAGCTCTATACCAATAGAACATAAAGTATTGTTTTGCAGTAACACTGTGCACTTTTCTTCCAAGATAATGAAAATGAACAATTGCGAGTCTGGCTGTTTGCTTTAGTGCGAAATCCACTTTTCTTAAATTGCTGTAGTTTTTCAATTTGATATACCCTGTGTATAAGCGATATTTGCTTACAGGAAAACAGACATCTATTTTTCAAATTTGTCATATGAAGGGGAAAAATATTAAATCATTTAATTTTTTTGGTCAGTTTTTTCTTAAACTTAAAGTAAATTGATAATAGCATTTTGAACACATTATCATTAAATTAAACCTATACTTTATGTGTGTTTAACAAGGTTACAATGAAAACAGCTGTATGGAGATCTTGCACAGCTGTTTACTCATTGTGTCTAAATGAAAGATTTCAACTGATCACCATGTGCACACTCATTGCTAAATCTTTTAATTTCTAATGTTCTAGGCTTACAAATACATCCACCCTTACCATTCTGCAAGTTTTGTTCTCAAGATTGAAATTTAAATCATTATCAAAGCAGACTACATAGTTTTCTTCATCAGGCATGGCAAACACAGTATCTGAGGATTCACATATTTATACACAACAAGACATAATAATACCATGGGAAAAGAGATAAGTGATGTAAAACAGAGCTATCAATATAAGGAGTAAACAACTACAGTAGTTCCTGGATAAGGCATGTTAAAATTTGTCCTCCGATTGAGATCTGGTTCCTGGTAATGCCAACCTTATTTTGCATTTTTGTTTACAATACTACATTTTCCATTCACACGTTTATAGTATATTTTTTACAGCATACTTTTAGACATTATGCTAGTGGGGAATTACAGCCCCACTTTGTACAAGGGTGCATGGAGCATTTACTGTACATCTGATGTCTCTGATTTCATGCTCTGTATGACACATAGAATATGTCAGAGTTTGTATTGCACTGCATAAAAGCTATATGATTACTTACTAAGAGAACTGTAAAGGCCCCATGCACTGCTGTACAGAATCCATGCAAAGGCCTCCTTCTTGCATAAGTCCTTAAAGTACAAGACAGAGCCTTCCTCAACAACTTTGCATAAATGAATAGTACAAGTTGATATAAGAAACTTTGAACATATCATATAAAAGAATGTGTTTTTTCTCCGCTTTTCAGACTGAGTTACTTTCTGCATATTAGTTTATGAAGAGGAGAGAGGAGAAGAAGATGCTGCTAGAATAGACACACAACTAATTGCTGCTTTTATACTCTGTTACTCTGTGCTCTTTTAACATTGCTAGGCTTGAAGATAACAATCAATTAACTAGCGGACACCAGCTCTTACTCTCACTTTCTCCTTAAAGTTCTGTTGTGAGGTTACAGTGGCTTGCAAAAGTATTCATAACCCTTGAATTTTCTCACATTTTGCCACCTTACAACCACAAACGTAAATGTATTTTATTGAAATTTTAAGAGATAAACCAACACAAAGTAGCAGATAATTGCGAAGTGGAACAAAAATGATACATGCTTTTCAAAATATTAATCAAATAAAAATCTGAAAAGTGGGAGGTGCAAAAGTATTCATCCCCCTGTATTCTGATAACCCTACATAAAATCCAGTGAGCACAATTGCCTTCAGAAGTCACTGAATTAGTTAATAGAGTCCAGCTGTATGTAATTTAGTCTCTGTATAAATACACCTGTTCTGCGAAGGCCTCAATGGTTTATTAAAGAACACTAGTGAACAAACAGCATCATGAAAACCAAGGAACTCACCAGACAGGTCAGAGTTGTGGAGAAGTTTAAAGCAGGTTTAGGTTATAAAAACATATCCCAAGCTTTGAGCATCCCAAGGAGCATTGTTCAATGCATCATCCAAAAATGGAAAAAGTATTCTACAACTGCAAACCTACCAAGACATAGCCATCCACCTAAACTAACAGATCGAGCAAGGAGAGCACTGGTCAGAGAAGCAGCCAAGAGGTCCATGGTCACTCTGGAGGATCTGCAGAATTCCACAGCTGAGGCAGGAGACTCTGTCCACAAAACAACTATAAGTCGTGCACTCCACAAATCTGGCCTTTATGGAAGAGTGGCAAGAAGAAAATCATTGTTGAAATAGAGACATAAGAAGTGCTGTTTGCAGTTTGCCACAAGCCATATAGGGGACACAGCAAACATGTGGAAGAAGATGCTTTGGTCAGATGAGACCAAAGTTGCTATGTGTGGCGGAAAAATAACATGACTCATCACCCTGAACACACCATCCCCACTGTGACACATGGTGGTGGCAGTATCATGCTGTGGGGATGCTTTTCTTCAGTAGGGACAGGGAAGCTGGTCAGAGTTGATGGGAAGATGGATGGAGCTAAATACAGGGCAATCCTGGAAGAAAACCTGTTGGAGGCTGTGAAGGATCTCGCCTTGCCAAGCCGTTTGGCACACCTGCGACCAACCTTCTTTCTTAACCTCCCACTCACACACTGTGAGTGGACCAGGTTCATAGGATAATATGAAATGAGCTTTATAAATTTTATATATTTATTAACCCCAGTGGGTCAGTACTAAGCATTAACATATACAGAAATATATATATCAATTATCAAGCAAATACGGATAAAAGTAAAATACAGCACAGCAAATAAAAAAAGGAAATAAAAGATAGAAAAATACCAGAACAAGTAGATAGTCTGTTTCTCTGAGCCCATGTGGTAGGCTTCAGGGTTCTTCCTTAAGCAAATTATAGAGAATGTGTCTCCTACATGTGGTCATATCTTTTTCAAGATAACAAAGGCCCCCCTTTCCCTGGTCTGAGAACATTTAACTCACCTGCTCGCCTCCCTAAGTGATGTCACCAGGGGGAGGAGCCCTGCCCTCCTTTCTAACATCTCTATAACCATGTTTCGTTATATTTCCTCACCTGATGACTGTAGAGTCGGGCAGGAGGTATGATAGGGTTTGTGGCGAGATCCCCATCATGTAGACACCAAGGATGACACCCCAATCCCATTTGGGTAAGGAGATCAGTGTCTGGACCTTCTCCTTGCTCTCAACCATACCTAGTTTGGCCTTGAAATGTGCGCCTTGACTGGGCGCCCCTGAGGAATTTATCGGGGGTGCCTGTAAGAGGTTCCCCGGGGAAGATATGGTCATAAAACCATATCCCTTTTGATCTGTAGCTGGCTCCATCTTGTCTGATGGCTGTGTGCACAGAGCCCTCCCAGCACATCCTTTCTGCAGGACCCCCTGCCATGTTAACGAGTGTGGCACTGTTATGTAAACAAAGGCCTGTGTAAGGGACTCTCTTGGGATCAAAGGGTTGTGGGACAACAAAGGGTTGGATACACAGCAGACATACCACATGGTGTAGGAGTAATCTGAGCACGTGACAACACACTGACGCAAAATACATATCTGGAAAATACATAGCTGGCGGTCTCTCATCATCACAGAGGCTGCAAAAGACTTGAGACTGGGAGACCTTCCAGCAAGACAATGACCCTAAACATACAGCCATAGCTACATTGGAATGGTTTAGATCAAAGAATATTCATGTGTTAGAATGGCCCAGTCTCAGTCCAGACCTAAATCCCACTGAGCATCTGTGGCAAGACATGAAAATTGCTGTTCACAGATGCTCTCCATCCAATCTGGCAGAACTTGAGATATTTTACAAAGAAGAATGGGCAAAAATCTCAGTCTGTAGATGCGCAAAGCTGGTAGAGACATTCCCCAAAAGACTTGCAGCTGGAATTGCAGAGAAAGGTGGCTCTACAAAGTATTGATATAGGGGGGCTGAATACTTTTGCTCGTCACACTTTTGAGATTTTTATTTGATTAAAATATTGAAAACCATGTATTATTTTCATTCCATTTCACAATTATGTGCTACTTTGTGTTTGTTATCACTGAAAATCTCAATAAAATACATTTACGTTTGTGGTTGTAAGATGACAAAATGTGAAAAAGTTCAAGGGTTATGAATACTTTTGCAAGGAACTGTATATACAGAGACAGGGTCTTATGTAAACAACAGTCATATTGAAGATAAGGAGCAAGAGAGAAGCCTAATAAAAGGCGAAGGAAACATATCTATTTAAAAAGATAAATTTTCACCTGCACTATTCATTTATGAAAAGTTGTTTATAACTGGAGGTACGCTTTAATGATCAAGCTTTTTTATGTTTTTTTTTTTCATTGTTGTCTTACAAGATTCATAACTTTTGGGAGGAACAGAAAATTTCTTCATTAACTTGTATTACCTTTTTCTGTGGGAAGTGGGAACACTGCAGTTGGGCCAACATCACTCCATTCTGCTACATACTATATGTCATGTATCTAATATGATTAATGCTATCTATAGTAATATTTTCAGGAACTTTGGTTGCATCATGGAGCTGGCTGCTAAATAAAATTATTTTGTCAATATGAGCCACAATACAAACAATTTAGGCTTTCAGCAAGAATACTGTGTGAAATTTTGTGATAGTCTAGCAAACTTTTTGTGAGCAAGAACAGCTTTTTGAAGGAAGTAGCTTCAAAAAGTGTTAAGGAATAGTAAAAAAATGTAGTATTACTATATGCTTGTACATAACAGAATTATGGTGGTATGCTGTGCTATTTCAGCTAGTATAATAATGTGCAGGTGTAAGGGTCTTGCCAAACGAAGCAATACCCTGACACTACTGCAGGGGTCTGGGAGGAAGGACAGAGACAAGTGAGCCCTAATCTCACCCCAGCCACTGTCCCTTCCTATTGCCACAGTTACCCTAAATGGTAAAAGGACAACCTGAAGACGAGCCCTATACTGGGTAAGTGACACACAGAACAGGACAAGACAAACAAACGACAAAAGAGAGGTCAGGAAGCCAAGGGGTCAGTAACAAATGAGCAAAGCAGTACAAAGTCAAAATCCATGAGAATAGTCAGGGGCAAGCCAAAGGGTCAGAGAATCAAGTAACAAAGTATCAAGGAGTATAGAAAGAGAGCAGGCAAAACACAAGTGTAATAACTGGCAACTTGCTCAGAAATGACGTCCTGTATATAGAAAGTCTGGGCCCAGCCACAGATCTGATAGGTACACAGGCCGTCAATCACACAGGCCAGGAAAAGATTAACTCTATGCAGTCCAGAGAGAAATGTTCCTAATTACACGGATGTGGCTTTACACAGCAAGGGAACTAGGACCATGTTCAGACTGAGCATCAAGAAACTTAAACAAAGAACCAAACTGAAGACGCCTCCTTCGCCACAGCGTGCGAGCGGAGGGGTGGCGCCGAGACCCGAAACGGCAGAGACGTTACAGTACCCCCCCTTTATGAGGGGCCACCGGACCCTCACCAGATAAACCAGTTTTAGTAGGACCCAGTATTTTCTCTGCCTTCAATTCAAGGTCTTTTTGCACAACCACAGACACTGGTAGGCCAGGCAAACATTTTTTATTCACCTGGCATTTCCCACCTTTTGCAGCCGAGATAGTCTCCTCAGTAACACAATTTAAGGTGTGCAAAACAATACAGTGGGATGAGCACTGATCTCCCCATTTTACCAACTCCCTTTTACCCCAATCAAAAATAGGGTTATGGAGGTTCAACCAGGGGAGCCCCAAAATAATATCGGAAGACAGATGCTCCATAACAAAAAAGCTCATGACCTCTGAATGAGCAGAACCAACTTGTAACGTTATTAAGGGGGTCTTGAATCGGACCTTACCCCTGGCCAGTGGGGCAAAATCCGCTCCGGTAACCGCCAGAGGAGTGTCAAGTGGCAAAAGCTCAATGCCTAAAGCTGAGACAAACGAGAATGTGACAAAGTTTGCCGCAGACCCAGAGTCAACTAAGGCCTGGCCAGAAACAGATCTGTCCCCAGAGGACAGAGACACAGATAACAACATCTTATCGTTATTACAGGCAAATACCTGGTTGCCTGAGTGGTTCTTCTGATTACCACTCAGGCACTGAAGCTTTTCCCCTGGTGTGCGGGGTCTGATGGAGCAGTCACGGATGAAATGACCGGAAGTACCACAGTACAGGCAGAGGTTGTTCCTGAGACGATGCTCTCGTCGCATCTTGGCGTCTATAACTCCCAGTTGCATAGGTTCCTCACCAGGAGTCATGGGAGAAATAACAGGTTTCTCAGGAGAGAGTGAGGGAGAGACAGAAAACTTGAAAGAAGCAGAACCTATTCTCTCTTTAACATTTTCCCGGATCCTACGGTCAATACGGACAGCCAAAGTCATGGCCTGCTCAAGAGTGGGAGGATCTGGGTGACCAACCCAGAGCTCCTTAACACGGTCACACAGGCCTTGTTTAAAGTGGGCCTTTAGAGCTGACTCACACCAACCTGCAGTCACGCTGCACTTGCAGATTTCTGCGCAATATTCCTCAGCAGAGCGTTTGCCCTGCCGCATGGTAAGGAGTTGCGATTCCGCAAGACCAATGTGGTCTGGCTCAGCATATATAGACCCCAAAGACAAAAAAATTTTTTTCAAAGTCAGTCCACTCCTCAGCCCCAGGAGGGAGTTTAAGGGCCCAAGCTTGTGGATCCCCCTGTAGGAGGGATATAACTACTCCCACCATTTGGGCCTGGGATGCATGTGTATTAACCCGGAAATACAAGCGACAAGACTCCCGGAAAGTCTCAAACCTTTCACGATCCCCTGAAAAACGGTCGGGGAGCAGCATCTTAACTCTAAAAGGGGCAGAAACAACTGGAGATGCTGCAGCGGCATCAGTAAGGGTCTGCACCTGTTTAGCAAGCTCATTTACCAGAACTGCCAAACCTTCCAACTTGGCTGCAAGGCCCTGAATAGGATCCATGCTGACCCTATGGGAAGCAATGGCAGAATGTATGGGCCGGTTATTCTGTAAGGGTCTTGCCAAACGAAGCAATACCCTGACACTACTGCAGGGGTCTGGGAGGAAGGACAGAGACAAGTGAGCCCTAATCTCACCCCAGCCACTGTCCCTTCCTATTGCCACAGTCACCCTAAACGGTAAAAAGACAACCTGAAGACGAGCCCTATACTGGGTAAGTGACACACAGAACAGGACAAGACAAACAAACGACAAAAGAGAGGTCAGGAAGCCAAGGGGTCAGTAACAAACGAGCAAAGCAGTACAAAGTCAAAATCCAAGAGAATAGTCAGGGGCAAGCCAAAGGGTCAGAGAGTCAAGTAACAAAGTATCAAGGAGTATAGAAAGAGAGCAGGCAAAACACAAGTGTAATAACTGGCAACTTGCTGAGAAATGACATCCTGTATATAGAAAGTCTGGGCCCAGCCACAGATCTGATAGGTACACAGGCCGTCAATCACACAGGCCAGGAAAAGATTAACTCTATGCAGTCCAGAGAGAAATGTTCCTAATTACACGGATGTGGCTTTACACAGCAAGGGAACTAGGACCATGTTCAGACTGAGCATCAAGAAACTTAAACAAAGAACCAAACTGAAGACGCTTCCTTCGCCACAGCGTGCGAGCGGAGGGTGGCGCCGAGACCCGAAACGACAGAGACGTTACAGCAGGTTTTAGAATCAATTAAAAATATTTTAAACATTATTGTACCATTAAATCAATTTTTGTCGGTGTCCAAAGAAATCATTTCTGTTTTATATAAATATTTATTATCAAACTTTACATTCTTCAAGGATTTGATTTATCTTGATGATGTAAAGAAAAGAACAGTTATTAAGCACAAGAAAGACTATGGCGAGCGCACTCTCTCAGGATTAAAATTACACATACATATTACACATACAGGTGAATCTCAATAAATTAGAATATTTTTGAAAAGTTCATTAATTTCAGTAATTCAATTCATAATCAGCAGTCTTCCATGATTGTGTGTCCTACTGAACCAGACTGAGGGACCATTTAAAGGCTTAGGAAACCTTGGCAGGTGACACACTGAATTTACAATACTGAACTTTTTTACAATATTCAAATTTTCTAAGATTTTGGTTTTCATTTACCTGTAATCCATAATCAACATTTACAGAAATAAAACACTTGAAATAGAACACCCTGTGTGTAAAGAATCTAGAAAATATTGAAAGAAATAAATGTTTCAAAGATATTCTAATTTATTTAGATGCACCTGTACATACACACGTGGACAAAATTGTTAGTACCCCTCATTTAATGAAAGAAAAACCCACAATGGTCACAGAAATAACTTGAATCTGATAAAAGTAATAATATATAAAAATTCTATGAAAATGAACAAATGAAAGTCAGACATTGCTTTTTCCAGAAGGCATGTTTCAGCTTCTTCCAAAGATGCTCAATAGGATTTAGGTCAGGGCTCATAGAAGGCCACTTCAGAATCGTCCAATGTTTTCCTCTTAGCCATTCTTGGGTGTTTTTAGCTGTATGTTTTGGGTCATTATCCCGTTGCAAGACCCATGACCTGCGACTGAGACCAAGCTTTCTGACACTGGGCAGCACATTTCTCTCTAGAAGCCCCAGAACATAACAGAGCCTCCTCCATGTTTCACAGTAGAGACAGTGTTCTTTTCAAGATATGCTTCATTTTTCTGTCTGTGAACATAGAGCTGATGTACCTTGCCAAAAATTTCGATTTTTGTCTCATTTGTCCATAGGACATTCTCCCAGAAGCTTTGTGGCTTGTCAGCATGTAGTTTGGCAAATTACTTTTGTCAGATTCAAGTTATTTCTGTGACCATTGTTGGTTTTTCTTTCATTAAATGAGGGGTACCAACAATTTTGTCCATGTGTGTATATAGAAACTACACACCAAATACATAACCAAGTTTGTATATGGCATTCACCATTATCATACTATTACATTAGAGTCAATTTTTGTCAGTGTCCAAAGCTATAATTTCTATTTCTATTTTCTATAAATATTGATTATCAAACTATACATTCTTCAAGGATTTGCTTCAATTATATAAGATAACCTCTGGCATTCTAGATGTTAGCTTTTAAAAATTTGCATGCAGTGTTGCACTGAGGTACCTAGGACCCACCAGTAAAATTCATTTTGCGGGCCCACTATACAAGCAACATGGAAATATTGCTTGACACTCATTGACAGATTCTTAAAATGTCACCAGCTTATTTTTTTTCCGCAGTCGCTTTTCTATCGTGTGGTCCTGTCAGTAGCCTCTTGCCTGGATCCTGCCATGAATTAAGGCCCTCTTGGCTCTATGAGCACAAGATATGTGCTTGTACAGCAGAAAGAAGACACTGCAAGATGATTGGAGAACCTACAGTGTTTTTCAGATCATGGGGCCCAGGAAGGACAGATATTTGTTGGACTGTAGTTTCTTACCCAATATGTTCTATGTAGCCTGCTTGAGTTGCTGTATATTGAGTATCTGAATGAGGTACAATGAGTGTACTCTGCCATGGCAGGGTGATCTGAGGGCCTATTTTGCTCTGGATCTCACCAGAGGAATAATTTGTTCACCTGTGGGCCAGTCCGTGCCTGTTTGCAGGGTAACTCAACATGCCTATAGCTCTTCTAAAGGTAGCACAATTAGATTGAGATTTGACAATTGTGCCAAACTGTATATTACAGACAGTACTATGCTTCTGTTGTTCTCAATAAACTTCCTTCATAGTTTAACACCCCTTTGGGCCGACCTCTGTAGGCAGGGTGTGTTGTAGTTCTCACCTCACTATGGTGCAGTGCCTCCACCCGAATCTTGCTAGGAGCTCTATAGGAATTCAGGAGGGTCTTCCTCTTCTGCTACGGGTCGACTCAGGAAACCTCCACCTAAGCTCAGTACACACTCACAAATGTTGAGGGTAAAAGTACTTAACTGGTTTATTATGGGAAGGGTAAACAAGGGCAAACTTAATAAAATGTGAACAGAGAAATGTTTCAGTAATTCACATGACAATGCACAGATACATCCTATAGTATTAAACCCCTAGTGGTAGGAATGGACTATGTGCCAGGCCTGGTGGGTATAATAAACTATAGGGAATAGCACAGGGTTAAGATAGTGACCCACAGATAATAGTCATCACACACATGCAATCATACTGCAGGTAACAGCTTGCACTCCTAAATAACAGCACACAATTCAGAATTACTAATGGCTTTAGCAATAAACAGAACAGTCCATCTGTTGGGGCCCAGTTGCTGCGGACAAGGGTACGCATTCAGGAAACATTGGTGCACTGTAGACACAGCAGATCCTTTCTACCACACTTCTCATAAAATTTCTAACAGCAGTACAGCAAATTCCAGCAAAGTCTACTCATTAACTCTTGCAGGGAATCTGGTGCCAGCCTGGAGTCTCACTGGGTGCTGCAGCTTTCAGATGGCAGGATACTAATGGAGTAGGAGGCAGGAGTCTTCTTGGATGCAGCCCTGGGAACCTTTTTGGAGTCTGGTCAATCTGGACAGGTGGTGCTGGTGCTGCTGCTGCAGAGATGCTGCTTCTTCCCTCAGAGTGAGCTGGTGGGCTGGCAGGACTGTCTCTATGTCCTGGGTTACCCAGTGCCAAGCTATGTGCTCCCTGTCAGTTGCTGGAAGAAGCCTTTTCTGCAGCCCATGTTTCTGTCCTCTCTCTTTCCTGTGCAGACCTTTCCCATAATTCCCTGCTCAGCCAATCATTCCCTTTCTCTGATACTCCTCCCCCTGGAGTAAGGGGTGTAGGGAAATGTAATCCACTGTCCCTAAGCATAAAATGTCTGTTGTCTGCTGTAATGGGTCCTGGCTTGGCATTAACTGCAGCATCTGCTGTATGCAAAGTGTTCCTTGCAGGGGTTACAATAGATTAGGGATCATAAGTGTTTCTGATCACAGACACTACTTGCACTTGTCTGCGGTGTAAAACTGCAGGTATTCAGGGCTATCGTGCCAATTCAATTCCTCATGTATGGTGAAAATGGCTCCAATGAGGAGCTAGAACATCACATTTTCTCATGATGGGTGAATAAAGTATACCAGACTACTTCACTTTAGAATGCTGCTTCCTATTGTTTTTATACATATACAGTGGATGTTGGGAAGGGATTAATACAGCATATGTTAGTGCATGCCATTTTGAATGAATCCATAAAATAACATAAAATAAGATGAACATTAAGGCTTTATGGGCTCACAGCAGTTCATACAACACAAGCTCTCAATACAGAAGCATGTATAAGATCTAATGTTTGCCTACAACAACAAGTACTTATTATTCTACTACGATTCCTATCTAACCTAATCCCCCCAAATGTCAATCAAATGGAATTGTGATACAACAGAACTACTGCTATGCCTACTATCATAAACTTTCTCTGTTTATGAACATATAGTATATGGATACAATGATGTGAGTCATCAGTCCTATACTAAGGTAAAGGTAGCGCTGAGCAGCTTAATTTGTCCTTACCTTATTAAGATAACATTGTTTTTCTGCCATTGATCTGCTTTTAGATTGCTCGTGCTATGCACTGCCTTGAAAACATTAGTCATATATTTATTATCCAACAGTAGAGAAAAAAGTCTCTTATCGTAATGAGAGCAATCCTTCTTTCTGTCTCAGCCTGGAAATGTTCCCAAACCGCTACAGCTTAAAACAAAGTTAAGAAAAAAAAAGTCACTCAACTCAATGTATAAAAATTCTAGGATGTTTTATCAGTTTAAACGTCTTGTGCTCCAGTGGAGTTTATTTGATTCTATGCCTGACTACAGCTGATCACAGGAGGATGACAAATTAATTTTTTAATGAGTGCCGTTTGATTTCCCAACACTGGCAAAGAATAGCCATAAAAATAACAGTGCTCATGTTCTCAGTAAATGATACAATTCATAAAGATGTTGTTAATATCACTTCAAATCTAAATTGTAAATGGGTTTTGGCATTCAATCAGACCAACAGAACACTATTTCTAGTATCTATAAATGACCATATGTAACCACAATTACTAAAGAGGTCAAAACAATATCAGAGACAAGTAATACTTTGCTCATGATAAATTATACAATGCATTAGTCCAATGTGTTCAACTGAGCCTGAACTAATGTATATTTTTGTTACTTTACACTTTAGTATCTGGAATGATCACTAAAATTAAAGCTACAGGGGTAGTTTATCATTCAGACGGTACCTGAAATACAAGCGGTTGGTTGCAAATTTTAAAACCAAATCCCAAGCAAAATGTTAAATATTTAGATATTAATTAATTCCTTTATCCATTCCTAAAATCCTCAGATATGAATTTAGTTATTTTCACATTATTTCAAGTAGCTGATAGTTAAAAGAAGTTTTTCATTCATTGCATAATTACAAGGATCAGCACCTACATTGAGAATGGAAACCCCATTCCCTTGCTACTGTCAATGGAGAGATAACAGGGTATGCATGGCTATCTCAAGTAAATTCCAGAGGTGGGAAATTGATCTACTGTATGAGACATTTATAACATAACCTGTGCATATGCAATAAATGTTTGAGATGGGAAAACTTGTTTAAATGGGGTTTATACAAACCCATGAACCTGTTGCAGACATTTGGAATACACTTACCTGTAACTTTCTGCTGAGACAATCCAAACTCCAAATCCCCTGAACTAGCAAACTTAAGGATGCAGCTGGACTATTTATTCTCCTGTCACATTCTAGTAAATGCTGAGGAGATGCCATTCCAGCTTACAAACATTAGTTCAATTAATACGTTAAAGGTACAGTCCTAATAATAAAAAATACAATCATATAAAATGGTTCAAAAATACAACATAGATTCATAAATAACGTTTGAGCTACATGATAAGAACAGCATTTCTCCACAGGAATTGTTCCTGTGGGACACTACATTTGTTTATTTGTTTATGTACTATTTTGAGACTTGTCTCTTCTATGTCTCTGACCCTAATATTGCTTTCTCTATTTATATATAAATATATTTTATGGAATATTATATGGAATATTAGAATTGCATTATTAAAAATTCAACTTATCCTGCAAAACACAATTCCTCATAAAGCTATGTCTACTGAAAAATTAAACAGTTATAAGGCAAAAATGACAAAATGAAGAATAGAAGATTAGCTATGGCAGTAAGTGGTTGACGCAAGCAGTCAGATTTTTCTTCTCTGAGAGCTCTTCTCCATCTTTAGCTGCCAGCCCTGTGGGGAGGAAGTTCACCTCTCTGCCATTTTGTCCACACTGTGGAGACATTTTGACCACACTGGAGGCATGATCATCTATAGGTCCTCCACCTGCAGGTGTATTTTAACAACCAAGAACATCAGCCATGCAGCAAAGGCATCGTTTATAAATAATACCCCTGCAGGTGCACTACAGCATCCATTAACATCAGTCTTCATGTAAAACATTAACAGTCGAAGTATGTACTACTAACACTATGGTACACTGGCCCTACTGACCAAGGTACTACTCCATAACTAGAATTTTATATTGTATAAAAAAAAATTATATTATAATTTTATAGAATTATATACACACTCAGAATCACAGCACGTTCACTTGCTTTTGTTGCATGGTAAAATGCAACACCTAGTCACACTAACAGTACACCTACAGTGGGGGAAAAAAGTATTTAGTCGGCCGCCAATTGTGCAAGTTCTCCCACTTAAAAAGATGAGAGAGGCCTGTAATTGACATCATAGGTAGACCTCAGCTATGAGAGACAAAATGAGAAAACAAATCCAGAAAATCACATTGTCTGATTTTTTAAAAATTTATTTGCAAATTATGGTGGAAAATAAGTATTTGGTCAATAACAAAAGTTCATCTCAATACTTTGTTATACATCCTTTGTTGGCAATGACAGAAGTCAAATGATTTCTGTAAGTCTTCACAAGGTTGGCACACACTGTTGCTGGTATGTTGGCCCATTCCTCCATGCAGATCTCCTCTAGAGCAGTGATGTTTTGGGGCTGTCACTGGGAAACACGGATTTTCAACTCCCTCCAAAGGTTTTCTATGGGGTTGAGATCTGGAAACTGGCTAGCAAAGCCACTCCTTCGAAGCCACTCCACGAAGCCACTCCTTTGTTGCCCTGGCAGTGTGCTTGGGATCATTGTCATGCTGAAAGATCCAGCCACGTTTCATCTTCAACGCCCTTGATGATGGAAGGAGGTTTGCACTCAAAATCTCACGATACATGGCCCCATTCATTCTTTCATGTACACGGATCAGTAGTCCTGATCCCTTTGCAGAGAAACATCCCCAAAGCATGATGTTGCCACCCCCATGCTTCACAGTAGGTATGGTGTTCTTTGGATGCAACTCAGCATTCACTCTCCTCCAAACACGATGAGTTGTGTTTCTACCAAATTGTTCTACTTTGGTTTCATCTGACCATATGACATTTTCCCAATACTCTTCTGGAACATCCAAATGCTCTCTAGCAAACTTCAGATGGGCCCGGACATGTATTGGCTTAAGCAGGGGGACACGTCTGGCACTGCAGGATCTGAGTCCCTGACGGCGTAGTTTGTTACTGACGGTAGCCTTTGTTACGTTAGTCCCAGTTTTCTGCAGGTCATTCACTAGGTGCCCCCATGTGGTTCTGGGATTTTTGCTCACCGTTCTTGTGATCATTTTGGCCCCACGGGGTGAGATCTTGCGTGGAGCCCCTGATCGAGGGAGATTATCAGTGGTCTTGTAAGTCTTCCATTTTCTAATTATTGCTCCCACAGTTGATTTCTTCACACCATGCTGCTTGCCTATTGCAGATTCAGTCTTCCCAGCCTGGTGCAGGTCTACAATTTTGTTTCTGGTATCTTCACCATAGTGGAGTTTGGAGTGTGACTGTTTGAGGTTGTGGACAGGTGTCTTTTATACTGATAACAATTTCAAACAGGTGCCATTACTAAAGGTAATGAGTGGAGGACAGAGGAGCTTCTTAAAGAAGAAGTTACAGGTCTGTGAGAGCCAGAAATCTTGCTTGTTTGTAGGTGACCAAATACTTATTTTCCACCATAATTTGCAAATAAATTCTTTAAAAATCAGACAATGTGATTTTCTGGATTTGTTTTCTCATTTTGTCTCTCATATTTGAGGTCTACCTATGATGTCAATTACAGCCCTCTCTCATCTTTTTAAGTGGGAGAACTTGCACAATTGGCGGCTGACTAAATACTTTTTTTCCCAACTGTATTTCCGCAGCTGCTTGTAAATTTTGTGATACAAGGGAAGTTTTGCTGTGTGGAGCCAGGTACTAGTAAGCACTTTTGGGACTACTTGTTATATAAGATACATAATGTCGGATCTCATTTTGAATTGCCTAGATGGCACCATCTGATTATTTCACAGTGTATATTTTTAATTTGGTTGGTGACATGTCTGTATGTTACAGCCACAGATCTAGTGAAGTAGCAGTTAATAATGTTGACAAATTGTCAATATTCTTTATTGTTGTAAAGTGTTGGGAAGCAACGTGTTCATTTTTAAATTAGGTTTTTGTTTCCTGTTAATAAAGTATTACATTTTATAATATACTTGGGTGAGCATCTCAATTTGAAATATATGCATATGTTTTGTGGTTTGCAGATTTTACAGTTTGTGTATATGATAGATGACCCCCATTTTTTATATCATTAGCAATCCCCACCACTTTTCTAGTTTTGCCTTACACATAGAAATTTATCAATCACTGAGTAGGGCTGCTTACCTACTAATCTCAAAATGAGCAGAGTTTTAGATCAATAAATGTCAAATTATATAGAAACTTTTCCACAAACCCATATATTAATCTGTTCAGTACCTTCTGCTCTATCATGCTGCTCGCAGATCAGTCTGGACTTTTTAACATGACAGGTCCCCCTTAAGAATTGAAATCTACCCCAAAAACAGAATAATTTTGTAAAAGAAGTTTTGTTCTTAAGGTTAATAATATATACAGCATTAAGCTCATAATTTAAAGCCCATGTGTCAAGTTATGAAAAGCAGTAAGTGGAAGTAAAATGTGTGGTACTGTAAGTATACTTCTAATAAACTTGGAAATCACGTACTTCATATATATTTGTATGCGCCCTGTGTTTACAATGCCAAAGGAAGAAATGTTATTTTGCTCCTAGATTAAGTAGTACAGCAGGTACATCTCCAAATAAGATTAGGTAGACAATAGCATATTTTTTCCTATCTATAACTCCTCGTCGTTTAACTTGCAAGAATTGAATAGCTACTCCAGAGAGCTATGTCAATCAATAATTGTTTGCAGAGCAATATCACTGGTGAACAAAGGAATTATTTTGTAATGGGAAAAGAACTGTCCTTCAGTCCTGCGGTATGTGCCATGAATATGAATTATAGTGAAAAGCTGTACAAATAATTTAGACCTACAGTAACATTCTTTTACCCGGAAAGCAACTGCTGCAGGACATTACCCTATTATTGCTGTTTAGATTTATATACAGTCATGGCCAAAAGTTTTGAGAATGACACAAATATTATATTTTCACATGATCTGCTGCCCTCTGGTTTTTATGTGTGTTTGTCAGATGTTTTTATCACATACAGAAATATAATTGCATTCATATTATGAAGCTTATATTGACAGTTAGAATGAGTTAATGCAGCAAGTCAATATTTGCAGTGTTGACCCTTCTTCTTCAAGACCTCTGCAATTCTCCCTGGCATGCTCTCAATCAACTTCTGGACCAAATCCTGACTGATAGCAGTCCATTCTTGCAGAATCAATGCTTTAATTTTGTCTGAATTTGTTGGTTTTTGTTTGTCCACCCGTCTCTTGATGATTGACCACAAGTTCTCAATGGGATTAAGATGTGGGGAGTTTCCAGGCCATGGACCCAAAATCTCTATGTTTTGTTCCCTGAGCCATTTAGTTATCACCTTTGCTTTATGGCAAGGTGCTCCATCATGCTGGAAAAGGCATTGTTGAGCGCCAAACTGCTCTTGGACGGTTGGGAGAAGTTGCTCTTGGAGGACATTCTGGTACCATTCTTTATTCATGGCTGTGTTTTTAGGCAAGGCTGTGAGAGAGCCGATTCCCTTGGCTGAGAAGCAACCCCACACATGAATGGTTTCAGGATGCTTTACAGTTGGCATGAGACAAGACTGGTGGTAGCGCTCACCTCTTCTTCTCCGAATAAGCTGTTTTCCAGATGTTCCAAACAATCGAAAAGGGGATTCATCAGAGAAAATGACTTTACCCCAGTCCTCAGCAGTCCACTCCCTATACCTTTTGCAGAATATCAGTCTGTCCCTGATGTTTTTTCTGGAGAGAAGTGGCTTCTTTGCTGCCCTCCTTGAGACCAGGCCTTGCTCCAAGAGTCTCCGCCTCACAGTGCGTGCAGATGCACTCACACCTGCCTGCTGCCATTCCTCAGCAAGCTCTGCACTGCTGGTAGCCCGATCACACAGCTGAAACACTTTTAAGAGACGGTCCTGCCGCTTGCTGGTCTTTCTTGGGCGCCCTGGAGCCTTTTTGGCACCAATGGAACCTCTCTCCTTGAAGTTCTTGATGATGCGATAGATTGTTGACTGAGGTGCAATCTTTCTAGCTGCAATACTCTTCCCAGTTAGGCCATTTTTGTGCAGTGCAATGATGACTGCACGTGTTTCTTTAGAGATAACCATGGTTAACAGAAGAGAAACAATGATGGCAAGCACCAGCCTCCTTTTAAAGTGTCCAGTGGTGTCATTCTTACTTAATCATGACAGATTGATCTCCAGCCCTGTCCTCATCAACACCCACACCTGTGTTAATGGAGCAAACACTGAAACGATGTTAGGTGGTCCTTTTAAGGCAGGGCTGCAATGATGTTGAAATGCGTTTTGGGGGATAAAGTTCATTTTCTAGGCAAATATTGACTTTGCAAGTAATTGCTGTTAAGTTGATCACTCTTTATAACATTCTGGAGTATATGCAAATTGCCATTAGAAAAACTGAAGCAGTAGACTTTGTAAAAATTAATATTTGTATCATTCTCAAAACTTTTGGCCATGACTGTAGTCATTATAATTATTCATACTATAAAGAAGAAAGGGTTTAACACTTGTTATAACTGTTATCAGACAAATTGCAACTGTAAGACCCCTTTGAACTGAGCTCTGTAATTCTCACCTCACTGTGGAACAGTACCTCCTCCCGAATCTTGCTGTGAGCTCTGTAGGAATGCAGGACGGTCTTCCTCTTCTGCTAGTGGTTGACTCAGGAAACCACCACCTAAGCTCACTATACACTCAAAAGAAGTAAGGTTAAAACTACTTAACAGTTTTATTAGGAGACGGGAAAACATGAGTCAACTTAGCAAGAATAATGCAAATAGAGAAATGATGCAGCAATTCATATAACAATACAAGGTCTACTCACTAAGTCCCGCTACAAATCTAATGCCAGTCTGGGATTCTACTGGATGATGGAGCATTCAGGTAAGAGGACACTAATGAAATAGGTGGCAGAAATCTCCAGTGTATCTCTTGGGAATCTAGCGGATCTTCAAAGGTGATGCAGGTGATACAGGGCTGCTTCTTCCCTCAGAGTGAGCTGGTGGACTGTCAGGACTTTCAATCTGTACTGTGTTTCCCAGTGCAGAAGTCTTTGCTCTCTCCCAGGCACAAAAAGCCCACCTCCCTAAAGACCATACGGCTTTCCTCTTTTCTTCCTCAGACCCTTGTAACAATCTTCTGCTCAGTCAATCAGTCCCTCTCTGATACTCCTCCCCCAGGTTACAAGAGCATGGAGAAGCAAGTAGTGCTGGGAAATTTAGTCTGCTGCCTTTCAGGATAAAATGGGTTCGTATCTGTTGTAGTGAATCCCTACTTGTCATTTACTGCAGCTTCTGATGTATACAATGTTACAATGTGTTTCCTTCAGGGTTTAAAAAAAAAAATTCATAGGCAGTGTAACTTAAAGGGGTATTCCCATCTCAATTTATCTATAATGCTAGCCTATGTAAATTCAAGAGTTTTCCTAAATGCCCTACTTTAGCAATGCTACTTTGTTTGCCTTCTATGTTAGATTATTACTCTCATTGTTTACACAGCGTTTCCGTGGTCCCTATTCTGTCCTGTGATAACAGGTCGGAGGGATGAGTCACTGCTCTCTGGGGGGCTGAGTTCCCTCACTGTTATGTACAGTTCTGCTATGTGGACAATCAGTTTAGCTAATTGCAGTTTGCTGATAAAGGCCCCAATTTATAATAAATCATAATAAATAATATCTCATGGTAAACACAATGTCTATATCTAGTGAGGTACTTGATAGTGTCCTGTTGATCAAACAATCAAAGCTGCCCACCAGCTTGCTGAAGAATACAGGAAGTTAGAAGAAGAGAGAGGGAGCAGGCAAAGCTGCTGAGAGAGGGAGATGGCAAAACCCCCTTTAATGGGGTATTCCCATCTCAAGGATCTATACTGCTAGCTTATGTAAATTTAAGAGTTTTCCTAAACACATTGCTTAAAAAATGCCTGCTACACGAAATTATTCCTTCCATTGCTCACACCATTTTGTCAAGGAGCCTGGCCTGTATCTCTCTTTACCTAGCATTATAGGACAAGTGACGTGAATCTCCGCTCTCTGGAGGGATTGAGTTCTCATATCACGGTTGCTTTCAGAGCTATGATCTTCTGCTCTTCTGTCCAGGAAATAAAGTCAACTAGTTGCACTTTGTTGATAAAGGCTCAGACAGTGTTGGTATCTCTGTATGTAAACCAAATATAACACTGAGTTTAATGCAAGTCCATTGTCAGTCCTGCAGCATGTATAAGTTTTCTTTCTCTCCAAACCTGTGTAATGTAATATATATTTACTGTGTATATTATTTCATCTGCATTATTATAGATTTTTTAGTAATAATAATAAATAATCTCTCATGGAACCTGGAAAACTCTGCAGATGCCTGGAACTCCACCACGGCCGAAAGAGAGTATCAAACTGAGAGGAGTCTACAGCCTCCTCCACAATCATGAAATCCATTCTCCGGATAAATAGAAATTCCTGGAGCCACTCCATAAGGGAGGGGGGAGTCATGCTGTGCCAGTGTCAGGGATGATTGATCTGGCGGCCGTAAGGAAGTGTCACAAGAGATCGCCAATTGTAATTTGAGGTGAAGACACAAGAGGGCGCCACTAACCTTGGTATACAGAAGTCCAGAAGGGCTTTGTGATAAGTTATCACAAAGTGATATGCTGTTATATTTGTGTCTATGTCTGACCATCCAATGGGGGAGGGTGAATTGGAGCCTTTAAAGTCTTTTGTTAGCATGTTGTGATATTGTGTTGTATTGGTTTCAAGATAAATTGGGATCTTTGAGTGTGGTCTCATCTGTATATTAACAAAGGCCACTTAGCTATTTTTTCTGCTGCTTGGCACCACACAAGTGTTGGATATGTGCATAGAACTACATTAAAGCCCCATTTCAGTGAATGGTGTTGAGTTGTAATGTTGTGCAGAGGAAACATCTGAAGGAGATGCAGTGCTACACAGAGTTATGCAGCTCCTCACTCAGATGTGTAGCTAGCGGGGGGAAGAGGGGATGGCAGCCCCAGGATCCAGTGACTCAGGGGGTCTGCTGGCTTCCTCCTTTGCCACTGTTAACTTGTAGGTTGCGCCTTAAAATGTAAGCATGCTAACTTTATTCTGTGGGTCAGTTCAATGTTGGACTGGCCCATCAGAGTACCAGAGAGGGCACTAATACAATAATGTTCCAGCATAAGACTTCCAAATTTAAAGGGTCCTATGGTTCCTTTCCAAGGGGTTGTTGGAGGGTAGGCCACCAGAATAAATTGATATAATGGTCCCAAGGAACCTTAGTTTGACATTGGGTCAGAATAAGTGTGGGTGATACCAAATATGTATAGGCTTTCTTTATGTTTTACTATTTTTGTGGTGCCATATGCTGAAAGTCATATCTTTTTTTTATTTTTCCATCAACAGAGCTTTATGAGGGCTTGTTTCTGCGGGTTAGATGAACTTTTCATTAGTACCATTTTGGGGTACATATGACCTTTCAATAATTTTTTAAGAGGTGGAATGGACAAAGACACCAGTTTTTTGTTTTAGTTTTTATGTTGTACACAGAACGGTTCAAATAATGTGAACATTTTATAGCTTAGGTGGTTACAGAGGTGTGAATACCTATTACATGCTGGATTTTTATATTATTTTTTTGCATACATAATAGTTAGAGATGAACAAATAGAAGCCGACGAAGTGGAATTCCATATTTCAGGAAATATTCTATTCGCATCGAATCCGGATTTCCTCACGCTTTGTGGTAAAGAATCACATTTTTTTCCTAAAATGGCTGCTGCACATGTTAGGACATGGGGCAAGGAACTTTGGGAATGCGGGATCATCCACAATGCAGCCAATGCATGCAGCCAATCAGCAGCCAACCAGCCCTGTGATGTCACAGCCCTATAAATACCCTCCGCCATCTTGGATTCAGGCATTTTCCAGTGTACTTAGTGCAGGGAGAGACTTTAGCAGGCACCAGGGAAAGTGGTAGAAAAGACTTGAAAACTGATATTTTGCTCAATCAAAGTTTAGGGAAAGAGCATTAGAAGTGTAGGGAAAGGATAGGGAGGAATTTATACGGAGTATTGAAGCAGAATAGTGTTCATTTGGGGTACTTGCAGCCTGGGTAATAGGAACAATCTTACTACACCTTGCTGCTCTGACTGCCATTATACTGTTGCTCATTGCAGGTTTGCAATAGATCATACCTGTGTAATTCAAATTATTGGGATCTTGTTACTCCTTGTGCGGTGCAGTTATATGTTGTAAAGCTTTTTCTTGGCGTTTATTAGTGGGGAAAAAATAAGTCGCTTATTTGCCGTTGTGTGTTAAAGGGAGAAAATTACAGGCATTTTTGCCGCGCATTGGTGGCAAAAAAAGGATTGTTATCCATTAATCTCCGCAGTTATCTATTATAACACCTTTTGTCCGGGTTAGACCACCCGCTTCACAGGATCCTACCTGCCTAGTAAGCAGTGGTACAGGGGTTCACGGAGGCAGTGGCAGTAGCAGTCAGTCAGTGCAGAGTGTTGGGGGTAAAATCACCTACTCGGCAGTGTGGCAGTTTTTTGTTAAGCCGCCGGGGGGAGTTGAACATGGTCATATGTGAAATCTGTGTGCAGAAGGGGAAGCGTGGCCAGGGTGCCAATGTTGGCACCACAGCCCTGCGGATCGAATCAAATCAGTTTGGAAAATTCGGCGAAGCGGCTCAATCGAATTTTTGAAAAATTCGCTCATCTCTAATAATAGTCATCCAAGGGGAAGTGAGTATTTAGTGTTTTTTAATTTATTATATTTTATTAAACTCTTTTCAACATTTTTAATATTCTAGTAAGGGACTTTAAGTTTCTTGTTTGTTTCAAGTAGCATTTGAAAAATGGAAAACACATAGTAAGTTTCTTATAACCAATAAAACTGTTGTCTACATGGCAGCAATAGGCATGTGTGCTAAGATGTTCCTCTCTGTAAAATGCATGTAAAAGGTAAACATGGGGACTTAACTGACAGATTTCACAGAAAACTACTTTGTGTGAAGTTGTTAGGCCATATACAACATCTAACTGCTATTCACCAATACTTCCATCAACACTTCATAAATAGGGTCAATACAAGAATTTAAAAAGAGTACAAAAAATTATTTTTTATAATTTCAGAATGTTTCGCAGATTTCTGCCTATTGACTTATTCTGCTTTATATTTGGTGCTCAGTATTTCCAAATGAATGAGTTTGAAAAGTATTCCTCTCAATGTGAATGCTGGTAATGTGAATAGCTGCTCCCTGGCATTGTACATGTTAGCAAGCATTGTTCCTCACATTCTAATTGAAAGTGACAGGTAGGCAAACTGGTAAGAGAGCATTGTGGGCATATGCTTGTTAATGAGCACTTGCACCTTTGGGAATGCAAACCGAGATGAAAACTGAGAAATGAAAAGTGATCTCAACAACTAACATTGTCACTGAACATTCCTCAGTTTGTCTCCTGGGTTCCAGTTTATCTCCACATTGCTATATATGTGTCATTCTGTAGCTTCCAGGTGACATGTTCCCATCAGAGGTTGACAAATTGTCTGCCCTCTTATGACTTTGATGGTTCTCATGCAAGGGTAACAATTTGGATTTGTGTCCATCTGCTTCCTAGGAGAACAATTACTGAATATTAATGTCTTCTCTATGAAGTAACGTTATAGCCACTTGAACTGGGTTTTGGGTTACATAAAGTGATCCCTTAAATATTATATATATCATAAATATTTTGAATTTTAAATTGCAGTAAATTATTATTGTCTAGACCAAAGGTTCCCAAACTTTCTGAAGTCAGGACTCACTTTTTGGTTGATAATTTTGCCTGGGACTTCCCTATACTGTATTTAGCCTCATTTCAAAAAATAAGGTATTCTTTTGTGTTCTTCCATTTATTCCACTATATTCTGCCTCTTATTGTGCTGCATTCTACCTCTTATTCTGGATTTTATAACTGTATTTTTTCCTCTTACTTTATTTTAACCACTACAATGCACGTCTCACAGTTGAGCACTCCTGCTTCCTTCACAGACACAAGCCATAATGGCTTCTCTCTTCCATGTAGGACCATTAATCTTATTCCACTGTATTCTATTCAACCTCTTATTGTTCTGTTTTCAGCATCTTATTCCACTGCTTTCTTATTATTATTCTGATTTTTACCACTGAATTTTGCCTCACAGTTGTTCACTCCTGATTCCGCTACTGTCTTGCTGCACAGAACAAGATATTCTCCAAAGACAACATTGGCCCTCCGGGAAATGCAGATCTGTTCAATGGAGGCTCCATAATTAGGAAATACTGCCTAGACTATAATTCCCAAAGGCCCCAGAGAAGGGGTGTGTCAGGGTGTCCTCAAACTGTTTATTGGCTCTTGCATTCATGTGTGTTCTTATCTGCAAAACATGAAGCCCCACGCTTATTAAAAACATAAAGAAAGTCAGTAGTGTGAATGTCATGTTAGCAATGGTGAGAAGGCAATATTTCATAAATCTTCCCTATAGATATGTCCTCTATGTCCTCCTTTACTGGTCATACAGGCTGGACACATCTAGACATTTGTACCACAAGCCAAGCTGCTTTTCTAAACACAACGTGGTTTCTTGACAACTTTTCACATGTTGTAAGTCAAATGTTAAGAGATATGCTATCCTATGTATGTCTATGTGTGACTACTAGAGATGAGCAAACTATTTCATTACAAGCCGAGTTCGACCTGAATATTACAAATTGTTCAGTTTTTAATGAAACCAAATACTTTCTGATTCATCTCGGGTGACTAATATGGCATCATCAGGTTTGACAAACTGGCATCAATTGTAATTGCAAAAAAATTCTAGTCTAATACTCAATGACCAGATTCCCCTTTTAATGTCTAATGCTTTGATACTTTTCTTGAAATATTTTTTGAATAGAAACAAAAAAGGACATACACACAGTGTCAGAATTGTTGCCAATCACTATAATTAAGCAGTGTACAGTAAGGGGGCGTTCACACTACCGTTGGTGACCGTCAGTAGTGTCCGTTGCTATTGTCCGTTACAAGATTTTAGCATCGGACACTAGCTGAGGGTGGGTTCACACCTGTGCTTCAGTCCGTCCGTTGCCAATCCGAGTGAAAATCTTGGCGAACGGGATTGGCATCGGATACAGACAGGTTTGAGACGCATTGGTTAAAAACCCATTCATTTGAATGGGTTTTTAAAGCAATGGGCGGGTGTGCGCTTACACCCTCTGCGCTGCGAAGCCGATTTTTTTCGTCAGACACGAAGTTCTGTATGTCCAACTTTGTTTCCGACGAAAAAAAAGGATTCGCAGAGCAGAGGGTGTAAGCACACACCCGCGCATTGCTTTAAAAACCCATTCAAATGAATGGGTTTTTAACCAATGCGTCGCTGACCTGTCTGTATCCGATGCCAATCCCGTTCACCGAGATTTTCACTCAGATTGGCAACGGAAGGACTGAAGCGCAGGTGTGAACCCACGCTGAACCGTCGGAAATCCGTTAAAATTTCCATTTCAATGGGTTTTTATATTGTGTCCGTTAGTGTCCATTTGTGTCCGTTTACACCAAATCTGTCACAAGTCCGTTATTTTTTCACGGACAAAAAATTCTACATGAAGGACTTTTTGTCCGTTTGAAAAAAACGGATTCTTGACGGACAGCAAGTGTCCGTTATTTTTTTAACATTGAAGTCTATGGGTAACGGACTTATAACGGACAGTAACTGACAGCCATCAGTTACTGTTCGTTATTTTATGTCCGTTTTTTTTTCCTGCGCATACTCAAAAGAAAAAAAAAGACAACAAAAAAAACGGACAGTGTTAAAAAACGGACAGTGTTAAAAAACAGACACTAACTGATGCTAACTGATGCTAATGTGTCCGTTTTTTTTAACTAATCCATTAATTGGATCAGTTAAAAAAACGGACACATTAACATCAGTTAGTGTCCGTTAATGTCTGTTATGATAGGTGTCCGTTTTTTTTTTTTTTTTTTTTTTTTTAACGGACACTATCAGGACGGACATCAATAGTAGTGCGAACCCTGCCTAAGATGACTCTAAAAAACAGGGCGGGGGCAGGCTAAAGGAGGGAGAGGAGGCAACACTTGAAAAAGCACTAATAAAAAAAAAAAAAATGTGAGTGGCAGCACTACTTCTGGTTTTAGTGCTACTGCCAGTAGTCACAGGATTGTTGCACTTTATGAGAATGAAGATGAGGTTTTTGATTACGTAGCTCATCTCTGTCACAGGACAATATTGCATACAAGAGTGATGTGATCCTGAGTCAGGTTTCTGTGTGTTCCTCCACTCCCTCTAATGTTGTAACATGCAATTTACTGCAGGACCTTTGTGAACTGTCAACCATGTCTCCTTCATCTTCTTCTCTGATACGAATTCTTGGTAGTGATGTGGCACCTGCTGAGAAATCTCTTCTAGTCAGAGCAATCTTCCTTGATGAGCTAGATGAGAACAGTCAGCATTGTATGAAAGTAGAGGAGGAAGACATTACTGATAGTGCATGTAGTAGTGGCAGGGGGTGTGGTACTACTACGGGTAGTCATTCTGGTAGGGGCACTAGAGGAAGTAGGAAAGACGATGACATTGCTGATGAAAATTCTTTTGCCGATCTAGCAACTGGGCCTGGGTGACAAGGTGACATCAGAGGAAGAGGGTGGTGACAGTGGTGATAGTAATGATTCCAGCCAATGCACAGCCTTAATAGCCAAAAAGCCTACACAGGGAAGACCTAGAAAAAGCTTGCAGGGTAGGGGTGGTGGCAGTGGCAGACACATTTCCACTGCTGCTGATGTTGGAGGCAGCAATTACTCATCCCATGTGGGAATTGTCAATGTTTGTCAATGTTTTGAGCAGCAGCGGCCACAGTCCAGAAGCGCAACAAGGCCAAATGTTAATTCCACCCTGTTGGTGCAGGCCCAGTTCCAACACCATGCAGGGCCCATTCATCTCCTTTAGATCCTCCTCTCTGGACTGTTTCTTGTACCAATCTTCACCAGGGCTAGGCGCTGCTTCCACTACTCCTTTGTTTCATGGGTATCAGGAGAAGTACTGCCATGTGGTTTTATAGCTAAAGAGCATGGATCAAAGGAACCACACAGCAGAGGAGATACTCTGCTATATCCTGCAGCAAGTGCCCACTGGATGGCTCCTTACCACCTACAGCAACTGGGCAGTGTTGCTAGTGTCAATGGCACCAATATTGTTGCTGCAGTTGGATCGAATGACACATTGTCCCTGTATGTCGCATGCGCTAAATCTGGTGGTGTGCCATTTTATTAACACGTATAGTGGCCTAAAGGAGGTGCTCATTGCCAAAAAAGTATCTGCAGATTTCAACTGTTTTTTTTTTTTTTTTTTTTTTTTTGAACTTGTATTTTATTGAAAATTTTTCTTAGTATACAAAATATAATGCAGTGTAATATAACGCATGGTACTTCACAGAATAGTGAATGGAGGGAGAGGGGAGGGGAAGGGGAGAGGAGGGGTGTGGTGGAAAATGGGTAGGGATGAATGTGGGAGGAAAATGAAGGATTAGCGGGGAAGAAGAGGAGGGAAAAGGAGAGAGGAATAGGTCGAGGGAGATAAGATGGAATGGAATGGAGGGACATAGGTAAAAAAGCAGTACATAATTAACAATCAAAAATAGAAAAACGTTAACAGTGATCCAGTTGAAAATACAGTCATCTCTCAATAAATCAAGCAGGTACATTTCCAATAGACATTAGCCAGAGCATCAATACGCCAGAAAAAATGTGCAGTGACCAAGTGGCATCAGTATAAAAAGAAACCAAAGATTCATACACAATTAACACTCATATCCCGACCGTGTTACACACTTACTCCACAATCTTTTAAAAGTATTGGTGTTACTCAATCTACACAATATCATATGTTCCATAGTGTAATTAAATGTAGCTGCTGCAGTAATCTCAGGGATACAAGGAAAGTCTGGGCTTTTCCATAATTGGACTATCTTGGATCTAGTGACATTTAGTACGTGAAAAATAAGATATTGGTCATCAAAGGGCAATGTATCAATACCTAATGACAGCAAAGTCACGTGTGGACCCCAGGGAAACGGATATTGAATTATGGTGCATAATAGATTATAGATTTGGTTCCAAAATTTTGTAAAACGGGGACAAGACCACCATATATGTAGGAGGGAGCCAGTTTCTAAGCCACACCGCCAACAAGCTTCAGAAACATTGGAAAAATACATGCTAGTCTAGTTGGGGTGTAATACTATCTATACATCAATTTTCTAGATGATACTAGATGATCAATGCAGTGAGACACCTTTGAAGGTAAGGAAAATACTTCAGCCCATTGAGCATTGGTAAACATCTGACTGAGATCTGACTCCCATTTGGACCGGAATCCAAGTGGTATTGGGGGTAAATGGTCTCTTATAGCTTTATAGGCATAAGAGATTCCTTTGTTTGTTCTAGTGGGGTTCTAAAAATATAAGGCAAATGAGGGGATCACTGGATCAAACAACTCCATTTAGGAGGTGGCGTATTTATAAATATTTAGAAAAGTCATGTAAGAGATTCGGTATTGGTCACAGAAGTAAGAAAAGGAATGCAGAACATTATTCTGAAACAGCTGACCTAACACTGATAAACCTCCCGTAATCCATTTCTTGATATCCAAATCCATGATAAAAGACTGGAGGGTTGCCAACGGGGCAGAAGCTAAGTTAGTCTGGAGAATGTTGAATCTTGTGTGGCATAAATTCCACACATCCACTGCTGCCTGCATAGTGGGTAATGTAACCGGAATTGTGGGCGATGGAAATCTAAAGTGCCACAGCAGTAATGTCAGAGAGCTTAATCCTGAGGAGTATTTCTCAATGTCAACCCAGTGTTTCCCCTCAGACATATGCCACCAAGCTTTTAATTAATAATAATAATCATACATTTTATTTATATAGCGCCAACATATTCCGCAGCACTGTACAACTTGTAGGGTTCAAGTACTGACAAAAAAGATACATTACAAAGCAATAGTCAATTCACACATTGGGACTGAGGGCCCTGCTCACAAGAGCTTACAATCTATGAGGTAGAGGGGGGTGACACAAAAGGTAGCAGGGGCGGCAACAGATATAGCATTGTTTATACAATGGTCAGACAATTTTGTAATAGAGGTTACCGTCATTACACATTTTTTAATTGATCCAGAATGGATGCATAGTAATAGTGCAACAAGTTAGGACAGTCTAACCCTCATTTAGATTTAGGGAGGAGCAATACCGACTATAACTGACTGTATGAAAGTCATTTATAAGGGTCATCACAGCAGCAATTGATTGTTCAGGCTTTGACAATGACATAATAATGTCATCCGCAAATAGCCCTATACGATGCTCAGTTGCACCCACCTCAATGCCCCAGAGGTGAGAAGAGGACCTAATACTTTGGGCAAAAGGTTCCATGGTCAGTGCAAAAATCATGGGAGAAAGGGGGCATCCCTGACAGTTTCTGTTAGTAATACAGAAGGGGTTAGATAGAACTCCTGCAAAGTAAACTTTAGCTGATGGGACAGTGTACAGTGCCATAGTAGCATCCTGAATGAAGGGGGAAAAACCAAATTTTTGCAATACTGCTCGTAAATATCCCCAATGGACATGGTCGAACGCCTTCTTCACATCCAGAGCCAGGAGCAGAGAAGGTGTCCGATGGCTGTGGACCAAAGCTATAATGTCAATAAAGCGCCTTGTACCATCCAAGGTTTGCCTCCCTTTTATAAAGCCCACTTGATCCTTGTGGATAATAGTAGGTAGGATATCCATAAGCCTTCTAGCGATGACTTTGGCGTACAATTTCAAGTCTGTGTTTAACAAAGAGTTGTGACGAAAATTGGGTGCAGTGTCGGGAGTTTTCCCTGGCTTAGGAAGCGTAATTACCAATGCTTCCATCATTTCTCTTGGGGGAGACCCAGATACAGCAATATAATTAAACAAACGAGTAAGGTAGGGAGTCAAAAGGAGTTGGTTACTCTTATAATATTCGTTTGTTAAAACCGTCAGGTCCAGGGGATTTATGCATTTTCAGTGATTTTATCACTTGCAATACCTCCTCCTGAGAGAAGGGGGAGAGAAGGGAGGATTTTTGAATATCCAAAATGGAAGGAAGGGAGATGGCATCCAGGTAAGCGGCAATAGCCAGAGAAGTAGGCTGGGAATTAGAGGGGTCTGACTGTAGGTTATACAGTTTCGAATAGTACTGTGCTAAAACATCTACTATGCCTTTAGGGTCCACCACTTTTCGACCCGATTCACTAAAAATAAAGGGGAATATGAATTTTGGTCATATGTGTCTTCAGACGTCTTGCTAGGGCTGCACTAGGTTTATGGCCCTGCCAGTAATACATTAGCTTAAATTTACGCAGAGAAAGATCATATTTATATACATTGAGGTCATGCAACTGAGCATGCAGGGTAGAGATCTGTTGTGACCTATCAGGGCAGGGTGAGGCCTTATTAAGCCTGTGTAGAGATTCTAACTGGGTAAGTATGGCTTATTCCTGTTGAATCCTCTGCTTTTTAGCATGGGAAGCTTGCTGAATGTTGTGGCCCCTCATGGAAACCTTGTGGGCACACCATAGGATAGTATTGCTCACCTGGTCATTGTCATTAAACTCTAAATATTATGAAAGGGCTGAGGAAGTGGCTGGTGCATACTTAGGATGTTGTAGGATAAAGTTATTAAGTCTCCAAACCGAATCAGGGTGAGAAGGGTACTGTTCCTGTACCACAATGGAGACCGGGGCATGATCAGACCATGTTGGAATGCCAATAGTGGATGTGCTCACCCTCTGTAAAATGGACCTGTCCATTAAGGCATAATCAATCCTAATGCGGATTCGAGTAAAAGGTATAATCTAATTCAGAGGGGTGCTGATGTCTCCACACATCAAAAAACTGGTGGGACTTTATTAAAATCTCCCAACACCATGACATGGCCCCAAGCCACCACCTCCACCTTGGATAGAACCATACGGAGGAATTGCAATTGCCTCTTATTAGGGTCATATAGGGATACTAGTATGTACTGGATATTGTTAATACGACATTAAAATGACATATCTCCCCTTATCGTTAGTAATCTCTTGGTCTATGGAAAAGGCTAGAGTCTCTTTGACTAGTATTGCTACTCCACACCTCTTTCACACCGCATGGGTTAAAATCTGAGCTGGATAACGCTTGAGGCGGAGTCTACGAGCATCCTCCTGGTTTAAATGTGTCTCCTGGAGACAAATAATATCAGGGTTGGAAGTCCTCGTTTCCTTCCACAGCGCCGCTCTTTTATAAGGATAATTATCCTAAATTATAATTTAGGCCTTTAACATTTAAAGACAACACTTTAAATCCCATAATTACTAATCCAGTTGGCTGCGAGTGCTGGGGTGACATCAAGAAGAGCGGAATGTAACACCAAGTACCACTTTGAGCATTGGCACCATCCCGCTTTAGTGAGCAAACAGAGATCTAGTGGATACACATAAAGCAAACAATCATAAATGAATATACAGAAAAAACAACAACATGATGCAAAATGTACATCACAGGTGGGTACTCCTAGAGATCTGGGGGGAAAAATGTTGATGGAAGGGTACCCAAAACATGCCAGACCGGTCAATACTCATTCTTATACTACACTACTCGGTGCAGAGGTGAAACACACCGGAGAGGGGGATGGGCATTTAGGAGGACCACACAGCCAAATACCCATGTGCCCCCCCCAAACACCCCACTAGAAATATATTTCAAGGGTAAAAGTATAAGACTTGGATGAGGATCAGTCCCTAGGATGCCTAAAGTGCTTCTTCCCATTCCTCCGCCACAGCAGAAGGTGGAGGACATCTCCCCGCTGATATGCTTTGGGATGTGATCTTTCGATCCCATTCTTGACAGAGCTTGAGAGCCGCTTCAGGGCTGTTCACAACAACCTTAGAGCCATTACGAAAAATTATTAGCCGCACCGGAAACCCCCACTTGTACGGAGTGGTGTTATCACACAGGGTTCTTGTAATCGTTGCAAATGTCTGCCTACGGGCCATGATAGCCGCTGACAGGTCTGCGAACAAGGCAATCTCCTTAAAACGGTCTGGTGAATCAGGAGGGTTCCTGGCTGCCGCCATAAGTTTTTCTTTGGTGTGGTAAAAATTAATTCTCGCAATGATATCACAAGGTACTTCAGTCGGCAGGTTTTTAGGTTTAGGCAGCCTGTGGGCTCTATCAATAAGTAAATCCTGAGAAGTCTCAGTAGGTAGTAGTGAAGCAAAGTAATCAGTCAGGAAGGTCACAATCTCCTCATTTTTTACCAATTCCAGAATTCTTGTAAACCGCACATTGTGGCGGCGGGACTAATCTTCCATGTCAGCCATCTTTAATTTTAAGGTTTCCACCTCCTCCTCCATATCATTATGAACATCAACTAACTCGTTATGTGCCGCAGTTAACTACGCCATTTTATCTTCCACATGTGAGGTGGGGTTCCCCAGAGAATGAAGTTTAGACTGCAAGTCCCCATCAATAGTTTTAACTCAGTTTGAAGAGCTATCTTAAAGTCTGCAAATAAAGCCATCATAGCTGCTTCCGAAATGGGCTTAGAGGATTCACTAGGTTCTAGGCCTGCGGAGGACTGCGGGGGTGTTACTGAAAAAACATGGTGTGGTGGGCAGATATGGCACTCTCATCGGTGTCAGTACAGGAGAGGTTAGCAAGGTCGGACGTGGAGGAGAGTCCGCTGAGGCCGGTGAATCTGGGCTACTAGACGAAGATAGCAATAATGTAAGGGCCTCAGCGTCATCCAGTATATTACTCACTGTGGCCTGTTCCAGGATGGCCGGCAAGGCCCTCTGTGCTGTGGAGGAGGAAACGCGGGCACCATCTTGGAGAGAATCATGCATAGCCGCAGGGAAGAATTTAGTCAGTTTCAGCGGGCTTTTCTTTTTCCTGCCGCGAACCATCACGGGCTGTATGCTCTGCTGCTTACACAGCAACAAGCGCATTATTAATATCAAGCAGAGGGATGAATACTGGATCAACATGCTCTTAGACCCTTGCTATAAAGCCTAAATGGGGCAATTCTTCCCTGCCTCCTAATAGGAAGCAAAATTGTAATTTTATCAGGGAAGATTGTATACCCAAGTTGCTGTATCTTTTAAAGAGTTTCCATTTAATGTACTGCTGATGCTGCATGATTCTAATAAATATCCGGTCATCTCTTGTGGTCCATCACATTATTCCATGCCGTACTGCCACTCATGTTGCCACAGCTAACACCACTGCCACCACTCAACCAGACATGTCCTGCAGCCTGGTTCATCATATTAATCCATATGTGCCATCTTTCACTCAAGTTGCCACAGTTACCACTGCAATCACTCAGTCAGACATGTCTTGAGGCCTGGTCCATCATATTAATCCATAATGTACTGCCTGCAACTCATGCTGCCACAGCTACTACTGTCACCACTCAGCCAGAAATGTCATGCAGGGTGGTTAATCATATTAATCCATACCGTACTGCCTGCCACTCATGCTGCCACAGCTACAAACACTGCCACTACTCAGCCAGACATGACTTGTGGCCTGGTCAATCATGTTAATCCATACTGTACAGCCTGCCATGCATACTGCCATAGCTACCATTAAAAAACATAAAACTTGGATAGATAGGTTCCTAGGTGCCCGGGCAGTGTCATATTCCCATACGCAAGGTTCACTCGCTAGTGACTACCCAGCCTTGCAGCCTTTGACTTCTGTTAATTCTAATAGTTATCCACCAACACACTGAAATCATTATGAATCTTAAAGAGGATTATTGAGATTAAGAAATAGCTTGGATTTCTTGCTTTTACTTTGTAATTCGTATACTGTCAAAACATTGTCTCTGAGCTAAGAATTTAGGGATTGCAGCTGCCTACATACATATGGGCATGTTTAGTTACACAAACACTAATATGCCAGTGGTTGTGTAATGAAGGTCAGACAGGACAAGGTTGTGGTACTGTGGACGATTGTAGGTGCCTTTAGGAAGGCTGTGTCAATGCAGATCACCTAACTAGCACACAAACACATGCCAAAACTAGTAAGTAATAACTGTAATAGGTTGATATTCCAGCATGGAACTCCTTTACACATATCAGATTTGGTGTTAGTTTGCACGCAATGGGCATGTTCTTCCCAGCATCCTGTCCACCCTGCTGCAGGACTCATGGCAGTGGCAGCTAGAAGGATAATACACTGTGCAGGAGCCTAAAGAGATAAATTGATGACAACCAGTCATTTTTAGTGCTGAATAAAATGTTTTTTGTTTTTTTTTCTTAATCCCAGAGAACTGACAAAGTCAAAAATAATCAATCAAGTTTTATATGTGTTGCTAGCTATAAATACACATAAAACCTTTTATTTAAGGAATTACAATCAAATAAAAATCATGCACAAAAACAATTGTAACAAGTGCTTCCTAGTGATGTAACATAAGCAGGATTTTATCACATCTCTTGCTGAGTGTCTTTACTTCCTCTGCTTGTTTCTACAACTAATCGACTGCAGGAAATTAAATCTGCTTTGTCTGGTGTCAGCCATCTTGAGGATATAGATGATTGAGATGTTATCACCCTTTAGTGTCCTGAACATTCAGATGAACATGTCCAGTCTGTCCAATCTTCTTTTGTAACTTTTAGTCCTGATAATACAATCTAATTCTGTTCCTTAAAGGCATTTCTATGTTTTATTTTCAGTGCTGATTTTCTCCTACTAAATGAATGAAAACTGAATTAGCGAATATTGAACTCTGGTTTATCCCATTTGCCTAAAATATATATAAAAACACATTTATTTCCATCTTTTGTTACAGTAATTATGGTGAAAACAAATTTTATCTGCCATTTCTCAAACTTTTTATGATTTGCCAATCCTAATACATTGATCAGTTGATACTTCAGATAGTTTTAACAAGTCTGCCCCCCTTGATTTCCATGGAAGATTGGGAAGAAGTCACTGTTCAGGGATGGGGTGGAGGTGAGTTGTGACTATCACCTATTGTCAGTAGTGTATTCCTATAATAAAACTGTAACCTTTTATTGTAATCCTGTCTGTGACAGTAGATTTTAATATTGGGTACTGAAAGCCTCCTTCATCCCAAAGATGATATACCTTTCTAAATTTTAATCAAGGGGGTTTGCCTTTCCAAATCAGTATTTAATTTTTTATTCATTTTAATTTGAAGGTAATTGGGACAATAATTTAACAAAAAAATGGGGCAAAAGCACTATTTTTATTGAAGTGACTCCATCAGTAAAGGGAATTTTACTTTGTGTTTTACATAGTATAATAATAAGGAAAAATTAAGTTTGAGAAAGCCATTAATATTACTCAAAATTATATCTTCAAAATATTTGAAATGATCCCCTAGCACCGATGTACATAAATTAGTTTATAATGCAGAATCCCTGTGCTGCAATTAATCCTCAAGTCCAGAAATTCCCCAAACCTCTCAGTTATTCTCAAGACTAATATTCACTTTTTTTCGCTGTTAAAGAATTTCTATGTGCCACATCATGCTTTATTCAGTGTACTGAGGATATATCTATGTAATTAAAGTTCCCTTTGTGCTGTTTTATGCTGTCAGTTAGTTATTACTTTCTTTGGGTCAAATGCAAGTTTGACTTATTATATTTAACCGAAGGAGGACGCATTTGCCTTTAGTGAAGAAAAGTATTTTCCTGCCTTTTTGACTAATGTAATGCTGAGAAAACACTTGCTTGAGAACACAAAAAGGCATAATGTTTCTGCAGTTAAATTTAATGCTGTAGAATTGAAATATATCTGTATTTGTCACTGTAAATCAGATTCCATTACAAAATGAGGCTCAGTAATAGTCATATATTCATCACAAGCAGCAGCTGATAAATCTTTCATTTTGTGTACTCTTTAGAGCATTTGCAAAGATGGCAGTAAATGTCAAATATGAAATCAAACCTCATTAAATGGAATATACATCAATCACGGTTTAACAGTAGAAGTCAATCCTGAAAAGTCTTTGAACATGTGCCAAAAAAAGAAAAACTGTCATAGTCCTTGCTCAGCAAACCATCAGAAATACTGTACAATTCCCACCAGAATATTTTGTACTTGCCGAGTGAGCGCTTTGAATCTTTCAAGTGCAAAAGGAATTGTCAGGGGAACAATAGGAGGATCTATTAATTGCAGATAGGATGGTCCAAATGAGATTGATATAAGCTTTCAGGCTTATAGTTTCATATCAAGCCAACCTAAGGTGAACCTATACTTTTATATACTGTAATTCCATGTTCAGTAAATACCTTACATATCATTTTTTTCAGACGTTAAAACACATCTGACTATAAGATGCACCCCATGTTTAGCAAGAGAAATGAGTAAAAATATTTACTTCATTTAACCTTCCTTGATAGTCAAATGGTATGCTATGGAAGATAAAGAAGGTTATTAGCTAATAGTTAAAGTGTACATACACAAAAGTCCCATTAGTGGCCTTCACAAAAAATAAAATCCTATTGGTGCCTTCACACAGTATACTGTGTAGGGGGCACTAATGGGCATTATACTATATTGGGATTCTAATGGGGCATTATATTGTGTATTGGGCATTTAGGGGCATTATACTTTGTTAGGGGACTAATGAAGCAATATACTGTGTGGAGGACACTAAGAGGCATTAAACTTTGTGGGGTCACTAAGGAAAATTATATTGTGTGGGGGCACTTATGGGCATTATATTGTGTGTGGGGCATTTAGGAGCAATACACTTTGTAGGGGCATAAATGGGGCAACATACTGTGCATTATACTGTGTAGGGGAAATAATGGGTCAATATACCTTGTGATAGCACTAAAGAGCATTATAATGGGGCATTAGTGCCTCCCACACAGTATAATGCATCATTAGTGGCCTCCACATGTTATAATGGCCTATTTGTAACCCCACGCATTATAATGCTCCTTAGTGTCCCCCCCATAGTATAATTTACCATAAGTTCCCTCACACAGTATAATGTTCCTGATTGTCCCTCACAAGGTATAACCCTTACCAACAAATGACACAGTCAGCAGGCGGGAAAAGCACTCATCTCCTGATCACTGCACTTTCAGCATGATGCATTATAATAGCAGCAACAGGGATCAGCAATCATCCCTGCTACCTACCAAGCAGCATAGCCATATTACTCTTGTCGTGTAGGCAGCAGGGACAAGTACTGCTATTATAATGTAACAGGGCTAAAGAGAGCATTTGGAAGATGAGTGCTTCTCCAGACTGTTATCAAGAGTTGTTTCATAGTGTAGAACACTTTCAGGAGCCTATGGTTCCTAGGAACTATCTATTTTTATTTCTTTCTAGTTTTTTAAGGCAAACACAGTCAAAGTTAGGTCAAAGTGAATGTGACATGTATATCTATGGAAAAACAGATGGTAACAATGCATACAAACTCTGAGTTTAACCATATACTGCACTTGCTTTTATGCATTTTAAAAGGGCATAATATGATGGATTGGGCTGCAAGACATGTATGTCTGAATGGTAGCAGTGGTGGTAGCTGTGGAAACGTGTGGCAGTGAGGCAGGGCTTAATATGATGGATCAGGATGCAGGACATGTCTGGCTGAGAGCTGCAATGGTGGAAGCTGTGTTAACGTGTGACAGTGCAGCAGGGCATAATATGATGGATCTGGACATAGGTTATGTCTGGCTGGATGTTGGCTGTAGTGGTAGGCAGCTGTGGCAGCGTGTTGCAATGTGCTAGAGCTTAATATGATGGAACAGGCTGCAGGACTTGTCTGGCTGGGTGTTGGCAGTGGCAGTAGGTAGCTGTGGCAACGTGTATGGAAGTATGGCAGGGCATGATATGATTGATCAGGCCACAGGACATGTCTGGCTGAGTGGTGGCAGAGGTATTACCTACAGTGCCTTGAGAAAGTATTTGGCCCCCTTGAACTTTTCAACCTTTTGCCACATTTCAGGCTTCAAACATAAAGATATAAAATTTTAATTTTTTTGTGAAGAATCAACAACAAGTGGGACACAATTGTGAAGTGAAACGAAATTTATTGGTTATTTTAAACTTTTGTAAAAAATAAAAAACTGAAAAGCGGGGCGTGCAATATTATTCGGCCCCTTTATTTTCAGTGCAGCAAACTCACTCCAGAAGTTCAGTGAGGATCTCTGAATGATCCAATGTTGTCCTAAATGACTGATGATGATAAATATAATCCACCTGTGTGTAATCAAGTCTCCGTATAAATGCACCTGCTCTGTGATAGTCTCAGGGTTCTGTTTAAAGCGCAGAGAGCATCATGAAGACCAAGGAACACACCAGGCAGGTCCGTGATACTATTGTGGAGAAGTTTAAAGCCAGATTTGGATACAAAAAGATTTCCCAAACTTTAAACATCCCAAGGAGCACTGTGCAAGCGATCATATTGAAATGGAAGGAGTATCAGACCACTGCAGATCTACCAAGACCCGGCCGTCACTCTAAACTTTCATCTCAAACAAGGAGAAGACTGATCAGAGATGCAGCCAAGAGGCCCATGATCACTCTGGATGAACTGCAGAGATCTACAGCTGAGGTGGGAGAGTTTGTCCATAGGACAACAATCAGTCGTACACTGCACAAATCTGGCCTTTATGGAAGAGTGGCAAGAAGAAAGCCATTTCTCAAAGATATCCATAAAAAGTCTAATTTAAAGTTTACCACAAGCCACCTGGGAGACACAGCAAACATGTGGAAGGTGCTCTGGTCAGATGAAACCAAAATCGAACTTTTTGGCCACAATGCAAAACGATATGTTTGGCATAAAAGCAACACAGTTCATCTCCATGAACACACCATCCCCACTGTCAAACATGGTGGTGGCAGCATCATGGTTTGGGCCTGCTTTTCTTCAGCAGGGACAGGGAAGATGGTTAAAATTGATGGGAAGATGGATGGAGCCAAATACAGGACCATTCTGGAAGAAACCCTGTTGGAGTCTGCAAAAGACCTGAGACTGGGATGGAGATTTATCTTCTAACAAGACAATGATCCCAAACATAAAGCAAAATCTACAATGGAATGGTTCACAAATAAACGTATCCAGGTATTAGAATGGCCAAGTCAAAGTCCAGACCTGAATCCAATCGAGAATCTGTGGAAAGAGCTGAAAACTGCTGTTCACAAATGCTCTCCATCCAACCTCACTGAGCTCGAGCTGTTTTCCAAGGAAGAATGGGCAAGAATTTCAGTCTCTCGATGTGCAAAACTGATAGAGAGATACCCCAAGCGACTTGCAGCTGTAATCGCAGCAAAAGGTGTCTCTACAAAGTATTAACTTAAGGGGGCCGAATAATTTGGCACGCCCCACTTTTCAGTTTTTTATTTTTTGCAAAAGTTTAAAATAGCCAATAAATTTTGTTCCACTTCACGATTGTGTCCCACTTGTTGTTGATTCTTCACCAAAAAATTAAAATTTTATATCCTTATGTTCGAAGCCTGAAATGTGGCAAAAGGTTGAAAAGTTCAAGGGGGCTGAATACTTTCACAAGGCACTATATTTAGGAGTAGCAGACAGCAGTACAGTAACTGGAACATGATGATAAAGGGAGACACCACTATTCAAACGTATGAACTGGAGGTATTTGAAAATCCTCATTGAGTCATGGATGATTTCATTTTGACAAAAGTATTTTTTTCCATGCTAGCAGTAGACAGTTTTGTCCTTTTAGGTGTTACAACGCCACTGGCAGCACTAAACACCCTCTCAGTTATTACGCTTGAGTCCGGACAAGAAAAAACTACTATGGCAAACTGGGCCAGCTCCTTTCACTGCTCTTACCTATTGGCCCAGAATTCCATAGGTACTGAGTTACCTTTACTTCTCCTGACACTTGGAGCTGTGGCACTGGCAGAGGACGTGGAACATTTGCTGAAGGAGATGGAGTGGGAGCAAGCATAGGCCATCCGGGTACACGTGCAACTGACAACTGCATTAAGCTGGTTATACAGCCTATCATGATAATAATCTAATTTATTCTCCCTTTGGGAAGCAGATAAGAATTCTCCAATGTTGTTTTTATAGCAAGGGTCTAAGGGCACTGCTATCCAGTACACATTCCTCTGCTTGATGCTGATTATATGCTTTTTGCTGTGTAAGCAGAAGAGCATACAGCCTGCCATGCTCCCAGCATATGCATGGATCTAGGGTTCTGCCATGGTTGGTGTTCTTGGCCATCATGGTTGTCATCTTGGATGAAATAAGGGTCATCATCCTGCCTTAGCTGTGCCTGTGACATATCAATGGCCCCCTCTGCATCCAAGGAAGAGTTTTCCTCCTCCTCCTCATTTTCCAGTCTAGGAGTCCCAGTTCCTCCACCATAATGACCCTAACTCAGATCCTCTTCCTCCTCCATCAATACAGGGTGATGAAGTTGACTAAGGGTGTAAACTGTTCCTCCTCTTCAGTCCCTCTTTGAGTGTGTTTCCTGTAAGCTATACAGTAGATGGATCACATCGCTGATACTGCAGCCAGCACACTTCATGAGCCTCCAATGACATAGCTCAAAATAACACACTGTCCCTGTGGCCTGCTGCATGCAATAATTGTTCACCTCCTTCGGCTACTCACTCAGATGCTCCAGCATGTTTAAGTTGGAGTTCCAGCGAGTTGGAACGTCATAGGTAAGGCAGACCATTTTGAAGCTACAAATTGAGTATGGTGTGTTTTGCCACATAGGAATGGCTGAAATGCACAGAGCCTTTTCTGGACATGAGGATCACCTCTTTTAAGCCACTATACAAGTTAATAAATCGGCAAACCACCAGATTAAGGACATGCACCATAGAGGGACAATGGGTTATTCATCCTAACTGCTGCACAGCAACAATATTGTGGCCATTTTCACTGGCAACGCTGCCAAGTTGGAGTTGGCAAGGAGCCATACAGCGGGATACTTGCTGCATTAGACAGCAAAGCAGCCCCTCCACTGTGTTTCTCCTCTGATCCAGGCCCATCAATAATTATAAAGTTTCTGCTTGTAGATGATGCATATCGCCATGGATTTGTTGTTTAGCAATGAACAAAAAAATTCCCACACAAGAGATAACCGTGTGTAGTTGCTGCCACCAGCATCAGCGGAAACATGTCTGTCACAACCCCCAACTTGCAAGCTTCCCCTAGATTCTGCTTTTTGGATGTTGGGCCTGCACAATAATTGGAAATATCACTATTACCACTGCAACCACCCTCTTCCTCTGATGTCAACTTTTCACCCTGATCTAGTTGCCAGGTCCTATCCGCAAGAGAATCATTATCAGCAATTTCCATCTTCAGATTTCCCCCTAGCTTCCCTACCAGAATGACTACCAGCAGTAGTATCACACCCCCTGCTACTACTGCCTCCACCATCACCAGTCATGTCTTCCTCCTCTGCTTGCAAACAATGGTGACGGTTCTCATCCAGCTCATCAAATATAGAAGAAAGATTGCTCTGACTAGTAAAAGAGATTTCTCAGCAGGTGTCACATCACTTTCTCCAGGGATCTGTGTCAGTGAAAAATGGTAAGGAGACATGGTTGACAGTCCAGAAAGGCCCTGCTGTAAATTACTTGTTACAGTTAGGTCCATATATATTTCAACACTGAAACAAATTTCGTTTTTTTTTACCTATTTACTGAAACATATTCAAGTTATAGTTATATATTGGACATGGACATAAAGTCCATACTTTCAGATTTCATTTGAGGGTATCCATATTAAAATTGGATGAAGGGCTTAAGAGTTTCAGTGACTTAACATGTGCCACCCTGTTTTTAGAGGGACTGAAAGTAATTGGACAATTGACTCAAAGGCTGTTTCATGAGCAGGTGTAGACAATTCCTTTGTTATTCCATACTCAATTCAGCAGATAAAAGGCCTGGAGTTGATTTGAGGTGTGATGCTTGCATTTGGAAGATTTTGCTGTGAAGAAAACATGCGGTCAAAGGAGCTCTCCACACATGTGAAACAAGCCATCCTTAAGCTGCGGAAACAGAAAAAAAAACATCCGAGAAATTGCTACAATATTAGGAGTGGCAAAATCTACAGTTTGATACATCCTCAGAAAGAAAACACTGGTGAACTCATCAATGCAAAACGTCCTGGCCACCCACAGAAGACAACAGTGGTGGATGATCGCAGAATAAATTCCATGGTGAAGAGAAATCCCTTCACAACAACCAACCAAGCGAACAACACTTTCCAGGATGTAGGCGTATCAATATCCAAATCTACCATAAAGAGAAGACTGCATGAAAGTAAATACAGAGGGTTCATTGCACGGTGCAAGCCACTCATAAGCCTCATGAATAAAAAGGCTAGATTGGACTTTGCCAAAAAAACATCTAAAAAAGCCAGCACAGTTCTGGAAGAACATTCTTTGGACAGAATGATGGAAAGAAAAAAGTATGGCAAAGGCGTGGTATAGCTCATGATCCAAAGCATACCAAATCATCTGTAAAACATGGCGGAGGCAGTGTGATGGCTTGGGCATGCATGGCTGCCAGTGGCACTGGGTCACTAGTGTTTATTGATGATGTGACACAGAACAGAAGCAGCCAGATGAATTCTGAGGTATTCAGAGACAAATTGTGTGCTCAAATCAAGCCAAATGCAGCCAAACCGATTGGTCGGCGTTTCATAATACAGATGGACAATGACCCAAAACATAAAGCCAAAGCAACCCAGGAGTTTATTAAAGCAAAGAAGTGGAATATTCTTGAATGGCCAAGTCAGTCACCTGATCTCAACCCAATTGAGCATGCATTTCACTTGTTAAAGACTAAACTTCAGACAGAAAGGCCCACAAACAAACAACAACTGAAAACCGCTGCAGTAAAGGCTCGGCAGAGCATTAAAAAGGAGGAAACACAGCGTCTGGTGATGTCCATGAGTTCAAGACTTCAGGCAGTCATTGCCAACAAAGGGTTTTCAACCAAGTATTAGAAATTAACATTTTATTTATAACTAGTTAATTTGTCCAATTACTTTTGAGGCCCTGAAATGAAGGGATTGTGTGTAAAAAATGCTTTAGTTCCTCACATTTCTATGCAATCATTTGGTTCAAACCACTGAATTAAAGCTGAAAGTCTGAACTTTAACTGCATCTGAATTGTTTTGTTCAAAATTCATTGTGGCAATGTACAGAACCCAAAATTAGTAAAATGTTGTCTCTGTCCAAATACTTATGAACCTAACTGTATGTAGGAGGAGGAACACACAGAAACCTGACTCAAGATCCCATCACTATTCTCTGACTGAGATGAGTGAGCAAAGTAATCAAAAACGTAATTTTCATTCTCAGGAAGTACAACAATTCTGCAGCTACTGGCTGTGCCACCAAGACCAGAAGTAGTGTTGCTGTTGCCACCCACATTCTTGTGTTAGTAGTATTTGCAAGTGTGTTTCCTCATGTACCTCCTTTTGCCTGTCCCCTCAACTGTTTTTTACCAGTACTTTTTTTTTAACTGCACAGGCTGCTTAATTATAGTGATTGGTAACAATTCTAACTCTGTGTGTATGTCTTTTCTTTGTTTTTGTTGTTTTTTTATGAACAAGTATTTCAAGAAATGTCAGCTTTAAATAATGCAGATTTTTTTAGATTAGCGGAGTCTGCAATACTGTATATTTGTGCAGCAAAATAAATGCTTAAGAAATTATTAGACTTTTTTTTTAGATTAACAACACTATGTCACACTGTGTATTTACTTGTGAGCAGAGTAAAAAAAAATTAAAAATTAAGTAGCAAAAGTTTTTTTTTTTCAGATTAGCACAGGCTAGATGGATGTACAGTCATATGAAAAAGTTTGGGCACCCCTATTAATCTTAATCATTTTTAGTTCTAAATATTTGGGTGTTTGCAACAGCCCTTTCAATTTGATATATCTAATAACTGATGGACACAGTAATATTTCAGGATTGAAATGAGGTTTATTGTACTAACAGAAAATGTGCAATATGCATTAAACCAAAATTTGACTGGTGCAAAAGTATGGGCACCTCAACAGAAAAGTGACATTAATATTTAGTAGATCCAACTTTTGCAAAAATAACAGCCTCTAGTCGCTTCCTGTAGCTTTTAATCAGTTCCTGGATCCTGGATGAAGGTATTTTTGACCATTCCTCTTTACAAAACAATTCCAGTTCAGTTAAGTTTGATGGTCGGCGAGCATGGACAGCCCGCTTCAAATTATCCCACAGATGTTCAATGATATTCAGGTCTGAGGACTGGGATGGCCATTCCAGAACATTGTAATTGTTCCTCTGCATGAATGCCTGAGTAGATTTGGAGCTGTGTTTTGGATCATTGTCTTGCTGAAATATCCATCCCCGGCGTAACTTCAAATTCGTCACTGATTCTCGTACATTATTCTCAAGAATCTGCTGATACTGAGTTGAATCCATGCGACCCTCAACTTTAACAAGATTCCCGGTGCCGGCATTGGCCACACAGCCCCAAAGCATGATGGAACCTCCACCAAATTTTACAGTGGGTAGCAAGTGTTTTTCTTGGAATGCTGTTTTTTTGACGCCATGCATAATGCCTTTTTGTATGGCCAAACAACTCAATCTTTGTTTCACAGGACCTTCTTCCAAAATGAAGCTGGCTTGTCCAAATGTGCTTTTGCATACCTCAGGCGACTCTGTTTGTGGCGTGCTTTCAGAAACGGCTTCTTTCGCATCACTCTCCCATACAGCTTCTCCTTGTGCAGTGTGCTGTATTGTTGACCGATGCACAGTGACACCATCTGCAGCAAGATGATGCTGCAGCTCTTTGGAGGTGGTCTGTGGATTGTCCTTGACTGTTCTCACCATTCTTCTTCTCTGCCTTTCTGATATTTTTCTTGGCCTGCCACTTCTGGGCTTAACAAGAACTGTCCCTGTGGTCTTCCATTTCCTTACTATGTTCCTCACAGTGGAAACTGACAGGTTAAATCTCTGAGACAACTTTTTGTATCCTTCCCCTGAACAACTATGTTGAACAATCTTTATTTTCAGATCATTTGAGAGTTGTTTTGAGGAGCCCATGATGCTACTCTTCAGAGGGGATTCAAATAGGAGAACAACTTGCAATTGGCCACCTTAAATACCTTTTCTCATGATTGGATACACTTGGCTATGAAGTTCAAAGCTCAGTGAGGTTACAAAACCAATTTTGTGCTTCAGTAATTCAGTAAAAAGTAGTTAGGAGTATTCAAATCAATAAAATGATAAGGGTACCCAAATTTTTGCACCGGTCAAATTTTGGTTTAATGCATATTGCACATTTTCTGTTAGTACAATAAACCTCATTTCAATCCTGAAATATTACTGTGTCCATCAGTTATTAGATATATCAAATTGAAATGGCTGTTGCAAACACCCAAATATTTAGAACTAAAAATGATTAAGATTAATAGGGGTGCCCAAACTTTTTCATATGACTGTATATTGGGTGAACTGAACACAACAAAAAAAATGCTTAAATATTGGAGATTCTTTATTTAGATTAGCAGAGGTTGCAATACTGCATATTTACACAGCAAAAAAATGTTTAAGAAATTATTAGAATATTTTTCATATTAACAATACTCCATTGCACTGTGTATTTAGTGGTGAGCAGAGTAGAAAATTAAAAAAAAACAGTAACAAGAATTTTTTTCAGATTAGCGTAGGTTAGACTGTATATTTGTTGAACAACAAGAAACCACTTAAATAACAGGTTTTTTTTTCAGATTTGCATAGGTGAATCAGGCTTTTGCTGTCAGAACAACAGTTGCTAGGTATTTAAGGAAAAAAATTAAACTGTTGCCCAAAAAGCCCAGAATTGTTTTGTCAGTAAAAAGTATGTTTAAAGACTGTCTTTACAGATGCTTTATTGCACAACAGATTTAGACAAAATTAGATTATTGGCATTGACAGGGCTAATTGTCCTGTTTGTGTGTCTGTAATTCTGTATTAGAGCAGCCAGGAATGCAGCAGTCTAAAACTCAAACAGCAGCAGCAGCAGCTGTGCCTTCACTCTTATTTATTTCTATCACAAATCTGCCTGTGTATTTGCTTGATTTTATATTGTTTTGCAGATATGTGCTCTGTATGATGCAGTGAGATGAAAAAGAGACCCTACACTATATCCACCATTACTGTCTGCAACTAGCTTATGTTTGGAGTATTTTATATGCTGTGTATGACATAAGCACTGTAAGGGGTCCACCCACCACTGTCTACTGTCTGAGATTGCCAACTGATGTCAGATTGTGCTAGAACATCATACAGTGATTTCTTGCTCAAAGATGTGACGGAGGCTATTTTAGGCAATTTGTTCTGTTTCATTAAAGAACAAACAATTTAGAATATTCAAGATGAATCCGAAGAGGAAATGTTCTCATCTCTAGTCATTATGATAGGACCAGGAGGTAGCGTCTGAACAGCTGTTGGCTGTCTGGGTTTGGATCGCAGTTCTCAGTTGAGTATCTCTGCTAGGGAGAGGGCAGCTTCCTCTCTTGTGCCCTGCATTGATATTACAGATTGTTTTAGAGCAGGCAGGGAGAGAGCCGAGTAGCGGCACAGCTCTCTCACTGGTTGGGAATAGTACTTTATCAGCGCTTCTTGCAGACTCTCCTGTCTGCAACTGCTGTACCCCCTGGCTTTGGACTATAAGACACAGGCACTTAGAAAGGGTTTTCCTTATTAACAAGTGGTCCTTATAGTCTAAAAAATATGGTACTCTTATTTAGGACCCTAAAACCTGCACACTGCATTACCAGATCAATCACATTTGTTTAATGGATTGTCTATATTATGAAGTGATAGCATATTGGAAGGGCAAGGGTATGGACAAAGGATGAGGATTTTTTCGATCCCCCCACCCCCCCCACAATATCTTTACTTAAAAAAAAAAAAAATAAAAAAACAACCCCGGCCCGCCCCCCCCCCCCCCGGCGCGGCCACCCCCCCCCGGGGCCCCCCCCCCCCCCCCCCCCCCCCCCCCAGGGGGCCCGCCCGCCCCCCCCCCCCCCCCCCCCCCCCCCCCCCCCCCCCACACCCCCCCCGCCCCCGCCGCCGCCCCCCCCCCCCCCCCCCCCCCGGCGGCGCGCCCCCCCCCCCCCCCGGGGGGGCCGGGCCCCCCCCCCCCCCCCAAAGCGGGCCGGGGGGGCCCGGCCCCCCCCCCCCCCCACAAACCGTTTTTGGAAAGGGACCCCGGCATATTGCAGGCCCCTTTCCAATAGATGGCAGGGCAGGGCACCCAGGGCAGGTGACTGAAAATAACAAATACATATTCTCACCTCTCCTGGGCGCAGCGTTCTCTCCAGCGCTCTTCTGTCATGTGACTGAGGCCTGTGATTAGCCGCCCCGGCGGTCACTTGGGGCGCGTAGGGGCCCTGGGCACCTTCACTGTATTTCAGCACTTATTGAAGTCAGTAGGATCTGAGCTGCAGTGAAGGCGCCGGGGGCTGCTATACAGCGGATGGTTTTCTTCCGGCTTTCTGCTTCCGGCCCTGTGTTGTGTACAGAACAGGTGCCGGAAGTGGCTCCGAACAGCTGATGGGGCCATGTGTCAGCCCTCTACCGATCAGGTACTTATGGCCTATCCAGAGCATAGGCCATAAAAAAGATTAACCCTGGACAACCCCTTTAATATGCCCCACACAGTTTAATGTCCCCCCCCACAGGATGTTAGCCCCCATCACTGCTCCCACACAATATAATGACCCCATCACTATTCCCCATACAGTATGAGGGACCAGTGAAGAGGCCACTATGTGGGGGGACCAGTGAAGTGACCATAGAAAAATTTGGCCCAGACAACCCCTTAAAAGAGGTTGTCCATAAACTAGAGCGACCACTGTGTCGGCCACAAGGGAGGTGTAAAAATAAGAAAATTTTTAAAAAAGCATACTCACCTGTCCCCAGCACCCCGTTGTCCCCTGCCTGTGTCTGTTCGGTCTTATGGCGGCGCCTCATTTCTGGAAATCCTGTACCTAATTGGTCTTAGCGATCACATGAGGTGCAGGACTCCCAGCAAGGAGTCGCCGACATGAGACTGAATGGACACTGGCAGCAGACAACGGAGCGCCGGGAACAGGTGAGTATGCTTTTTAATTTACTTATTTTTTACATTACACCTCCCGCCAGCTACATGGGTTGCTCCAATTCCTTCGGGGCAACTGTGGGAGTCAGACTTGTCTGTTTGAGCTCCTGAGTCCAGAGGCTTAAGAGGCTTTTTTTGGATACTTGGAGACCGATTATTGGGTGTGGTTTTCGGTCTTTTGTGTGATACATACTGTAGCTCCGACTCCCTTCCCCGTGCGGAGGGGAGCCTTATCATGGAGCGTGGAGCTCCTGCCCCCCGGACCTTACAGGCGGGGGGCAGGAGAATGTCTGCCGACACAGCACCAGCAGAGCAGGGCAGGCGGAGGTCGCTGAGGCAGCAAGCCTCAATGAGACTGGCGACCAGGACAACAGCATCGGGAGCAGCAGCAGCGACATTGGCGGCTGCAGCATCGGGAACAGCATCGGGAGCAGCGACGTCCGTAGAGCGGGCGACGCCGGCAGGAGTAGCGGTGGCGACAGGGGTGTCAGCAGTCCCGGCAGGTGGATCTGTGAAAACGGCGACATCAGCCACGGCGGTAACATCAGCGGCAGTGGCGGGTGAAGCCGGTCCGAAGGGGGCTACGGCCGCAGGATATGCGGTTCCCTCTGGAAGGGTCCCTGCAAGCAGGAGAAATGACACAAGCTTACCATCATCGCTGCCGCAATCACCCGCAGAATGGGGCATCCGGAAAGCTGGAGAAGAGGTTGCCATCTACAGCCGGAGGATCGAGGCGGTCCTGGAGGAGTATGACCGGGCCCGGAGGTCCCTTTTCGCAATGAGTGGGGAGCTACAGAGCGCTCGCGCCCGTAGCGACAGGGCCTCAAGGAAGGACCGCCCGGTTTTCAGTAAGCAGGTAAGAAGCCTGAAAAAACAAATAAAGGCCCTGGAAGCCAGGTGCACGGAGATTCTGGAGGGCGCGGGGCCGTTCAGAGAGAAGCTGCTGAACGATGACCGCTTCTTCCGCAAACAGCAGGAGCGGTTGTTTAAGGATGGCCCCACGTCCTCAGACAGCTCGGGAGAGGACGACTATTGTGAGTCAGACCTGGAGTCGGATGACAGCATGGCGGTACAGTATAGTCGGGCAGCCGTCCCTAGCAGCGGAAGCCTGATACCCACGTATACGCAGGCATCAGTGCCGGCAGTGAAGCAGGAAGTCAGAATGACAAGACAGGAAGTCAGAATGACAGGGCAGGAAGTGACGCAATCTCCCACACTCCCAGAGAACCAACCACTGCTCGAGACGGAGGAGGAGGAGGGCGGAGCCTCGGGAGAAGGCGGGAAGCTGATGAGGCAAATCTACCAATTAGAGTCCCCGTCCAGAATGGACCAATTAGCATTCAGCATGTCAGATCTGGACGGGGAGGAGGCGGGAAAAGGAGCCAAGACCAGGAAGAAGGCAAGGAAGGAAAAAAAAAGAGAGATAGAGACATTTAAATTTGTCAGGTCGTTTCCTGGGGAGCATCGTGCCGGGACCTCAGCCCAGGTTGCGATGCCTCCAGGAGAGAAAAGGGAGGCGCAGGCACCTCGGGTCACGCCAAGTGGCGGGGTGCCCGGGGTGCCAGCAGTCAAAATGGCGCCTGATAGTACCTTTCAGGTGGTGGCGGACAAGGAGCTCATAGTTGCGGACAAGGGCAAAGGCAAAGAAGCCACCCCTGCGGAGGGGAGGGAGTGGCGTAGGGAAACCTCCCTCCCTGGTAGGAGGTTTTAAAATATCGATGGCTTCCCCCAGAGTAAGGTGTAGGAAAGGGGGAGTGGCAGGTGGGCGTGGCTCATCCTCCTCCAGTGCTGATGAAGCCGGTGATGCGGAGGTCACTTCCGGGGCTAAGGGGGCGTGTCCTCCTACAACATCAGGTGCCGGGGTGACTGTGGATGCGGAGGCCGAGGTAAAAGCGGGGAAGCCATCAGCGAGTGGTGCAGCCGGCCCCGCTGTAAGAAGGAAGACTGCAGGTGTGAATGATGGACGAGTGGAGAAGCTAGTTAAGCAGACAGGTAAGGTAAAGGGGAAAGCGGGTGGGACAAAAGGGGTAATTAGTAGTATTCCTGAAGAAGGTGGTGTAGTATGCATGGGGGTCCAAGAGCCTGTAGTCGGGGAGGCTGCGGGAGGAGGGGCTATTACCATTGCTGCTAAAAAAAGTGTTTCTACTGCTGGTAATATTTCTGTTGTGGCCCCTGTTGTTTCTGGTATTTCTGCTGTTGTCCCTGCTGTTGTTTCTGCTGCTGTTCCTGATGCTGTTCCTGATGCTGTCGTTGCTCCTGTTGTTACTCCTGTCACTGCTCCTGATATTGTTGCTCCTGTTGTCCTCTCTGCCGCTGTTCCTTCTGCTGCAGTTGGAGTGACCCGGTCCGCGGCGGCTATGCCAGGGCGGACTGTTGCCGCCTCTGGTGCTCCGGTTGCCGTGGCTGGGCTAAGTAGTTCTGCGGGGGTCCCTGGGAGTGGCGCTGGTACTCCGGCAGCGGAGGTTGCTGCGGCCTCCGGGCCCCCACGCTCCTATGCCAGCGTCGCTTCTGGGGCCCCTGGGGGTGCATCATGTCTTCCGCCCGGCTCCAGGGACGGCGATTTGCAACGGCAGCTCCTGGAGGCTTTACGGGCGGGCCAGTCCACAATGACCATAGATGGGCAGTCGAGAGACCTTAGGTTCTGGATCGAGCGTTTTGGCCTAGGGAAGTTCCGAGAGGAAGGAGGTGAGACCAGATGGACTCTCCCTACACCCGGGCGTAGGGGGGCCGACACGGAGGAACGTGGCCCGTCTCGTGTGGGGGGGAGCCGGCCCTTGTCCCCAGAGGAGGGGGGTCGTGGAACTCCTACTCGGGATGGGTTTCAGGGCAAGCGACATCTTTGCCCTGATTCATCCTGTCGGCTCCTCGGAGTTTGACATCAGCTTTGTTACCCCGGAGGGCTTAGAAACCTTCTGGGGAAACTATAGGCTGGTGAAGGACGAGCCCGCCTGGCGTGACTTTATGGTGTGGGCGGTGTCACGCCAGGATAACATTAAGAAAGTGACCGTTTTAACTCGTAACGAGTCACTTTCTTATATGGACATCATGACCTGGCTGAACAGGTTTGGGGAGGTCAAGGACTTCCCAAAGAAAAATCTCGACGAGTTCGGGATATGGTCGGGGGCCTGGACCTTCATGGTCAAATTGTGACACGAGGATAACTCGGTGATGCATATCCCGTCCTCAACCTTCCTTGGGAAAGACAGGATCCTTGTCTTCTACCAGGGGCAGCCAAAACTCTGTCACAGGTGCGGTGACCCCTCACACTTGAGCGCTTCCTGCCGTGTGCAGAAGTGCGCCATGTGTGGGGAGGTGGGCCATCTCGCGGCGACCTGTGGCAGGGTGCGTTGCCACCTGTGTGGTGTCCTTGGGCACCCGATCGGGGCGTGTCCACGGTCTTTCGCCAACACCACCCTTCGGCAAGCGGGAGCAGTTGAGGAGGCTGTCCCTGCTGCGGAGGGGGTGAGTGGGGGAGGAGAGACTAGTCTGCCAAGGCAAAGGGAGAAGGCCCAGCCACCATCAAGGGCAAGGAGGCGCGAGAGGAGGAGGGAGCAGAGGGAGGGAGTTATGTGCCTTCCTTCTGCCCCTGGCTCTGCTGGGCCGGATCCTGATGCCGAGGCAGCAGTGGGCACGACCCTGGTTGAGGAGATGAGGAGACTGCAGAGGGAGGAAGAGGCTGACCAGTCGTCTTCTTCTCAGTACGTCAGTGCTGGGGAGGGAGAGACGGTCAAGCGGAGAAAGTCACCGAGTAAAGTGAGGGCAAAAACATCTGCCCCCCCCCCCGACGAAGGAACGCAGACTCGACGGCCCTCTAGTGGTAGGTCCCAACCGGTACCAATCCCTCTGTGAGGATGCGTCGGCCTCAGGGGAGGCTTCAGAGGGAGAGGTGGAGCCGTCAGGGGCTGCTGAGTCTCCCTCCGGGAGGGGCCCCCTGCCCTCTGGGGGGGAGGCTGGCCTGGAGCCTGGAGGAGGAGATGATGCACCCAGGGCCGAAGCTGCTACTATCTCTGCGACCACTGTAACTCCTCAGGGAGAAGTTGCGGGGGAGGTCCATCCCTCCTCTGGCCAAACCGCACCGGGGGAGGTGATGGACCAATCCCAATGTAAGAAGAGGACCCGCAAGACGAGGAGAAGTCGCGGGTCCTCTTCAGACTCATCTAGGGGTGGTGGTGATAGGAGGAAAGGGGGTGGGAAGCTGAAGGTCATTGAGCTCAATCGGTCTTAATGGCAGTCCCCTCTCCACTGACGCTGGCCACCATTAATGTGGCCAGCATTAAGTCTGATACGGCTAGGTTTGCAGCCTTTGATTTTCTTGGCCGGGTTGAAGCTGACATTTTGTTTTTGCAGGAGACCAGGCTCTGTACTCTATCAGAGATAAACAGAGCAAGGAGGGAGTGGCGCAGGGGGCCCTCCTACTGGTCTCTTGCGGCTGAGCCGTATAGTGGAGTGGCGGTGCTTTTTACCGCAGAGGTGAAATGCCAGCGACTGATCGAGCTCGAAATGGGAAGGTGCCTAGTCTTAGACGTCTTCATGAAGGGGCAAAGCCTGCGCCTCATTAACATCTACGGTCCCCAGACAAAGTGGGACCGTAAAAGCCTCTTTATGAAGATTAAGCCTTTTCTTTTTACGGGCAAACAAGTCATCTTTGGTGGGGATTTTAATACCATAACTAGACCCCAAGACCGAGGAGGTACCAGAGATAGACTGCCCTATGATGGCGCCGCGTTAAATAGAATAGTGAGTGAAGCTCGCCTGGAGGATATCCACATCAGGCATTCCCCAGGTCACCGTGGGTTCACCTTTCAGAGAGGTAGTGTTAGGTCTAGGATAGATAGGTTTTTTTTGAAGGAGAATTCCGTCACCACCCCTGTGTCCGTGGTGGAGGTGGAGTTCTCTGATCACTGTCTAATTTTGTTTTCTTTGAATATTTCAGAGACCCTCCGGAGAGGAAGAGGTTTGTGGAGGCTGAATTCGTCACTCCTTGAGGAGGCAGCTGTAAGACAAGCCTTTGAGGAGTTTCTTCAGGATCAGGTACTATTACTGGGTCTTGAAGGTACTAGGTCAGAGTGGTGGGAGATATTCAAAAAAAGGGTGGCGGGATTTTTCCGCCGGCTCTCAAGCCTCAGGTCACTGGACATGTACCGCATGTACACTGCACTGAGGAAGAGACTTGGACATCTGGTCTCGACCGGAGGTAGCCAGGAGGATATCTCCGGTGTGAAGACTTTGCTCAAAAGGTGTCAGTACGATAGGCACGCATCTTTGGTTCTTGAGAGGGATTTCGGGAAATACCGCTCGCCCGACCCCTACAGGAACTGTAAGATGTCAGTGACTTGTAAGACAGTAACAGGCCTGATTGACAGTACAGGATCCCTGACAAGATCCAGGTCAGGGATCTTGGAGGTCGTCAGGTCCTTCTACTCGAACCTTTTGGCAAAGAAGGAACTGAATCGGGATCGGATTTCAGGTTTCTTGGCTGAAGCCATTCCTGAGTCAGCAGAAGACCCTTCTCTTGGTGTTTTGATAGAACCTATAAGGGAAGAGGAAGTCGTCAGGGCTATTGAGGGTCTTGCCCTCAAGAAGTCACCTGGCCCAGATGGCTTAACATCTGAGTTCTATCGGACCTTTAAAGGAGCTTTGGCTCCCCTCTTGACTGACGTGCTTAATGAGTGTCTATCCTCGGGCACTCTGCCGAAGTCAATGAGGAGGTCCGCCCTTATAGTTCTGTCAAAGGGTAAGGATCCGAGCCATATTGAGAACTGGCGGCCCATAGCACTTCTCAATACGGACCGAAAGATTCTGGCGAAGGTACTTTTCAACCGGCTAGTACAGTTTGCGCCCCGGCTCCTCTCGCCGGCTCAGCACTGCTCTGTTCCCGGTCGTAGCACCTTAAGTGCGGTCCTGAGTGTCAGGGAGGCTGTGGAGCAGAGTAGGGCAGGTCGGTGGAAGGGGTACTTGCTGTCCCTAGATCAGGCTAAGGCTTTTGACAGGGTGAATCATGAGTATTTATGGTCAACTCTCTCGAGGTATGGCCTGCCTGGGGGGTTCATTCAGTGGCTGCAGACCTTATACGCTGGGGCTGAGTCTTTCCCGCTTGTGAATGGTTGGGTTGGTCGTCCTTTTGAGGTGGGGTCGGGCGTCCGACAGGGATGTCCCTTGAGCCCGCTACTGTATGTGTTCGCCATTGATCCCCTGATTAGACGGATTAATGGTGGGCCGGTGGCGGGAGTCAGGATGGACCTGGAGGGTACCGGCTCCCCTTTGAGGACAGTAGCCTACGCGGATGATGTCACCGTTCTTGTCTCGTCACGGGAGGAGCTTGAATGGGTGATGTCTGAAGTGGACAGTTACTCGGAGGCTTCCGGATCAGCTGTAAACAGGAATAAGTGTGGAAGCCTCTGGCTGGGAGGGGGAGAGCCTGGTTTTTCTCTCCCGGACACCCTCCCAGAACCCTAGGGGTCTGTAAAGATCTTAGGCATCCATTTTGGCCAGGGTGATTACCCACTCCAAAATTGGGAAGGTAGGCTTAAGGATGTCGCCCAGAGAGTTGATTGCTGGAAGGGTTGGTCTTTGACCCTGAGAGAAAGGGTTCACCTTGCCAAAGCCTTCCTGCTCCCATTGGTGATCTATCTAGGTAGCGTCTGTGCCTTGCCAGAGTCTTGTTGGAGTAGAATCTGTTGCCTGTTCTTCCAACTGTTATGGGGGAACAGGCTCAACCTAATCAGGAGGGAGGTTACATACCGCACAAGGAGGCTAGGGGGGTTAAATATGGTTAACCCCGTGGTGTTCTTAATGAACACCTTTCTTAAGATCAATTTACCAAACCTCTCCTCCGAGGGGGCTCCTTCGTGGGTAGCCTCCTGCCAGGGGTGGTTTCGGCCCTTCTTCCAGAAATGGGAGTCAGGAGGGCAAGTGAAAGATCTTCGTGCACCCCATGGATATCTCCCGGCCTATGCTTCCCTGGTCCTGAAAGTGATTCGTCGGTGGGGTCTGGGGGCGTGGGAGATCAGGACTCAGTCAAGACGTTTTCTTGACGACAAGGTCCTGTTGACCCGCTTCCAGAAGCCTCTGGCGCTCAAAGATTGCCCAGGAGAAACCTTAGAGGGAGGGTTGCGTTTTCTTAACTCCAAAAGGTTTCCTCGGAAGTTTTGGGATCTGACCTGGCGCTGCCTCCTAGGTAAGTTATATGTGAGGGGGAACTTGAAGTACCGGAACTCCGACGAGCGAGGCTGCCCTCGGGAGGAGTGTGGCGACATGCTGGAAAGCATGGAGCACTTCCTGCTTCAGTGCCTCTTCAATATAAGGGTTTGCAAATTGGTGGGGACCTCCACCGGTTGGCTGCGGCTGGCTGGCCTTTCCTATGCCGAGTGGGCCTATGGGGCATTCAAAGACCCGGAGGGCAGGGACTGCCAAACACTTTTTGTAGTTAGTGCAGTGGTCAGGTTTCACCTATGGTCAGCACGGTGTTTAGTATCGACGAGAGGCAAAATCCTCCCGGAGGTGGAGGTGGTTAAAAACATCATGGTGGACCTGGTGAGGGTGCGCTCTCGGGAGTACGAGGGGCTGGGCGCAGAAAGGGCTGGTACCCTCTGGAGGGGGTTCACTTTTTCTGTTCCCTGAGGGTTAGATAAGGGATTTAAAGTAGGTTAGTTAGGTTAGGGCCAGATAGGGATAGGTAGGGCAAGGTTTGCACGAGGGGTGGGGTTTATTATTTTCTGATAGGGAGGGACAGGTAGGGACAGGGTAGGGACAGAATGATAGATAGGGATATAGCGGTAGGGCGAGTAGACAGGGATGGGCCTCCTGTGCTCTCTTCCTGGTGGAGGGCTGGCGTGTCACCACATAGGCATTTTGTTTTGGAAATCAGATGGAAGGGTAAGAGGCTTGAGGATAACCGCACCTAGGCCCATGGGAGGTTTATGGGAGGGAAGGTAATTTAACAGGTTATGTAGGATGGTGGGTTTTTGTTACTTGTCTGTTATTTCTTATTTGTTATTGTTGTCGTTCATATGTTGTGTCCATTTTCCCATTTTCCATTTTTCCATATCCCATATTCATTTTCCATTTCCATTTTTTATATCCATTTCCATATCCCATATTTCTTTTTCCATATTCCATAATTCCATTTGTTTGTTAGTAGATAAGGGTTTTTTTTTCAGGGGGGTAGGTTGTTTGGGAGGGGGGTTTCTTTTTGGGGGTGGAGGGTTTGGTTTATAAGTTTTCGTGTGCCCGGCCTGGCTCTGGACTACGCGGACATGGGAGGACATGAGGCGGAGAGCCAGGTTGGGTTTCAGGGGCTTGGTGGTGGGTGGTGCCAGCACCAGGACTATGCGGACATGGGAGGACATGGGGCGTGGTGCTGGCCGGGTGTGGTGAGGGAAAAAAAAAAAAAAAAAAAAATTTTTAGTAAGTTTCAGTTGGGGATTTTGTTAGTGTTATAAGTTTCCGTTATAAGTTTCCGTTATATGTTTTCATTGTATATTGCTCATTTAGATTTTCTTTTGTTAGAGTTTTTGACTGACGGATGACTGGAGAAAGACGGGAGAAGAGTGAAAGGTGGCGTGAAAGGCGGAGTGAAAGGCAGAATGGATGGGGCTGGTTCGCGATTGGTTTTTTTTTTTTGTCCCGGTGTTTTCTTGTATTTTATTTGTTGATGGTTTTATGCTATGTTTTAGATTTATGTATTGTCTCTGTTTATAGTTTTTATATTGTATTTTCGTATGTGACAGTGTTTCTGAACTTTTTCTACTTTTCTAATAAAATAGTTCCAATTCCTTCGGGGCAACTGTGGGAATCAGACACGCCTGTCTGAGCTCCTGAGACCAGAGGCTATAGTCTGTTTGTCAGCTCAGAAGAGAGGCTTGGTGTGTGGTGTTTGTGCAACAGCAGCAGTTTTTCCAGCCATAGTTGGAGGCTCCAACCCCTTTCCTTTTCCAAGGTTGGGGTTTTTTCACCATGGAGCAAGGTGCTCCTGCCCCCCGAGCCAGCTTGGCGGGGGGCAGGAGGCTCTCAATGGACGGCAGTAGCAGCAGCAGCAGGAGAAGATTGGAGAGGCAGCAGGCTCCAGTGGAAAAAGGTATGGCAACCCGCAGCAAGGGACGTCTAGGTCAGAAAACCCCGGCGGAGGCTGAGCCCTGTACAAGTAAAAAGGCCAGCGAAGCCCCCCCTCCTTCCTTGCCATCATCAGGTTGGGGGATTCGGAAGGCTGGCGAGGATGTGCTTGCATACAGTAAGCGTATTAACACTACCCTTGAGGAATATGATAAAGCCAGGAGGTCCCTGTTCGCTATGGGTGCGGAGCTTCAGAGTGTCCGTGCCCGTAGTGACAGGGCCTCAAGGCATGAGAGACCGGCACTGAGTAAGCAGGTCAAAAAGCTGAAGGAACAAATTAAAGGGCTTGACCAAAGATGCCGAGAGATCCTGGAGGGCGCGGGGCCTTTCAGGGAGAAACTCCTGAATGATGACCGTTTTTACCGCAAGCAGCAGGGGCGGCTGCTGCGGGAAGGCCTCGCGTCCTCCGAAAGCTCGGATCCGGAATATGAGACAGATACTGACTCAGAGGGGAGCCTGCTGGCAGAGTACGGCAGTAGCCGGAAGCCTACGAGGGTGAGTTCAGGTATTCCGACCTATACGCCCCCAGAGAAATTGGCAAGTTTACCCCAGCTACCGGAGAATTTACCACCATTACCGGCAACATCAGAAGACGATATGGGTTCTGCTGAGGGGAGGCTAATCCACGAAATATGCATGCTAGAATCCCCGGCAAGAATGGAGAAGATGGCTTTTTCCGTAGACGACCTTGGAAACGAGGAGGAATCAAAAAAAAAGGAAAAAGAAGAAGGCTAAGCCGCAATAAGTCGGCACCCTGAAATATGTGAGTGTTGCAGCAGGTATAACTGTTCCCGCAGGGCAACCCCCCATTGACTCTAGCACAGGCTGAATCTGGGGTGTTGCCCGCGGGTGAGATAAGGGGGCGCAGACTCCCCCAGACCCCGCTTTCTCTAAGTAGCGGTGTGGCTGGGGAGCTGGGTGCAGTATTGAAAATGGCGCCCGAAACTGCAGCGGACAAGGTTGGAAAAGCACCTCCCACGAAGGGAGGTAGAGAAGCGGTGAAGCCTGCCCCTGTGGGCAGGGTCAAAGTAGCGCCGGCCCCTCCCCAGGTCCATCGTAAGGGGAAGGGGCGTGCGGCTTGTCCCTCCCTTCCGGTTTCAGGTGCCGAGGAAGCCAATGAGACCGGTGATGCGGAGGCTGCCGTCAGCGCTAGGAGCAAGTCCGCTCCTAAAGCATTGAGCGCTGCGACAGCTGACGATGCGGAGGTCGAGGCAGAGGCACAAGTCGCCCCAGCTAAGCGGGAGGAGAGTGAAGCGGAGGCCCGGAATAGGCCAATCCCGCTCGTGGAGCCGCCCAAGGCCGCAAGCCCCGGTGTGAATGAGGTAATGGTGAGCGTGGGTAAGAAAGCGGTGAGTAAGAGCAGACTGGGGAGTAGGAAAAGCAGGCGTCAGGAGAGGAGGGCGGAGGAGGGGGAAAAAACTGTGGTTCCAGAGAGTGACTTAGATGTTCCTTGTGAGGGAAAGGGGAGGGGGGCTATGGAGGCTGTCACCCCTTGTGTTGCTGCTGCTGCTGCTGCTACTGCTGTCCCTTTTGTTAAAGATGCGGTAGTGGAGGTTCCTAGGACTTTGGAAAATGTAGGCATGGCTGCTGCAGAAGTAGCTTTGCCAAATGTGTTTGCCCGGTCCACGCCTGCGACGCTGGGAACGACCGCTCCTGTCTCTGGTGTCCCGGTGGCCGCGGTGGTGGCCGGGCCGAGCGGGCTTCAGGGGGCGCCCGAAGGTGGCACTGGAGTTGCGGGGGGCTGGGACTGCGGCCTCAAGCTTGGTACGTTCCTATGCCAGTGTCGCCTCGGGGGTCCCAAGGGGTGCCTCGTGTCCATCACTGGGGGCCAGGGACGGTGAATTACAACAGCAGCTCCTGGCGGCCTTACGAGCAGGGCAGAGAACGATGATAGTGGATGGTCAATCGAGGGACCTTAGGTTTTGGATTGAACGTTTTGGCCTAGGGAAGTTCCGAGATGAGGGGGGTGAGACCAGGTGGACTCTCCCGACACCCGGGCAGCGGCCGGTCCGGAGGAATGTAGTCTGTCTCGGGTGGGGGGGAGAAGGTTCTTGTCCTCAGAGGAGGAGGGTCGTCGAACTTCTGCTCGGGATGGGCTTTAGGGCAAGTGACATCTTTGCCCTCATTCACCCGGTCGGCTCCTCAGAGTTTGATGTCAGCTTTGTTACCCCGGGGGGCTTAGAAACCTTCTGGGGTAATTATGAGTTGGCAAAGAACGAGCCCGGCTGGCGCGACTTCAATGTGTGGGCGGTGTCGCGCCAGGATGCAATTAAGAAAGTGACCGTTTTGACTCGTAACGAGTCGCTTTCTTACATGGACATTATGACCTGGCTCAACAGGTATGGGGAAGTGAAAGACTTCCCCCGGAAGAACCTTGATGAGTTTGGCATTTGGTCGGGGGCCTGGACATTTATGGTCAAATTGAAGCATGAGGATAACTCGGTGATGCATATCCCGTCCTCAACCTTCCTCGGGAAAGACAGGATTCTTGTCTTCTACCAGGGGCAGCCGAAGCTCTGTCACAGGTGTGGTGATCCCTCGCACTTGAGTGCCTCCTGCAGGGTGCAGAAGTGTGCCATGTGTGGGGGATTAGGTCATCTAGCTGCAACCTGTGATAGGATTCGGTGCCACCTGTGTGGTGACCTTGGTCACCCAATCGGGGCGTGCCCGAGGTCGTTCGCTAATGTCACCCTCCGACGGGCAGGGGCAGGTGAGGAGACTGTCCTTGTCACCGAGGAGGGGGTCGGAGGTGGAGAGACCAGGTTGCCGACGCGGAGGGAGAAAACCCAGCCACCATCTAGGGCGAGAACGAGAGATAGGAGAAGGGAGCAGAGGGAGGGTATTATGTGTCTCCCCTCTGCCCCTGATCCCGCTGGGTTGGATTCTAATGCTGAAGTAGCGACGGGCACGGCCCTGATTGAGGAGATGAGAAGACTGCAGAGGGAGGAAGAGGCTGACCTGTCTTCATCTTCCCAGTACGTTAGTGCTGGGGAGGAACAGACGGTCAGGAGGAGAAAGTCACTGAGTAAAGCGAGGGTAAAAACATCTGCCCCCCCCCCCGGCAAAGGAACGGAGACTCGAGGACCTTTCAGTGATCAGCCCTAACCGGTACCAAACCCTCTGTGAGGACGCATCAGCCTCAGGGGAGGCTTCAGAGGGGGAGGTGGGACCGTCGGGGGCTGCTGAGTCTCCCTCAGGGAAGGGCCCCCTGCCTTCAGTGGAGGAGGCTGGCCTGGTACCCAGAGATGGAGACGATGCACCTCAAGCTGTTTTGGAAACCGTTGAAAAAAATTATACCAATACTCCCCAGGGAGAAACTACGGGGGAAGTCCATCCCTTGCCTGGCCAAACCGCACGAGGTGAGGTGATGGACCAATCCCAATGTAAGAAGAGGACCCGTAAGACGAGGAAAAGTCACGGGTCCTCTTCAGACTCATCTAGGGGTGGTGGTGGTAGGAGGAAAGGGGGTGGGAAACTGAAGGTCATTGAGCTCAATCGGTCTTAATGGCAGTCCCCTCTCCACTGACGCTGGCCACCATTAATGTGGCCAGCATTAAGTCTGATACGGCTAGGTTTGCAGCCTTTGATTTTCTTGGCCGAGTTGAAGCTGACATTTTGTTTTTGCAGGAGACCAGGCTCTGTACTCTATCAGAGATAAACAGAGCAAGGAGGGAGTGGCGCAGGGGGCCCTCCTACTGGTCTCTTGCGGCTGAGCCGTATAGTGGAGTGGCGGTGCTTTTTACCGCAGAGGTGAAATGCCAGCGGCTGATCGAACTCGAAATGGGAAGGTGCCTAGTCTTAGATGTCCTCATGAAGGGGCAAAGCCTGCGCCTCATTAACATCTACGGTCCCCAGTCAAAGTGGGACCGTAAAAGCCTCTTTATGAAGATCAAGCCTTTTCTTTTTACGGGCAAACAAGTCATCTTTGGTGGGGATTTTAATACCATAACTAGACCCCAAGACCGAGGAGGTACCAGAGATAGACGCCCTATGATGGCGTCGCGTTAAATAGCATAGTGAGTGAAGCTCGCCTGGAGGATATCCACATCAGGCATTCCCCAGGTCACCGTGGGTTCACCTTTCAGAGAGGAAGTGTTAGGTCCAGGATAGATAGGTTTTTTTTTGAAGGAGAATTCCGTCACCACCCCTGTGTCCGTGGTGGAGGTGGAGTTCTCCGATCACTGCCTAATTTTATTTTCTTTGAATATTTCAGAAACCCTCCGGAGAGGAAGAGGTTTGTGGAGGCTGAATTCGTCACTCCTTGAGGAGGCAGCTGTAAGACAAGCCTTTGAGGAGTTTCTTCAGGATCAGGTACTATTACTGGGTCTTGAGGGCACTAGGTCAGAGTGGTGGGAGATATTCAAAAAAAGGGTGGCGGGATTGTTCCGCCGGCTCTCAAGCCTCAGGTCACTGGACATTTACCGCATGTACAGTGCACTGAGGAAGAGACTTGAACATCTGGTCTCGACCGGAGGTAGCCAGGAGGATATCTCCGGTGTGAAGGCTTTGCTTAAAGGGTGTCAGTATGATAGGCACGCATCCTTGGTTCTTGAGAGGGATTTCGGGAAATACCGCTCGCCCGACCCCTACAGGAACTGTAAGATGTCAGTGACTTGTAAGACAGTAACAGGCCTGATTGACAGTACAGGATCCCTGACAAGATCCAGGTCAGGGATCTTGGAGGTCGTCAGGTCTTTCTACTCGAACCTTTTGGCAAAGAAGGAACTGAATCGGGATCGGATTTCAGGTTTCTTGGCTGAAGCCATTCCTGAGTCAGCAGAAGACCCTTCTCTTGGTGTTTTGATAGAACCTATAAGGGAAGAGGAAGTCGTCAGGGCTATTGAGGGTCTTGCCCTCAAGAAGTCACCTGGCCCAGATGGCTTAACATCTGAGTTCTATCGGACCTTTAAAGGAGCGTTGGCTCCCCTCTTGACTGACGTGCTTAATGAGTGTCTATCCTCGGGCACTCTGCCAAAGTCAATGAGGAGGTCCGCCCTTATAGTTCTGTCAAAGGGTAAGGATCCGAGCCATATTGAGAACTGGCGGCCCATAGCACTTCTCAATACGGACCGAAAGATTCTGGCGAAGGTACTTTTCAACCGGCTGGTACAGTTTGCGCCCCGGCTCCTCTCGCCGGCTCAGCACTGCTCTGTTCCCGGTCGTAGCACCTTAAGTGCGGTCCTGAGTGTCAGGGAGGCTGTGGAGCAGAGTAGGGCAGGTCGGTGGAAGGGGTACTTGCTGTCCCTAGATCAGGCTAAGGCTTTTGACAGGGTGAATCATGAGTATTTGTGGTCAACTCTCTCGAGGTATGGCCTACCTGGGGGGTTCATTCAGTGGCTGCAGACCTTATACGCTGGGGCTGAGTCTTTCCCACTTGTGAATGGTTGGGTTGGTCGTCCTTTTGAGGTGGGGTCGGGCGTCCGACAGGGATGTCCCTTGAGCCCGCTACTGTATGTGTTCGCCATTGATCCCCTGATTAGACGGATTAATGGTGGGTCGGTGGCGGGAGTCAGGATGGACCTGGAGGGCACCGGCTCCCCTTTGAGGACAGTAGCCTACGCGGATGATGTCACCGCTCTTGTCTCGTCGCGGGAGGAGATTGAATGGGTGATGTCTGAAGTGGACAGTTACTCGGAGGCTTCCGGATCAGCTGTGAACAAGAACAAGTGTGGAAGCCTCTGGCTGGGAGGGGAGAGAGCCTGGTTTTTCTCTCCCGGACACCCTCCCAGAACCCCAGGGGTCTGTAAAGATCTTAGGCATCCATTTTGGCCAGGGTGATTACCCACTCCAAAATTGGGAAGGTAGGCTTAAGGATGTCGCCCAGAGAGTTGATTGCTGGAAGGGTTGGTCCTTGACCCTGAGAGAAAGGGTTCACCTTGCCAAAGCCTTCCTGCTCCCGTTGGTGATCTATCTAGGTAGCGTCTGTGCCTTGCCAGAGTCTTGTTGGAGTAGGATCTGTTGCCTGTTCTTCCAACTGTTATGGGGGAACAGGCTCAACCTAATCAAGAGGGAGGTTACATACCGCACAAGGAGGCTAGGGGGGTTAAATATGGTTAACCCCGTGGTGTTCTTAATGAACACCTTTCTTAAGATCAATTTACCAAACCTCTCCGCCGAGGGGGCTCCTTCGTGGGTAGCCTCCTGCCAGGGGTGGTTTCGGCCCTTCTTCCAGAAATGGGAGGCAGGAGGGCAAGTGAAAGATCTTCGTGCACCCCATGGATATCTCCCGGCCTATGCTTCCCTGGTCTTGAAAGTGATTCGTCGGTGGGGTCTGGGGGCGTGGGAGATCAGGACTCAGTCAAGACGTTTTCTTGATGACAAAGTCCTGTTGACCCGCTTCCAGAAGCCTCTGGCGCTCAAAGATTGCCCAGGAGAAACCTTAGAGGGAGGGTTGCATTTTCTTAACTCCAAAAGGTTTCCTCGGAAGTTTTGGGATCTGACCTGGCGCTGCCTCCTAGGTAAGTTATATGTGAGGGGGAACTTGAAGTACCGGAACTCCGACGAGCGAGGCTGCCCTCGGGAGGAGTGTGGCGACATGCTGGAAAGCATGGAGCACTTCCTGCTTCAGTGCCCTTTCAATATAAGGGTTTGCAAATTGGTGGGGACCTCCACCGGTTGGCTGCGGCTGGCTGGCCTTTCCTACGCCGAGTGGGCCTATGGGGCATTCAAACACCCGGAGGGCAGGGACTGCCAGACACTTTTTATAGTTAGCGCAGTGGTTAGGTTCCACTTGTGGTCATCCCGGTGTCTAGTGTCGACGCGAGGCAAAATCCTCCCGGAGGTGGAGGTGGTTAAAAACATCATGGTGGACCTGGTGAGGGTGCGCTCTCGGGAGTATGAGGGGTTGGGCGCAAAAAGGGCTGGTACCCTCTGGAGGGGTTTCACCTTTTCTGTTCCCTGAGGGATAGAATAAGGGATTAAAAGGTAGTTAGGTTAGGGCCAGATAGGGAAAGGGAGGGCAAGGTTTTGCACAAGAGGTGGGGTTTGTTTGTTTTTTTGGGTAGGGAGGGACAGGTAGGGATAGGATTGATAGATAGGGACATAGTGGTAGGGCAAGTAGGTAGGGACGGGCCTCTTGTGCTCTCTTCCTGGTGGAGGGCTGGTGTGTCACCACATAGGCATTTTGTTTTGGAAATAGGATGAAAGGGTAAGAGGCTTGAGGATAACCGACCCTAGGCCTGTGGGAGGTTTATGGGAGGGAAGGGGGTGTCAACGGTTTATATAAGATTGTGGGTTGTTATTGATTTTGTCTGGTTTTCTGTCTGGTATTTGTTTGCTTTTGCCACTAACATTTTTTTTTCTTTCCTTTTTTTCTTTTCCCTTGTGTGTTGGGTTTTTTTCTTGGGGGGTGGTTGTTGGGGGGGGTTTTTGGGGGTGGGGGTTTGTTTGGTCGTGTGTCCGGCCTGGCTCTGGACTATGCGGACATGGGAGGACATGAGGCGGAGAGCCAGGTCGGTTTTCAGGGGCTCGGTGGCGGGTGGTGCCAGCACCAGGACTATGCGGACATGGGAGGACATGGGGCGTGGTGCTGGCCGGGTGTGGTGAAGGGAAAAAAAAAAAAAAAAAAAAAAAATTTCTATAAGTTTCAGTTGGGGTTTTTTTTGTTAGTTTTCTGTTAGTGTTATATGTTTTCCATTGTATATTACTTATTTGGATTTTCTTTTGTTTCCAAGATAGGTAGAGTTTTGACTGGCGGATGACTGAAGAAAGACTGGAGAGTGAAAGGCGGAGTGAAAGGCAGAATGGATGGGGGCTGATTTGCGGCTGGATTTTCTTTTTGGTCTTTAATTTTGTCCCGGTTTCTTGTATCTTATTTATTGATGTTGTTTATGCTATGTTTTGGATTTATGTATTGTTTCTGTTTATGGGTTTTATATTGTATTTTCGTATGTGACACTATTTGTGAATTTTTACTTTTCTAATAAAAATAGTTCCAATTCCTTCGGGGCAATCGTGGGAGTCAGACACACTTGTTTGAGCTCCTGAGTCCAGAGGCTATAGTCTGTTTGTCAGCTCAGAAGAGAGGCTTGGTGTGTGGTGTTTGTGCAACAGCAGCAGTTTTTCCAGTCATAGTTGGAGGCTCCAACCCCTTTCCTTTTCCAAGGTTGGGGTTTTTTTCACCATGGAGCAAGGTGCTCCTGCCCCCCGAGCCAGCTTGGCGGGGGGCAGGAGGCTCTCAATGGACGGCAGTAGCAGCAGCAGCAGGAGAAGATTGGAGAGGCAGCAGGCTCCAGTGGAAAAAGGTATGGCAACCCGCAGCAAGGGACGTCTAGGTCAGAAAACCCCGGCGGAGGCTGAGCCCTGTACAAGTAAAAAGGCCAGCGAAGCCCCCCCTCCTTCCTTGCCATCATCAGGTTGGGGGATTCGGAAGGCTGGCGAGGATGTGCTTGCATACAGTAAGCGTATTAACACTACCCTTGAGGAATATGATAAAGCCAGGAGGTCCCTGTTCGCTATGGGTGCGGAGCTTCAGAGTGTCCGTGCCCGTAGTGACAGGGCCTCAAGGCATGAGAGACCGGCACTGAGTAAGCAGGTCAAAAAGCTGAAGGAACAAATTAAAGGGCTTGACCAAAGATGCCGAGAGATCCTGGAGGGCGCGGGGCCTTTCAGGGAGAAACTCCTGAATGATGACCGTTTTTACCGCAAGCAGCAGGGGCGGCTGCTGCGGGAAGACCTCGCGTCCTCCGAAAGCTCGGATCCGGAATATGAGACAGATACTGACTCAGAGGGGAGCCTGCTGGCAGAGTACGGCAGTAGCCGGAAGCCTACGAGGGTGAGTTCAGGTATTCCGACCTATACGCCCCCAGAGAAATTGGCAAGTTTACCCCAGCTACCGGAGAATTTACCACCATTACCGGCAACATCAGAAGACGATATGGGTTCTGCTGAGGGGAGGCTAATCCACGAAATATGCATGCTAGAATCCCCGGCAAGAATGGAGAAGATGGCTTTTTCCGTAGACGACCTTGCAAACGAGGAGGAATCAAAAAAAAGGAAAAAGAAGAAGGCTAAGCCGCAAGAAGTCGGCACCCTGAAATATGTGAGTGTCGCAGCAGGTATAACTGTTCCCGCAGGGCAACCCCCATTGACTCTAGCACAGGCTGAATCTGGGGTGTTGCCCGCGGGTGAGATAAGGGGGGCGCAGACTCCCCAGACCCCGCTTTCTCTAAGTAGCGGTGTGGCTGAGGAGCTGGGTGCAGTATTGAAAATGGCGCCCGAAACTGCAGCGGACAAGGTCGGAAAAGCACCTCCCACGAAGGGAGGTAGAGAAGCGGTGAAGCCTGCCCCTGTGGGCAGGGTCAAAGTAGCGCCGGCCCCTCCCCAGGTCCATCGTAAGGGGAAGGGGCATGCGGCTTGTCCCTCCCTTCCGGTTTCAGGTGCCGAGGAAGCCAATGAGACCGGTGATGCGGAGGCTGCCGTCAGCGCTAGGAGCAAGTCCGCTCCTAAAGCATTGAGCGCTGCGACAGCTGACGATGCGGAGGTCGAGGCAGAGGCACAAGTCGCCCCAGCTAAGCGGGAGGAGAGTGAAGCGGAGGCCCGGAATAGGCCAATCCCGCTCGTGGAGCCGCCCAAGGCCGCAAGCCCCGGTGTGAATGAGGTAATGGTGAGCGTGGGTAAGAAAGCGGTGAGTAAGAGCAGACTGGGGAGTAGGAAAAGCAGGCGTCAGGAGAGGAGGGCGGAGGAGGGGGGGAGTGACTTAGATGTTCCTTGTGAGAGAAAGGGGAGGGGGGCTATGGAGGCTGTCACCCCTTGTGTTGCTGCTGCTGCTGCTGCTGCTGCTACTGCTGTCCCTTTTGTTAAAGATGCGGTAGTGGAGGTTCCTAGGACTTTGGAAAATGTAGGCATGGCTGCTGCAGAAGTAGCTTTGCCAAATGTGTTTGCCCGGTCCACGCCTGCGACGCTGGGAACGACCGCTCCTGTCTCTGGTGTCCCGGTGGCCGCGGTGGTGGCCGGGCCGAGCGGGCTTCAGGGGGCGCCCGAAGGTGGCACTGGAGTTGCGGGGGGCTGGGACTGCGGCCTCAAGCTTGGTACGTTCCTATGCCAGTGTCGCCTCGGGGGTCCCAAGGGGTGCCTCGTGTCCATCACTGGGGGCCAGGGATGGTGAATTACAACAGCAGCTCCTGGCGGCCTTACGAGCAGGGCAGAGAACGATGATAGTGGATGGTCAATCGAGGGACCTTAGGTTTTGGATTGAACGTTTTGGCCTAGGGAAGTTCCGAGATGAGGGGTGTGAGACCAGGTGGACTCTCCCGACACCCGGGCAGCGGCCGGTCCGGGAGGAATGTAGTCCGTCTCGGGTGGGGGGGGAGAAGGCCCTTGTCCTCAGAGGAGGAGGGTCGTCGAACTTCTGCTCGGGATGGGCTTTAGGGCAAGTGACATCTTTGCCCTCATTCACCCGGTCGGCTCCTCAGAGTTTGATGTCAGCTTTGTTACCCCGGGGGGCTTAGAAACCTTCTGGGGTGATTATGAGTTGGCAAAGAACGAGCCCGGCTGGCGCGACTTCAATGTGTGGGCGGTGTCGCGCCAGGATGCAATTAAGAAAGTGACCGTTTTGACTCGTAACGAGTCACTTTCTTACATGGACATTATGACCTGGCTCAACAGGTATGGGGAAGTGAAAGACTTCCCCCGGAAGAACCTTGATGAGTTTGGCATTTGGTCGGGGGCCTGGACATTTATGGTCAAATTGAAGCATGAGGATAACTCGGTGATGCATATCCCGTCCTCAACCTTCCTCGGGAAAGACAGGATTCTTGTCTTCTACCAGGGGCAGCCGAAGCTCTGTCACAGGTGTGGTGATCCCTCGCACTTGAGTGCCTCCTGCAGGGTGCAGAAGTGTGCCATGTGTGGGGGATTAGGTCATCTAGCTGCAACCTGTGAAAGGATTCGGTGCCACCTGTGTGGTGACCTTGGTCACCCAATCGGGGCGTGCCCGAGGTCGTTCGCTAATGTCACCCTCCGACGGGCAGGGGCAGGTGAGGAGACTGTCCCTGTCACCGAGGAGGGGGTCGGAGGTGGAGAGACCAGGTTGCCGACGCGGAGGGAGAAAACCCAGCCACCATCTAGGGCGAGAACGAGAGATAGGAGAAGGGAGCAGAGGGAGGGTATTATGTGTCTCCCCTCTGCCCCTGATCCCGCTGGGTTGGATTCTAATGCTGAAGTAGCGACGGGCACGGCCCTGATTGAGGAGATGAGAAGACTGCAGAGGGAGGAAGAGGCTGACCTGTCTTCATCTTCCCAGTACGTTAGTGCTGGGGAGGAACAGACGGTCAGGAGGAGAAAGTCACTGAGTAAAGCGAGGGTAAAAACATCTGCCCCCCCCCCCCGGCAAAGGAACGGAGACTCGAGGACCTTTCAGTGATCAGCCCTAACCGGTACCAAACCCTCTGCGAGGACGCATCAGCCTCAGGGGAGGCTTCAGAGGGGGAGGTGGGACCGTCGGGGGCTGCTGAGTCTCCCTCAGGGAAGGGCCCCCTGCCTTCAGTGGAGGAGGCTGGCCTGGTACCCAGAGATGGAGACGATGCACCTCAAGCTGTTTTGGAAACCGTTGAAAAAAATGATACCAATACTCCCCAGGGAGAAACTACGGGGGAAGTCCATCCCTTGCCTGGCCAAACCGCACGAGGTGAGGTGATGGACCAATCCCAATGTAAGAAGAGGACCCGTAAGACGAGGAAAAGTCGCGGGTCCTCTTCAGACTCATCTAGGGGTGGTGGTGGTAGGAGGAAAGGGGGTGGGAAACTGAAGGTCATGGAGCTCAATCGGTCTTAATGGCAGTCCCCTCTCCACTGACGCTGGCCACCATTAATGTGGCCAGCATTAAGTCTGATACGGCTAGGTTTGCAGCCTTTGATTTTCTTGGCCGAGTTGAAGCTGACATTTTGTTTTTGCAGGAGACCAGGCTCTGTACTCTATCAGAGATAAACAGAGCAAGGAGGGAGTGGCGCAGGGGGCCCTCCTACTGGTCTCTTGCGGCTGAGCCGTATAGTGGAGTGGCGGTGCTTTTTACCGCAGAGGTGAAATGCCAGCGGCTGATCGAACTCGAAATGGGAAGGTGCCTAGTCTTAGACGTCCTCATGAAGGGGCAAAGCCTGCGCCTCATTAACATCTACGGTCCCCAGTCAAAGTGGGACCGTAAAAGCCTCTTTATGAAGATCAAGCCTTTTCTTTTTACGGGCAAACAAGTCATCTTTGGTGGGGATTTTAATACCATAACTAGACCCCAAGACCGAGGAGGTACCAGAGATAGACTGCCCTATGATGGCGTCGCGTTAAATAGCATAGTGAGTGAAGCCCGCCTGGAGGATATCCACATCAGGCATTCCCCAGGTCACCGTGGGTTCACCTTTCAGAGAGGAAGTGTTAGGTCCAGGATAGATAGGTTTTTTTTGAAGGAGAATTCCGTCACCACCCCTGTGTCCGTGGTGGAGGTGGAGTTCTCCGATCACTGCCTAATTTTATTTTCTTTGAATATTTCAGAAACCCTCCGGAGAGGAAGAGGTTTGTGGAGGCTGAATTCGTCACTCCTTGAGGAGGCAGCTGTAAGACAAGCCTTTGAGGAGTTTCTTCAGGATCAGGTACTATTACTGGGTCTTGAGGGCACTAGGTCAGAGTGGTGGGAGATATTCAAAAAAAGGGTGGCGGGATTTTTCCGCCGGCTCTCAAGCCTCAGGTCACTGGACATGTACCACATGTACAGTGCACTGAGGAAGAGACTTGAACATCTGGTCTCGACCGGAGGTAGCCAGGAGGATATCTCCGGTGTGAAGGCTTTGCTTAAAGGGTGTCAGTATGACAGGCACGCATCCTTGGTTCTTGAGAGGGATTTCGGGAAATACCGCTCGCCCGACCCCTACAGGAACTGTAAGATGTCAGTGACTTGTAAGACAGTAACAGGCCTGATTGACAGTACAGGATCCCTGACAAGATCCAGGTCAGGGATCTTGGAGGTCGTCAGGTCTTTCTACTCGAACCTTTTGGCAAAGAAGGAACTGGATCGGGATCGGATTTCAGGTTTCTTGGCTGAAGCCATTCCTGAGTCAGCAGAAGACCCTTCTCTTGGTGTTTTGATAGAACCTATAAGGGAAGAGGAAGTCGTCAGGGCTATTGAGGGTCTTGCCCTCAAGAAGTCACCTGGCCCAGATGGCTTAACATCTGAGTTCTATCGGACCTTTAAAGGAGAGTTGGCTCCCCTCTTGACTGACGTGCTTAATGAGTGTCTATCCTCGGGCACTCTGCCAAAGTCAATGAGGAGGTCCGCCCTTATAGTTCTGTCAAAGGGTAAGGATCCGAGCCGTATTGAGAACTGGCGGCCCATAGCACTTCTCAATACGGACCGAAAGATTCTGGCGAAGGTACTTTTCAACCGGCTGGTACAGTTTGCGCCCCGGCTCCTCTCGCCGGCTCAGCACTGCTCTGTTCCCGGTCGTAGCACCTTAAGTGCGGTCCTGAGTGTCAGGGAGGCTGTGGAGCAGAGTAGGGCAGGTCGGTGGAAGGGGTACTTGCTGTCCCTAGATCAGGCTAAGGCTTTTGACAGGGTGAATCATGAGTATTTGTGGTCAACTCTCTCGAGGTATGGCCTACCTGGGGGGTTCATTCAGTGGCTGCAGACCTTATACGCTGGGGCTGAGTCTTTCCCACTTGTGAATGGTTGGGTTGGTCGTCCTTTTGAGGTGGGGTCGGGCGTCCGACAGGGATGTCCCTTGAGCCCGCTACTGTATGTGTTCGCCATTGATCCCCTGATTAGACGGATTAATGGTGGGCCGGTGGCGGGAGTCAGGATGGACCTGGAGGGCACCGGCTCCCCTTTGAGGACAGTAGCCTACGCGGATGATGTCACCGCTCTTGTCTCGTCGCGGGAGGAGATTGAATGGGTGATGTCTGAAGTGGACAGTTACTCGGAGGCTTCCGGATCAGCTGTGAACAAGAACAAGTGTGGAAGCCTCTGGCTGGGAGGGGGAGAGCCTGGTTTTTCTCTCCCAGACACCCTCCCAGAACCCCAGGGGTCTGTAAAGATCTTAGGCATCCATTTTGGCCAGGGTGATTACCCACTCCAAAATTGGGAAGGTAGGCTTAAGGATGTCGCCCAGAGAGTTGATTGCTGGAAGGGTTGGTCCTTGACCCTGAGAGAAAGGGTTCACCTTGCCAAAGCCTTCCTGCTCCCGTTGGTGATCTATCTAGGTAGCGTCTGTGCCTTGCCAGAGTCTTGTTGGAGTAGGATCTGTTGCCTGTTCTTCCAACTGTTATGGGGGAACAGGCTCAACCTAATCAAGAGGGAGGTTACATACCGCACAAGGAGGCTAGGGGGGTTAAATATGGTTAACCCCGTGGTGTTCTTAATGAACACCTTTCTTAAGATCAATTTACCAAACCTCTCCGCCGAGGGGGCTCCTTCGTGGGTAGCCTCCTGCCAGGGGTGGTTTCGGCCCTTCTTCCAGAAATGGGAGGCAGGAGGGCAAGTGAAAGATCTTCGTGCACCCCATGGATATCTCCCGGCCTATGCTTCCCTGGTCTTGAAAGTGATTCGTCGGTGGGGTCTGGGGGCGTGGGAGATCAGGACTCAGTCAAGACGTTTTCTTGATGACAAAGTCCTGTTGACCCGCTTCCAGAAGCCTCTGGCGCTCAAAGATTGCCCAGGAAAAACCTTAGAGGGAGGGTTGCATTTTCTTAAATCCAAAAGGTTTCCTCGGAAGTTTTGGGATCTGACCTGGCTCTGCCTCCTAGGTAAGTTATATGTGAGGGGGAACTTGAAGTACCGGAACTCCGACGAGCGAGGCTGCCCTCGGGAGGAGTGTGGCGACATGCTGGAAAGCATGGAGCACTTCCTGCTTCAGTGCCCCTTCAATATAAGGGTTTGCAAATTGGTGGGGACCTCCACCGGTTGGCTGCGGCTGGCTGGCCTTTCCTACGCCGAGTGGGCCTATGGGGCATTCAAACACCCGGAGGGCAGGGACTGCCAGACACTTTTTATAGTTAGCGCAGTGGTTAGGTTCCACTTGTGGTCATCCCGGTGTCTAGTGTCGATGCGAGGCAAAATCCTCCCGGAGGTGGAGGTGGTTAAAAACATCATGGTGGACCTGGTGAGGGTGCGCTCTCGGGAGTATGAGGGGTTGGGCGCAAAAAGGGCTGGTACCCTCTGGAGGGGTTTCACCTTTTCTGTTCCCTGAGGGATAGAATAAGGGATTAAAAGGTAGTTAGGTTAGGGCCAGATAGGGAAAGGGAGGGCAAGGTTTTGCACAAGAGGTGGGGTTTGTTTGTTTTTTTTGGGTAGGGAGGGACAGGTAGGGATAGGGTAGGGATAGATTGATAGATAGGGACATAGTGGTAGGGCAAGTAGGTAGGGACGGGCCTCTTGTGCTCTCTTCCTGGTGGAGGGCTGGTGTGTCACCACATAGGCATTTTGTTTTGGAAATAGGATGAAAGGGTAAGAGGCTTGAGGATAACCGACCCTAGGCCTGTGGGAGGTTTATGGGAGGGAAGGGGGTGTCAACGGTTTATATAAGATTGTGGGTTTTGTTATTGTATTTTGTCTGGTTTTCTTGTCTGGTATTTTGTTATTTGCTTTTGCCACTAAACATATTTTTTTTGTTCATTTCCATTTTTTTCTATTTCCCATTGTATGTAGTTAAAATGGTTTTTTTTTCTTAGGGGGGGTAGGTTGTTTGGGAGGGGGGTTTCTTTTGGGGGTGGAGGGTTTGATATATAGGTTTCGTGTGTCCGGCCTGGCTCTGGACTATGCGGACATGGGAGGACATGAGGCGGAGAGCCAGGTCGGTTTTCAGGGGCTCGGTGGCGGGTGGTGCCAGCACCAGGACTATGCGGACATGGGAGGACATGGGGCGTGGTGCTGGCCGGGTGTGGTGAAGGGAAAAAAAAAAAAAAAAAAAAAAAATAATCTAATAAGTTTCAGTTGGGGTTTTTTTGTTAGTTTTCTGTTAGTGTTATATGTTTTCCATTGTATATTACTTATTTGGATTTTCTTTTGTTTCCAAGATAGGTAGAGTTTTGACTGGCGGATGACTGAAGAAAGACTGGAGAGTGAAAGGCGGAGTGAAAGGCAGAATGGATGGGGGCTGATTTGCGGCTGGATTTTCTTTTTTGGTCTTTAATTTTGTCCCGGTTTCTTGTATCTTATTTATTGATGTTGTTTATGCTATGTTTTGGATTTATGTATTGTTCCTGTTTATGGGTTTTATATTGCATTTTCGTATGTGACACTGTTTGTGAATTTTTACTTTTCTAATAAAAATAGTTCCAGTTCCTTCGGGGCAATCGTGGGAGTCAGACACACTTGTTTGAGTTCCTGAGTCCAGAGGCTTAAGAGGCTTTTTTGGATACTTGGAGACCGATTATTGGGTGTGGTTTTCGGTCTTTTGTGTGATACATACCGTAGCTCCGACTCCCTTCCCCGTGCGGAAGGGAGCCTTATCATGGAGCGTGGAGCTCCTGCCCCCCGGACCTTACAGGCGGGGGGCAGGAGAATGTCTGCCGACACAGCACCAGCAGAGCAGGGCAGGCGGAGGTCGCTGAGGCAGCAAGCCTCAATGAGAATGGCGACCGGGACAACAGCATTGGGAGCAGCATCAGGAGCAGCAGCAGCGACATTGGCGGCTGCAGCATCAGGAACAGCATCGGGAGCAGCGACATCCGTAGAGCGGGCGATGCCGGCAGGAGTAGCGGTGGCGACAGGGGTGTCAGCAGTCTCGGCAGGTGGATCCGTGAAAACGGCAACATCAGCCACGGCGGTAACATCAGCGGCAGTGGCGGGTGAAGCCGGTCCGAAGGGGGCTATGGCCGCAGGATATGCGGTTCCCTCTGGAAGGGTCCCTGCAAGCAGTAGAAAAAACACAAGCTTACCGTCATCGCTGCCGCAATCACCCGCAGGATGGGGCATCAGGAAGGCTGGAGAGGAAGTCGCCATTTACAGCCGGAGGATCGAGGCGGTCCTGGAGGAATATGACCGAGCCCGGAGGTCCCTGTTCGCAATGAGTGGGGAGCTTCAGAGTGCTCGCGCCCGTAGCGACAGGGCCTCAAGGAAGGACCGCCCGGTTTTCAGTAAGCAGGTAAGGAGCCTGAAAAAACAAATAAAGGCCCTGGAAGCCAGGTGCACGGAGATTCTGGATGGCGCGGGGCCGTTCAGAGAGAAGCTGCTGAACGATGACCGCTTCTTCCGCAAACAGCAGGAGCGGTTGTTGAAGGATGGCCCCGCGTCCTCAGACAGCTCGGGAGAGGACGACTATTGTGAGTCAGACCTGGAGTCAGATGACAGCATGGCGGTACAGTATAGTCGAGTAGCCATCCCTAGTAGCAGCAGCCTGATACCCACATATACACAGGCATCAGCGCCGGCAGTGAAACTGGAAGTCAGAATGACAAGACAGGAAGTCAGAATGACAGGACAGGAAGTGACGCAATCTCCCACACTCCCAGAGAACCAACCACTGCCCGAGACGGAGGAGGAGGAGGGTGGAGCCTCGGGAGAAGGCGGGAAGCTGATGAGGCAAATCTGCCAATTGGAGTCCCCGTCCAGAATGGACCAATTAGCATTCAGCTTGTCAGATTTGGACGGGGAGGAGGAGGGAAAAGGAACCAAGACCAGGAAGAAGGCAAGGAAGGAAAAAAAAAGAGTAATAGAGACATTTAAATTTGTCAGGTCGTTGCCTGGGGAGCATCGTGCCGGGACCTCAGCCCAGGTTGCGATGCCTCCAGGAGAGAAAAGGGAGGCGCAGGCACCTCGGGTCACGCCAAGTGGCGGGGTGCCCTGGGTGCCAGCAGTCAAAATGGCGCCTGATAGTATCTTTCAGGTGGTGGCGGACAAGGAGCTCATGGTTGCAGACAAGGCACTCATAGTTGCGGACAAGGGCAAAGGCAAAGAAGCCCCCCCTGCGGAGGGGAGTGGCGTAGGGAAACCTTCCTCCCTGGTAGGAGGTTTTAAAATATCGATGGCTTCCCCCAGAGTAAGGTGTAGGAAAGGGGGAGTGGCAGGTGGGCGTGGCTCATCCTCCTCCAGTGCTGATGAAGCCGGTGATGCGGAGGTCACTTCCGGGGCTAAGGGGGCGTGTCCTCCTACAACATCAGGTGCCGGGGTGACTGTGGATGCGGAGGCCGAGGTAAAAGCGGGGAAGCCATCAGCGAGTGGTGCAGCCGGCCCCGCTGTAAGAAGGAAGACTGCAGGTGTGAATGAAGGACGAGTGGAGAAGCTAGTTAAGCAGACAGGTAAGGTAAAGGGGAAAGCGGGTGGGACAAAAGGGGTAATTAGTAGTATTCCTGAAGAAGGTGGTGTAGTATGCATGGGGGTCCAAGAGCCTGTAGTCGGGGAGGCTGCGGGAGGAGGGGCTATTACCATTGCTGCTAAAAAAAGTGTTTCTACTGCTGGTAATATTTCTGTTGTGGCCCCTGTTGTTTCTGGTATTTCTGCTGTTGTCCCTGCTGTTGTTTCTGCTGCTGTTCCTGATGCTGTTCCTGATGCTGTCGTTGCTCCTGTTGTTACTCCTGTCACTGCTCCTGATATTGTTGCTCCTGTTGTCCTCTCTGCCGCTGTTCCTTCTGCTGCAGTTGGAGTGACCCGGTCCGCGGCGGCTATGCCAGGGCGGACTGTTGCCGCCTCTGGTGCTCCGGTTGCCGTGGCTGGGCTAAGTAGTTCTGCGGGGGTCCCTGGGAGTGGCGCTGGTACTCCGGCAGCGAAGGTTGCTGCGGCTTCCGGGCCCCCACGCTCCTATGCCAGCGTCGCTTCTGGGGCCCCTGGGGGTGCATCATGTCTTCCGCCTGGCTCCAGGGACGGCGATTTGCAACGGCAGCTCCTGGAGGCTTTACGGGCGGGCCAGTCCACAATGACCATAGATGGGCAGTCGAGAGACCTTAGGTTCTGGATCGAGCGTTTTGGCCTAGGGAAGTTCCGAGAGGAAGGAGGTGAGACCAGATGGACTCTCCCTACACCCGGGCGTAGGGGGCCGACACGGAGGAACGTGGCCCGTCTCGTGTGGGGGGGGAGCCGGCCCTTGTCCCCAGAGGAGGGGGGTCGTGGAACTCCTACTCGGGATGGGTTTCAGGGCAAGCGACATCTTTGCCCTGATTCATCCTGTCGGCTCCTCGGAGTTTGACATCAGCTTTGTTACCCCGGAGGGCTTAGAAACCTTCTGGGGAAACTATAGGCTGGTGAAGGACGAGCCCGCCTGGCGTGACTTTATGGTGTGGGCGGTGTCACGCAAGGATAACATTAAGAAAGTGACCGTTTTAACTCGTAACGAGTCACTTTCTTATATGGACATCATGACCTGGCTGAACAGGTTTGGGGAGATCAAGGACTTCCCAAAGAAAAATCTCGACGAGTTCGGGATATGGTCGGGGGCCTGGACCTTCATGGTCAAATTGCGACACGAGGATAACTCTGTGATGAATATCCCGTCCTCAACCTTCCTTGGGAAAGACAGGATCCTTGTCTTCTACCAGGGGCAGCCAAAACTCTGTCACAGGTGCGGTGACCCCTCACACTTGAGCGCCTCCTGCCGTGTGCAGAAGTGCGCCATGTGTGGGGAGGTGGGCCATCTCGCGGCGACCTGTGGCAGGGTGCGTTGCCACCTGTGTGGTGTCCTTGGGCACCCGATCGGGGCGTGTCCACGGTCTTTCGCCAACACCACCCTTCGGCAAGCGGGAGCAGTTGAGGAGGCTGTCCCTGCTGCGGAGGGGGTGAGTGGGGGAGGAGAGACTAGTCTGCCAAGGCAAAGGGAGAAGGCCCAGCCACCATCAAGGGCAAGGAGGCGCGAGAGGAGGAGGGAGCAGAGGGAGGGAGTTATGTGCCTTCCTTCTGCCCCTGGCTCTGCTGGGCCGGATCCTGATGCCGAGGCAGCAGTGGGCACGACCCTGGTTGAGGAGATGAAGAGACTGCAGAGGGAGGAAGAGGCTGACCAGTCGTCTTCTTCTCAGTACGTCAGTGCTGGGGAGGGAGAGACGGTCAAGCGGAGAAAGTCACCGAGTAAAGTGAGGGCAAAAACATCTGCCCCCCCCCCCCCCCGACGAAGGAACGCAGACTCGACGGCCCTCTAGTGGTAGGTCCCAACCGGTACCAATCCCTTTGTGAGGATGCGTCGGCCTCAGGGGAGGCTTCAGAGGGAGAGGTGGAGCCGTCAGGGGCTGCTGAGTCTCCCTCCGGGAGGGGGCCCCCTGCCCTCTGGGGGGGAGGCTGGCCTGGAGCCTGGAGGAGGAGATGATGCACCCAGGGCCGAAGTTGCTACTGTCTCTGCCACCACTGTAACTCCTCAGGGAGAAGTTGCGGGGGGAGGTCCATCCCTCCTCTGGCCAAACCGCACCGGGGGAGGTGATGGACCAATCCCAATGTAAGAAGAGGACCCGCAAGACGAGGAGAAGTCGTGGGTCCTCTTCAGACTCATCTAGGGGTGGTGGTGATAGGAGGAAAGGGGGTGGGAAGCTGAAGGTCATTGAGCTCAATCGGTCTTAATGGCAGTCCCCTCTCCACTGACGCTGGCCACCATTAATGTGGCCAGCATTAAGTCTGATACGGCTAGGTTTGCAGCCTTTGATTTTCTTGGCCGGGTTGAAGCTGACATTTTGTTTTTGCAGGAGACCAGGCTCTGTACTCTATCAGAGATAAACAGAGCAAGGAGGGAGTGGCGCAGGGGGCCCTCCTACTGGTCTCTTGCGGCTGAGCCGTATAGTGGAGTGGCGGTGCTTTTTACCGCAGAGGTGAAATGCCAGCGACTGATCGAGCTCGAAATGGGAAGGTGCCTAGTCTTAGACGTCTTCATGAAGGGGCAAAGCCTGCACCTCATTAACATCTACGGTCCCCAGACAAAGTGGGACCGTAAAAGCCTCTTCATGAAGATTAAGCCTTTTCTTTTTACGGGCAAACAAGTCATCTTTGGTGGGGATTTTAATACCATAACTAGACCCCAAGACCGAGGAGGTACCAGAGATAGACTGCCCTATGATGGCGCCGCGTTAAATAGCATAGTGAGTGAAGCTCGCCTGGAGGATATCCACATCAGGCATTCCCCAGGTCACCGTGGGTTCACGTTTCAGAGAGGTAGTGTTAGGTCTAGGATAGATAGGTTTTTTTTTGAAGGAGAATTCCGTCACCACCCCTGTGTCCGTGGTGGAGGTGGAGTTCTCTGATCACTGTCTAATTTTGTTTTCTTTGAATATTTCAGAGACCCTCCGGAGAGGAAGAGGTTTGTGGAGGCTGAATTTGTCACTCCTTGAGGAGGCAGCTGTAAGACAAGCCTTTGAGGAGTTTCTTCAGGATCAGGTACTATTACTGGGTCTTGAAGGTACTAGGTCAGAGTGGTGGGAGATATTCAAAAAAAGGGTGGCGGGATTTTTCTGCCGGCTCTCAAGCCTCAGGTCACTGGACATGTACCGCATGTACAGTGCACTGAGGAAGAGACTTGAACATCTGGTCTCGACCGGAGGTAGCCAGGAGGATATCTCCGGTGTGAAGGCTTTGCTTAAAAGGTGTCAGTATGATAGGCACGCATCTTTGGTTCTTGAGAGGGATTTCGGGAAATACCGCTCGCCCGACCCCTACAGGAACTGTAAGATGTCAGTGACTTGTAAGACAGTAACAGGCCTGATTGACAGTACAGGATCCCTGACAAGATCCAGGTCAGGGATCTTGGAGGTCGTCAGGTCTTTCTACTCGAACCTTTTGGCAAAGAAGGAACTGAATCGGGATCGGATTTCAGGTTTCTTGGCTGAAGCCATTCCTGAGTCAGCAGAAGACCCTTCTCTTGGTGTTTTGATAGAACCTATAAGGGAAGAGGAAGTCGTCAGGGCTATTGAGGGTCTTGCCCTCAAGAAGTCACCTGGCCCACATGGCTTAACATCTGAGTTCTATCGGACCTTTAAAGGAGCTTTGGCTCCCCTCTTGACTGACGTGCTTAATGAGTGTCTATCCTCGGGCACTCTGCCGAAGTCAATGAGGAGGTCCGCCCTTATAGTTCTGTCAAAGGGTAAGGATCCGAGCCATATTGAGAACTGGCGGCCCATAGCACTTCTCAATACGGACCGAAAGATTCTGGCGAAGGTACTTTTCAACCGGCTGGTACAGTTTGCGCCCCGGCTCCTCTCGCCGGCTCAGCACTGCTCTGTTCCCGGTCGTAGCACCTTAAGTGCGGTCCTGAGTGTCAGGGAGGCTGTGGAGCAGAGTAGGGCAGGTCGGTGGAAGGGGTACTTGCTGTCCCTAGATCAGGCTAAGGCTTTTGACAGGGTGAATCATGAGTATTTGTGGTCAACTCTCTCGAGGTATGGCCTGCCTGGGGGGTTCATTCAGTGGCTGCAGACCTTATACGCTGGGGCTGAGTCTTTCCCGCTTGTGAATGGTTGGGTTGGTCGTCCTTTTGAGGTGGGGTCGGGCGTCCGACAGGGATGTCCCTTGAGCCCGCTACTGTATGTGTTCGCCATTGATCCCCTGATTAGACGGATTAATGGTGGGCCGGTGGCGGGAGTCAGGATGGACCTGGAGGGTACTGGCTCCCCTTTGAGGACAGTAGCCTACGCGGATGATGTCACCGTTCTTGTCTCGTCACGGGAGGAGCTTGAATGGGTGATGTCTGAAGTGGACAGTTACTCGGAGGCTTCCGGATCAGCTGTAAACAGGAATAAGTGTGGAAGCCTCTGGCTGGGAGGGGGAGAGCCTGTTTTTTCTCTCCCGGACACCCTCCCAGAACCCCAGGGGTCTGTAAAGATCTTAGGCATCCATTTTGGCCAGGGTGATTACCCACTCCAAAATTGGGAAGGTAGGCTTAAGGATGTCGCCCAGAGAGTTGATTGCTGGAAGGGTTGGTCTTTGACCCTGAGAGAAAGGGTTCACCTTGCCAAAGCCTTCCTGCTCCCGTTGGTGATCTATCTAGGTAGCGTCTGTGCCTTGCCAGAGTCTTGTTGGAGTAGGATCTGTTGCCTGTTCTTCCAACTGTTATGGGGGAACAGGCTCAACCTAATCAGGAGGGAGGTTACATACCGCACAAGGAGGCTAGGGGGGTTAAATATGGTTAACCCCGTGGTGTTCTTAATGAACACCTTTCTTAAGATCAATTTACCAAACCTCTCCTCCGAGGGGGCTCCTTCGTGGGTAGCCTCCTGCCAGGGGTGGTTTCGGCCCTTCTTCCAGAAATGGGAGTCAGGAGGGCAAGTGAAAGATCTTCGTGCACCCCATGGATATCTCCCGGCCTATGCTTCCCTGGTCCTGAAAGTGATTCGTCGGTGGGGTCTGGGGGCGTGGGAGATCAGGACTCAGTCAAGACGTTTTCTTGATGACAAAGTGCTGTTGACCCGCTTCCAGAAGCCTTTGGCGCTCAAAGATTGCCCAGGAGAAACCTTAGAGGGAGGGTTGCGTTTTCTTAACTCCAAAAGGTTTCCTCGGAAGTTTTGGGATCTGACCTGGCGCTGCCTCCTTGGTAAGTTATATGTGAGGGGGAACTTGAAGTACCGGAACTCCAACGAGCGAGGCTGCCCTCGGGAGGAGCGTGGCGACATGCTGGAAAGCATGGAGCACTTCCTGCTTCAGTGCCCCTTCAATATAAGGGTTTGCAAATTGGTGGGGACCTCCACCGGTTGGCTGCGGCTGGCTGGCCTTTCCTATGCCGAGTGGGCCATGTTATTTATGCTATGTTTTGGATTTATGTATTGTCTCTGTTTATGGTTTTTGTATGGTATTTTTCATATGTGACAGTGTTTGTGAACTTTTTCTACTTTTATAATAAAATAGTTCCAATTTCTTCGGGGCAACTGTGGGAATCAGACACGCCTGTCTGAGCTCCTGAGACCAGAGGCTATAGTCTGTTTGTCAGCGCAGAAGAGAGGCTTGGTGTGTGGTGTTTTGTGCAACAGTAGCAGTTTTTCCAGCCATAGTTGGAGGCTCCAACCCCTTTCCTTTTCCAAGGTTGGGGTTTTCTCACCATGGAGCAAGGTGCTCCTGCCCCCCGAGCCAGCTTGGCGGGGGGCAGGAGGCTCTCAATGGACGGCAGTAGCAGCAGCAGCAGGAGAAGATTGGAGAGGCAGCAGGCTCCAGTGGAAAAAGGTATGGCAACCCGCAGCAAGGGTCGTTTAGGTCAGAAAACCCCGGCGGAGGCTGAGCCCTGTACAAGTAAAAAGGCCAGCGAAGCCCCCCCTCCTTCCTTGCCATCATCAGGTTGGGGGATTCGGAAGGCTGGCGAGGATGTGCTTGCATACAGTAAGCGTATTAACACTACCCTTGAGGAATATGATAAAGCCAGGAGGTCCCTGTTCGCTATGGGTGCGGAGCTTCAGAGTGTCAGTGCCCGTAGTGACAGGGCCTCAAGGCATGAGAGACCGGCACTGAGTAAGCAGGTCAAAAAGCTGAAGGAACAAATTAAAGGGCTTGACCAAAGATGCCGAGAGATCCTGGAGGGCGCGGGGCCTTTCAGGGAGAAACTCCTGAATGATGACCGTTTTTACCGCAAGCAGCAGGGGCGGCTGCTGCGGGAAGGCCTCGCGTCCTCCGAAAGCTCGGATCCGGAATATGAGACAGATACTGACACAGAGGGGAGCCTGCTGGCAGAGTACGGCAGTAGCCGGAAGCCTACGAGGGTGAGTTCAGGTATTCCGACCTATACGCCCCCAGAGAAATTGGCAAGTTTACCCCAGCTACCGGAGAATTTACCACCATTACCGGCAACATCAGAAGACGATATGGGTTCTGTTGCGGGGAGGCTAATCCACGAAATATGCATGCTAGAATCCCCGGCAAGAATGGAGAAGATGGCTTTTTTCGTAGACGACCTTGGAAACGAGGAGGAATCAAAAAAAAGGAAAAAGAAGAAGGCTAAGCCGCAAGAAGTCGGCACCCTGAAATATGTGAGTGTCGCAGCAGGTATAACTGTTCCCGCAGGGCAACCCCCATTGACTCTAGCACAGGCTGAATCTGGGGTGTTGCCCGCGGGTGAGATAAGGGGGCGCAGACTCCCCAGACCCCGCTTTCTCTAAGTAGCGGTGTGGCTGGGGAGCTGGGTGCAGTATTGAAAATGGCGCCCGAAACTGCAGCGGACAAGGTCGGAAAAGCACCTCCCACGAAGGGAGGTAGAGAAGCGGTGAAGCCTGCCCCTGTGGGCAGGGTCAAAGTAGCGCCGGCCCCTCCCCAGGTCCATCGTAAGGGGAAGGGGCGTGTGGCTTGTCCCTCCCTTCCGGTTTCAGGTGCCGAGGAAGCCAATGAGACCGGTGATGCGGAGGCTGCCGTCAGCGCTAGGAGCAAGTCCGCTCCTAAAGCATTGAGCGCTGCGACAGCTGACGATGCGGAGGTCGAGGCAGAGGCACAAGTCACCCCAGCTAAGCGGGAGGAGAGTGAAGCGGAGGCCCAGAATAGGCCAATCCCGCTCGTGGAGCCGCCCAAGGCCGCAAGCCCCGGTGTGAATGAGGTAATGGTGAGCGTGGGTAAGAAAGCGGTGAGTAAGAGCAGACTGGGGAGTAGGAAAAGCAGGCGTCAGGAGAGGAGGGCGGAGGAGGGGGAAAAAACTGTGGTTCCAGAGAGTGACTTAGATGTTCCTTGTGAGGGAAAGGGGAGGGGGCTATGGAGGCTGTCACCCCTTGTGTTGCTGCTGCTGCTGCTGCTACTGCTGTCCCTTTTGTTAAAGATGCGGTAGTGGAGGTTCCTAGGACTTTGGAAAATGTAGGCATGGCTGCTGCAGAAGTAGCTTTGCCAAATGTGTTTGCCCGGTCCACGCCTGCGACGCTGGGAACGACCGCTCCTGTCTCTGGTGTCCCGGTGGCCGCGGTGGTGGCCGGGCCGAGCGGGCTTCAGGGGGCGCCCGAAGGTGGCACTGGAGTTGCGGGGGCTGGGACTGCGGCCTCAAGCTTGGTACGTTCCTATGCCAGTGTCGCCTCGGGGGTCCCAAGGGGTGCCTCGTGTCCATCACTGGGGGCCAGGGACGGTGAATTACAACAGCAGCTCCTGGCGGCCTTACGAGCAGGGCAGAGAACGATGATAGTGGATGGTCAATCGAGGGACCTTAGGTTTTGGATTGAACGTTTTGGCCTAGGGAAGTTCCGAGATGAGGGGGGTGAGACCAGGTGGACTCTCCCGACACCCGGGCAGCGGCCGGTCCGGAGGAATGTAGTCCGTCTCGGGTGGGGGGGGGAGAAGGCCCTTGTCCTCAGAGGAGGAGGGTCGTCGAACTTCTGCTCGGGATGGGCTTTAGGGCAAGTGACATATTTGCCCTCATTCACCCGGTCGGCTCCTCAGAGTTTGATGTCAGCTTTGTTACCCCGGGGGGCTTAGAAACCTTCTGGGGTGATTATGAGTTGGCAAAGAACGAGCCCGGCTGGCGCGACTTCAATGTGTGGGCGGTGTCGCGCCAGGATGCAATTAAGAAAGTGACCGTTTTGACTCGTAACGAGTCACTTTCTTACATGGACATTATGACCTGGCTCAACAGGTATGGGAAAGTGAAAGACTTCCCCCGGAAGAACCTTGATGAGTTTGGCATTTGGTCGGGGGCCTGGACATTTATGGTCAAATTGAAGCATGAGGATAACTCGGTGATGCATATCCCGTCCTCAACCTTCCTCGGGAAAGACAGGATTCTTGTCTTCTACCAGGGGCAGCCGAAGCTCTGTCACAGGTGTGGTGATCCCTCGCACTTGAGTGCCTCCTGCAGGGTGCAGAAGTGTGCCATGTGTGGGGGATTAGGTCATCTAGCTGCAACCTGTGATAGGATTCGGTGCCACCTGTGTGGTGACCTTGGTCACCCAATTGGGGCGTGCCCGAGGTCGTTCGCTAATGTCACCCTCCGACGGGCAGGGGCAGGTGAGGAGACTGTCCCTGTCACCGAGGAGGGGGTCGGAGGTGGAGAGACCAGGTTGCCGACGCGGAGGGAGAAAACCCAGCCACCATCAAGGGCGAGAAGGAGAGATAGGAGAAGGGAGCAGAGGGAAGGTATTATGTGTCTCCCCTCTGCCCCTGATCCCGCTGGGTTGGATTCTAATGCTGAAGTAGCGACGGGCACGGCCCTGATTGAGGAGATGAGAAGACTGCAGAGGGAGGAAGAGGCTGACCTGGCTTCATCTTCCCAGTACGTTAGTGCTGGGGAGGAACAGACGGTCAGGAGGAGAAAGTCACCGAGTAAAGCGAGGGTAAAAACATGTGCCCCCCCCCCGGCAAAGGAACGGAGACTCGAGGACCTTTCAGTGATCAGCCCTAACCGGTACCAAACCCTCTGCGAGGACGCATCAGCCTCAGGGGAGGCTTCAGAGGGGGAGGTGGGACCGTCGGGGGCTGCTGAGTCTCCCTCAGGGAAGGGCCCCCTGCCTTCAGTGGAGGAGGCTGGCCTGGTACCCAGAGATGGAGACGATGCACCTCAAGCTGTTTTTGAAACCGTAGTAAAAAATGTTACCAATACTCCCCAGGGAGAAACTACGGGGGAAGTCCATCCCTTGCCTGGCCAAACCGCACGAGGTGAGGTGATGGACCAATCCCAATGTAAGAAGAGGACCCGTAAGACGAGGAAAAGTCACGGGTCCTCTTCAGACTCATCTAGGGGTGGTGGTGGTAGGAGGAAAGGGGGTGGGAAACTGAAGGTCATTGAGCTCAATCGGTCTTAATGGCAGTCCCCTCTCCACTGACGCTGGCCACCATTAATGTGGCCAGCATTAAGTCTGATACGGCTAGGTTTGCAGCCTTTGATTTTCTTGGCCGGGTTGAAGCTGACATTTTGTTTTTGCAGGAGACCAGGCTCTGTACTCTATCAGAGATAAACAGAGCAAGGAGGGAGTGGCGCAGGGGGCCCTCCTACTGGTCTCTTGCGGCTGAGCCGTATAGTGGAGTGGCGGTGCTTTTTACCGCAGAGGTGAAATGCCAGCGGCTGATCGAGCTCGAAATGGGAAGGTGCCTAGTCTTAGACGTCCTCATGAAGGGGCAAAGCCTGCGCCTCATTAACATCTACGGTCCCCAGTCAAAGTGGGACCGTAAAAGCCTCTTTATGAAGATCAAGCCTTTTCTTTTTACGGGCAAACAAGTCATCTTTGGTGGGGATTTTGATACCATAACTAGACCCCAAGACCGAGGAGGTACCAGAGATAGACTGCCCTATGATGGCGTCGCGTTAAATAGCATAGTGAGTGAAGCTCGCCTGGAGGATATCCACATCAGGCATTCCCCAGGTCACCGTGGGTTCACCTTTCAGAGAGGAAGTGTTAGGTCCAGGATAGATAGGTTTTTTTTGAAGGAGAATTCCGTCACCACCCCTGTGTCCGTGGTGGAGGTGGAGTTCTCCGATCACTGCCTAATTTTATTTTCTTTGAATATTTCAGAAACCCTCCGGAGAGGAAGAGGTTTGTGGAGGCTGAATTCGTCACTCCTTGAGGAGGCAGCTGTAAGACAAGCCTTTGAGGAGTTTCTTCAGGATCAGGTACTATTACTGGGTCTTGAGGGCACTAGGTCAGAGTGGTGGGAGATATTCAAAAAAAGGGTGGCGGGATTTTTCCGCCGGCTCTGAAGCCTCAGGTCACTGGACATGTACCGCATGTACAGTGCACTGAGGAAGAGACTTGAACATCTGGTCTCGACCGGAGGTAGCCAGGAGGATATCTCCGGTGTGAAGGCTTTGCTTAAAGGGTGTCAGTATGATAGGCACGCATCCTTGGTTCTTGAGAGGGATTTCGGGAAATACCGCTCGCCCGACCCCTACAGGAACTGTAAGATGTCAGTGACTTGTAAGACAGTAACAGGCCTGATTGACAGTACAGGATCCCTGACAAGATCCAGGTCAGGGATCTTGGAGGTCGTCAGGTCTTTCTACTCGAACCTTTTGGCAAAGAAGGAACTGAATCGGGATCGGATTTCAGGTTTCTTGGCTGAAGCCATTCCTGAGTCAGCAGAAGACCCTTCTCTTGGTGTTTTGATAGAACCTATAAGGGAAGAGGAAGTCGTCAGGGCTATTGAGGGTCTTGCCCTCAAGAAGTCACCTGGCCCAGATGGCTTAACATCTGAGTTCTATCGGACCTTTAAAGGAGCGTTGGCTCCCCTCTTGACTGACGTGCTTAATGAGTGTCTATCCTCGGGCACTCTGCCAAAGTCAATGAGGAGGTCCGCCCTTATAGTTCTGTCAAAGGGTAAGGATCGGAGCCGTATTGAGAACTGGCGGCCCATAGCACTTCTCAATACAGACCGAAAGATTCTGGCGAAGGTACTTTTCAACCGGCTGGTACAGTTTGCGCCCCGGCTCCTCTCGCCGGCTCAGCACTGCTCTGTTCCCGGTCGTAGCACCTTAAGTGCGGTCCTGAGTGTCAGGGAGGCTGTGGAGCAGAGTAGGGCAGGTCGGTGGAAGGGGTACTTGCTGTCCCTAGATCAGGCTAAGGCTTTTGACAGGGTGAATCATGAGTATTTGTGGTCAACTCTCTCGAGGTATGGCCTACCTGGGGGGTTCATTCAGTGGCTGCAGACCTTATACGCTGGGGCTGAGTCTTTCCCACTTGTGAATGGTTGGGTTGGTCGTCCTTTTGAGGTGGGGTCAGGCGTCCGACAGGGATGTCCCTTGAGCCCGCTACTGTATGTGTTCGCCATTGATCCCCTGATTAGACGGATTAATGGTGGGCCGGTGGCGGGAGTCGGGATGGACCTGGAGGGCACCGGCTCCCCTTTGAGGACAGTAGCCTACGCGGATGATGTCACCGCTCTTGTCTCGTCGCGGGAGGAGATTGAATGAGTGATGTCTGAAGTGGACAGTTACTCGGAGGCTTCCGGATCAGCTGTAAACAGGAATAAGTGTGGAAGCCTCTGGCTGGGAGGGGGAGAGCCTGGTTTTTCTCCCCGGACACCCTCCCAGAACCCCAGGGGTCTGTAAAGATCTTAGGCATCCATTTTGGCCAGGGTGATTACCCACTCCAAAATTGGGAAGGTAGGCTTAAGGATGTCGCCCAGAGAGTTGATTGCTGGAAGGGTTGGTCCTTGACCCTGAGAGAAAGGGTTCACCTTGCCAAAGCCTTCCTGCTCCCGTTGGTGATCTATCTAGGTAGCGTCTGTGCCTTGCCAGAGTCTTGTTGGAGTAGGATCTGTTGCCTGTTCTTCCAACTGTTATGGGGGAACAGGCTCAACCTAATCAAGAGGGAGGTTACATACTGCACAAGGAGGCTAGGGGGGTTAAATATGGTTAACCCCGTGGTGTTCTTAATGAACACTTTTCTTAAGATCAATTTACCAAACCTCTCCGCCGAGGGGGCTCCTTCGTGGGTAGCCTCCTGCCAGGGGTGGTTTCGGCCCTTCTTCCAGAAATGGGAGGCAGGAGGGCAAGTGAAAGATCTTCGTGAACCCCATGGATATCTCCCGGCCTATGCTTCCCTGGTCTTGAAAGTGATTCGTCGGTGGGGTCTGGGGGCGTGGGAGATCAGGACTCAGTCAAGACGTTTTCTTGATGACAAAGTGCTGTTGACCCGCTTCCAGAAGCCTCTGGCGCTCAAAGATTGCCCAGGAGAAACCTTAGAGGGAGGGTTGCATTTTCTTAACTCCAAAAGGTTTCCTCGGAAGTTTTGGGATCTGACCTGGCGCTGCCTCCTAGGTAAGTTATATGTGAGGGGGAACTTGAAGTACCGGAACTCCAACGAGCGAGGCTGCCCTCGGGAGGAGCGTGGCGACATGCTGGAAAGCATGGAGCACTTCCTGCTTCAGTGCCCCTTCAATATAAGGGTTTGCAAATTGGTGGGGACCTCCACCGGTTGGCTGCGGCTGGCTGGCCTTTCCTATGCCGAGTGGGCCTATGGGGCATTCAAACACCTGGAGGGCAGGGACTGCCAGACACTTTTTATAGTTAGCGCAGTGGTTAGGTTCCACTTGTGGTCATCCCGGTGTCTAGTGTCGACGCGAGGCAAAATCCTCCCGGAGGTGGAGGTGGTTAAAAACATCATGGTGGACCTGGTGAGGGTGCGCTCTCGGGAGTATGAGGGGTTGGGCGCAAAAAGGGCTGGTACCCTCTGGAGGGGTTTCACCTTTTCTGTTCCCTGAGGGATAGAATAAGGGATTAAAAGGTAGTTAGGTTAGGGCCAGATAGGGAAAGGGAGGGCAAGGTTTTGCACAAGAGGTGGGTTTTGTTTTTTTTGGTAGGGAGGGACAGGTAGGGATAGGGTAGGAATAGATTGATAGATAGGGACATAGTGGTAGGGCAAGTAGGCAGGGACGGGCCTCTTGTGCTCTCTTCCTGGTGGAGGGCTGGTGTGTCACCACATAGGCATTTTGTTTTAGAAATAGGATGAAAGGGTAAGAGGCTTGAGGATAACCGACCCTAGGCCTGTGGGAGGTTTATGGGAGGGAAGGGGGTGTCAACGGTTTATATAAGATTGTTGGTTTTGTTATTGTATTTTGTCTGTTTTTTTTGTCTGGTATTTTGTTATTTTCTTTTGCCACTTAACATATTTTTTTTTTGTTCATTTCCATTTTCATATTCCCATTGTATGTAGTTAAAAGGGTTTTTTTTTCTTAGGGGGGTAGGTTGTTTGGGAGGGGGGTTTCTTTTGGGGGTGGAGGGTTTGATATATAGGTTTCGTGTGTCCGGCCTGGCTCTGGACTATGCGGACATGGGAGGACATGAGGCGGAGAGCCAGGTCGGTTTTCAGGGGCTTGGTGGCGGGTGGTGCCAGCACCAGGACTATGCGGACATGAGGACATGGGGCGTGGTGCTGGCCGGGTGTGGTGAAGGGAAAAAAAAATAAAATAAAATAAAAATTATAATAATAATAATAAAAAAAAAAAAAAAAAAAAAATTCTAATAAGTTTCAGTTGGGGTTTTTGTTAGTTTTCTGTTAGTGTTATATGTTTTCCATTGTATATTACTTATTTTGATTTTCTTTTGTTTCCAAGATAGGTAGAGTTTTGACTGGCGGATGACTGAAGAAAGACTGGAGAGTGAAAGGCGGAGTGAAAGGCAGAATGGATGGGGGCTGATTTGCGGCTGGATTTTCTTTTTTTGGTCTTTAATTTTTGTCCCGGTTTCTTGTATCGTATTTATTGATGTTGTTTATGCTATGTTTTGGATTTATGTATTGTTTCTGTTTATGGGTTTTATATTGTATTTTCGTATGTGACACTGTTTATGAATTTTTACTTTTCTAATAAAAATAGTTCCAATTCCTTCGACAACCTCTTTAAAGGATTTGTCCATCTTCCTAATATTGATGGCCTCTCCTTAGGATAGGCCATCAATATTACATCTACGATGATACAACAGACAGGACCGCTGCAGATCAGCTTTTCCAGGACAGTGCGGCTACAGGTAAAGATAACAATTCTAGGAGCCACGCTGTTCACTTGCCATACAAGGTGTAGCAGCAGGTTTAGGTAGTGCAGTGGTGCACATGGTATAGTGGGTGAGCAGCATGGCTCCCGGCATGTTATTACCTTTAGCCGCCCTGTCTCGGTACCGCTGATCTGCAGGGGTTCTGATGGTGGGCCCCTAGAAACAATTCCACTGGTGGGCCCTAGACATCCCAGTCCGAAACTGAGTAGTACAAATACATGAGCACCAGGATAGTCTTTCATATATTGAGAATTAAGATGCCATATCAGTGATTTAGTACTGCGGCCTATTCAGTCTTTTCCTGAACTGCTGCACCTGACCTCCTGCTGTGCAGGGGAATTTCAGCAGAGTGTCATTGAAGTTAATGGGTCCTAGCTGAAGTTCTCTGCGGAGCTGTGAGGCTGGGAGCACTTTTGTGCAGGGAGAAACATTGAAAGGGCTGCAGCATGATAATTTATACAATAGTTAGTGGCTGTTCCTTCTACAAACATAACTTTTATGCCTTCTAAATACTGCTTTTAAAAAATTATTTAGAAACATATTTAGAAACATTTTTAGATTCTAAATGTTTTTCTCCTTGGAAATAGTACGTACTAAAGAATGCCTCAAAGAAAAAAACAATTTTCAAAGAAAGCAAACAAATTTCAAGACTCATTTTTCTAGAGTAGTTGAGAAAATAAAAGCTGAACTGTGGTTGTCATGAGGTTTTGAGAAACATTTAATACATTACTGATACAGAGTAAAAGCTTTTGTTCCATACAGTATCGGACTGGGATGTCTAGGGCCCACCAGTGGAATTGTTTCTAGGGGCCCACCGTCAGGACCCCTGCAGATCAACTGTACCTAGACAGGGCGGCTAAAGGAAATAACATGTTGGGAGCCATGCTGCTCTCTCGCCGTACATTGTGCACCACTGTACTACCTAAACTACAACTAAACTAAACTAAGCTACACCCTGTATGGCAAGTGAACAGTGTGGCTCCTAGAATTGTTACCATTACCTGTAGCTGCATTGTCCTTGAATAGCTGATCTGCAGAGGTCCTGGCTGTTGTACCACTGCAGATATAATATAGATGGACTATCCTAAGCACAATCAATATTAGAAAGATGGATAAATCCTTTAAAGAGGTTGTCCAGGAAATGGAGCAACCCATGTCGCGAGCAGGAGGTGTAAAATAAAAAAAAAAAAAATAGAAAATAAAAAAAAGCATACTCCGTTGTCCGCTGCCGGTGTCCATTCAGTCTCGTGCCGGAGCCTTCTTGCTGGGAATCCTGCACCTAATGTGACCGCTAAGATCAATTTGGTGCAGAATTTCTAGAAATGAGGCGCCACCATGAGACCGAACAGACAACGGGGTGATGGGGACAGGCGAGTATGCTTTTTTTTAAATTTTTACACCTCCCTGGCCTCCACAGTGGTCTCTCCAATTTATGCACAACCTCTTTAAAGGTGTTGTCTGGGCAAAAAATGTTTAATGGCCCTCAATACAATGTTCTCTGTACTGGTTCCCCCATACTGTATGGGGAACAGTGAAGGGGCCATGATATTGTGTGAGGACAGTGATGGAGGCTAACATCCAGTGGGGGATACATTAAACTGTGTGGGGCATATTAATGGGGTTGTCCAGGGTTAACTTTTTTATGGCCTATCCTCAGGATAGGCCATAAATACCTGATTGCTAGGGGGCTGACACATGGCCCCAACAGCTGTATGGAGGCACTTCCAGCGCCTGTTCTGTACACAATACAGGGCTGGAAGTAGAAAGCTCCATCCGCTGTATAGCAGCCCGGCGCCTTCACTGCAGCTCAGCTCCTACTGACTTCAATATGTACTGAGATGCAGTGAAGGTGCCCGGCTTATACACAATGGACAGAGCTTTCTGCGTCCAGCCTTGTATTGTGTACAGGACAGGTGCCAGAAGTGGCTCCGTACAGCTGATCGGTCCAGGGTCGGCCCCCTATAGATCAGGTATTTATGGCCTATCCTGAGGATAAATCATAAAAAATTATGCCTGGACAACCCCTTTAATATAACCACCTAATGCGCCACACTATAAAGAGGTTATCCAGCATAATTTTTTTTATTTTATTTTATTAGTCTGGGGGAGGTGAACCCCCTCCTAAAAAAAAAAAAAACCTACTCGCCTGTCCCCGGTGCTCCGGTGTCTTCCATCAGGGTCTGGTCCTGCAGCTCCGCTGTTTTCTTTTGCCGAAAGTCCTCACTGGCACAGGTAGTCATGTTCAGTGGGAAGAAAACAGAGCTGCAAGATCGAACCGCGCTGGGAGACAATCAGCACAGAAGACTAAGTTTTGGGGGGTTTTTTTCACCTGCCCAGGCCTAATTAAAAAAAAAAAAGTTATCCTGGATAACCCCTTTAAAGGGGGGCATTGAGTGGCCCCCTCACTCCCCCCCTCCATACAGTGGCCCCTTCACTGGTCCCCTATACGGTATGGGGACCATTGATGGGGCCATTATATTGGGGGGCAGTGATGGGGGAATAGTGAAGGGGACATTGTTTGGGGGGGATAGTGAAGGGGTCACTATAGGGGGGAGAATAGTGCAGGGGCCACTATAGGGGGGATAATAGTGTAGGGGCCACTATATGGGGGAGAATAGTGCAGGGGCCACTATGGGGAAAAGAATAGTGCAGGGGCCAATATAGGGGGGGAGAAAAGTGTAGGGGCAACTGTAGGGGTGAGAATAGTGCAGGGGCCACTATAGGGGGGAGAATAGTGCAGGGGCAACTATAGGAGGGAGAATAGTGCAGGGGCCACTATAGGGGGGAGAATAGTGCAGGGACCACTATATGGGGGAGAATAGTGCAGGGGCCACTATAGGGGGGGAGAATAGTGCAGGGGCCACTATAGGGGCTGAGAATAGTGCAGGGGCCACTATAGGGGCTGAGAATAGTGCAGGGGCCACTATAGGGGGGAGAATAGTGCAGGGGCCACTGTATGGCCCATACAGCAGTCCCTTCACTGGTCCCTTCCCCCCTCCCCTCCCCATAGCAGCATTAGGTCATTGCTTACCTGTTTGCTCCTGTCGCCTCCCGCTCCTTCTTGCTCAAGGCATGACGTCATGAGCACCCGGAGCTGGAAGAAGCAGGAGGTGCCAGAGAACAGTTAGGTAAGTATCGGAGCTTAGCTTGTAAGCCACATGCTCAATGGGGTCCGTGAACAGGAGAACCTGGCAGCATCACTTACCTCACCCGGCTCCTGTTGGTGGCCTGTCCTCTTCCCGCAGCAGACTGGGCCCTGCCCTGCACACCTCACATTACATTATTGTGATGTGATGTGCGACGCACAGTGAGCCCTGGCCTGGAGCGGGGAAAGGTAAGTGAATGGGAGACTTACCGCACCTCCACTACCTATCCCTTGGTCCCCCGGTGGGCCAGTCCGACCTTGGTTCCATAAAGGCAATTCCTGTTCAATAGTGTTTGAGATGGTGTGAGAGTTTATATCGTGAGAAAGTGAAAGACAATGCCCTCATGTTTAATCTCAATTCCAAAAAAAGTTTGAATGCTGTGTAAAATGTAAAGAAACAAGGATTCAATTGAAGTTAGACTTTTTTACATTTCATTTGAAAAAAAAAACAAAAAACTAATTTATAGAAATTGATGGCAGAAACACATCTAAAAATGGTTGGGAAAAGGCCATGTCTACCATTGTGTTGTATCGCCTCTTCTTTTTATAACAGTCTTAAATTTCTTGTGTTTTGGGAGAGGAATGTTGTCCCATTATTGTCTGATGTAGGATTCTAGATGCTCAACAGTTCTGGGTCTGGTCAAACTTTTTGTGTCATAATGGAATTGGAATTGTAACATATTGAAGTTACATGGCTGCTGTTGTGGTCACATACACTAAAATACCTAATGACGAAAAAGTAGCACCTCAACTAGCATTAGAAAGGATATACTTGCTGGTTCACATTAAAATACCAGTAGTGAGCATGATGCAGCAAAACCACAATGTATCCGTGGTGGGCAGAATCTCACAGAGTACCATTGCTGCTTCTGGGTCCAATAATAGAGGAGATTTTGATTGTATAACACATTTATGATACTTATGATAGAAATTGCATTAGGTAGAGGTAACTCATTATACCATATATGTGATCATTGTATACATTTCCTGTTTATAGCTTCTGCACCAGGAACATCTTATACTGGCCTACTTGCACTATACACAGTAACATAGTAGGATGGTTGAAGACAGAAGTACATAAGATCCAAACTATAACCCTATAGTGATCATCCAGAGAAAGAAAAACCCCATGAAACTGATGCCTATCGCCTCATGTCAAAGAAAAAAAAATTCCAACTCCACAGCCAGCAATCTTTATAAAACCTTGGATCAACTTCTCATCTCCAAAAGTCTAAAACCTGCAACCTTTAATATTTTTCCTTTCAAGAAAGTCATTCAGGTCCTACTTGAACTTGAACAAATAATCCATCATCCCAACATTCTGTGGCAGTGAGTAATATAGTTTCCCTGCTCTTATTGTAAAGAATGGGATCTATGATGCTGGTGATTCCCCCCTTATTACAGACTTGGGAGTAAAAGATCATTAGAAAGATCTTTGTACTGTGCTCTCTTGTATATGTACTGTACATTCTGATTAGATATCTCCGTAGTCTTTTTCCTAAACTGAATAATCACATATTTGTCAATTTATCTTTGTACTCCAATCCACCCATTCCTCTAATTATCTTGGTCGCCCTTCTTCACTCTCTCTAGCTCAGCTATGTACTTCTTGTACAGAGGGACCTAAAATTGCACACAATAGTCTATGTGCGGCAGTACTAATGATTTGTATAGAGACATAATTATGTTTTTGTTATCTTTTGATACATCCCAAATTTTATTTTCACCTTGGCAGAAGCTGCCTGGCACGGGTCACTAAAGGTAAGCTTATCCATCAAAATCCCCAAGTCTTTTTTAGTGGCAGTCTTACCTAGTAATTTATTTTTAAGTACATAATCATACATTTTCTTTGACCAATGTATGACCTTACATTTGTATACAATTTTCCAAGTCTCAAAATATGCTTCCAGCTTCCCCAAATCCACTTGTAATATTCTAATATCCTCTTCACTTTTTATTACTTTACATAGCTTAGTAACATCTGCAGATATGGAAACCCTGATCTGTAAACCCTCTACCAGGTCATTAGCAAACATATTTAAACCCTTAGCGACCCAGGGCGTAATAGTACGTCCTGCGTCGCATGAGGATGTATGGAGAGAGCTCAGGAGCTGAACTCTCTCTATACATGGTGGATGCTGGCTGTGTAATACAGCCAGGACCCGCCACTAACAGCAGCAATCGGTGTCTGCCCCGATCGCGGTTGTTAACCCTTTAGATGTCTCTGTCAAACTGGTCCGTGGCGTCTAATTTGTGCAGGTGCCATGGGCGCCACCATTTTTCACCGATCGCCGCCCTCCAGAACATCATCGGAGGGCAGCGATCAGTTGCCATGACAGCCTATTGAAGGCTCCCAGGTTAGTCATTGCATTAGCTCTATTGTACGCTGCCAGAGGCAGCGTCTAACAGAGGTGAAGGTATTTTTCTATTCACTGCGATACAGTAGTATCGCAGTGAATAGTATGAGCGATAAGACCCCTAGGTTTCAAGGTCCCTGATCATACAAGTAAAAGTAAAAAAAAAAAAAGTTTTTAAAAGTATAAAAAAAAATAAAAAAAACACAAAAGTTCAAATCACCCCCCTTTCCCTAGATGAGATATAAAAGTAAATAAACAAAACTAAACATAAACATATTAGGTATCCCCGCACTTCAAAATGCCTGAACTATTAAAATATTAAAATATTTATCCCGTACGGTGAACGGCGTAGCGGCAAAAAAAAAAAAATCTAAATTGCCAAATAGCGTTTTTTTCAACACTTTGCCTCCTATAAAAAATTGAATAAAAAGTGATCAAGCCATCAGATCTTTCCCCAAATGGTATCAATAAAATTGTCATGTTACAGTTACAGGTGTCACAATATGGCAACACAAATTTTTTTTTCTATTTTGCAAAGTTTTTAATTTTTTAAAAGGTATCATACTGACCTGCAGAATACAGGTAACATGTCATTTTTACCACACAGTGAACACTGTAAAAATTAAACCCATAAGAAATTGACGCAAATGCAGTTTTTCTCCAATTGCACCTCATTCTGAATTTTTTTCCAGCTTCCCAGTACATTGCATAGCATATTGAATGGTACCATTACAAAGTGCAATTTGTTTCGCAAACTATAAGCCATAATGTGACTCTGTGAACTTAGAAATGAAAAAGTTATGGCTCTTGAAATGTGGGGAGGGAAAAACGAAAATGCAAAAATGAAAAATGGCCGGGTCTTTAAGGGGTTAAAAGGAGAAGACCCAATGCTGACCCTGTGGTACCCCACTGGTGAGTGTGACCCAGTCTGAGCATTTCCCATTAACAAGCAACCTCTGTTTCCTATCACTGAGCCAGTTGTAAACCCAAATTCACATATTTTTCCCAGTATCAATGTTCCCATTTTGCATACCAATCTTCTATATTGTACAGCATCGAATGCCTTTGAAAAGTCCAAATCAAAGATGAGCAAATTTAAGCTGAGCACTGAATCTGGATGTACATCCCTAGTTTCTTTTTATCACTGCACATATTCCAGGGGCTCAGTGATGTATCTCAGTCAGGCAGCTTCAGTGCAGTGTGGTACGCATGCACAGTTGTTGGCAAGCTTAATTTTCTAACTTTGAGGGGGGTGCCATTTCAATTTACACCCCAGCAGCAGCAACAGTTTATTATGTTTCCATACCTCCCCTGGGCCTCCACTGAATAAACCCCAGAGTTTAATAGCTCCCCTTCTGGTTCCTGATAAACTTATTCTACCCAAAACAAATCTTTTGGTCGAAACACAAAGAATCTTCAGAGGTTCACCATTCTCTAGTCCAAATAATCTACATCCAGAGTATTACCCATTTCCAGTCCAGAACAGACTTCTTTATAGAAGCTGATCAGATTAGGTGTTATAAGGGTATTTTTACATACTCCAGGACTGCATCTCTTAGAAAACCTTCAAATATTGTACCCACCAACAAGGTTAGACTTACTGGCCTATAGTTTCCAGACTCACCTTTTGATCCCTTCTCATGTATGGGTACGATATTTGTTATATGTCAGTCTTGTGGGACAGACCTTGTTTCTATAGAGTCCTTAAATATTAGATATAGGGGTTTGTCTAGGACTATATTTAATTCACTGAGAACTTGAGGTGAATGTTGGTGATTTTTCTATATTAGTGTTTAGTAAGCCTAGTAGAGAATTTACATTATCATGTCACCTGTCATTGCATTTTCCTGTGTATTTTTGAGAGGTCCCACAGTCTTAGTTTTAGGTTTATTATTATTTATGTAGTTGAAGAATATTTTGGGGTTAACTTTACTTTCCCTGGTGATGAACCATTCTATTTCAATCTTTGCGAATTTCATTTTTTATGTCTTATCTTTCTCTTTATAATTCTTTAATGCATCATCACTTCCTTCCTGTTTCAATAGTTTGAACAATTTCTTTTGATCATTTATTTGGTCTTTTGTTTAACCACAATGGTTTTCTTTTGTTCCTAAAACATTTATTCCTATACGGTATACATCTTTAATAGGACATACAGTATTTAAGATGCTTTTAAATGTACCATTTAGCCTGTGCACTTTTGTTTTTTGTCCAAGTTTATGGCCCTACTGTCATCCCTTAGCTGATCAAAATTGACCTTCCTGAGGTTTAGTGCTTTCCTACCTCCTCCACTAAGACTCCTCAAATCATCTTATTAAAGGATTCTTGAAAACATATTGTGGTGACTGTTACCCTTTTCTGAAGAGATAGTACCCCTGTATATTTACAACCCAGTCATAGCTATCACCCAGCTATGTCTTACTTATCCCCACTATGTTATATTCCCTTTCCAACATGATCACTTGTAATTCCTCAATCTTGTTGTTGAGTCCGCTGGCATTAGTGTTAGTTGACTTTAAGTGTTTTACATTATCCCTATTCTGCATTTTCTAAAACCTCCTTCTGCTCCACCCCCAGTTTCCTTGTTGCTATATACACTTCCCTTCTATACCACTTATGCCCTATACCAGTCACTAGTTTAAACATTCCTATCTCTAAGAAAAAAAAAATTAAATACAATAACCATCATGGCATCTATTTTTTTTTTGTTTGTGTTGCAGAAAATGGGAAATATTGCTAGCAACAGACCAGGTCTTCTCTGTTCTGTGATCCTTTTACAAAGCAATTATACAACTGGCATGTCTCACAAAACATTCCCTAATTTATTGACCTCAGTGATTCATTTCAAGATGGTTAATTTGTAATTTATGTTTTTTAGTGACATTTTGAAAAATAGTATCATAGTTTTGCTAATAGTAAAGTCCCTTAGAATAAGATTGTTATGGCCACCTTCTATTAGCTTGGAAGTGTTTCATTGTGACAGCTACAATGATTGAAGCTTCTACTTGACAGCATCACATATTTATACCCTTACTAGTGACAGACATACAGTTTAATGGCACATGAAACTTTCTGAATTATATCTGCTTTGAATTGATTGTATGTTGTATATTTCAGCTTCAACTGGTTATTTTGACAATTTGACACTTGTTTGAAAATTTGTGCACATAGCTTTTAAAACTGGGACAAAGTGTTGTACAATAAAAATTTCACCTCAATAGTCTAAACTGTTTTAAATTGGCTTTCATAAGTATTTCACAAGAAATAAACATGTATGAATATGTTGCATTTATATTTAGTAACAAAATCATTTTTGGAAAGTAAAGGTTAAGTTTTAAAACTTAATTTAACCTAACATGTCTGTTTTACTAAATAATTTTGCTATCGATGACATAACAATTCCGGAGTATTTTCTCTTTCAACCCTGATTTATGCAGTTACTCTGTTATTTCTCTTAGAAATTGACAACTGGGTGTTATCAATAGGGGGGGGGGGTGTTCCTGTACGATTTGGTGAACTGAAATTTGTGGGACCCCCTTTAAGGCAACTATACCCTTGTCAGTACTATAATTTTAGCCTATCAGGATGCTGAGATTTCTGAATTATTCACTGATCGCTGGTATTGCTATAGTCTATTGTTTTAAACTATCATCCTAGAAATAGAACATGCCACTGAAATGTCTTCAGGATATGTTAATGTAAACTAATTGATGGCAAACTAAGTTTCATAGATTTATCACTTGTCCGCATCAAAAAAGTAAAAAAATCTATATTTTTTCTGAATACAATTTTCTCTACTTTTCAAATGTGAGAAATACATTGAAATTGACATTTTGCTGTTCATTAGCAACATAGCAATAAAAAAAAACAACACTCCAGAGAATTTCACTTTTTCAGTATTAAAGACCTTTACACTATATTACTGCATGAAGTAAAAGATAACAGATGAATTATTTGTGCTGACCTTTAACAAAGTCTTATCTATAGTACTTGACTCTCAAGGCAATATTTAAGTAATGGCTGTCACATTTAAGAAATTGAAATTAATTACACAAATTGAAATACTGTAATATTTTTATAACTTGCTGAAGCAGTATTTTACATATAGAGAGCTAGCACTCTTGAAAGCTTACTATCAAATATACTCAGTTAGCCTCTAAAAGGTATCGCCTGATTTCTTCACTCTTCCATTACATATTTATTGTCATTATCAATGTATTGAAACTCCTAATAGTATAAGTAATAGTTCTATAGTAAATTTCAATATAAAATCACCAGTTTAGTAATTTGTGGAAGTACTCTATAGTACCACACTCAAACATTAAAAGAATAAGGTGCACATGGTTAAGGTGCTATCCACAGGTCAGACTAAGGCTAAGGCCACATGTAGCAGGCAGCAGCAAAAGAGCACTGTGGGAAAAACCACGGCGGCAACACATTGCAGTTTTTTCTGCAGAGCTTTTTACACAAAGTCAGTTTCCATTATACCTTTAGGGAAACCGCCAGAGTTTCCATAGGTATAATTGACATGATGTGATTTCCAAAACCATGACGTGAAACAGCGTATTTTTCTGCAATTCGCTAGAATCCCATCCACTTTGCAGTGACTGTTAAACGCTGCGACATTTCCGGCACGGCCAAACCATAGGACTCTTCTTGTAAGATGCTCATAATTTCATTTATTATAGAATATAGTGAACATGGATAACTGTAATATGAATGATGAAAGCAACTCTCCTATGTAATAACTTTCTGAGGAAACTTCAGGTCAACCTTTTTATTTACATTAATAATGGATTTACAGTGTATTGTGCAAAACTGGAGTGAGTTAACTCCTCTAAAAACAGTCCAATCCTTCCTTCCCTTGACATCTGCCATTGATGATAGTTGAGACTATCCCAAAAAATTTTAGGTGGGAGAGATTTTTTATCAGTTTGTGATATAGTAAATGTCAAGAATCCCAGCACATTAGCTCCTATTTGCAGTCACCACTGTAAAGTTTCCATGATCACCAAATAAACCCTGCTTGAGTCTCCAAAGTCTGTCAGAATTTTAAGACGCAGACCTAATCAGATATCTGCCTCCTCTTCCAAATAAGAGTTAAGGTGGGTTATATAAACTTTGCTGAAGTTCAGTTATATGCCTGTGATTGTCTTGTGCAGCTGAGCTCTTGCTCTGCTTGAGAAGACTTGTTTACTGCTGATCTCCTGGTTCTAATTTCTGGCTTGTTCTGGTTAATTTCCTTGGCTTCTAATTTGTTTTTTTTTGTGACATCTTGGATTTGACTTCGGCTTGGACTCTCCTCTGATACTCGTTTTGGCATCTCCTTACACTCCTGGTACATCCTAGACTAGTTAATTACTCCCTTAGGCCTCCTTAAGTTAACTGATTGTGTTCTTTATATCTGCAAATGCACATGTTGTCCTATACTTGTCTTGGCTTTATGACCTGGGTCCTGGGTGACCAAGCCTATCCTGCCTTGCAGCGAACTCTGGTGAAGACATCAGGGGTGCTTTAGACTCCACATTCCAGGATAATATCCAATAATAGGTAGCAGTTTTCTTGCTGAAGTTAGACCTAATCTGTTCCTAGGACATTTTAGGGAATAGCTCTACCTGCCAGTATACAGTCATGGCCAAAAGTTTTGAGAATGATACAAATATTAATTTTTACAAAGTCTACTGCTTCAGTTTTTCTAATGGCAATTTGCATATACTCCAGAATGTTATAAAGAGTGATCAGCTTAACAGCAATTACTTGCAAAGTCAATATTTGCCTAGAAAATGAACTTTATCCCCCAAAACACATTTCAACATCATTGCAGCCCTGCCTTAAAAGGACCACCTAACATCGTTTCAGTGATTGCTCCATTAACACAGGTGTGGGTGTTGATGAGGACAGGGCTGGAGATCAATCTGTCATGATTAAGTAAGAATGACACCACTGGACACTTTAAAAGGAGGCTGGTGCTTGCCATCATTGTTTCTCTTCTGTTAACCATGGTTATCTCTAAAGAAACACGTGCAGTCATCATTGCACTGCACAAAAATGGCCTAACTGGGAAGAGTATTGCAGCTAGAAAGATTGCACCTCAGTCAACAATCTATCGCATCATCAAGAACTTCAAGGAGAGAGGTTCCATTGGTGCCAAAAAGGCTCCAGGGCGCCCAAGAAAGACCAGCAAGCGGCAGGACCGTCTCTTAAAAGTGTTTCAGCTGCGGGATCGGGCTACCAGCAGTGCAGAGCTTGCTGAGGAATGGCAGCAGGCAGGTGTGAGTGCATCTGCACGCACTGTGAGGCGGAGACTCTTGGAGCAAGGCCTGGTGTCAAGGAGGGCAGCAAAGAAGCCACTTCTCTCCAGAAAAAACATCAGGGACAGACTGATATTCTGCAAAAGGTACAGGGAGTGGACTGCTGAGGACTGGGGTAAAGTCATTTTCTCTGATGAATACCCTTTTCGATTGTTTGGAACATCTGGAAAACAGCTTATTCGGAGAAGAAGAGGTGAGCGCTACCACCAGTCTTGTCTCATGCTAACTGTAAAGCATCCTGAAACCATTCATGTGTGGGGTTGCTTCTCAGCCAAGGGAATCGGCTCTCTCACAGTCTTGCCTAAAAACACAGCCATGAATAAAGAATGGTACCAGAATGTCCTCCAAGAGCAACTTCTCCCAACCGTCCAAGAGCAGTTTGGCGCTCAACAATGCCTTTTCCAGCATGATGGAGCACCTTGCCATAAAGCAAAGGTGATAACTAAATGGCTCAGGGAACAAAACATAGAGATTTTGGGTCCATGGCCTGGAAACTCCCCAGATCTTAATCCCATTGAGAACTTGTGGTCAATCATCAAGAGACGGGTGGACAAACAAAAACCAACAAATTCAGACAAAATTAAAGCATTGATTCTGCAAGAATGGACTGCTATCAGTCACGATTTGGTCCAGAAGTTGATTGAGAGCATGCCAGGGAGAATTGCAGAGGTCCTGAAGAAGAAGGGTCAACACTGCAAATATTGACTTGCTGCATTAACTCATTCTAACTGTCAATATAAGCTTCTGTTACTCATAATATGAATGCAATTCTATTTCTGTATGTGATAAAAACATCTGACAAACACACATAAAAACCAGAGGGCAGCAGATCATGTGAAAATATAATATTTGTGTCATTCTCAAAACTTTTGGCCATGACTGTAGAACAGATGCAAATAATTATGGACCAGATGCATGGTTTGACTCAGCTGGTCCAGAATTTGTCTGAGAGAGTTCATTATCAAGAAACATCCCAAAATTGGGTTGCAGTTGCAGTCGCTGCCTCTGTTGAACCCAAAGTAAATGTTCTGGATAGATTTATTACATACTTGTGTTCTCCTCTGATTGATCCTCTCATGTTAAACATTTAATATCTGTTCTCCAGGTACTCAGAGAAAACCACTTGCATGTGTTTGACATACAAGAGATTTTTTTTTTTTTTTTTTTTGGTATATTTTATCTTCCTGTGCAGTCCGCGTGTGTGATGATGAGACCCTCAATTTATGTATCTTTCCTGGACATGTATCATTCCTTATTCGTATCAGTCACATATCTGTAGGAATGTAGAGCTGTGTTTACATTGGTGGTCAATTCGCTCCAGTGTTTTATGTGCATACCATCGTCAATGTGATATCCCAGATGTCCAAAATGGGGGTGAAGGGTGGAGCTGGGGAGGGTCTCACACTGAGGTGGGGGTGAGTTTTCTTTTGTCTTTGTGTGGATCCTGAAAGAGAGGCAGCTGAGAGCAAGCTGTGCTCAGGTATTATTCTATACTTTATTCCCATTTTTGTTTTATGTGCTGTGTCATCGTTCTTTTGCTTGTATGTTTATGCTTGATCATATTAATATTGTATATTTCTGTATATGCTATTAATTTGTACGACCCACTTGGGTTATTAAATATATAAAATTTATACAGCTCGTTTCATTCTATCCTACAAACTCTGTCCGCTCACGGGTGGTGAGTGGAAGGTTAGAAGGGTGATCGCGGGTACGCCAAGAGGCTTGGCAAGGCGATATTCTTCACAGTGGTGGAAGCATTGTGGGATCTTAGGATAACAGTGTGTGGGTGTGGTATCACTCAGACACTGAGGATTGTGGCAATCCTATGGAACGAGCTCGGTATGAGATCAAGCTTAAAATATGGTGAAAGTTTGGTACAGTACTGTTCCCTCCCTTCTTCTTTTTTTCTGTCCTATCTTTTATTTGGCAACGACTTCCAGTGGATGTCTCGGTCTCTGAGAAGTGGAGCCAGGGGATGTCAGCAACTGACTGATACAAATGCTGCGCAGATGGCTGATATGGAAGGTGCTGCAGCCGGGCAGGACGAGGAGCAAATTCCTGAGAGGCTGGCACAAGAAAACATCACCATGTCAGACGGTTCAGCAGGTGCCCGGACCCCAGAGGTAACTGTGCCTGGAGGGACCAGTAGCCCCAGTTCTGTGGGGGTAATGGACTTATACTTGCAAATGGCCTTACAGCAGATAGACGCCAGTGACTATAGCACTCGTCTGCAGGTGATTCACCAGTACCAAGCTGCTGCTGCTGCAGAGCACCGGGCGGAGAGAGAGGCTGCTGCAGAGCGTCGGGCGGAGAGAGAGGCAGCTGCTGCAGAGCGTCGGGCTGAGAGAGGCTGAGCGAGAGGCCCGTGAACGCCAGGCGGAGAGGGAGCATCAGCTTGAGTTAAAAAAACTGGAACTTCGCCATCAGGTGCAACCTTCCCCTGCACAAACTTCAGTAGCCCAAGTACTAAAGATCCGATCCGAGGACTTTCCAATCTTGGAAGATAACGGGGATTTGGACTCATTCTTGCGGGGATTTGAGAGGGCGTGTAAGCAGCATCATATTCCCCAGGCAGAATGGGCCCGTTACCTGTCTCCCTGGCTGAAGGGAAAAGGCCTGGATGTTTCCATGAGCTTACCAGAGGACGCAGTCTATGAGACCCTCAAAGCGGTGCTGATCCGGAGATACCTGCTCACGCCGGAGGTGTACCGCAAAAAGTTCCGGAATATACAGCGGGGTCCCACAGAGAGCTATGCGGATGTTCTGCACCACTTACAGGCTACATTCTGGCAGTGGATCAAAGGACTTACTGTCACCATGTTTGAGGGACTTGGGGATCTTATGATAAAGGAACAATTTCTCCAGGTGTGCCCTCTGGAGGTCCGCCAGTTCGTGTGTGATTGGAAACACAAAACAGCAGACAAGGCTGCAGAGATTGCTGATGACTATGTGTCCACCAGGGAGCAAGGGGCCAAGAGAGGAGCCACACTGCAGAAACCCCCAAGCTGGAAGGAGGGGCAAAGCTGGAGCTCACCACAGCCTGCAGTCTCCAAGTGGGGTAAGACGAACCCTGTCCTGGGTGCCCCCTCTACTTCCCCTGTCCCAAGAACTCTGGGAGCCCCGGGGACCACCTCCAAGTCTCAAGGAGAGGTCCGGCGGTGTCACGCCTGTAAACAGCCAGGACATTTCAAGGCAGAGTGCCCCAACTGCTCTAAGAACCCCCCTGTTTCCCCAGCCACGGTAGCTGGCTCATCTGTATACTTGGTGGGGAGGGAGGGGTTGCAATCCAATGCCAACCGTCAACAGGTCATTGTGGGGGATAAAGTGGTCATGGGATTTCGGGACACTGGGGCGGATGTTACTCTGGTGCAACCTGACTTGGTCCCTGCGGACAGTATTATCCCTGGAAAAACTCTGACCCTGAGGGGTATTGGACAAGAACGCTTAACTGTGCCCATGGCTTGCGTCCATTTGGACTGGGATGCGGGAAAAGGAATGCGTGATTTGGGGCTAATGTCTGATCTGCCTGCCAATGTACTATTGGGAACAGATTTGGGGCCCTTGGTGTCCCAATATCGGGTGGGAGTAGCCCCACCTTGCTGTGACAAAATGTCTGTACTGAAGGATGATTTTAATGTGGTATTGAAGCCAGTCACACAGGCAGAGGGAGGGGTCAACTGCTTGTCTTCCCCTGATGTGTGCCCAGCTAAAGGAATTAGTGAGCATGTAACTGAGGGACTGTGGAATGTTAACCTGGCTGTAGCCCCACCCACAACTGCGGGTGGTGATAACCCCCTCAGTGTGACCCTGGCTGAGCCAATCACCCATGAAGTTCACTGTGAATCAATGAATGAATGCAATGTCAATGTAATTGCTAATGCTTGCCTTGCAGATTTCCAGGGTAGCTCTTCTGAGATGCTGGGGGCAACCCCAACTGAGGACAATGTGCCAGGTGGTCAGGTGGGTCACGGGGATCTCAGTGCCGATCCGGATGAGGAACGGACTGCTGGTGTTGCAGTGGTAACCCGCAGCCAGAGTGCTAGAGGGGTGGAAGGTGCTCCGACCCCTGAGCCGTTCCCTCTGTCACCCGGAGATGGCACTGTGACCGCCATGACTAGCCTCCCCACACTGGAGCCGGAGGAGTCCGGCGGGTATGTGACATGCACATCTCTTCTGTCTGGTTCCAGTCAGGAGTTCAGGGACGCTGTCCAAGCTGACCGCAGTCTGGACGCACTGAAGGAGCGTGCTACTCAACCTCCCTTGGAGTCGGACAAGGACCGCGTGTACTGGGAGCAAGGGAGGTTGTACCGGGAAACGATCCTCACAAAGGGAAAAGAGAGTCGGCTCAGGGAGAAACATTTGGTGATACTCCAACCTTATCGGGTGGAGTTGTTGCGGATTGCTCATGATATTCCACTGGCAGGCCACCTGGGGATCGCTAAGACCAAGGCTCGCCTCAGCCACTTATTCTACTGGCCTAAAATGGGGAAAGATGTAGCTAAATACTGCCGTTCATGTGACACTTGTCAGAGGATGGGTAAGGCGGGGCAAGGCTCAAAAGCCCCAATGATACCTATGCCCATCATAACCGAACCTTTCCAGCGGGTGGCTGTGGATCTCATTGGACCCCTGTCCATTCCCAGTCGCACCGGGAAACATTTCATATTAACGGTAGTAGACTACGCTACTAGGTACCCGGAAGCTGTCGCTCTGTCTTCCACCCGGGCTGATGTAGTGGCCAAGGCTTTGGTAGGCATCTTCTCCCGTGTTGGATTTCCCAGAGAGATGCTCACAGACCAAGGTACCCAGTTCATGTCTGCCTTGATGCAAGGCCTGTGTAAGGTAACAGAGGTGCAACATCTGGTGTCCAGCCCGTATCACCCACAGACCAATGGCCTGTGTGAATGGTTCAATGGCACCCTGAAGCAGATGCTCAGGATGTTAGTCGAGTCCCACGGGCGCGACTGGGAGCCTTACCTCCCGCACCTGCTGTTCGCTTACTGGGAGGTGCCTCAATCCTCAACAGGGTTCTCCCCCTTTGAGCTCTTGTACGGGAGACTCTTGTGAAAGAGTCCTGGGAAGGAGAAACAGCCATCCAAGGTGTGCCAGTCGTGGAGTATGTCCTGCGATTCCGTGACCAACTGCAGGCTATGGCGCAGCTGGTGCATGACAACATGGTCCAGGCTCAGGCCGACCAGAAGCGCTGGTATGATCAGAATGCCCGTGAGAGAACATACCAGCCGGGGCAGAAAGTATGGGTCCTAGTCCCTGAGCCCCAGGACAAGCTTCAGGCGAAATGGACCGGTCCATACGTCGTGCACCAGCAGGTCAACAGCGTCAGCTACCTGGTCACTGTTGATCCAGGCCGGAACAGGCATAAGGTCTTCCATGTCAACATGATGAAGGATCATCATGACCGGGAAGCTAGTGCCTTTCCGGTATGCAGTCTGCTAGAGGAGGGGGAAGACGAAGACCTTGTTGACTTGCTTGCTCATTTTCATTAGGATGGGTCCAACAAGAAGGCACAGGTGAACCCCCTGCTGGTTGAGGCCCAGCTGTCCCAGCTGGATGAAGTTGTGCACTCCCTACCTGGTCTGTTCTCCTCGAAGCCCGGGAGAACTGACCAGGCCATTCACCATGTGGATACCGGGAATCATGCCCCTATCCGGTGGTCGCCATATCGGGTCTCCTCGGAGGTACAGGTCCAGATGCGCAAGGAGATTGACGAGATGCTGGAACTGGGGTGATTCAGCCCTCTCACAGTGCATGGGCTTCACCTGTGGTCCTTGTGCCCAAAAAGGACCGGACCACCCGGTTCTGTGTAGACTACAGGGAACTTAATGCGGTTACAGTCGACGACGCGTACCCCATGCCGCGCATTGACGACCTGCTTGACCGGTTAGGTAAGGCCCAGTACTTGTCCATCATGGACTTGAGTCGGGGATACTGGCAGATCCCCCTGTCCCCTCAGGCACAGGAGTGATCGGCCTTTATCACCCCTTTCGGACTGTATGAGTCCACTGTCATGCCATTCGGCATGAAGAATGCCCCTGCCACTTTCCAGTGGATGGTCAACTCCCTGCTGATGGGATTTGAAGGGTTTGCCACTGTGTACCTGGATGACATTGCCGTCTTCAGCTCCACTTGGGAGGAACACCTACAGCACCTGACGCAGGTGCTGGGGCGGATCCACAGTGCGGGCTTGACCATCAAACCGGAAAAGTACGGTTTGATGGTTATATTCTTCACAGTATCCCACCTCTGCCACCACTGTGAAGAATATTGCCTTGCCAAGCCTCTTGGCGTACCCGCGATCACCCTTCTAACCTTCCACTCACCACCCGTGAGCGGACAGAGTTCGTAGGATAGAATGAAATGAGCTGTATAATTAATACTAATTAATAGCATATACAGAAATATACAATATTAATATGATCAAGCATAAACATACAAGCAAAAGCACGATGATACAGCACATAAAACAAAAATGGGAATAAAGTATAGAATAATACCTGAGCACAGCTTGCTCTTAGCTGCCTCTCTTTCAGGCTCCACACAAAGACAAAAGAAAACTCACCCCCACCTCAGTGTGAAACCCTCCCCAGCTCCATCCTTCACCCCCCTTTTGGACATCTGGGATATCACACTGACGATGGTATGCACATAAAACACTGGAGCGAATTGACCACCAATGTAAACACAGCTCTACATTCCTACAGATATGTGACTGATACGAATGAGGAATGATACATGTCCAGGAAAGATACATAAATTGAGGGTCTCATCATCACAGCGTGGATCTTGCCAAAGTCCAAGCTATTGTAGATTGGGTATGTCCTACCACTCTAAAAGCCTTGCAGAGATTTTGAGTAATTTTCCAACCTTACAAAAAGGGAGTTGATTTAGTTCACTAGAACACAGATGGAATCTCAGATTTCAAGTCTCTTAAGCATAGTTTTATAGAATCTCCAGTATCGGTTCAATTTGGCCTTTCATATCTCTTTGTGGTAAAAGTTGAGGTAGAAGTAGGGGCATGTCATGTATGGACCATCTTAACACGTGAAATGGATGCAGCAGTCAGGGGTCAGTTCACTCCACTCATTAATCTTGCACTCACTCAAACTGCAAATTTAGCGTAAATCGCACCCGAATACAGTCCATACACCCCAAATACATGTCACCACCACCTATTGTATTCAGAATCCATAGGAATCCCAAACACATGCTATTTCTCGCAGCAGTCAGATTCAAACACGCTTCAAAAAGGTAATGGGTTCATAGAGCACACACAAAGTACCATTAAATTGAATGATATAATACCCAAAGGGTTCAGTGCTGATATATATAAGAAGAGAAAAACAAGATGACACGCTCCCTGCTAAGGTGCCCCCTCCTTTACCTTTCCACATCTTGGAAAGCTGGAAAATGACTGGTTTCATCCACGCCTTGGAAAGATGAATACCTTGCAGATAGTTATGAGGTTGCTCTCCGGTCACAACTCCCTCTCTCTTATGTTTGACTACCCAAGAAGTTGTAAAGCAATAAACATGGCTTAGCTGGACATGAGGTCATGTGCTGCAGGAAGTTAATCCCCCCCCCCCCCCCGACATTAAATGTACTATGCTAATGACATATGCATAAACACTATATTCACTAATGATAGCTACACAAACAATATAATTCAGTAATGATACATACACAAGATGGCTTCTTTCATCACACATCCCCCTTCATGTTAATGCATGATAGACAGTGTAACATACAGCAAGCATTTCTGCCTCTTTAAGAGGAGGGCACAGGATACAGGAACCAGGAAGTGGCACTGCTTGCTGGAGGCTAGTGTGTTGTATATCAGAGTGTGGAGATATGAATAAAAGAAGATGCTGTTGGATTTTATCCCTGAGTTCTAATGTTTCCTGAAGACATTACAACTGGCGACGAGGATGGGATGAGAGTTCTGCTGCTGTGAGTACTGACTGCCATCTGCATAATCCAGATACAAGGAGTGTGCTTACAGATCCACATATAAGAACTGTACCCAGAAACCTGCACATTTATCCCCTATACTACATTACTGAATACAGGAGGGATGGCAGACTACATGCATGTGTTCCCAAAGTTTGATACAGCTGACAGCCATAAACTGGCTCATAACTGGAAAAAATGGATGCACAGGTTTGAGAACTTTCTGGAAGCAATAGACATAAAAGATGACAAAAGAAAAAGAGCTCTATTGTTGCACCATGCTGGCACAGAGGTGTATGACATTTACAGCACCCTACCTGCTACAAGCACTGACACTTATGGCCGCTGCGCCAAAGCCTTAACAGATTACTTCAACCCTAAGCAAAACATCAGATATGAGAGATACAAGTTCAGGATTGCTAAACAGCTTCCAGAAGAATCCATGGACACGTATGTCACACGCTTAAGGGAATTGGCACAGGGGTGTGCATTTACTGATGTTGATGATGAAATTATAACGCAACTCATTGTATCTTGCACATCATCCACTATAAGACGCAAAGCGTTGCAGCAGGATTACTCTCTACATGACCTTCTCAAAATGGCCCGTGCCATAGAAATAGCAGATCATCAGGCCACTGTGATGGAAAAGGGGGATGACATCCAGGTGCATAACCTCAAACATAAAGCTACTGCAGACACTTCAACCCAGAAACAAAGGAAATGTTACCGGTGTGGGAAAGACTTTCCTCATGTAAATAAATGTCCAGCGTTAGGACAAACCTGCAGCAAATGCGGTAAAGAGAACCATTTTGCAACAGTGTGCAGATCAGTACTTACCAAACCTCATTACAGTCCAGCAAAACAGGCTAATGTAAAAGCCATACATCAGACTGCAGAGGAGACATTTACCACAAGTGAGGACTATGTTTACATTACTTCTACACCAAAATCCATGCAGTCTCCAAGTTTTACAATCAATGTTCTCAAAACTGATATTATTTTCACCATCGATACTGGGGCATCAGTGAACATTATAGACAACGATACATATAAGAAATTGAAGATACAGCCTGTCTTGGAAACTGTTCAGACCAAAATCTTTTCATATGGATCTCAGACCCCATTACCAACTGTGGGAAAATTTGAAGCCGAAATCAGCTACAAGGGTAAGACACAGAAAACAAGTTTTTACATCTTAAAGGGCTCTGGAGGCTGCCTTCTCAGCTACCATACTGCCCTAAATCTGGGTCTCATTCAGATCGTCCATACAATAACTGATCCAGCTGACAAGGATGTACAAACTATGATTAATGAATTTTCCTCTTTGTTCAGTGGACTTGGAAAACTGAAGGACTTTCAAGCACATCTTCATGTGGATGAAAATGTTCGTCCAGTCGCACAATCTCACAGGCGCATTCCATTTCATCTGAGAAAGAAGGTGGAAAAAGAACTTCAATCTTTGGAAGATGATGATATTATTGAGACTGTTACAGGCCCCACTCCATGGGTCTCTCCAATTGTTGTTGTTCCAAAACCCAAAAATCCCGACCAGGTGAGACTTTGTGTGGACATGCGCCTGCCAAATGCAACTATTCAGAGAGAAAGACACATCTCTCCCACAATACATGATATTATTCATCTACTAAATGGAGCAACTATCTTTTCGAAGCTGGACCTTAATAAAGGTTACCATCAGCTAGAACTGAATCCAGAGTCCAGATACCTAACAACATTTTCTCCACATTTAGGCCTCAGGCGGTACAAACGGTTGACATTTGGTGTGTGTTCAGCTGCAGAAATTTTTCAGGATGCTATAAGAAGTGTAATCCAACATATTCCCAATGCTTTCAATTACAGTGATGACATTCTAGTTTATGGTAAAACCCAAGCTGAACACAATAGTGCATTACATGAGGTCTTTCAATGCTTAGCATCTCAGGGACTCACTCTAAACAAAGACAAGTGTGAATTTAACAAAACGTCCTTGGAGTTTTATGGTCACATCTTTTCAGCAGCAGGAGTACAGCCTGATCCCAAAAAGGTACAGGTGATAAAAATGGCCTCTGTTCCTCAGAATGTCAGTGAAGTTCGCTCCTTTCTTGGAATGTCCAGTTACTGTGCTAGATATATCCAGAACTTCTCCACCATTAGTGCACCACTGAGGGAACTCACGAAACAAGGCTGTGAATTCAAGTGGTCCCCAGAGTGTCAAACCTCTTTTGATGCAATTAAAAGTGAACTGTGCTCCACAACTACCATGGTTTACTTTGATCCCACTTTACGCACTGAATTGATTGTGGATGCAAGTCCGGTGGGACTGGGGGCTATTCTAACACAATACTTACTCAATAATCCAGACCCTTCCATCATTGCATATGCCAGCAGAGCATTAACGAATACTGAAAAAAAATACTCTCAGCCTGAAAAGGAGAGCCTAGCTGTTGTCTGGGGATGTGAACATTTTCATCTCTTTCTCTATGGAGCTCCATTCACCATAGTCACAGACCATCAAGCACTTCTCATCATCTTTGGAAACCCCAGAGCCAAGATGCCAGCTAGAATTGAACGGTGGGGTCTGCGACTTCAAGATTACAATTACACAATCGTTAATAGGCCTGGAAAATACAGTAATCCAGCTGACTACATATCCAGACATCCCACAGAAGAAGACGATCAAATTCTACATCAGGCAACTGAACAGTACATCAACTTTGTTGCAGTTCATGCAGTGCCAAAAGCACTTTCAGCTGATCAATTTGTGACGGCAACTGCAAATGACAAGACGCTTTGTGCTTTAATACAAATTATCCAGAATGGAAAATGGCATGAAATCCAGAGAACAAAATTTCCAGATCTTGACATCAACATTAGGGAACTGAAATCGTTCTCAAGTGTCAGAAATGAACTATCAGTCACTGAGAATCACCTAATTCTGCGAGGAACCAAACTGGTGGTTCCAAAGGCCTTGCGTCCCAAAGTACTACAGATTGCTCATGAAGGTCATTTGGGAATTGTGGGTACAAAAAAACTTCTCAGAGAAAAAGTGTGGTTCCCAAATATGGATTATTTAGTAGAACACACAGTAAAACACTGCAATACTTGCCAGCTTGTGACTCCTGCAGCGAACCCTGAACCCCTACAAATGTCTCCTCTACCAACGGCTGTCTGGGAGGAAGTAGCGGTTGATATCTATGGGCCACTACCTAATGGACAGTATATCCTAGTGGCAATTGATGAATATTCCAGATATCCTACAATTGCATTTATTTCAGCAACCAGTGTCATACCGGAGTTAGATACTATTTTCTCAGCATATGGTATTCCACAAATAGTCAAAACAGATAATGGACCTCCATTTAATGGACATACATTTGTACAATTTTCTGAACACCTTGGGTTTACTCACAGGAAGATAACACCTTGCTGGCCACAAGCAAATGGAATTGTGGAAAGATTTATGCGCACCTTAGGGAAGAGAGTCAAAGCAGCCGCTCTGGAGCAGATACCACTGAAGCAGGCCCTGAACAAATTCCTACGCAACTACAGAAGTACGCCGCACTCAACGACTAATGCTGCTCCTGCTCATCTACTGTTCAACCGAACTCCTCGCATACGCATTCCTGATGTGGCTACTCATGCACTGCCAGCTGAGTCAACTGTTAGACCAACAGACTTACACAACAAGCACAAAATGAAACATTATGCGGACAAGAGAAGACGTGCGGAGCCATCTGCTATTCGGACGGGTGATAAAGTTGTTGTTCGTCGAAAGCCAAACAATAAGACATGTCCAGTGTATGATCCAGCAGGCTATCATGTAACAGCCAAGAAAGGAAGCATGGTCACAGCTGAGCGGGATGGACACTCCATAACCAGGAATGCCTCACATTTCAAAATAATACCAGACAATACCACAATATACATTAAAGACCACCGGCTACTCACATCGATATACCACAAACCCACAGACAGAACAGCCTACCTGAGAAACGACAGCTTCCACCCCAAGCACACAAGACAATCTATAATCTACAGCCAGGCTATACGATACAATCGTATTTGCTCTGACAAAACAGACCTGGACAAGCACCTCCTGGATCTGAGGATGAAATTTCTCAGACTGGGATACAAACCAAAAGTAACAGACAACCAATTGAACAAAGCGGCAGCCATTAACAGAGACAGTCTGCTCACATATAGAGAGACCCAGAAAGATGCCCGAGTGCCCCTAGTTGTCACCTACAACCCACAGCTGGAGATCCTACGAAGGATTGCCAAGGAGCTCCAACCTGTGCTACATAGGGACAACAGGCTCAAGGACATATTTCCAGTCCCCCCTCTCCTTTCCTTTCGACAACCACCAAACCTGAGGCGTATTATCGTCCGGAGTGCCCTGAAGGCCCCAACTGAAAATGGCACCTCACCTTGCCTACATAAAAGGTGCATGACCTGCAAGCACATCCACACCGCTGACAGTGTACCTATCCCACAGTCACAACAGGTGCACAGAATTAGGGGGACATTTTCCTGCAGGTCTTCCAATGTGGTGTACCTCATAATGTGTGTGCAATGTCCCACCACAGGCCTCTATGTGGGGGAAACAGGGCAGAGACTCAGTCAACGAATGAACTCACACAGATCCACCATTAATAACAGCAGAACCGATCTCCCAGTGGCCGCACATTTCTCTGGAGAAAACCACTCTATTGAAGATTTGCGGGTTGTGGTTTTAATGGGACATTTTAAGACACAGGAGAAAAGAAAAGAATGGGAGTATAAATTTATGCAAAAATTTCAAACTCTGCAATTTGGACTTAATATTCATGCCAGCTTCATGTCACACTATGCATGAACCATGAACTGAACTCAATATTCATGCCAGCTTCAAATCACACTATGTATGACCTGTGAGGGACAAAAATCACCTCCTGATAGCAAACAGATAACAGCAAGAATTACTGATCCCTCCGTCACGCACCACAAGTTTCCAGACTGTTTTTTTGACCTGTTGTAAATAACTTCTCTACTTAGATTGCATTTTTTTTAAAGAATCCAAAATGCTTTGAAAACCATGTGTATAAAAACCTGTGAATTTTCAGTTCTTGTATCACACCATGTCTGATGAAGGGAGCGAGTACTCCTGAAAGCTTACTTATAAATATACTCAGTTAGCCTCTAAAAGGTATCGCCTGATTTCTTCACTCTTTGATGAACTCTCTCAGACTGACGGAGCTGCTGTTGATAGTGGCAACTCTCAACAGGATATAGCCAGCCCATCGGTAAGCAGTGATCCGGGCCATTCTAGACGGTATCCTACCAGAGAAAGAAGAGCCCCATCTAGACTCATTGAGGAGGTTTAGCCAGGATCCTGGAACTTTGATCAGATTATATATATATATGATTGTGAACTGTGTTTTCATGTTCATGTTTTCCTTGTTGTTTTTTTTTTTTGTTTTGTTGTTGTATTTCACCATAACTGTTCAAATGTCAAATGGGGTTTTTAAAAAAAAAAAAAAAATACAGGGGGGTGATGTAACATACAGCAAGCATTTCTGCCTCTTTAAGAGGAGGGCACAGGATACAGGAACCAGGAAGTGGCACTGCTTGCTGGAGGCTAGTGTGTTGTATATCAGAGTGTGGAGATATGAATAAAAGAAGATGCTGTTGGATTTTATCCCTGAGTTCTAATGTTTCCTGAAGACATTACAGACAGGTTCATTTGCCATCTGCCAAGTAGTTTTCTACCTCTGGCTCTGCCAGAGAATAGATCATCTGCATTACCATGTCTAGAAAACACCATTTTTTAATTATTGCAAACTCATAACCATTATCAAGTGACATAGCCATAGTTCAGTACTGTCAACTGAGTTTCTATATAGCATTACTACTTTTAGATCTTTTACACCAGCTGGCCTTTCATCTCTGTGCTCATGGCTGAATGAGGTGAGGCCTTCTTTATGCTGGGGCCTCCTACTGATTTTATGACTCGGTGCTGCAGATGGATTGGAAGTGTCCTGTCCCCAATCTTTGGAAGATGTGAGCTGGTTACCTCTTCCATTGCTGCACACCTCAGCATATGCATTCAGGGTAGAACCACTGTACCCAGCACCTGACAATTTATGATAGTTATAGTCATGAAACCCTGTGTTAAGGGATGACCTGGTATGTTAATTTATTATCCCGTTTAGTATGTCCTTTAGTAGTGGACCCACACCTATGTGATCACTAGTCATCTTCTTTTTCCTGGGGATCCCTGGGCCTAGACAGGCTGAGTACCCTCATGAGAACTATGTTTTCCAGCTTCCCCTCCCCTGCTCTGTACTAGAGAAAGGTAAGGTGGGAAGCTGAAGCACCTCTACTAGGCCATTCCCCCAAGAAGCTGACTGGACCTCTGTGAAAACCCCACTACAACATAGGTTCCAGTCTTCTCCACCTGCACTGGTTCTGGCACCTGAGCTGCTCCAGGCTCACTGTTACAATCTCTCTCCCCAGTCTGAGTGGAGACACTCCTAAGGCTCACACTCTGAACCCTACACACCTGGCTACCTCCTCCTTGCTCTGGTTCCTCTTTCTAACTACTGGTATCTCCCAGATCCACACTTAGAACCCCAGGGCCTTGAGGTATAGGTCCACAAACTCCATCCTGGCAGTCTCTCATGTTCTCTCCACTAACTGAGAGATTTCCAGGGGACTGATCACCTCCACCTCTGCTGCTTACTCCTGTCACTCTGCCTCCCCCCCCCCCCAGATGCACTGTTTCCTTGAGCCAATGCCCATTACCTCATGCAATTGTGTGGGTAATGGTGGTATACTGGGCACATACACAGAAATAATTTTCCCAAAATCATTCTTCAACAATACATCAACATGTAATTCCTTTGACAGTCCCACTTCTCTCGTCCCGCTACCATTACCCTAGTCCATATGAACCTTGGTAACAGATACTCCTGGATGGCATCCGGCCACCCCTGTCACAGGGGGTCAAAATCTTTCCAGGAATAAAGTACTCTGAATCAATCATTTCTGGCCGGACCAGAGAACAACTTGCATCTCTTAATCCATGAGTGACTCCCCCCCCCTCACAGTCTGCATGCGGTGCTGCAACTTATGGTTTCTTCCAGAGACAAGCATCATTACTAGTTGGGTACATGTGACCACTGCCCCACTCTCTGTGCACCTTGTTACACCCAAAACATTTGCACAAATCCTCCTGAGCTGGTGTTTTCCCCATAGGAATGTTCTCACCTGGCTTGGAGACAGGAGACACTGGTGAATTCCTGGTTTGCTTCTCCTTCCAGCTTGGGCACCTCTGTAGTGATGTTCCACTTTTGGCCTCTGGCAATACTGTTGGTAGCATAGGAGTCTGCAATCTGTGCAGCTTGACTTATGTGCTAGGCTCCCAGTCACTTACAAACTGCTGTACTTCCAGAGGACAAATGTGGATAAACTGGTCTTTGATCATAAGATCCTCAAGGCTCTCAAAGGTGGTATGATCCATCGTAAGTAGTTCCCCACATCTGCGTAGCTGCCTTTTGGGTCCTGCTCTATATTCTGGAACTTTTTGCGGCACACCTCCAGGGTGAGGTTATACTTTTCTATTAGATCCTACTTAATAGTATCATAATCCCCATCCAGCTCATGCAGCAGATCAGCAAATACTTCCATGGCTTTGTCTTTGAATCCTGGAGTTAAATACCCTGTCCACTGCTCACAGTAATATACCCAAAGGCTCAGTGCTGATATATATAAGAAGAGACAAAGAAGATGACAAACAAGCAAAACAGTTGTAAATATAAATAGGAGAAAACCAGAAAATCTTTACGAATTAGAGTCCTTCTAGTTCTATGGATTTTAGAAGAATGGAGATGGCCAGAAACCCAGCTTTTCTGGCTCCAACTGCGTGACCAAGTTATTTCCAATTCTTTGTAATGTGAAGCTACTGGCTTGTGCTTAGCCATGCCTTCTGCCAGGATGCCCCACTCCTTTACCTTTCCACATCTTGGAAAGCTGGGAAATGACTGGCTTCATCCATGCCTTGGAGAGATGAATACCTTAGAGATGGCTATGAGGTCACGGTTTGGTCACAACTTCCCCCCTCCTATGCCTGACTGCCCAAGAAGTTATAAAGCAATAAACCTAGCTTAGCTGGAAATCTGGTCTTGTACTGCATGAAGTGATCTCCCCTCTGAACCCCCTCACATTACTTGTATACACACATACCAATGTAATATACTTATGACACGTACATAAACACTATATTCACTAATGATAGATACACAAACAATATAATTGGTGCATATACAAGTGGCGTTCTTTTAACGACTTTGGACGTACTATTACGTCCTGGGCGCTAGGTACTTCGCGCACCAGGGCGTAATACTACGCCCGAGGCCGGCCGCCCGCTCACTATCTGAGCGGGCGGTATCGGAACCGGGTGTTAGCTGTATCTGACAGCTAACACCCTGCTCCATAACCCCCGGTCGGAACTGAGTTCCGATCCGTGGTTTTAACCCCTTGGATGCCGCGGTCAAACATGACTGACCGCGGCATCCAAGGGGTTCCGCCGTCTTGCCGCCCCCCCGGCACCCCCCGTGGTGAGATCGGGGGGTGCCGATATCTCTAATCTGCAGCCCGGGGTCTGCCCAGTGACCCCAGGTTGCCCGGAGCCCCCAGTACCTGGTTGATCCTGCGGAAGTCAGCGCTGTGTTTCCATAGCGCTGACTTCCTGTATAGGCTGCAAGACACGTGTATGCTCGTGTCTTGCAGTCTATAGTACTGAGCCAGAGATCAAAGCATCTCTGGCTCAGGTGTCCTAATGGGACACAAGAAAAAGTAAAAAAAAGTGAAAAAAAAAAAATAATAAAGTATGTGAAAAAAAATTAATAAAAGAATAAAGCCCCAAAAATTCCCTTTTCCTATATAAAATGAATTATATAAAAAATAAACCTAAAAATTAATAAAAACAATACATATTTGGTATCGTTGCATCCGTAACAACCTGTACAATAAAACTGAAACCATATTTAATGTACACGGTGAAAGTCGGGGAAAAAAAAACGGAAAAAACCCGCCAAAAGTAACGATTTTTCGCCATCTCACCTTACAAAATATGCCATAAAAAGTGATCAAAAAGTCATGTGGGGGTGCACTTTTCAAAATGGGGTCATTCCCTAGGGGATTCCACTTTACTGGTACTTTAGAGTCTCTGCAAACATGACATGGCGTCCAGATCCCAAACATCTGAATCTGCGCTCCAAAAGCCACATAGCGCTCCTTCCCTTCTGCGCCCTACTGTGTGCCCAAACCGCAGTTTATACCCACATGTATGACACTGGTGTACCCAGGATAAGGTACTTAATGTCATATATGGGTATAAACTCCTGTTTGGGCACAGCCGGGCACAGAAGGGAAGGAGCGCTATTTGGTTTTTGGAGCACAGACTTGGACGGTTTGGTTTTTGGACGCCATTGCACTTTTGCAGAGCTGAAATGCCAGTACAGTGGAATCCCCTGACATGTCACCCCATTTTGGAAACTGCACCCCTGAAGGAATTTATCCAGGGGTACAGTGAGCATTTTTAACCCCCAAGTGTTGCTATAATTTATTATCCGTAAATGAATACGCAGCTGATGATGAAAGGTGAAAATGACAATTATTCCAGGAATACATCATTTCAGTGTGTAATATGTTGTGCCCGGCTTGTATCAGAGATGAACGCTCCAAAAGCTGTTGTGCCCAGGATCCCCGCTCACCAGTTTTTGGAGTGTGTGTCTGTGCAGACATAAACTGGGCACAACATATTGGGCACTGAAATGGCGTATCTATAGAAAAATTTCATTTTTAACTTTTCATTATCAGCTGCGCATTCATTTTTGGAAATTAAAAGAATGTAACACTTAAGGGTTAATAATGCTCGCTACCCCACTTGATAAATCCCTTGAAGGGTATAGTTTCCAAAATGGGGTGACATGTCTGCGAATTCCACTTTATTGACAATTCATGGGCTCTGCAAAAGTGGCATGGTGTCCAAAAAGCAAACTGTGCTCTAAAAACCAAAATAGCGCTCCTTCCCTTCTGTGCCTGGCTGTGCCCAGACAGCAGTTTATACCCACATATGGCATTGTTAAGTACATTATCCTGGGTACACCAGTGTCATACATGTGGGCATAAACTGTCATTTGGGCACACAGCAGGGCGCAAATGTGAAGGAGCGCTATGTGCTTTTGGAGCACATATTTAGATTGTTGTTTTTTTGGACGCCATGTCACATTTGCAGAGACCCTAAAATTGCCCCTACAAAATGGGGGTCACTTCTTGGGGAATTCCAATTTACTGGCACCTCCAGGGCTCTGCAAAAATATCATGGCGACCAGAAAGTCCCTCTAAATCTGTACTCCAAAAGCTAAAAAACCACAGTGCTCCTTCCCTTCTGAGCCCTGCTGCGTGCCCAAGCAGCAGTTTATACCCTCATATATAATTTTTTTGTCCTCGGGATAGCCCACTTAATAGTTTTAGGAGTTCATGTCTCTGATGCCACAAAGTGGCCGCAACGTATTAGGCACTGAAATTGGATATTTCTTTAAAAACTTTAATTTTAACTTTGTACATTAATTTTTGGGAAGCATTTTTAGGCTCTAAATGATAATACCCCTTGATACATTCCTTGAGGGGTGTAGTTTCTAAAATGGGGTCACTTTTGAGAGGCTTCCATTATATTGGTACTTTAGGGGTTCTGCAAATGCGACATGGCATCCAAAAACTATTCCAGCAAAATCTGCCCTGCAAAAGCTAAATAGCACTATTTCCATTTTGAGCCCTGCCATTTACCCATGCAGCAGATTAAAACCACATATGAGGCATTTCTGTGTTCAGGAGAAATTGTGTAACGAACTTTGGGATGCTTTTTCTCCTTTGTCCTCTTGTGAAAATGAAAAATTTGGGGCTAAATTGACGGTTTATTGGAAAAAAAGTAATTTTTCATTTTAATGTCCCAATGTTAATAAAATCTGTGAAACAGCTGTAGGGTCAAAATGCTCACTATACCCCTTGATATGTTCTGTGAGGGGTGTAGTTTCCAAAATGGGGTCACTTTTAGGGGGTTTCCACTGTACTGGTACTTTGGGGGCTCTGCAAATGCGACATGGTACCTGAAAACTATTCCAGCAAAATCTGCTCTCCAAAAGCTAAATAGCGCTCTTTCCATTCTGAGCCCTGCCATGTACCCATACAGCAGATTACGACCACATATGGGGTATTGCTGTGTTTAGGAGCAATTATTTTGCAAACTGTGGGGTGCTTTTTCTCCTTTAACCCATTGTGAAAATGAAAACTTTGGGGATAAAGTGACATTTTAGTAATGTTTCATTTATACATCCCAGTGTTAGCAAAATCTGTGAAACGACTGTAAGGTCAAAATGCTCACTATACCCCTATAGGAATTCTGTGAGGGGTGTAGTTTCCAAAATGGGGTCACTGTTTGGGGTTTTCCTTTGTATTGGTACTCTAGGGGCTTTGCAAATGAGACATGGCACCTGAAAACTATTCCAGCAAAATCTGCTTTTCAGACGCCCAGTGTCGCTCCTTCCCTTCCGTGCGCTGCCATTCGCCCAAACATCAGTTTACACCCACTTGTGGGGTATTTCCGTGCTCGGGAGAAATTGCATAACAAACTGTGAGATGCATTTTCTCTTTTAACCCTTTGTGAATGTGTTAATTTTAGGGCTAAATTAAGGAATTAGTGGGAAAAAAATTAAATGTCTAAATTTCACCTCCATATTGTTTTAATTCCAGTGAAATGCTTAAAGGGTTAACAAACTTCCCAAATATTATTTTGAATTATTTGAGGGGTGCAGTTTTGAAAATGCTTGGTGACCTTTTTCATATTTTCCTACGCCATCTTCAAAAATTCATAACTTTTTTTTTATTTTTATGTCAACATAGATAAGTAAGGGCTTATTCTTTGCGTGTCAAGTTGTACTTTCATTTGGCACCATTTTGGGGTACATATGTTTTGATTAGCTTTTAGTAATATTTTTTGGTGGTCCATGTTGAAAAACCCACAATTCGATCATTCATATTTTTTTCATTTTGTTGTTATGGTGCTCACTCTGCATTAAAAATGATATGGAAATTTTGTCCGGCAGGTTGTTACGATTACGGCGATACCATATTTATATTGGTTTTATTATGTTTTACTGCTTTTACAAATAAAATGTCTCATTTTAAAAATTAACAATTTTCCTGGGGTCACCGTATTCTGACACCTAACTTTTTTACTGTTTTGTTGTTGGAGATATAGGGGCTTTTTATTTGTGGAGCAAGTTGTACTTTTTATTAGTACCAATGTTTGGTATGTGTGACTTTTTGATCACTTTTTGTTGCTAATTTTTTTGGGAAAGAGTGGTGACCAAAATACGTTTCATTTCAGAATATATATATTTTTTACGGTGTTCACCATACGGGATAAATAACACTATTTTTGGATAGTGGGGGCTTATACGCACATGGGGATACCTAACATATTTGGTTTTTTTTATTTTTTTTATATTGTATTTTTTAAATGTAAAGGTGGGGGTTTTTTTTATTTGTTTTTTATTTTAAACTTTTTTTTTTCTATTTTCTTCAGGCCCACAAGGGGACTTGAACCTGGATCTCTGATCGCCAGATCTCCCTATGTGTAATATGCATAGGCAGTCAGGAGGAAGTTTCTTGGCCTCCTGGTTGCCATGGCAACCCCTCGGACCCCACATCTTGCCCCGGACCCCTGGATGCCCTGATAGCTATGGAAGATACTCCGATGGCTAGTCCTGGGCCTCAGCTGTTTAACACAACTGAGTGCCAGAATTAATACCTTAGGCACTGCTTCTGTGCTTGCGACATTACAACACCATACTATTACGGCACTGAGCGTTAGCTATGTGCTCAGCGTGACGTAATAGTACAACGCAGAGTGGGAAGTGATATAACTACAACCATCTGATCATTAATATAGACTGTAGCGATGTCTATGTATCTTTTTAAACCAGTATGTCCACACCAATTGTGAAAACCCAAAACCTATAAAAGTGAATACAGCGACCATACAAAAATATAAATAATAATTATACAAAAAAATAAATACAAAATTTCTAACTAAATAAATCGTAATGCAACAAAAAAGGAAGAAAAAAAAAAACAAATGCCAAAAAACACGTGTATATATATTGATCATAATGAATATAAATGCCGAAGTGTGTATATTTGATGCCAAAGTGTTCATAATAACAGAAATTATTTAAACCATTAAAATTACAACTTGTTTCAACAAACAAGTTTCGCTATGGCTCCTAAGGATATTCACCTTTTGACCCCCATAAAAGATCCGGAGATGCAGGAGAACCACTTGGTAGACCCAGTGTTGGTAACAGCTAACCAGACAGATCAAGGACTATGGTGCAAAGCAGAAACAGTTAAACTGAGGACAAACACACTGACTCCAGGGATAGGAGGTTCAAAGAGTAGGCCCAACTCCAGGCCTCAAGACAGGATACCTGATGCAAATTTGGTACAAATAGCTCAAATTCAAGGGATGGAATACAGGTTCAAGTATAGGAAGTATAGTAACACTCAAACACCAGGCTCACGCATATAGACATTCAGGTAGAAGGACATATGTCTCAAAACGGAGCAAAAGTAGATATATAGCGGAAGTCCAGAGGACCACATACATAACTGAAATGTATACATGGTGGCAGCGCAAAGCCTAACAACTAATAGCAGAAGGATGTATGTTTCCACTCAGTAGCAGAATGGCATACATAGCAGCAGGACATATGCATCTACACAGGAATACAGTGCAGAGGGACAAATGCATTCACATGGCAGCAGAGATGCAAACATGACACCAGATTAATATCGAGCCACAGAGAAATACATAGCAAAAGGACATAAATGTCCAAACGTGGCAGGCAGAAACTAGAGTATAGTTCAGACATACATACAATAGAACATCATAGTACTGAGCAAACAAACAGAAGGACATTAGTACAAACATGAAGTCATGACATATAAAAATGTAGACAAACTAGAGCGTTGCTTAGACATACTGACAGAAGGACAGCATGCATCTAACTAGCATGTCATGATATAGAAAACTAAAAAGAAAACAGAAAAGAGCTTTGTTTAGTATACAAACTGAAAGATATGTATACACAGTAATGCACAGCAGTGACTGAAGCATTGTTCAGATGATGCAAAAGGACAGTTTTCCAAGGATGGAAAGAAGATCAACGCTTACCCCAACGATGTAAAGAAGACAACTGTCAACTACCACTTCACACTTGCAAAAGGAGCCTGAGAGCTCCGAAAAGCGTCATGCGTTGTAATGCAATAAAGGTATATTTTTTCCATCCTTGGAAAACGGTCCTTTTGCATCATCCTATGGTTCGCCCTGAGTGGTGAAGGATCAAGGATCTGAAACAGAGCCATACATCGCTTTTTTTCTGCTTGAACGGGAGTTGGGACTTTTTCACAACTAATTAAGGTAAAGAGCCATCTTGGTGGCTTTTTTTCCAAATATACTTTCACCAGATCTAGGCGATATCACACGAGATGCTGCTCGGTGCCATGTTTTCTGTTTTTTTCTGAAGCATTGTTCACATCAGGCATGGCTATAGAAGCAGATTTTTATACACTCAGATGGATTGGCAAGAGACCGCACTAATAAAGAAAGAAACAGAGCATGCACAGAAGTAAGCATCTGGGTCTGTTGGGAAAAAAGTAGTCTAACAAGTGCAGTGCCGTTGTGTTACAACGTGTATGACTCAATGAGCATAACTAAAATCACTGTAGCTGCGAATTGTACTAATATGAACAATAAAACAAGATACAATGATGAACACAATGTCCATGCCGGAAAACTAATATTAAATTAAAAACTGAGAGGGCAGTTGTCAATTTTTTACAAGCAGACTGACATATAAAAGCCACATTTCAGATCATCTAAATCAGGGCCAGATGAGCTTTGAGTTTCTCAATCTATAACACAATGCTGCATCTTACAATGTATGGGAATGGGGAAAAAGCAGTCTATGAATTATTATGTAATTGATTCCTAGCTCATGGCTTACTACCCATATGTTGTTAGCAAGTCCCTGCTGGGTATCTTGAAAATTGTCAGCTCAAAAGACATTTAGACTAAAACAAGGCTGCGGTTCCAGTCTCTCTCTGTTTTCCCCCTGCATGTGCTTCTGTAGTGAAGTGAAGGTCCTAGCTGACATAAGAGGAGGAGAAGATTTTATGGTGTTGCTGCACCAGCCACTCACTTCTACACTTCGTAAGCCACTATCCATGCCCTATGCTACCCTCCATCAGGTATATCCCAGTATGTGCATCACATTATCACTTGGAGTTGGAGCTGTCGGCTATCCCTGTCAGCAACCCCTATGCTTTGTAACGTGAAAGGAGACCTTCTTTCTTTCTGGTTACAAAGAGCTATGAGTGCCATCGGTAACAGCTAATGACAGCTCCTACTGCAAGAATAAAATGAGGATACAATGCCAAAACAGTTACCTTCTCTAAGAGAGAGTGAATATTGGCGGGTAAAATTATGGTGTAGGGAAAATTTATGCTCTAAGGAAAGGAGATGATACTGGAAGCGGAGAGACATCAGGGAAAGATTACTTTGAATTGGAGGAAAGTTTGTACTGGATTGAGGTGATGATACTAGGGTGAAAAAAATATTCTTGAGGTTAGGAGATAATACCAGAGGGATGAGAAATGAAATTGGAGTGGCAAAAATTATAGTGGAGAGAACATACCTGGGTACTGCACAGACAGATGTTACCTGGTAAGTTTTTGATGATACCTGAGGGAGAGAAAAGAGATTAAACCTGGAAGGATGGTAAGAGATTATGCCTCAGTGGGAATGAGGCATAGAAGAAGGAAAGCCATAGAATTAAAGTATCTGTGTGTTACTTAAAAGGGGTATTCCCAAGAACATAACAATATTTAAATATGTAGACGATTAAAAATTAAACACTGCAATATCAAGACTATACCTTGCTACATAGACAATTACTAAAGTATCTTCTCCTTGTTATACATTATCACACCCAAGGAGTGTATCAAAACACAGAGGGGCTGCTTATCTGGTGAACAAAACTAGGGATCCCGTCACCCCTGTGGAATAGTAGTTTCAATATAGATCAAAAAATCACCTCCAGCGCAAAACGATACTACAGCTGTATAAAAAAAAACAAAAAAAAAAAACTTTCATATCCAGTCTCCAAAAATTTCAATTAATTAGGTTTGCAACAATGTCTAAACCTCACCAAAAAGGAACCGTGTTAGTCACATATTCCTAACCATACATTGAAAAGGGTAATCACAATTTACCTCTGGCAATAATTGTTCACCCCTCTTTCACCTGAATATTTCCTGATCTTATGAAAAGTGCATGCAGGTATGTGGTTTTTATTCCAAAGTTCTGACTTCCAACTCGAGGTTGGCTCAGTAATAAAGTTGTACAAGCCCTGTGCTCTGGCTAGTAGCATCCCTCATGTGTTCACAAACACATAAACAAAATGGCCATGGTGGGACGTAATCCATTCAGAGTCTCCAGCCTTGCTAAAGCGTCAAACTCTAGAACGTTCTTCACTATTTTGCCACGTGTTTCGTAAAAAAAAAAAAAAAAAAAAAAAAACTGTTTCCTTTCTCAGGGATAATTAGGGTCTAACAGCTTCTAATAGTCCACACTCATCACTAGAGATTCCAGGCTCCTTTGTCTCTTCATGTGGATGTTGCCATCTTGTGTGTGCTCACTTACAAACTTTTATACTCTGCACTTATTCTATCTTCTATACCTACTTATCCACTATATTTAATTAATTTCTCCTAAAAAAACTAACTTTATTATCTCTCTCTCTCTCTCTCTCTCTCTCTCTCTCTATATATATATATATAAATATATATATATATATATAGTAGTGTTCAAAATAATAGCAGTCCAATATGCCTAACCAGATTAATCGCTGTTTTTGGTGAAAAATTATATAAATTATATTACTACATGTCAAACAATTTACCAGTTGCTGCAGTAGATTCTTAGAAAACCACCAGACTCAGCATTCATGATATGCAGGCTTTTGAGTCTATGTATTTGAATAATTAATTGAAAGGGGCGTGTTCAAAAAATAGCAGTGCGGAGGTCAATTAGTGAGGTCAATCATTCTGTGAAGAAACAGGTGTTAATCAGGTGGTCCTTATTTAAGGGTTAAGCCAACACATGTACATACATTTCTCCTTGAAAGCCTGAGAAATATGGCTCGTTCGAGACATTGTTCAAAAGAACAGCGTACTTTGATTAAAAAGTTGATTGGAGAGGGTAAAACTTATAAAGAAGTGCAGACAATAATAGGCTGTTCAGGTAAAATGATCTCCAATGCTTTAAAATGGAAAGCAAAACTAGAGAGACGTGGAAGAAAACGGAAGACTACCATTCGAATGGATTGAAGACTAGCCAGAATTGCAAAGGCTCAGCCAATGATCAGCTCTAGGATGATCAAAGACAGTCTCAAGTTACCTGTGAGTTCTGTGACTGTTAGAAGACGACAGGGTGAAGCTAATCTAGCAAGAAGTCCCTGCAAAGTCCCACTGTTAAAAAAAAAAAAACTAACAAAAAAACACATGTACTGAAGCAGATACAATTTGCCAAAGAACACCTCAACTGGCCTAAAGAGAAATGGAGAAACATTTTGTGGACTCATGAAAGTAAAATTATTCTTTTTTGGGTCAAAGAGCTGCAGACAGTTCATCAGACGACCCCCAAACTCTGGATTCAAGACACAATACACTCTGAAGACAGTGAAGCACGGTAGCGCAAGCATCATGATATGGGCATGTTTCTCTTACAATGGTGCCGGGCCTATTTATCGCATACCAGGGATCGTGGACCAGTTTTGATATATCAAAATACTTCAAGAGGTCATGTTGCCTTACGCTGAAGAGGAAATGCCCTTGAAATGGGTGTTTCAACAAGACAACGACCCTAAACACACCAGTAAATGAGCAAAATCTTGGTTCCAGTCCAACAAAATTTAGGTTATGGAGTGGCCAGCCCAATCCCCGGACCTTAATCTGATAGAACACTTGTGGGAGGACATAAAAAATGCCGTTTCTGAGGCAAAACCAACAAATGAAAATAAATTGTGAGATGTAGTCAAAGCATCCTGGGCTGGAATACCAGTTGACAGGTGCCAGAAGTTGTTTGACATAAATGTGAAGCAATTCTAAAAAAAACTGTGGTTATACAACTAAATATTAGGTTAATGATTCACAGGAATGCTAAATCCTAAAAAAAAGTACATATTTTGAGTTTTTAAAGACAAATGCAGAAACTGCTATTTTTTTTAAACAGCCCACTGTTCATTTTTTGTTATTTTCTGTAAAGTATTTAAAAATTATATACATTTCTCTTCATGTTTTGATTTAGAAAACAGTGTGCAATGTTCCCAATGCATGGAAATAAAAACTATTATAAAGATTTTCTGCTTAACTCATGTTTTTGAAAACACTGCTATTATTTTGAACTGTATGTACTGTATCTACTGTGTATGTGTATATACTGTGTGTGTATATATATATATATATATATATATATATATATAATATACAGTATATGTAAATACATTTCTAGTGATTTTTTTTTTTTTTAAGTGATTGTCTAAGGTGGTCTAAGGTATAGTCTTGAGTAAATATATTTGAGAGGTACAAGATTTAGTGTATAATATGGATATATTATATCACATGAAAAAAATGTTAGTTATTGAAATGTGAGATTTATGGGAGATAGTATCCCTAGAGAGATGTCTAATAAAATGGGATAGTTGTCAAGATATTGTTCATACAAAAAACATTGGCAGGCGATCTAAAGGATCCAACTATATTAGAAGAATGACAAAGATTGCTCGATGATTTCTCCTTCCGGTACAACATTATACTAATAGCAATTTTGAAGATGCCACAATGTACCGAACAAGAATGGAACTGAAAAGCCGGCTTAAGAAACTTGCACAACTCAACAGCAACATCTTCTCCTTATGGATAATGAGCTTTATCATAGAAAAATGTAAACTAAATCTTCTGAAGACCAGTTCAGAAATTGGGAGATTTTTTGATAAAGTAAAACCATTCAAAGAAATAAATCAAAACACAAACTCTGAGCAGAACTTATGGAACGGCACTAGATAGCCAGGGATACCACCATACTTGCATTAGGAATTCCATATAGCATAGCACAAATGCAAAAATAAAACTTAACATTTAATATTATAAATGAGAATAATAGGGACAGTTAAAGGTACATTTTGGTACTGCCCTTGTTAGGGCAGGAGTCAATACGGGGAACTAGGGAGAGTATGTAAGGGTTTGGATAAGCACCGTTTATCCTGCCTGGCAAAAGCCATCTCCTGTGGGTGATTTCCCTGTATCCTGCAGTGTGGGTAAGATCCATCCATTTTTACCTTATAGTGGTGATTTTTGGTGCTTTGATTCTGCCTTGGTTAGAAATATTTTTTATCTATTTATAATATTAAATGTTAAGTTTTATTTTTGCATTTGTGCTATGCTATATTCAAAGAAATAGAAGAAATACAGAGGATATCATCAATCATACAAAATCGAATAAAATTAGGGAGTAGGAGATAATTAAGAGGAAGCAAAATAAATTTAAGATAGATAATATAATATACTAGCAGAAGGACCTGGCTTCGCACGGGTATATTTCATTTTTTGTTTGTGTAGTGACCCCATAAGAATTGGCCAGTTTTGTACCTGACATCCAGTATGCCAGTCCAGTATAGGTATAGTCTATTTATGGCTGTTTTGCTATGGAAACCTGTTAAATGAAATGTGAACTTACATTGGCTGATGCACGTCATATGATTGAATATTTAAGGACCTGTGAACTGCTATTGACTCATACAGGTCATAAATAGCTTGGTTGCTATGGAAACCTGGTGTAAAGCTGTGTGTATGTCAAGACTGAAGAACCTGCGATTTTCCATTGGTCCATAAGTGTCATGTGATCACATGTGTCTGAGTTTGGATATCAGTGAAAGAACTGCAATCGGTTGTTATGGAAAACCTGGAGTAAAGCTGTGTGTATGTGACCTTGTGTAACAGTGTCATCCACAGCATCCTGCCCCTTTAAAGCTGACCCACAGCAGTGAAGAAAAATGGTTGGGTTGTTATGGAAACATGGAGTGCAGCTGTGTGCATGTGGCTGACAATGCCTTGTCAGATTGGAGATGGGCTTAGGTCTACTGGGTTGTTTCAGCAGCTCGCTGTTGTCTGTGACATACCTTGTCAGATTAGAGACAGGCTTGGTTCTGCTGAGAGTTTTCATTAGCTCGAGCAGCAGCCATGTGTTTTGGTGCAGGAGGCATGAGTAGTTTAAAAACATTTCAATTTATAAGAATGCTGAAATCCAGTATGGCAGTCCAGTCAGTGGCATAAATATCGGGGTAGCAGTGGTAGCGGCTGCCACAGGGCCCGGGACATTAGAGGTCCTGGCGTGCCCCTGATGTTTTTTTTTTTTTTTTTTAATAGGCCGTTACCTGCTGATGTAACACCAGCAGGTAACGGGCACTATTTACTTACCGATCCCCGCTCCTGCTCATGGCCATCTGCGATTCACCTTCTGCAAAGGCGGCTGTGAGCAGAAGCGGGGATCAGTAAGTAAGGCCTGCGGGCCGTGAACCCCACAAACACTATTATTATTATACTCTGGGTTCTTTTCAGCAGGCTTCAGGCCTCTTTGGTGACGTCCCAGATGTTGATGTGCCAGTCCGATATCATTATGCGTCGCGATGCATGCCTGGCTCACATGGCATCTGGTCCAACATTGAAGAGGTAGCGGGGAGTGAACATAATACTATATGAAGGGGCCACTATGATTCTGTGTGCAGAATACTGTGTGCAAGGGCCACTCTGGGGCCTAATAGTGTGTGCAGGAATGCAGTTTGTGCGGGGGGGGCCCCATGTCAAATGGTCGCCTTGGGACCCAGCCATTGCTAGTTACGCCACTGAGTCCAGTATAGGTACAGTCTATTTATGGCTGTGTTGTTGTGGAAACCTGGTAAATTAAATGTGAACTTGGCTGATACACGTGATATGACTGAATATTTAAGGACCTGCGAACTTCTATTGACTAATACAGGTCATAAATAGCTTGGTTGCTCTGGAAACCTGTGTGCCTGAGAAGAGTAAGCGCCTGCGAGCTCTTATTGGCTGATAAGGGACATGTGACCGTGTGTATGGCAGTTGGAATATGAGCCAAAGACTTGCAGGCTTGTATTAGCTAATGTTGGTCATTTTTTGGGAATACTGTATCTCAGGAACGGTACGTCCAAGAGAGCTGAGACCCAGTCTAAAATATTCCTGGACACCTGATGTACATGTGTGCCAAATTTGGTGAGGATCCAAGACTGGTATAAGCATACATTGTTAAAGGATAAATCAACATTTAACCCTATCCATAGGTTTTTATACTTTTCAAAACCTTTTGATTTGAGATCTAAGGTTCAGTTCACACTACCATTGTTGATATCCATTGCTGTTTTCCATCATAGAATGACAGCAATGGACATTAAACTGTTGTCCATTGGTGTCCGTTTTCACCAAATTCATCACATGTCCGTTATTTTAGCGGACATAAGGCAAGGTGCAGTACTTGTTTCTGTTCAAACTAATGGACTTATAACTTTTGTAATGGAAGAAAAAGTCCTGCATGCACAATTTTATCTTCCTTTACAAAAGTAAGCAAACATGACGGAAGATAGTTTCTGTCATGTTGTTTACATTAGTGTCAATGGTTGTTTACATTAGTGCTCTCTGCAACAGTTAAAGTCCATTGCTGTCATCCTATAATGGAAGACAGCAACAGACATTAACAACGGTAGCCCCCCAGCCTAAGGGAATGTTCACAGTACTGTTGGATGTGCCAACAGTAATGTGAACGTAATCATAATGGACATTAACTGATATTAATGTGTCCGTTTTTTAACTGATCCATTTAATCATAAACAGGTAAATTCTAATAGTTTTATTAGAATGAATAGTGTGGGTAAAATAGCTTGGTAGCAGCAGCAGAAGAGCAGAACCAAACAGTCAGACACAGGGGCACAAAATCTGGTGAAAACTGGTTTTGCCCTGTTGTTTATTTTGAAAAAAAAAAAAAACAGAGAAATAAAATAAAGCCTTAACTTCAGGCAAAATGCACAAACAAAAATCTGCTCGTCTGAGCGCTAACTAAACAGTAAGTTTCTGACTATACATGTTTTAGCAGCACTGAACCACACAATCACCAAACATATGTGAGGAACCTGGGAGATATGGAGCGACCCTGCAACACCCTGCCTGTCACCTTCTCACACTAGTATTCCAAATGGTGTTGAGGGCACTCCTTGTACAAGTAACGAAGTAGGGTCCAAACCCTTAGTAACCACTAATTAACAGACTTCGTATATGTCAATGGATGTGATGCAAACATAATTTTATTAACCAATCGTAAATACAAGCGTAGAGTAAATTAGTAACTTTTCGGTCAATGGCTGACCTTCGTCAGACTCTACAAAATTACAATAATACCATAGTGAGTGATACAAAATACAAAAATACATATAATATAAAGAATATACATATACACACCGGGTTAAATAAATCTATAATGTTGCTTAAATGGATCATATATGTTCTCATAGGCCAGGTGTAAGTCTTATCCACAAGATGTGAACATGGAATAACGGTCTGAAAATATGCGCATTAGTCATGGAAATATACTAGGATATACATTATAAGGAAATTGCTGAGCCATACAAAGTAAATAGCATAATCATACACAATGCTACATAGGAAAAATTGCATATTAGGTTTTATCCCTTATGTGTGGGACGTGTAGTATACACAGAGATATAGAGATATAGAGGTCAATGGATCTACTAAATAAAGTTAGTAAAGTAGTAAAAATGTCTCTTTGGACATATACAGTCTCCATGAGAGAAAAAAATTGTTCAAGGCCTCTGTATAATCATAAAAACGCTGCAATATATCCCAATATGGTAATGTGATATGTATAGAGATCTACTGGATCGTCACAGCAATGGAAAATAGAATAACTGTGGGTAGATGAATTTAACCTGTATAGGTAGGGAGGTTTCAGGGCCTGGGGAGGTCAACATACCTGTAGACCTATATGGTATGAGTAAGCTGTAATGTAGTAGAAAGGCTCCACATATAGCCTACTGTAGCGGAATAGGATTAGCGAATAAATCCCTAGGAAATCAGCGCTGCCTAATGTGGCAAACGCTGGTTTTAAATGGCCTATGTACAGGGAACGCTGAACATGTCGGCACTCCCCGCACATGCACAATGCAGTCGTACAGCCGTACGGCTGGGGCAGAGCTCAAGAGGAAGTGAGGAGGACAGCTCATCTACAGTGTGCCAAACAAGCCAAAATGGCAACTCTATGTGTGCATATTTTCAGACATGTTTTACCTGTTGTGACTATTGTGAAATGTTTACATCTTGTGGATATGACCTACACCTGGCCTATCAAAACATATATGATCCATTTAAGTGACATTATTGTATCACTCACTATGGTAATTGTAATAGTCTGACGAAGGTCGACCATTAACCGAAAAAGTTACTCATTTACTCTATGCTTGTATTTACTATCATTTACTGATATAGTTAGCTAATGTTCCACAAAATCAATTCATGAGGGTAAAGCGCAATTGTGCATATCTGACTGAATATAATAAGGATGCTAACTTTTTTAGGACCACTTTATAGCAAAGGGTATCATAGGGAGAGAGTGGAGACAGCAAAAAAGAAATAGCCACTATCTCTAGAGAAATGCTATTAAAGGCTAAAAGGGCCAGTAAAGAAGAAAAAACTGGTACCAATTTTGAGATGCCAATCATGAACTACAATCAATGAATGCAATACAATGAACAAAGCAATATTATTAAAAGAATAGTAAGGAAATGTTGGCCTATTTTATGTGGAGATGAGGTAAAGAGGAAATTTCTGTCTAAGAACCCGAAATTTGTTTTTTCCAGGGTTTTGAGACTTGGAAATTTAATAGCTCCTACTGTTAAATGGGTTAAAAAGGGAATTGAATTTAATGTTGACCATAAGAATAAAACTAATGAATTATTGTGACCTATAAATGAAGACGAAAGGAAAAGAAGAAGTTAGGAGTTTTAATTCATGTGGGAAGCACAAGCCATGCAAACAATTTTCAAAATAAGAGAATTAAATGCTATACAAAAGCAACAGACTTGTTGAGGAAGAATAAGGACTAAACAAGGAATAACATGCAATACGGCTCGATTATATATGTGGATGTATGTGGGAGGATTCAAGAACACTTGCATAATATTGATAATGGATATGAGGGGCATCCACTTTCATTACATTTTAAACAAAAACACATGAGTAATACTAAAAGCATTGGGGTACAGAAAATAAAGAATTGGAGAAAAGGTGACTTTATAAAACAGATGTCAAGGGCCGAAACAAAATTGATTTTTTTTTTTTTTTACTTGGACTACATAGTACCAAAAGGTACTTGGACAATGAAATAGAATTATATGGTTTTAATTGATTTAAGACTGATTTAATTGATTGAGTATACTTATTTGGGGCATACATATATTTATGTTTTATATATGTTTATTTTATGAAGTTTGATTTGAGAGTTTATTTTATATATAATATATAATACACTGTGGTCCAAATTATTATGCAAATTATATTTTTCTCTAATTTTCCTAAATGGTGGATGCAAATGACAGTCAATATAAGGTTCAAATCTTCAACCGTTAGAGTAGAAATCAAATTTTATTGATCAAACATACCAATGATAACATTTTTTCACAAATTAAAAAAAAATCTAAATCCACTGTTTTAGAAACAGAGTTTCTAAACATTTTATAGGTTACAAAAAACTGAAAAATGGTCATTTGTTGAATTTGCAGCATTAAGAGATCACATGTTCATGTAGGACCCCGTCACAATTCTTGTATTCATTGAACTTGTGAGTCTTTGATAGTTTCTACTTGAATTTCTTTGCAGGATTGTTGGATATCAGAATAGGTTTCCAGAGATGCTGTTTTGATGTGAACTTTCTCCCACCCTCATAGATTTTTTGCTTGAGGATGCTCCAAAGGCTCTCAACAGGGTTGAGGTAAGGAAGGATGGTGGTCACACCATGAATTTATCTCCATTTATGCCCATAGCAGCCAATGATTCAGAGGTATTCTTTGCTATTCAAGAAGGTGCTTTGTCATGCATGAAGATGATTTTGCTACAGAAGGCACAGTTCTTCTTTTTGTACCATGGAATAAAGTGGTCAGTCAGAAATTCTATATACTTTGAAAGATTTATTCTGATTTCATGTCAGATAGTGATAAAAACATGCATATGTGTCTTTTTATATAGTATATGTAAATTTCTGGTTTCAACTGTATGTCTGGGCCACACAACCATTTCTGCTTGTGAGCACTGTCTAGGGTTGGTCAAATAGTAGGTTTACGCACAACTGCAAGCCTCTGGAAGATCCTACACCTTGAGCTTCATGGGACTGCAAAGGCACCAGTAGCTTCAAATACCTGTTTACTGCTTCATAATGGTGTTTTGGCAGCTGCTCTCTTAATATGATGAATTTGTCTGGCAGAATCCTTACTCATTATGCCTTTATCTGCATGAACCTGTCTGTGCCACAAATGTCTTTACAGTACAATGATCACGCTTAAGTTTTTGTGAAATATCTAATGTTTTTATCCCTTATCCAAGGCATTATACATTTTGACGATTTTTGACAGCAGAGAGATCTTTTTTATTTCCCATATTGCTTGAAACCTGTGGCCGCTTTAATAATGTGGAACATCCAAAGCATTTTCCATTGCATTTTCACAGAGTTTTCCTCTGTGGACTTTCGGATGCTATTATATGTATACGGAAAGCAACAGCATTTCTGCAGGTATAATTGACATACTGCGAATTTCAAACATGAGAGCGTTTTTGAAAACTCAGCTTTTCCATTGTGGATTTATTTCTGCAATGTGTGGATGGGATTATCAAGAATCCCATCCACTTTGCAGATACTGTAAAACACAAAAACACTGTGTTTTCACAACATGGGGCTTCAGCTAAGGCCCCACATTGCGGAAATGCAGCTTTTTTTGTTGCAGATTGTGCTGCGGTTTTTTGAGCCAAAGACAGGAGTAGATTGAGCAGAAGGTAGAAGTATAAGAACTTCCTATATATTTCCCATCCCTTTTGCAGCCATTCTTGGCTTTGGCTCAAAAAACGCAGCAGAATTTGCAACAAAAAAAGCTACGTTTCTACAACGTGGGGCCTCAGCCTAAAGTAGGTTTCCTTTAATTGGGCTCACCTGGCTCAACTAATTATCACAGGTGTTTGAGATTCATTTCAGTAATCCAAAGAACCCGGAGACACAAAACCATCCATGTAAAAAACAAAAAAATGTAATCCTTGTGACACTTCCTATCCGATTAATAATTTGGAACGCGGTATATATATTAGCATTAGCTTAATATTTATGTTGATGATTAGGTATTTAGTTTAGTTATATAAGTTAGGTATTTTAAGAGAAATGAATTAAATATAATGGATAGGAAGGTATAGAAGATAGAATAAGTGCAGAGTATAAGTTCGTAAGTGAGCACACTGAAGATGGTAGCGTCTACATGAAGAGACAAAGGAGCCTGGAACCTCTAGTGAAGAATGAGGACTCTTAGAAGCTGTCATTACAGGCCCTTATTATCCCTGAGAAAATAAATCTGTACTTTCTGAAAAGTGTAGGAGACTAGTGGAGAATGTCCTGGAGTTTAGCAAGGCTGGAGACCCAGGTGATGTCACACCGTGGACATTTTGTTTATGTATTTGTGAACACATGCGGGGTGCTACTGGCTAGGGTGCTGGACTTGTAGAGCTATATTGCTGTGCCAACCTCCAGTTGGAAATTGGAACTTTGGAATAACGTCCATATATCTGCATGCACTAGTCATCAGATCAGGAAATATTCGGATGAAAGAGGGGTGAACAATTATTGCCAGAGGTAAATTGTGATTACCCTTTTAAATGTATGGTCAGGAATATGGGACTAAAACCCCACGTTGTGGAAATGCAGCATTTTACATTACCAGCAAAGTGAATGAGATTCTGGCTAATTCTCTCCACACATTTCAGAAAAAAAAAAACACTACGAAAAAGTTTTCAGGAATGCGGCATGTCAATTATACCTGCAGAAACGCCAGCATTTTCCCTATATGTTTAGTAAGTGAAGAAAATCTGAAGAGAAATATTGTAATACTAGTCCTGTCACAATTACCCTAGAATGGGTATATAGTACACTATATCACAATGCTATATCACAATGAAAACTCAGCATCTCAGCATAAAAAATGAAATTATTATAATAAACCTTCATTGGACATGAAAAAATACTGGAAAAATTACAGATGTAGTTTAACAGTACACTGATAACAACTTGCACTGTCATATCTTGTCACAGAAGACAACTAAAGCTAATGAAAAACTGAGTTAGCCCTCTATGCTACATCTGTACATTAATATTCAAGTTCCCTGACATGTTAAAAAAAATTAAAGCTATTAATAATAATAATAATAATACGTTTTATTTATATAGCGCCAACATATTCCGCAGCACTGTACAATTTGTAGGGCTCAAGTACTGACAAAAAAGATACATTACAAAAAAATAGTCAATTCACACACTGGGACTGAGGGCTCTGCTCGCAAGAGCTTACAATTTATGAGGTAGAGGGGGTGACACAGGAGGTAGCAGGGGCGGCAACAGATTTAGCATTGTTTATAGAATGGTCAGACAGTTTTGTAATAGAGGTTACTGTCATTACACATATATAAAGCTGTATGAGCCGTCACCAGTCGTGTCCTTTAACATGCAGATGGTGCCTGGACATATAAAGCTAGTCTGATACGGAATCATATCCTGTGAGGTAATGTTGAAGCATAAACAGAGGAGGGTACGTTTTAAGGATTCTAACTACGGAAGGGTTTACAATAGGAGTTGTGATAGGCCTGTCTGAAAAGATATGTCTTTAGTTTATGCTTGAAGCTGTGGAAATTGGGGGTTAATCTGATAGTGTGGGATAGAGCATTCCAGAGAAGTGGTGCAACTCGGGAGAAGTCTTGTATACGACCGTGGGAGGTTCTGATAATAGAGGATGTTAGTCTTAGGTCATTGCGTGAACAGAGAGTACGGGTTGGACGATAGACAGAGATGAGGGAGGAAATGTATGGAGGTGCAGCATTATGGAGAGCCTTGTGAATGAGGGTGATAAGTTTATATTGTACTCTGTATTGAATAGGCAGCCAATGTAGTGACCGGCACAGACCGGAGGCATCGCTGTACCGTCTAGACTGATAGATGAGCCTGGCTGCCGCATTCAGAGTAGATTGTAGAGGGGAGAGTTTAGTAAGGGAAAGACCGATTAGTAAGGAGTTACAATAGTCAAGGCGAGAGTGAATCAGGGCAACAATAAGTGTCTTTAGTGTATCTGTGGTAAGGAAAGGGCGAATTTTGGAGATATTTTTGAGGTGGAGATGACAAGAGCATGCGAGTGAGTGGATATGGGGGGTGAAGGAAAGGTCTGAGTCAAACAAAACCCCGAGGCAGCGGGCATACTGCCTGGGAGTTATGGTAAGGCCAGAGACTGCAATGGAGATATCAGGGACAGATCTATTAGATGGTGGAAACAGCAGTAGTTCAGTCTTTGAGAGATTCAGTTTCAGATAGAGCGAAGACATGATATTTGAGACAGCAGAGAGACAGTCACTGGTGTTTTGTATTAGTGCAGGGGTGATGTCACGGGATGACGTATATAATTGGGTGTCATCAGCATAAAGATGGTACCGGAAGCCAAATCTAGTGATGGTTTGTCCAATGGGGGCTGTGTAGAGGGAGAAGAGCAGGGGACCTAGGACCGAGCCCTGATGAACCCCAACGGCAAGGGGAAGAGGGGAAGAAACAGAGCCCGCAAATGATACACAGAAAGTGCGGTCAGAGAGATAAGAGGAGAACCAGGAGAGAGTGGTGTCTGTGATGCCGACAGAGCGGAGCATAGTGAGAAGGAGTTGATGGTCAACAGTCTCAAATGCTGCTGAGAGATCTAGAAGAATAAGAAGAGAGAATTCACCTTTGGATTTAGCTGTCAGGAGATCATTGGAGACTTTTGTGAGGGCCGTTTCAGTAGAGTGCAGAGTGCAGAAGCCAGATTGTAAGGGGTCAAGAAGAGAGATAGCAGAAAGATAGCGGATTAAAGGAGAATAGACTAAGCGTTCCAAGATCTTGGAGATAAAAGGAAGGTTAGAGACAGGTCGATAGTTAGCAGCACAGGACTGGTCAAGGGAGGATTTCTTCAGTAGTGGGGTTATGACAGCATGTTTGAAAGAGGATGGGAAAATTCCAGAAGAGAGAGAGAGGTTAAATATTTAAGTAAGTTAAACCAATGTGTACTAAAAACGGTTAACTCGTCCTGAAGACCCAAATGCACTAGTCTTGAAAAGGTTAAAAATAATCTGCATGGAACACTAAAAATTGCTGGTGATAAATTGTACCTTTGTTTAATGTAATTCTAGTCAAGTGGCCAACTATTATGCTCAAACCTGGAAAATGAAGTCAATTCCCATAATTAGTCATATTGCTGATCTGCCAAAGTGTTTAAGTTCTGATACTGCTCATTGACTGCCTGGGAAATTCCGTAGTGTAAATGATATGGCTTTAGGGTATGGCAAATTTTAATTCCATAATTGATTGTAATTTCAGAAGATAACAGAGTTTAACGATGAAAAATAATAATTACACGTTACCTGGAATAATCACGTCAATGAATCCAAGTGTTATACATGTTAATACATTCCACGTTGTTTTCACACATATATCCCATTTTATGTAATTACAACAGCTTAGTAGCTTGCTGGAGACATCAAGTGCAGAAAGTAAAACATTGTACTTACACAGCCCCAGCGATTTCAGCAGCAATCATTGTAGGATTTAGCTAATGGCAGGGTTTAGAGGCCCAGCTCCTGCTGAGATTCCATTACCTTGTAATTTTCAGCTTGTTCACTTTTGCAATAAAGATCCTCTGTCTTGTAATTCCTCCAGCATTCTCATCTTATCTTCTTGAAACTTGAAAAACATAAGACGCATTCTGCTGGGGATTTATTGAGATAAGTTACTAGAGTCAAGCAGCGAGGCAAGCATGCAATATTATACTATTCAACGGAATTTATTTTTTTTACAGTTGTCTTTGAAAGCCTAATGTGATCGCAAACAATGTGTTTTGTAGATGTTAAAAAATTCATCACTTTACCGCACAATGAAGAAAGTGATTTTGAGAAAATCTGACTTTCCCTTGATGTGTGCAAAATGGGACTAATATAACACATTCTTGTGTAAGATGAACAGCTATTTACGCAAAACAAAACATTGTCAAATGTACTAAAAGTCCAGAAGTATTGTACAATAGTATAAAATATTATCCTAGAAGAAAGTAGCTTTTATGTACTGTATATATAGCTATATACTGACGAGCAAAAGGTAGAAATGCTTTGAACTTGTGACTTTCAGCCTCCATATCTCACCATCCACTACAGCTTTGAACGTGAGACTACCATCATTTTAGACTACCATCATGGCTTTTGAGATAGAGAATGAGAGAGATATATTCTTAGTGCGGATAGGAGATAGAAGCCCTTTGTAGGACATCTGTACATTTTATATATTTATGGAGAATAAGTCTCCATAAACTACTTTTCCTAGGCATACCTGCAGAGGCTTCGTAGGTAATTTTGGAGGGGGGGGTCTTGAACTCTTTGTCAATTTTTGCATTGTGGTAGGGCACACTATCCTGTAGACAGGAGCATACCTAGATAAAATGGGGTCCAATAGCAAGCTTTTGACTGGGGCCTCCCAAGCCCCCACATGGTATAATGCCCCCTGAATCCACACAGAGCACATTGGTCCTCATACAATATATTGCCTCCTTTATCGACCCACATACAGTATACTGTTCCCATTGTAGACCTCCATGCAGTATACTGTCATCATTGCAGGCCCCCCATACAATATATTGCCTCCTTTATTATCCCCCAATACAGTATGCTGTACCCATTGCAGGTCACCATACAATATACTGCCCCCATACAGGAAGTGCCCCTGCCTGTACGATGTGGCCACTGCCATTAGGAAATATTGTTGCCAAGGAGGGGTGGTCTGCAACAACATTTAGCTATTATAGGGAGAGGTGTCAATGTAACATTCAAATGAATATCATATTCAAGCTTTCCCAGCAGAACAATGACACTGACTGTTCTGACAACTTCCAAACATAGCCATAATTAAATTCTTCAACAATTTGTGTGACAGCAGCTCTTTGGTGGAATTAAATCAGGTGGGCAAGCTTAAGCTCCCCAGGCACATCAATGAACCTTGAATGCCAATGACCCTGTCTTGATTGGCAGTAACAACTGCACAATGGGAACGTCATACATGTCCCCACCTGTTGAAGCTAGGAAAAGTACAGGGAAAGCAGGTGCCATAGCACCTGTGTGGGATTTCAGGCACAGTTCAGAAGGCTATCAGCTGATGTCACACAGTGAGAAACATGTCAATCATGCTAAATGGGGAGTAAATTACCACCCTGATTTCTTGACTAGCTGGATTGGCTCCCTGCTTCCCGTGACTAGTTGAGGTAAATTTGCAAGGTTTTAAAATGTTATACGTTTTCTGTAGACAATCAGCCAGCTGAATGAGAGGCATGATAGGAAAGGTGATAAAATAATGCGGCACCTGCTGAGGCCTGTTTGGGGTAGAAAAAAATACCTGACAAGTTCCCTTGTCAGACAGTTTTTGACTCCCTGACAGAGCTTTATTTTTCAAATCTGACATGTGTCACTTCATGCGGTAGTAACTTTGGAACACTTTAACTCACCAAAGTTTTTGAGAAATGTTTTTTTTGTGACACATTATACTTCATCTTAGTGGTAAATTTTGTTTGATGTTTTGTGCTTAATTATGAAAAAATAGCAAATTTTGTGGAAATGTTGAAAAATATGCAGTTTGAAATGCCCCAAATTAGTTCATAGATCAAATTTACCATGTTTCTGCTATCTTGGCATCAAACTTTAATCACCCATTAATTTTTTTACAGACATTATAAGGCTTACAAGGTGTAAGGGAATCGCTAGAGAAGCGATTCCCCAGTGGCTACTGGAGAACTCTGGGGGGGGGGGCACTACAAAACAGTGGACCCTAAGCTGATTCCCCCAACTGTCCCTGGCTAATTGCCCGAACTGTCCTAGGCGACAGTCAGCAACTGGTCGACAGTCCCTCCTTATAATAAGTGATAAGACAGAACGCAGACAGGACGAACAACAACAAAGGGAGGTCAGCTAGCCAAGGGGTTGGTAACAAACAAGCAATGCAGTACAAAATCACAATCCAAGAGAAAAGTCAAAGGTAAGCCAGTGGTCAAACATAGGAAGAACAGGTAACAAAGAGCAAGGAGTATAGCCAGTACGCGCAAGGCAATAGCAGGCGCCAATGGGAATGTGAGAAAACAATAAAAAGGGAGGAAGAACCCACCCCAGACTTCATAGGAGGATAGGCTGTCAATCACACAGGTAAGACTAAAGTTAACTCTTAGTGGAGCAGAGGGAGAGCAAGGTGAAGGAGACGGGTGTGGTGGAAAATCAATTAAGGAGGTGAGGGAATAGGACAGTGTTCAGACAATACAAGAAAAACCCAAAGGAAGGAATCACAACCGGACACGCCTCCTGCACCGCAGCATGCGCCCGGAGGATGGTGCCAAAGCCCGGACAGGCTTTTACACAAGGCTTACAAGTCAAACAGCAATTTTCCAATTTTCAAGACCATTTCCAAAGCCATTTTAAAAGGGACTAATTCAGTTCTGAAGGGGATTTGAAAAGGCTTCTTAGAAACCCCCATAAATCACTCAATTTTCAAAACTGCACCCCTTTTTCAAAACTGCACCCCTTAAATAAGTCAAAATAGCATACAGTGGGGAAAAATAGTATTTAGTCAGCCACCAATTGTGCAAGTTCTCCCACTTAAAAAGATGAGAGAGGCCTGTAATTGGCATCATAAGTAGACCTCAACTATGAGAGGCAAAATGAAAAAACATATCTAGAAAATCACATTGTCTGATTTTTTAAAGAATTTATTTGCAAATTATGGTGGAAAATAAGTATTTGGTCACCTACAAACAAGCAAGATTTCTGACTCTCACAGACCTGTAACTTCTTCTTTAAGAGGCTCCTCTGTCCTCCACTCATTGCCTGTAGTAATGGCACCTGTTTGAAATTGTTATCAGTATAAAAGACACCTGTCCACAACCTCAAACAGTCACACTCCAAACTCCACTATGGTGAAGACCAAAGAGCTGTGGAAGGACACCAGAAACAAAATTGTTGACCTGCACCAGGCTGGGATCTGAATCTGCAATAGGCAAGCAGCTTGGTGTGAAGAAATCAACTGTGGGAGCAATAATTAGAAAATGGAAGACATACAAGACTACTGATAATCTCCCTCGATCAGGGGCTCCACACAAAATCTCACCCCGTGGGGTCAAAATTATCACAAGAACGTGAGCAAAAATCCCAGAACCACATGGGAGGACCTAGTGAATGACCTGCAGAAAGCTGGGACTAACGTAACAAAGGCTACCGTCAGTAACACACTACGCCACCAGGGACTCAGATCCTGCAGTGCCAGACGTGTCCCCCTGCTTAAGCCAGTACATATCCGGGCCTTCTGAAGTTTGCTAGAGAGCATTTGGATGTTCCAGAAGAGTATTGGGAGAATGTCATATGGTCAGATGAAACCAAAGTAGAACTATTTGGTAGAAACACAACTCATCGTGTTTGGAGAAAAGTGAATGCTGAGGTGCATCCAAAGAACAAAATACCTACTGTGAAGCATGGGGGTGGCAACATCATGCTTTGGGGCTGTTTCTCTGCAAAGGGACCAGGACGACTAATCCGTGTACATGAAAGAATGAATGGGGCCATGTATCGTGAGATTTTGAGTGCAAATCTCCTTCCATCAGCAAGGGCATTGAAGATGAAACGTGGCTGGGTCTTTCAGCATGACAAGGATCCCACGCACACCGTCAGGGCAACGAAGGAGTGGCTTCGTGAGAAGTATTTCAAGGTCCTGGAGTGGCCGAGCCAGTTTCCAGATCTCAACCCCATAGAAAAGCTTTGGAGGGAGTTGAAAGTCTGTGTTGCCCAGCAACAGCCCCAAAACATCACTGCTCTAGAGGAGATCTGCATGGAGGAATGGGCCAACATACCAGCAACAGTGTGTGCCAACCTTGTGAAGACTTACAGAAAACGTTTGACTTCTGTCATTGCCAACAAAGGATATATAACAAAGTATTGAGATGAACTTTTGTTATTGACCAAATACTTATTTTCCACCATAATTTGCAAATAAATTCTTTAAAAATCAGACAATGTGATTTTCTGGATTTGTTTTCTAATTTTGTCTCCCATAGTTGAGGTCTACCTATGATGTCAATTACAGGCCTCTCTCATCTTTTTAAGTGGGAGTACTTGCACAATTGGTGGCTGACTAAATACTTTTTTTTCCCCACTGTATATACACAGTATGTTAACCCTATAACAGGAATTAAGACAAAATGGAGGTAACGTTTACACATTTCAATCTGTACTAATATGTTCATTTAGCCCTAGAATTTACACATACACAATGGTTTAAAGTTAAGTTATCCTAACTACCAAAATAGCTCAAATGTGGATGTAAACTGTATATATAGGCACACAGCAAGATGCAGAAGGGAAGCAGCGCCAATGAGCTTTTGGAGGGCAAATTTTGCTGTGACCAGTTTCAGGCACCATGTCACATTTGCAGATCCCCTGAGGTGCCAAAACAGTGGAAACCTCCATTTGGAAACTAGACCTTTCAAGGAATTTATCAAGGGGTATAGTGAGTATTTTGTAGTATAGTGACTGTAGGTTTTTCACAGAATTTATTACCATTGGGATATGAAAATGAAAACTTATTTTTTTTCAGATAAAATGTTGCTTTAGCCCCAAATTTTTCACAAAGTATTAAAAGAGAATAAGCAACTAACATTTTTCTCCTGAATACAACAATACCCCATATGTGGTGGTAAATTGCGGTCCAGGCACATGGCAGCGTTTGAAATGGAAAGAGGGCTAATTGGCTTTTGGAGGACAGATTTTACTGGAATAGTTTTCAGTTACCATGTCCCATTTGCAGAGCCTCTGAGGTGCAAAAACAGTGTCTCTGCCTTTTTGGAAATTAGACAATCCTTTGTAAAAATTAAACATTTTGAGTTAAAGGAAAAAATTCACCCCACAATTTAAGCAAATTCTCCTGATTATGGAAATGCCTCAAATGTGGATATAAATTTCTGTATTGGCACACAGCAGGGAAGGAGCACCATTGAGCTTTTCGGAGGACAGATTTTCTGGAATTGGTTTCAGGCGCCATGTCGCATTTGCAGAGCACCTGAAGTATCAGTGCACTGGAAAGCCCAACAAATTACCTCATTACCTCAATGAATTTATCAAGGGGTATAGTCAGCATTTTGAACCCACAGCTGTTTCACAGAATTTACTACCAATGGGATGTGGCAAATTACTATTTTGTTTCCAATAAAATGTTGCATTAGGCCCAAATTTCTCATTTTCACAAATGGTTAGAGGAAAAGTAACCCACAGTGTGTCCCATAATTTCCCCTGAACACAGAAATACTCCATATGTGGTCACAAACTGCTGTATGAATACATGGCAGAGCTTGAAACAGAGAGTGTGGTATTTGGCTTTTAGAGGGCAAATTTTGCTGGAATAGTTTTTGGGTGCTACATCTCGTTTGCAAACCCCTAAAATACCAGTACAAAAGAGAACCCTAAAGCATGACACCATTATGGAAACTATACCACTCAAGGAATTTTTCATGGGCTATACTAAGCATTTTGATCCTGCAGCTGTTTCATAGATTTTATTAACATTGGGCAGTGAAAATTAAAAAATATATTTTTGAAATAAAATGTTGCTTTAGCCACTGATTTTTCATTTCTACAAGGCTTTAAAGGAAAAAAATGTATCCCCCAATTTTTTCCTGACTACGGAAATACCCCACATGTGGAGAAAAACTGCTCTTTGGGCACATGGCAGGACACAGAAGGCAAGGAGTGCTATTAGGCTTTTGGAGGGCATAATCATTTTTAGGTGTCATGACACAATTGACCCTAGGGTGCTAATGCAGTGGAGAGTACCAAGAAGTGACTTCATTTTGGGAACTGCACCCCTGAAAGGATATAGTGATCATTTTGACCCCAGAGATGCTTTCCAAAGAGAAATACACAGCAGATTGACATTTTCCCAGATATGCCATTTTAGTGACCAATATGTCATGCTCAGCTCAGGCAGCATGAAAAATCAGATCTCCAGTTATTATACTGTTTCCTGATTTTGGAAACACCCTACTTGTGGACCTAATCTTTTGAATAGAAATATGGCAGGGCATTTGATGCCTAATTTGGTTCTTTACACAAGCAATTGCAGTGGGTGTGAGGCAAAATAAAAAATTGGACCCCCTATTTTAGAAACTACTCCCCTCAAGGAATTTATCAAGGGGCAAAGCGAGCATTTTTACCCCTTGAGTATTGCATTATCTTAATTTCTGGAAATAAATGCACAGTGAAAAGTTAAAATTGCAATTTTTCCAGAGATACACCATTTCAGTGCCTGATATGTTGCACACAGCTTGTGTCAGCAAAGACACACACTCCAAAAACTGTTATACTTGGTACAAAAACTTTAGGAGATTTCATCTCGAACACAAGCTGGGCACAACATACACTGTGTTCCAAATTATTATGCAAATAATATTTTCTCATATTTTCCAAAATTACCTATATGAATTGCAGTCATTGTAATTTTCCAGTCATCAACTATTCGAGTATAATTGAAAGGTTTTTGAACAAACTGCCTATGATAACAGTATATTTAAAAAAAAAAAATAAACACTCAAAATGCATGTTTTAAATTATTATGCACAGCAGAATTTGCAACCTTTACATTTTTATTAAGAACGAAAAAATGGTCATTGTGAAATTATAAGCATTAGCAGGTTATTACAAACTGAAATCAAACAGTTTTCAAGCCAAAACTTTATTCGAGGTGATGTTACATTTGCACATAGGACCCCTTGTTCGAAAGAAGCTTCTGAACTCTCTCGTCCATTGAATTTTTCAGTTTTTGGATGGTTTCTGCTTCAATTGTTTTGCATGAGGACAGAATACCCTCCCAGAGCTGTTGCTTAGATGTGAACTGCCTCCCGCCATCATAGACACTCCTTTTGATGATGCTCCAGAGGTTCTCAATGGGGTTGAGGTCAGGGGAGCATGGGGGCCACACCATATGTTTGTCCCCTTTTATGCCCATAGCAGCCAGAGATGCAGATGTGTTATTTGCAGCATGAGACGGTGCATTATCATGCATGAAAATGATCTTTCTGCGGAATGCATGGTTCTTCTTCTTGAACCATGGCAGGAAGTGCTGTTTGAGAAACTCCACATACATTATGGAGTTCATCTTTACCCCTTCAGGTATCCTAAAGGGGCCGACAATCTCTCTCCCCATGATTCCAGCCCAAAACATTACTCCACCTCCTCCTTGTTGGCGCCGTAGCCGTGTTTGCATGGGGTGTCCATCAACAAGCCATCCTGCACTCCATCCATCTGGACCATCGAGCGTTGCACGGCACTCATCGGTGAACAAAACAGTTTTGAAGTCAGTCTTCATGTATTGTTTGGCCCACTGGAGCCGTTTCTGCTTGTGTGCAGTGGATAGAGGAGGTCGACAGGATGGCATACGCACAGCTGCAAACCTCTGAAGGACCCTGCATCTTGTTGTTTGGGGGACGTTGGAGGCACCAGCAGCTTCAAAAACTTGTCTGCTGCTATGACAAGGCATTTTTGAAGCTGCTCTTTTAACCTGACGTAATTGCCTGTTGGAAAGAGTCCTCAATTTTCCCTTATCAGAACGCACACGTGTGTGCTGTGAATCAGCTACATACTTCTTGATTGTGCGATGATCACGATGAAGTGTCTTGGCAATGTTGATTGTAGTCATGCCTTGACCTAAACACTCCACAATTTGTTGCTTCTCAGCAGCCGACACATCCTTTTTCTTTCCCATTTTGGCTGAAAATGTAGGCTGCTTAATAATGTGGGACAGCCTTCTTAAGTAGTCTTGCCTTTAATTGAACACACCTGCCAAACTAATTAGCACAGGTATCTGCAATTGCTTTCAGTGATATAAAGAGCCCTGACACACATCACCATCAATGAGTTTAACTGACAAACAAAAAAAATTCTTACCTTATCACTCCTAAACACTTTTTGCATAATAATTTGGAACACAGTGTATTGTACACTGAAATTGTATATTTTTGGAAAAACTGCAATTTTTTTTTCTTTTACATAAGAAAACATATTATATGAGAGCTTTATTCATTTACTTTTTTAACACGTTTAAACTTCTTTTTTTTTTGTCCCAATAGGGGGCCTGAACCAGCGATCTTCTGATACACATGTATTACGGTGTATAGGAGGCTCTTCTTATGCAGACGCATAGGCTGACAGCAGTGGCATAACTAGTAATGGTTGGGCCCCTAGGCGAGCATTTGACATTTGACATAAAAAACTGCGTTACTTACCTCTCACTGGATCCGGCGCACTACCCGCTACTTTTGGCCTTCTTCAATGTTGGACCAGACGTCACGTGAACCAGGCATAATGACGTCGGCCTGGCCCACATGACATCTGGGACATCACCAAAGATGCCCGAAGCCTGCTGGAGCACAGGAGAGGTAAGTAAAAGTGTTTTTTATGTTCCCTCACCTCTCCTGGGCCTCCGATCATTATAATCTGGGGTCTGAAAAGACCCCAGAGTATAATGATAGCAGTGTTTGTGGGATTCGTGGGCTCGCTGCCTTACTTACCGATCCCCGCTCCTGCTCACAGCCACTTCCTCTTCCACAGAATGGGAAGCGCAGGCGGCCGTGAGCAGGAGTGGGGATCAGTAAGGTAGCAGCCTTTTAAAATAAAAACATCAGGGGCCCATCAGGCCCCCTAATGTCCCAGCCCTGTGGCAGTCGCTCCAGCTGCTAACCTAGTATATACGTTACTGGCTGACAGCCACCATTATGGGCAGAATCAAACAGGTATGCGGCAGGCAGACCCAGGGTCACTGATCAGACTCTGGGCTGCTGCATAGGAACATCTGCAATCTCCAAACACATTGCGCTGGGGAAAGGAGAGGTTAAGGTGGCGATCAGGGGCACATTATACAGTAGAACATGTATCTGTCTTATTTCCAGAGATATCATCAGTTAAAAACAGTCTGGATTGGGAACAGCTGCAGCTGCATGTATCCCAATCTCATCTGTGTTTTCAACTGATGATATCTCTAGGAATAATACAGATAGAACTGCATATAAAAGATCAGTCTCTCCTTTCATATGACGCCAAAAGCACATTTCTACGTTTTATCATGCCCAATATAGAACTGTTTTGAACTGACCCTCCCCACACATTAATTTTCTCTTCATTACACACAAGAGTGTACACCATACATAGTGAGAAGCAGGATATAGATCTCCAAAGAGAAACAAGGAAAATACTAATGTGGAGGATTTTTTTTTTTAAATAAAGTATAATACAAAATTGTGCCATCGATTAATGATGCCAGAAAATCAAAAGTTTAGTTACACTTTAACTCTCAGTAGCCATTAGGCTGGGTTTACACAATGCTTTTTTTTGTTTTACTGAAGAACTGCATGTAATTTTTAATTGAAGCAATGAGTAGCACATGATACTGTGTTTTCACCTACGGTGCTGGCCAAAAGTATTGGCACCCCTGCAATTCTGTCAGATAATACTCAATTTCTTCCAGAAAATGATTGCAATCACAAATGCTTTGATAATAATATCTTCATTTATTTTGCTTGTAATGAAAAAACACAAAAGAGAATGGAAAAAAAAGTTCTATGGGATTCAGGTCTGGACTCATTGCTGGCCACTTTAGAAGTCTCCAGTGCTTTCTCTCAAACCATTTTCTAGTGCTTTTTGAAGTGTGTTTTGGGTCATTGTCCTGCTGGAAGACCCATGACCTCTGAGGGAGACCCAGCTTTCTCACACTAGGCCCTACATTATGCTGCAAAATTTGTTGGTAGTCTTCAGACTTCATAATGCCATGCACACGGTCAAGCAGTCCAGTGCCAGAGGCAGCAAAGCAACCCCAAAACATCAGGGAACCTCCGTCATGTTTGACTGTAGGGACCGTGTTCTTTTCTTTGAAGGCCTCTTTTTTTTTCCTGTAAACTCTATGTTGATGCCTTTTCCCAAAAAGCTCTACTTTTGTCTCATCTGACCAGAGAACATTCTTCCAAAAAGTTTTTGGCTTTCTCAGGTAAGTTTTGGCAAACTCCAGCCTGGCTTTTTTATGTCTCTGGGTCAGAAGTGGGGTCTTCCTGGGTATCCTACCATAGAGTCCCTTTTTATTCAGACGCCGACAGATAGTACGGGTTGACACTGTTGTACCCTCGGACTGCAGGGCAGCTAGAACTTGTTTGGATGTTAGTCGAGGTTCTTTAGCCACCATCCGCACAATCTTTCATTGAAATCTCTCGTCAATTTTTCTTTTCCGTCCACATCTAGGGAGGTTAGCCACAGTGCCATGGGCTTTAAACTTCTTGATGACAGTGCGCACGGTAGACACAGGAACATTCAGGTCTTTGGAGATGGACTTGTAGCCTTGAGATTGCTCATGCTTCCTCACAATTTTGCTTCTCAAGTCCTCAGACAGTTCTTTGGTCTTCTTTCTTTTCTCCATGCTCAATGTGGTACACACAAGGACACAAGACAGAGGTTGAGTCAACTTTAATCCATTTCAACTGGCTGCAAGTGTGATTTAGTTATTGCCACCACCTGTTATGTGCCACAGGTAAGTAACAGGTGCTGTTAATTACACAAATTAGAGAAGCATCACATGATTTTTCAAAGGGTGCCAATACTTTTGTCCACCCCCTTTTTTATGTTTGGTGTGGAATTATATCCAATTTGGCTTTTTGACAATTCTTTTTGTGGTTTTTCATTGAAGACAAATTAAATGTAGATATTATTACCAAAGCATTTGTGATTGCAATCATTTTCTGGAAGAAATTGAGTGTTATCTGACAGAATTGCAGGGGTGCCAATACTTTTGGCCAGCACTGTATATGCTAAAGGCATCAAATTGAAAACTTCCTGTTTACTGAAGAAAGGGTGTGTAAACTAAAAAAATGTAAAAATCATACAACTGACTACAGAATAAGGCCAACTACTGATGCAAGAGATGTTATCAGATTCATTAGACTAAAGGGAAAACCCCAGAAGTAGTAATATATATTTATAGAACTATCGCTAAAGGATTGCTCCCTTTCCCTTAACACATTGGTGGGCCCAGTGCAAAGGTTTCATAAGTGCCCCCTCCCCATCAACATCACTTCGAAATACCTGACCCACACAAATTATAATACACTCTCTGTGACCCTCACAAAGTATAATACCCCTTAGTGGGCCTCACACAGTATACTGACTACATAGTGGCCCCATACAATATAATGCCCCTCAGTAGACCATCACACAGTTAAATGCCCAATCACACATTGCCTGTCTTCACTCTCCGTGGCCCCTCAGCAATTATATTATAATGTCCACCTCCAGGTCGTCCCCTCAGTTTCATGTCCCCTTAGGTTGCCCACACTGTATACACTGATAAGCCTGAACTTTTGACTTTTAGACTCTATATTTCACCATCCACTACAGCTTTGAATGTGAGACTACCATCATTTTATAGACAATCATCTTGGATATCTCATACATAAATTTGACTTGCAACTATTTAGCATATCATTAGTTATGCAGATTCTTGTCATTTAACTGTATTGTTACGGTTTTGCTCCTGGTGGTAGAAATATTTTTCTTCTTGTATGCTACAAATTACAACCTGTTCTCATATTCCCTAATAGCTCAGTGTGTTATTAGGTTGATTCCCAAGCGAGAGGTCACTGGTTCAAATCGAGGTCCAGCCATAAAGAAGATTTCCCAAGAAAAGAGAAACATCATCATCCAGCTCATTGATAGCGGTCTCTCAGCCAAGAAAATTGTCAAACTGCATCATGTGAGTTCCATGACAGTTGAAAGAATACAAAATGAAGTCCATCCATCCTTTCAAAAGCCACAAGGTGGATGTCCAGACAAAATATCGGCGTCAACAATTCGGCTCATTACTAGGTTTATCAGTTCTGGTGTGACAAATACGGCAGTGGAGGTGGCTGATATGCTTAGTAATAGTGAATTCACAGACGTCCATGCAAGTGACGTGCGTTACACAAGTCTGGAATAGTGGCCCTAAAAAAGGTGATGAAGCCTCGACATCAATATCGTCATAATAAGCGCCAGCTTGAGTTTAAAAAAAAAAAAATTAACAGTAGAAGAATGGAAACGGGTGATTTGGAGCAATGAGATTAAATTCAGTACACTGAGCCCTAATGGGTGCAAATGGGATCAGATTTTGGTTGAGACCTGGTTGAATCTGATCGAGAGCATGCCCAGAAGGCTTCAGGCAGTCTTAGAAGCCAAAGGTGGATTTACAAAATACTTCCAAAAAATAAAATTTTGATTTTTAGGAGCAAAACAGTAACAATGCAGTTACATGGCAAGAATCTGCATAAATAATCATATGCTAAATAGTTGCAAGTCAAATTTATGTATGAGATAGCCAAGATGATTGTCTATAAAATGATGGTAGTCTCACTTTCAAAGCTGTAGTGGGTGGTGAGATATGGAGCATGAAAGTCAAAAGTTACCCTTTTGCTCATCAGTATATATCAAACAATAAAGAAAAAAAAACCCTTAATACTCGCCTTTCCCCGTTCCCCTGCTTTCTTCTGTCTCTGGTCCAGAAATCTTCAGGGAGCAACAGGTGCGGTGTATGTGACATCATTACATCGCACCTACTGCTCCAAGACACTGGAATAGAGACAGAGGTGAATGGTGAAGCAAGGAACAGACAGCGCGCTGCTTCACCATTGTCTCAAACTCATCTGTGCCTGGAGGAAGCGGATGAGTTGGAGTTGGGGCAGCCTAGACCCACTGCCCAGAACATCGAGATAGTAAATGCAGTACTGTCCCGCTGTCCCAAGGGGGTCCATTGGCCTTATGGTTAACATTGGACAGTATTATCTCAAGGTTCCACCTCTGTGACTAACCTGTCTCCTTCTGCCTTCTTCCCTCATAAATTCATCCCTGCTAAAAAAATTATGATATAGACAGTCATGAACTTTTAGCGATTAAACGGGCTTTTGAAAAATGGTGTCATTTTTTAGAGGGAGTTATACATAAAATTACAGTCCTCATTGACCATAAGAAGCTCACTTTTTTAGAATCTGACTCAATCCCAGAAAGGCTAGGTGGGCAATTTTTACCAGGTTAGATTTTTTTAGTAACCTAATAATAAAAATATAGCCAAAAATATTAAAGTAGATGCCTTGTCCCGAAGTTTCTGTTCCTCTTAACTTCCTGAATGTCAGCCTGAACCAGTTCTTTCTAAGGGGATCATAATTCCTGCCATTTCTTTTGATCTCGTCTGTGAGACTAGAGGGAATCAGCATATCATCTGTCTGTCGACTGAAATGTCTTCCTCATCTGTGCAAAGTTTAATTCATGGTATATGACTAACTTCCATCATCCTAAATCATCTGATGTTATTTCTGTTTGTAGTTGTAACCCTTGTTTTATAATGCATATAGCCCTGCAAGTCTGTTATTTTTTCTGTGTGTAGTTTCTTAGCTGATGTGTTGGTTAATTGTTTTACAAGCTAATTTAGTCCTACATCTAAGCATATTTATCCTAGATACTGTATGTAGATATAGTACCGTGTTTCTCCGAAAATAATAGTATAATGTTGTACTGTGTTAGCCATTGAAAGTAGTGGAAGAGTGAAGAAATCAGGCGATACCTTTTAGAGGCTATACTCAGTTAGCCTCTAAAAGTTATCGCCTGATTTCTTCACTCTTCCTCTCCGAAAATAAGACAGGGTCTTATACTATTTTTTTTCTCCGAAAAAAGGGCTAGGGCTTATTTTTGGGGTAGGTCTTAATTTTTTCCATGAACAACAATCACACATTTGATCGCTTTTTATTTCAACTTTTATCAGAGGTGAAACAGCCAAAAAACAGCAGTTCGGCATTTTTGATTTTTTTTTTTTTTCACTACGGCATTCACTATAGAGGTAAAATATTTTTATAAGTTTGTAGAGTGGGCATTTTCAGACACAGGGATACCTAATGTGTATGTGTTTCACAGTAATATTTTATTTTTATATGTATTCTAGTGAAAGTGGGAGGGGGCTTGAACTTTTATTTAGTATTTTTATATTTTTTAACTTTTTTTTTTTTTCTCTATCAACCCCTCCTAGGGGGCTTGAACCTGCAATGTATTGCAGTCTATGGGAGATTATCTATATTACTAATGAGGCTGGTCCTAGCCTCAATAGTAATGTTCCTATGACAGGCCTGCGAGCCTTCATAACGCTCCTGGCTGTCAAAGGAACAGGTCGGCTCCTGCGATCTCGCCGCGCGGGAGCCGACCTGCAACGTGAAAGGAACGGGGCCGGTGGGGAGCAGCCCCGGGGATAGTTTCTCTGCTTTGGGGGGTCGATTTGGAGGGGGGGGTCATGGACTCACACACCCAACAATGCCCGCAATCAGAGTGGACTCTGATCGTGGGCATTAACTGCGGGTCTCTGCTATACAAGGAGACCCTGTATAGTAGCTATAGGGGGTGGGGACTGGCCCTAGGGACTGCGGGGGTGAAGGCATCCGCTGTAATCGCACAGGCAGATGTCGGGAAGGGGTTAAATCAGCTAGGGCTTATTTTTGGAGTAGGGCTTATATTTCAAGCCTACTCCAAAAAACCTGGAAAATGTCGCTAGGGCTTACTTTCGGGGTAGGTCTTATTTTTGGAGAAACATGGTAATAGGGGAAGCACAAGTGCAGGGGTAGACAGAAGACAATTTAATCCTAAGTGTGACGATTCAATCACAAGTGTGTTTAAGCTGCATTTAAACATGGCAGGGCGGAAGACAGGTCAGCAGAATAACCACACCAAAAAACTTGTAAGTTGTCCTACCATGTCCATTGTATTTTTTTTTTATTGCTTTTTGTTGCTTTTTTGCAAACTTACCGCCCATTACCACCTCCTGTTACATCCTCTATCCACATCAGTGCCTCTCTCCTTCCCTTACTCATGTGTAGCTTCCATTCTCTGTCCACCTTCCTCAACCACCTTAACCCACCTTGTACTTCTGTGCAACAAATAAGACAATCTCACAAATCACTTAACCATCTACTGTCTCTCTCCATTCTCCTGCTACTAGTTGCAGGAGACATCTCTATAAAACCCTAGTACTATTTATTTTGCTAACCTCAATTCCATTCCTGTCTCATCAAGAAACCCTGCTAACCATATTAATATTCACTGTCTGCCTTCTCCTCCTCCTCCAGTCTTTTTCTCTTGTGTGCTCTGGAACACGTGTTCAGTCTGCAACAAAATTTACATTATTCAGGATCGCTCTATTTCAAAGTCTTTTAACCTGTTGGCTGTTATAGAAACCTGGATTAAAAATGAGGTCCACACTATCAGTGTTTTCTGCCCTTACTCCCTGCGAGTAGCTGTCATCTACTGCCCCCTGGCTCACCCTACTAGTTCTTAGATCACTTTGCTTCATGGCTTCCCAATTTCTTATCTTGTGAAATTCCTACACTCATTATGGGTGATTTCAACATTCCCATTAACACCCATCTCCCCATCAGCCTCTTGCTTTCAATCACTAACCACCTCTCACACACAAAGATGGTAATATCCAAATGTTCTTGTTCTATTTCACATACAGGAATCTACGGTCTGTAAACTCGCAGTGCCTCTCAAACACCTTGCAGTCATCACTGTCTCCCATCTCTTTTCTCTTCTGTCCTGAACCAGCCACCAAGCTCTACAACGAGACTCTGAAAGCCGCCCTGGATAAAATAGCACCCTTGACCATTTCCAACTCCCAACACAGACAACGGCAACCTCTGCACACTCCTCAAACATGTTTGACATGTTTCCTTCACAGATGTACTGAACAACTGTGAAGGAAATCTAACATATCTGCAGATTTTCTTCACTTAAAGTTTATTCACAAATCCTATAACTCTGCCGTCTACCTCGCCAAACAAGCCTTCTTCACCGCTCTCATCTCTTCTCTCTCCAATAACCTTCAACGACTCTTTGATTTCACTCCCTCCTTATGCCAATGGTACAGGTACCTGTCACAGACCTCAGTGCTTAAGACATGGCCATGAACTTTAAAACAAAATCAATGACCTCTGTCAAGAAATAACCCAATCTACAAGTAGTATCAGTCCCCTTCCCTTCTTTGCTCCTCAATGTGAAGTTTCATTCTTTGACTCAGTAACAGCAAAAAAAAGTCTCTAACTATTGACCCATTCAACCTCCCCTTCATCTCTAAACTCCTGGAACACTTGGTCCATTCCCACCTAATCCACTATCTCTTTGCTAACTCTCTTCTGGACCCCTTACAATCGGTTTTTCGTGCACTGAACTCTACAGAAACGGCCCTTACAAAAGTATCAACAATCTTCTTCCAGCTAAATCTAAAGGGAACTATTCACTACTTCTACTGGATATCTCAGCAGCATTTGACACTGTAGACCACCAAGTCTTCCACACTATGCTCCACTCTATTGGCCTCAGGGACACCGCTCTCTATTGGTTTTCTTCCTATCTTTCTGATCGCTCATTTAGTTTATCATTCACTGGTGTGACTTCTTCTGCTCTTCCCTTTGCTGTTGGGGTCCCTCAGGGCTTGGTCCTAGGCCCCGGCCTCTACTCTCTCTCTACGTCGCCCCTATTGGACAAACCATCAGCAGATTTGGCTTTCAATTTCATTTTTATGCTGCTGACACCCAGCTGTATACCTCATCCCGTGACATCACCCCTGCTCTACTACAGAAAACCAGTGATTTTCTGTCTGCTGTCTATAACATCATGTCTTACCTTTATCTGAAACTGAATCGTTCAAAAACTGAACTTCTTGTGTTCCCTCTATCTACTAACCGACCTAACCCTGATATCTACATCTTTATCTGTGTTCTTACTATAAAATCAAGGCAGTATGCCCGCTATCTCATTGTTTATTTGATTCAAATATCACCTTTACCCCACATATTCAGATACTTGCACGCTCTTGTCACCTGCACCTCAAAAACATTTATAGAATTTGCCCTTTTCTCAGTGTAGAAACATCATAAACCCTCTTCACTCTCATTCTGTCTCGTTTTGACTATTACAAATCTCTTCTAATTGGGCTTCCTCTTACTAAACTATTCCCTCTACAATCTGCCCTGAATACAGCTGTCAAACTAATACACAAATGCATCTACCTTGTACTAGTCGCTGTACTGGTTGCCCATCCACCACAGAACAAAATATAAAATTATCACAGTCATGCATAAATCCATCCATAGCACTGCACCTCCCTCCATCTCCTCCCTTGTCACTGTATACCACCCTAACCATCCTCTCCGTTCTGCCAATGTCCTTAGACTTGCATCCTCTGTTATGCAAACATTCCACTCAATTTAGACTCAGATTATTGAGTGAATTGCATGATTCTGTTTAGTGTGGTCATCAGAGAATTATTGGTACTAAAAGACTTACTTCTCAACTTTACTGGCGGCCATGAGTGTCCCATGATATCACAGTCTTTGTCTCCACCTTTGATAGCTGTTTTCATCCAGAAATAATGGCAGATAGGTATTCTCGCTTAAGACTGTGCACTTCCATCAGTTGGCGACAAATCGCGATTTTTTTGGTATTGTTGAAAACCAAAAAATTGGAAATATTTGGGTTGAACCCAGTTTGTAACAAATTGGTTCAGCCATCTGTAGTCCTACAGCCTTTTATTTATTTGACACAAAATAATTGATAAAAGTTTTTTTTGAATATTTGTTTTGTGGAAATATATTCAAACAGTTTTCTTTTTTTAGATCACTGAAATTGATACATCACGAATACACTACTTTGAACTGCATCAGAACGTGTTTGCTTTTCCCATCTTTTAGTATATTTTGTCTACTAATATATAGTTGAGAATTTTTTGTATGTTTTTGGTATATTTTATGCAATACCTCATGTGTGGCTATCATACGGTATTAGGAGTAATACATGGGTAGTTATTAATATAATTGGTGGTTTTCGGTATACAGTTTTTATTTTTTATTTTAATAATTTTTTTTATTTTATTGATTAATTTCTTTTTTAATTTTTGTGCTATTTATAAAAAAAAATTAAGTCCTTTGTGTTATGGCTTAGCCTTAGGCACTTTGTCACACAGCATGACTACGGCTTATCCAGGCTTATCCCTCTAATGCTAATTTATATCCTTCCCTCTATATACTGTAGGGAACAGCTCACATGGTGGGGGTCAGCAATGACCAAGTTCACGCAGGGAGTGGGTTTCCTCTATATACTGTAGGGAACAGCTCACATGGTGGGGGTCAGCAATGACCAAGTTCACGCAGGGAGTGGGTTTCCTCTATATACTGTAGGGAACAGCTCACATGGTGGGGGTCAGCAATCACCAAGTTCATGCAGGGAGCGGGTTTCAAAACTCCAAAGGTGCTTTATTTAGGCACTTCAGCACAAAACGACATTATATAAACGAAACAAAAGCCTAAGCCTGTTCAGCTCTAGCTAAACAGCACTGTGCCCCTCACTAGCCTAGTGCAGTCAAATACATAACAGCAAACACAGTCTCAAAGTGTATAAACCTCCACTCCAGGGGTGCTCTCTCTCTAGCCTGCCACTTGTCAGCCCTCCTTTTGCCAGGCTTCCTTCCTCAGTAATCATTGACAGGAAGCCTCAGCTCAGAGTGCCAGGGAGTAGGGGAAAACCCAGCAGTGGGCCAGGGGTGTGGACTGGAAGACTCCCACTGCCAACCTGTCCTCGAGTCCAGAAAATCCAGCCATTGTAACCTAAAGAAATCCCTAGCAGACTACGCTCTGCTAAGGCAACCTGCATCTTCCTGGATTTCCGTTACCTTGCCTGGCTGAGGAAACCAGGTGAGATATACACGACATCCAGTACTTTACCATACACTTTACCACAATACATATGGCCAAAGATCTTGGAAATTTCCTCAATATTTATTAGGGTGTCTGGAAGGTATCCTAATTCAAATTGGAGATCCTAGATTCCAGTGCTGCTTTTCCTTTGACAGGAGCTGCAAGCATGGATACTAACCTGGCTAAAGTGTTTGATTACATTCATTTGAATTTGTAAAGATTAATATGTATTTACAGTTTTGTTTTGTCAATATTAAAGAATGAGTATTTAATACCAATAGAGATACAGCACGAGTGCGACTTATGGGCTCGTGCAATGTCTTATTTCATATACTACACATTCGCGAGATATGAAATGTTCTCGCAATATTTTTGTCTGGTATATTGTTTGATAAACAATCCACTGCGACTGCATGGTGTAGTGTTTGCCATAGTATTTTTCCCCTTAGTGGTCATACGCACTTGAACCAGGAGGACTGCCAAGATATGTGTATAGTTATGTAGATTGGGAAAACACTTGAGGCAGTAATAGTAAATTAATAATAATGAATAGCACCTGCACTTAGCACTGATCTTTCATAAAATGTTTTATGTGATATTTATTACACTGTTAAACTATTGTTATATATTATATGAGTGATTGGTGAAAAAATCTGCAGTTCATGCAGTATGCTGCTGGAAATTTACATATGATAAGCGCTGCTTCTTGCTCTGCTCATGCTACCTTTGACCCTTCCCAATACCACTCAGTCCCATTGTGCTTCCACATGTTATAATGACCACTTATCCCCCCATAGAGTCTCATGCCCCCTTGTGGCCCCTGACCCCATACAGTATAATGTCCCATTGTGTCCCCCACATAGTATAATGTCCCCTTGAGGCCCCCACACACAGTAATATTACCTCCTCGTGACACCCACTAATTATAATGCCTTCTCCATGTAACCACCAGGCTGCAAAATGAAAAATAAATAAATAAATTAATTAATAAAACTCACCTTGCCTTATTCCCCCAGAGTCAATTTCAGTCTCTCAGTGGCAAAGGGAGTAGCAGGCATGATATAGTGACATGACTACATAACACCTGCCTGCATGAAAACCTTTTCTGGACTCAGATTGAGTTGATACCAGGACATCAGGACAGCACTCAAAATCCAAGATGGTTCTGCTGTATACACACGTGGACAAAATTGTTGGTACCCCTCGTTTAATGAAAGAAAAACCCACAATGGTCACAGAAATAACTTGAATCTGACAAAAGAAATAATATCTAAAAATTCAATGAAAATGAACAAATGAAAGTCAGACATTGCTTTTCAACCATGCTTCAACAGAATTTTTTTTTAAAAAGAAAACTCATGAAACAGGCCTGGTGTAAGGGAATTGCCAGTTGAGCAATTCCCCAGTGCTGCTGCAGAACCCTGGGGGAAGGGGCACAACAAGACAGTGAGCCCTAAGTTGAACCCCCCCCACTGTCCCTGGCTAACTTGCCTGATCTGTCCTAGGCAACAGCAGCAACTGGTCAACAGGCCCTACCTAATATAGGTGACAACACAGAACGCAGACAGGACTAACAACAAACAAAGGGAGGTGAGCTAGTCAAGGGGTTAGTAACAGTCGAGCAATACAGTACAAAATCACAATCCAAGAGAATAGTCAGAGACAAAACCAGAGGTCAGGAATAGGAATACAGGAAATAGCAGAATAGGAGCTAGCAGGGACAGGTCACAAGACAGAATCAATAGCCAGCGAGCATGTGAGGGCTGACAACCTGTTTATAGAAAGTCAGGACCTGCCCCAGACTGGATTGGTAGACAAGCTGTCAATCACACAGGCAAGGCTGAGATTAACTATTAGAGGAGCAGAGAGAAACAAAGATACAGGAGACAGGTGTGGCAGAAATTCAGTTACAGACAGGAGGTATTAGGACAGTGTTCAGACTAAGCAACAAGAAACCTAGGCAGGGAATCAAACTGAACACGCCTCCTTTGCCGCAGCGTGCGAGCGGAGGGTGGTGCAGAGACCCGAACAGGCACAGACGTTACACCTGGACAGAAATGATGGTACCCCTGAAAATAATGTGACCAAAGAGACATGTTAAATCAAGGTGTGTCCACTAATTAGCATCACAGGTGTCTACACAGACCTGTAACTTCTTCTTTAAGAGGCTCCTCTGTCCTCCACTCATTACCTGTAGTAATGGCAGCTGTTTGAAATTGTTATCTGTATAAAAGACACCTGTCCACAACCTCAAACAGTCACACTCCAAACTCCACTATGGTGAAGACCAAAGAGCTGTGGAAGGACACCAGAAATAAAATAGCAGACCTGTACAAGGCTGGGAAGACTGAATCTGCAATAGGCAAGCAGCTTGGTGTGAAGAAATCAACTGTGGGAGCAATAATTAGAAAATGGAAGACATCCCTCGATCAGGGGCTCCATGCAAGATCTCACCCCGTGGGTTCAAAATGATCACAAGAACAGTGAGCAAAAATCCCAGAACCACACTGGGGAACCTAGAGAATGACCTGCAGAAAGCTGGGACTAACATAACAAAGGCTACCATCAGTAACACACTACGCCACCAGGGACTCAGATCCTGCAGTGCCAGACGTTTCCCCCTGTTTAAGCCAGTACATATCCAGGCCCGTCTGAAGTTTGCTAGAGAGCATTTGGATGTTCCAGAAGAGTATTGGGAGAATGTCATATGGTCAGATGAAATCAAAGTAGAACTGTTTGGTAGAAACACAACTCGTCGTGTTTGGAGGAGAGTGAATGCTGAGTTGCATCCAAAGAACACCATACCTACTGTGAAGCATGGGGGTGGAAACATCATGCTTTGGGGCTGTTTCTCTGCAAAGAGACCAGGACGACTGATCTGTGTACATGAAAGAATGAATGGGGCCATGTATCGTGAGATTTTGAGTGCAAACCTCCTTCCATCAGCAAGGGCATTGTAGATGAAACGTGGCTGGGTCTTTCAGCATGACAATGATCCCAAGCACACCACCAGGGCAACGAAGGAGTGGCTTCGGAAGAAGCATTTAAAGGTCCTGGAGTGGCCTAGCCAGTCTCCAGATCTCAACCCCATAGAAAACCTTTGGAGGGAGTTGAAAATCCATGTTGCCCAGCGACAGCCCTAAAACATCACTGCTCTAGAGGAGATTTGCATGGAGGAATGGGCCAACATACCAGCAACAGTGTGTGCCAACCTTGTGAAGACTTACAGAAAACGTTTGACCTCTGTCATTGCCAACAAAGGATATATAACAAAGTATTGAGATGAACTTTTGTTATTGACCAAATACTTATTTTCCAGCATAATTTGCAAATAAATTCTTTAAAAATCAGACAATGTGATTTTCTGGATTTGTTTTCTCATTTTGTCTCTCATAGTTGAGGTCTACCTATTATGTCAATTACAGGCCAGCCTCATCTTTTTAAGAGGGAGACTTTGCACAATTGGTGGCTGACTAAATACTTTTTTTCCCCACTGTATGTTGTAGTACCAGACACAACTGATGAACATGGATAGTACAGAGTTGGCTGCTGCAGTTAAGGGACTACAGTGCTTAAGCAAGTGCTATAGCCCCTTTATTTTACTTATCAGTGCACACTAGGCTACTGGAGTTGAACCCAAACTAATCTACCATGAATTGCCTATGTTATTTAGTTGTTTGTTTTTTTTTAAATACAGGCATCAATACAAAATACTTCCTAATATATATCCTGTTTAAATTCAGCACCGCTTATCTGATTTATTTTCAGATCAATGACCACAGCTGTCACAGTCCGTTTGCAAGCTCACTAACCCTTCCTGTGAGCAGTTCAGCCAGCAAACGGAATGTCACAGCAGCATGTGACCTCCTTGCCCCTTGAAGTCACCCATAGGAGAGATTTATTTGCTGATCAGGTTCAGGCGGCTTCATGGACTGAAGAAGTGAGACACAAGACAGACAGTAACATAAAACAGACCCTGTAGCAGTGAAGGAATTTGCACACAGGGGAGAGTAGAGACAGGAGGGGTACACAGAGTGAGATCAGGCAGATGAAACATGAGAAATATAGTTTGCATGTAAATAACAGTGATACAAGGAACAGTGAGTATTTAGCATTGTTATGGATGTATTTGCAGTTAATTTTTGGAAGCTGGATAATCCTTTAAAGGATCAGCTATGGATTCTGTATTTTGGAAAACCTAGATTTTTAATTTCAGGTGACTCCATAAGGCCACATTCTGCTTTTAAAACAATGAACATTCTGAAGAATTAAACCTCTTTGTACTACATTAGATAACTCATGGTAGCAGCATCTTTAACACAGTGTCCTCTCCAAATTCCCTTAAAGTGCTTTATTGAATCAGAGGGCAGCATTTGAGCTTTTTAACAAATTTGAAAGATTTATAGCCTACCAGGGGACAATCTTCAAAAAGTGAAGATCAATGAAACGCAAGACAGTTTAAAGTTCAGCAAGCTATCTCAATCCTGCCACACAAGAGCGGATCAAACATCTATCTCACATTAATTATTCATCACTGGGAATTAACCTTAGTTGCCACAAGCAGCACAGACCAGACGATGACAGCAGCTTCTTTCTTAATATTTGTAAAGCATGTGCTTTATTGATACTGTCGGCACTCTGCTTCTTAATTACATTTGTAAAACATATTCTGTGTAGATGAATGCTTTTCTGTTTTTTAAGTCACAACCATTGTTTAGCTTGTCATACATGTCAATCATGAAGTTTAGTCTCAACATGAGGAGCCAATAAAGGAGTTAATTTTGTTTAGTCTTGAGAAGAGGAGTTTAAGGGAAGATATGAAAAACTTTTATAAATATAAAAATGACCCATACAAGAAATATGGAGAAACGATGTTCTTTGTCAAATCCCCTCAAAAGACAAGGGGGCACTCCCTTCATCTGAAGAAAAAAAGGTTTAACCCTTTACCTGCCAAAGAAGGAAGTATACAATAAGTCCTATCAGGGAGAAATTTCATTAGCCAAGGACGTAGGTAATATGTCCTTGCTACTAATGTGTAAGGGAATTGCCAGTTGACTATTTTTTGTTTTTACTTTGTTAGAGGAATCAGAAACCAGTTTTGAATGTGGAAGATTATCTAGAGAAAAACACATAAAAGAGACATGTTAGATAAAACAATATATACCACTATACTCTCTGTGAATGGACATGTATGAATTATCTTTAATATTTCATTATTGAACACTGTCCACTAGGCCCAGTCACAATTGCCACACGTACCCACTTGCCACAGTGGTGCTTCTTTATGTAAAATATTAACTGTCTTGCATGGAATCCAGAAATTATGAACAAAGCAAATGTCCAGGTAAAAGGGGGTCTTAGAGGTGAATTATATTTTCTCTCTGAGAATCTCTAAGGCACAGAACACATTACATTGTACAGTAGTATGGCTTTTAACTGAATGAATGTAGTTTGCTAAACCTTATTTCCTAAGCAACAGGTGACTCCTTAGGAAGTAAATAAATAAGAATATCTTCAATAGGCTACCCTCTATTTAAATACCAAAACAATGGGCAGCACAGTGACTCAGTCCTAGGTTCAATTCTGACCAAAGACAAACATCTGCAATGGGTTTGTATGTTCTCCCTGTGTTTGCGTTTGTTTCCTTCCACACTCCAAAGACATACTGATAGGCAATATAGATTGTGAACCCTATATGGGACAGTGATTGACAACATCTGTGAAGTTTGCGCTATATAAGTAAGCAAAATAAATGTTATGCAGATGAGATACAGCATACCTATGTCCAGATGTTTTGTAGGAATGCATAGAAGCTTAAAAACTCTATAAAAGATTGATTGTGTGTAATACCAACACAATAAAGTTTAGCTACATTGATATATACCACTTGCAATAGTAACTGTATACTGTAGATCAATTGTGTGTAAAGGTTAATTTGTATTACAGTTTTGCAATTTCTTATAGCTTTTAATACTTTGTCCTAGATGTTTTGTAGAAAGCTGTATGTTTTTCTATTTGTTAGCTGTTCTCACAAATACATTTTTCAAACTTCAGTGACATACTTTATGGTAACTGCCATTGTTCTAAATTAAATTGGATTATATCGCTGGTTAAAAAAAAGTGTTAGAGACTGTCAAACTGAGATAACAAAAAACTGTGGACATAAACAAAATTCAAAAGTAAAAACATATCATTCAGCATTTGTAATAAAATAATGCACTCAAATGGTAAGGAAAACTGCAAAGTGCTATGTAGGCAGCAGTGTGACTTCAGCTTGAGAAGCGCTTAAATAGCAAATTTAGTCTCAGCACATAACAGCAGATGGGAATGGGATGAGATTTATTATAAATGAAGCACTCTTTCCCAATTCAGGAACTACAGTACCTCAAGTATAACTTGCCTGAGGGATGTACTTAAGGTAGTTTTGCTGCAAACCTTCTTAAAGGAAGAAAGTGTGATTCTTGCCAAGCAAAATGAAAGAACAATAATATATAATGATAATATAATTAATAATATAACATATTTAAGCACACAATAGCTCAGAATCACAAATTTTGGATTACGTCTAAAGATCAGAATAGGCCACTTTTTGTCTCACTAGTTAGGAAGCATAAGCGATTGTGAACCAATTTCCCCCTGCTTTGGTGCCAATGAGAATAACACAAGGTACACTGGCGAGGCAGCAACAAGACAACCCCCAAAAGAAAAATGGTTTTGCAGGTGGTAGCACAGACAAATACTCTCTCCTTATCCTTTCTGATTGATTGTTGTCTACATTTGGTAGTGTCCTTTTTCACTAATGTTAGCATGCAATGGTACCATGGGTGTTGCACAAGTTGCCCATCTCCTCCAGGATGGCATATCCACATATGCCATTTTAAGGAGGTTTGTTGTGTCTCCCAGCACGGTCTCAATAGCATGGAACAAATACCAGGACATGTGCCATTACATGAGGAGAGTCAGAAAGGGTCACAAAAGGACATCAACCCAACAGCAGGACCAGTATCTGCTTCATTTTTTATTTACAGTGATGGTGTGGGATGTTTTATCCTTGGGAAGTCACAAAATTCTTCACGTGATAGCCAACAGTACCTTGACTGCTGTTAGGTACCAGTATACAATACTTAAAGAGGACTGCTCAGCTGTCAATCAACTAGCTTTAGGGATGAGCCGAACCCGGACCTGGACTTCAGCTCTGACGTTCAGGTTCGGGGTTGGGTACCCAAACACACGAAGTTCAGCACTGACCCGAACTGTGCAGTTAGGGTTCGCTCAACACCAGTCAGGAATACATACAGGCACGTGGGGGCCAAATGCACTACTACATGGGACAGGTCTCTATATAACTTGGATCACTGGCATTATACTAATAGGCAGTCAAAGTGCTTAGATGGTTCCAGAGGCTCCTAAACCATCCCTAATGTTCTTCAGCAAATCCATATAGGGAATAGGGAATATGACATACTGAAGGTGCTATCTGGTACTATTTGGGGCCCATACAAAGGGCCAGATAAGAGAAAGTAGCTATATCAGTAGCTATATCCCGTGTGGAAGCCTGTTTATATCTATTGCATAGGATATGTAATTGGCTTGGAATGTATTACTTATAAAGGATAGATTTTAAGTGTTCAGTAAGGCACCATATACCAAACACACTACTTAGTCACATTATGAGTTGAGATGATAAAATTCATGCAAATTGGATCTGATTGTGATTTCAATTTTTAACTTTGATTTTCAGGATACTGTTCTCAGTTGGTTGATTTTGGATTCCATTGTCAATTGATACATAGTTTTATTGTCAACGAATTACCAATTTATGCCAGTAAAACTTTGCTTAAAACCTTCATTTATCAAGATCCAATGTGTGATTTAAGCATTCCCTAATTTTTTTTGAGCAACGTATATCAGCATCACAAATTCCTATCATGCCCTAAGAGGTCACTACAACATGTAAGCTGTATCAACCTAGAAAACAGGCTATTTAGCTGACATACAAATTCTTATAATTTAGCAATATTAAATTCTATATAATGCTTTCATGGCTGTTTGCTCAAGTTACTGAAGTCACAACTTTGAAGATGTTTTCACAAATTATTTATATTGTATGTGCTATTCAGAACAGATATTTTGTGGCCATATGTCCTCATAAACGAGATTTCTCAATCAAAAAAGACAGAAAACAGATCTACAGTAGTACGAATGGTTGTGACATTTAGCCACTTAGAGAAGATAACTTAAAACATAAAATAATCTACGGGCATATCTATCAATGCAATTACATTGAAAACAATGATACAGCACAATGGCTCAGTGGTTACTACTGTGGCCTTGCAGTGCTAGAGTCTCAGTTTCAAATCAGACCAAAAGACAAAATTTGCAAGGAGTTTGTATGTTCTCCCTGTGTTTGTGTGGTTTTCCTACAGGTACTCTGGTTTCCTCCCACACTCTAAAGTCATACTGATAGGGAATGTAGATCTATATGGGACAGTGATTGACTACGTCTGTAAAGTGCATATGGAATAAGATGGCGCTAAATAAGTAAGTAAAAATAAATAAATATAAAAATGTACAGCACCATGTTTATTAAGGTATCTTTTCGGACAAATTTTCCATACGTGTTTTGTGAAAAAAAGGAGATTGTGATTTATTTACTAATTTATATATTCACTCATTTTAAAGCGTACCTCCAATTATAAACAACTTTTCACAAATAAAGTACAGGTGAATACATTAAAATTTGTAATATATCTTATTAAAGAAATATGTTTTCTTCTCCACTTTTCAGGCAGAGTTACTTTCTACATATTAGTCTATATGAAGAGGGGCTCCTGCACTGTTATTCTGTACACTATTAACACTGCTAGGTTTGTAGATAAGATGCTGCTAGTGCACAGAATGAGGCAATAAATCAATTAACCAGCTGGCAGGAGAATCCACTACTCCCTTCCTACTCCATAGATCTCTATGTCTTAAGCTGAATAGGAGACCAATCTAATGTAAACAAGCAGTCAGATTGAAGATAAGGAGCATGACAGTGGTGAAGGAAATAGACATGCTTAATTAGAAACTTTACAAAGTTTCTTATTTTCACCTGTACTATTCATTTATTAAAAATTGTTTATAACTGGTGCACTTTAAGACCAGGGGCCATATTGAAATCTGAAAAACATAGAAAACATTGAAATCTGACATAGTTCTGAGGATTCACTATATCCCTTTAATCAACATGCTATATGTTGAGATAAATGACACATATTACACCACTCTACCCAGCAGTATGTCAATAGTAGTAAACATGTTCTATAGTCATATCACAATGAATTCTGCCAAAATAGACAATGGCTTCATATATCTTTCCAGAAGTCTTGCTGACTGTTTACATCTACTTTTCACTTTGTAAGCATTGATTAATGTTTATTTAAGACGTTGATAGTTTTCTTCATTATCCAATCGTATTTTAATCCCTTAAAAATAGGCCTAAAAACACCTTAGGGACATGCCTCATTCTTCAAAACTGATGTGTTATCTTATGTGGTAATAACTTTGATTCTTTAACTTGCCCAAGTGATTCTGAGTTGATTTTTTTCATGACACATTGTACTTCATATTTCATTTTTTTGCATTTATTTAGGAAGAAATAGGAAATTTGGTGAAAATTTTTAAAAAATCTCAATTTTTAAAATGTGAAATGTTCTGCTTTTGAAAAAGAAGTCACCCAAATTAGTTGGCATTAGTTGTATTATGTATTACTTTTCATGTTAGAAGGCTTACAAGTTTAACAGCAATTTTGCAAACATACAAGAAAATTTCCCAAACCCATTTTCTAGCGGCCACTTCAGACCTGAAGGGGATTTTAAAGGCCTATTTATTACAAAAAACACCCAAATAAATAACCCCATTCTCAAAACCACACCCATCAAATAATTCAATATAATATTTAGGAAGTTTGATAACCCTTTAAGAGTTTCACAGAAATTAAAACAAAATGGAGGTGAAATATTTCATATTTTTTTAAATAATGCCTTCATTTAGCCCTAAAATTTTCACATCCACAGGTGGTTAAAGGAGACAATGCATCATAAAATTTATTATGCAATTTTCCCAAGCATGCAAATACCACACACATGAGTATAAACTGCTTTTGAAGGGCACCATTGGAATCATTTTCAGACACCATTATGCATTTGCCAAGCCTCTGTGATGACCCCATTTTAGAAACTACACTATAAAGCTGAATTTATCAATGGGTATAGTGAGCATTTTGACCCTCCAGCAGTCTCACAGAATGTACAGTATTAACATTGGGACATGAAAAAGCACCCACAGTGGCTTTTAGAGGGCAAATTTTGCTGGAATAGTTTTTGGGTGTCACATCTAATAACCCCTAAAATACCAGTACTATAGAAAACACCAAAAAGTTACCCCATTTTGGAAACTACACTCCTCAAGGAATTTATGAAGGACTATAGTGAGCATTTTGACCTTACAAGTATTTCATAGATTTTATTAGGCAGTGAAAAGTAAGTTACATTTTTTCCAATAAAATGCTGTTTTAGCCTCATATTTTTTTTCACAAGGAGTAATGGGAGAAAGTTTGCAACACAATTTGTGACAATTTCTCCTGAGTATGTTAATATTCCATAGGTGGAGGAAAACTGATGTTTGCAGACATGTCATAATGAAAAAGTGACAAACACAAACACTCAAAACGGGGGAACCAATCCCATATCCAACTACAGTGCATATTCTCACCACCCAACTGACCATTATGAAAAACAATCACATGTATAAATGCAAATAGCACAGTCTTAATACGGATGTGTTCACAAGGTAGAAAATTCCTGGGTAGAAAGTGTGAATGGAGGATGGGGAGAATGGGGATACTCCACCACAGCCGTTGGAATCACCGGTCCCTGTATTGACCCTATTAGGCCCGGAACCTCTGTTCCTTACCCCTAAATATCCTGCCCTGACAAGGGCAGCCCCAAACTTGCCCTATAAACAATAGTATGGGCGGAAGTGTGGAACATGGTGAGCATATGTGCTGGTGTCTGGACTTCATCCATCCTGGGTTTTACAGCCTCCAGGTGAACACAGGGGGTTTATGGGCTTTTATTTATAAAAAGGGGGTATTCCTTATGGTGCTTCTTGTCCGGCATACAGTGGCAGCAGCAGTTAAGCAGCTGAGATGGTGCTGTCAGTACTTGCATTTTTTTTTCCCATAGCATAGTTCCCTCACCATACAGGAATGTGGCATATTATATGTTTTTGTCAGCATCTGTTTTCAGAGTGCTGCATTTAGCCCAGACATAGGATATCCCCTGATGAGTCCCAGGACTTTTGGGACAAAATATATATCGGGATAGGGCGGTATACGATTATTTATAGGGCAAGTTTAGGGAATGCCCTTGTCAGGGTAGGAGTTATATTTAGTTGTAAGGGACAGAGGTTCAGGCTCTAACAAGGTCAGTACAGGGACCGGTGACTCCAACGGCTGTGGTGGAGTATCCCCATTATCCCCATCCTCCATTCGTCCTTTCTCCCCAGGAGTTTTCTACCTTGTGAACACATCCATATTAAAACTGTTCCATTTGCATTTATTTTTTGTTTTTAATAATAATAATAATAATAATAATAAAAACATTTATTTATTTAGGGCCAACATATTCCACAGCACTGTACAATTTGTAGGGTTCAAGTACTGACAAAAAAGATACATTACAAAGAAATAGTCAATTCACACACTGGGACTGAGGGCCCTGCTCGCAAGAGCTTACAATCTGTGAGGTAGAGGGGGTGACACAAGAGGTAGCAGGGGCGGCATCGGAGGTAGCACTGCTTGTACAATGGTCAGACAATTTTGTAATAGAGGTTACTGTCATTACACATATATAAGCTGTATAAGACTAATATCCTCTATTATCAGAACCTCTCAAGCTCGTATACAAGACTTCTCCCGAGTTGCACCACTTCTCTGGAATGCTCTATCCCGGACTATTAGATTAACCCCAATTTCCACAGCTTTAAGCGTAAACTAAAGACATATCTTTTCAGACAGGCCTATCACAACTCCTAATGTAAACCCTTCCGTAGTTAGAATACCTAAAATGTACCCTCCTCTGTTGATGCTCCAACATTACCTCACAGGATATTATGCAGTATCAGACTAACTTTATATGTCCAGGCACCATCTCTCCAGGTGAGAATATGCACTGTAGTCGGATATGGGATTGGTTCCTTTGTTTTGAGTATTTGTGTTTGTCACTTTTTTAACTTTTTAGATTTAAAGTTAAGTTTTAGAGAAATATTTTTTTTTCTACTTGATTTTTGGTGGCTACATAGATTGTGAACATTGTTGTCTGCGTGCGTGGCATAGTACTTTTGGCTACCACACTTTTTGCTGATTGAACATGTCAGGATGCAGAAGGAAAGAAGAGTCATTACGTTTTTGGAGGGCAGAGTGAGTTGGATGTATTTTCAGTCACCCTAAGGTGCCATTGCAGTGCTTTTGGAGTGTGTGTCTTTCTTGACACAAGCTGGGCACAATGTATCATACACTGAAATGGCATATTTGTGGAAAAATTGCAATTTTCACTTTTCACATTCCACAGTGTAATATAAATTAATGCAACACTCAAGGGTTAAAAATGCTCACTACACTCCTTGATCAATTCCTTGATGGATGTAGTTTCTGAAATGGGGTTACATGTCAAGGAATTACACTTTACTGGTGCTTCAGAAGGTCTGCAAACATGCCACAACAAAAAAACAAATACTATAAATTTGTGCTCTACAAGCAAGCTAAATAGTGCTCCTTCCCTTCAGTGTCCTTCTGTGTGCTGAAACAGTAGCTGATAGCCACTTATGTGACATAGTTAAGTTGGATGTCCCAGCTACAAAAATGTCATATATTTGGGCATAAACTGCTGTTTGGGCACACAGCAGGGCACCGTAAGGAAGGAGTGCTGTTTGGGTTTAGAGAACAGATTTAGATGGTTTGGTTTTTGGATGCCATGTCATGTTTGCAGAGTCCCTCAAGAACCAGTAAAGCAGAATCACCTCAGATATGACCCCATATTGGAAACTGCACCCTTAAAAGAGTTTATCAATTGCTTTAGTGAGTAATAGTTCCAGATCTGAAAGCACAGCTGATGGTAAAAAGTGAATATGTAATCTGTATAAAATACATGGGGTACACCAAATTTCCCACTATTTTCCTACCAACTCCTAGGATGGGGGGCATTCTGTGGGGTCAATTCTGGTGTTTTTTCCCTCATAAACTCTATATCTGAGGAGTATCCTGAAATATGCTTGCATACCTTATACAGTACGTTCCCTTTCTGCTGCAACCAGTAATGTACTAAAGGATGTGGCAATTTTCAGTTTTTCATTTTAGCATTCTACAAGCTCTATTTCTTTTTTTTCTTTCAGTTGATGAGGACTTACTTTTAGAAAGGATGAAATACATTCTTCAATGACATTATTTTGGGGTGCCTATAACTTATTTACTAAAATGTGTTAGGTGTTTCTGGGGGAATTGAAAGAAACATAAATTCTGCCATTGCTTTTAACATTTCAATATCTTTGCCATTCACCATCCAGTATAAGTAATATGTTATCTTTATTTTATAGATCAGTATGATTACAGCGATACCTAATTTATATATTTTTGTTTGTTTTCCTAATTTTGAATTATAAAAAAGTTTTCAGAAAAAAAAATCAATTGTTTTTGCATTACCATGAGAAGCCTAACATTTTTATTTTTCTGTCTACAATGAAGCTGGTTCAGACCTTTTTTTTTTTGTGGACAGAATGTACTTTTTAATGGTACCATTTCAGGGTACACTTGACTTTATGATCACTATTTATTCAATTTTTTGTGAGATAAGATGGTGAAAAATCACTTCCAGCATTTTTTGCTTTCAATTTTTACAGTGTTCACCATACGGATTAAATAATATTTTATTTTTATTGTACTGGTTGATATGGAAGCCGCAATACTAAATATTTTTTTTTTTTTTATTAGTGTTATTATAATTTTATATAATAAAATATTTTATATGGTGAAGGGAACTTACAAAATTTACATTATTTTACAATTTTAACATATTTTTTAAATCCCACTAGGGGGCTTGAACCAACAATCTTCTCATCTTGTTTCAGTAGTATATATGTATTGCAATGTATACAGGCTGGCTTGCTGATTTTAAATATAAATTATTTTAGTTCATTTTACTTATCCTACCATCATAATTATCCTCTCCAAAACCCCTGGCAGATACTATTCAGCTTACATCTGATATTGATGGAAATTGCACAGATTTAAAAGTTGCCTCTTAACACATTCACAACATTGAACACACATGTACGAGGGGTGTTGGGTTTTTAACTCCTTTCTGACATGTGCTGTACATGTAGGAGCTGAGAAGGCACCATAACAACCAGGTCTCTGCTGTTTTTTTACTGCAGGGAGCCATCAGCATTGTCTGTCATAGAAGATAAATCTGGTCATAGGCATTTCACTTTAACTTTTGTCCCAGAGCCTGAATGGCCCCACTGTGATAACCCATTGCAGCTGGGAACTTTCTGAAGGCTCCTAGGTCTGCTGATGCTATGTTACTATAGAGCCCTGCCTGTGGACTGCAATATTGTAATATAATTGCTTGTTCAAGACCCCTGAGTGGATTAAAAATATGTTTTTTTAAGTATTTAAAAATATAAAATAAATAAAAAATAAAACAATCATTCTCATTTACATATAAAAATAATCAAAAATTAAACACATTAGTTATCTGAAAATGCCTATAGTAATATTTATCCATTCCATGTGGTAAATACTGCAACAGGAAAACAAAATTAAATTCCCAAATCACATTTTTCAATGCTTCAGCTATCTAAAAATTTTTTAAAAATTAACACAATCCCCAAAATGGTATCAATAAAAGCTATGGCTTGCCTCCACAAACTAACATTGTGCACAGCTCCATAGCTATAAATTTTAAAGAGTTATGGGTGTCAGAAAATGGCGATACAGAGAATTTTTGCATCTCTTTTTTAAGATTTGGAGAAAAACAACTTTAAAATCTTATGTGAATGAGGCACCAGGTGCACTGGTGGTGGTTCTTCAGCTCCTGGGGCACTGCTCTTGTCATAGCAGTGGGAGGATCAACTTTCACTACACAAGGAGGTGCAGGCAAAGATAGTACAGGTGTGAGCAGCAAGAGCACTTCTCTCAGGGCTGAAGGCAAGCCCCCGATGCACCAACTACCTCATTTACATAACATTTCAAAGTTTTTTTTTCTCTCCACATGTACAAAAGTGACGTACGTAACAAAGGTATGTTGTTTATCACTGTTATGTCCTCTGTAACACAGTGATGACAGTTGAATATACTTAGGGGAGTTGGGAGCCTACTTTTAAGTTTTTTAATCATTCTGAATTTTTGGCAACTATCCTCTACAATTTTCATTGCAGCACAATATGTCATTATTAATAAATGAGACCCATTGTCTATACCCTGCTGCCCCAACTCTACCTCTTTTACTTGGCTTTCTGCCATGTACCATTCCTTCTCCAGTGTGTAATACTGTTGTTTTTGTTTTATTTTTTTAAAGCAAATTACTTTGATGACTGTATAACCATATTAAACACTGATAGAAATTTTATGGAAAATATATTACATATAAAATAAATCAAATTAAACAAGTATTTTTTTTTTTTTTTTTTTTTTTTAGTAAGGGACAAAAGGTGACTTTTGTTGCAGTACACAATAAATTGGATGGTCAAAGAGAGAAGAGTTCCCAAGGGTGTACTTCACCTAGTTTAAAAACCTCTGTTAGTGGAGTAATCTAGGAGTCATGCCAAGTTTTTTAAAATGATTTATAAAATGTAATTCTTATAAGCAAGTGGTGACCCAGGTCACTGTACATTATATTCAGTTGTGATTTAATTTTAATTTTGCTTTAGATTAATAATATATATATACAAGTATGTATTTTTTGCATATACTTCCAGTTTTACCCTATACAATTTTCCAGAATGACAAGAATACTGTTTATAAGCATCTAGTAATTGAACTCAGTGTACCTGTTATAAGATATTACCACAGTCATGATCATACCTTATCTCCCTTATCTCCTTATGGCACTCTCCAAAAATAAAGTCTGCTTTGGATCAACACTGACAAGGTTAATCATTGTGTTGAATTTATCAGGTATCTGTATCACACTCACTGAACTTCTGCAATACCTGTAATATATGTTACTATATCATAAAGTGTCTCTGCTATTACACTGCTCTGACTTATTCTTTGTCCTTATCACACATCTAAGCAATCAGTTTAATATTTTTTATGCTGTAGCATTGACATAACTACTACTAGTGCTTTTAGGTGCAGTGTGCCTATAAATTAGTATGGATTGTCTGCACACATGTAAGATTTTTCACATATTAGATTTGCTCCTTTCCTGACTTTATCATTAGAACCCAGTATATCATCCCAGGCCTGTAGATAGACAGATGATGGTCAACTGAATCAAATGGTATTTTTCTCTTGTGAATTGGTACCTCCATTGCCAAGATATCGCTGCTTTTGTTGATATGCAAATTAGCATTTTGGGGCAATGGGGTGCTAGAAAAGCAGAGCAATGGGGGTGCTCAAAATTATTATTTTTTATACAAGTTTTAAACTAATAAACAGGATATTTATGTATAGGAATTATTTTGATATTCTTTGGTGCACTGCTCAGTTACAGTTTATTTTTCATTTTCTTTGGATATTGCATCTGCTACCTCTTGTGTCACCCCTTTTACCTCATAGATTGTAAGCTCTTGCGAGCAGGGCCCTCAGTCCCATTGTGTGAATTGACTATTTCTTTGCAATGTATCTTTTTTGTCAGTACTTGAACCCTACAAATTGTACAGTGCTGCGGAATATGTTGGCGCTATATAAATAATTTTTATTATTATTATTATTATTATAAGTGAAGAAACAATGCAGTCAGATAGCTGTGTCAGAACCTCTGTTGGACCTCCGGCAGATAAATATTAGCCAATCAGAAAGGGTGGCTATGATATAGTATTTTATTAAGTTTTAGATTAGTGGTACACGTATCCCCATAGTAGTTTAACAATAAATATCGATATAAGTTTATATGCTTGTGTAAGTGTAAATCATAAGTTCATGTCATGGGATATTAACCTACCCATTGGAACTATTTTTATATAATCCTTTGTTCTCTTGAAACAAAAGCAACATCACTTTAGCCCCAAATTTTTCACTTTCACAAGGGGCTTTAGGAGAAAATGCACACAGTTTGTTACATAATTTCTCCTGAACATAACAATACCCCATATATGGTGGTAGACTACTGTTTAGGCACATGGCAGGGTTCGAAATGGAAAAAACGTTATTTGGCTTTTGGAGGCCAGATTTTGCTAGAATAGTTTTCAGGTACATTTGCAGAGCCCCTGAGGTGCCAGAACACCAAAAGTTATCCCATTTTGGAAATTAGACCTAGCAAGGAATTTATCAAGAATGATAGTGAGTGTTTTGACCTTACAGGTGTTTCACAGAATTTATTACCACTGGGATGGGATGCTTTTTGATAGGCTGTAACCGGCTGGAGTAATGGCCCCTATTGACTTATTGATCCCTGTTCCTACCTACGGTCTCTTCCATTTTCTCTTTAGCTACCAGGGGTTCCCAATATGCCGCACTTTACGTCATTGCTGTACTAATTGATGTGCAGTGTACAGGGCCCTTTAAATGCTGAAAGGTGAAGGGGAATCAGCGTATGCTAAGGACAGGATCAGGGATCGATAAGTGAAGGATGCAGCTGGGTCTCCCCAGTTCTGCCAATTCAGTTGTTAAAATTACAACCTGAGTGCAGAAGCGGGGAGAAATGGTACCCCCAACCCAGTTCTGCTGGTAGTGCAGGAAATATGGTAAAGTGGTAAAGTGCTGTGGAATATGTTGTCGCTAAATAAATAAAATGTATTATTATTATTATTATTATTATTATTATTATTATTACCAGCATGAGGCACACTTTTATTTTAATCAACATTTATTCATTTATGGGAAATATATTTTAGGCATTTCATATACATATGTCACTTGCATCACTCAGATTTCTGTTTTCCAATTCCAAGTACAAGTAATCACAGCCACTATTATAAGGATATTATACAAATATTATCCTAATAGTAAAATCTATATGAAAAGAAAAGACTGTAATGGTTGTAAATAGTATCATTTAATCCTAAAACGTTAACAGTTCTTTTTATTGACAACAATGCAGGCAGCTTCCCTGGATAGCAGTACAGACTAATTATCCAAAATGCTTGTTTTAGGGGGAAAACAAACCAGGCTCATAAATAATTACATTTTCTGTAGAGATAAACAAAGAAAACATACTCTTTTCTCTCATATGAGATCATTGCAAATGCCTCTGTCAATAAAACAATGGAGTGAATACTACACAACTAGAATGTGAGAAGCCTGTTTTCTCCAGTAGGAAAATGGGGGAATTGATTGAATAGAAATGTATTTCCTTATATTTAGGTATGCAAAACAGGATGATATAAACTTGAAGAGATGTAATTATATTTTCTACTCAAATTTTCCAAATTTATTTTTGAGATATATATATAATGACCTTTAAAAACTGATGACAAATCACTTGTGAAATATTGTGCACAATTTTGGAGAGGGTACATGACTGGAAAGGGTACAGAGGAGGGCAACCATGATAATAATGTGAATGAATAGGTTGCAGTACCAAATATGGATATGGGGCTAATTAATATAACAGACACCTAGGCCAAGTTCAAAAATGTAAGAGAAAGTAAGAGAAAGCACTCTGTGGAAAGGATTAATCCCGCAGAAATATTGAAGGAAAATGCATTTGGGTCTGTCCCAAGCCTTTGCAACTGTAGAGAAAGGCTCAGGAAGGGCCAAAATGCATCCTTTGTACATAGACTGTGATGTGAATAGTCAATAACAGATTAAGGCTGAGGCCCCACGTTGCGAAAACGCAGCATTTTAGTCACAGCAGTATAAAAGACACCTGTCCACAACCTCAAACAGTCACACTCCAAACTCCACTATGGTGAAGACCAAAGAGCTGTGGAAGGACACCAGAAACAAAATTGTAGACCTGCACCAGGCTGGGAAGACTGAATTTGCAATAGGCAAGCAGCTTGGTGTGAAGAAATCAACTGTGGGAGCAATAATTACAAAATGGAAGACATACAAGACCACTGATAATCTCCCTCGATCAGGGGCTCCACACAAGATCTCACCCCGTGGGGTCAAAATGATCACAAGAACGGTGAGCAAAAATCCCAGAACCACCCGGGTTGACCTAGTGAGTGACCTGCAGAAAGCTGGGACTAACGTAACAAAGGCTACCGTCAGTAACACACTACGCCACCAGGGACTCAGATCCTGTAGTGCCAGACGTGTCCCCCTGCTTAAGCCAGTACATATCCGGGCCCGTCTGAAGTTTGCTAGAGAGCATTTAGATGTTCCAGAAGAGTATTGGGAGAATGTCATATGGTCAGATAAAACAAAAGTAGAACTGTTTGGTAGAAACACAACTCGTCGTGTTTGGAGGAGAGTGAATGCTGAGTTGCATCCAAAGAACACCATACCTACTGTGAAGCATGGGGGTGACAACATCATGCTTTTGGGCTGTTTCTCTGCAAAGGGACCAGGACGACTAATCCGTGTACATGAAAGAATGAATGGGGCCATGTATCGTGAGATTTTGAGTGCAAATCTCCTTCCATCAACAAGGACATTGAAGATGAAACGTGGCTGGGTCTTTCAGCATGACAAGGATCCCAAGCACACCACCAGGGCAACGAAGGAGTGGCTTCATAAGAAGTATTTCAAGGTCCTGGAGTGGCCTAGCCAGTCTCCAGATCTCAACCCCATAGAAAACCTTTGGAGGGAGTTGAAAGTCCATGTTGCCCAGCGACAGCCACAAAACATCACTGCTCTAGAGGAGAACTGCATGGAGGAATGGGCCAACATACCAGCAACAGTGTGTGCCAACGATTGACCTCTGTCATTGTCAACAAAGGATATATAACAAAGTATTGAGATGAACTTTTGTTATTGACCAAATACTTATTTTCCACCATAATTTGCAAATTAATTCTTTAAAAATCAGACAATGTGATTTTCTGGATTTGTTTTCTCATTTTGCTCCATGGGTCTCCTATGATGTCAATTATAGGCCTCTCTCATCTTTTAAGTGGGAGAACTTGCACAATTGGTGGCTGACTAAATACTTTTTCCCCACTGCAACAATTCAGACTTTCACTGTCTGTGTTTTCTTCTGTGTCCCGTCTGGGGGGGGCGTCCGAGTTAGCCTCTAGGTTTGCCTGTTTTTCACTTTTACGTACTGTTGATGGGATTCTGGCTAATCCCATTCACACATTGCAAAAAAAAACCCCACAGCTGAAGAGCTGCGTTTTCAAAAACACTTGCGTTTTAAAAAATTGCAGCATGTTAAATATACCTGCAGAAATGCTTGCGGTTTCTGTATAGGTCTAATAGAGGGAGAAAGTCTGTAGGGGAAAACTCTGTGGGAAAAAAACTGATATGTTTCTGCCGCTTTTTTTGCTGCATCTTATTACGTGGGGCCTTAGCCTAAAAGAGCAGACGCGAGTGCCTGGATTTTCCTTCAATAAGTCCAGATCTGTGTCTGGGGCCTCCATCTCAGAGTTTTTCAAAAAACATGTCTTATCTAGAGATAACAAAAGGTTTCACAATCATCATTCTTAGCATTCCTTAGTATAAAAGCAGTAATATTGTGGAACACTCTGCCACAGAGTTGATTTCTTGCAGGAGTTCCAATAAGGACCTTTGTTGAAAGGAGACTGTAAGAGGGGAGTTCTGACTGAAGATGGAGCTGTCTGTGTAAGGGAAGGTGATCAGTGTACACACAGTAGAAGATAGGGGTTTGGTCTTCTCATGAATACATTCCATACTGTATTCTTTCTTAAAGGGTTACTAAAGATTACATTAACTACATAAAAAATGCACACATAACTATGCAAAAACCAAAATATGCACATAACTAGATAGGCAGTGGCACACAGTAACAAACACATGTACTCATATACGCTCTTCCTAGGTACAAAATACTCAGCATGTAGATACCCAGTCATTAAATGACATATAATGCTGATGTATTTTACATACTGCAGAGAAGGCTGGGGAGCATAGTTTAGGACCTGTTAGATAATTGCTTCTAAATGTGGGTAAAGCCTGGGCAAACAGGGCAAGTTAGGTATGCCAGGTATAGCAAATATGGCAAAAATATTTTTTTTTAAAGAGCGTTCGTGTCCTGGATAGCCACCCAAATTGCCACCAATATAAGGAGCCTCTGTTGTATCATTTCAACTCTGAACAGATCAACATAAAAATCTTGTTAACTGAAAATGATAACAGAAGACACATTAAAGGGGTTGTCCAGGCAAAAATGGACAACCCTTTTAATGTTTAAATCAGCTGGGGGCAGTGAAACAAAAAAAATGCATACTCACCTTTCCACGGTGCTCTGGTGTCCGCCCACGCGTCCTGGTTCTTCTGCTCTGGTGGTATCTCCCAAGTCTCTTCCGGCGTTTCGCTGAAGCCGCTGATTGGCCGATCAGCGGCCTCAGGGAAGAGGACCTGTGATGTCACAGGTAGTGATATTGCAGGCCCTTCACCAATCAGCAGCTTTAGTGTAACTCCGGAAGATGCAGACGGAGCAGAAGGCGCGGGGGGACACTGGAGCACCATGGAAAGGTGAGTATGCACTTTTTAAAATTTGTTTTAGCGCCCCCAGCTGATTTAAACGTTAAAAGGTTTGTCCATTTTTGCCTGGACAACCGCTTTAGGTCTGAGGCCTCATGTTGTGGAAACGCAACTTTTTTGGTGCAGATTTTGCTGCATTTTTTTGAGCCAAAGCCAAGAATGGCTACAGAAGGAATGGGAAATATATAAGAAGTACTTATACTTCCACCTTCTGCTTAATCCACTCTTAACTTTGGCTCAAAAACACGCAGCAAAATCTGCAAGAAAAAAGGCTGCGTTTATGCACCGTGGGGCCTCAGCCTTAGAGTCATATTGGCATAAGCAGGTGAAGAGAACTTTTAGCTCCATATTGCTTGACATTAAGAGTTTTTCAACGTTTGAGACTATTTTAGGCAAAAGGCAAACATTTTTATCCTTCACGTGTCATTTCTTCAGAAAGTATGTAATTATGAAGTGTTAACCATGTTTATTAACTTATAATAATAATAATACTTAAATAATAAAACAAATAATGCTAACGTTTCTGCGATGTTGAAGTGAGGATGACAGCTGCCAGTGCAGACTACCAAGTATAAATTTTTTTCAGACTTGAGTTATAAAAATAAAATAAACAATCATTCCAAAAAATATTCTCAACTTAAAGTATTTAACCAAAAAAAACAATGATGGCATATTAGTATGCCTTTTTTAATCAATGTGTGATTAATGGAAGCCTAAACATCACAACATTTAGGCAAACCCTATACAAAATATTGCATCACAGCTTTTTATGAAAATGCAGAAATAATAGTGTAACTTTAATTTGTATTGTGACCCATTTATTCCAAGTGGGAATTAGAGGATTTAGTTTGAGGCATAATCCGACTCAAAATCAGCTTTAACTCCCTCTGCGAACCAGTCCTAAATTTCCTAGCTAGTTGTTAGAAAAGATGTTGCCCCAAAATTGTTATTTTGTTGCATTAGACCATGGCAAAAGCCATGATGCCAAATCTATCATATGATAGGCACCAACAGTGCCTGGCAGACCCGACTGAATGGATTTTTGTTATGGTGTTTGACATTCTGACAGAAATGGAATGCAGCATGCTCCAAATGGAGCCCCCGGTATAGATGTAAAATTAGCCTTAGGACAACTCTCAAAAAGATAAGTAAAAGGTTTCCAGACTGACCCACATGCTTGCTACAAAGTGTCAACATATAAAGTGTTTAAAGGGGTTGTAGGGGGAGTAGTAATTTACTTACCTGGTCCTGGGGATCATGCTTGCCTACGCAAACCAATATTAGTCTAATAAACAATCAAACAGAAAGTAATGTTCTGTCCACAGTGAAGTGGCTGTGGGATTCAGCCAAGCACTCAAGTGGCACGGCTCAGTCACGGAACAAAGGCTGATAAAAAATCCCTGCACCATTATGTTACCCTATGCCCTATATCACTTATAGTGTGAAGAGTGCTGTTTAAAAGACCGGATAACCTTGTTTTTTAACCTTACAGACATAGATAAATTAGCAATCTACAGGGTGTTTTATGTTTATTAAAAAAAAAAAAAATGTTCTTTAGGCGACAGAATTCCTTTCCAGTTGTATCACTGCCAAGGCTTTCTTTAGACCCTATTTATTTTCACATGTTTACAGACTGATTTAAGCTCCAATAAAACCAAATGACTATAAATTCTTTCTACAGTACATGCCCATTAACTGAAGTTCCACAATAAGTTCATAAAAACAAATTTTCTTTCATGGAATTCAGCCTTTATAGGTTAACATAACTTATGTGCACATTTATACCCATTCACTAGCAGATCAAGACTTTTATTTCACTGTGTACAATAGCACCTCAGTTTACTGCACAATACTCCCAGCTAAAATCATTTCTTCTCTTCACTTTGCACAAAAGAATAACAGTGATTTACCCTGAATAACCTCTGTATAAGATCATAACATCAACCAAAACCAGCTGGCACAACATTTATATAGCAGTAAAATTACTGAATCCTATTAAATGGTACTTTGTGTGTGATGGCAGAGGTGTTGGATACAGCCACCACAATAGACAAATCACGCTATTTAATTATAGGACGTGCTATACTACAAACCTTTGAACCATGGATGATATGATAATTTTATTATTTGTAATGATGCATTTGTAATCTAAAAATTGTGCTGCTGGAATAGTATGCTGCATATTTTACAAAGTAAGCACATTTGGTTTCAAAGATATTTATTGAATGAATACATGCACTACATGAGCAAGTGACCAAAAAAGGATATCATATGTAGAAGAGGCAAACACAGTAACAGAGGAGATTAAAAAAAAATACAATGGCTGTGCAATGACATATTAGAGGGGGTTGTACACATGCCCATATACTTATGGATCCAGATTTGCATGAGGTACTTGCAATTATGGTATTTATGGACATTTCCCAGTCCAAAAAATAAACTAGGATGGCTTCATTGAAATATAATAATAGAAAATAAAGAGGAGAGGTAACCAAACAGAGTTAAAGAGGACATGTCACCTCTCCTGATGTATCTGTTTTAGTGAATACTTTCATTACTCATGGAATAATAATTTGAGATAATCTTTGCATTACACCTTTCCTCTTTTAATCCTCCTAGATATTTATAAATAAATTCACAACTAGATGTTACCGGCTAGAGGCATGCCCCTAAACAGTATGATACTGTCCAAACTGCCCTGCCTGTTAGTGACAGACTTAAAGGGGTTTTCCCATCTCCCTGTTTCAGCAGCTTTGCCTGCTGTTTCCTCTTCTCACTTCCTGTATTCCCCCCTCCCAGTTTGCTGAACAGGACACTATGAAGTATCACAATACTTATTAAAATGACTAGAAATCTAATATAAATGGCAGATCAAATAATGTGCACATGCTTCTAGAGAACGGACTCAGTGTTATCTGTATGTTTACATAGAGAAATAACAGACAGGGCTTTATTAGCAAACTGCAATTAGCTGAACTGATTGTCCTGCAGAGCTGTAGATAACAGTGAGAGCAGTGAGTGACATCACTTGTCCTATCACACAGGTCCAGTGCTATGGAAACGCTGTGGAAACAATGGGAGGAATAATTTCACATAGCAGGCAAACAAAGCAGCATTTCTAAAGCAGTGTATTCAGGAAAAGTCTTCAATTTACATAAGCTACCGGTATAGATAGGATCCTTGAGATGGGAATACCCCTTAAGGCTAAGGCCCCACGTTGCGGAAATGCAGCTCTTTTTGTTGCAGATTTTGCTGCGGATTTTTGAGGTAAAGACAGGAGTGGTTTGAGCAGAAGGTAGAAATATAAGTACTTCCTATAGATTTCCCATTCCTTTTTTAACCATTCTTGGCTTTGGCTTAAAAAACCGCAGCAAAAACTGCAACAAAAAAAAGCTGCGCAACATGGGGTCTCAGCCTTAATGACAGAAAATGGTAATGTCCAGTTAATTTAAAGACACACACTCCACCGAAAACTAATCTTTCCCATGTAGCCCATTATGGTATTCCTTGTGTCACTCTCTCACTCTTTTATTTGTGAAAATAACTAAAACTACTTAATACACTTAGGCCTTACGCACATGACATTTTTGATGCATTTTAACGTACGTTAAAAACAGAAGTTAATGACCATTTTTGCCAACTGTTTTGCATCCATTTCATTCCATTTTTGATGGTCGAGTTTCATCCAGTGTTAAACGTAATTAATTGTACATCATAGATAATTTCATTATTTTCATACCCACAAAACCAAAGTGGATGGGATTGTAGCTAATCCCATCCACACATTGTGGAAAAATACGCACAGCGGACCCACTGTGATTTCCAAAACCATTGCGGTTTTGGAAATCACAACATGTCAATAATACCTATGGAAACGCCGGCAGTTTCCCTATAACTATAATGGAAGCAGAAGGCCCGCAGAGGAAACTTCTGTGGACTTTCTGTGAAAAGCACTGCGGGAAAAACTCTGATGTGTTTCCACTGTGGGTTTTACCACACCACTTTTTCACTGAGGCCTTTTTGACCCCACATTGCGGAAACACAGTTTTTTTGTTACAGATTTTGCTGCTTTTTTTTTTTAAGCCAAAGGCAAGAATGACTACAAATGGAATGAGAAATATATAGGAAATGCTTACAAATCTACCTTCTGCTCAATCCACTCTTGGCTTTGGCTCAAAAATACGCAGCAAAATCTGAAAACAAAAAAAAGCTGCGTTTCCTCAAAGTGGTGCCTCAGCCTAAAGGCTTCTTCTCAAAATCGAATGGGAGATATCTGCAGTACCTGCAGACGTCAGCAGGAGCTAGGGAAAGACTTAGAAAACAGATAGAAGTTCAGGGAAAGAGGCTGAGCCTTAGAACTGTAGGGAAAGGATAGGGAGGAATTCAGTTTAGAATTTGGGGTGGTTGCAGGGTCATTTACAGCAAGAATTTGCAGCATAATTCACATTGCAGCACTCACTGCCGTTATACTGCTGCTCATTACTCATATCTGTGTCTTCAAGGTGGAACACAACAAGCCTTTTGCAGTGCAGTACAACAAAAAACAGTGAATTATCATACACGAATATCTGCACGGATCTGTAAAAAACGTCTTTTTCAAGGTGTTTATTATAAGGGGCTTATTTACTGTTCTTCCACAGCATAAGATTAGTCAATACTATTGTGCCAAAGAAAACTGAATTATCATCCAATAATATCTGCACTTATCTGTAATAAACACCTTTAACGTGGGGAAAGACATAACGACCATATTCGCCATTTTGTTACCAGTATAAAGTTGCAAGCCATTTTTAAAAACAGTATTGTCAATAATAATTCAATAATTCTTAGCGCTCATCACTTATTTAAAGGTGTTCATTAGTGGGGGAAGAAATAATGGGCATACAGGTCGCAGCAGGATAAGGGGGCGTGGCAACAGGGGTCAGTTACAGACGCCTGAGCTCCCAGTGTCAACTAGCGGTCATGTCTAGACCAGCAACCCAATGATTGTAGACTCAGTCATCCAATTCATCCCAAGTCACATCAGACACTCCCAGCCAAGAGTCGGTGGGTTTGTTAGACACAACCCTTAGTTGGCATGGCCCGGCAGCAGGCCCTGTGCCCTCACCGGTTCTCAACCTGCCTCTGTCCTTTTCTGTTCCCTCAGCTAGAGAAGTACTCTATGCTGTGGGCTCAGATACACTGTACAGTGAGGAGGAGGTACTAAAGGACAGTCAGCAGCTACTGCTCATCCAAGATCTGGAGGACACATCTGCCGCTTACTGCGGTAGGCGGGCAAGTAGTGATGAGGAGAGTGGCGTGGGAGCTGGTGTTGAGGAGGGCATCAGTGAACTGCAGACAGTAGTGGATGATGATGTAGCTGATCGTAATTGGGAGCCGGGTGATTAAGGGGCCTTATCGTCATCAAGAGAAGAGGGTTGCAGCTTGTGCGTGAGGCAGCGGGGGAGTCAGCAGGGTGGCAGCAGTGTGAGGTCGGGAGCTAAATATGCCTGGGGTAGACCACCTGCTTCGCAGCAGCATATCTGCCCAGAAAGCAGTGGTGCAGGGGCTCATGGAGGCAGCGGCGGTAGCAATCAGTTAATGTGGAGTGTTGGGGGTAAAATCACCTACTCGGCGGTGTGGCAGTTTTTTGTTAAGCCGCCAGGGGAGATGAACATGGCAATTTGTTCAATCTGTGGGCAGAAGGTGAAGCGTGGCCAGGGTGCCAATGTTGGCACCACAGCCCTGCGACAACATATGCAATGTCACCATAAAATGGCCTGTGAGAGCCGTGGCTCTATTGTGGTTGTCCAGCCTGCTGCAGCAACCACTGCAGTACCCAGTGGCACGCACCCCATTTCAGGCAGTCAAGGCTCCACCACCTCAACCGAAGGAAGCTGTGTGTCCTTTCCATCATCTGCTGGTCGTGATGCTCCTGCTCCTCCTCCTCCTCCTAGTTAGTTATTGCATCAGCAATCGATCACAGAATCTATATACAGTATAAGAGACAATAGTATGCATGCACTCATCCAACGGTGCAGAAGCTGAATGTGCTCCTGTCCAAGTTGCTTGTGCTGCAGTCACTCCCTTTCCGCTTGGTGGACTCTGTACCTTTCAGAGAACTGATGGGTTGCGCCAAGCTGAGGTGGAGAGTCCCAAGCCGTCATTTCTTTGCCAAGAAGGCAGTACCAGCCCTGCACAAATATGTAGAAGAGAAGGTGGGCCAGTCCTTGAGCCTGTCGGTGTCTGCCAAATTGCACGGCAGCGCCGACATGTGGAGCTGTAACTACGGTCAAGGACAATATATGTCATTTATGGCCCACTGGGTTAATGTGGTGCCTGCCCAGACACACCAGCAACTTGGACAGGTGACGTAGCTTCTGCCTCCACGGTCTTACGCCATTGGTCCTGCAACAATGTCCGCCTCATCCTCCACTGTCTCCTCAGCCTCCACTGCAGGGACAATTCACAGTGCTCCGCCATACCACATGTGCAGGGCACAGCGGTGTAACGCTGTTCTACACCTTGTTTGCCTGGGTGAACGAAGTCACACAGGGGAGGAACTGCTCCATGTCCTCAATCAAGAAATCGAATCCTGGCTTTTTCCAAGACAACTTAAAATCGGAACCATGGTGATCGACAACGGGAAGAACATGGTGTCTGCGCTGCATCAAGGAGGGCTGAACCATGTGCCCTGCATGGCACATGTGTTCAATCTGGTTGTCAAGCGTTTCCTTAAGCGTTCCACTCATCTGCAAGACATCCTAAAATGTCAAGGACACTTTGCATGCACTTCAACCACTCGTATACTGCCAAGCATACCCTCCTTGAGCTGCAGTGGCAGAACAGCCTCCTACAACATAGGCTGATATGCGATGTTTCCACTCATTGGAATTCAACCCTTCATATGTTGGATCAACTATATGAATAGAGAAAAGCCATAAACGATTTCTTGATGTTCCAAAAAGACAGAGGTACTCCCCTGTGTAACTTTAACGTTAGCCAGTGGCAGCTCATGCATGACACCTGCCATTTGCTTGTTCCCTTTGAGGAGGCCACTTTGTTAGTAAGTCACCAGGACTACGGGATGAACAACGTCATTCCACTGATTCACATGCTGGAAAAGATGCTTTTCAATCTGGCTAAAGTGAGCCCTGTGGGGGCTGAACTGGGGGAGGAGGAGGATGAGGAGGACATTGGAGTACAAACAATGTGTAGCCAGAGGGAGATAAGGAGGATGAAGCAGATGACCCAGACACATCATGGCAGTATGCAGTGGAGATGGATGCAGGGAGAGAGCAGAAAACTGCTGTTCACAAACGCTCTCCATCCAACCTCACTGAGCTCGAGCTGTTTTCCAAGGAAGAATGGGCAAGAATTTCAGTCTCTCGATGTGCCAAACTGATAAAGACATACCCCAAGCGACTTGCAGCTGTAATCGCAGCAAAAGGTGGCGCTACAAAGTATTAACTTAAGGGGGCCGAATAATATTGCACGCCCCACTTTTCAGTTTTTTATTTTTTACAAAAGTTTAAAATAGCCAATAAATTTCGTTCCACTTCACAATTGTGTCCCACTTGTTGTTGATTCTTCACCAAAAAATTAAAATTTTATATCTTTATGTTTGAAGCCTGAAATGTGGCAAAAGGTTGAAAAGTTCAAGGGGGCCGAATACTTTCGCAAGGCATTGTACATGTAACTAAGGACTTGGATGATGGGCATCCCACCATCACCAGTTCCATTCTTTTTGGAACAACTTGGGGATCGCAACTGATATAATCATCTACAGTTCACCTCGTTCAGTTTTGCTTTAGATTTTATGTACATTATACTTAACTGTGTCATCATGTGTACTGGTTTTTTCCAACCATGGATATGTCTTTGTTTGCGATTGAAAGCCCGCCCAATGTATCGCGATCACATGATCGTCTGGAGGCGTGGACTTGGACGCTGACTGGTCCTCTCCGGTGGGGGCGCGGCAGTGGGCTTGGTTATGTAGAAGCGCACAGACTTATATAAGTGTCTGTTGTGCCAGCATTCAGCGTTGGCTATTCTAAGTACCGGAGCCCACCATCAGGGCTCCGGGAACTGCGGTTGTTACCGCATTATTCCTCACTCATACTATATATCTACTCACTATGAACTTGCTGATATTGAGTGCAAGGGAAACGCGTTGAGTTTATTTAGGTTACCGATAGATGTACTTATTTATGGAACACTATGCAGGTTTAGATCCGCTATGTTTTACCTATTTAACAAGATCTAGGCTTTGACCTGCTAATATAGTGGACAGTGCAGGTGTATACTTAGTCTCACCTAGGTCACTGGCAGATGTACTTACCTATGGAACACTAGGCAGGTTTAAACCCGCTATGTTTTATCTATTTAATATCTATTTAATATCTAGGTATTGACCTGCTAATATAGTGGATGGTGCAGGTGTGTACTTCAGCAGTGGGTGGGGTGGTTCTATGTCCCTAGCTAGTGGGAGAGAGCCGACATAATATCTCCATACCATTTAGCTGTATTTGGACTACATTTTTCACCTCCTTATCCGCTGTTAACTCACTGGCTTTTGGTTACACCATACACCAGGATATGTGTTACTTTATATCTAGTACATCTACTGAGAGGAGAATCAGTTTCACATTTTCCTGGCTCAGATAGTGTTTGGAGATGGTTTAAACAATCCTATTTTTGATACTCATCATCTCACAATTCGGATGTATGGGTTTTTGATCAGTTTATATATTGCTGTCTTATCTATCTGGGGTTAGGGATTAGGGTCCTTTTTAAAGGGAAATCCATATAGTATTCCCTATACTATATGTTTTTACTGTGTGTTAATAAAAGTTATATTTAAATTTATTGAGAGTACCGTAGGAACCTACTTCTGATGAATAATGGTTGTAATTAAAGTTTTGTCTTTAATCATGCCCATTCCATCTTGATTGATGTCCCACTTGGTGTTTGAAGCAAGCTAGCTGTGCCCAGTGGGATTTCAAAGGGGTGATGTTATAGAACTGCTCTCTAAGCAGTTCCCTGATAAGCCATGGGTAACTGATAGGACCAACAGAAACCAAGTAAATAAGCTACCTCAAGTCCAACAATACTCTGGTTCACAGAGTCTAAGGCTTCCCCAAGCCATTCATTAAGCCTTCTGCAAGTTGGATTTAGCATCTCGGGACCCAGAACAAGCAGCAATTAAGGAGATCAACAGTAAAAATAAAGTACTTGCAGTAAGATCAGAAAACACAGGAACACAGATACCAAATTCAATCACAGGAATCTAAGCAAAGAAAGTGTCAGGATAAAATAAAAACCCTTGATTGAACTACAATCCCGATTAGCTTTGGCACCCACACAGACCCAACTAAAGTTAGGTTAGTTGGCATAGCAACCTTAAAGCAACAGCCATGTGACAAATGCAAATGCTGTACAGTGCTGCACAGAAAGAATGTGGATTGCTGGATGGAGAAGTAGGAGCGAAGATATTTACGTTCCTGACAGGTAGCTTTTATTACAGCCAAGAATGTGAATATATCTATGACTGGTCACCACCAGTAAGATAAATAGTGGTGAGTGTTAAGCAATGGTATTATAATTTATTTTTCTCCTGCATGCTGCAATAACGAAATTCAACAGAGACACAGCTAGAATAACATTTGCGCATGCCAATGATTTAACCTGTGATTCAAATCCCAATTATTCAGGCATAATTTTTTTTTTCTCATCCAGTTGAGGGCTTATATTTTGAGGGACAAATTGTGCTTCCTAATACCACCATTTAACACTCTGTACAATGTTCTGGGAAACTGGAATAAAATCCTGAATTTAGTAAAAAGAAAAAAAAAAAAAAAAAAAGGAATTTAACCTATTTTTTGGGGTTTTGTTTTTACAGCATTCACTGTTTAGTAAAAACGTCCTGTTACTTATATTCTGCAGTTCAGTATCAACACAGCAATGCCAAATTTATATAATTTGTCATGTTTTAATAACTGTAAAAAAAAAATTTAATTTTGTAAAAAAAAAAAATTACATGGTCATTTTTTCTGGACAAGATGTAGGTATTATTGGTACCATTTTGGGGAAATATCAGAGATTTTGATTGCTTTAGTTTTGATTTGGTCTGAAATCTAATATATATATATATATATATATAAATATATATATATATACAGTACAGACCAAAAGTTTCGACACACCTTCTCATTCCAAGAGGTTTCTGTATTTTCATGACTATAAAAATTGTAGATTCACACTGAAGGCATCAAAACTATGAATTAACACATGTGGAATTATATACTTAACAAAAAAGTGTGAAACAACTGAAAATATGTCTTATATACTAGGTTCTTCAAATTAGCCACCTTTTGCTTTGATTACTGCTTTGCACACTCTTGGCATTCTCTTGATGAGCTTCAAGAGGTAGTCACCTGAAATGGTCTTCCAACAGTCTTGAAAGAGTTCCCAGAGATACTTAGCACTTGCTGGCCCTTTTGCCTTCACTCTGCGGTCCAGCTCACCCCAAACCATCTCGATTGGGTTCAGGTCTGGTGACTGTGGAGGCCAGGTTATCTGGCGTAGCACCCCATCACTCTCCTTCTTGGTCAAATAGCCCTTACACAGTCTGGAGGTGTGTTTGGGGTCATTGTCCTGTTGAAAAATAAATGATGGTCCAACTAAACACAAACCGGATGGAATAGCATGCCGCTGCAAGATGCTGTGGTAACCATGCTGATTCAGTATTCCTTCAATTTTGAATAAATCCCCAACAGTGTCACCAGCAAAGCACCCCCATACCATCACACCTCCTCCTCCATGCTTCACGGTGGGAACCAGGCATGTAGAGTCCATTCGTACACCTTTTCTGCGTCGCACAAAGACACGGTGGTTGGAACCAAAGATCTCAAATTTGGACTCATCAGACCAAAGCACAGATTTCCACAGGTCTAATGTCCATTCCTTGTGTTCTTTAGCCCAAACAAGTCTCTTCTGCTTGTTGCCTGTCCTTAGCAGTGGTTTCCTAGCAGCTATTTTACCATGAAGGCCTGCTGCACACAGTCTCCTCTTAACAGTTGTTGTAGAGATGTGTCTGCTGCTAGAACTCTGTGTGACATTGACCTGGTCTCTAATCTGAGCTGCTGTTAACCTGCGATTTCTGAGGCTGGTGACTCGGTTGAACTTATCCTCCGCAGCAGAGGTGACTCTTGGTCTTCCTTTCCTGGTGCTGTCCTCATGTGAGCCAGTTTCTTTGTCGCGCTTGATGGTTTTGGCCACTGCACTTGGGGACACTTTCAAAGTTTTCCCAATTTTTCGGACTCACTGACCTTCATTTCTTAAAGTAATGTTGGCCACTCGTTTTTCTTTACTTAGCTGCTTTTTTCTTGCCATAATACAAATTCTAACACTCCATTCAGTAAGACTATCAGCTGTGTATCCACCTGACTTCTGAACAACACAACTGATGGTCCCAACCCCATTTATAAGGCAAGAAATCCCACTTATTAAACCTGACAGGGCACACCTGTGAAGTGAAAACCATTTCAGGTGACTACCTCTTGAAGCTCATCAAGAGAATGCCAAGAGTGTGCAAAGCAGTAATCAAAGCAAAAGGTGGCTACTTTGAAGAACCTAGAATATAAGACATATTTTCAGTTGTTTCACACTTTTTTGTTAAGTATATAATTCCACATGTGTTAATTAATAGTTTTGATGCCTTCAGTGTGAATCTACAATTTTTATAGTCATGAAAATACAGAAACCTCTTGGAATGAGAAGGTGTGTCCAAACTTTTGGTCTGTACTGTATATATATATATATATATATATATATAGTCAGGCCTGTGAACCTTCAGAAGGCTCCTAACTGCCATAGCAATACAATGGCTCCCACAAGGGGTTAATTGTCAGTGATCGGTGCTGTCTCCAATTACAGACACTGCTGTCTGGTCCTTTCTATATAAAAAACAGAGACCCTGTAGCTATAGATTTCTGGTCCAAGATGAAATTCAAGGGTTTAACCCCTTAACACTCTGCACCGTACTATTATATCACGCATTACTTCCAGCTCTTGGCTGTGCTACAAAACCCGAGGGCCGGGACCAGAAGCCCGAGTCGGAAGATACTCCGATTCCTGGGAATTAACCCCCTGGATGCCGTGATCAATAGCAATCATGGCATCCAGGTGGTCTGGGGTAAGACCGTCCCCCCCTTTTCACCCCTTGGACCCCCCCCCCAACGATATCATCGCAGGCTCCGAGGGATTGCCATGGCCGATAGGATGCCGGGCCATGGCCTACAGACTGCCTATGAATAGTTCTAATAGGAACTACGGCGCGATATTCTGCAATACTATGTATTGCTGTATATTGCAAAGTAAAACAAAACACCTTTATATTTAAAAAATATATAATGTAAACAAAAATAAATAATTAAACATATCAGGTATCCCCACGTGCGTATAAGTCCCCACTATCCAAAAATAACATTCATTATCCTGTATAGTGAATGCTGTTAAAAAAAAAATACCACAATGCGCAAATTAACACATTTTGGTCACTTTGCTTTCCCAAAAAAGTAACAAAAAGTGTTCAGAGAGTAATACATACCAAACATTGATACTAATAAAAAGTACAACTTATCCTGCAAATAAAGAGCCCTGACATATCTCCATCAACAATACAGTAAAAAAGTTATAGGCGTCAAAATTGTTCATTTTCAGATAGTAGTGTTTTATTTGTAAAAGCGGTAAAACCTAATAAAAACCTACATAAATATGGTATCGCCGTAATTGTCATGACCCACTGGACAAAGCTGCCATGTAATTTTTAATGCAGAGTGAACGCCGTAAAAACAAAATGCAAGAAATAATGATAGAATTGTATGTTATTTCACATGGACCCACAAAAAACTAAATAACAGTTAATCAAAACATTATACACACGTGAACAAAATTGTTGGTATCCCTCGTTTAATGAAAGAAAACCCCACAATGGTCACAGAAATAACTTGAATCTGACAAAAGTAATAATATATAAAAATTCTATGAAAATGAACAAATGAAAGTCAGACATTGCTTTTCAACCATGCTTCAACAGAATATTTAAAAAAAGAAAACTCATGAAACAGGCCTGGACAGAAATGATGGCACCCCTGAAAATAATGTGACCAAAGGGACATGTTAAATCAAGGTGTGTCCACTAATTAGCATCACAGGTGTCTACAATCTTGTAATCAGTCAGTGGGCCTGTATATAGGGCTACAGATACTACTCACTGTGCTGGTTGGTGACATGGTGAGTACCACACTCAACATGGACCAGAGGAAGCGAAGGAAAGAGTTGTCTCGGGAGCTTAGAAAGAAAATTATAGACAAGCATGTTAAAGGTAAAGGTTATAAGACCATCTCCAAGCAGCTTGATGTTCCTGTAACTACAGTTGCACATATTATGCAGAAATTTAAGATCCATGGGACTGTAGGCAACCTCCCTGGACATGGCCGCAGGAGGAAAATTGATGACAAATCAAAGAGAAGGATAATACGAATGGTAACAAAAGATCCCAGAAAAACTTCTAAAGAGATTAAAGGTGAACTTCAAGCTCAAGGAACATCAGTGTCAGATCGCACCATCCGTCGTTGTTTGAGCCAAAGTGGACTTCATGGGAGACGACCAAGGAGGACACCATTGTTGAAAACAAATCATAAAAAAGCCAGACTGGAATTTGCCAAACTACATGTTGACAATCCACAAAGCTTCTAGGAGAATGTCCTATGGACAGATGAGACAAAAATCGAAGTTTTTGGCAAGGCACATCAGCTCTATGTTCACAGACGCATATCTTGAAAAGAACATTGTCCCTACTGTGAAACATGGAGGAAGCTCTGTTATGTTCTGGGGCTTCTAGAGAGAAATGTGCTGCCCAGTGTCAGAAAGCTTGGTCTCAGTCACAGGTCATGGGTCTTGCAACAGGATAATGACCCAAAACATACAGCTAAAAACACCAAAGAATGGCTAAGAGGAAAACATTGGACTATTCTGAAGTGGCCTTCTATGAGCCCTGACCTAAATCCTATTGAGCATCTTTGGAAGGAGCTGAAACATGCCGTCTGGAAAAGGAATCCTTCAAACCCAAGTCAACTGGAGCAGTTTGCTCATGAGGAGTGGGCCAAAATACCTGTTGAGAGGTGCAGAAGTCTCACTGACAGTTACAGGAATCGTTTGATTGCAGTGATTGCCTCAAAAGGTTGTGCAATAAAATATTAAGTTAAGGGTACCATCATTTCTGTCCAGGCCTGTTTCATGAGTTTTCTTTTTTTAAAAATTCTCTTGAAGCATTTTTGAAAAGCAATGTCTGACTTTCATTTGTTCATTTTCATAGAATTTTTATATATTATTACTTTTGTCAGATTCAAGTTATTTCTGTGACCATTGTGGGTTTTTCTTTCATTAAACAAGGGGTACCAACAATTTTGTCCACGTGTGTATGTACCCCAAAATGGTGGCAAATGAAAGTACAACTCATCACACAAAGAATAAGCCATCACATAGCTATGTTGACATAAAAATAAAAAAGTTATGAATTTTAGAAGACAGGGAGGGAAAATATGAAAAAAGTCGCCGAGCATTAACGTACAAACTACCCTGTATTATTAAGGGATTAAAGCCTCTTAGTAAGGTCAGTACATAGAAGTATTGTGGTCACTAAGTGGTTAATAACCACAACTCTGTTGACAGGTCCCTTTTGTATATTAATAAGTAAAATTAGCAAGCTATTACTGCTATGTCATATTTTATATAAATAACATTAGTATTCATTTAATAGAGTTCTGAATAATTGCTTACAAGCAACCAGTAGCCAAGATTATATCATAAAAAGCTTTAAAAGCCCTAGAAAAGATCACAGAAAGTCGATCAGGCAACACAGATATCTTATTCTGAGGAAACAAAATTAGCAACTATAGACAAACTCATTGACACATTTGCCAAGTGTGAAATAGGCACATTGATTTTTTAGCTGTCAGCAATTGCAGTTACATGAGAGGATCAAAGGACTGCAGTTGTGATCCATGTGCTCATACTGACCCCTTTGGAACCTTGAAAATTGATTGTGTAGTAGCTGTGAATTTAGAACACATAGATAAATAAAGACAACACCGGAGGTGATGCCTGAGACACATACACGCAAGTAATATTCTTTACTGTTCAATTTGTTTTTCAGCATTGCAAGATCTGAAATAGAAAAATAAAAACAAATTATTAGAAAATATAATTAGAATCTTAATATTAAGAACTGATTATCTGTAAAAGCTGACATGGTACATAAATGACATTCTAGAAATTTTCAGATTAATATTTAAACAAGATCCTGATCTTTTTAATATTAATATTAAGAATAATATAATTTCATCAGCTTTATAGCAGCTGTATGGGTTACCTTTATGGTACATACACTCTTGATGGACATTTATTATGGCATGTATTACATGAGATAAATCATGATTTAATTAACAGCAAATGGTTAATTGAAGATAGTGTCCTGCTTTAGGGTTTCTCAAGTCTAGTCTTCAACTACTCAAAAACAGTCAAGTTTTAAGAACTCCTGTAATATTGCGCATGTGATGATCAGTATGGTCAGTGCATCAGGAGTAGTCATTTTTCTCCAGAATATCCTAAAATCATGACCACTTGGGGCACTTAAGAACTGGAGTGGAGAAACACCCTTCTAGAAAATGGAACAAATGCCATTATTCTACTTCTACTTTTTAAACCTCCAAAAATATTCGTCACTGTGTATAATTACAGCAAGTATTGCTCAGAACTCATGGTATTTTTACCTCCTAATGTGGCAAATGTAATTGGCTAATACTAAAAAAAATAATTCTACTTTTCACAGTTTCAAAATAAAAAAGGAATGTTCTACAGTCATATTCTACTTTGCAAAAATAGTTCAATTAACTTAGGTTTAATGTTTCAAAACAGTGGGCAATTTAAAGACCAATTACATAAACCAATCAGAAAAAAAAGTTAGCGAGCTGGGAAAAATTTTGTTTCTCATAAGAGAATGAGCTCTTAAGATAGAAGAACGTATTACTAGGGATTGAGAACATCTGCACTATGAGCCAAACAATGCTGTGGATAATTGGACAATCACAGACTGTCAGGCGTTTGTAAATGAAGCTGTTGTAATTAGCGCCCAGAGATCTCCGCACAAACTTGCCTAGCAAGAAAATAAAATAATGGAAAGCAATCCATTTTTATACCATAAGAGCCTCTGGATAACTTTAGAACAAGAGGAAAGCTGTGACTTAAGTTACTTGTCTTCTACTGCACCTCGGGTTATATTACAAGCAAAACATCATAAACCAAAACTGATTGCCTTCTCTAAATGTGCATGGCAATTCATTTAATGGGTCCCTTACATTAATCATTTATGCAATCAACTGTTCAGAGTAACCCCCTGCATATGGAAATCTCATAGTGTAATATGAAGATACTAATTAAATTGTAAATTTCTTCTACAAGTGAGTCCGCTTGTTCACTGCTTGCAAAAATTGTAAGCACATTAGTAAGTGATTTGCCTCTGCTGTTTACCGAAATAAAAGACAGAGCCTTTATTCCTCAGATGGTTTACATGTATTTTGCCCTGCTAGCAAGAGATGATATATTATGTCATAAGGTACATCAAAGTAATAAAACATCATTTAATCAACTCAGTTGTTTCATGTGAACTATTCTGTAATGTCAGCAGATCAGTATTCTGACAATCCACATCTATCAGTCAATAACTGTTAGCACAATGCCATTTGCTGCTTTTAAAATTTAATATTCATGTGTTTTACATAGGTATACATGTAGCACTATCTTACTCACCAATATCATTGCAGAGGTGTTGACTATCACGGTCTATTAAAGGGATTGTCCAGGACCTAGGAAACTTGGATACTGATGACCTACCCACAGGATAAGTCACCAGTTTCAGATAGGTCTGAATCCAACACCTGGACCCCATGTCAATCAGCTACTGGAAGTCATATACCAGGTATATGGCTGGAGCCATCTCTGCATCTATTCATGTCAATGGGAGCAGAGCTGCAGTTCCCTGCACTACCACTACAATGTAAGGGCAGGAAGCTCTGTGCACTGACTGATCTGATACTGATGACCAACACTGTGAATAGGCTATCTGTTTCCAAATTTTCCAGGTCCTGGACAATCCCTTTAACCTGATAATTCTTGCACCTAAAGCTATATGTCCACTAAAGCTATATGGTAGCACACAGAGTTCTTATGTTTCTGTATTATAGAAGCATAGGCAAACCATAAACCTCCATGTATGCAATACACATAAGGAGGAATACCTCTGTTATATCTTATGCATTGAAATATGCCATATTTTTTTTTCCTTTTTTCTATACAAAGGTGCATACTATAGGTTTTCCATATGAATTACGGCATACAAAAGGTACAATACTGACCCATAGATCTATACAACACATAATAATACATACTACATAATAATGCAGTATGTATGAGGCTTAATTACCTGAACCAATGACCCATTTTATTTTAGGTTTTTAAAAAACTGAAAATCTTGCGATTCATTTCCACTGAACTATAATGGCCACCACCACCTGTAATATACAATAAAAATACAGAGGAGAAGAAGGATCACATGGTCTCTGGGACCTAGGCTGGCTTCTGGCATCCCTTGACAGTCTCTCAGCCAATATCGAGTGGTATGTAGAAAGGTTATAGTGCTGATCAGAATATTAGATTGGAATATAGGATAATGCTAAGAAAGACATGGCCATTTTTGTGATTCTCAAGCTAGGGGAAAGAAATGTTATCACTGCATGATCTAAAGCAATTGCTGCTGCTAAAACATTGCTAGGGGAAAAACACCAACATTGTAATAGGACTACGGAATTATAGGAGGACTAGTGGCACACAGCTTAGTCAGATTTAATCAATTTTAGACAGATAGGCAGAAAAATTGTAAGAGTGCTGTATTGTATTTTGTAAATGCAGGGTTCACTGAACAGATTACCCTTTCATTGCCAATAATCTCATTTTGCTATTTTTTTTTTTTTTTAACAGAGCTTTTTTTGTAACATAGTAATGGGCAAAGGCAAATTTGACACTACTAATGTAGCTTGTTGAATTTGTGAGTGTCCACAGAGTGTATGTCAGTAAAAGCAATGTAACGGTCAATCCTTTTAGTGTAAATTTCCATTTTGTTAAGGGATTTTGCTGGCATTAGTGTTTTTTGCTAACCAATAAAGAAAAAGTGCCATCATCACAGCACAGTCTAATACTGACCAAGTTAACCTTATAGTGCTGTGTGAATTTTCTTAAAATTTTTTATTTTTTTTTTTTTTAAACTAAGACAGACACACAGTCTGAATGTTAGGATTCAGATGCAAGGTAAGAAACAAACAGGTCTTCCTGTAATAGGACTACGGAATTATAGGAGGACTAGTGGCACACAGCTTAGTCAGATTTAATCAATCTTCAGCAGCAGAAGAAATGGGCTGTCAACTGCGAGCAGTAGAAAATGCTACTTAAAGGTAATACACTACTGCAAGCCAAGAACGTCCTCAGATGTCTTCAAAGCTCCTCGCAAGAAGAGATGGACTTTAGCTGAATCTGAAGACTGGAATTGTCACCAGAACAGAAAGTGTATCACAAATAAACGCACTGCAGCAGGAACCAAACACCAAATCCACACACTACTCACAGGGACAGAGATAACAGAGTGGCCGACAATCATGGGTCAGCAGCTGAAGAGGGCAACACGGATCCAAATCATGAGACAAAGACAAATCCAGAAAACCAAGCCAATAGTTGAAAACCGATCAGGAACACCAGAATAAAATTGCAAGACCGAGAAAAATCCAAGAACACAGCCAGAAGTCAGTAATAGAGCAGTCAAATCAATGTCAGGAAGTAGTAAACTAATTAGCCAGCAAAGCAGGGTGATTAAGGAGTGGTTAATAAAGGCCTGCTCAGGAAGCTTCACTATGTTGTCATGGCAACCTTAAAGCAACACAACCAATCCTAATAGAAAGCTTCCTTATGTTCACACGGCAACCTTTAAGGGGCAACAACAGATGGCACATTCCTGACAGTACCCCTTCCCGGACCCCTAACAACAGGACCGGGTTTAAAGGGAAACCTTTTATGAAAATTTTTAATCAAAACCTAGCATGAACAGACTGAGCCGATTCCCAGGTTCGATCTTCAGGTCCATAATGTTTCCAATGAATGAGATATTGAAGAACACCTCTGACTCTGTGTGAATCAACTATTCTCAGTACCTCAAATTCCTGATCCCCAACAACTTGAACAGGAGGAGGGGGTTTATTGTGCAAAATTACAGGCGGTAAATATTTCTTCAGAAGAGCTTTGTGAAAGACATTATGAATTTTAAATGACTGGGGAAGCGCCAATCGAAAAGATACTGGATTCATGATCTCAATAATCTTATAAGGTCCAATATATTTAGGACCCAATTTGTGTGACAGGATTTTAAGCCGCAGATTTTTATCAGCATTCTTTTTAGAGATTGATTGGGAATTCTCCAGGTTCGATTGAACCTGAGCCCAAACTGTGCACAGTTTTTCTGCCTCTGTGTTCACTTCAGGATTATCAGTAGCAGGAGATAAAGAAGAAAAACGAGGAAGAAAACCATAATTACAAAAAAAAGGCGAATTATTCAAGGAAACATGGTGATGATTTTTATTAATTGCAAATTCAGCTAATGGCAAATAAGTTACCCATTCTGACTGATTATCGGAAATATAACATCTCAGATATTGCTCTAGTGTTTGGTTGAAGCGTTCAGTTTGACCATTAGTCTCTGGATGGAAAGAGGGAGAAAAAGACAACTGGATTCCCAAGTGACCACAAAAGGCTTTCCAAAATTTAGCAACAAACTGAACGCCTCTGTCAGAGACAACATTGTCACTAATACCATGAGGTCGAACAACATGATCCAAAAACAGTCTGGAGAGAATCTTGGCATTTGGCAGTTGAGACAGTGGAACAAAATGGCACATTTTACTAAAACGATCAACAACCGTCCAAATGACAGACTTTCCTCCAGACACAGGTAAATCAGTAATAAAGTCCATAGTAATATGTGTCCAAGGAATAGGCAAAGGGAGCAATTCACCTATTGGTCGACCCCTAGGAACCTTGGCCCGGGCACAAGTATCACATGCAGAACGGTAATCCTATATCTAGCTCCTTCTAGGAAATGTCGCCACTCTTCAAAAGCCCACTTAATAGCCAACAATTCTCTATTACCAATGTGATAGTTTTTCTCAGTAGGAGAGAACTTATGAGAGAAAAAGGCACAAGGTTGTAATTTAGTAACGGAGGCGGTGCCTTGGGATAACACTGCGCTGACCCCTACCTCAGAGGCATCTACCTCCACTACAAATAGACGAGAGAGATCAGGCTGAACTAAAACAGGAGCTTCAGTAAACGCCTGTTTCAGAGATTCAAAGGAAGAGACAGCATCTTGACTCTAATTCAGTAAATCAGCGCCTTTCTTAGTGAGATTGGTTAGGGGTTTGGCTACCGCAGAAAAATTACAAATGAACTTCCAGTAGTAATTAGCAAAACCCAGAAACCTTTGTAATGCCTTTAAGGAGGTGGGCGGGATCCATTCCACAGTCGCCTGGACTTTGGCTGGATCTATACGGATTGCAGAAGATAACAAAATATATCTCAAAAAGGACAGTTCTTGCACTCCAAAAAGGCTTTTTTCCATCTTGGAATATAAGTAATTTTCCCTAAGAACATGGAGAACTGCCCTGACATGTTTGATGTGTGAATCCTGGTCAGGAGAAAATACAAGTATATCATATATGATTACAAAACGTCCAATAAAATTTGTAAAAATATCATTAACGGAATTTTGAAACACAGCAGGTGCATTACGTAAACTGAACGGCATCACCAAATACTCATACAGTCCCTGACAAAAGTTCTGTCGCTTATCCATGTTGTGGAATCAAAAGCTTATAACCTGACTTTAAATTCATCCATTGGTTTTAGAAATGACTCATATGAAAGCTGAAACCCTCCCAAATGATTTTTTGGTTAAGAAAATAAATTGGCTTCACTGCTGAAATATTCATCATTTAATGAACACAGAAAGGTCAGATTTTGGCAAGACAAAAGTTTTGTCGCCTTGTCATATAATGCACCCAATCCTAGTTTAAAGCCTCACCTGTGCTCACTAATTGATCGGTTAATTAGTGGGTGTGTATAAAAAGAACTCCAGCACCCCAGACCTTCACTTGAACTGCAACTTCACCTCTGACAACATGCCAAAAATCAACCCTGCGACCAAAGCCTTGATTATCAAGAGGCTGAAGACCAGATCCACTGCAGAGGTGGCTGGCACCTTTAATGTGTCTCTGCGTCAAGTACAAAGAATTAAAAAAAGATTTGAACAGACTGGAGATGTTTTTGACAAGCCCAGGTCCGGCAGACCCCGCAAGACAACTGCTCAGGAGGAACGTTTGTTGGTTAGAAAATCAAAAGCCAGCCCCTCTTCCACTGCAGCAGAGCTCCAACAGGCCTGGTCACCGCAAGTCCCTGTGTCAACTAGAACAGTTTGTAGGATTCTGTCTCGAAATGGCCTCCATGGTCGAATCAGTTCCCAGAAGCCAGCACTAAACAAAAGGCAATTAAAAATATGTATGGCATTTGCCAAGGCCCACAGCCTGCTAAACGGATGGACGCTGGAAAAGTGGCAGAAGGTGGCTTTCTCAGATGAATCTTCAGTTGAATTACACCACAGCCGCCACAAATACTGCAGGAGACCTACTAGAGCCTGTATGGATCCAAGATACACCCAGAAAACAGTTAAGTTTGGTGGTGGAAAGATCATGGTCTGGGGTTACATTCAGTATGGGGGTGTGCAAAACATTTGCAAGGTGGAAGGCAATATCAATAGCCTAAAATATCAAGAAGTATTAGCTTCCTCTTACATTCCCAATCATAAAAGGGGTCAAATTTTGCAGCAGGATGGTGCTCCATCTCATACATCCATCTCTACATTAAAGTTCTTCAAGGCAAAGAAGATCAAGGTGCTCCAGGACTGGCCAGCCCAGTCACCAGACATGAACATCATTGAGCATGTTTGGGGTAGGATGAAAGAGGAAGCTTGGCAGACAAAATCAAAGAATCTTAATGAACTCTGGGAGGCATGTAAGACTGCATTCTTTGCTATTCCTGATGACTTCATCAATAAATTGTATGAATCATTGTTGAAACGCATGGATGCAGTCCTTCAAGCTCATGGAAGTCACACAAAATATTAAATATGGCTCTAATAGCACCATAACTTCATTCACCAATGTTATGAAACATATCTTTGTTTTTGAACAGAATTATTGGTTTGATTTTCACATTACTTTATGTGTGTGACAAAACTTTTGTCTTGCCAAAATCTGACCTTTCTGTGTTCATTAAATGATGAATATTTCAGCAGTGAAGCCAATTTATTTTCTTAACCAAAAAATCATTTGGGAGGGTTTCAGCTTTCATATGAGTCATTTCTAAAACCAATGGATGAATTTAAAGTCAGGTTATAAGCTTTTGATTCCACAACATGGATAAGCGACAGAAATTTTGTCAGGGACTGTAGTGTCCCTCAGGAGTATTAAAGGCGGTCTTCCACTCATCACCCTTACGAATCCGAATAAGGATATTGGCCCCCCATAGATCGAGTTCAGAGAACCATTTAGAGCCAGAGACCTGATTCAGTAAGTCTGGGATGAGTGGAAGAGGATACTGATTTTTAACTGTAATCTTATTCAAACCACGGTAATCTATACAAGGTCTTAATCCTCCATCTTTCTTTTTAACAAAAAAGAACCCAGCGCCTGCTGGAGAAGTGGATGGATGCATATGGCCTTTGAGGAGGGACTCTTTTATATAATCCTTCATACCCTGTCTTTCAGGTTCAGAAAGATTGTACAAGCGACCCTTGGGAAACTTACAATCTAGTACCAGATTTATTGTACAATCATATGGTCTATGTGGCGGAAGCAAATCAGACCCAGACTCAGCAAAAACATCATTAAAATCCTGAATATAATCTGGCAGAGAAGGTGACACAGAAGCCAAGTTCAGAGAAATACAGGATTTGAAACAGTCTGAACTCCACTGAATTACATCTCCTAGTTTCCAATCATTCATAGGATTATGCACCTGCAGCCAAGGCAAACCTAGGACTACATCAGTTGGTAAGTTTTCTAGTACAAAAAAAGAGAGAGACTCAGTGTGAGCAGTGCCAACATGAATGGTCAGTGGAGGAGTTACAAATCTAGCTGCCTGCTGAGATAAAGGTGCACAGTCAATTGTGGTTACAGGTACTGGATTTACAAGAGGGATCAGAGGAATGCGGTGACCAGATGGAAGGTAACGCTGCAGTTGGGATTGCGGGGTGCAAACAGCGCAGACTTGTCACGGTCTCTGGGCACGAGGGCGCAGCGCTGGTGCTGTCCCACGTTACCACCACTGGTACCGGTGATGAGGGGGCTGCACAAATGTTGGTGGTGATTGTTCCCCCGGGGCGCTTCCCCTATACTGTGCCAACTGGTGGTGTTTGGGGCGCCCTGATGTTGTCGGTGCAGAGTCAGACACAGAAACGGTTGTAAAGTTGAACTTTTACTTCCATGGGTGTGGAGGCACAAATGCTTAAACAGTTTCTTCAATACAAAACAACGGGGTACGCCTGGTGACACAGCAAAGTCCTGAGGTGCAGGGTAGACTTGATGAAAGGTGTTCCTAGCCCCTTATACTTCAGTGTTACAGCCCTGAGGTGCGTCTGGGCTCCTATTTGGCTCATAGGAGGATGCCCACCATGATACTAGTACATAATATTCCCCACTCACGTTATGTGGTCCTGATAGCTCAGAGTTTCGGGGGTGCAATAGTCAGGGTGGCAGGATATTCCACAGGTCTGGCCTTGGCCCCTGGATCCTGTGATACTGGCTATGGAGCACGTGTTCCAGAATGTTCTCTCCACAGTCTCATGCTGACAAGATAATGATGCTTGACTTCCTTCAGGGCGATGGCTAGGCAGACAGGGGACAGGATCTTCTGAATAGCTGGAGTATGTCAGCTCTCCAACCTTCCTGGGCCTGTCTAGGACTTGAGATTCCTGCACTAAACTCACTGCTTTCTTCACAGGACATCACACTTCTCTCCTCACCTCCTCCTCCTAACACTCCACACTTCTAACTCCTCACACGCAGGACCTTCCTGCAGGGGTGTTACCATGGGGACCCAGTGATCAGCTGACTCCTCCCCTTTTCCCAGGCGATGTCCTCCCATTGGACATTTGGTTACTATTCAATCCTATGGGAGGTGTAATGCATGTGTGAGGCTCACTAGGTGGCGCTGTGTTGTGTGAGACTCAGGACCCCCTGCTATGTCACACAGGCTATGAAGCAACAGGAAATAATACAATGCACAGAGATCACCCTCAGCCCAGCCATAGCCAGCTCTGGGATGCCACAGGAACACACAAGGTCTGAACGACCCACGAATCCAGAAAAGTGGTGGCAGATCCGCAATCCACAAAAGCGTTACCCTGGACACTATTTTCAGAAAATTGAATTTTTAGTGGCAAGACAAATTTTCTTCTGAGAAATAAATGGAAATACCTGTTCGCCTAGACAGTCTTTCCGAAAACTACCTAGGCGCTGAAGTCCCTCCACCATAGGATGCTTGGGACACTTATTCAGGACATGACCACTGTGTCCCCACAGTAGAAACATAACTCTCGCTGTCTCCAGAAATTCCTTCTGTCACGAGGCGACATGGAGGAGCCAAGTTGCATAGGCTCAGGACATGGTTCCAGAACAAAGTCAGGAGATGGCAGAGGAATGGAGACTGATAAACGTTCTTCCCTATGTTCAAGTAAACGTCTATCTAAACATATGACTAGAGTCATATTTTCTTCTAGTTAGGCTGGTTGCGGCTAGTTAACCAACAAGTCTTTAATAGATTCTGAGAGACATTTACAGAAGTGACAGCTGAGAGCAGAATCATTACACTGTGACTGAACGGACCATCTGCGGAACTCTGAGCAATATTGTTCAGCATCACGGTGGCCTTGGTTCAGAGAAAGCAAATTTGATTCAGCTACAGCCTGGAGATCAGGTTCATCATATAACAAACCCAGGCCAGCAAAAAATCTCTTCACAGAGAATAGTTCAGGAGCATGTGGTTTCAATGAGAAGGCCCAGGACTGAGGATCCCCTTGTAGGAGTGAAATAACAATTCCCACGAGTTGCTGTTCACTTCCTGATGAATGAGGTCGCAGGTGAAAATACAACTTGCAGCTCTCCCAAAAGTTGACAAAAAACCTTCTATATCCAGAAAACCTGTCTGGAAGGTTAATTTTCAGCTCAATGGGAACAAAGGCAACTCCAGAGGCTTGCGACTGGGACCCTTCTTGTTGCTGTACCCTCTCGGCTAAATCTTGCACCAGCTGGGAAACTCCCTGCATTTGATCCACCAAAGTCAGAATGTGTTCCATAGTAGAATATGGAAATTTTTCTTTCGGGCTGGCTAATCTGTTAGGATTCAGATGCAAGGTAAGAAACCAACAGGTCTTCCAGAGAGCAGCAGAAGAAATGTGCTGACAACTGCGAGCAGTAGAAAATGCTACTTAAAGATAATACACTACTGCAAGCCAAGACCGTCCTCAGATGCCTTCACCAGAGCTCCTTGCAAGAAGAGATGGACTTTAGCTGAATCTGAAGACCGGAATTGTCACCAGAACAGAAAGTGTATCACAAATAAACGCACTGCAGCAGGAAGCAAAACACCAAATCCATACACTACTCACAGGGACAGAGATAACAGAGTGGTCGACAATCATGGGTCAGCAGTTGAAGAGGGCAACACGGATCCAAATCACGAGACGAAGACAAATCCAAAAAACCAAGCCAATAGTCGAAAACCGATCAGGAACACCAGAACAAAATCGCAAGACTGAGAGTAATCCAAAAACACAGCCAGAAGTCAGTAATAGAGCAGTCAAATCAATGTCAGGAGCCAGGCAGGAAGTAGTAAACTAATTAGCCAGCAAAGCTGGGTGATTAAGGAGTGGTTAATAAAGGCCTGCTCAGGAAGCTTCCCTATGTTGTCATGGCAACCTTAAAGCAGCAACAACCAATCCTAATAGAAAGCTTCTTTATGTTCACACGTAAACCTTAAAGCGGCAACAACAGATGTCACATTCCTGACACTGAATTGTTGCAATCACCATTATACAAGCAGTACAGTAAAAGGACTGGAAAAAACAGGGCAGGGGACAAGCTAAAGGAGGGGGAAGAAGAAACACTCGTGCATGTACTAACAATAAGAATGTGGGTGACAACAGCAACACTGGATTTGGTGGCATTGCCAGTAGTTACAGGAAGATAGAGTTTCTGATTACTTAGCTTGCATAGTCTGCTTGGTGACACCCTGAACGGAAACCTAATATGCTTAAAAAAGCGGTAACCCACGGACTATAATGTGGTCTGCCGGGTGAACCTAGCCCGAGAGTGATGTGAGTCAGACTTCTGTGTGTTCCTCCTTAACACGTAATTTACAACAGAAGCTTCCTAGACTTAACCATGTCTTCATCTCCATTGGCACCAAGATGACAGCCACATTAGTTTCCTCACCCCATGCTTTTATTTGGTCAGATGGCCATAGTGGTAGCTGGAATTGGTCAAAAGGATAATTAAGTTTGTCCTAGTGTGGATAAAACCATAACAATCAAGCTAATCTACATTGATAGCTTAAATACAAATCTTCCTTACTGCCCCCATATGTTAGAGAATTGTAAGGGTCATAGAGCCATCTATCAGCCTATATCTCCTTGTTATAGCATAAACGTAACTGCACCCTCGCAAGATCAGTGATCTAATATTCACCACTGATCCCCAGGTGTTATATGCAGGGTAAATCACCCACCCTGTCCGATAACACCCCACAAGGAGACTGGAACACACACACACTAACTAGGCAGCAGGTAAAAGGCCAGCTTGAGTAATGCTAACTAACTGGAGAGCTTACAGTATACTCTCCCAAAAAGACTATGTAAGGTACAAGCATCCAAACTAACGTGTTTCTTCTGGACATGATATAGAGGATTCAGCTCATCAGAGGCATAGTAGGTAGTTGCTGTTCAACATAAAGAGCATCATCGTCTTGCTTGGCCAGCTGGGATGTCTGGCCAAGGGGAAAGATAGAGCGAACCTCAGCTATATAAATCCTAAGCCCCGCCCCCTTCTGACATTTTCCGGAGGCACACCCAATCCCCAGGCACCTCTCCTTTATAGACACCAGGGCAGACTCCTGATATAGGGATAATAATAGGGATAATGGAACCAATGATAGGTCCTGGGAACCAGGAGCAGGACGATAAACCTGCCTAATAGTAAACCCAACACGAACATCACCAAAGGAAGAATCAACATTGGCTAACAATGATATTAATGGAGACAGAGCAACGAACCAACCATCCGGACCAACTATCTACAATCAGAAGCAATAACTAGGTGTAGTGTGCTGGACCAAACCGCAGGGACAGTGATGGAATAAAGGGAGTCACAGAACTAGAGAGGGAATATAGAGTAAAAATGGTAGGGTATGTCAATAACAACACAGCCCTACCTCTCAAATAAAGGAGGTGTATGTAATAAATTCATTGAAACCCCTTGGATATGTGGTATCCAATAGGAATGTCCAAAGGGCCTTACGTTGTAGTACTTTTCTATCAAAGGCACCACCCCTCAGTGCCATCAAAACCTTTTCAATTCCCTGGAAGTCTCTGGAATTTAAGATGTTGCTCCAGGATGTGACAAGCAACCGATGTGGGTTCCCCCCTTGTGATATCGTTTATATGTTCCATGATCCTCCTGCGGAACTTCCTAATGTTTTTACCCACATATTGGAGTCGGCAGGAGCAAGTGATCAGGTAAACCACACCACTGGTTTTACAATTCATCAATTTACGGATTTTGTAGGATCTTCCTGTAACATTGCTCTTGAAAGTATACCAACTCATAATAAACTCACATGACTTGCAGCTATTATATTGGAATGTCCCTGTAAGTTCCCCTTGCATCTCATGTAACCATGTGATGCTTGGGGCATTCAACGTCAAGTGACTATACACTAGTTTGTCACTTACATTTGGACTCCTCCGAAATGTAATGGCTGGTTTGGGTCCACAAGGGCTCCCACTTCTGGGTCAGTTTGTAGGATACCACAAAACGTGTTTATAATCCCATGAATCCCATCTGCAGCAGCATTGTTAGTAGCAATGATGCGTATCTCATTGTTTTGATGATTGCGTGTGCTTGGATTTAGTAATTGGGTTCTATCAACACTGAGTGCATGCTAATATGCACTTCGCAACACCTCCATCAGGGTAGCCTTGTCTGTTGAACCTGCCCTTCAGTTCCTTCGCCATTACCTGGAAGTCTGATAGATCAGACCAATTTCTCCACACCCGAAGGTACTGCCCTTTAAGTTTCCCTGCCCTTAAAGGAGCCGCATGCCAGCTTTCCCACCAGAGCAGTGAGTTAGTGGCAGTCATTTAGAGATGGACAGATCTAGGAAATGTTATTTTCTCCTCCTGAACCTCAGAGGTGAGAAATAACCACTGGTTGTTCTGATTTAGCTTCTACACAAAGGTCCGTTTATCAGGATGAACACGTCATCTATAAACCTGATACAGAGAAGAATCCTATGTGTCCAATGGTCCAATGCATCCGAGAAGACCATTTCTCTCTCCCACCAGCCCAGGTAGAGATTGTCATATGTGGGGGCACACAGGCTCCCCATGGCCACTCCCCTGAGCTGGTGGAAGGTCCTCCCATCAAATAGGAAGCAGTTACGTTTAAGAATGAACTCCAAAGGTTCCAAAACAATTGAATTATGTTCACGCAGATGGCTCCCTCTCATACTCAGGAAATCGCCCATAGGGTTCCTGACACAGAACGGCAATCCAGTCACGAATGGGCGCAAGATGTCATCAATGTACAGACTCAAATTCTGTGCTAATGAATTTATTCTTGCTACTATAGGGCATCCCTTTAACTGGAAAAACACTTTATGAATTTTCGGCAGTGAGTAGAACGTGGCCCAAGGGTAATAGGAAATTATATTAAGCCTTACTAATCAGATTTTTTTTCCTTGGCTTTTAAAATGATTTCCCTTAATTCATCAAGGTATCTCCCAATAGAATCTCCTCTCACCACCTTGTAAGATTCTGTGTTCTTCAGAATGTCATTGCACACTTGAATATATTTCATCTGCTTGATAATGACCAGATTGCCCCCTTGTCAGATAGCTTGATGATAATGTTCGTGTCGTTCTCAAAGTTTTTAAAGGCCATCAGTTCCCCTAGGGATAAATTCTGCTTCCCTCTGGGGTTAAGTTTGTAGGTGTTACTGAATTCAATAATTGGTCTCATGACAACTCGCAAAAATGTGTCAACGACATCATCATCTCCACTGGTGGATACTTTTTAGATGGGAGGTGATGCTTTGTGAATGTTCCCTCACCTAGGCCCCTTTGTCCCTCCTCCCACAGTTCCCCCAGCAGTTGAACCAAGAGTAGGTCCTTGTGCGTGATCCCCATCTCCTCACACCTGCGCTTGTCTGCTAACTTAAATTCCACTTAAGCCTTTTGCAGAACAGGTTCAGCATTTTCACCCAATTAAATACATCAAATGTGGGGATGGAGACAAAAGAAAGACCTCTCCTTAGAATCACACACTCATCACTGGTTACAACTCTTGCTGATAAATTCACAATCTGCATCTTGCCATCGTGTGTAATGGCAGTCTGTTGCATATTCAGTTGAGTTATTTTAAGTTTGGGGGGGCTTGGGATAAAAAAAAATCCTCCTACTATGGGAGTTGTATTCCCTTCTATTGCGATTCCTGCCTCTGCGAGGGCTGTTTGGGGACCTGTCTATCTTGGCGAGTACAAATACTTTGGGCCTGTCCTTTCTAGAGGTATTTCTACATATGTCATCATTGTATCCCTCACACTCAGATGATGAGATCTCTGTATCTGGATTCCTTTTGCCACACAATTCCTTATTCTGGAATTTAAACACAAGCCCCTCCTTAAAATTGGCTAAATGTCTTATAAACTGAAAATGCTTATGTTCTTTTGTGTAAGGAACAAATTTTTCAATGGTTTACTGGAATAGCAATTCCTTGCACTCAAAATCTGGGTTCAAGTTGAATTTTTACTTACTTCATCACTGATGTTGTATGCTTTAATGCTTCTCTAGATGTCTTCAGTCGATTGAGTTATCTCAGTGTGTTGACAGCTGACCGCAATGGGCGGACTGAGAGTAACTAGAGACACTAGATGATGAAAGTAATAGGAGGTGGTTGGAGGCGTCCCAATGGCCGTGTTCAGGAGTCTGCCTCGGCATCTGTAGAGGGGAGGTACCTGTGGATTGGGTGCACATCCAGAAGATCTTCTATGTCAGTGGGGGGGCAGGGCTTAGGAGATATATACCTGAATTTTGCTCTATCATTCCCCATAGCCAGACATCATGGCCAGCTGAGCAAGACGTTGATGCTTGTTATGTTGAACAGTAACTACCTACTATGCCTCTGATGAGCTGAATCTTCGTTATTGGTCCAACAGAAATGTGTTAGCTGGATGCTTGTACCTTAGGTACTCTTTCTGGGAGAGTGAGTGAGTGAGTAAGCTCTCCAGTTAGGAGCGAGTTAGCACTACTCAGGCTGGTCCCTTAGCTGCCACCTAGTTACAGTGTGCGTGTTCCAGTCTCCTTGTGGGGTGTTATCGGACAGGATGGGTGATTTAACCTGCATATAACACCTGGGGATCAGTGGTGAATATTAGATCACTGATCCTGCGAGGGTGCAGATACGCTTATGCTACCACAAGGAGATATAGGCTGGTAGATGGCTCTATGGCCCTCTATGGCTCTAACATATGGGGGCAATAAGAAAGATTCGTATTTAAGCCATCAATGTAGATTAGCCTGATTGTTATGGTCTTATCCACACTGGGATAAACTTAACTATCCTATTGACCATTTCCAGCTACCTCTATGGCCATCTGACCAACTAATGGGTGAGGAAACTAATGTGGCTAACATCTTGGTGCCAACATGCCTTAATGCTATAGGTTACCATATATATGAATACAGAGGTAGCTGTAATGTGGTCGGGATAGGAGTATTATGGTGGGGGAGTTATTATTGATGTTTGGTGGAATAACAAGTAACTCCCACAATGCCAGTCTGATGGTGGCTATGTGTTTTTTATATTTGAACTGGCCATTGAGCCTATTCTACATGTGTTTTGATATTTTATGTCAATTAACACAAGTTAAATTTTAGTGTACTTTAAAAAAGATTTTTTGTTTTTGGGATTTACTTTAATTAGTACAGATATCTCTATATTTACTGATACTCTTTATAGGGTGTCAAGGTGACATCAGAGGAAGAAGGTGGTGGCAGTGGAGATGCACAGCCACAACATCCAAAAAGCCTGCCCGAGCAGACTTATAAGAAGCTCAAGGGGTGGGGGTGGTATCACTGGTGATGGCAGCGGCATACACGTTTCCAGTGCTCCTGGAATGAGCAGCAACAACTAAACACAGTCATCTGCCATTTGAGAATTTTTTTTTCATTTCCAAATGACAAATCCATGGCAATGTGCAAGATCTGCAAGCATAAAATTAGCCATTGTTGTGGATGAAAAAATGTAGGAACTACAGGTATCTCTCTCTGTACTCACATGAAAAGGCATCACCAGGGAAAGTGAGCAAAACCATCCTATTCCTTCTCCCTGTGAATTCCCTTGTAGGCAAGCCACATCCACACATAACACATGGTTTACGTTATCATCACATATCACAAGGCATTATGGGAAAGGAGCTGGGGAGCTCATGTGCCCTCTATTGGATGTAACAGATCCTCAATTTGCTTTTGACTCACCGAGCCTTGAAACAGCAAAAGGGATCTTAGCCAAGCCAATTTCACTTATCTGCATACAGCGCTGTTTCCGGATTGTTGTCCTTCATCAGTACAGAGCAAAGTACGTTATCATCACCATCACCAACTGTTTCTCCTCCTCTCCACACCAGCATCAGTCATCCATAAAATAATGTGTGTCCAGGAAAAAAATATGCACCAGTTATCCAGCCAGATTACTGCATGCAACAGACCACATGGACAATGTGTTAATTTGAGATCTGCCATTGGAGGTTCATGAGGTAAGTGTGTCACCTTTTGAAGCCTTTTAAGGAGGTCACAAAATTTGTGAGAAGGGACAACTGCCGCATTTGTGAAGTTATCCCTTTTCTTATATATCTTACAGTAAACATTTACACTTATGTAACTAGGGATAGAAGAACAACAGCTTCTACCTCTTGGTCACCATTATTGCTCTGGGGTGATGTAAGAGGAACTGGAGATGGAGGAAGAACTGTGTCAGTGTAATTGTGCAGAAGGAGGAATAGACTCTGCTTTGAATGCAGAGGGGAACCTTAATATGTCAAAGCCAGGGAGAAGTATGACCCTTTTTTGTTTCAAGATGATAATGATGATGATGACTGTGCTGGCAAAGAAGACCAGTGATTGCAGGTTCCTAGGTCTGTGAACACACTTGCAAACATGGAAGGCTGTATGGTAGGCGTACTTGATCGCTGTGCTTTTAAACCCTTGCTATAAAGCCAAAATGGAGGAATTCTTCTGTGTCCAAATGGAAGCAAAATTGTCATTATCAGAATAGGTTGTATAACTACCTTCCTGCAGCTTTAAGGGAGACCACTGCCAGTGTCAGTTGTATGTCTGCTCAGGTGGCCTCTGTCAGCTCCTAGCCCACATCACTCAGTCAGTGCTTCCCCACCTCTTTCAGTACCCCAGCTACAAGTATCAGGAGTAAAAGCAGCAGAATCAGCAGCCAGTACAGTGTCTGGAACATGATGAACCAGAAATTTTTCACCTTGCTGTGCCAACCAGGACCAGAGCAGGTAAATGACACCCACCGGATGCACAAGCAGGTACAGTCATACCAAGAGTACTCCGATATTCCAGTAAATAACTTTGACTCCATGAAATTCATTTGTCATGGGAGTTTCATCGTGTCCAGGCTCATGCATAACGGCTGAGATGATGTTCAATGTTGCCAGTAACATTGTAACGCCTAGGTCGAAGAAACGTTCACCACAAGTGTGAAGAAGTTTACTTTTGTCAAAATTAATCAGGCATTCAGCCATGAGAACTTTACTACTTAGGAGGATGGCAACGCTCAGTTAGTCCATCACTGTATGACCAACGGGAGCTCCCCTGTGAGACAAGGTTGAGCCAGAATTTGTCTGAACAGCAAATCTATTGATAAGAGTCCTCCTAAGTAGTAAATTTGCCATTTTAATATGCACTGGTTATTTTGTGCAAGGTTATATGTTGTTAAAGGGGTATTCCCACGAACATAACCATTTTTAAATTTGTAGATAATTAAAAGTTAAACATTTTTGCAAATATAAGTAATTAAACATTTTGCAGAGGTTTAAAAATTTTCTCTAAATATCTTGTGGTTACAAGTTGTTGTCTTGATTGGTTGCCAGTGGATATAACCATGAATGCAGGACCTTTCTAAGGTCATAAAATCAGCCATGATTTCCTTACTGTGGCCAGGATATCTTCTGATACATGTAGTGTCCCTGTCTGATAACCTGGCTACAATAAGGACATCATGGCTGGGTTTCTGACCATAGAAAGTTTCTGCATTTGTGGTCATATCCATTGGCAACTGATCAAAACAACAGATGTCACCACTAAGATGGTTAGACAAAATCTTTAAAAGTCTGCAGAATTTTTAACTACTTATATTTGCAAAAATTTTTGTCTTTTCATTATATACAAATACAGATATGATTATGTTCATGGGAATACCCCTTTAAGTTTTTATGACATGCAGGCTGGTTTAAAGGTTCCAATTAATTATCCTATAGCCCCTAGTGCTTATTAGATCTTTGTCTTTGATCTTTTTGGTGTCTGTCAGCACACTGATGTGTTTGTTTGTTTATTGGGTCCCTTTTTGCTGTCTCCATTTTTAGATTCCCTGATGAGTACCCGCACTAAGGGTCAAAACGCGTCGGATTGGTGAGACGTCTTTAGGTTCACTGTTAGGGATAGTTTTGGTATTGTACTTGTTAGGGCAGGAGTTCTGAATACCGGGGGTTAGGGGTCAGAGTGAGGGTTTTAATAAGTTTCACCCCACATGATCAACCTTGAGATTTGGTCCAACTGCTCCCCAGTTTGAGTACTCCTATAACTGGTAAGACGGTTTAGGTTTTATTTATTTTCGTCATCTACATTTTTATGTCTGTACCCAAGCTAATTTGTAGCTTTTAAATACACTATTTAAAGTTATGTTTTAAGTTTAACTTAATCCTTTGATATTTTTGGGATTCATGCTGTTTGTTTGAGTAGTTTCCCATAACTTTGGCAGTGTTTGCCTTAGAGAGCTAGAAATGGGCTATACAGGGTTCTAGGAGACCTGACAGTGTCATGCACTAAATTTTAAGCTAAATTAATCTCTGGTTTGTGATGAATTTATTTAACCCGAAACAAATCTTTAGACTGAAGGTTCATCCATCTCTTGTTGTTACTGTTAAGATTCAGATGCAAGGTAAGGAATGTACTGGTCTACAGGAGAGCAGCAGCAGAAATGGACTGACAACTGCGAGCAGTAGAAAATGCTACTTAAAGGCAAAACTCTACTGCGAGCCAAGGCCGGCCTCAGATGCCTTCACAGGAGCTCCTTGGAAGAAGAGATGGATTTTCGCTGAAATTGAAGACCGGAATTGTCACCAGAACAGAAAGTGTATTACAAATAAACGTACTGCAGCAGAAGCCTACACCAAATCCACACACTACTCACAGGGACAGAGAAAACAGAATGGTCGACAATCACGGGTCAGCAGATGAGGAGGACAACACAGATCCAAATCACGAGACAAAGACAAATCTGGGAAACAAGCCAATAGTTGGAACCGATCAGAATAAAATCGCAAGACAAAAGAGGAATCCAGGTACACAGCCAAAAGTCAGGTATAGGAGCAGTGAAATCAAAGTCAGGCGCTTAGCAGGAGTTAGGAAACTGATAGCCAGCAAAGCTGAGTGATGAGGGAGTGGTTTAAATAGGCCTGCTCAGGAAGCTTCCCTATGTTGTCATGGCAACTTTAAAGCAGCAACCACCAATCCTTCTTTATGTTGACCTGACAACTTTAAAGCAGCAACAACAAATGTAACATCCCTGACAGTTACCTTCAAAGTGTAACTAAAATTTCAAATGTTTGATTTTCTGGCAATATTTATGTCATTAATACATTTTTTTATATACTTTATTAACATAGTTTGGCTTCTTTTTGTGAAATCCTGCATTTCTTTATTCTATTCCCTTGCTTCTCTATTCAGAGCTGTATCCTGCTTCTCACTGTGCACAGTGAGGCTTGTGTGTAATGAAGAGAAAATTGTAGGGGGGGGGGGGGGTGTCACTTCAAACAGTTATATCCCTGGAAATATAAAATGTAGAAATGTGCGTCTGTTGTATCAAAGAGGAGAGTGCAGTTCTACCTGTATTTCAGAGATATCGCCGTTTAAAAACAGTCAGGATTGGGAGTAACTGCAGCTCCATTTAAATATCCCAAAGTCAATCTTCCTCACACAAAGTCAGTCCTCCACTTGTACCATGATTAAGAGGTTGTCAAAGCTCTAAACGTGTAAGAGAGGAGGACGCCATTTCCATGTTGTTGTTTTTTTTTTTTTTTAAATATGATCAAATAAAAGTTATTGTTTTATATTGTTTGTCCCATAAGTGGATTTGTGCACATCTATGTTAAATACCCAAACGAAGACTCCATATTTGTGAGCTGTGATTATTTATTTATTTTTTCTTTATATACAATCAAAAGAATGTGGAGTTGTGTTCCCTGTTATGAATGGAGCAGTGGTTGGACACGCCACTGTATTCACTTCAGTGTGAGCACCGGAGATAGTCGAAGTACTGAGCTTGTCTATCTCCGAAACTACCACTAAAGTGAATGGAGTAGCACGCATCTATCTTGACAAAACTCCCCCGTTCTTCTGATCAGTTAGGGTTAAAGTTGAGCAAACCTATTTGTTTCTAGGGAGGTTCAAGCCCAATATTCCAAGTGGTTACGTTTTTAATGAAACTGAATGAATGGCAATTCATCTCAGATTAACTAAAATGGCCGCCATCACATGTAGAAGACACATGTCTGTGAGTCAGTGTGATGTTCTGGGGGCACCTGACATCAGCTGACAGCCTCTCAGCCAATACTCAGTGGTAGGTGGACACCTTACAGTGGTGATGTCATTTACAGTATATAAGGTGGGCTGGAACACGAGGCATTTCAGTGATGGTGGAAGTAGGAGATGGATGCACTATTAAACACACATGACGCAGAGCACTGCTTGCAGCAAAGCTTGCAGATTGGGAATCTTAGAAGTAGAAGAATTATAACAGTTTACTCAGATTTAATCAATTACAGGCAGATTAGTGATAGAAATCATAGGAGTGAGGGAGAATATCTGTGCAGTAAACCAGACTGCTGCAGTAATACAGACAGATTATTCACAATGAAAGGGTTGACCTATTTTTGTCAAAGTCTGCAATAGAGCAATTTCATCTGTCCACAGAGTATTTTACATTGTCAGTAAAACTAAGTTAATTCTGTCAGTGAAAAATCTTTTAAGTCTGTTTAGTTATGGAGACATTTGATCTGAGACTGCCTGTGACTAGCCACAGGGTGTCTTACAGTGTTTAACTGACAAAATCAGTCCTGTTAACAAAAAATCTTTTCATAAGTTTTTTCTGGACAAGAGTTTACATTTTTTTCCATTAAATACATACAAACTGCTGTTTTTTTTATTTTTGCTCACTCAACAGTGTGCGGGACACTGTAAATCTGAAAAAAATCTGTTTATGTTTTTTTTGTTGTTCACCCTATAAACAGTCTTGCAGCCTGCGCTAATCTGAAAAATTCTGTTATTTTGGCTAAGGCCTCAAGCAGCAAAATGTACCAAAAAAACGCTGTGGAAAAAAAACGCAGTGGAAACGCATCATGTTTTTTTTCACAGCGTTTTTCATTGCATTTTTACAGTTTTTTTCTCTGTGGACTTTCTGCCCTTATCATACCTTATAATTTCCGCAGGTATAATTGACATGCTGCGATTTTCAAAAACGCCCACATATTCTCTGTGGATTTTTTCTGCAATGTGTGGATGGGATTAGCCAGAATCCCATTTACTTTGCAGGTACTGTAAAATGCAGTGTTTCTGCCACGGCTTTTGGCAAAAACGCTGCGTTTTTGCAGAGTGGGGCTTCAGCCTTAAAGAGATTTTTTTGCTCACCCAATAAACAGTGTGGTAGAGCCTGTTAATCTACAAATAAAAAATTCTTAAGCATTTTTAAGCATTTTCAGTTGCTCACCAATAAACAGTTTTGCAGCCTGCACTGATATGAAAAAATCTCAACAAACCGATTTGTAATATACTGTATAAATCTAACAAATTTCCTTTGAATAGAAAACAGGTTGTAAAGTTCCAATTAGCAATGCTCTAAGCATTGCCAGGGAAACTCTGCCCGTACATTTGTACTCAATGCAGTATGTAGAGCCAAAGGGGGTGGCTTCTTCAAAATTTTTTATCTTCTGTTTTCTACCACTTAGAAAAATGGATCTGTATTACAAGAAACATGCTTTCATAGGCTGCCAAGTTTGAAGTACTAGCTATAAAAGAATTAGAGATCACTAGTTAAAAACAGTCAGGAATGTGATTTTATATGCAGCATTCTCTGCTTTCTTATGATACCAGAAACATTTTTCTAGGTGGATACAGCCATTTGAAGTGACACCATCCCCCGCCCCCCCCAAATGCTTCAGCTCTGCATATTCACAATACAACTGTGTACAGATTTTCCTTAGTAATAGCTAAGTTAAAGGGTTGTTAAGGAGAATGTAACAGCCGGTTTTATAATATAAAGGAAGTTAGATAGGTTAATAATGTATATTATAAAAATGGTTACCAAAAAACCATCCTGACATGATAGCAAAAAAAAAAAAGGGAGTTACGCTTTAAGTTGAAGTTTCCTATATCTATATGCATGTTCAGTACTGCATGTTTTCTAGTGAAACAGGGCTCAAATTGTAGTTACTGGCTAGATGAACTTCAAGGGTTGAGGTTGTGAAGGGCATTCTAAAAACTTTGAACATGTTGACAATTTATACCATCTCAGATTTTGTTTAGCTTTCAATATATTTATAAATCTTTAGGCCACATTTTACAAACTAGTATTCTGGTCAGTTTTTTGCATCAGCATTTGAAAGCCAAAACCAGAAGGGGAACCTACCAAAAGAAATAGTATTTTGAAATAAAATTGCAACTACCTCCTCTGTATTTTGGAACCACTTCTGGTTTTGGATCCCAAACATTGACCCTCACTTGTCCGAGGCACAGGTATGCCTCTAAATTGGCCAAAAACACACCTCTTGCAACTTGACACATTTTTGGACTACTGTGGTGCATCTCAGGCCCTGCTCCTGCTCGCCAGTTTTTTAGAAAGTGGGTGGGGCAGGAATCTAAGCAGGCCAGGGTGGGGGTGCCTCAGTTCACCCTATTTACTATAACTCATGCCATGATGTGAATTATTTCACAAATCTACAGCAGTACCTGAATAGGGTAGATTTGTGATCAGAAGCACTTACATGTGCAAGAAAGCAAAAATTACTAAGAGGCTGGAGCCTTTTAGTAATTCTGACATGTTTCGCAGTAGGGAATCAATTAAGACTGGCCTAAGGGTCCATGCACACGACCAAGTCCTGTACATGGAAAATGGTCATCACAGTCAGTTATGATGCAGTGAGCTCCCGAACAGCCCGGTCGCTACCATACCAAACTGACAGCTTTATGTCAGTTTGGTACAACAGACAGGTCATGTGCATAGGGCTTTAGAATCGCCATTCTTAATAACTTTCCCCCACTGATGCAAAATACCGACAAGAATACTGCCATGTGAAAGTTTCAAAAGCCGAAATATTTGCTGGTCTGGAAAGGGCTAATGCCTGGTGTAACAACAATATTCGCTATGAAATGCATGTGCTTGCAGATTTAGTGCATGAGCAAACAACATAATGATAAGAAGAAGAATTTAATCTACATATACATCCAGATAATTCCCATTAATGCTACTGCAGATCATTTAATGTCTGGTCATTAGAAATGAGCTGATGAAATTAAAAGCCAGCCATGTTGAAGGTGTGTATATTTATTTTTTCATTCAGTCAGCTAGAAGATTACGCCTTCTCAGCTGCAGTATGGAGAGCCAGCTGTCTACCATTTATGTTGCTAATTCATTAAAGCCAGTTATTCATCCTCCCTGGAAATCACTGCAGTCCTGCATACTGGCAGACAATAATGTTCTAGTGTTTGCGGCTGCAATTGCTGACAATATCAATTATTTAGTTTTCTGTCAATTCCCATTAGACATTTTTAACTGGAGAATTTACACTGAGTTATTGAATTACAAACAGCTAAAAGCTTTAGGGAATCTAAACTAATTAGCAAGCCTTTGTAAAGCCCTTTGTTCTTGGTAATTTGTTTACAAGAGTAACTCAACCTTTTAATTACGGGTGAATGCAGGGCCACATACCATTACAGTCATTTCTGTTTAATGCAAGCAGGCATGCTATACAGTCTGGATATAGTCAATCACTGCTTTTAATGAGCTGTGATGACCCAGCATGCAGTAATATGACCTAAAATAAAAGGTTGTCTGTAATTGTAAATGAGAAAGGCTGAATAGCTCCCGTAGCTTTAGGTTGGCACATGAGCTAGTCCCAAATGATACTTATATGCCTGAGACTGGGCTAGAGATCAACTGGTCCACATTAATTTTACATAAAAAAAGTAATTGCTAACAGTAACCATTTGCAAATTATTACTTTATTGGTTCATAAATACACAGACTATTCAATTATGGTTGCTCCACCTTGGATACTGACATTGTTAATATTGCCTATTAGGAGAAAGAACCCACTGGAGTACTAAGAGTAGTTTACTTTTAAAGAGTAGTACTTTTACATTATTTGTGTTACTGTTTGTATATTTGATTATAATTGAATCTATAATGTATCCATATTATTTATTCTGTTCCTACCAAGTAAAATTTGGTTACCAAATAAAATCCAATTAGTGCTATACTAACTTACCAGTTAATAGTAGCCTTCCATACAGGGCCGCTTTAAGGGGTTAAAGTGCAGAGAGCATCATGAAGACCAAGGAACACACCAGGCAGGTCCGTGATACTATTGTGGAGAAGTTTAAAGCCAGATTTGGATACAAAAAGATTTCCCAAACTTTAAACATCCCCCAAACTTTAAACATCCCAAGGAGCAGTGTGCAAGCGATCATATTGAAATGGAAGGAGTATCAGACCACTGCAGATCTACCAAGACCCGGCCGTCACTCTAAATTTTCATCTCAAACAAGAAGACTGATCAGAGATGCAGCCAAGAGGCCCATGATCACTCTGGATGAACTGCAGAGATCTACAGCTGAGGTGGGAGAGTCTGTCCATAGGACAACAATCAGTCGTACACTGCATAAATCTGGCCTTTATGGAAGAGTGGCAAGAAGAAAGCCATTTCTCAAAGATATCCATAAAAAGTCTAATTTAAAGTTTGCCACAAGCCACCTGGGAGACACACCAAACATGTGGAAGGTGCTCTGGTCAGATGAAACCAAAATTGAACTTTTTGGCCACAATGCAAAACGATATGTTTGGCGTAAAAGCAACACAGCTCATCTCCATGAACACACCATCCCCACTGTCAAACATGGTGGTGGCAGCATCATGGTTTGGGCCTGCTTTTCTTCAGCAGGGACAGGGAAGATGGTTAAAATTGATGGGAAGATGGATGGAGCCAAATACAGGACCATTCTGGAAGAAAACCTGTTGGAGTCTGCAAAAGACCTGAGACTGGGATGGAGATTTATCTTCTAACAAGACAATGATCCCATACATAAAGCAAAATCTTCAAAGGAATGGTTCACAAATAAACGTATCCAGGTATTAGAATGGCCAAGTCAAAGTCCAGACTTGAATCCAATCGAGAATCTGTGGAAAGAGCTGAAAACTGCTGTTCACAAACGCTCTCCATCCAACCTCACTGAGCTCGAGCTGTTTTCCAAGGAAGAATGGGCAAGAATTTCAGTCTCTCGATGTGCAAAACTGATAGAGATACCCCAAGCAACTTGCAGCTGTAATCGCAGCAAAAGGTGTCTCTATAAAGTATTAACTTAAGGGGGCCGAATAATTTGGCATGCCCCACTTTTCAGTTTTTTATTTTTTACAAAAGTTTAAAATATCCAATAAATTTTGTTCCACTTCATGATTGTGTCCCACTTGTTGTTGATTCTTCACCAAAAAATTAAAATTTTATATCCTTATGTTTGAAACCTGAAATGTGGCAAAAGGTTGAAAAGTTCAAGGGGGCTGAATACTTTCGCAAGGCACTGTATATGTTACTTCCCCCTGACGAAGCTGACTGGTGCAGCAATATACGTGGGGTTTTATCCATAGCACTCGTTCCATTTATTTTTTCATAAAGCCGCTTTATCAACCAATTTTTTACTTTACATGTACAGTATTTAGTGATTAAATTACTTTAATACACTTTTCTGGAATTATGTTGCCGGTTTATTGGTGTTGTCACATTATGTATTAGATGGATATTTATTGTATTATTAATTTATTATTTCTATTAAAATTTTTTGTTGTTGTACCTGGGTCTCTGTTGTGTTACCTGGTGAAGACCTGAGCTCTTTTTGGAAATTGCTACTGCAGTTGCCTTGCACCATTCCATAGGTACTGTGCCAATAATTAAAAGATCCCCAAATATTGTATTATCATCATGAATACAGAAATAACCAAACTTCAACCTTTTTATGAGTAAGAGTGTTTTGCCGAGAACAAAGACTGCATTTTAGATTTAAGTGCATCTACTCCATTAGCTTAAATGCAACAGTTGTACTTGTACATGGATGATAATCATCAAGGTACAGTTTTTTTTTTGTTTCGTTTTTTTTTAAATCAAAGGTACTACGCAGAAAGGATTCAAGTAAATATTGGCGGCTGGGGTAATTATTTTTTATTTGGAGTAGCATACTGTTTACACAATAGACAATAGTTTTCACATTATCACTGAGGAAACTGAGTATGTAGCAAAATGATGGAAAATGTTCTATCACACTGTGCTAGCAAGTATGCTCTTCTCTGCAGTCACCAACAGGGAAATTGCCATTTAAAGAAAAGGACAGAAAGACTAGAAAAGCTAGTAAAGGGATCTGGCTCTGTAAAGGGCAACCCGCTAATCAGCTTCTTGCAAACCGTGGAGTAGAGAATTCTGGAGATTATCATGCTGAAACCGGTGTACCCGCACAGTGTCGGACTGGGATGTCTAGGGCCCACCAGTGGAATTGTTTCTAGGGGCCCACCATCAGGACCCCTGCAGATCAGCAGTACCGAGACAGGGTGGCTAAAGGTAATAACATGCCGGGAGCCATGCTGCTCACCCACCATACCATGTACACCACTGCACTACCTAAACCTACTGCTACACCTTGTATGGCAAGTGAACAGCGTGGCTCCAAGAATTGCTACCTTTACCTGTAGCCGCACTGTCCTGGAAAAGTTGATCTGCAGAGGTCCTGACTGTTATATCATCGCAGATGTAATATTGATGGCCTATCCTAAGGACAGGCCATCAATATTAGAAAGATGGATAAATCCTTTAAAGAGGTTGTCCAGGAATTGGAACTATTTTATTAGAAAAGTAGAAAAAGTTCACAAACACTGTCACATACGAAAATACAATATAAAAACTATAAACAGAGACAATACATAAATCTAGAACATAGCATAAAACCATCAACAAATAAAATACAAGAAAACACCGGGACAAAAAAAAACCAATCGCGAACCAGCCCCATCCATTCTGCCTTTCACTCCGCCTTTCACGCCACCTTTCACTCTTCTCCCGTCTTTCTCCAGTCATCCGTCAGTCAAAAACTCTAACAAAAGAAAATCTAAATGAGCAATATACAATGGAAACATATAACGGAAACTTATAACGGAAACTTATAACGGAAACTTATAACGGAAACTAACAAAAACAAAATCCCCAACTGAAACTTACTAAAAAAAAAATTTTTTTTTTTTTTCCCTCACCACACCCGGCCAGCACCACGCCCCATGTCATCCCATGTCCGCATAGTCCTGGTGCTGGCACCACCCACCACCAAGCCCCTGAAACCCAACCTGGCTCTCCACCTCATGTCCTCCCATGTCCGCGTAGTCCAGAGCCAGGCCGGGCACACGAAAACTTATAAACCAAACCCTCCACCCCCAAAAAGAAACCCCCCTCCCAAACAACCTACCCCCCTGAAAAACCCCTTAACTACTAACAAACAAATGGAATTATGGAATGTGTAAAATGAAATATGGGATATGGAAATGGATATGAAAAATGGAAATGGAAATGGAAAATGAATATGGGATATGGAAAAATGGAAAAATGGAAAATGGGAAAATGGACACAACATATGAACGACAATAACAAATACCAGACAAGTAACAAAAACCCACCATCCTACATGCACCTGTTAAATTACCTTCCCTCCCATGAACCTCCCATAGGCCTAGGGTCTGTTATCCTCAAGCCTCTTACCCTTCCATCTGATTTCCAAAACAAAAATGCCTATGTGGTGACACGCCAGCCCTCCACCAGGAAGAGAGCACAGGAGGCCCATCCCTGTCTACTCGCCCTACCGCTATATCCCTATCTATCATTTTGTCCCTACCCTGTCCCTACCTGTCCCTCCCTATCAGAAAATAATAAACCCCACCCCTCGTGCAAACCTTGCCCTACCTATCCCTATCTGGCCCTAACCTAACTAACCTACTTTAAATCCCTTATCTAATCCTCAGGCAACATAAAAAGCGAACCCCCTCCAGAGGGTACCACACCTTTCTGCGCCCAGCCCCTCGTACTCCCGAGAGCGCACCCTCACCAGGTCCACCATGATGTTTTTAACCACCTCCACCTCCGGGAGGATTTTGCCTCTCATCGATACTAAACACCGTGCTGACCATAGGTGAAACCTGACCACTGCACTAACTACAAAAAGTGTTTGGCAGTCCCTGCCCTCCGGGTGTTTGAATGCCCCATAGGCCCACTCGGCATAGGAAAGGCCAGCCAGCCGCAGCCAGCCGGTGGAGGTCCCCACCAATTTGCAAACCCTTATATTGAAGGGGCACTGAAGCAGGAAGTGCTCCATGCTTTCCAGCATGTCGCCACACTCCTCCCGAGGGCAGCCTCGCTCGTCGGAGTTCCGGTACTTCAAGTTCCCCCTCACATATAACTTACCTAGGAGGCAGCGCCAGGTCAGATCCCAAAACTTCCGAGGAAACCTTTGGAGTTAAGAAAACGCAACCCTACCTCTAAGGTTTCTCCTGGGCAATCTTTGAGCGCCAGAGGCTTCTGGAAGCGGGTCAACAGGACCTTGTCGTCAAGAAAACGTCTTGACTGAGTCCTGATCTCCCACGCCCCCAGACCCCACCGACGAATCACTTTCAGGACCAGGGAAGCATAGGCCGGGAGATATCCATGGGGTGCACGAAGATCTTTCACTTGCCCTCCTGACTCCCATTTCTGGAAGAAGGGCCGAAACCACCCCTGGCAGGAGGCTACCCACGAAGGAGCCCCCTCGGAGGAGAGGTTTGGTAAATTGATCTTAAGAAAGGTGTTCATTAAGAACACCACGGGGTTAACCATATTTAACCCCCCTAGCCTCCTTGTGCGGTATGTAACCTCCCTCCTGATTAGGTTGAGCCTGTTCCCCCATAACAGTTGGAAGAACAGGCAACATATCCTACTCCAACAAGACTCTGGCAAGGCACAGACGCTACCTAGATAGATCACCAACGGGAGCAGGAAGGCTTTGGCAAGGTGAACCCTTTCTCTCAGGGTCAAAGACCAACCCTTCCAGCAATCAACTCTCTGGGCGACATCCTTAAGCCTACCTTCCCAATTTTGGAGTGGGTAATCACCCTGGCCAAAATGGATGCCTAAGATCTTTACAGACCCCTGGGGTTCTGGGAGGGTGTCCGGGAGAGAAAAAACAGGCTCTCCCCCTCCCAGCCAGAGGCTTCCACACTTATTCCTGTTTACAGCTGATCCGGAAGCCTCCGAGTAACTGTCCACTTCAGACATCACCCATTCAAGCTCCTCCCGTGACGAGACAAGAACGGTGACATCATCCGCGTAGGCTACTGTCCTCAAAGGGGAGCCAGTGCCCTCCAGGTCCATCCTGACTCCCGCCACCGGCCCACCATTAATCCGTCTAATCAGGGGATCAATGGCAAACACATACAGTAGCGGGCTCAAGGGACATCCCTTTCGGACGCCCGACCCCACCTCAAAAGGACGACCAACCCAACCATTCACAAGCGGGAAAGACTCAGCCCCAGCGTATAAGGTCTGCAACCACTGAATGAACCCCGCGGGCAGGCCGTACTTCAAGAGAGGTTGACCACAAATACTCATGATTCACCCTGTCAAAGGCCTTAGCCTGATCTAGGGACAGCAAGTACCCCTTCCACCGACCTGCCCTACTCTGCTCCACAGCCTCCCTGACACTCAGGACCGCACTTAAGGTGCTACGACCGGGAACAGAGCAGTGCTGAGCCGGCGAGAGGAGCTGGGGAGCAAACTGTACCAGCCGGTTGAAAAGTACCTTCGCCAGAATCTTCCGGTCCGTATTGAGAAGTGCTATGGGCCGCCAGTTCTCAATATGGCTCGGATCCTTACCCTTTGACAGAACTATAAGGGCGGACCTCCTCATTGACTTCGGCAGAGTGCCCGAGGATAGACACTCATTAAGCACGTCAGTCAAGAGGGGAGCCAAAGCTCCTTTAAAGGTCCGATAGAACTCAGATGTTAAGCCATCTGGGCCAGGTGACTTCTTGAGGGCAAGACCCTCAATAGCCCTGACGACTTCCTCTTCCCTTATAGGTTCTACCAAAACACCAAGAGAAGGGTCTTCTGCTGACTCAGGAATGGCTTCAGCCAAGAAACCTGAAATCCGATCCCGATTCAGTTCCTTCTTTGCCAAAAGGTTCGAGTAGAAGGACCTGACGACCTCCAAGATCCCTCACCTGGATCTTTTCAGGGATCCTGTACTGTCAATCAGGCCTGTTACTGTCTTACAAGCCACTGACATCTTACAGTTCCTGTAGGGGTCGGGCGAGCGGTATTTCCCGAAATCCCTCTCAAGAACCAAAGATGCGTGCCTATCATACTGACACCTTTTAAGCAAAGCCTTCACACCGGAGATATCCTCCTGGCTACCTCCGGTCGAGACCAGATGTTCAAGTCTCTTCCTCAGTGCAGTGTACATGCGGTACATGTCCAGTGACCTGAGGCTTGAGAGCCGGCGGAAAAATCCCGCCACCCTTTTTTTGAATCTCTCCCACCACTCTGACCTATTACCTTCAAGACCCAGTAATAGTACCTGATCCTGAAGAAACTCCTCAAAGGCTTGTCTTACAGCTGCCTCCTCAAGGAGTGACGAATTCAGCCTCCACAAACCTCTTCCTCTACGGAGGGTCTCTGAAATATTCAAAGAAAACAAAATTAGACAGTGATCAGAGAACTCCACCTCCACCACGGACACAGGGGTGGTGACGGAATTCTCCTTCAAAAAAAAACCTATCTATCCTAGACCTAACACTACCTCTCTGAAAGGTGAACCCACGGTGACCTGGGGAATGCCTGATGTGGATATCCTCCAGGCGAGCTTCACTCACTATGCTATTTAACGCGGCGCCATCATAGGGCAGTCTATCTCTGGTACCTCCTCGGTCTTGGGGTCTAGTTATGGTATTAAAATCCCCACCAAAGATGACTTGTTTGCCCATAAAAAGAAAAGGCTTAATCTTCATAAAGAGGCTTTTACGGTCCCACTTTGTCTGGGGACCGTAGATGTTAATGAGGCGCAGGCTTTGCCCCTTCATGAAGACGTCTAAGACTAGGCACCTTCCCATTTCGAGCTCGATCAGTCGCTGGCATTTCACCTCTGCGGTAAAAAGCACCGCCACTCCACTATACGGCTCAGCCGCAAGAGACCAGTAGGAGGGCCCCCTGCGCCACTCCCTCCTTGCTCTGTTTATCTCTGATAGAGTACAGAGCCTGGTCTCCTGCAAAAACAAAATGTCAGCTTCAACCCGGCCAAGAAAATCAAAGGCTGCAAACCTAGCCGTATCAGACTTAATGCTGGCCACATTAATGGTGGCCAGCGTCAGTGGAGAGGGGACTGCCATTAAGACCGATTGAGCTCAATGACCTTCAGCTTCCCACCCCCTTTCCTCCTATCACCACCACCCCTAGATGAGTCTGAAGAGGACCCGCGACTTCTCCTCGTCTTGCGGGTCCTCTTCTTACATTGGGATTGGTCCATCACCTCCCCCGGTGCGGTTTGGCCAGAGGAGGGATGGACCTCCCCCGCAACTTCTCCCTGAGGAGTTACAGTGGTCGCAGAGACAGTAGCAACTTCGGCCCTGGGTGCATCATCTCCTCCTCCAGGCTCCAGGCCAGCCTCCCCCCCAGAGGGCAGGTGGCCCCTCCCGGAGGGAGACTCAACAGCCCCTGACGGCTCCACCTCTCCCTCTGAAGTCTCCCCTGAGGCCGACGCATCCTCACAGAGGGATTGGTACCGGTTGGGACCTACCACTAGAGGGCCGTCGAGTCTGCGTTCCTTCGTCGGGGGGGGGGGGGGGCAGATGTTTTTGCCCTCACTTTACTCGGTGACTTTCTCCGCTTGACCGTCTCTCCCTCCCCAGCACTGACGTACTGAGAAGAAGACGACTGGTCAGCCTCTTCCTCCCTCTGCAGTCTCCTCATCTACTCAACCAGGGTCGTGCCCACTGCTGCCTCGGCATCAGGATCCGGCCCAGCAGAGCCAGGGGCAGAAGGAAGGCACATAACTCCCTCCCTCTGCTCCCTCCTCCTCTCGCGCCTCCTTGCCCTTGATGGTGGCTGGGCCTTCTCCCTTTGCCTTGGCAGACTAGTCTCTCCTCCCCCACTCACCCCCTCCGCAGCAGGGACAGCCTCCTCAACTGCTCCCGCTTGCCAAAGGGTGGTGTTGGCGAAAGACCATGGACACGCCCCGATCGGGTGCCCAAGGACACCACACAGGTGGCAACGCACCCTGCCACAGGTCGCCGCGAGATGGCCCACCTCCCCACACATGGCGCACTTCTGCACACGGCAGGAGGCGCTCAAGTGTGAGGGGTCACCGCACCTGTGACAGAGTTTTGGCTGCCCCTGGTAGAAGACAAGGATCCTGTCTTTCCCAAGGAAGGTTGAGGACGGGATATGCATCACCGAGTTATCCTCGTGTCGCAATTTGACCATGAAGGTCCAGGCCCCCGACCATATCCCGAACTCGTCGAGATTTTTCTTTGGGAAGTCCTTGACCTCCCCAAACCTGTTCAGCCAGGTCATGATGTCCATATAAGAAAGTGACTCGTTACGAGTTAAAACGGTCACTTTCTTAATGTTATCCTGGCGTGACACCGCCCACACCATAAAGTCACGCCAGGCGGGCTCGTCCTTCACCAGCCTATAGTTTCCCCAAAAGGTTTCTAAGCCCTCCGGGGTAACAAAGCTGATGTCAAACTCCGAGGAGCCGACAGGATGAATCAGGGCAAAGATGTCGCTTGCCCTGAAACCCATCCCGAGAAGGAGTTCCACGACCCCCTCCTCTGGGGACAAGGGCCGGCTCCCCCCCACACGAGACGGGCCACGTTCCTCCGTGTCGGCCCCCTACGCCCGGGTGTAGGGAGAGTCCATCTGGTCTCACCTCCTTCCTCTCGGAACTTCCCTAGGCCAAAACGTTCGATCCAGAACCTAAGGTCTCTCGACTGCCCATCTATGGTCATTGTGGACTGGCCTGCCCGTAAAGCCTCCAGGAGCTGCCGTTGCAAATCGCCGTCCCTGGAGCCCGGCGGAAGACATGATGCACCCCCAGGGGCCCCAGAAGTGACGCTGGCATAGGAGCGTGGGGGCCCGGAGGCCGCAGAAACCTCCGCTACCGGAGTACCAGCGCCACTCCCAGGGACCCCCGCAGAACTACTTAGCCCAGCCACGGCAACCGGAGCACCAGAGGCGGCAACAGTCCGCCCTGGCATAGCCGCCGCGGACCGGGTCACTCCAACTGCAGCAGAAGGAACAGCGGCAGAGAGGACAACAGGAGCAACAATATCAGGAGCAGTGACAGGAGTAACAACAGGAGCAACGACAGCATCAGGAACAGCATCAGGAACAGCATCAGGAACAGCATCAGGAACAGCATCAGGAACAGCAGCAGAAACAACAGCAGGGACAACAGCAGAAATACCAGAAACAACAGGGGCCACAACAGAAATATTACTAGCAGTAGAAATACTTTTTTTTAGCAGCAATGGTAATAGCCCCTCCTCCCGCAGCCTCCCCGACTACAGGCTCTTGGTCCCCCATGCATACTACACCACCTTCTTCAGGAATACTACTAATTACCCCTTTTGTCCCACCCGCTTTCCCCTTTACCTTACCTGTCTGCTTAACTAGCTTCTCCACTCGTCCATCATTCACACCTGCAGTCTTCCTTCTTACAGCGGGGCCGGCTGCACCACTCGCTGATGGCTTCCCCGCTTTTACCTCGGCCTCCGCATCCACAGTCACCCCGGCACCTGATGTTGTAGGAGGACACGCCCCCTTAGCCCCAGAAGTGACCTCCGCATCACCGGCTTCATCAGCACTGGAGGAGGATGAGCCACGCCCACCTGCCATTCCCCCTTTCCTAGACCTTACTCTGGGGGAAGCCATCGATATTTTAAAACCTCCTACCAGGGAGGGAGGTTTCCCTACGCCACTCCCCTCCGCAGGGGGGGCTTCTTTGCCTTTGCCCTTGTCCGCAACTATGAGCTCCTTGTCCACCACCACCTGAAAGGTACTATCAGGCGCCATTTTGACTGCTGGCACCCCGGGCACCCCCGCCACTTGGCGTGACCCGAGGTGCCTGCGCCTCCCTTTTCTCTCCTGGAGGCATCGCAACCTGGGCTGAGGTCCCGGCACGATGCTCCCCAGGCAACGACCTGACAAATTTAAATGTCTCTAATACTCTTTTTTTTTTCCTTCCTTGCCTTCTTCCTGGTCTTGGTTCCTTTTCCCTCCTCCTCCCCGTCCAAATCTGACAAGCTGAATGCTAATTGGTCCATTCTGGACGGGGACTCCAATTGGCAGATTTGCCTCATCAGCTTCCCGCCTTCTCCCGAGGCTCCACCCTCCTCCTCCTCCGTCTCGGGCAGTGGTTGGTTCTCTGGGAGTGTGGGAGATTTCGTCACTTCCTGCCCTGTCATTCTGACTTCCTGCTTCACTGCCGGCACTGATGCCTGCGTATACGTGGGTATCAGGCTGCCGCTGCTAGGGACGGCTGCCCGACTATACTGTACCGCCATGCTGTCATCCGACTCCAGGTCTGACTCACAATAGTCGTCCTCTCCCGAGCTGTCTGAGGACGCGGGGCCATCCTTCAACAACCGCTCCTGCTGTTTGCGGAAGAAGCGGTCATCGTTCAGCAGCTTCTCTCTGAACGGCCCCGCGCCCTCCAGAATCTCTGTGCACCTGGCTTCCAGGGCCTTCATTTGTTTTTTCAGGCTCCTTACCTGCTTACTGAAAACCGGGCGGTCCTTCCTCGAGGCCCTGTCGCTACGGGCACGAGCGCTTTGCAGCTCTCCACCCATAGCGAACAGGGACCTCCGGGCTCGGTCATATTCCTCCAGGACCGCCTCGATCCTCCGGCTGTAAATGGCGACTTCCTCTCCAGCCTTCCTGATGCCCCATCCTGCGGGTGATTGCGGCAGCGATGACGGTAAGCTTGTGTCTTTTCTACTGCTTGCAGGGACCCTTCCAGAGGGAACCGCATATCCTGCGGCCATAGCCCCCTTCGGACCGGCTTCACCCGCCACTGCCGCTGATGTTACCGCCGTGGCTGATGTCGCCGTTTTCACGGATCCACCTGCCGGGACTGCTGACACCCCTGTCGCCACCGCTACTCCTGCCGGCGTCGCCCGCTCCACGGACGTCGCTGCTCCCGATGCTGTTCCTGATGCTGCAGCCGCCAATGTCGCTGCTGCTGCTCCCGATGCTGCTCCCGATGCCGTTGTCTCGGTCGCCAGTCTCATTGAGGCTTGCTGCCTCAGCGACCTCCGCCTGCCCTGCTCTGCTGGTGCTGTATCGGCAGACATTCTCCTGCCCCCCGCCTGTAAGGTCCGGGGGGCAGGAGCTCCACGCTCCATGATAAGGCTCCCCTCCGCACGGGGAAGGGAGTCGGAGCTACAGTATGTATCACACAAAAGACCGAAAACCACACCCAATAATCGGTCTCCAAGTATCCAAAAAAGCCTCTTAAGCCTCTGGACTCAGGAGCTCAAACAAATGTGTCTGACTCCCACAGTTGCCCCGAAGGAATTGGAACTATTTTTATTAGAAAAGTAAAAATTCACAAACAGTGTCACATACGAAAATACAATATAAAACCCATAAACAGAAACAATACATAAATCCAAAACATAGCATAAACAACATCAATAAATAAGATACAAGAAACCGGGACAAAATTAAAGACCAAAAAGAAAATCCAGCCGCAAATCAGCCCCCATCCATTCTGCCTTTCACTCCGCCTTTCACTCTCCAGTCTTTCTTCAGTCATCCGCCAGTCAAAACTCTACCTATCTTGGAAACAAAAGAAAATCCAAATAAGTAATATACAATGGAAAACATATAACACTAACAGAAAACTAACAAAAAAACCCCAACTGAAACTTATTAGAAATTTTTTTTTTTTTTTTTTTTCCCTTCACCACACCCGGCCAGCACCACGCCCCATGTCCTCCCATGTCCGCATAGTCCTGGTGCTGGCACCACCCGCCACCGAGCCCCTGAAAACCGACCTGGCTCTCCGCCTCATGTCCTCCCATGTCCGCATAGTCCAGAGCCAGGCCGGACACACGAAACCTATATATCAAACCCTCCACCCCCAAAAGAAACCCCCCTCCCAAACAACCTACCCCCCTAAGAAAAAAAAAACCCTTTTAACTACATACAATGGGAAATAGAAACAAATGGAAATGAACAAAAAAAATATGTTTAGTGGCAAAAGCAAATAACAAAATACCAGACAAGAAAACCAGACAAAATACAATAACAAAACCCACAATCTTATATAAACCGTTGACACCCCCTTCCCTCCCATAAACCTCCCACAGGCCTAGGGTCGGTTATCCTCAAGCCTCTTACCCTTTCATCCTATTTCCAAAACAAAATGCCTATGTGGTGACACACCAGCCCTCCACCAGGAAGAGAGCACAAGAGGCCCGTCCCTACCTACTTGCCCTACCACTATGTCCCTATCTATCAATCTATCCCTACCCTATCCCTACCTGTCCCTCCCTACCCAAAAAAAAACAAACAAACCCCACCTCTTGTGCAAAACCTTGCCCTCCCTTTCCCTATCTGGCCCTAACCTAACTACCTTTTAATCCCTTATTCTATCCCTCAGGGAACAGAAAAGGTGAAACCCCTCCAGAGGGTACCAGCCCTTTTTGCGCCCAACCCCTCATACTCCCGAGAGCGCACCCTCACCAGGTCCACCATGATGTTTTTAACCACCTCCACCTCCGGGAGGATTTTGCCTCGCGTCGACACTAGACACCGGGATGACCACAAGTGGAACCTAACCACTGCGCTAACTATAAAAAGTGTCTGGCAGTCCCTGCCCTCCGGGTGTTTGAATGCCCCATAGGCCCACTCGGCGTAGGAAAGGCCAGCCAGCCGCAGCCAACCGGTGGAGGTCCCCACCAATTTGCAAACCCTTATATTGAAGGGGCACTGAAGCAGGAAGTGCTCCATGCTTTCCAGCATGTCGCCACACTCCTCCCGAGGGCAGCCTCGCTCGTCGGAGTTCCGGTACTTCAAGTTCCCCCTCACATATAACTTACCTAGGAGGCAGCGCCAGGTCAGATCCCAAAACTTCCGAGGAAACCTTTTGGAGTTAAGAAAATGCAACCCTCCCTCTAAGGTTTCTCCTGGGCAATCTTTGAGCGCCAGAGGCTTCTGGAAGCGGGTCAACAGGACTTTGTCATCAAGAAAACGTCTTGACTGAGTCCTGATCTCCCACGCCCCCAGACCCCACCGACGAATCACTTTCAAGACCAGGGAAGCATAGGCCGGGAGATATCCATGGGGTGCACGAAGATCTTTCACTTGCCCTCCTGCCTCCCATTTCTGGAAGAAGGGCCGAAACCACCCATGGCAGGAGGCTACCCACGAAGGAGCCCCCTCGGCGGAGAGGTTTGGTAAATTGATCTTAAGAAAGGTGTTCATTAAGAACACCACGGGGTTAACCATATTTAACCCCCCTAGCCTCCTTGTGCGGTATGTAACCTCCCTCTTGATTAGGTTGAGCCTGTTCCCCCATAACAGTTGGAAGAACAGGCAACAGATCCTACTCCAACAAGACTCTGGCAAGGCACAGACGCTACCTAGATAGATCACCAACGGGAGCAGGAAGGCTTTGGCAAGGTGAACCCTTTCTCTCAGGGTCAAGGACCAACCCTTCCAGCAATCAACTCTCTGGGCGACATCCTTAAGCCTACCTTCCCAATTTTGGAGTGGGTAATCACCCTGGCCAAAATGGATGCCTAAGATCTTTACAGACCCCTGGGGTTCTGGGAGGGTGTCCGGGAGAGAAAAACCAGGCTCTCCCCCTCCCAGCCAGAGGCTTCCACACTTGTTCTTGTTCACAGCTGATCCGGAAGCCTCCGAGTAACTGTCCACTTCAGACATCACCCATTCAATCTCCTCCCGCGACGAGACAAGAGCGGTGACATCATCCGCGTAGGCTACTGTCCTCAAAGGGGAGCCGGTGCCCTCCAGGTCCATCCTGACTCCCGCCACCGGCCCACCATTAATCCGTCTAATCAGGGGATCAATGGCGAACACATACAGTAGCGGGCTCAAGGGACATCCCTGTCGGACGCCCGACCCCACCTCAAAAGGACGACCAACCCAACCATTCACAAGCGGGAAAGACTCAGCCCCAGCGTATAAGGTCTGCAGCCACTGAATGAACCCCCCAGGCAGGCCATACCTCGAGAGAGTTGACCACAAATACTCATGATTCACCCTGTCAAAAGCCTTAGCCTGATCTAGGGACAGCAAGTACCCCTTCCACCGACCTGCCCTACTCTGCTCCACAGCCTCCCTGACACTCAGGACCGCACTTAAGGTGCTACGACCGGGAACAGAGCAGTGCTGAGCCGGCGAGAGGAGCCGGGGCGCAAACTGTACCAGCCGGTTGAAAAGTACCTTCGCCAGAATCTTTCGGTCCGTATTGAGAAGTGCTATGGGCCGCCAGTTCTCAATATGGATCGGATCCTTACCCTTTGACAGAACTATAAGGGCGGACCTCCTCATTGACTTCGGCAGAGTGCCCGAGGATAGACACTCATTAAGCACGTCAGACAAGAGGGGAGCCAAAGCTCCTTTAAAGGTCCGATAGAACTCAGATGTTAAGCCATCTGGGCCAGGTGACTTCTTGAGGGCAAGACCCTCAATAGCCCTGACGACTTCCTCTTCCCTTATAGGTTCTATCAAAACACCAAGAGAAGGGTCTTCTGCTGACTCAGGAATGGCTTCAGCCAAGAAACCTGAAATCCGATCCCGATTCAGTTCCTTCTTTGCCAAAAGGTTCGAGTAGAAGGACCTGACGACCTCCAAGATCCCTCACCTGGATCTTGTCAGGGATCCTGTACTGTCAATCAGGCCTGTTACTGTCTTACAAGTCACTGACATCTTACAGTTCCTGTAGGGGTCGGGCGAGCGGTATTTCCCGAAATCCCTCTCAAGAACCAAAGATGCGTGCCTATCGTACTGACACCTTTTGAGCAAAGCCTTCACACCGGAGATATCCTCCTGGCTACCTGCAGTCGAGACCAGATGTCCAAGTCTCTTCCTCAGTGCAGTGTACATGCGGTACATGTCCAGTGACCTGAGGCTTGAGAGCCGGCGGAAAAATCCCGCCACCCTTTTTTTGAATATCTCCCACCACTCTGACCTAGTACCTTCAAGACCCAGTAATAGTACCTGATCCTGAAGAAACTCCTCAAAGGCTTGTCTTACAGCTGCCTCCTCAAGGAGTGACGAATTCAGCCTCCACAAACCTCTTCCTCTCCGGAGGGTCTCTGAAATATTCAAAGAAAACAAAATTAGACAGTGATCAGAGAACTCCACCTCCACCACGGACACAGGGGTGGTGACGGAATTCTCCTTCAAAAAAAACCTATCTATCCTAGACCTAACACTACCTCTCTGAAAGGTGAACCCACAGTGACCTGGGGAATGCCTGATGTGGATATCCTCCAGGCGAGCTTCACTCACTATGCTATTTAACGCGGCGCCATCATAGGGCAGTCTATCTCTGGTACCTCCTCGGTCTTGGGGTCTAGTTATGGTATTAAAATCCCCACCAAAGATGACTTGTTTGCCCGTAAAAAGAAAAGGCTTAATCTTCATAAAGAGGCTTTTACGGTCCCACTTTGTCTGGGGACCGTAGATGTTAATGAGGCGCAGGCTTTGCCCCTTCATGAAGACGTCTAAGACTAGGCACCTTCCCATTTCGAGCTCGATCAGTCGCTGGCATTTCACCTCTGCGGTAAAAAGCACCGCCACTCCACTATACGGCTCAGCCGCAAGAGACCAGTAGGAGGGCCCCCTGCGCCACTCCCTCCTTGCTCTGTTTATCTCTGATAGAGTACAGAGCCTGGTCTCCTGCAAAAACAAAATGTCAGCTTCAACCCGGCCAAGAAAATCAAAGGCTGCAAACCTAGCCGTATCAGACTTAATGCTGGCCACATTAATGGTGGCCAGCGTCAGTGGAGAGGGGACTGCCATTAAGACCGATTGAGCTCAATGACCTTCAGCTTCCCACCCCCTTTCCTCCTATCACCACCACCCCTAGATGAGTCTGAAGAGGACCCACGACTTCTCCTCGTCTTGCGGGTCCTCTTCTTACATTGGGATTGGTCCATCACCTCCCCCGGTGCGGTTTGGCCAGAGGAGGGATGGACCTCCCCCGCAACTTCTCCCTGAGGAGTTACAGTGGTCGCAGAGACAGTAGCAGCTTCGGCCCTGGGTGCATCATCTCCTCCTCCAGGCTCCAGGCCAGCCTCCCCCCCAGAGGGCAGGGGGCCCCTCCCGGAGGGAGACTCAGCAGCCCCTGACGGCTCCACCTCTCCCTCTGAAGCCTCCCCTGAGGCCGACGCATCCTCACAGAGGGATTGGTACCGGTTGGGACCTACCACTAGAGGGCCGTCGAGTCTGCGTTCCTTCGTCGGGGGGGGGGGGCAGATGTTTTTGCCCTCACTTTACTCGGTGACTTTCTCCGCTTGACCGTCTCTCCCTCCCCAGCACTGACGTACTGAGAAGAAGACGACTGGTCAGCCTCTTCCTCCCTCTGCAGTCTCCTCATCTCCTCAACCAGGGTCGTGCCCACTGCTGCCTCGGCATCAGGATCCGGCCCAGCAGAGCCAGGGGCAGAAGGAAGGCACATAACTCCCTCCCTCTGCTCCCTCCTCCTCTCGCGCCTCCTTGCCCTTGATGGTGGCTGGGCCTTCTCCCTTTGCCTTGGCAGACTAGTCTCTCCTCCCCCACTCACCCCCTCCGCAGCAGGGACAGCCTCCTCAACTGCTCCCGCTTGCCGAAGGGTGGTGTTGGCGAAAGACCGTGGACACGCCCCGATCGGGTGCCCAAGGACACCACACAGGTGGCAACGCACCCTGCCACAGGTCGCCGCGAGATGGCCCACCTCCCCACACATGGCGCACTTCTGCACACGGCAGGAGGCGCTCAAGTGTGAGGGGTCACCGCACCTGTGACAGAGTTTTGGCTGCCCCTGGTAGAAGACAAGGATCCTGTCTTTCCCAAGGAAGGTTGAGGACGGGATATGCATCACCGAGTTATCCTCGTGTCGCAATTTGACCATGAAGGTCCAGGCCCCCGACCATATCCCGAACTCGTCGAGATTTTTCTTTGGGAAGTCCTTGACCTCCCCAAACCTGTTCAGCCAGGTCATGATGTCCATATAAGAAAGTGACTCGTTACGAGTTAAAACGGTCACTTTCTTAATTTTATCCTGGCGTGACACCGCCCACACCATAAAGTCACGCCAGGCGGGCTCGTCCTTCACCAGCCTATAGTTTCCCCAGAAGGTTTCTAAGCCCTCCGGGGTAACAAAGCTGATGTCAAACTCCGAGGAGCCGACAGGATGAATCAGGGCAAAGATGTCGCTTGCCCTGAAACCCATCCCGAGTAGGAGTTCCACGACCCCCCTCCTCTGGGGACAAGGGCCGGCTCCCCCCCCACACGAGACGGGCCACGTTCCTCCGTGTCGGCCCCCTACGCCCGGGTGTAGGGAGAGTCCATCTGGTCTCACCTCCTTCCTCTCGGAACTTCCCTAGGCCAAAACGCTCGATCCAGAACCTAAGGTCTCTCGACTGCCCATCTATGGTCATTGTGGACTGGCCCGCCTGTAAAGCCTCCAGGAGCTGCCGTTGCAAATCGCCGTCCCTGGAGCCGGGCGGAAGACATGATGCACCCCCAGGGGCCCCAGAAGCGACGCTGGCATAGGAGCGTGGGGGCCCGGAGGCCGCAGCAACCTCCGCTGCCGGAGTACCAGCGCCACTCCCAGGGACCCCCGCAGAACTACTTAGCCCAGCCACGGCAACCGGAGCACCAGAGGCGGCAACAGTCCGCCCTGGCATAGCCGCCGCGGACCGGGTCACTCCAACTGCAGCAGAAGGAACAGCGGCAGAGAGGACAACAGGAGCAACAATATCAGGAGCAGTGACAGGAGTAACAACAGGAGCAACGACAGCATCAGGAACAGCATCAGGAACAGCAGCAGAAACAACAGCAGGGACAACAGCAGGCACAACAGCAGAAATACCAGAAACAACAGGGGCCACAACAGAAATATTACCAGCAGTAGAAACACTTTTTTTAGCAGCAATGGTAATAGCCCCTCCTCCCGCAGCCTCCCCGACTACAGGCTCTTGGACCCCCATGCATACTACACCACCTTCTTCAGGAATACTACTAATTACCCCTTTTGTCCCACCCGCTTTCCCCTTTACCTTACCTGTCTGCTTAACTAGCTTCTCCACTCGTCCATCATTCACACCTGCAGTCTTCCTTCTTACAGCGGGGCCGGCTGCACCACTCGCTGATGGCTTCCCCACTTTTACCTCGGCCTCCGCATCCACAGTCACCCCGGCACCTGATGTTGTAGGAGGACACGCCCCCTTAGCCCCGGAAGTGACCTCCGCATCACCGGCTTCATCAGCACTGGAGGAGGATGAGCCACGCCCACCTGCCACTCCCCCTTTCCTACACCTTACTCTGGGGGAAGCCATCGATATTTTAAAACCTCCTACCAGGGAGGGAGGTTTCCCTACGCCACTCCCCTCCGCAGGGGGGGCTTCTTTGCCTTTGCCCTTGTCCGCAACTATGAGCGCCTTGTCTGCAACCATGAGCTCCTTGTCCGCCACCACCTGAAAGGTACTATCAGGCGCCATTTTGACTGGTGGCACCCCGGGCACCCCCGCCACTTGGCGTGACCCGAGGTGCCTGCGCCTCCCTTTTCTCTCCTGGAGGCATCGCAACCTGGGCTGAGGTCCCAGCACGATGCTCCCCAGGCAACGACCTGACAAATTTAAATGTCTCTATCTCTCTTTTTTTTTTCCTTCCTTGCCTTCTTCCTGGTCTTGGCTCCTTTTCCCGCCTCCTCCCCGTCCAGATCTGACATGCTGAATGCTAATTGGTCCATTCTGGACGGGGACTCTAATTGGTAGATTTGCCTCATCAGCTTCCCCGCCTTCTCCCGAGGCTCCGCCCTCCTCCTCCTCCGTCTCGGGCAGTGGTTGGTTCTCTGGGAGTGTGGGAGATTGCATCACTTCCTGCCCTGTCATTCTGACTTCCTGTCTTGTCATTCTGACTTCCTGCTTCACTGCCGGCACTGATGCCTGCGTATACGTGGGTATCAGGCTGCCGCTGCTAGGGACGGCTGCCCGACTATACTGTACCGCCATGCTGTCATCCGACTCCAGGTCTGACTCACAATAGTCGTCCTCTCCCGAACTGTCTGAGGACGCGGGGCCATCCTTCAACAACCGCTCCTGCTGTTTGCGGAAGAAGCGGTCATCGTTCAGCAGCTTCTCTCTGAACGGCCCCGCGCCCTCCAGAATCTCCGTGCACCTGGCTTCCAGGGCCTTTATTTGTTTTTTTCAGGCTCCTTACCTGCTTACTGAAAACCGGGCAGTCCTTCCTTGAGGCCCTGTCGCTACGGGCGCGAGCGCTCTGAAGCTCCCCCACTCATTGCGAACAGGGACCTCCGGGCCCGGTCATACTCCTCCAGGACTGCCTCGATCCTCCGGCTGTAGATGGCAACCTCTTCTCCAGCTTTCCGGATGCCCCATCCTGCGGGTGATTGCGGCAGCGATGATGGTAAGCTTGTGTCATTTCTCCTGCTTGCAGGGACCCTTCCAGAGGGAACCGCATATCCTGCGGCCGTAGCCCCCTTCGGACCGGCTTCACCCGCCACTGCCGCTGATGTTACCGCCGTGGCTGATGTCGCCGTTTTCACAGATCCACCTGCCGGGACTGCTGACACCCCTGTCGCCACCGCTACTCCTGCCGGCGTCGCCCGCTCTACGGACGTCGCTGCTCCCGATGCTGTTCCCGATGCTGCAGCCGCCAATGTCGCTGCTGCTGCTCCCGATGCTGCTCCCAATGCTGTTGTCCCGGTCGCCATTCTCATTGAGGCTTGCTGCCTCAGCGACCTCCGCCTGCCCTGCTCTGCTGGTGCTGTGTCGGCAGACATTCTCCTGCCCCCCGCCTGTAAGGTCCGGGGGGCAGGAGCTCCACGCTCCATGATAAGGCTCCCCTCCACACGGGGAAGGGAGTCGGAGCTACGGTATGTATCACACAAAAGACCGAAAACCACACCCAATAATCGGTCTCCAAGTATCCAAAAAAGCCTCTTAAGCCTCTGGACTCAGGAGCTCAAACAGACAAGTCTGACTCCCACGGTTGCCCCAAAGGAATTGGAGCAACCCATGTAGCTGGCGGGAGGTGTAAAGTAAAAAATAAGTAAATTAAAAAGCATACTCACCTGTTCCAGCGCTCCATTGTCTGCTGCCAGTGTCCATTCATTCTCGTGCCAGCGACTCCTTGCTGGGAGTCCTGCACCTCATGTGATCGCTAAGACCAATTAGGTACAGGATTTCCAGAAATGAGGCGCCACCATGAGACCGAACAGACACAGGCAGGGCACAACGGGGTGCTGGGGACAGGTGAGTATGCTTTTTTTTTTATTTTCTTATTTTTACACCTCCCTTGTGGCCGACACAGTGGTCGCTCCAGTTTATAGACAACCTCTTTTAAGGGGTTGTCTGGGCCAAATTTTTCTATGGTCACGTCACTGGTCCCCCCACATAGTGGCCTCTTCACTGGTCCCCCATACTGTATGGGGAATAGTGATGGGGTCATTATATTGTGTGGGAGCAGTGATGGGGGCTAACATCCTGTGGGGGGGGACATTAAACTGTGTGGGGCATATTAAAGGGGTTGTCCAGAGTTAATCTTTTTTATGGCCTATGCTCAGGATAGGCCATAAATACCTGATCGGTAGGGGGCTGACACACGGCCCCATCAGCTGTTCGGAGCCACTTCCGGAGCTCATTCTGTACACAACACAGGGCCGAAAGCAGAAAGCTCCATCCACTGTATAGCAGCCCGGCGCCTTCACTGCAGCTCAGCTCCTACTGACTTCTATAAGTGCTGAGATACAATGAAGGTGCCCGGCTAATACACAGTGGACAGAGCAGGTATCTGTGGCCTATCCTGAGGATAAACCATAACAAATTATGCCTGGACAATCCCTTTAATATACCCCCCAGGGCCCCCCTAATGTGCCACACTTTAAAGAGGTTGTCCAGTATAATTTTTTTCTTTTTTTATAATTAGTCCGGGGAAGGTGAATCCCCCCTACTCCCCCCCCCCCCCCCAAAAAAAAAACATACTAAACATACTCACCTGTCCCCGGTGCTCCGGTGTCCTCCCAGCATGGTCTGGTCCTGCAGCTCTGCTGTCTTCTTTTTGCCGGAAGTCCTCACTGGCTGTGACGTCCCAGGTCCCTTCCCTTAGGCCACTGATTGGCCTCAGGGGTCACGTGACGTCACAGGTAGTCACGTGCAGGGGGAACTTCAGCTGGAAGAAAACAACAGAACTGCAGGACCGAACCGCGCTGGGAGACACTGGGGACAGGAGAGAAAGTTTGGGTTTTTTTTTTTTTGGTTTTGCTTTTTTTTCACCTGCCCCGGCGTAATTAAAAAAAAAAAATGAAGGAGCCACTGTATGGAGTATAAGCTCCACAGTGGCACCCACCCAGTATCATAAGCTCCACAGTGGCCCCCAACCAGTATTATAAGCTCCACAGTAACCCCCACCCAGTATTATAAGCTCCACAGTGGCCCCCACCCAGTATTATAAGCTCCACAGTAACCCCCACCCAGTATTATAAGCTCCACAGTGGCCCCCACCCAGTATTATAAGCTCCACAGTAACCCCCACCCAGTATTATAAGCTCCACAGTGGCCCCCACCCAGTATTATATACTCCCCACAGTGGCCCCCACACAGTATTATATACTCCCCACAGTGGCCCCCACCCAGTATTATATACTCCCCACAGTGGCCCCCACCCAGTATTATATACTCCCCACAGTAGCCCCCACCCAGTATTAGATACTCCCCACAGTGGCCCCCACCCAGTATTATATACTCCCCACAGTGGCCCCCACACAGTGTTATATACTCCCCACAGTGGCCCCCACACAGTATTATATGCGCCCAATAGCCCCCCCTCCGCTTCAGTGCTATTACTATACTCTGGGGTCTCCTCAGACCCCAGAGTATAATAATCGGAGGCCCAGGGGAAGTGATTAAAAATAACAAACTCTCATACTCACCTTGCCTTACCTTTCCTTGGCATCCTCGCTCCATCCTGTCGTCTTCAGCATCTTCAGGACCTTTTCCGACGTCGCTGCAGAGGCCTGTGATTGGGCCTCAGTGGTCACGTGGGGGCGCACTGACGTCATTACGCGGACGCGCCCCATGTGACCGCTGGGGCCTAATCACAGGCCTCAGTCATGACGGAGGAGCGCCGGAGAGAACGCTGTGCCCCGGAGAGGTGAGAATATGTATTTATTATTTTCAGTCACCTCCCCTGCCCTGCCATCTATTGGAAAGGGGCCTGCAATATGCCCTGGCCCCTTTCCAATAACAGTATGTATAGCGGTCGGGGAACCAGGCTTTCCCCCGACCGCTATTATAGTGGTCCGGGGCCCGGCCATCTCCAGCTGGCCGCGGGCTCCGTATCCTGCCAGGTCCGGTCGTAACGCCACTGGTCAGGGGCCCGATCGGGATGGTCAGGATCCCGATCGGGCCCCCATGACATGAGGACTAATAGTCGGGGCTCGGGGCCCACCGGTGGATTCACCGGTTCCCCGGTGGGCCAGTCCGACCCTGTACCCGCAGAATGATATGATAATGGCACAGAGCAGCAGGTTCAGCAGTCGCCTAATCCAAGTAAAGGTGCGGCTCCAAGGGGTTCCAAAAACCATTCTTACCTACTGTTATCAACTTATTTAACACAGAGTCTAGGGAGGAAGAACAGCGAGCAAGACACCTGTGTCAGACCTCAGTACTGGAAGAGATAATAAAGAAGATCTGTGAAATGCAGGCCAGTGAATTAAGCACTACAGAGGTACAGTGCTCCCATTCACTTCAATGGGAGCACCAGAAACAGCCAAAGTAAAGCACTCAGCTATCTCCAGTGCTCCCATTCACTTCAATGTGCAACAGGAGAAAGGTATTGCTTTTTTTGCTTTGTGGGATAACCACTTTAACTGTTTCCCGACATCCACTGGAATAATACGATGGTATTTAAACATGGCAGCCAGTCAGGAGCTGAGCGCCATTGTAGATCATCGTGGCCATTAACCTCCCCGGCACCACGATCAAAGCTGACTGCAGCGTCATTTTCCAGGGGCAGCAATGCATTCACATGACAGCTGGGTTCCTAATGAAGTGCATTGCAGACAACCCTGGGAGCCTTCTATTACAAGCTGCTCTACGCAACCTCTAATAGAAGTGCTAGTATTTTGCAATGCATACACTAGTGATCAGACCCCCCTGGGGAATTAAGAATCCTAGGGGATCTAAAAATTACAGTAAAAAGTTACAAAAAAATTAAAAAGTAATACAAATTCAAATCACCCCCTTTCCCTAGAACGCATTTAAAAGTACTTAAAGTGAAAGCACATACACATCAGGTATCCTGGTGTCTAAAAATGCCCATTCTACAAACTTCTAAAATATTATAAGATCAATGCTCTTGCAGAAAAAAATAAATAAAAAGCTGTTTTGCCTCAAAACTTTTAATAAAAAGCAATAAAAGCAATATACATTGCCCAAAATAGTGTAATTATAAAGTACATCTGGCCGCGCAAAAAAAAAAGATGCGTTTTGCATACCTGTACACAGAATTTTTTTTTTTTTGTAGAGTTTTGGATTTTGTTTAATGTGATAAATAAAACTATATAAATTTGGTGACAGGTGACATGTCATTTTGGCTGCACAGTGAACGCCGTAAAAACAAAGCCTGTAAAAAAGTCATGCAAAGTGCCACCCTATTCTGATTTTTTCTAGTTCCCAGTACATTGTACAGAAAATTAAATGGTACCATTATGAAGTATAATTTGTCCTTCAAACATTAAGCCCTCATATGGCTGTGTGAACAGAAAAAAAAAAAAAAAGTTATGGCAATTGGAAGGCAGGGATTCAAAAATAAAAGATTGCCTGTGGCAGGAAGGGGTTAAGTACTGTACAACAATGTGTTAATAACAAAGGCACTGCGTAAACCCAATTAGTATCACTGTAACGCTATGTTCTCAACTGTAGCTCATGGGATCACCATCTCTTCATCAAGATAGTTGTCATGTCAGCAATTTCCAAGAATTTCCCACTCCAACACAGTGGACTTTGTTCAAAACGAACCGCAGCCAGCTTTGTTCACAGCAAACAGAATGTACATCGCAGTACAAAACAAATCCTGAGCTGTCTGGCTACTGACTACTCATTCAGTGTCCCTGACTATGAGACCCTGGGGCTACTACCCAGTAATTTTCACAAACATAACAGTGTATACCCACTGACATAGCTCTGGCTTCCACAGGCCCTGGCACACAGTCTATTTTCCCCAAAATAGACTTGCCACTTCCAGGGTGAAATACACACATTTTTGTGCTTCTAGTGGCATAAATATAACACTCCAGCAGTCACACTGCCATGTAACCCCCCCCCCCCCCGATAAAGGTCATAGGAATTTATTAATGAACTCAACCGAACCCTCAGGGTTGAAATTCCTACGCTGGGGTACCATCTTGCACGACTTACAGTATATGCTATACCATGATCTGTCATCTCAGCACCCTGACTCTTCTTCATAGGTTTATGTAAAAACATAAAAAAGAACAGCACTGAGTGGCGCCTTGTGTGATATCGTACAAATGGTGAGTATGTATATTACCATAGATGTTATGCTCACCTTTAGGGGTTGTGAAAAAGTCACAACTCTCAAAGAGACAGAAGTGCAGGTACTGGGTATTCATTAAAAATTGTGTTCTACCAGCACACAGCGGCAGAAATACACCATTATTGTGCTGCTGGTGGAGCCTAAGGGAAGCGCTTATTTCTATTCATTTAAATGTTCATAAACACTCATTTAAGCTGAAATCCTATGAAACCAATAACAATTCAGCTTAAGTGAGTACTTCTGAGCATTAACAGTAAGTTTACATCAAGTTTTTTGCAGGGAGGCGGAATCTGCCTCAAAATCTACCTCAAAAAACACCTCTCAACTCTCCCATTCATTTCAAATTCTTTTCCTCTAACTGATTTTTTCAGTTTGAGGAAAAAATAAACGTCACAACCTATCTTTAGGCAGATTCTGCCTTGCAAACCCCATTGAAATGAATGGGAGACAGAGAAAAAAAAATACAATTTTTTTCATTCATTTCAATGGGGTTTTGCAGGGCGGAATCTGCATAAAGATAGGTCATGATGTTTTTTTTGTGGGGAGCATTATTAGGTGTCTGGGGACCACTAGGGAGCATTATTTGGTGTCTGGGGAGCATTATTATTATGTGTCTAATTGCCACTAGGGAGCATGTACTGCGTGGTGGGACACTGAGGAGCATGGTGCTATGCAGGGCCACTAAGGGAGCTTGGTCACAGTAAAAGGTGAATTTTTGTATGTGTTGGGTGGAAAACATAGGATGGTGTGGCTTTGAGGAAGCATTCACATACTGCAGTTGTGGTGCAGTTACAATTGCATCAAAACTGTAACAGAAAAATGCATGCTGATGAGATGTGTTGTAGTTGATGTTTGTGGTATATATAAATTGCGTACACCTTGATCTTTTATTTTAAATGTATTTTGTGTGAGAGTGTAAGATTGAATAGGAGTTTTAAGTGCTAATATATGTTTTAGTGCATTTTTTTAAAAAAAATTATTTATTTGTGTTTGTCACAAAGTTACATGAAGGTGGATGTGGCTATTGATAACCCATTGAGACACATATAATCTTCAGGTTGTCTACTTTCAAAAAAATATATAGGGTTTTTCACTTGCTTTCCAAGGTGTGTAATCCCTACATTTTATAAGATGATACTTTTTTAGCATTTCCAACTTCAAAGCAGATTTTTGCTCATTCCAGTTCTAGTGATTTGACATGTGCATGCAGGTTTAGGCCTTAGTGATATGAATGAACTCTGCACATGTTGATCTTTTATTTTTAGGAGGTTTGGTGCATATAACTTTTTGTTTGGTTTCCACTTTTAGCAACTAATATACATTTATTAGCATTTTTTTTTATAAAACATTCACTTTAAATCAAAATTGCATGAAGGTGCTTTTTCGCATACAGTACCAAGTGGCATTCTGACAATGCTGCAGGTGTCTACTTTAAGAAAATATATAGGTATGGGGGGGGGTGGGTTGGATGATTTTTTTTTAATGTTGCAATTTAGGTTTGATTTTTCCACGTCAAAACTGTGAAAATTGCTCTGGCTACCGGAGGTACAAAATTTCCGGAGACCCCGTAAGTGAAAGGGTTAAAAGTAGAATATTTACTCTTTATGTGTGTAACACCCCTTTGGGCCAACCTCTGTAGGCAGGGTGTGTTGTAGTTCTCACCTCCCTATGGTGCAGTGCCTCCACCCGAATCTTGCTAGGAGCCCTATAGGAATTCAGGAGGGTCTTCCTCTTCCCCCTGCTAAGGGACAACTCGGGAAACCCCACCACCTAAACTCAGTACACACTCACAAATGTTGAGGGTAAAACTACTTAACTGGTTTATTATGGGAAGGGTAAACAAGGGCAAACTTAATAAAATACGAACAGAGAAATGTTTCAGTAATTCACATGACAATGCACAGGTACGTCCTATAGTATTAAACCCCTGGACTATGATAATAAACTACAGGGAATAGCAGAGGGTTAAGATGGTGACCCACAGATGATAGTCATCACACACATGCAATCATACTGCAGGTAACAGCCTGAACTGCTAAATAAAAGCACACAATGCAGAATTACTAATGGCTGCAGCAATAAACAGAACAGTCCATCAGTTGGTGCTCAGTTGCTGTGGACGATGGAGCGTATTCAGGAAACGTTGGTGCACTATAGACACAGCAGATCCTTTCTACCACAGTTCTCATAAACTTTCTAACAGCAGTACAGCAAATTCCAGCAAAGTCTACTCATTAACTCTTGCAGGGAATCTGGTGCCAGCCTGGAGTCTCACTGGGTGCTGCAGCTTTCAAATGACAGGATACTAATGGAGTAGGAGGTAGGAGACTTCTTGGATGCAGCCCTGGGAACCTTTTTGGAGTCTGGTCAATCTGGACAGGTGGTGGTGCTGCTGCTGCACGGATGCTGCTGCTTCCCTCAGAGTGAGCTGGTGGGCTGGCAGGACTGTGTCTCTATGTCCTGGGTTACCCAGTGCCAAGCTATGTGCCCCCTGGCAGTTGCTGGAAGAAGCCTTTTCTGCAGCCCATGTGGCTGTCCTCTCTCTTTATTGTGCAGACCTTTCCCATAATTCCCTGCTCAGCCAATCAGTCCCTTTCTGTGATACTTCTGCCCCTGGAGTAAGGGGTGTAGGGAAATGTAATCCACTGTCCCTCAGCATAAAATGGCTGATGTCTGCTGTAATGAGTCCTGGCTTGGCATTAACTGCAGCATCTGCTGTATGCAAAGTGCTCCTTGCAGGGGTTACATGTGAACACTGGTTTCTGTTTCTTACCCAACATTCATACGACCAAGTTTCACCCGTGAAACTCAGTCCGTGTGTTGGTTGGATTTACCAGCCTGAACAGTATGGTGAGAAAGGGACTCCTGGCATAATAGTTATCTATGCTTTTAGGAGTTCCTACCTCCCAGTGACATAACCATACCGATTTCAGTATAGGACAGTTTGATGCTGAGAGGCTGGGACTAGCAGCATAGATAACTATAATTCTAGGAGTTCCTCTCTCACCATACTTTTCAGGCTGGTAAATCCAACCAACATGGAACGGGTTTCATGGGTGAAACTCGATTGTGTGAATGCGGGGTTAGCCTGCGCTTATCAGTGTTATCATCTTTGCTAATTGAAAAGTGGAACCTGCTTTTAAGCTGAGGCCCCACGTTGCGGAAAGGCAGCATTTTGGTTGCAGATTTTGCTGCATTTTTTTTTTTTTTTTTCAGCTAAAGCCAAAAATGACTACAAAAGGAATGGGAAATATATAGGACGTACTTCTACATTCTGCTCAATCCTCTCCTGGCTTTGGTTCAAAAAAACACAGCAAAATCTGCAACCAAAAAAAAAGCTGCATTTCTACAACGTGGGGCCTCAGCCTTAGGCCGGTTGCAGACGACCGTGCCGTGAATTAAAAACACGGGCAGCACACGGGGATGTCCCCGTGTGCCACCCATGCACGCGCCGTGCTTCCATGGCTCCTTTCATTAAATGAATAGAAGCCATGGAAGCACGGGCTGCAAAATAGGACAGGAATAGTACCTGTTCTATTTGATGCGGCCCGGACTGTCAGCCCATGCACACAAAATTCATGGTCGTGTGTACGGGCCCATAGAAAAGAATTGGTCAGTATGCTATCCGTGAAATACACAGATAGCACACTGATCCACACGATGGTCGTCTGCAAGGGGCCTTAAGATATAGCTGTACCTAGGATTAAAAAATTGAGGCTGAGGCCCCACGTTGTGGAACCGCAGCTTTTTTTTGCCTTCTGCAACATGGGACCTCAGCATTTCATGGAATTCTGGCACTTATTTTACATTATTTTAATTGTTCTCAATTTTGCTGTTAGACAATGTTAGGCAAATTTATAAACAATAGTTTTTGTGGCAACCAGAGAATTAATTTCATTTCTGCTACCTATAACAACTGCAATTTTATTAGTTGCTATAAGCAACATTCCTGTTTTTATTTGCGCAATTTTTTTTATAACCCTCTTCATTATGAACAGTCTTTTTATTAAATGGTTATTTTATGTATTTGATTTGCTTTAGTTATTTGTCTATGAAAAAGGTACATCTCAGCCCACATAAATTATTTATCAGAAGCGCCCATGAATATTTTATATTGCTTATGAGTCTAATAGATGAGTACATTTTGCATATCTGTAACAAGATTTATGTCCCGGACTTCATAATACACCCTCAGCCATTTGATTACTTGCTGGTGTGTTTAAAAGAACACATTCATTATTTAGGGAATATGATTATAATTATTATGGCAAACTCAGAGTAATTATCCTTTTTTTGGCGTGTGCTATGGAAACTACGAGCTTTTGATAGTCAAGATTTATTTGTTTTGAAATTCATAATTACATTTAAACTAAACTGCAATCTGAGAATGAATATAGCTTGACTAATTAAAAATACTTCGGAAATATTAATGTGATATTTAATATTGAATGTTTATGAGGAACAAAGGAAATAGCAAGAATACATGTGTACAATTTCCAATGTGATTGACCTCCAGAATGTGTAGGATGCTATATAATAGCACAAGCCTCCCCATCCCTGCTTTCTTCATCACATGCATCAAAGTCACAATAACCCCTCTCTTTCTGTTCAATCTCAGGAAATTATACAGATAGAACTGTGTTTTCGGTGTCATATGAAAGCTGAGAATCTCCATAATGACATTTTTATTTTTTTATAATGCCTGAAATATATGCGGTTGAAGTGACACCCCTCCTCCAGCCTCAGCTTTTCTAAATTATACCCATACCCTGTCAGAAACAATAACTATTTCTAATGCTAATGGAGAATCGTAGGGGACAGAATGCAAATTTCAGCACAGAATTTCTTGGACAGGAGACACGACTTCTCACGAATTCTGCCAAAATTCTGTTTGAACTTCAGTGTGCATTAGGTACACTATACATGTTGGAAACATTGACTATAACTAATGGCGTGAAAAAATGCTGAAAACTACACCTCTTAGTCTTATTTTGTTCTTTAAACTTCTAGAATGTGTGTCTAATAGCTGAATATCCTGCTCTGCAATAGCTCGAGCTTCATAGATTAAGGTGCAGAAGAACTTCACAGCAGTTTGACAGTAGTTTCACAGCAACTTTGTTGTTCCCACAGGGGTTGCATGCCATACGTATATGGACACCGCTGCTCAAGGCTGTCACTACAGTTTGCTGCATTGACTTTCGGGATGGATTCTGGCTTAAAACTGGCCCTAATACTATCACAGACTACAGTAAATAGACATGGGGAAATGTGAATATTAGCCATATACACTTAATTCCATAGAGAATGTAAAAAAAATCATATTAAATGCATTTAATTGGTCGATTAAATAATAAAAACATGTTAATATAACAAAATACATTTACTAAATAGATGTAAAAAGATAATATCTTCTTAAATCACCGATGTTAGCTACATTTTACATACTTACAAAAATTCGGTATGTCCGCCTGGTCAACCAATAGTCTTGGGGAATAACAACCTCTGTGAACTGATCTGCAAATTTGTTGATCATTACCTGAAATCTGTTGTAGAAACCCTGCCATAATACATCAAAGATACAACAGACATACTCTCCAAATTGGACAGCATTAATTTAGAACCAGATATGCTCTTTGTTACCTGTGATGTAGAATCTCTATACACATTAATCAGACATGAAGAAGGACTGGAGGTGACTTGGGCAGTCCTTTTGATGTCGGATATCAAGAATTTGGTGAGTTTCTTATGACCCTCCACAGATTTGCACTCACTAACAACTTCTTTCTGCTTGGGGAGGGTGTGTACCTGCATCTCCAGAGCATAACTATGGGGGCATCTTGTGCGTCCTCTTATGAAAACTTCCTGGAGCTGTGGGAACGACACATCTTCCTCACAGTACCACCATCTTTGAGCGAGTGCAATTTTGGGGAAAGAATATTGATGACATAATTTTTATTTGGCAGGGATCAGAGATTGATCTTCAGAGGTTTATGGACTCTTTGAACTCCAATGATAGTAATATCAAATTGACATACCAATTTAGTCAATCAGAGATTGAATTTTTGGACGTACATTCTGATTTGAGTATCCAGTTGGACCTGTATCACAAAAAAACTTCTACAAATGTTTTACCTCACTCCTCATCAGAACATCCATCTAGCCTTATCAGAGGGATTCCAGTCAGCCAGTTTCTACGAATTCACCACATTTGTTCTTCTGAACAAGCCTTTAAACGATCAGTACAAGATTTAATACTATGTTTTAAACAGAGGGGATACCAGGACGCATGCATCAGTAAGGGATATGAATGAGCCTGCTCTATGACATGTCGTGAACTATTGCAACCAAACCATAAGATCAGCAAATCTAACAAACATTATTACATTGTGACAATTTGGGGGGGACTAGTCTCAAATGGCGGCAGACTCCTGGTCCGGACAGCAGTAGTTCGTGGTACTGGGCGCCGGAGAGACAGCGTTCAGACGGTGCCAATTTAAAACAAAAATGGCTTTTTATTCAGCTTAAGTGCAACATAACAAAACAAAAACCTAGGCCACGCATAGGCCCTAACTCACTGTTTGAGCCCTATCTGGCCTCTGGGGCACCGAGTAGCCTGACTAGTGCTCAGCTCAAGCAAACGTACCCTGTGGACCCCAGCCCTTCTGGGACAGACCGCCTCTCTCTGTCCTTGGCTGGACCCACAGTTCCTGCTCCATGCAGGTTTCTCCAGCCTTCTGGAGATACGCCCCCACCCAAAGGTGTGGCTGAGGGCCTTTTCAGGGCTGGCCCTGGGTCACTCAATAGCGCCCTCTGGGTTCACATACTCACAACATCTTATAATTCAAAATGGTATGCTGTGCGGAAAATTCTCAAAAGATTTTGGGATATTTTGACAGCTGATCCTATCCATAAGTCATATGAGAGTAAAGCACCTTCTATTACATATTGAAGATCTAGGAACTTATGTGCAAAGCTTGTACACAGCCATTTTCAGCAACATAAAAGATCTGGAGATACACAATCATACTCAGCAACAAAAGATGTAACATTCCTAAATAAATCCTTCTGCTTGCTTCCAAAGCTTGCTTGATTTGCAATCCAGGGCTCTGGGAAGCTGGATAAAGTAGAATATTTAATACTTAATGCTACATTTATCTAAATAAATCCCATTCCTTGCTACATGATTGTCAACTGGGCAGCATAGTTTGTAGAGCTGTAATAATGAATACTGAATATTTAAATTAATCCAACTTCTTTTTCCATAGTTGTGTCATACCTTTGTAGACATCCCAGATAATACTGCAATAGGCACTGTTGGGTAATAAATATACTTCTACCTCTGTTCCTTAAATTGACAGATATACTTTTCAGGGTTCCAGGAAAGCTGTGCAAAATACCAGTAAATGCTGTAATAATTACTGTAGAATCAAAATCTACCTGTATAAGCCACTCTTAAGCCACTTTTAACTCTGTAAGTTAAAACCTAGCAAGATAGTTTTGCTTTTCAGGAATCTGGGAAAGCTCAAAGTAGATGGTGTAATTCATGTCCTGGAGCTGCACAGAGACAGGAAGTAATGTCTGCACACTTAATGTCTGCAAGATTTTGCTAAACTGCTTAGCATAGCAATTTAGTGGTTAATCTTGTAGACAGATCTAGATATGAACTATATAATGATTTTTTTTTTCTTAGTTTTCAGGGTATAGTGTTCCTTTAAGCACAGGCTGCAGTGTAAATCTACAAATATTTGCCATGTGATTGTGACTAGATTTTCCAGTTATAATAATTACTTTAGAAGTACATCAGTTCAAATACACCCACTGGCATATTCCTTTCTGTTTTTCCCCAACACAAGAATGTAGCAATGGAAATTTAATTACTACAATTAACAATATATGTAGAAAAATCTACCAAATAGATTAGTTTTATGCTAATTTATGAGGCAAGTTCCCTCTAGTGATTGGGCAAAAGTTCTATAGTATCATATAGAGAACTCAGTGGCATAACTAAAGTCCTGTGAGTCCCCAAAGCAAACTTTTGTCCAGGGACCAATACCCCAAGCCCCTACAGCATATTCTTGATAGTGACGGTTACAGGTGCTGCAGTAGTATATCTGATACTTGAAAGGGATACAGCTTTAGTACCCACAACTGCGGTTATCAAGAATACAGTGTATGAGCAGCGCAGAGCATGTAAACAATACTGGGAACTGCATGCTGTTATGCAGTCGTCCTAACAGATGATCTGCAGGGTCCTAACAGTCTAAGAGATGTAAGAGATCAGTGGGGGTCCAACACCTGGGGAACAGGTATGTAATCAATTGCAATCAGACAAACTTGATTCACAAGAGGAATCAGAGAAATACCAAATGTCTGCGTTACTTGCGAATCCATAATTTTCTGCTGAGATGGTGGGAAATACCCGTTCGCCTAGGTGGTTTTCCTGAGAGCTACCTAGGCGCTGAAGTTTTCCACCACTGGGCACTTTGGACAGTCTTTTAGACACAGATCTTATGAGGAAGTCACTTCCATACTCCATCCAGGGTTTTCTTTCTTACCTGTACTAATTAAAAGAGATTGAACAGAGCAAGAGTGGTGGTGGTGTGTGTCCCTGAGAAAAGGAGAACCTTGCCCTGTGTGTTCCCTCTACAGAACAAGTCTGCTACTATATCCCAACCAAGCTGGTGAGACTAATCTGATTTATTTTGGACATTTTGCCTGAATTAAGAATTTTTTCTGGTTGACATGTTGCTGAAGGTAGCTTCTTAACTCCTTAAGGGGTCGTTCACGCTACCGTTGGTGACCATCAGTAGTGTCTGCAGTACTAATGTGTCCGTTTTTTTTAAACTGATCCATTAAATGGATCAGTTAAAACAACGGACACCTTAAAATCAGTAAGTGCCCGTTAATGTCTGTTTATGATATTTGTCCATTTTATTTTTATAACGGACATCCAACGGCAGTGTGAACCCACCCTAAGGACATTGCCAAAAACTGCCTTAGGCTAAGGCCCCACTTTTTTTTTTCTGTAGCGTTTTTCACAGAAAGTCCCTGGAGAAAAACTTTCTGCCCCTATTATACCTATAAGGAAAATGCCAGTGTTTCCATAGGTATAATTGACAGGCTGCGATTTTCAAAAATGCAAGCGTTTTTGAAATCACATCTTTTCTGCTGCAGATTTTTTTCTGCAATGTATGGATGGGATTAGCCAGAATCCCATCCACTTTGCAGGTACTGTAAAACGCAACGCTTTTTGCTACAGCATTTCTGCCGCAGCCAAAACGCTGCGTTTTTGCAATATAGGGCCCTGGCCTTAAGGACATGTCTCCATTTTTCAAATATGACTTGTGTTACTTTATATGGCAATAGCTTTTAGATGCTTTAACTTAACCAAGTGATTTTGATATTGTGTTTTCGTGACACATTGTACTTCACGTTAGTGGTAAACATTGATGAATATTTTTTGCAATTATTTATAAAAAAAAAAAATAGGAAATTTTATGGAAATTTGAAAAAATTAGAAAATTTTCAAAGTGTGAAATACTCTACGTTTCAGACAGATAGTCATGCTACACAAATACTTTAATAACTATTATCTACCATATCTCTGCTTTATTATGCCATCATATTTTAATCGTCCTTTGACGTTAGAAGGCTTAGAAGTGTAACAGAAATTTTCCAGGTTTAAAAGAAAATTTTCCAAATCCATTTGTTAGGGACCAATTCATTTCTGAAGGGGAAATTTTCACCTAATTTTCAAAACTGTACCCTCAAATAAGTCAAAACAGCATTTGGGAAGTTTTGTTAACCTTTTAAGCATTTCACTGAATTAAAACAATATGGAGGTGAAATTTACACATTTCATTTTTTTTCAATAATACATTTATTTAGCCCTAAAATTTGTACATTCACAAGGGATTAAAGGAAGAAAAATGCATATCACAGTTTGCCATTTCTCCCAAGCATGGAAGTACCCCACATGTAAACTGCTGTTTGGGCACACAGCAGTGTGTCAAAAGGCGCCACTTCGAAAAGCAGATTTTGCTGGACTAATTTTCAGGTGTCATACCTCATTTGCAAAGCCCCTAAAGCAGCAGTACAATGGAAACCGCATATGGGTAAATGTCGGGGCTCGGAATGTAAAGAGCGCTATTTGACTTGGAGGGAAGATTTTCCTCGAATAGTTTTCGAGTGCCATGTCGTATTTGCAGAGCCCCTACAGAACGAGTACAATGGAAATCCCCAAAAAGTGACTCCATTTTGGAAACTACACCCCTCAAGGAATTTCTCAAGGGGTATTATCATTTTGAGCCCAAGAGTGCTTCCAAAAAATTAACGTGAAAATTGAAATTTTTAAAGAAATATGCCATTTCAGTGTCCATTATTTTGTGCCCACACAGACGCGCACTCAAGTACAAAAAAGTTGTATGTGTGTATAGACTTTTTAGCTTTCGGAGTATAGATTTAGAAAGACTGGTTTCTGGATGCCAAATTGCCTTTTCAGAACCCTGGATATGCCAGTAAATCGGAATAACCTTAGAAGTTACCAACATTTTGAAGAGGTAATTTTAGGGTCCCTACAAATGGCATCCAAAAACCAAAAATCTAAATCTGTGCTCCAAAAGCCACATAGCATTCCTTTATATCTGCAGATTTAGATGTTTGGTTATTGGATTTAGATTTTTGGTGTCAGGGGATCCCATAGGGAGTGACCCTATTTTGAAAACTATACCCCTCAAGGAATATATCAAGGGGCGTAGTGAGCAATAGTTTTCCCAGATGTCAATGCACAGCAGATGGTGAAAAGTGATTGTTTTTTTGAGTTTTTCAGAGAGTATAGCTGTGCCGGGTACATCAAATACCTAACAGTTTTTGATAGGGTGGTCGAAAGAGAGAATCTGCCTAGAGAGAAGTGCTAGCTCCTTATTTAACTGGGGATCCTCAAAAGGCATACTATGATTTGTCCCTGCAGGATGGCAAAGAATATAGTAAGTTAAAAGGTGAAATTCTTGCTCGTCTGGGGGTAACTTTGCAAGTCAGAACTAAAAGGGTGCACATTTGGTCTTACAAAATGAAACTTCCCCGTCTCGGATGTTTGATTTCTTCCACCTGGTTCAAAAATGGCTACAGCCTGAGTTCTGTTCTGCTGCCTAGATAGTGGAAAGAGTGGTGATGGACAGGTTTAGGTCCATGCAAAGTTGGATTGCCCAAGGAGATCCCCAGAATTCTAATGACCTGGTGAGTCTTGTGGAAAAATATGTATCTATGGAGGACTCATGTATCAGCACTACTGGCCTGAGATCACCGTACAGGAGCTTAAAAAAAGAGTTTAAGGTTGCCAAAAGAAGAACTCAAACTCCAACACAGAGTGGAAAGCCAGAAACCAAGAAATCAGGCTAGTCCTATTACCTGTTGGAAGTGTACTGCACCTGACCATATAGCAGGCCATTGCCCAATAACCACAGACCTGATGGAGTATGTATTGGGCCGACAATGCTCCCTATTTGCCTACCCTATGTGCAGCGCTGTGGAGAAGGACTTAAAGGGTGCAGGCGACCATCAATGGAGTCAAACTGTCTGCACTTTTGGATTCAGGGAGTTTAGTCACCTTGCTGACTTACACACTTCCTCATGTTTTAATGACTGAGAAGCGACTGGGGGTAATATGTACCCATGGAGATACCAGGGATTATCCCATTGCCTGGGTGTCTATGAACACTGAATGTGGTTCCATATTGCTCAAAGTTGGAGTTGTAAAAGACTTACTGCACCCAGTAATAATTCAACGGGACTTTCCTTCATTCTGTGACTTGTGGAGAAAACCAGTAGCCCCAAGTGGTCTGGTGGGTACTGAAAGTAATAATAATGTCATATCTGAAACTATAAGAGTGACCCCTGATACAACAAATGATTTTCCTCTAGCAGTATTGGCTGAAGATGAGTGAGGAGGTGGTACAATCCCCTGAGACAAATATCCCTGATCTTGAGGTATCCCAGGATAATTTTGGGACTGCATAGTTCAGGGGTCTTACCTTGAAAATGTGAAAGTTCACAGTAGTGAATGGTGTTCCCCAAGAACCTGGGGCTGATATATTGTGTATATATAATATACAATTTAATATATCATAAGAGATGAAGTGGTAGAACAACTACTCATGCCTTGGTCCCCTGGTAAATTCTGCTAGAGGTTCATCAATATATTTTAGTAGTGTTAGACTATGCTACTACAGTACAGACCAAAAGTTTGGACACACCTTCTCATTCCAAGAGTTTTCTGTATTTTCATGACTTTAAAAATTGCAGATTCACACTGAAGGCATCAAAACTATGAATTAACACATGTGGAATTATATACTTAACGAAAAAGTGTGAAACAACTGAAAATATGTCTTATATTCTAGGTTCTTCAAAGTAGCCACCTTTTGCTTTGATTACTGCTTTGCACACTCTTGGCATTCTCTTGATGAGCTGCAAGAGGTAGTCACCTGAAATGGTTTTCACTTCACAGGTGTGCCCTGTCAGTTTTAATAAGTGGGATTTCTTGCCTTATAAATGGGGTTGGGACCATCAGTTGTGTTGTTCAGAAGTCAGGTGGATACACAGCTGATAGTCCTACTGAATGGAGTGTTAGAATTTGTATTATGGCAAGAAAAAAGCAGCTAAGTAAAGAAAAACGAGTGGCCATCATTACTTTAAGAAATGAAAGTCAGTCAGTCTGAAAAATTGGGAAAACTTTGAAAGTGTCCCCAAGTGCAGTGGCCAAAACCATCAAGCGCTACAAAGAAACTGGCTCACATGAGGACCAGGAAAGGAAGACCAAGAGTCACCTCTGCTGCGGAGGATAAGTTTATCCGAGTCACCAGCCTCAGAAATCGCAGGTTAACAGCAGCTCAGATTAGAGACCAGGTCAATGCCACACAGAGTTCTAGCAGCAGACACATCTCTACAACAACTGTTAAGAGGAGACTGTGTGCAGCAGGCCTTCATGGTAAAATAGCTGCTAGGAAACCACTGCTAAGGACAGGCAACAAGCAGAAGAGACTTGTTTGGGCTAAAGAACACAAGGAATGGACATTAGACCTGTGGAAATCTGTGCTTTGGTCTGATGAGTCCAAATTTGAGATCTTTGGTTCCAACCACCGTGTCTTTGTGTGACGCAGAAAAGGTGAACGAATGGACTCTACATGCCTGGTTCCCACCGTGAAGCATGGAGGAGGAGGTGTGATGGTGTGGGGGTGCTTTGCTGGTGAGACTGTTGGGGATTTAGTCAAAATTGAAGGAATACTGAACCAGCATGGTTACCACAGCATCTTGCAGCGGCATGCTATTCCATCAGGTTTGCATTTAGTTGGACCATCATTTATTTTTCAACAGGACAATGACCCCAAACACACATCCAGACTGTGTAAGGGCTATTTGACCAAGAAGGAGAGTGATGGGGTGCTACGCCAGATGACCTGGCCTCCACAGTCACCAGACCTGAACCCAATCGAGATGGTTTGGGGTGAGCTGGACCGCAGAGTGAAGGCAAAAGGGCCAACAAGTGCTAAGCATCTCTGGGAACTCCTTCAAGACTGTTGGAAGACCATTTCAAGTGACTACCTCTTGAAGCTCATCAAGAGAATGCCAAGAGTGTGCAAAGCAGTAATCAAAGCAAAAGGTGGCTACTTTGAAGAACATAGAATCTAAGACATATTTTCAGTTGTTTCACACTTTTTTGTTAAGTATATAATTCCACATGTGTTAATTCATAGTTTTGATGCCTTCAGTGTGAATCTACAATTTTTATAGTCATGAAAATACAGAAAACTCTTGGAATGAGAAGGTGTGTCCAAACTTTTGGTCTGTACTGTATATAGTCCGAGTGTAATGTCTCTGCCTGTTCGGGTCTCTTCACCACTCTCTGCCCGCATGTGGTGGCGCAGGAGGCATGTTCAGTTTGATTCCTTGTTTAAGATTCTTGTTGCTCAGTCTGAACACTGTCCTAGACTATGTAATTGATTTTCAGCCACACCCATCTCCTGCACTTTTGTTTCTCTCTGCTCCTCAAATAGTTAATCAAAGAATTTCTGCAGCACTCAAGGTTCCTAAGAGCACAGTGCCTCCATAATCCTTAAATGGAAGAAGTTTGGAACAACCAGAACTCTTCCCAGACCTGGCCGTCCAGCCAAACTGAGCAATCGTGGGAGAAGAGCCTTGGTGAGAGAGGTAAAGAAGAACCCAAAGATCACTGTGGCTAAGCTCCAGAGATACAGTAGGGAGATGAGAGAAAGTTCCAAAAAATCAACTATCACTGCAGCCCTAAACCAGTTGGGGCTTTATGACAGAGTGGCCTGAAGGAAGCCTCTCCTCAGTGCAAGACATATGAAAGCCCGAATAGATTTTGCCAAAAAACACATGAAGGACTCCCAGACTATGAGAAATAAGATTCTCTGGTCTGATGAGATGAAGATTGAACTTTTTGGTGTTAATTCTAAGCGGTATGTATGGAAAAAACCAAGCACTACTCATCACCTGCCCAATACAATCCCATCAGTGAAACATGGTGGTGGCAGCATTATGCTATGGGGGTGTTTTTCAGCTGCAGGAAAAGGAAAACTGGTTGCAATTGAAGGAAAGATGAATGCGGCCAAGTATAGAGATTTCCTGGAAGAAAACCTCTTCCAGAGTGCTCTGGACCTCAGAGTGGGCTGAAGGTTCACCTTCCAACAAGACAATGACCCTAAGCACACAGCTAAAACAACAAAGGAGTGGCTTCGGAACAACTCTGTGACCATTCTTGACTGGCCCAGCCAGAGCCCTGACCTCAATCCAATTGAGCATCTCTGGAGAGACCTGAAAATGGATGTCCAACAACGTTCACCAGCTAACCTGACGGAACTGGAGAGGATCTGCAAGGAAGAATGGCAGAGGATCCCCAAATCCAGATGTAAAAAACTTGTTGCATCATTCCCAAGAAGACTCATGACTGTACTAGCTCAAAAGGGTGCTTCTACTCAATACTGAGCAAAGGGTGTGAATACTTATGACCATGTGATATTTCAGTTTTTCTTTTTTAATAAATTTGCGAAAATATCTACATTTCTGTTTTTTTCTGTCAAGATGGGGTGCTGAGTGCACATTAATGAGAAATAAAATGAACTTTTTTGCTTTTGGCAAATGGCTGCAATGAAACAAAGAGTGAAAAATTTAAAGGGGTCTGAATACTTTCCGTACCCACTGTATCTATATGCATCTCTCTATCTATCTATATATATATTGTGAGAGTATGAACCTAGAGGGCGCTAGGGAGCGACCCAGGCCAGCCCTGAAAAGGCCCTCAGCCACACCTTTGGGTGGGGCGTGTATCTCCAGAAGGCTGGAGAAACCTGCTTGGAGCAGGAAATGGTGGACCAGCCTAGGACAGAGAGGCAGTCTGTCCCAGAGGGCTTGTATCCAGAGAAGACTTATAAAGACTAAGTCAGGCTCTTATTGCCCCAGAGGCTAGTTAGGGACTCAAGGAGTCAGTGAGTGCCCTAACTGTGGCATAGGTTTTTTTTGTTGTTTTGTTATGTTGCAGTTGAGCTGAATAAAGCCACTTTTATGTTTCACTTGGACCGTCTGAACCCTATATTTCCGGCGCCCAGTACCACGAACCACCGCTGTTGGGACCAGGAGCCTGCCGCCATTTGAGTTTAATTCCCCAAGCTGTCACATATGGTGGAGAATTGCGCGCATAAAGAGATCCACGCAAGTCCTGGAAGACAAGTGGTTTGTGATTGCAGTACTGCAAAGTGTGCATGGTGGCCTACAGCTGGAAGAAATCTGTGATTTCAACTGAAGAAACCCAGGAGGTGGTGAGTGAATTGCAACATAGCAATGTGTTTGTAAAACCTGGTGAAAGTAAAACTCTGGAAGAGGAATCCAGGGAATGGACTTTGTGTATACTGTGGCATAGAAGTCTGTGAAGCGTTTTGCTGATGGCAAATAAATAAGCAATATGTGTAGAAGCTGGATATTGCAAACAGTATATGTGAAAGGCTATGGTGCCATGATGGTGTTTTCTGTGGAAGACAGAAGAAAATGCTGGTTGTTGTAGTGCCACATAAGTTAACTGTTTGAATACATGTGACTGCAGAAGATAGCAAAAAGTTGCTGCCGGTTGAACCCAAGTTTGCTGTGGAATATTGTGTAATCTTGTTGGTAAACCATGGGCAAGAAAAAGAGAATTTCAGCTTGTAAAAAAGCCGAGAAGTCATGCACAGGTTTATTAGTGCAGTCTGAATGCAGAGAGACACAAAACCCGGAGCAGATTAGGTGGAATGCAAGTAAAGATGATGTGTTGCATGAGAGTGACTCAGTCTTTCTAAAGCACCTCTGTTCTATGAAAGAATATGTCCCTGCTGAAAGTATGACTATGACTATGTCTCATACTGGAGTGCATCAGAGCGCCAAAGATGAAAATATTATGGTGCAGCAGCTTCAAGATGAGATTAAAACCATCAGGTTCGTTTATGAAGATGAAATATCTGATTGGAAATGGCAACTTGAGGTATCAGAAAAAGAGAACCTTAAGTTAAAGAAAGAGCTTGAAACTGTAAAGAGTTCATATCCTAGTCATTGTGAAAATGTGGTACTGGGTTTGCCTGGAATGGACTGTGTCACTAAGAAGGAGTTTGCTGATATGAAATGTGCTCTATCTAACAAAGTTGTACAGAGTGTAGAGCAAAAGCAAGTGCTTGAGAAGCAATTGCAGGATTTAAAGGAGCAGCATGTCCAAGACTCCATTGCCAAAGGGAGTGTCATTGAAAAATTAAGAGATGACCTTGAAACTGCTAAACGTGAGAGAAGTGAAGTTTTGCAGTGTCAGTCAGAGTGTCTGGATGACCAAGTGAGGAAGTGTGAAAAACTTTCGGCTGCATTAATTAACAAAGAAAATGAAATTGCAGAGCTGAGGAAGCATGTGTCTGACCAAGAGAGTGATTTAGAATCTGTAGTGCAGATATTGCAGTCAGAGCAAAATTTGCATGCCATAAAGCAGGTTCGCCTAAATAGTGAAATCCATGAATGGCGAAGCAGAGCTGGAGTTCTGGAACAAAGAGAAAGGGAACTCAAAGCTAGAATATGCAGCCTGGAGAGGGCGCTGTCAGGATCTTGTGAAGATAAAGAGAAATTGTCTGTTTTGGTGCAAAATAAAGACAAAGAGTTGATGGAGATGTCGTCTGTCCATGCTCAGAAAGTGCAAACCTTACAGGAGAGTCATAAAAAAGTAGAGACTCAACTTCAAGTGATGCAACTAAAAGTCACAGAAGGGGACAGGTTTCAAGCAGAACTGCTAGACAAGGCAAACGGTCTGCAGGTGGAATTGGATAATGTCACAAGGCTTCTTTCTCAAGCAGACAGCAAGTTTATCAAACTTTTCAAAGATTTCTCTACACTAGAATCTCAGCTTCAGGACACTCAGGAACTTTTACAAGAAGAAACCCGTCAGAAGCTTGACCTTAGTACAAAACTAAAACAAATGGAAGATGAGAAAAATGGTTTCCTTGAGCAACTAGAGGAAGAGGAGATAGCAAAAAGAGATTTGACAAAGCAGATTTCAACACTACAGGCTCAGGCGACTGATATGAAGAAAAAAATGGAGGATAGTATTGGGTCCTTGGACTCTCTTGAAGAAATAAAGGAAAAGTTGCAAAAGGAGCTAGAAGCTACAAATCAACGGTTTAAGCAGAAGGTTGCTGCTTATGACAAACTTGAGAAGATGAAAATTAGACTGCAGCAGGAACTAGAAGATGTAGGTGTAGATCGTGATCATCAACGTCGGATGGTGTCAAATTTGAAAAGGAAGCAGGAAAAGTTTGATCAGCTGCTTGGTGAAGAGAAGACTCTTTCTGCTAGATATGCAGAAGAACGTGACCGTGCTGAAGCAGAGGCTTGTAGAAAAAAGACCAAAGCTCTTGCCTTGGCTCGCTCCCTAGAAGAGGCCCTTGAATTGAAGGCCGAGTTAGAGAGGCTCAACAAGCAACTGCGCACTGAAATGGAGGATTTGGTTAGCTCCAAGGATGAAGTTGAGAAAAACCTGGAATCTGTGCAGATATTGTATGAGAACAAAGCTAATGCTTATGAGATGCTGGAAAAGGCCAAGAGAGAATTGGACCTCCAGACAGAAGACATGAGGATTCAGTTTGAAGGAAACCTGTCTAGTTTATCTGCTGAGATTGTAGATCTAAATATGCTTGTTGCTAAATTAAATGTGCAAGTGAACAAGCAGGAGGAAATCAAGAAACAGCTGGAGTTTCAGATGGATCAAGTGAAGCGTGAATCAGAGATAAAGTTGGAAGAGCGCACTTCTCAGATTGAACAGTTAAAAACCGAAGTGGAATCTAAAAGAGAAGAATTGGATCGATTGCAGCAGTTTTTATCCAATACGGAACAGTCGGCATCTGCACTATCTTCAAAGCTGGCAGCACTAGAAGATGAGAGAGACTCGCTGCAGAGCCTGTTAACCTCTAAAGAATCAGAGCTGTTATCCCTGAAAAATGTGATTCAAGAAATAGAGTCTTTATTCAACCAAGAGCAAGATAAGAGAGCCACTGAGATACGGGACTTGAATGAAAGACTTGACAAAAAGTCTGCAGATGAGCAGAAGCTTTATCAGAAGATGTTGGAGGATCAATCCAATATAATTCAGGGAACAGTGGGGGAAGCAGAAAATATTATCCAGGATGCTGACCTGACAAATGTTAGGAGAACATTGCAGAATATCCTAGAATTAGGAGGCATAGTGGATAAAGAGATGGCATCTACATCTGTTGCCATAGAAGATGTCAGGAAGATTGAGGAAGTTCTGCAAGTTGCAATAGTAAAAACTGAGATGGAGGCTGTGCAGAAAAATGTGGCAGTGAAGAAAGTTCCGGAACTGGAATCAGAGATTTGTGCGCTACAGAAGGCGGTAGAATTGAAGAAAGCTGCCAGCATAGAGGCAGAGAAAGCAGAACCATTAAGGCAGCCAGAACATGTAACTCAAAAGCATCTGGGTACTGCCAGAAAAAACTGTGATGGTGAAAACTTGGTATCCCAGTCCTCCGGTGTTAGCACAGGGAATGAAAATAACTTGAAAAATGTTGAGATGACAATGTCACCAGCTCCTGTACTGTCAGAAAGGAGTTGGCACGAAAATTCTTGTAATCTATCACAGCACCGCAACATGCCTCCAGGAAGTTATGCGTATGAGAAAGAGGAAGTAAGACTAGAGTATGGAAGTGGTTGTCCTGCTGCCATACAGGTGTGGAAGCATTATACAGAAACCATTCCAATATATGATGTGGCGGTAGTTAGAGACATACCAGAAAATGTAGTTCAGCGTGAGCTATTTTGTGAGGGTGTACTGTATGGCCCTCGTGCAGAAGGAGAAGATATTGCGGTACAGAGCTTGTGTATCTCAAACAAAGCGGAGAGCAAGCGGCCTATGTCTCTTAAACTTCTAAGCCTTGATGATGATGGCAAAGTTTGCTTTGAGATGAAGGTTACAGAAAAGGTACCCGTGAAATATTCATACTCTAAAGACATTGATGTGCAGGAAGTACGTGTTAGTTGGGCTCTGAGCTACTGTGGATTCGTGATGGGTGAAGATGAGGATTCTTGCGGCTATTCACTGGAGGAATCAAAGTCGTGCAATGGGAGGTCTGAAGACTGTGCCGAGAGATGTGATGGAAGTGATGTGATCCCCTGTGTGTCGAATTGTGGAGATGATGGAGTAGAGCTGGCCTTTGCGCAGAATGGCCAGGATCTGGGTATAGCGTTTAAAGTGAGGCGAAGACGGAAGGCTCGACGGAGCGCTATTTGGAAGAGGGAGACCACCAGATGGGGACATCTGGAGAGACACTGGACAAGTGTATAAGACTGAAGAGGGACAGCGACATATGTCTTGTCCCATTGTAGCTCATCCCATGGGTAGTGAGCTGAGGGGGAGGGTATGTGAGAGTATGAATCTAGAGGGCGCTAGGGAGCGACCCAGGCCAGCCCTGAAAAGGCCCTCAGCCACACCTTTGGGTGGGGCGTGTATCTCCAGAAGGCTGGAGAAACCTGCTTGGAGCAGGAAATGGTGGACCAGCCTAGGACAGAGAGGCAGTCTGTCCCAGAGGGCTTGTATCCAGAGAAGACTTATAAAGACTAAGTCAGGCTCTTATTGCCCCAGAGGCTAGTTAGGGACTCAAGGAGTCAGTGAGTGCCCTAACTGTGGCATAGGTTTTTTTTTGTTGTTTTGTTATGTTGCAGTTGAGCTGAATAAAGCCACTTTTATGTTTCACTTGGACCGTCTGAACCCTATATTTCCGGCGCCCAGTACCACGAACCACCGCTGTTGGGACCAGGAGCCTGCCGCCATTTGAGTTTAATTCCCCAAGCTGTCACAATATATATATATATATATATATATATATATATATATATATATATAAGCTTGTCAAATATGTATGCTTTTTTTTTTCATTAGCTGGTATCCACCAGAAACCTTTTCATACAGGATTTGGGTTGGGAAAGGGGAGCATGTTAAGCACAATGTTTTTATACAGAGCAGTGTCTAGTGCTCTTCTGTGACGTCACTCGCCTAGGTCAGGTACAATCACAGGCTTCAGCAGTGACATGGGCATGCTGAGCGTCATGATGTCAAGGTCAGAGAAGGTGACTATAAATGCTTTTTATTTTTACACCTCCCTTGGGCCTATATCTATTTATACTCTGGGGTCTGAAGAGACCCCAGAATATAATAATAATAAAACGCAAATCATGTCACGGTTTATTATTTGGGACTAATCAGGCTCGGTGCAAGCCAATTCGCCCAACACTACCCATAATTTTCCCCTTTTATATAATATATCACCCATATATATTGGACTGCTCCCACTATATTTTGCATATATTGCCACTGTAGACTATACCCTACAGGCTTCAGACACTTCTGGCACAGTTTAGACTAGTCTAAATTTGCATTGTCTAAAACATAAGTTGGCCTACACATTAGGTTTTAGGCTGCTGAAGTGGAAAATTTTGAACTGTCTGCTGAGGTTCGGCCATCTCTAGTTATGACCCAGGTTTATATTTGAAAGTTTATAAAAGGTAAATCCTCAGTTTACCTCCCAATGGCTACAAACTCATGTAATTGTAAATTGTAAAAAAAAAAAAATCAATAAAAAGAATTTTAGTAGAAAAGAAATTCCTAAGGCTGATTTTCCTTTCACTAAATTGTCTAAGAAAGCATTGTTCTGAAGAATCCACTCAACTTTCTTTGGATAGAAAAGCAGATGGAGCACTAAAAAGAGCCTATGCAACTGCTTCATCTTGATACAAAACAGCTTTTGCTGCTGCCTCTGTTTCTAGAGCCCTTAGAATGTGGCCATCACAAAATCTTCAGGGTGGAATATGCCATGTATAAATTCTTCAGAATTTACCATTATTGAAAAGCTCTGCTGAGTTCCTGTGTGACAGTTCTCTGGATGTCATTAAATTTTCAGCCATAGCTTCTGCAACCATATCCGGAAGGGCATGGTGGATAAATCTATAGAAAGATGTGCAATTAAAAATTCATTTCTGTAACTTGCCATTTTAACCAGATAGTTTACTTTGGTCTCAACTGGTAAAATGTTAGAATCTCTTGCAGAAGGAAAAGGATACATTTTGTTTTTGTCAAACTAAGAAGACCTACAAAAGGCCTTTACATTACAAAAGCAGATGTATCCCGAGAACTAAGAAGAATTTTCATTCCCAAAACAGGCAAGTCATCTAACCAAAAAACAAAGGACCAATGACACCAGGCCTTTTGGTGCCGTCAGAGGTAGATTAAGCCTTTATTCAGACAAGTGGTCTCCGACTTCCTCAGACAAGTGGGTCTCCTATACCATCTGTAGAGGTTATACTCTAGATTTCAAGCAGTTTCCACACAATGTACTGGGAGAAACAAGGTAATATCACAGCTGGTGCAGGAATTCATTTACAAGGGAACTTTGTAACCAGTTCCTTACTATCAGAAAAATAAAGGAACTTACTCAAGAGTCTTCCTGGTTCCAAAACTGGACAAGAAATGGTGCATAGTAATAGATTTACCCTTTTTGAACATATTTGTCCTGAAAAAGAAGTTTCAAATTAAAACAATCTGGTCAGTTCTCACTATTTTTCAACCATGATCATGTTGTCTATAGACCTAAGTGACACATACCTCCATGTGCCAATTCTGCCTTCATGCAAAAAAATTCTGCGCATTGGCATTGCACAGAAAATCATTTCAAATTAAATATATCTTTTTTATTTCAGCTTCCTTTAAAAGTATCACTACCTAAAATCAATATCCCATCACCAGTGATGAAAAATGCCAAATACCGCCATCAACCAAGCGGAATGAAACTGGATACTATCTCCTCTACTGTGGTAAGATGTCCTCTTGTCCCCACAAACAATAAATATCCATCAGTCAGGTATTGTGTCCTGTAATTGCAGCCACAATGCACTCTTACACTCACTAGATAGAATACACCATTCCAAGATCCATGTTTTGTTGTGGAGGAAACCAGGATTCACCAGGGACTACAAAAGTATGTACAACTATAATGCAACAGTTAAGATGACCTATCATGGTGATACATATAAAATACTGCAAACAAACAGTTAATCTTAGGGACCACTGTAAAGCTCTAAAAACAGTGTCTAAATATAGCAAACCTGTTTTGTATACAATTCACATCCTATATAATTGTGAGTAGAGTGTGTTTATTAATATATAAGCATTCAGATATCCATTAACTCCAATATATAGTGAAGGGGTACTAGGTCTCATTAATCAGGGTATACAAAAGATACTTATCAGGCCATAATTGATGTAATAGGTGGTTCTGCCTTCCCTAAAACTAAACTGTCGATCCTGAGTACAGTCATTGGAGGCTCACAGTAGTCCAATACAGGAACATCCATATTGGTAAAACTAAACAAGAATTCAGGAGAAGGATTTTTGAACACAAAGGTGAAATTGAGAACAAAAGAGATAAACCAGTTACTTGTTGTATAAATGAGTGTCATAGGGTTGACGCAAAACCAGGAGGTAGTGAGTTTTGCTTCAGAAAGAAAGGCAATGGATTTATAGGTGCATGACAATGGCAGCCATAGGATTGAATGAGCAACTAAATTTTGCATGTTTTATCAAGCCACCTTGGAAGTGGACCATAGGGAATGATTTTCTTGATACTGTGATAAACTGACAATAGTCATTCCAGTTACAATTGGGCAAGCTGGCAGCTGACTGGCTATCATCTGGGATTATAACATTGTACAGAAGAATCAGACTCTTCATTATTAATTCAAATGTTTGTCCCTTGGCATTATGCCTGCTCCATGGATATTCACAAAAGTAGCAGTTGTTCTTACAGCAGCCCTGTGTCTCCAAGGGGTCAGTATTATCCTATATCTAGACAACTGATTGATTAATATGGTCAAGCCCTATGTTCTAAACGACACATATAACTTCGGATGCTTTTTGTAAGCTTGTGTCGACATATAACAAAATAAATACAATACAATACAACACAACAATAAAACAAATTTATTCATTTTTACATGTGTAATATTTTCTGTAAAATAAAATCATATCCCCCATAGAACATCAGTTATACATTCCATCTGAATGATATTTGTTTTCTTCTGGCTTGCAGATTCTGTGGGGCTGTAACCTGCCCCATTCGATAAGACAAATCAGATCTCACTCATTCTTAAGGTATAAAAGGATCTGGGTTACTGGGACCCCCGCCCCTAGTGGAAGCCAGACACATTACTGGTGAAACGTACGTAAGGTAGGATAAGGTCAGAATATCCCAAGGATAGAATAGTGATTGCATTAGGCTCGGTTCACATCTGCGCTTGCCACTCCGTACGGGGATTCCGTTCCCCTCTCCGCATGAAAAATGCGTAGAGAAAAGTCCTGCAAGCAGCACTTTTCTCTCTGCATTTTCCGCCCTTTATGGGCGACAACCAAACGGAAACCACGCGGACCCCATTCTAGTGTATGGGGTCCGCGGTTACCTTAGGAAACCTGCTTTTTTATGCGTATTAGGTTCAGGGGTCCTAACTATCACCATTTAATAGCCCATTCATAATATGTACCATTACCTTGCACTCTAACTACTTATTTGTACCAGGCACAATCTCAGTCCGCCAGTATTTACTCCTTCACCATGAGACAGCATTTGGCCACAACACTTACTTCCAACGCTGCACATGTGATCTTCTGATGCTGTAAAACACGATATTCTGGTTCACTCAGAGGATCGCGCTACTTCAGGTCCACAACTGGCCTCTGTCTGCAAGAGAATTCTGACAGAATTCAGAGTATTTGCAGTTTCCCCGGTTTCTACGGGAATATTGTGAGAGCCTTAGCCCAAGTCATACCCTGAGGTCAGACCTCCCCGGGCAAAGCTATATAGCGCCAGTGCAAAGGGGATGACTGCTCCTCAGAGGTTCCTGTCAATGGGATAGCATTTGCCTGCTACCTATGACTGTTTGGAAGTATGATAATCTATATATTGGACTAATATATAGGTGATACTTGTTGGTGTGATACTTGTTTTGTGACAACAATACATACCAGTATATCCCTTAGAGAAAAGGTTGTACTATTCATTCACATATAGTAAGGGAAGAGGGGGCCTCTAACATGATAGAGCTATCTATCACTTTGTTTTTATTCAAATTATTTATATATAGTTTTTTAGCAGCATATCATATTAAATGTTAAGTTTTATTTTTATTATTTCCCACCACTGCCTCTTTCTATTATTATATAGTGGTACACGGAAGAGTCCAGATTATCCTGTGGTAGTCTCTAACCCATCTTTCACAAATAGTGCTTACAACAGATGCTTCCTCCTGGGGGCTGGGGAGTTCATGTACAAGATCAATGGTGTCAATAAGCCTGGTCTCATCAGGGTAAATTACTCATTCATCAGAGAGCTGAGAGCTATCTGATGTGCTTTGAATCACTTTTAACATCTCTTCTTTAAGGGCAACATTCTGGTTCAGACAGCCAGTCTCCCAGCTGTATATTACATAAAAAACAGGGCAAAACAGGGAGTCGTGCCTTAGCTAAAGAATCCAGAATGTTGATAACATGGACAGGGAACAATTTGTTCAATCCCACAGCTGTATATGATATGCCTTATCCTACATCAGAATGGGGTTTAAATCCAACGGTCTTTCAAGAGATTGTTAATAATATGGGTCTCCCCCAACATAGACTGGCAACCAGTGTCAATACGAAGTTGAAGAAATACTGAACAATCCTACAGCCTTAAACTGGTTGTACACGACTGTTTGCTAACCAGCTGCCGTGAATGAACGGCATAGTTGGTGCATGGGGGATGTCACCCGTGCACCGGCCGTGCTTCCACAGTCCCTTTCATTCAATGAATAGGAGCCACGGAAGCAGGGCCGCAAAATCGGACAGGAATAGGAACTGTTCCATATTTTGCGGCCCGGACTGTTAGACCGCACATGTGACTCTGTCATTCACGGTCTTGTGTATGGGCCCATAGAAATTAATGGGTCAGTGTGCTATCCGGGAAAAACCTGGATAGCACACTGACCAGTCATACAGTCATCTGCAAGGGGGCTTAGATGGTCTCTCCATCAGTTGGATGAACAAACTGATCTATGTCCTTTCCCCAATTTCAATAATATATGGGATACTAAGGAAGATAATGAACTGCAATCCATAATATTCTTGTGATCATTATGTAATTCATACCCACATTTGGCCCATAGTAAAAGAAATAGAAATTTATTAAAGTCTTCTTGAAGGTAAATACAGGAAAAATATATGGAATGAGCAATAGATATCAATCAATGAGCAGACTTACATAATTGTAGATGCCCATATTCAGCTTTTAATCACAGTAGTATAGCGTCTAGAAGTCACAGACTTCATTCAGCGTTCTGTGTATGCATCTGTGCCTTCATCCATCTCCCAACATCACATAAATGATTTCTTCCAACAGCAAGACCCTCACATATGTCTATCAATCATTTATGTCAAAATTATAGGTGTGCTTTACATATTCTGTCACTATACAGTGCTGGCCAAAAGTATTGGCACCCCTGCAATTCTGTCAGATAATACTCAATTTCTTCTAGAAAATGATTGCAATCACAAATGCTTTGGTAATAATATCTTCATTTATTTTGCTTGCAATGAAAAAACACAAAAGAGAATGAAAAAAAAAGTCAATTTATTGATCATTTTACACAAAACTCCAAAAATGGGCCAGACAAAAGTATTGGCACCCTCAGCCTAATACTTGGTAGCACAACCTTTAGACAAAATAACTGCGAACAACCGCTTCCGGTAACCATCAATGAGTTTCTTACAATGCTCTGCTGGAATTTTAGACCATTCTTCTTTGGCAAATTTCTCCAGGTCCCTGAGATTTGAAGGGTGCCTTCTCCAAACTGCCATTTTGAGATCTCTCCACAGGTGTTCTATGGGATTCAGGTCTGGACTCATTGCTGGCCACTTTAGAAGTCTCCAGTGCTTTCTCTCAAACCATTTTCTAGTGCTTTTTGAAGTGTGTTTTGGGTCATTGTCCTGCTGGAAGACCCATGACCTCTGAGGGAGACCCAGCTTTCTCACACTGGGCCCTACATTATGCTGCAAAATTTGTTGGTAGGCTTCAGACTTCATAATGCCATGCACACGGTCAAGCAGTCCAGTGCCAGAGGCAGCAAAGCAACCCCAAAACATCAGGGAACCTCCGCCATGTTTGACTGTAGGGACCGTGTTCTTTTCTTTGAAGGCCTCTTTTTTTTTTTCCTGTAAACTCTATGTTGATGCCTTTTCCCAAAAAGCTCTACTTTTGTCTCATCTGACCAGAGAACATTCTTCCAAAAAGTTTTTGGCTTTCTCAGGTAAGTTTTGGCAAACTCCAGCCTGGCTTTTTTATGTCTCTGGGTCAGAAGTGGGGTCTTCCTGGGTATCCTATCATAGAGTCCCTTTTTATTCAGACGCCGACGGATAGTACGGGTTGACACTGTTGTACCCTCGGACTGCAGGGCAGCTAGAACTTGTTTGGATGTTAGTCGAGGTTCTTTAGCAACCATCCGCACAATCTTTCGTTGAAATCTCTCGTCAATTTTTCTTTTCCGTCCACATCTAGGGAGGTCAGCCACAGTGCCATGGGCTTTAAACTTCTTGATGACACTGCGCACGGTAGACACGGGAACATTCAGGTCTTTGGAGATGGACTTGTAGCCTTGAGATTGCTCATGCTTCCTCACAATTTTGCTTCTCAAGTCCTCAGACAGTTCTTTGGTCTTCTTTCTTTTCTCCATGCTCAATGTGGTACACACAAGGACACAGGACAGAGGTTGAGTCAACTTTAATCCATTTCAACTGGCTGCAAGTGTGATTTAGTTATTGCCACCACCTGTTATGTGCCACAGATAAGTAACAGGTGCTGTTAGTTACACAAATTAGAGAAGCATCACCTGATTTTTCAAAGGGTGCCAATACTTTTGTCCATCCCCCCCTTCTTTATGTTTGGTGTGGAATTATATCCAATTTGGCTTTTTGACAATTCTTTTTGTGGTTTTCCATTGAAGACAAATTAAATGAAGATATTATTACCAAAGCATTTGTGATTGCAATCATTTTCGGAAGAAATTGAGTATTATCTGAAAGAATTGCAGGGGTGCCAATACTTTTGGCCAGCACTGTATATGGATAACTTACACCCATGACACTCCTTGTGATCCAAGGATGTATATCTCAGCCATGTATAGAATTAACCCCTTACATACCATGAATATTGTAACCCATGCTATTTAACATGAACAAGCAAGCAGAAGCCATAGCAATAATGCCATTTTGGCCCTGCAGGGCTTGATTCAGTTTTGTATAGTCTCTTTTGAGCGGAAGATACTGGAATCTTCAGGCTCAATGAGATCTGCTGTTACAGAAAGGTGTGTTTCTACATGCTACAGCATGGAGAGTGATCGGGAAACTTTGAGACCATCTGAATTATCAGAATAAGTAATTAAAACTCTTAATGCCTCTAAGAAATTAGCTACTAGTATGGTCTGTAACAGATTCTGGAAAAACTAAATTAACTGATGTTTGTCCAAGAAGTTTCCTCAAGATCTGCTTCCATCTGTTTTGCAGTTCCTTCAAGACAGCTTTGACAAGGACCTTAAATTTAATACACTGAAGGTCCATTTTACAGTCCATTTGGAATCAAAATTTTCAAAACATACTCTAATAACACAATTCTTCAAAGTCATCAGGAATCTTAAACCAGTCTTACACAATTTTATTCCATCCTGGGACTTACTGATTCAATCTCTCTTAAGCTTCCCTTTTAAACCTCTGGCACAAGCAAACCTTAGGCATTTATCTTGAAAGATGATATAACTTATCACTTCTGCCTGCAGAATAGCGGAGCTTCAAACACTGTCATGTAAAGAGCGTATTTGTAGATCCTTCAGGACTTCATAATTCTGTGCATCCCTCCAGGTTTTACTTCTAAGGTTGCCTTTTCTACCTATTTTCCGCAATAAATTGGGTTACCGCTGTCAGGGATGTTACATCTGTTGTTGCTGCTTTAAAGTTGCCGGGTCTACATAAAGAAGGATTGGTGGTTGCTGCTTTAAGGTTGCCATGACAACATAGGGAAGCTTCCTGAGCAGGCCTTTTTAAACCACTCCCTATCACTCAGCTGTGCTGGCTAATTAGTTTCCTAAACTCCTGCTAAGCACCTGACTTTGATTTGACTTCTCCTGTACCTGACCTGAGGCTGTGTTTTTGGATTCCTCTTTGTCTTGCGATTTTGTTCTGGCATTCCTGATTGGTTCCGACTTTTGGCTTTGTTTCCTGGATTTGTCTTCATCTCGTGATTTGGATCTGTGTTACCCTCCTCAGTTGCTGACCCGTGATTGACGACCATTCTGTTTTCTCTGTCCCGGGGAGTAGTGTGTGGATTTGGTGTTTGACTTCTGTTGCAGTACATTTATTTGAGATATACTTTCTGTTCTGGTGACAATTCCGGTCTTCAGATTCAGCGAAAGGCCACCTTTTCTTGCGATGAGCTCTGGTGAAGGCGTCTTAGGCCAGTCTTGGCTCGCAGTAGTGTTTTGCCTTTAAGTAGTATTTTCTACTGCTCGCAGTTGTCAGCCCTTTTCTGCTGCTGCTCTGCTATAGACTCGTACATTTCTTACCTTGCATCTGAATCCTAACAACCGCCTTTTTTCCAGATCCAAAAAGCAAGAATAAAGCTACTCTGCATACCTTGTACAACATTCTGGCTTACAATATTTAGAAGTTACAGCTCCACTCAGAATATCAGTTTCTCTTTGTCCATTTCAGCAAAGCAACACATGCCAGATGAGTGAAAGATACCATCTGCTTCATGGGCTGAACTTGGTCAAGTGTCGCTATGTCAAATATTCAGGGCAGCCACATGGGCATCCTACTCAGCTTTCATCAAACATTACAGGCTGGACATTATTTCTTCAGAGGATTCAGCCTATGGCAGCGTGGTGCTTAGAAAGGTGACTTTATACCCCCCATTTATTATTTTCTATATCCCATTTGTGCGCTGCCTGAGGACAACCAGGAAAGAATAAAATTTGCTTACTGAAATTTTCATTTCCTGTTGTCCAAAGGCAGCACAATTTCTTGCCCTTGATAAAGTTTTTTTTGTTATTGCTGCATACAATACATGTGTGGTGTGGCTTCTTCTGTCTTTATAGGCAGACTATATCTAATTGTTTAATTATGTAATTATTGCGTATTAAGCTGTCTTTTTTTACTAAACATAGGCAGCACACCAATGGGCTATTACCCCTACGTTCAGCCAAAAAAGACAAATTAATACATATTAATTACATAATTAAACAATTAACTATAGCCTGCCTACATAGGCAGAAGAAACCACACATGTATTGTAAGCAGCAATGATAAAAAGACTTTTATCAAGGGCAAGAAATTGTGCTGCTTTCGGGGCTACAGGAAATGAAAATTTCGTTAAGCAAATTTTATGTATACGCATTGAAATAAGTGATTACAATAAGTTTAATAGGGAAAACTACAATTGACAGGATGATCTAGTACCCTGTTGGGCCACCTCTAGCCTACATATACGCACATTTGCCCACAAGATGTTGCAGCTGGGCCTGTAGATCCTGCACCCCTTAAGCAGTGTTGGACTGAAGTACCAAGAGCCCACCATATAATTTTTTTTTTTTTTTTTTTGGGGACTACCTTTCAGCTAGGTCTGGGTTCACATCTGCTCCAGAGTCTCCATTGCAGTGACCGTCTGAAATCCTCTGGTAGGCCCGAGGCCTGCCACTAACCCTTCATCAGAGGACTGCTGAGCAGTGGGCCACTTGGTGAAAGGATTCAGCATCTTCAGCAATTTACCTGGAGTTACCCGACTCCTGGATGCCTTAAGTACACTGTGCGGCAGTGCCAATAGTTGGGTATGCTTTGGTCTCTTTGTCTGGATTACTATTAACCAAAGACAGAGAGCAGTTCCAGAATAAACCTTACACTGAATGGCTGGGCCTCAGCAATTCAGCCAATCAATGCTACTGTTATGTGCTAGGGAAATTTAATTCTGTGCTGTGTCACTGCTTTGCCACGAAAGAATAGAAGAAGCTGGACAACACGCAAGTGCATGCAGCACCTGCCTTGTCCTGTGAGTTGACAGGACAGAGCCAGAAAACTTATTGTTTAAGCAACCAAGTGCTATAAATTATCTATAATAAACAGTGATGGATTAAGGCCAGCGAGTCTCAGGCAATGTATGAGTTGTTCTTCATATAAGCTATAAATACCTGATTGTTGAAGGGCAAACAGCTATATGGAGACACTTCCAGTGTAAAAGGACAAAGTATACCCACAGTCCAGACTATACCTGGGGTTAAAGTGGCCTAGGCTAGATTATACACCGGGGTATAAATTAGCCTAGACCAATTCATACCCCTCAGGCCATATTATACCCCCATCAGAAGCATTGAGTGATATAGAAAAGAATTACTTAATTTTTCAACATTTTCTAGGGGATTCAGCTTTGTCTGGTAAGTTAAGTGAGAAAGCTAACTGACTTAAATTTTAAAACTCTAAACACATAGACTTTTATTACTTCAACCAGAAAAACTTGACTGTTCATAATATAATAAAAGTTACAACGTCTTGAAACTTCAACTTATAAAGTTGGCTTTACATGGGGCAATTATTGGCCTGTGTTTATTGAGGTCACATTTTGGTTCAAGTAGTCCTGTAGTTTTTTTGTCAAGTCAGTTTTCATGTGGTGGATGAATTTATCTCTGAGAAGGGAGTGATTGTCCTAAGCAACTCAGCCAAACAGTGTAAGGTTTATTCTGGAATTGCTCTCTGGCTCTGGGTTATCGTAATCCAGACCAGAGATCAGAGCAGCCGCCAGTAGAAAGGCTAGTGGCATGGTGGCACAGTGCACTGCAGGCAGCCAGGAGCCAGTGCAACTCTGTACGTTTCTGCAGCTCCTAAGTCCTGCATAAAGGGGCCACCACGCAGCGATCCCCTAATGAAAAGTCAGTGCTGGGGCTGGGGCCCAGCAGAGGATTCTCCTTTGAGCTAATCCATCACTGCCAGTAGGTTGTGGTAGCTGGCATTCTTGCTGGTCTCATAAATGCTTGATTGGCATTAAATCTGGCAACATGGCAGGCCAAGGAAGTGCTGCACTCTAGCGCAGACATTTCCTTTGTGTGTGTGGGTGAGCATTATCCTGTGGGACAATGCAAGTTGGAAGCCATGTTATGTGAGGAAACACATGTGGCTGCAGCACATGTGGTCTGGCACATATCGCTCAGATGTTAGTGTACATCATTTCACTACTAGGGTGACTGTCGTATGTGATAGCTCTCTAGATCATCACACCAGCAACTGGGACAATATGTGAAGGCAGGGTTTAAGCGCTGAATCGTGGTCATACAGTAACCCAACCATTGTCCGATCTCAAAAAGAACCTGAATGTATTGCTAAAGATGATACAGCTTAATTTCATAGCAGTCTAGCTTTCTCATCTATGACAAAGCAATTATGTCAATTTGAGGACATGTAATGAGTGCTATGACATCAAATTTCCTTTGTCTAAATGCCTAGAAGTGATTTGGACGGGTGTGTAATGAATGTAATGAAGGTGCCACAAGGAAACTGTGGGAGCTGCTGGCACTTATTGGCAGATCAGTGTTCTCTACTGTTGGTCTATCTGGGCCATCCAGAGCCTGTTTTTCATGTGTGTGTATGCCCTCACATAACTACTGCTCTCAAAATCTCCTAACAGCTAGGTTAGAACGGCCTAAATGGACCATCCTGCTTCTCTCAAGTCCAATGATGCACCCCCTCTCATAAGTTGTCAACTGGACAAGATGTCTTTGAGAGCATTGTAGAGGTAAGTTTAGAAGTCAACAATCTCTCACCAAGAAATACAGTAAAGTAGTTTCTGGGAATTCTTTTATAGGGCAACAGGGAAAGCACTTTTATGCCCTCTTGTGGCAAGACCCAGTGTCTAATCCAAAGAAACCTGTAATCCTTTACATATCTGCCTAAGGTATAACTGTATGCCTAGTTTTGTGGCAGTCCGGCACGATCTGGCTGCGTTATTATTTGTGTGTGTGTGCGTGTGTATACTGTACAGTCATGGCCAAAAGTTTTGAGAATGACACAAATATTATATTTTCACATGATCTGCTGCCCTCTGGTTTTTATGTGTGTTTTTCAGATGTTTTTATCACATACAGAAATATAATTGCATTCATATTATGAGTAACAGAAGCTTATATTGACAGTTAGAATGAGTTAATGCAGCAAGTCAATATTTGCAGTGTTGACCCTTCTTCTTCAGGACCTCTGCAATTCTCCCTGGCATGCTCTCAATCAACTTCTGGACCAAATCCTGACTGATAGCAGTCCATTCTTGCAGAATCAATGCTTTAATTTTGTCTGAATTTGTTGGTTTTTGTTTGTCCACCCGTCTCTTGATGATTGACCACAAGTTCTCAATGGGATTAAGATGTGGGGAGTTTCCAGGCCATGGACCCAAAATCTCTATGTTTTGTTCCCTGAGCCATTTAGTTATCACCTTTGCTTTATGGCAAGGTGCTCCATCATGCTGGAAAAGGCATTGTTGAGCGCCAAACTGCTCTTGGACGGTTGGGAGAAGTTGCTCTTGGAGGACATTCTGGTACCATTCTTTATTCATGGCTGTGTTTTTAGGCAAGACTGTGAGAGAGCCGATTCCCTTGGCTGAGAAGCAACCCCACACATGAATGGTTTCAGGATGCTTTACAGTTGGCATGAGACAAGACTGGTGGTAGCGCTCACCTCTTCTTCTCCGAATAAGCTGTTTTCCAGATGTTCCAAACAATCGAAAAGGGGATTCATCAGAGAAAATGACTTTACCCCAGTCCTCAGCAGTCCACTCCCTGTACCTTTTGCAGAATATCAGTCTGTCCCTGATGTTTTTTCTGGAGAGAAGTGGCTTCTTTGCTGCCCTCCTTGAGACCAGGCCTTGCTCCAAGAGTCTCCGCCTCACAGTGCGTGCAGATGCACTCACACCTGCCTGCTGCCATTCCTCAGCAAGCTCTGCACTGCTGGTAGCCCGATCCCGCAGCTGAAACACTTTTAAGAGACGGTCCTGCCGCTTGCTGGTCTTTCTTGGGCGCCCTGGAGCCTTTTTGGCACCAATGGAACCTCTCTCCTTGAAGTTCTTGATGATGCGATAGATTGTTGACTGAGGTGCAATCTTTCTAGCTGCAATACTCTTCCCAGTTAGGCCATTTTTGTGCAGTGCAATGATGACTGCACGTGTTTCTTTAGAGATAACCATGGTTAACAGAAGAGAAACAATGATGGCAAGCACCAGCCTCCTTTTAAAGTGTCCAGTGGTGTCATTCTTACTTAATCATGACAGATTGATCTCCAGCCCTGTCCTCATCAACACCCACACCTGTGTTAATGGAGCAATCACTGAAACGATGTTAGGTGGTCCTTTTAAGGCAGGGCTGCAATGATGTTGAAATGTGTTTTGGGGGATAAAGTTCATTTTCTAGGCAAATATTGACTTTGCAAGTAATTGTTGTTAAGCTGATCACTCTTTATAACATTCTGGAGTATATGCAAATTGCCATTAGAAAAACTGAAGCAGTAGACTTTGTAAAAATGAATATTTGTATCATTCTCAAAACTTTTGGCCATGACTGTAGATATAATATATATATATAGAGAGAGAGAGATCACACTGCAGCAGTTTAACTAATTGAAGCAGTTTGGATTAACTCGGTTACATCTGTGTATGTTTGTCTGTGTATATTTGTGCATATGTATCTATATATATTTCTGTGCCATGATATTATATCACACTGCAGAACGTCAAGCTAAATAGTGCTACATCAGTATTTATTAGCATTCGATAACATGACTTTTAACGTGTTTCTGGTGCTAAGAGTGATAGCGCCTTCCTCCACGCATTCCTGACCCCTCCTTGCAGTCTACAATTAAAAAAAAAACATTTTCAGCAGTGTGAGAACCTGCAAAAAAATCACTCACTGCAGCACCACTATGATTTATTCCTGTGTTGTGACTCTATGATGTCACAGTACAGGGATAATTAAAACATTTGTGGAGGTGGTTAAAAGGCAAAAAAAAAAATCTTAGCGGAGTTGTTGCTACTATTGCCGATATTGGTCCCACTATGACTAGACTAGATGCTTTGGCCATTTGAATTTAGTGCTAAAGCAGACTATAGTCCCGCCAGTTCCATAGCAGTGACACACTGGCACCACTCCATTTACAAGGAGACTTTAGGAGGACTTTCGTTTTACATAATCGCACAACCCCTTTAAAAGGGTTTTCCGGGCAAAAAATATTTTTTTAAAAAAGGTCTGTTAGTGCTATTAATGGGTTAATAAGTGCACCCAAATACTTTTAGCAGTGTTTTGAGTGATTTCTGGGTTTCTCTGGGAGCTCCTGGCATCCTCTGTATTTGATTACATGGTGTAGCTTCCTGCTGTCTTAGCTTATGCAATGCATCATGGTAGTTGTAGGCTGACTCACACTACCTCCCTCACTCCCTCCCCCTCTCTCACACCCCCCTCCCTGTCTCCCTAGCTATCCCACCCACTACTAGCCCTTCCCAATTAACTAACTAACTAACTCAAACGGTGAAACGGAACGTCACCGAATAATCAGAAAATGTGCCTGGGGTGGTCACATGACCGCCCCAGGGATATGGGTAAATATACATTGTTGCTAAAGTAAGTAATTTAGAAAGTAGGTGGGGGGAGGGTGTTTAGATTAGTGTAGAAATTGCATTTTATTCCTGAGGACCCTGGACCCTGAGGGGGCCAAAGGTCCCTCTACCACATAAAATATACTACTATTTTAAGTGGCACAGTAGGCGCCCCATTATAGATTCTACACTGGACCAAAGCGCTTCAAGTTACGCCTCTGATCTGTGCCACCTAGCTAATGGCAGTGGCCGTTTGTAGCAGGATAATATACTGGAATGAAGATCTTAACAAAGAGTTCAAGGTGTTGACTTGTCCTCAAAATGCCAAAATCTGTGGCTTTGGGGGGTTGTGTTGGGAAAAAAACAAAACAGTTGAACCAGCTTTGGTTCTGGTTACCACAGACCACATTCAAAGCTCCTGTGGAACCCATACCCATTTAGGTGGCAAAAGGGAGGCCTACACGATATGTTTGTAATGTTTTTGTCTATTGTATGTACAGACATCTCCTACTTTACCATTCCTTTAGGCTGCACATCTCCAAATATGTGTTATAAGATAAGCAGCCTTTTGCGATATATCACAAAGTGATGTGCTGTCTATCCTATATGTGTCTATTTGTAGCAAGTAGAGATGGGTGAACCAACTTGTACCAAGCCGGGTTCGATAAAAATATTCCAAATTGTTGATTTTTTTAACGAAACCGAACAAATAGAGATTTGTCTTTGGTGAACTAAAATGACCACTGCATTATACTCTGAGGTCTCTTCAGACCCCATAGTATAATAGGTGGAGGCCCAGGGAAGGTGACAAAAAAACAAAACAAACAAAAAAAAAAAAAAAACATTCATACTCCCCTTCCGTTACCTCTTTTGGACCTGTGACGTCATGCACTCTCCTGTGATGTCATGTGCTCTGAGCCACCGCTGAGACCTGTGATTGGGCCAACAGTGGTCACATGGGCATGCTGAGCATCATAATATCATGAATGTTTTTTATTTCTTACACCTGGGCCTTCATCTATTATATAGAAATTGGATAAATAGGTTTCTACTATCCTTGGGAGAGTTCTTCACTATGTTTTAAGCCATTTTAAGGTGTGGTTTATACTGAACTTGTTCAACCTGAAACAAATTTTGGATCCAGGCCACCTGAACCTGTAAATCACAGCCTTTCAAGGGTTTCATTATCATTAGAGATGGGTGAACCTCCTAAGATCTGTTTAGGTTCAGGTGACTCGGGTCTCTGATTCGTTTCAATTTGAACAAGTTCAGTGTGAACGACACTTTAAATTAGATTAAAACATAGTGTAGAACACTATTAGGCATACCTCCCAACTTTAAAAGGACAGAAAGAGGGACAAAATATGCGCCACAGCAAATTTAGCTCCACCCACTTCTACATTGACTCCGCCCATTTTCATGTATTTTTCCATGTGCCCACACACAGTATAGTGCTCCTACAGTCACCCTAACATTATATGCCCCCAAATTATAATGTTCCACTCCAATTGCCCCACAGTATTAAGTCCCTCTCCTCGTGCCCCAGTTTAAACTGGCAGAAACTAAAGGGGGACATTAAACTGGGGGCAACTAGAGGCAGATATGTCCCCCTCCAGCTACCCCACATGGTTTAATGTCCTCCTTCAGTTTTCCCCAGTTTAATGTCCCCAGGTAGGCAGTTGATACAAACTTTAACCATACACTGCGCTGACACTCACTTTTATGCATTTAACATTAAAAACGATCCAAAATGTACAATTTTTTGGGGAAAAAGGTTCTTGCCCATGATTTTTTTTGACACATGTGGTGGTTATATTGCAAAAGCAATGGTTTTGTAGAAAAATTAGCCCATTGTAATGGCTTGTAAATACTACAGGCGTGTTGTTATTTGGGAGACAAATTTGTGGCTATGAGCCTAGTTGAAAAGAGATGAAGCCACCAAAAATCATCCTTCATCGGAGCAGATGTCAAATCAAAATTTTTATTTATTTATTTTTTTTTTTTATGCCAACACTGTGGCATCCACAGTATGGTCCAGTGGAATGTGATGGAACAGGCCGCAGGACATGTGTGGCTGAGTGGTGGCAGTAGTGACAACATTTGTGGTAGTGTAGCAGGGCATAATATGATGCAACAGGCGGCAGGACATGTCTGAGTGGTGGTAGGCACTAGGCAGTTGTGGCAACATGTATGCCAGTGCAGCAGGGCAACATATGATGGACAAGGCTGCAGCACATGTCTGTCTTAATGGTGATTGCTATTTAGGAACAACAGCCAGCATCAGCAGCAGTAGTAGAGTAAATGGAAGATGATGCTAAAAGGAGATGTGCCTATCCTGGTGGCTGAAAAAGCTAGAATATCTTCTGAAATGGAAAGGATTCAATGACCCTGAGAACAACACTTAGGGGTCAGAAAATAACCTGGATGATTCTGCCGGTTATCCCTGTATGCGAGAAAATGCCACATCAATATAGTGTATAGTATAGTGACAACTGACAAAATTTTCAGAAAAATTTGGGGCAGGCTATCAGAGTGTCTGGCCTAGCTGCCAGCTGAAAAAGCTGTACTATCTTCCAAAAGTGATCATTCTGTTACTGTGTGGTTTGCTGTTATGCAGTTATCATTCACCATATACTGCTGCTCAAACTGACGCTCCAGCATGTGCAACACTGCTACTCAATGTGTGCTTCACCTTGCAAGCAAGCAGTGTAGTGACAGTGAATGAATGACAATTGACATATTTTTAAGTTCATGAATACATAGAGACCTACAGTAGTTCCTACATGTGTGCCTTTACGACCATGGCTAATTATCTGTTTGCAGATCTTGCACCATGCCATCGATTTGTTATTTGGTAATGTACAAAAAAACTCCCATACAGGAGATACACATGTGGACAAAATTGTTGGTACCCTTCGTTTAATGAAAGAAAAACTCACAATGGTCACAGAAATAACTTGAATCTGACAAAAGTAATAATATATAAAAATTCTATGAAAATGAACAAATGAAAGTCAGACATTGCTTTTCAACCATGCTTCAACAGAATTTTAAAAAAAAGAAAACTCATGAAACAGGCCTGGATAGAAATGATGGTACCCTTAACTTAATAATTTGTTGCACAACCTTTTGAGGCAATCACTGCAATCAAATGATTCCTGTAACTGTCAATGAGACTTCTGCATCTCTCAACAGGTATTTTGGCCCACTCCTCACGAGCAAACTGCTCCAGTTGTCTCGGGTATGAAGGGTGCCTTTTCCAGACTGCATGTTTCAGCTCCTTCCAAAGATGCTCAATATGATTTAGGTCAGGGCTCATAGAAGGCCACTTCAGAATAGTCCAATGTTTTCCTCTTAGCCATTCTTGGGTGTTTTTAATTGTGTGTTTTGGGTCATTATCCTGTTGCAAGACCCATGACCTGCAACTGAGACCAAGCTTTCTGAGATTGGGCAGCACATTTCTCTTTAGAATCCCTTGATAGTCTTGAGATTTCATTGTACCCTGCACAGATTCAAGACACCCTGTGCCAGATACAGCAAAGCAGCCCCAGAACATAACAGAGCCTCCTCCATGTTTCACAGTAAGGACAGTGTTCTTTTCAAGATATGCTTCATTTTTCCATCTGTGAACATAGAGCTGATGTGCCTTGCCAAAAATTTTGATTTTTGTCTCATCTGTCCATAGGACATTATCCCAGAAGCTTTGTGGCTTGTCAACATGTAGTTTGGCAAATTACTTTTGCCAGATTCAAGTTATTTCTGTGACCATTGTGTTTTTTTTTTTCATTAAACAAGTGATACCAACAAATTTGTCCACGTGTGTAACTGCATGAAGCTGCTGCCACCAAAACCAGAAACGTGTCAGTGCTACCACCACCACCCAAGCTTGCCTTAGATCTACTCCAGGCAGACCTTTCAGATGTTGGGACTTCACGTTGGGTGGAACTATTGCAACTGTCATCACCCTCATTATGTGTCACCATGAGCCGGTTGCCAGATCTTATCTGTAATAGAATCCTCATCTGATTCCATATCATCTTCCTCACTTTTTTGTGACTCCTCATGGCAATGAGATTCCTGTATGCCCTCACAATTCCTAACAAATTTCCCACTAGTGCCACTACCAACACTAACGCCTGTAGCATACCCCCTGCCACTACTACCTTGTCCAACACTCATGTCTTTCACCTCTACATCTTCTACATCCTCTACATCAAAAAATGCTGGCAGTTCTCATCCAACTCATCAAATAGAGGAAAAAGAGGAAGTCTTGGGCTATGAGGAATTTCTCTGTTAGCAGATGTCACATGACTACTAGAGAATCAGATCTGTTTCATTGAAGATAAAGGAGAAGACATGGTTGACAGAACAGAAAGACAGCATGGTAAATTACATGTTGAGGAGGAACACACAGAACCCTCACTCAATATGTGTGGCTCACTGCTTTCAAAAAGTCTTTATTCTGAGAAAGTATGACAACTCTGTGGCTACTGCCGGGGCTGTCAAGACTAGAATTACTGTTGTTGTTGCCATACACCTTCTTATTGTTAGTAGTACTTGAACAAGTGTTTCCTCCCTGTCCCCTGCCCTGTTTTTCTCCCAGTCATTTTATTGCACACTGCTTGATGATTTGGCAACAATTTCTGTTGTGTGTTTTTTTTTTTTTTTTTTTATAAAAAATGTTACAAGTAAAACTGCAAAGCACTAAAAGGGTCACCTCATGGTCAGTCAGTATTAGACTAGGTCACTAGAACTGTGTCAGTCATCTTATTAACTCCTTCCCGCCAGTGACATTTTTCGATTTTCGTTTTTGACTCCCCCCCCCCCCCTTCCAAACCCAATAACTTTTTTATTTTTACGTTCTCAGAGCCATATGAGGTCTTAATGTTTATGGGACAAATTTTTTTTCATGATGCTACCATTTATTATGCTGTACAATGTACTGGGAAGCTGGAAAAAAATTCAGAATGGGGTGGATTTGAAGAAAAAGTGCATTTGTGCGACTTTCTTACAGGCTTCGTTTTTACGGCCTTCGCTCTATAGCCAAAATGACATGTCACCTGTATTCTATGTTTTGGTAAGATTCCGGGGGATACCAAATTTATATGGTTTTATTGACATTTTAACCCCTTAACAAAAATCCAAATCTGTGCAAAAATATATTTTTTTTAAAAGTTGCCATATTCTGACACCCGTAACTTTTTTACACTTCCGTGTACGGGGATGCATAGGACGTCTTTTTTTTTTTGCAGGGCCAGGTTTATTTTTTAGATGCACCATTTTGGGGAATTGCTATTGCTTTGATCACTTTTTATTAAAATTTTTATCAGAGGCAAAACAGTGAAAAAATTACGGTTTGGCACTTTTGATTTTTTTTTCCCGCTACGGCGTTTACCATATGGGAAAAATATTTCTATAGATTTGTAGACAGGGTGTTTTTGGACACAGGGATACCTAATGTGGGTGATTTGAACTTTTAATATTTTTTTTTTTTATATATATATATATATTTTTTTTTACATTTTTTATTTTGCATCTATTAGACCACCTAGGGGTCTTGAACCCCAGGGGGTCTGATCACTAATGCAATGCATTACAATGCTAATGCATTGCAATGCACTTAAAAAAAAAACGGTGCTTCTATTGCAGGCTACAGAGAGTAGCCTGCTACACAGTAGAATTTAATGAAAGACAGGCCTGGGAGCCTTCACAAGGCTCCCAGCTGTCATAGCAACGGGACGCATGCCCCGGACTTGCTCCGGGTGCCGGCAATCCCTGGCAAACTGGCGGTACTCGCGCATCTCTGGTAAAATGCGGCCTTGGTCAGCTTTGAGGGGTTAATGCCCGACCTGACGGCTATGGTGGCCGCCATCTTTAAACAACCGACATCTGCTGTACTATTACGGCGGATGTCGGGAAAGGGTTAAACAACAATATTATTTTTTCAGATTAGCACAGGGTAGACTGTATATTGGGTGAACACAGATTAACAGCAATGCTCCTTTACACTATGTATGAGCCACACACAGACCAGAGCAGAAAAAAAAAACATAAATTTCCTAAAAAAATATTTGTGCAGGCAATACTTTATATTGGGTGAGCACAGTGGAATAACTACTGCCATAGCAGCCATAGCTTCCCCTTCTGCCCTCCAGGGGGCCCCATGCATCGTAATGTGATATGCAACGCAGGGAGTCCCTTGAAGGACAGAAGGGGAAGAGTATAGACCCCGAGTATAACTATCGGAAGCCCAGGTGAGGTGAGTAAACATAAAAAAAAAATTGTGTTATTTACCTCTACTAGGCTCCGGCAGGCTTCCTGTTGTCTCTGGGCCTCTTTAGTGAAGTCACAGATGTCATGTGGGTCAGGCTGGCATCACAAAGCATAATGACATCTACTTAAGCCACATCTGTGACCTCATTAAAGAGGAGTCACGCCAGAGCCCAGGAGAGGTAAGTAACACTGCTTTTTATGTTTGCCACCTCCCCTGGCCTCCGATCATTATATTTTGGGGTCTGAACTAACCACAGAGTATAATAATAATTTGTGGGTGGTGTACCCCAAAAACTTCAGGTTCTGTCTAACCCAAAATTTTTGCAATATCTATAACGAACACTGTAGGAGCCACTATGGGACATAATACTGTGTTATGGGACCACTGTGGGACATTATACTGTGTGAAGGGGCCGCTATGGGACATTAGACTGTGTGGAGGAGTGACTATGGGACATCATACTGTGTGGTGGGGCTGCTATGGGATATTATACTGTATGAAGGGGCCACTATGAGACATTATACTGTGTGAAGTGGCCGCTTTGGGACATTATACTGTGCGAAAGGGCCACTATGTGACATTATACTATCTGGAGGAGCCGCTATGGGATATTATACTGTCTGGAGGCCACTTTGGGACATTATAGTATGTGTAGATTGTGAGCCCTATATGGGACAGTGATTGACAAAATCCATAAAGCGCTGTGGAATATGATGGCGCTATATAAGTAAGCAAAATAAATAAATAAATAAAATAAATAATAAATGGGGCATTATACTGTGTGGGGGCCAGGAAAGGGGGCGCTATATCGTGTGTGTGTGGGGGGGGGGGGGGGTCAAAAGTTACGCCCCTGGGTGAACAACAACAACAACCAGAAACCTTTTGTATATAACAGTTATTTTTCTTTTTTAACATTTGTGCTGGGCTGTATATTGGGTGAACAACAAAAAACCACTTGTATATAAATAACAGCAGCACTTTCTTGTTAAAATAGCAGTATGTATTTAATGAAAAAATGTAAACTCTTGCACAAAAAAGTCCTTAACAAAATATTTTTTACTAACAGGATTGTCTTCAGTAAAAAAAAAAAAGTGTTTCAAGAAGGCATATAGAGATGAAATTGCTATATTGCAAGTACTGTCAGACAATATAGATTATTGGCAATGAAATAGTTAACTGTCTGTGTAAGCAGCTGCGGCACAGATTCCAGGCAGCAGTCACTCAATGAACCGGTCCTATCTACGTCTATTCAATTCTAGGACTAATCTGCTGTGTATAATTGCTTGATTTTCTAAGTCCTCCGATAACTATTGCTGGAATTCACTAGCTATGATGCAGTGAGATGGATAACATATATGTTTGCATGTCAACCGTTACACCAAGGCTGATCACAAGTGTCCAAGCTTTTTATACTACATATGACATCAGCACTGTAAGGTCCACCTAGCACTGTCTATTGGCTGTGAAGCTGCCAGATCTTTCTATTACGTGATGTATGAGTCACTGCACACATGATATTGTCTATTATTTCCTGGTGAAATGTGAGGGTGGCCATTTTCATGCAGCGCAGCCATTTTTGTTTGTCCAAAGTGAATCGTCATTTGTTTGGTTTTGTTAAAAACTAAACAATTTGGAATATTCGGGACAAACTCGGTTTGTTATGAACTGATTCACCCATCTCTAGTTATCATGTTGTGATTGAATTGGTTTCATTACAAATTTGATTCCTTAACCAAATTTGAGCTAAATTAAGGATGGACACATCTGTTTATGCTATAAGTCAAGATTTATTTTACAGATAATCCTTCCAAACATTAATTGGGCTTCTTTTAAATGATGTTGAAACAGATGCTTGGATTCCAGAATGGTTAGCAACGTTTGTTAAAATGATTATCTTTTGAGAATAAAGGAATGCACATTTCTGTGCAGCTCTCATCTTCCTGAGAGTCAGAGGTTTTCATAGTGATTGAATAACATCAGAAGCATAGGCTACAGTGATAAAGCAGTGGTGAACAGCAAAAGAAGCAGCGAAAATTTTTGCCTGACATCATGTCATCAAAACTGCCATACAAAATTATTGTGAATTATACTATCCTGCTGTGCATTTGATTTCCCCCAGCTGCTATCACAGCGGCCCCTTTCCTGAAAATTAAATGTGTTTCATCTGCTCTCAAATATGCCATGTCTTTACCTACAGGAGGCTGTATTAGATCTTCCTCTTTTTTTTTTTTTTTATTTCTGCCCTGCCTTCACAATATGGGTGATTTATAATTCACATTATCTAATGCTTACTATATGTTAGATTTTAAACAGCTCAGCTATATGTCACTAGATTACTCCTTCCACCTAATGCATTACTCTCAAAAGTAGGGGCGTAACTAGGAAAGACTGGGCCCATAGAAAGCTTTTTACTAAGCCTCCACAGTATAATACCCTCTTTTCTGACTCCCATATGCAACGATGGCCCCCTTTATTGACTCCCCACAATATACCCCTTTATTGGCCTCTATACAGTATACTGTCCCAGTTACAGGCCCTCATACAGTAAGGGTCCCTGTCAGTGGCGTAACTAGGAATGGCTGGGCCCCAAGGCGAACATTTGACATGGGGCCCCCCCCGAACCGCCGCCCCCGACCCCTCCCCCCCGGACCGCCCCCTCCAACCCCCCCCCCCAAAAAAAACAAAAACGCATTCCTGCGCACACTATTATGTGCCATAGTGGCCCCTGCACACAGTATCATGTCCCATAGGGGCCCCTGCACACAGTATCATGTCCCATAGGGGCCCCTGCACACAGTATCATGTCCCATAGGGGCCTCTGCACACAGTATCATGTCCCATAGGGGCCCCTGCACACAGTATTATTCCCCATAGTGGCCCCTGCACACAGTATTATTCCCCATAGTGGCCCCTGCACACAGTAGTATTCCCCATAGTGGCCCCTGCACACACTATTATATGTCCCATTGTGGACCACCCATGAACAATTATTATACTCTAGGGTCTTTTCAGACCCCAGAGTATAATAATCGGAGACCTAGGGGAGGATAGAAACATAAAAAAACAACGTTGCTTACCTGTTCCTCGCTCCGGTGCATGCCCGTGCGCTACTCCGGCCTTCTTCTTGTGCGGACCAGGCCGGCGTCACGTGATGTGGGACCGGTGTCGCGACGCAAAATGATGTCGGCTGACGTCTGGGACGTCAGCAAACAGGCCCGAGGTGCAGGAGCGGTAAGTGTATATTGTTTTTTATGTTCCCTCACCAACTCTGGGCCTCCGATTATTATACTCCGGGGTCTGAAAAGACCCCCGAAGTATAATGATAGCAGGTGTTCGGCCCGCGGCCTCACATACCGATCCCCGCTCCTGCTCACAGCCGTCTCTGCAGAATCGGAAGCGGAGGCGGCCGTGAGCGGGACCTCAGGGAACGGTAAGTATATAGGGCCCGTTACCTGCTGGGGTTACTCCAGCAGATAACGGACTATTTAAAAAAAAACAAAAAAAAAAAAAAACGCATCGGGGGCCCGCGGGGCCCCGTAATGTCCCGGGCCCTGTGGCAGCTGCTACCACTGCTACCCCGGTAGTTACGCCCCTGGTCCCTGTTACAGGTCCCTATATTGTAAAAGTCCTGTGATGAACTAGTTTATATTGTACAGTACAAATTGTGTTTTAAAAGTAGTGCTCAGTGTCGCTGAGGAGTTCGCCTCAATGTGTCAGTGCAACATGTGTATTAGAGTCGCTGTGATGCTCAGTCCAGGAATCAGTGTAGTATGTACAGTAATCATTATGTGCAACACACAGCTCAGGAGACAGGGAAGAACGAAATTCCCCCTGTTAACTGAATTGTTGGTTTTCAAATTAGCAGCTATGGTAACTGACCATCACAGACATTGAGGCATCATACCACAAGGGAGAAGATAATTCAATTATGGTCAGCAGGGTTACTGACCATCGCAGATATTATGGCATTGGAGATTGCTGATCAAAAGCCCTACATTTCCAATAAAAGGAAATTATGACATCACAGGTGGGGGGTTGCAGGAAGTAGCTTGGGGGTCAGAGATCCATAAAAAGCCATGTGGCAGAGGGCCCTGTTGTCAGATTCTTGGTGCCATCAAATAGCGCGGGGTCTGTCCCTGTCTTAACAGGGTTAAAAAACCAAGTCTGTAAGTTATCCTCTTTTATTTCACATTGTTTGTATGGATTTGTCTTTGTTTCTATTTCATATTTTTATTGTTAACTCACTGTACCTTTTTATGTACATTAAATCTAAAATTTAATAAGATTGCCCTTTGGCCCAAATATTCCCCACATTTCCAAAGAGTAAATATTGCTATCCATGTTACTCCTTTTAGTGAGCGATTAGTGTGTGGTGTGGGTATTCTGGTGTCTCCTCTACTGTAAGTGGAGAGTGGTGGCAGTTTCGTGTGGATGCATGAGTGTAAGAGGGTGCTTCACTCCTGTGTAGGCTAGTGTGACCGGTGAGCTGGAAGGGATTGTGAAAGCGGAGTCCCTTGTATGATTGCATCGAGAGTCAAAAGTGTGTGCTCAAAAGAGTTATTAGCAAACAATTAAAACCATGGGACTTGATGGTAAATGGGTAGCTCATTTATTTAACAGGTTTGCACCTCATGATGCACTATTACATCATGGGCCAGTTCCTGTTCCTGCAAACTGGTGTAATAATACATCATTCAGTCTAAAATCTAATGTGTATGGCTAGCTTAACAGTGTAATTTTCCTTTACAGTAAACATTTGTAATCCACCAATACACAGGTAATTTCTAAAAGTACATACTTTCTGTATGTTTCTCATAGGTACTCTGCATGATTATAGTATTCCTTCTTACACAGTTACTGATGAGTTCCTAGTAGTTATACCAGTGTTCTATTGTGTACATATATTCTCATCCTCACCAATAGCATTTTCAATTCTGCATATTAAGCCTTCAAGGTTTTTTTTTTTTTAAGACTTCAAATCTACTTAGATGTAAACCTTCGAAATCTTCATATGGATTTAGAATCTGCCTTTTATCACACCCGGCATGTTTCTTTTAGCCAAGATTTGTTTTTCTAGGTAAAAAAACAAATCCGCTTTAATTCCACCGAAAGATAAAGTTTCGAATAAATGCCTTATTAGAGTTTGCTTATTAGACCTTGTTTATATAATTTGTCACTCTCCCCATGTGTTATCTTAGGGTGGGTTCACACCTGCGCTTGATTCCCTCCGCTGCCAATCCGAGTGAAAATCTCAGGAAACAGGATAGGCATCGGATACCGACAGGTTAGCGACGCATTGGTTAAAAACCCATTCATTTGAATGGGTTTTTAAAGCAATGCGCGGGTGTCCGATTGCACCCTCTGCACTGCAAATCCTTTTTTTTTCGTCGGAAACAAAGTCGGACATGCAGAACTTCGTGTCCGACGAAAAAAAATGGCTTCGCAGCGCAGAGGGTGTAAGCGCACACCTGCGCATTGCTTTAAAAACCCATTCAAATGAATGGGTTTTTAACCGATGCGTCACTAACCTGTTGGTATCAGATGCCTATCCCGTTCCCCGAGATTTTCACTCGGATTGACAGCGGACGGACTCCAGCGCAGGTGTGAACCCACCCTTACCTTTCAGTCTTGCTAATGTTTTATTTTATTAGCATGTATTATGTAAAGAGGCCATTTTACTGGACATGGTAGAAATAATGTACTTTGCTATAAAGAGCTATTAGTGGCCCAGCCACAGCATACTTCATAATACTCTCTTTCACAGCAGGATGCTCTTTATTTTGGTATGTCAAAAGAGTAGAAGAATATCTGGTTAAAGCTATGGCTTTCTGAAAATAATATTACTGGAATTCTACATGACGTGTCTGTTTGTTTCTACTCACTATTGTTACTATTATTAAGTAGTCATATGATTGTAAATGTCTCATTTTGTCTGTACTTGAACCCTATGATTGGTAAAGTGCTTTGGAATATGTTGGCACTATATAAATAAAGCATATTATTATTATTATTATTATTATTATTTATTATTATCTGTAGATACCAGATTAAAATTAATAAATAACCGTATGAGTATTTAGTCATAAAGCAGTGACTTTATTTATAGAATTCCTAATACTTGTTCTGGTGCATCAGTCCAGGTTTAACCTGTGCAGTCTGCTGGACAACCGCTTTGAAAAAAAAAAAAGTGTTTTTTAGTTTTTCTGACTCCCAAACATTCACCATAATAGCCAGGAAATGGAAGTGGTTGCGGGGATTTGGCGCATCTAGCATTTCATGATTGTTTTAACACTTTTTATGCCTGTTAAGAGCAGACATAAATTTGTGACAATACTTTGTACCTTTTTTAAAATTTACCTTTTAATTTCATACTGTTTTTTTTTTCAAATGAGTTTTAAAGTATGTTTAAAACTTGACTATGGATATACTTAAATTCAGTGGCGTAACTAGGAATTGCTGGGCCCCAAGGTGAACATTTGACATGCCCCCCCCCCCCGAACCGGTTACGGGTCCCCAAACAGTAAAATATGCTCAGCAGAGGCCCCAGATAGTATTATATGCTCAACAGTGGCCCCTACACAGCATTATATGCTCCACACTGGCCCCCATACAGCATTATATGCTCTACATTTCTTCCCTCACACACAGTATAATATGCTACCCACAGTGGTCCCACACAGTATAATATGCTCCACACAGCGGTCCCCACCCAGTATTATATGCTTCCCACAGTGGTACCCACCCAGTATTATATGCCCCCCACCCAGTATAATATCCTCCCTACAGTGGCCCCCACACAGTATTATATGCTCCCCACAGTGGTCCCCTCTCAGTATTATATGCCCCCTACAGTGGCCCCCACCCAGTATTATATGCTCTACAGTGGCCCCACCTAGTATTATATGCTCTTCAGGGGCCCCCACACAGTATTATATCCTCCCTACAGTGGCCCCCACACAGTATTATATGCTCCCCACAGTGGTCCCCTCCCAGTATTATATGCTCCCCACAGTGGTCCCCTCTCAGTATTATATGCCCCCTACAGTGGCCCCCACCCAGTATTATATGCTCTACAGTGGCCCCACCTAGTATTATATGCTCTTCAGGGGCCCCCACACAGTATTATATCCTCCCTACAGTGGCCCCCACACAGTATTATATGCTCCCCACAGTGGTCCCCTCCCAGTATTATATGCTCCCCACAGTGGTCCCCTCCCAGTATTATATGCCCCCCACAGTGGCCCCCACCCAGTGTTATATGCTCTACAGTGGCCCACACACAGTATTATATGTGCTATAGTGGCTCCCACCCAGTATTATATGCTCTACAGTGGCCCCCACCCAGTGTTATATGCTCTACAGTGGCCCACACACAGTATTATAGCTCCCAACAGCCCCCTCTGCTTCGGTGCTATTATTATACTTTGGGGTCTCCTCAGACCCCAGAGTATAATAATTGGAGGCCCAGGGAAAGTGATTAAAAACAACAAACATTCATACTCACCTTGCCTTACCTTTCCTTGGCATCCTCGCTCCATCCTGCCGTCTTCAGCGTCTCCAGGCCCTCTTCCGACGTCGCAGCTGAGGCCTGTGATTGGGCCTCAGCGGTCACATGGGGGCGCACTGACGTCATTACGTGGTCGCGCCCCCATGTGACCGCCGGGGCCTAATCACAGGCCTTAGTCATGACGGAGGAGCGTCGGAGAGAACGCTGCGCCCAGGAGAGGTGAGACTATGTGTTTATTGTTTTCAGTCACCTTCCCTGGGCTGCCATCTATTGGAAAGGGGCCTACAATATGCCAGGGCCCCTTTCCAATAACAGTATGTATAGCGGTCGGGGAACCAGGCTTTCCCCGACCGCTATCATAATGGTCCGGGGCCCTGCCATCTCCAGCTGGCCGCGGGCTCCGTAACCTGCCGGGTCCGTTCGCGGTCGCACCCCCTGCGACCGCAATCATTACTGGTTTGTGGGGTTCGCGGTAGCATCTGCCACAGGGCTCCGGGGCCCCTAATGTCCCGGGCCCTGTGGCAGCCGCTACCGCAGCTACCCCAATAGTTACGCCCCTGCTTAAATTATTGTGGAGTGAGAAGACAAAGATCTAAATTTTTGAGTAGATTTTGCATTATTTGGTGTCATTTTAGATGTAACTTTTTATCCTATACAAATTCCACCAAAACCTGATGTAAACTAAATACAAACGGCCCCGTCATATTGGCAAAGTCATATAATAGTATCCTTCCTGTATTGAGAAGATCATTGTCATTGAAAAAGAGTACATTTATCATGCACTGTAGGGCAAAATTGATTCTCTGTAGAGCCAGCTCAGGGTAAACCTAGAGAAGCAATACCAGCAGCTAGAAAATCACTGACCCTTTTTTATTTGTCAGAACCTAATTTTCTTGTAATTTTTATATACAGTAGGAATTTGCAGTAATGCTGTTGGTGCTAGCAGAGTGTTGTTGTGTTTGCATTTGCATTTCCTGTTCATATTGTTTGGCAGTGCTGACCATTTTCCGTCTGTTTGTTGTACTTGTGCTTTTGAGGAGTGTGGCTGATCTCCATTTTAGTGTGTGCACGTCACCCATTTGCCCAAGGTTGATTTTAAGTACAGCATAATATGGGTGAACTACACTCCCATATTCATTCGGAAGCTACAAATCCAGAGAGAGGAGAGTGTTTGTGGTGTACACTGACGAGCAAAAGGGTAACAATGTTTTGAACTTTTGACTTTCAGGCTCCATATCTCACCATCCACTACAGTTTCGAACGTGAGACTACCATCATTTTATAAACAATCATTTTAGCTATCCCATACATAAATTTGACTTGCAACTATTTAGCATATGATTAGTTATGCAGATTCTTGTCAGGTATTGTTACTGTTTTGCTCCTGATAGTGGAAAAATCTTTTTCTTCTATACTACAAATTACAACCTGTTCTCACATTCCCTAATAGCTCAGTGTGTTATCAAGTTGATTCACAAGTGAAAGGTCACTAGTTCAAATTGAGGATCAACTATAAAGATGAATTCCCAAGAAAAGAGAAACGGTATCATCCAGCTCATCAATAGCGGTCTCTCGGCCAAGAAAATTGCCAAACTGCATCATGTCAGTGCCATGACAGTTGGAAGAATACAAAATGAAGTCCATCCATTCAAAATCTAAGAGATGGACTTCCAGACAAAATGCGGCAAACACGGCAGAGGTGGTGGCTCGTATGCTTCATAATAGTTAGATCACAGATGTCCATGCAAGCACTATGAAGAAGCCTCAACTTCAATATCATCATAAGAACTGTCAGCTAGAGTTTGCAAAATCATCAGAAAATTGGACAGTAGAAGATTGGAAATGGGTGATTTGGAGTGATGAGACGAATGTCAATAGACTGGGCTCTGATAGGTGCAAATGGGTCTGAAGAAACAAGGATACAGGGGGCTAACGGATTGAGAAATTGAAGGAACTGTCAAGGTAGCCGATAGGAGGTTGTTTCACAGCCAAAGGCGTTGAATACGTGATGGTGATCTCAATGCTGAGCTACATGTGAGTATCCTACAAGAGGAATTACTTCATACACTCGAGTACTATGGGTATGAAAAGGATGACATATTGTTCCAGAAGGACAACGACCTGATGTCGAGATTAGCTAAGAATTGGTTCAATGACAATTAAGTAGAGGTGCTGGATTGGCCCCCACAGTCCCCAGACCACAACCTAATTGAACACTTGTGGGTAGAGTTGAAGAAAAATGCATCAATATTGGGAATGTGTAGAAGAGACCTGGGATTAGATTTCAGTTGAGACATGCTTGAATCTGATTGAGAGCATGCCCAGAAGGATTCAGGAACTGTTGAAAGCCAAAGGTGGATTTACAAAATACCAACAAATTAATAAAAATTTAAATTTAGATTTTTAGGAGCAAAACAGCAACAATGCAGTTACATGGACATAATCTGTATAACTATTCCTGTGCTAAATAGTGGCAAGTCAAATTTATGTCTGAGATAGCCAAGATGATTGTCTATAAAATGATGGTAGTCTCATGTTCTTGAAGCTGTGGTGGATGGTGAAATATGGAGCCTGAAAATCAATAGTTCAAAACATTGTTACCCTTTAACTTCTCAGTGTATGTTAGGCATAGTATGTCTGAAATACACTTGCCCTTTAGCCATGGGAGGCCAAGGTCATAAGGGGTGAGCCATTTTAGTTTGGAGACCCATCTAATAGGGGTTGGCTTGTCGTTGGCAGATGAGCTAAAGTACAGTTTGATCAAAAGGTAAAAACTAAGAACCTCCTTATCATGTATTTTATATATAGTAGATATTTGCAGTAATGCTCTTGGTACTAGCAGAGTGATGTTGCAACTTGTTGTGTTCACCTTTTATTTGAGACTTAATGGTCAAAATTATTTTATGGACTAGACTTGAATTTAGAGACAGTTCACAATTCTGGCTGTGTTACAAGCTATAACTGAGAATAAGTTAGATCTGCTAAAACATTTCACTTGTTATGTATTTTATATTGAATTGTGCTCAAACTTGAAGTCACATTGAAAAAAAAGCTTTTTCTTTGTAATAAGTAGCTGAAATTTTAGCTCTTACGACTTAGGCAGGTTTTATAAAATGACACCTCCCATGACACAGTGGGTAATATATAAATTATCTTAGGTTTACAAATTTGTAGGGATTGTAGTGAGTTTTACATATTTTATATCTATACAGTGTATCATTCCTTACAGTGGTGTAACTAAAGTCTTGTGGGCCCCGCTGCAATCTTTTGTTGGGGGCACCCTACCTCATCCCGAATTCTTGATAGTGATGGTTACGGGTGCTAAGGATTTTAATCAACCTTAGTGAGGTTCTCCTTGGCTTATGGGTCAGATGGAAGCTGCCATCTCAAAACTGATGCCGATGCTTATGGGCCTCCTAAGGCTCCTTGGCCCCGGTGAGACTCCACCCTCTGCACCCTCTCAAGTTACGCCCCTGATTCCTTACTATTGACCATACATCCCCCACTATATAACAATCAAATAACTGTTCATGCTTTTGATGTATTAGAGTTAAATTTCAAGTTCTTCACACGTGAAATGGCTTCCATTGCTGACTGTCATATCCAGAACATAATTCTCAAAGCAGTTGCCTTATTTTTTTTTTTTATTGGAAACAGTTCTTAAAAGCACAGATCCATTGTTTGAATGGCTTTAGCACACTTCACTGCTCTCACAGTAGTTACAATAATATCTCAATCATCTCTCAGTTCCCATGTTTTGGTCTAGCAGAGAAAGATATTTCAGTCACTATAATATTAAATCCGGTGAATACACCAAGCCAAACTCAAAGAAAATGAAAAAGTATGACATTATTTATTAATAGTAGATACTGTTCACTCAAAACAATTCCAGCCACAACTGTCTCGAGGCAGACCTAGTAATTTTTGTATTCTGTACCCTGTCAGCTATCCATGAAAAATGGGGTTTACAGTATGTAATGTATGTGATGATTTTGTATGTTTGTCACACCTTTTGTACTGTATTTTACAACAGCTGAAGTTGTCATGAAAAAAATATTACACTCTAGTATGTAGCCATTTTTTTACTTTGATTTCATAGTATCCATGTATACATTAGATGCCAACCAAAGTGCACCTATAATGCTACAGTGCCACTCATAACAATGTTATCTAATCAATATCCAATACCAGTGCCAACAAATACAACTGTAATAATAAAAAATGCTTACTTCCTCCGTATTTCCTTATATTTGTCTGCCTATAGCACATAAAATGAACAGCCACGCAAGTCATCTTTGTTTGGCACAGGAGGATGAGCTTGTTTCAGAAATTTGTCACAAATATTAGAAGTATTATTTACATTCATGCAGATCTGCATTAACTTCACCGATTTATATAAAAGCATAATGAAAAATATTATAGCCATAAAATTGAAAAGACAAAAACAAATAACGTTTGACCTAGAAAGCCAAATCATGAAAAACAGTGTTTTGTTCCACAGATCTGCTATACAACATGCTCAAAACAGCTTGCTGTACAAAGTGGTATTTACTAGCCTAAAGGGACCATGGTTTTACACTGATGGCCAAAATCAAATAATGACCAATTTGGCAGAAGCTTTATGTTATTTGTTCATTTAAAACTGTCTTCAGAAACTAGTCTTGCCACACATATTGAAAACTTTGTAGGCAAATGCATGCCAAGCTTTCATACGCCAACACAGATGCTGTAGGGACCTTTTTTGAGGTTGGCATCTACAGCAATGCTTTCCCTGGTGTATTTCCCGTCTGTTATCCACCATGTGTAAGTGATGAATGTTACTCATCTGCAGACACAAGCTTTAAGTGCTGTATCTCACTAGCCACTTGCTGGTATTTAGTTTCCTTGGCATTTTCAGCAGGCAGCTGCTTCTGGGAGATCTTCAATTGTCCATGACTATAACTTGGCACAACCAAGATAGGGTTTTAATATGGCCAGATCATTTACATACCCTATCATAATTTACATACTGTATATCATAATTAAATTCTAAAATAATTTATTTTTTTATCAACATCATGTAGGACCAAGTACACTTCCAATACATGGTATAAGCAATGAGGGGGAGAAAGCGGTACCTGAAATACATGCTTCTATGATACAGTATACTTAGGGGGAACTTAGCAGCATTAAAATTGTGCCTGATAGGTGCACATCATTTAATAGGACTGGAGTGTAGGAATATAATTGTTAAATGAGTTTTGTTTTTTGTTTCCTGTGTCAAGATAGACCTTCATTAATCTGCAGTGCTGGACTGTATTTTATGCTGGAGATTGTAAGAGTATGATGTATTCATGAGATGTGTTGGTTACTCCTACCACCACCTGCCTGCAACTGATGAAATTCTTCTAAATAGACCTGATGGAGCAAAATTGTCAATCACAGACAGCACTGGCGTAACTATAGGGGTCTCAGTGGTTGCAGTCATGACTGTCCTCCTTTCTGATATATATATATTTTTTTTAACATTAAAAGTTTTATTGAAATTTTTGTTATAACACAAAAAAAAAAACTGGTCAAACAAGACATCAACAATAAAGAGTGTACATGGCGGAGGGGAGAACAGGGAAAACAAGAGATGTCAGATAGGGAGTAGAGAGGAACATAGCGGAAGGAGGGAAACAATAGCTCTGTCGCAGCAGAATCAGGTACTTAATTCAAGAACAAAAACAATCTTTTTGATATTTTTTGACGGCTGGTCGGTCAGCGGCATATATTCAAGGGGAGAGTCTGTGGGTGAGTTTGTGGCACAAATGGAAAATGATGACTATGCAACCCCTAATCTTATCTACAAATAAAAATGCAGTAAGTCATTTACTGTACTGCTCCCTCCTGTTTTTTGAACCATTATTACTTAACACCACCCAGGGTACCCCAAGTTACCAGATTGGTGACCTGTCCCTCTCTTTCACATTCCCACCATGTAACCTCATGATCAGTGATAGGATATTCAGTGGCCACCATGGAGGGCAAGAGAACTACTGTGACTTATCTGAAGAGCATATTCACAAATAATCACAAACGACAGTATACAACTGCCCAAATCTACCGGTTGCTGAGGAGGGCATACAGTGAACCAAGGACAGCAGCATGAGGATGGCATACAGTGACCCAGTGGCAGCAGAATGTGAAGGCCACAGAGTGTAATGTAATGTAGAGTTGGCTGCGGCATGAGGAGGGCATACAGTGCCCCAGTTGTAGAAGCATGAGGAAGACAGACAGTGAGCTAACAATTGTAGCAGCATGAGGAGGACCTACAGTGACCCAGTGGCAGCAGCATGAGGAGGGCATATAGTGACCCAGCGGAAGCGGCATGAGGAGGCCATACAGTGACCCAGTGGCAGTGACATGAGGAGGCCATACAGTGACCCAGTGGAAGGGCATGAGGAGGCCATACAGTGACCCAATGGCAGAGGTATGAGGAGGCCATACAGTGACCCAGTGGGAGCGGCATGAGGAGGCCATACAGTGACCCAGTGGTAACAGCATGAGGACGACACAGAGTGACCCAGTGGCAGCAGCATGAGGAGGTCATACAGTGACCCAGTGGCAGCAGCATGAGGAGGCCATACAGTCACCCAGTGGCAGAGTGTGAAGGTGGCAGCAGCGTGAGTAGGCCACAGAGTGGCAAGGTGATATAATGTGGAGGTAGCAACAGCCTTAGGAGACAATACAGTGACCCAGTGGCAGCAGAGTGAGGAGGTAGCAGCAGCGTGAGGAGGCCATACAGTCACCCAGTGGCAGAATGCGGAGGTGGCAGCAGTGTGAGTAGGCCACAGAGTGGCAAGGTGATATAATGTGGAGGTAGCAACAGCCTTAGGAGACAATACAGTGACCCAGTGACAGAGTGTGATGAGGCAGCATGGATCATTTAATATGCTGCATCAGGCATTGGTGGGTGGAAATCCTGGCTGATCCACACCTGATTCATCTTCACAAAGGTCAGTCTCTCCAAATTTTGGGTGGACAGGCGAGTTCTCCTTGGGGTAACTATGGCCCTCGCCGCACGAAACACCTGCTCTGATGCCACACTACTGGCTGGGCAGGACAGCTTTTCCACGGCAAACTCGGCCAGTTGCGGCCACAAATCCAGCTTGGCTGCCCAGTAGTCCAGTGGATCTTCAATGACGAGTGGCAGGGTGCACACTAAGTATGCCACCACCTGCTGTTTCAGGTTCTGCTCTATGTCTAGCTGCTGATGAGAAGTTTCTTCACTATGTGGGTGAAGAAAGCTACTCATCAGCGACTCTGGGCTCAGGCTGCTGTTGATGGAGCTGATACTGCTCCTGCCACCCCCACCCCCCTCCCACAGCTGCCATGCCAGTGCAAGTTGAGCGCTCAGGGCCCCCCCGGTCGGACTTGCGACAGGATGGACAATGGCGCAGATAAGCAGCGGCCAACTTGCTACAAAGCATGTACCTATAGTAATATAGTAATAGTGAGTATGTGGAGGCAGAAGCTGCGTCACCTGCCCAAGTTGCTGGTGTGTCTGGGCAGGCACCACATTAACCCAGTGGGCCGTAAATGACATATATTGTCCTTGACCATAGTTACAGCTCCACATGTTGGCACTGCCGTGCACTTTGGCATACACCGACAGACTCAAGGACTGGCCCACCTTCTGTTCTACATATTTGTGAAGGTCTGGTACTGCCTTCTTGGCAAAGAAATGACGGCTTGGGACTCTCCACCTCGGGTCGGCACAAGCCATCAGTTCTCTGAAAGGTGCAGAGTCCACCAATTAGAAAGGGAGTGACTGCAGCACCAGCAACTTGGACACGAGCACATTCAGTTTCTGCACCGTTGGATGAGTACACGCATACTGTTGTCTCTTAGATATAGATTCTCTGATCAATTGCTGACGAAATGACTGACTAGGAGGAGCAGGAGCATCACAACCAGAAGATGATGGGAAGGACACACAGCTTCCTTCAGCTGGGGTGGTGGAGCCTTGACTGCCTGAAATGGGGTGCGTGCCACTGGGTGATGCAGCAGTTCCTGTGGCAGGCTGGACTACCACATTGAAGCCACGGCTCTCCCAGGCCACTTTATGGTAACACTGCATATGTTGATGCAGGGCTGTGGTGCCAACATTGGCACCCTGGCCATGCTTCACCTTCTGCCCACAGATTGAACATATGGCCATATTCACCTCCCCCGGCGGCTTAACAAAAAACTGCCACACCACCGAGTAGGTAATTTTACCCCCAACACTCCGCATTAACTTACTGCTACCACCACTGCCTTCGAGAACCCCTGTACCACTACTTTCCGGGCAGGTAGGCTGCTGCAAAGCGGTATTCTACCCTGGGCACGTTTGGCTCCCGACCTCCCACTGCTGCCACCCTGCTGACTCCCCCCGCTGCCTCATGCGCAAGCTGCCACCCTCTTCTCCCGATGACTATGAAGCCCTTTCGTCACTCGGCTCCCAATTGGTATTGGTTACATCGTCATCCACTAATGTCTGTAGGTCACTGATGTCCTCCTCAACGGTCTCTGAGCCAGGAGCCTGACCACTCGCAACACTAGCTCCCACGCCACTCTCTTCATCACTACTTGCCCACCTACTGGAAGAAGTGGTGGATGTTTCCTCCAGATCTTGGCTGGGCACTAGCTTCTGACTGTCCTGTACTAGCTCCTCCTTACTGTATAGTGGATCTGAGTCCACAGCATAGAGTACTTCTCTAGCTGAGGGAACAGAAAAGAACAGAGCCAGGTTCAGGAAACCTGAGAGTACAGGGACTGCTACCGGGCCATGTTAACTAAGGGTTGTGTCTGGCAAACCCATCGACTCTTGGCTGGGGGTGTCTGATGTGACTTGGGATGAAGTGGATAACCGAGTCAACCATTCTACAACTGTTGGGTTGCTGGTCAAGACACGACCGCTAACTGACACTGGGAGCTCAGGCCTCTGTAAGTGACCCCTGCTACCATGCCCCCTTACTGTGCTGTGACCTATGCCTGCGCCAGAAATATTAAGGTCTGTGGCCCTCCCCTGTGAATGGCCTTTCACTTCTCTGTCTGACATACTGTTAGGTGAAAAAACATAATTGCAAAGGAAATAAATACAGGGCAAAAAGGGCCTGTAATTTTCTACTTTGAAGAGAACGGCGAATATGCCCCTTCTTTGTTTCCCTACTAATAAACACCTTTAAATAAGTGTTAGAATAACAGTTAACTGCAGAGATTAGTGGATAAGAATTATTGATTTTTGCCACTACTGTATTGAGAAATGGCCTGTAATTTTATACTGGGAACAAAATGGCGAATATGCCCCTTATGTCTTTCCCCACTAATAAACACCTTGAAAAAAGCGTTAGAACAGATGACTGCAGAGATAACTAGATAAGAATTCAGTTTTCTTTGGCACAGTAGTATTGACAAATGGCCTGTAATGTTATGCTTTGAAAGAACAGTGACTAAGCCCCTTATAATAAATGCCTTCACTCCCTTCTCATGCCAAAGGTGCGGGCACCTATCACAGACCTTAGTGCCCAAGACATGGCCACATACTTTTAAAGACAAAATCGACAACATCCGTCAGGAAATAACCCATTCTCCAAGCAGCATGAGTCCCCTTCCCCCCTTTGCTCCTCATTGTGAACTCTCATTATTTGATGTGGTAACAGAAGAAGTCTCCCAGCTCCTTTCTTCTTCTCGCCCCACTACTAGCATAAGTGATCCTATCCCGTCACACCTCCTCCAGTCTATGTCCCCTACTGTTACAAGTCACCTAAAATTTTTAACCTCTCTCTTTCTTCTGTAATCTTTCCTTCCTCCTTCAAACATGCTGTCATAACCCCACTACTGAAAAAAACCCTCCCTTCACCCATCCTATGCTGCTAACTACCGACCTGTGTCTAACCTCCCCTTCATCTCTAAACTCCTGGAACACTTGGTCTACTCCCGCCTAATCCACTATCTCTCTGCTAACTCTCTTCTGGACTCCTTACAATCACGTTTTCGTGCACTACAATCTACAGAAACGGCCCTCACAAAGGTTTCCAATGATCTCTTGATGGCTAGATCTAAAGGGAACTATCCACTACTTATTCTTCTGGATCTCTCAGCAGCATTTGACACTGTAGACCACAAACTCCTTCTCACTATGCTCCGCTCTATTGGCCTCAGGGATACCGCTCTCTCTTGGTTTTATTCCCATCTCTCTGACTGCTCATTTAGTGTATCATTCACTGGTGCTATTTCTTCTCCTCTGCCCCTTGCGGTTGGAGTTCCTCAAGGCTCAGTCCTAGGTCCCCTCCTCTTTTCTTTGTATACAGCCCCAGTTGGACAAACCATTCGCAAATTTGGCTTTCATTACCATCTTTATGCAGATGATACCCAACTATATACCTCATCCCGTGACATCACTGCACTACTACAGAACACCAGTGACTGTCTCTCTGCTGTCTCTAACATCATGTCTTCTCTTTATCTGAAATTGAATCTTTCAAAAACTGAACTTCTTGTGTTCCCTCCATCTACTAACCGACCTAACCCTAATATTTCCATTTCTGTCTGTGGACTTACTATTACCCTGAGGTGGCATACCCCTTGTCTGGGGGCTTGTATTTGATTCAGATCTTACCTTTACCCCACATTTTCAGACACTTGCATGCTCTTGCCACCTGCACCTTAAAAGCATCTCTAGAATTCGCCCTTTTCTCACCGTGGAAACATCAAAAACCCTCATTGTCGCTCTGATTCTCTCTCGTCTTCACTATTGCAATTCTCTTCTAATTGGGCTTCCTCTTCTAAACTCTCCCCACTACAATCTGTCCTGAATGCAGCCGCCAGAATCATCTTTCTGTCAAACCAGTACACAGACGCATCTACCTTGTGTCAGTCGCTGTATTGGTTGCCTATCCATCACAGAATACAATATAAAATTATCACACTGACCCACAAATCCATCCATAGCACTGTGCCCCGCTATATCTCCTCCCTCGTCACTGTCTACCGCCCTAACCGTTCTCTCCATTCCGCCAATGACCTTAGACTTGCATCCTCTGTTATCCGGTCATCCCACTCCCGTCTTCAAGACTTTTCTAGAACTGCACCGGTGCTCTGGAATGCTTTACCCAAGACAATCCGATTAATCCCCAACTACAGCAGCTTTGAAACTGCCCTAAAATCACATCTGTATGGTCAGGCTTATCAAGTGACCTGATCACAGTGTAGCGTGCAGTTCCTCAGATCCGGCCCCTCCATCTAGACATGAAACTGTACTCCTTGCACTTAGTATATGTTTATTCACAGATATTGGCTGAATACGGTTTCATACAGCTTCAGTTACATAACCTTTTCTGTTAAAAGATGGCTGGACCATGGTAGCAAACAAGCCCTCTGACCTCTTGTGTCCCCCTATCTCCTCACAGAATGTAACCTCTTGCGAGTAGGGCCCTCACTCCTTTTGTTTGATATGTTTATTTCTTTGTCACATTGTAATGTCTCATATTGTCTGCTCATGTGTCCTGATTTGTAAAGTGCTACGGAATATGTTGACACTGTATAAATAAAGTTATTCTCATTTATTATTATTATTATTATTATTATTATTATTAAATAAACACCTTGAAAAAGGCATTTATTACAGATCACTGCAAATATTAGTGGATGATAATTCACAGTTTTTTGCTGTACTGCACTGTAAAAGGCTTTTTGTGTTCCACCTTGAAGACACAGGTATGAGTAATGAGCAGCAGTATAACGGCAGTGAGTGCTGCAATGTGTATTAAAATTCTTGCTGTTAATGAGGCTGCAACCACCCCAAATTCTTCTTTCAATTCCTCCCTATACTTTCCCTAAACTTGTAATTCTCTTTCCCTGAACTTCTAAGTCTTTCCCTAGCTCCTGCTGACATCTGTCACTGCAGTAAGAGCTATGTGAAATGACTGTACCTAAAATTGCCGAGGGTTTTTATAGGGCTGTGACATCACAGAGCCGGCTGGCTTCTGATTAGCTGCATGCCTGGCATTGTGGGTGATCCAGCGTTCCCAGAGTTCCTTGCCCCTTGTCCTAACATGTGCAGCAGCCAGTTTATTAAATAATGCGATTCGATGCATCGAAGCAAAAGGAAATCCAGAATCGAGGCGAATCGAAGATTTCCTGAAATTCGTATCGAATTCCACTTCTGCAGCTTCGATTCGCTCATCTCTAATTCTAGCATTTACTGTTTTAACATGGGTAAAACAATATTAAGATATACCCTTGATGTATGGTTTCCATGTTCTGGAGTTGATCAAGATGGCTCTAATACAAAAGATTGATTCCAGAAGAGCTGGTGTTGTCCAGGGTCAAACTGATCCACCCGAATAACAGTAGGCCAACACTCAACACAATAGTGGGCCCCAATAATACAACAGAAGACAACTTTAGAGGTAACATAGGAGCCAATTACATAATACTATATAAGTATATATGTGTTAGGGTCTTGCCAGACGTAGCAATACCCTCACACTACTGCAGGGGTCTGGGAGGAAGGACAGAGACAAGTGAGCCCTAATCTCACCCCAGCCACTGTCCCTTCCTATTGCCTCAGTTACCCTAAACAGTAAAAGGACAACTTGAAGACAAACCCTATACTGAGTAAAGTGACACACAGAACAAGACAAACCACAGAGAAGAATGGTAAACAAGCCAGGGGTCACAACCAGAGAAGCAATAGTGGTACCAAATCGAAATCCAAGAGAGTAGTCACAAGGCAAGCCAAAGGTCAGAGATAATAGCAAGGTTAAAATCAAAGGTACAAAGAAAGCAGGCAAAGTCAGTGCAATTGTAACATCCTTGCCTGTCCAGGCTTTTGCACCATCCTCCGGGTGCACGCTTCAGTGCAGGAGGCGTGCCTGGTTGTGATTCCTTCCTTTGAGTTTTTCTTGTATTGTCTGAACACTGTCCTATTCCCTCACCTCCTTAATTGATTTTCCACCACGCCCTTCTCCTTCACCCTACTCTCCCCCTGCTCCACTAAGAGTTAACTTTAGTTCTGCCTTTGTGATTGACAGCCTGTCCTCCTATCAAGTCTGGGGCGGGTTCTTTCTCCCTATTTATTGTTTGCTCACTTTCCCATTGGCGCCTGCTATTGCATTTTGCTTACTGGCTATACTCCTTGTTCCTTGTTACCTGCTCTTCTGATTTTCTGACCACTGGCTTACCTTTGACTTCTCTTGGATTGTGATTTTGTACTGTTAACGACCCCTTGGCTAGCTGACCTCCCTTTGTTGTTGTGTGTCCTGTCTGTGTTCTGTGTTATCACTTATTATAAGGAGGGACTGTCGACTGGTTGCTGGCTGTCACCTAGGACAGATCGGGCAAGTTAGCCAGGGACAGTGGGGGGGATTCAGCTTAGGGTCCACTGTCTTGTTGTGCCCCTCCCCCCTAAGTTCTCCAGCAGCTACTGGGGAATCGCTCCTCTAGTGATTCCCTTACAGCAATAACCAGCAACTTGCTCCAGACCCGATAGGTACACAGGCTGTCAATCACACAGACAAGGTAAAGATTAACTCTATGCGGTCCAGAGAGAAACAATGCTCAGAACACGGGAGTGGCTGGAAATCCATTATACAGCAAGGGAACTAGGACCGCATTCAGACTAAGCATCCAGAATCCTAAGCAAAGAATCAAACTGAGTATGCCTCCTACGCCGCAGTGTGCGAGTAGAGGGTGGCGCAGAGACCCAAACAGGCAGAGACAATATGTATATTTTTTATGAGCTGATTTTAAAAGAACCTATTTGGTCTTCTTTATGCTGCTGTATATCCTGTGTATGCCACAATAACATCAATGGTTACATATTGGATGGATGGTTACATATTCTTCTAACTGGCAGCTGGGGCCTCAGAATAATGTGAGTACAGTACAGTAGTACAATGAATTCTAGTCCTGCACTGATGGCTCTTATCAATATGTGCCATCAACATATCTGTTACCTAATGGGAATCAATCCCCAGCACAGTCTTAGACACATCCTGAGCATTACTGTAAATGAGAAATCTCTTTTTATCAATAATTGTACACATGGGTTTTTTTCTTGCACAATATTAAAATAATAGTTACAATATAATGGTTCAAAGTTTAAAGGGAGTCTATCATCCGCAAAACCACTTTTAAGCTAATGGCACGTTGGAATGGCCTTTAAAAAGGCCATTCTCCTCCTACCTTTCCTTGTTTTCTTCTCCCAGCCGATTCCAAGATAATTTGTTTCTTCATATATGTAAATGAGCACCCGGGGCATTCCTCCTCTTCCTCGAACACCCACCTCGTCATCGCTTATCACCGAACCTTCGTCTGTTACGGTGACTCCCCTCTTGGTCTTCTCTGTATCTTCTTTCTTCTAAGTCCTCGTATTCAGCACTGTGCGCATGCGCAATCGACTCTGCCACAGTACGCTCTTGTGACAGACCACTGGAAAATGGCGGCCCGTCATGCACAGTCGGCTCTGCCCGAACCCGAAGTGGCAGAGCTGATTGTGCATGCGCAAGAATTCGCTGCTGGCGAGAACTGAGAAGAAAGAAGACCAAGAGGGGAGTCATCGCAACAGATGAAGGGGCGATGACGAGGTGGGTGCTCGTAGAAGAGCCCAGGTGATCCGTGGTGCTCATTTACATACTTGAAGAAACAAATTATCTTGGAATTGGCTGGGAGAAGAAAACAAGGAAAGGTAGGAGTAGAATGGCCTTTTTAAAGGCCATTCCAACGTGACATTAGCTTAAAAGTGGTTTTGGTAATGATAGACTCCTTATCCCTAAAGGAATTGTCCAGTTACAGCAAATAAATTGTATTGTTTCTATGACGATAACTGAATTTTTTTTTTACAATATACCTTTTTGTATCAATTCCTTGTTATTTTAAACATCTCTGCTTTCTGTCATCCATTGTTTACATCTAGTGGTTAAAAACCAATCCATAGTCATGTGATGGATTGTCCATGGTCATGTGAAGGACACAGAGGTGCACAGCTCATTACAAGACTCTGAACACTTATTACTGTGCTGTGACTGTAACAAGCTTTGCACCTGTGTGTTCATCACATGGCCATGGTCGGTTTTTAACCACTGGAACTAAATAATGAATGACAGCAAGCCGAGATCTAGAAAACCATGAGGAATTGATTCAAAAAGTATATGGTAAAAGTGTTTAACTTTTCATCATAAAAACAATGCCATTTATTTGTTAAAACTGGCAAAAAAAACCTTTAAATCCTTTATCGGAATTTAAAAAGTAAATAAAAAAAATAAAGAAAAATATTCTATGGAAAAAGTACAGAAAATGCAAACAAGAGTGGGTACGGAAAGTATTCAGACCCCTTTAAATTTTTCACTCTTTGTTTCATTGCAGCCATTTACTAAAAGCAAAAAAGTTCATTTTATTTCTCATTAATGTACACTCAGCACCCCATCTTGACAGAAAAAAAAAACAAACGTAGATATTTTTGCAAAATTATTAAGAAAGAAAAACTGAAATATCACATGGTCATAAGTATTCAGACCCTTTGCTCAGTATTGAGTAGAGGCACCCTTTTGAGCTTGTATAGCCATGAGTCTTCTTGGGAATGATGCAAGTTTTTTCACATCTGGATTTGGGGATCCTCTGCCATTCTTCCTTGCAGATCCTCTCCAGTTCCGTCAGGTTGGATGGTGAACGTTGGTAGACAGCCATTTTCAGGTCTCTCCAGAGATACTCAATTGGGTTGAGGTCAGGGCTCTGGCTGGGCCAGTCAAGAATGGTCACAGAGTTGTTCCGAAGCCACTCCTTTGTTATTATAGCTGTGTGCTTAGGGTCATTGTCTTGTTGGAAGGTAAACCTTCGGCCCCATCTGAGGTCCAGAGCACTCTGGAAGAGGTTTTCTTCCAGGATATCTCTGTACTTGGCCGCATTCATCTTTCCTTCAATTGCAACCAGTCGTCCTGTCCCTGCAGATGAAAAACACCCCCATAGCATGATGCTGCCACCACCATGTTTCACTGTTGGGATTACATTGGGCAGATGATGAGCAGTGCCCGATTTTCTCCACACATACCGCTTAGAATTAACGCCAAAAAGTTAAATCTTCATCTCATCAGACCAGAGAATCTTATTTCTCATAATCTGGGAGTCCTTCATGTGTTTTTTGGCAAACTCTATGCGGGCTTTCATATGTCTTGCACTGAGGAGAGGCTTCCTTCGGGCCACTCTGCCATAAAGCCCCGACTGGTGGAGGGCTGCAGTGATAGTTGACTTCGTAGAACTTTCTCCCATCTCCCTACTGCATCTCTGGGGCTCAGCCACAGTGATCTTTGGGTTCTTCTTTACCTCTCTCACCAAGGCTCTTCTCCCACAATTGCTCAGTTTGGCTGGACGGCCAGGTCTAGGAAGAGTTCTGGTCATCCCAAACTTCTTCCATTTAAGGATTATGGAGGCCACTGTGCTCTTAGGAACCTTGAGTGTTGCAGAAATTCTTTTGTAACCTTGGCCAGACCTGTGCCTTGTCACAATTCTGTCTCTGAGCTCCGTGAGCAGTTCCTTTGACGTCATGATTCTCATGTGCCAGGTGTGTGCCTTTCCTAATCAAGTCCAGTCAGTTTTTATTAAACACAGCTGAACTCCAATGAAGGAGTAGAACCATCTCAAGGAGGATCAGAAGGAAATGGACAGCATGTGAGTTAAATATGAGTGTCACAGCAAAGGGTCTGAATACTTATGACCATGTGATATTTCATTTTTTCTTTTTTAATAATTTTGCAAAAATATCTACATTTCTGTTTTTTTCTGTCAAGATGGGCTGCTGAGTGTACATTAATGAGAAATAAAATTAACCTTTTTTGCTTTTAGCAAATGACTGCAATGAAATAAAGAGTGAAAAATTTAAAGGGGTCTGAATACTTTCCGTACCCACTGTATCTATAGAATACATTTCTTCTCATATTTGCCATTATAAACACAACAGCAAATTACATACTGTGACAGGACCAGGGGCAAAGTGGTAGAAGTAGTATACATTTCTCGCAGGTTCTTTTCATATGCCTTCAAAAAGCACCTGGGAAAGTAGTGTTCCTTGCTGGCGGGTGTTACCTAAACCCTGGTAAAAGGTCTGGCTGCTGGAGTAGGTAGAGTTGGATGTGTCTCTACTCCATTCAGCCACTTCAGGTTTTGGGATGACTGGGGGTTAATTCCTTGTTACCTGAAGTGTGCGTACATAAGGGCAGACAGCACACAGGTATTTGGGTTGTCTCTGCTCCTGGGAAACCACTGTGAGTTTAAACTGCTGTGAATTGTGAATTGTGTTTAGGGAGCTGTGCAGTAGGCCCAGCTATCAATAGTTTGTTACCTGTGTTACAGGTAGTAGCCGGACGGCTAGGATTTTCTTTTGTATTATTTTTGTTTTGCCTGGAAGAACTAATAAAACTGGTTGCGGCCAGTTGCACCATATTTGACTGGTCTGGACTGTTATTACTGTGCCAAAAGTGCTTGTCTATCTGAGAAGATGATGATCCCTGAGCTAATCCCGTTACAATACATATATTTGTTGACCCTATAATCATTAGGGAAAACTAGAACAATGAAAAGGAAATGGGAGTGAAGATATGGGACAGTGTAAGATGATTTGGTTTTTATAATAATAAATAATAATTAGAATAAAAATAATAATTAGAATAATTAGTGTCCCTTTATCACAACAATTTTATTCAGAATATAAACTTCTTCGGTCGAATGGTAAACTGAGTATATGCAAAATTTTAAATTCAATAAATACTGTATATTTTTAGAGTGCTCCTTAACAGCCATCTTTTCTATCTTCACAAACCTCCAATTTTCACTAATATTTCCACAAGAGTATATGTCTGTTGTTCTAGAGAACAGCAGCTTCATATTTTCAAATTAGGCTGAGAAGCAGTTCATGCTGTGTGATCAAGTAATTTGTCGCTTGCACAAACTTCCAAGGTCTGCAGGAATTGGCAAATTGCAATTCAAGGACAGTAAATGAGGGAATAACACACACACACACACACACACACACACTTTACTGAAAAAGACAAGCTGTTTGCTTTTCAGTATTTGTCGTTTTAATTCATGCAAATCTTGGGTTTTGGGTGTCCTTCATATCTTGAAGTACTTCAGTGTGTATCTGCTAAATTTTATAGTGACAGCGGGGCTAGTCATGTGATTAACTTCAAGAGAAAACAAATTTTTCCTGAATGGCAGTGCATGCATTAGCCCTGTCTTCCAGACCTTGTCTCGAAATCAAGTGCAGGGAGTCAAGTCACACATCACTGCACCAAGTATTGCCCAAAAGTCACCAGGAAGTCAGTGCCAATAGAGGAAGCGCATTGAGAGGAGGAGGCAGTGAGCATGTATGTCTCGAAGGAGGAAGCAGGTACAGTGTATGAGAGAGCATCCGTCTGGCATCATCTCACACTCAACAGAATATTCCCAGTGAAATGTAGCCAGCGCTGTCCAAGTCAGCAGCGTATGCTACAGAGAAGGGTCAGACCACTGAGCAAGACTTGAATGTGTGTATACAGTATGCTTGCTGTGTTTATAATGTAATAATGGTAACTTAGCAGGTACGGTTGGATTAAGACACGAGTCCATCAAGTTCAACCTTTAACCCCTTAACCACTTCCGTACCAGGCCAATTTGTGGTTCAGGACCAGACACATTTTTGGGTATTTTGTATGTGCGGTTTTGGGGGCTATAACATTTTATCATTTGGGTTATTCACCTAATTTATTCATCTTTTTTCGGTGACACATAGGGCTTTATTTTTATGTTTTTATTTTTGCATGTGTTTATATTTTCCTGGATATAAAAAAAAATTAAAACAAAAGAGGAGGGAAAACGTGTCTTTTTTTTTTTTTTTTTTTTTTTTTTTTTATAGCACAAAGTACTACTAAAAAACTTTATAAAATAGTTTTTCCTCTCTGTTATGGTAACTTTTATTTTGTATGGTGTCGTCAGGGGTGGGGCTAGAACCTGTAATAAGGGCGTGTTATTGGCATATTATTTTATTTATTTTTTAAATTATTTTATTTGTTTGTTTTTACATTGTATCTCCATAAGGTCATAATAGACCTTTGGGACATCTGATCACATTTTTTTTTATTTTTTTTTTTATTTTAAACAATAAGTTTTATTCTAAAGTCAGTAATTTATTTTCAGGCTCTGACACCACCCAAAACTGGCCCCAGCTGTGACTCCACAGCCCTGGCAACAACTAAGACAATTTCAAAGTACAGCTTTAGTTAAAAACCAAGCATATGGTTCTGTGTGACATTTCCTCAATCCTTTGGGGATAGAGGGGGAAAGAATCAGTAATTTCAAAAAATATTTTGTGGGAAAATCTGTGTGACCACTGTGTACCCACTACAGTGATAAACTAAGAAACACTTATGGTTAAGCAATACACATTTTGGGTAATCCGAAAACAAATCATTTTCTGGATACATAACAGAATTCTTCTTGAACATTATCTCAATTTATAGTGGGGGGGGACCCACCAAATTTTGCAGCTATGGGTCTTCACAACTTTGAAATCTCTCAACAGTATTGAACTATAACGTAATATATTGTCCTGGAAACCATAAGCTTTCACAAACCATTTGGTGCCAGTATGCAAAACAACTCTCTAAAAACGCTGACATTGTAAAAACAGGCAAATGCACAGTTAAAACCGAAATCACATTGCCAATCTATGCAAAATAAGTTCATTTGTTCAAACCCAGTGTTTCAAGACCATTACATTTCTTCTAGTCCAGATGAACAAGAAGGTCTCCAACTAAAAGAGGAAAACTAACAAGACATCAAACTAAGAAACCTCCTTGAAAAATTTTTTTATTTTTTTTGTAGATATAAAACCCCAACCCCTTCCCTCCATTCCAATGAAATAACCCTAACCCTAGCACAGGGGTCAGCAACCTTTTTAGTCTGGGGTGCCAATTTGGAAAAATAATTAAAAGATGAAGTACTCAGTGTGCCACGTAATAATTGTAAAGGTGTCGCCCTCCTTAAGGGGGCCTCAACACTCTAGAAGTATTTAGAAGGATGATCCCATGCCTTTATGCAATGTTATCTATGTCCTTAGGATGTTTTCTGACTTTTGGCAAAAAATTATTTGGTAGGGGTGCTCCAAGGAATTTTTTTTTTTTCAAGGGGGGCCCTGAGTCTGAAAAGATTGGGAAACACTGTCCTACATGAAAGTCACATAACGCAAACCATAACTGCAACCAGTTAGTCGATTGAGCTTACATTTCAATGTGATCCTTTAGCAAAATGATTCATATTTGGACTGGACATGGGGCTAAGTGTAATATGCAGTATTATACTTTGTTCAGGCAGTTGCTGACCTTTGACTAGGCTACTGGCCTGGACACTTAGACATTGTGCCTCATGTTCCCATCACCTCTCAGTGCATCCTCCCGTCTGAGTGCATTTTCATTGACGGTTGCCACCTGGAGCAGAGAGAGTCCTGTGCCAGGTAGATATGCCTTGGGTGCCGATTACGACACCAGTGCCGTGGGTTGCAGACCCCTGCCCTAGCATATCATATGTCATCATGCTATGATATGGTAATAAAGTATTTTGTATGGAGACCACTGCTATCACCTGTACTAAAGCAAAATATGGACACAGATGTGAATGTGTAAGTACAAAGTCTTTGTTCGTAAGTAGGAAAAAGAAATGTCTTAAAAGCTTCTGGTCCAGAGAGTAGAGATTGCCCACACCTTGCAAGTCCCATAATATTCTGTGCAGGATGTGGGTATGGCCCTAAATATTTTACATCCAATTCTGCCCAAGACCCAATGGCATTGAAACTCCGATGTGAAAGTATTCTGAAAAATTCTGTTTATGCCTGTGTTTTTGTCATCACTTTATGTTGTGCTGGAGCTGAATTTACAGAATCTGAGGGTCCCACGAATGCAGTTTCTTGCTCAATTATTGCAAGTTATTGAATTCAGAGAAAAAAAAAAGAATCAAATTAAAAAATATGTATAAAAACGCTACAGAAAACCAAGTCTTTCTCACACACACACTCAAGGGGAATGGAGAAAGTGCAGCACTTGAAATGTAATATTTACATGATAATTCATTCCATTTCAGATCATGGTGTAACTTGCCTATTTAACACTTGACTTGCCTCTGTAGCTTTGTGTGCAATTTCAGAAACACCTTAGGTAGCAAAAGGGTTATGCGATTTTTTTTTTTTTTCCTTTTTAAAAAATAAGGATGTGTGATCTGGGAGCCTGCTTGCAGAATATTTCAGCTAATTCTTTCAACAGTTCACTCAGGTTGGCGAAGTCATGGGCACAGTTTATAGGCTGTTCTCAGGGGGGTTGTTTGTTTTGTTTTGTTTTTTTAAACTCCAATCTCAAACAACAGTGTTTAGAGAACAGTTACTCGGTGTGGGCCCAGATTGACCAGTATTGGGGAAGGCTTCATTTTGAAGAATATTAGGGGCCACAAGTAGAGAAGTGCTTCTGTCTTCATAGTCTTCTGTATCACTTTGGTTGAGGCAATGCTGGCACTGCAGGTGGCAGTGGTTCCTCTGTAGTTTGTGGTGAAGAGGCATTGCTACTGCTTGCAGTAGAGAGCTGGCCCAATCCAGCTGACTGCTGGGTCACTTGATCAGTTGTTGAGCAAAGAATGATGTCAGGACATATTGAAGCTTCATATGGCGGTGGTGGACCATCTGGGGGGTGGATGTCAGAGTATTTATATGCAGTGTATGGAGGAGCTGGTTCATGAAAGTGGAAAGCTCCACTTTCAGAAAGGTGGAGTGGAGTGAGGCCAGTACCAAAGCCATCAGGTCCATAATCAAAGCCTGGCATTCTGCGACCCAAGTTGAAATGATGTGTTCCCTTCGTCTCTGATGCAGGAGATGAACCATAAAGAGCAGGAGAGACAGTATAAGAAAAGAGGAGATGCATCTTATGATCAGACGCATACCACTGGCCATCGAATCAAAAAGACGGCTTCCATCAGGGTCCAGGCAAGTGAATTTACAGCATTCTTTTGGATCCTTGAGATACTCCTGGCAACCCTGTGGTTTCTCGCAAAGAGCAGCCACACACATTTCAGGTTCAGCTGAGACATGGATCATCACCTTTTGGGGTGAAATAGTAGCCCCTCTCTACAATGTTGTCTTTGATATCAACACATTGTCTGACTGCGTTTGCAAAGGAAGGAGGATTTTTCATAGCAGTTCTCAGCATACCAGCTATGGAGTCCATGATGTCGGAGAGAGGGCAAATAAAAATACTGAAGCTGGGCACAAAGGATGTTCTCATTTTCATACATTCCGAATATGGGCACAGGAGGCAAAAATACTTCAGATGATCCTTTGTAAGCCACCTCCCAATGCCCCTCCACAAAATCGTTCCTGTTTCTTATCACAAACTGATAACCTACCCAAAGTCTTCTCTTGTCCTTTCTTAAAAAAGGCCTTTCTTCCATTTCCCATTCTTGAGCAAAGATAAACTTTAGTTCAGAGTCTGTGGTAAATGTTGCAAGAGAGCCATTCACCTTCTGATAGGTCAGAACAGCATCCCAGTAATTCTCTCCCAAGGAGTACACCTTATAGCTGCTTGTTGTCCCATCCTAATGAAGTCAGCCTGATGGGCATTTCCCAAGGAAACTACTGAAACACACAGGCTGGGCCAAGTTAACAGTTTGGAACCGAGGCCCCTCCACATTTCTCACTCCTTTCCATGAAATCCTCTTTGGTCACCTCCCAGTCCCAGACAGTTAATCTCATCACTCTAATCCTCGCAAGTTGGCCAACCATGACACTGCCACTGCAAGGGAATACACTGGATTTCTCCACTGTGGCATGCAAACTGCACATGTGTACAGTGCAATTCTGGCTGTAGCGGCTCGAGCCGAGCAGAAAGAGGACGAGTAAGGTGCCGCTGTCTGGTTTGGGCACCATTTATCTTCCGTTCATCCTCCCACCAGAGCAACGAAAACCGGACACTCGCCGCAGAAGGGGAGCATAGCGGGCACCTGCCCCGGTCCCAGTGGTATGTCACCGCAACAGGATGGAAGAGCGCTAGTCCTCTGGGAGGGCCCACGTCCCCTAATCCTATTCGGTAACGGGTAATGCACCGCTTCTCCTATCTCCCCACAGTTTTTTTTTTTGTTTTTTTTTGTGAGGGAGGCTATTTCCCCTGTAACTGGGGCTGATATATTTAGCCCCAGTTGCAGGAGGAATACAGCCTCCTGCCTGTTACTATAGAGCTGATCTAAGAGGCTCTGATCCCAGCAGATCACGTAACTGCCAGGTCAGAGGGGAGCCGCATCACTGGGGCTATTTTGGCCTTAAGAACCAAGTCAAATTTTGAAATTTTGTAATGTGTGAACAATCTTGGAAATAATTTTGTAATGATTTTGTATATTGAGTTTATTCAATTATGTAATTTGCATTTTTTTTTTATAAACTAATTTTTATTGAAGTATTTTTACAGAAAAGAAGTATGAAATAAACACAACCAAAGAGGCGAGAGCCATAGCTCGCCAATAAGCAACATGGGCATTATAAAACATGTACAATTAATAAATGCAGGTAATAGAAGGTGTAACAAAGGACCAAGGGTAAAAATAAAAAGGAAGAAAAAGATAAGATTTCTTGGAGGGGTGGGAATCCATGATCAGAAGCAGTGTAGGATGCAATATGCATCCCAGGGGGACCACATTGATTGTGGACATCCTTCATCTGGGTGAGAAGGTCAAGGACAGAGGGAGAAGCCACTCTCCTCCAGTTTTTGGCAATGAGTGTAAAGGATACCACTTTGCCAAGCTGCTTGGCCTACCTGTGGTCACCCCTCTTACCTTCCACTCACAACCCACGAGTGCCTGGGTTCATAGGATAACATGAAACGAGCTTTATAAATCTTATATATTTATTAACCTGAGTAGGTCGGTACTAGCCGCTAACGTATACAAAATACACATCAGAGGATGGTCAAGCAAATACAGGTAAAAACAAAATACAGTACAGAAAATAAAATGGGGTTAAAAGAGAAGAAAAATATCAAATGGGTTTGCAGTCTGGTTCGCTGGGGCATTCAGCTGTTAGGCCCCAGGGCACTTCTTTGAGTCAGCCACACGACATGTGTCTTCACATATCTCCCAGAATAAGAACTGAAGCCTCTCTCCCTGTTCTGAGACATATACCTACCCTAGTCTCCCTGTGTGAATTCACCAGGAGAAGAGGGCCCGCCCCACATATTAGGACCAGATAAATATGTACAACCATAACTCCTTGCCGGATGACCGTAGTATCAGGCACGGGGTATGATGGTGTTCATGGCGAGATCCCCATCTCATAGACACCAGGAAAGACCCCCCAGAACCCCTTGTGTAGGGAGTTCAGTGTCTGGACCTTTTTCTTGCTTCCAGCAGTACCGTGTGTGTACTTGGTGTGTTCGGTCCACTCTTGCGCACCAGAGGAATTTATCGGTGTGACTATGGGGGGCATCCCTCGAAAAATATCATCATAAAACCATATTTCCTTTTAAGTTCTATCCGGAGTCAGTTCTGCTGCTCAGAGACCTTCCATTACACCTTCTCCAGGATCTCCCCTGCTGAGTTAACAAGTTTTACACTTGTATGTAAAGTGGGCTGGGTAAGGGACTGTAGACATTAAGTCTGCGAGGATCTAAAGATCAAAAAAGCATGATTACAAAGCACCATATTCCTAAAGCTATATGTAGAACTAATATGAACAAGTAAAAATACATAACTGGGGGTCTCTCATCATCACAATGAGGGTGTAACAGTGCTAGTTATCAGATCTGGAGTCCAATTGGTGAGGCAATGGCACAGTACTTAAACAGTAGTAGATGAGGAATTAAATACCAGGAATAGTACCTCAAGAGTAAGAAGCAACCGTGGTCATATGCAGGATTCAGTACACAGGAACAGCAGATCAGCCGTAGTCAGACGTATGGAAGAATCGGTACACAGGAGCAGTAGATCAGCCATAGTCAGACTTATGCAGAAATCGGTGTTGGAGATATGCAACAGCGAGCTTCGTCTCTATATTTTTATTTTTTTATTATTGTTTATTTATATAGCACCATTAATTCCATGGTGCTTTACATTTTCGGATTTACATACGGTACACCAGATATACAAAACAGATAATGCTGACAGAGACTAACTGGTACAGTGGGATAGAGGGCCCTGCCCGCAAGGGCTTACAATCTATGAGGGTAGAGGGATAGAGACAGAGGGTGGGGGTAGAGGCTGCTCAGGTGGTGGTGTGGTGAAAGTAGCGTTATTGGAGGTTGTAGGCTTTCTTGAATAGGTGAGTCTTCAGGGCTTTCTTGAAGCTTGTGACTGTGGGGGACAGTCTTATGTGTCTTGGTAATGAGTTCCAGAGTATGGGGGATGCACGGGAGAAGTCTTGGAGACGTTTGTGTGAAGAGCGGATAAGAGCAGAGTGGAGTAGGAGGTCTTTGGAGGATCGGAGGTTACGTGTGGGCAGGTAGCGGGAAATTAGGTTGGAGATATATGGAGGTGACAGGTTGTGGATGGCTTTGTATGTCAGCGTTAGTAATTTGAACTCTATTCGCTGGGCAACAGGGAGCCAGTGAAGGGATTGGCAGAGGGGAGCGGCCGATGAAGAACGGGGAGAGAGGTGTATTAGGCGAGCAGCACAGTTTAAAGTGGACTGGAGGGGGGCGAGGATGTTAGCTGGGAGGCCATAGAGAAGGGTGTTACAGTAGTCTAGGTGGGAGATTATGAGGGCGTGGACTAGCATCTTTGTAGTTTCAGGGGTGAGGAAAGAGCGGATTCAGTGGATGTTCTTGAGTTGGAGGCGGCAGAAGGTGTTGAGGGTTTGAATATACGACTTGAAGAATAGGTCAGAGTCTAGGGTTATCCCAAGACAGCGGGCCTGTGGGACTGGGGTGAGAGTGGTTCCATTAATTTTGCTAGATGGGTCAGGTAGGGGGGCTGTGCGAGGAGGGGTGAAGATTATGAATTCCGTTTTCTCCATGTTGAGTTTGAGGAAGCGGGAGGAGAAAAAAGGAGGCTACGGCTGCTAGACATTCTGGGACTCTGGACAACAGGGAGGTAATGTCTGGTCCAGAGAGATATATTTGGGTGTATATATGGCAGAACTGGAAGGAACATATTTATCAACATGCACCACCAAACCTATGATTTACCTTCGTTATATCGATGATATCCTTGTCATCTGGACTGCAGGTGAGAAGGCCCTACTTCAATTCCATAATGACTTCAATGACTTTCACCCTACCATCAACCTTAAACTTAGCTATTCAGGGAGTGAAATTCACTTTCTGGATACCACAATATACATCAAAGACCACCGGCTACTCACATTAATACTGTATACCACAAACCCACAGACAGAACGGCCTACCTGAGAAACGACAGCTTCCACCCCAAGCACACAAGACAATCAATTATCTATAGCCAGGCTATACGATACAATCGTATTTACTCCGACAAAGCAGACCTGGACAAGCACCTCCTGGATCTGAGGATGAAATTTCTCCGATTGGGATACAAACCAAAAGTGACGGACAACCAATTAAACAAAGCGGCAGCCATTAACAGAGACAGTCTGCTCACATATAGAGAGACCCAGAAAGATGCCCGAGTGCCCCTAGTAGTCACCTACAACCCACAGCTGGAAATCCTACGAAGGATTGCCAAGGAGCTCCAACCTGTGCTACATAGGGACAACAGACTCAAGGACATATTTCCAGTCCCGTCTCTCCTTTCCTTTCGACAACCACCAAACCTGAGGCGTATTATTGTCCGGAGTGCCCTGAAGGCCCCAACTGGAAATGGCACCTCACCTTGCCTACAAAAAAGGTGCATGACCTGCAAGAACATCCACACCGCTGACAGTGTACCTATCCCACAGTCACAACAGGTGCACAGAATTAGGGGGACATTTTCCTGCAGGTCTTCCAATGTGGTGTACCTCATAATGTGTGTGCAATGTCCCACCACAGGCCTCTATGTGGGGGAAACAGGGCAGAGACTTAGTCAACGAATGAACTCACATAGATCCAATAATAACAGCAGAACAGATCTCCCAGTGGCCGCCCATTTCTCCGGAGAAAACCACTCTATTGAAGATTTGCAGGTTGTGGTTTTAATGGGACATTTTAAGACGCAGGAGAAAAGGAAAGAATCGGAATACAAGTTTATGCAAAAATTTCAAACTCTGCAATTTGGACTTAATATTCATGTCAGCTTCATGTCACACTATGTATGAACTGTGAGGGTCACAAATCACCACCTGATAGCAAACAGATAAGCTCCCTCTGTCACACACCACAACTTTCCAGATTGTTTTTTGACCTGTTGTAAATAACTTCTCTACTTAGATTGCATTTTGTTTTGTTTTTTTTTAAGGACTCTAAAATCCTTTGAAGATCATGTGTATAGAGTATAAATAATCTGTGAATTTTCAGTTCTTGTATAATACCATGTCTGAAGAAGAGAGCCAGTACTCTTGAAAGCTTACTTATAAATATACTCAGTTAGCCTCTAAAAGGTATCGCCTGATTTCTTCACTCTTCCACTACTTTCAATGGCTAACACGGTACAACATTATACTACTATCATATTTGGGTGTCGTCAGCATAGCAATGGTAATGGAAACCATGGGATTCTATGAGTTGGCCAAGGCCTAGGGTGCAGATTGAGAACAGGAGGGGTCCTAGGACGGAGCCTTGGGGGACACCTACAGAAAGAGGGTGTGGCGAGGAGGTCGTGAGTGAGTGGGAGACGCTGAATGTGCGGTTGGTGAGATATGAGGAGATCCAGGAAAGGGCCAGGTCTGAGATGCCAAGGGATGAGAGAGTTTCTAGCAGGAGGGAATGGTCGACTGTATCAAAGGCAGAAGAGAGGTCAAGGAGGAGGAGGACAGAATAATGACGTTTGGCTTTGGCGGTTAGAAGGTCGTTAGTGACCTTGGTTAGGGCAGTTTCTGTGGAGTGATGGGGTCTGAAGCCTGACTGTAGTCTCTCAAGAAGCATATTGGACGAGAGGTAGAAGGATAGTTGGGAATGGACGTGTTGCTCTAGTAGTTTTGAGGCATACGGGAGCAGTGAGATGGGGCGATAGTTGGCTGGAGAGGACGGGTCCAGGGAGGATTTCTTAAGTATAGGTGTGACCGTAGCATGTTTGAAGGCGGAAAGGAAGGATCCATTGGTTAGGGATAGGTTGAAGAGATGGGTTAAGGCTCCTCTGCTACGTCCTATCTGTCTGTCTATCAATGTAATGCCTCTTAACTTGGAACATTCCTGTACATGTTGTATTTGTATTTGAATCTGCTTATCTTTGCTGCTGTAACACACTGAATTTCCCCATTGTGGGACTATTAAAGGACTATTATTATTATTATTATTATTATTATTATTAGTAATGTCTTCCGAGAGTTTTGGGATGAGATGTGACTGGATTGGGTCGAGTGCACAGGAGGTGAGGTGTGATTTAGAGATTAGGGTAGAGAGCTTTTCATCAGTGATGGTGGAGAAACAGGTTAAAGATGATGAGCACCGAGCAGTTGGATAGAGTGGTAGTTGGGGGTGTAGGGTGAGACTGTCTCTGATGGTGTCGATTTTGCTTTTAAAATAAGAGGCAAAGTCATCAGCTGTGATAAGTGATGTCGGAGGGGGAGCAGGAGGACGGAGGAGGGAGTTGAAGGTAGTGAATAGCTGTTTGGGGTTGCAGGATAGGGCAGATATTAGTGTGGTGAAGTAGACCTGCTTTGCAGAGGTGAGTGCGTTCTTGAATGTGAGAACTGCTTCTTTATACCTAAGGAAGTCCTCCTGGGAGTGGCTTTTCTTCCAGAGGCGTTCTGCAACTCGTGAGGCATGTCTCAGTTTTTTAGTCAGATCAGTGTGCCAGAGCTGCCTATTGATCGGTCGGGCTCTGGTGTTAGTAAGAGGGACCACAGAGTCAAGGGCTGAAGTAATGGTGGTGTTGTAGAAGTCAGCAGCGGTATCTGTGTCCTGGAGTGAGGATATGTCAGCGAGCGGTCGGAGAGAGTCTGAGAGCGTGCGGATGTCAAGGCGATTAAAGTTCCTGCGGGGACGTGCTGGTTTAGGGGTTTGGGGTTCAATTACAGAGGAGAGGGCAGAGAATGTCAGCAGGTTGTGATCGGAAAGCGTGGACGGAGTGTTAGAGAGGTTGACTAGAGGGCAGAGGCGGGTGAATATGAGGCCCAGCGTGTGCCCCTTTGTGTGGGTGGCAGAGGAGGACCATTGAGAGAGGTTAAAGGAGGTAGTGAGTGACAAGAGACTGGAAGCGGCGGGGTGGGATGTGTTAATGGGGATGTTGAAATCACCCATGATGATTGTGGGGGTGTCTGTGGATAGGAAATGCATTAGCCAGGTGGTGAAGTGGTCGATAAAGGCAGTAGTAGGCCCTGGCGGTCGATATATAACGGTCAGTTGAAGGTTGGAGGGTGAGTAAATGCGGACAGAGTGCACCTCGAAGGTGGGGAGGGTGAGAGCAGGTGGCGGGTGGATTGGGGCAAAGGAGCAATTGTCAGACAAGAGTACACCTACGCCTCCACCGGGTTTATTGTTGGGACGGGGAGTGTGTGAGAATTGCAGACCTCCATAGGAGAGGGCAGCAGGGGAGGCAGTGTCTGAGGGTGTTATCCACGTTTCTGTGAGACCTAGAAATGATCATTTATGGGAAACGAAGAGGTCATGGATGTAGTCAAGTTTGTTGCATACAGAGAAAGCATTCCATAGTGCGCCGGGAAGTGTGTGGGGCAGGAGCAGGTGAGATAGGTGTAAGATTTAGGGGGTTCCGTGCGTCGGTGGTGGTTGTGCGGAAAGATCTGACAGCAGGGAGGTGCTGGGGGCGGTCCAGGATTAGGGGATATGTCACCAGAAGTGAAGGATAGCAGGTGTAAATAGGAGAGAGTGTGAGGTGGTTGTATGTGTCTGGGGCAGAAAGCTTGTAGGTGTGTGAGTAGTTGCGCAGAGGTGGTCAGATGGTGGGGTAGGATAGATGGAGAGATAGAGATATGCTTAGTGACATGGTTGGTTTGAGGTAGCAAAGAGGTTTTTACAAGTATGGGAAGAACAACAGTGATTATAGTGAGAAGCATTTCTATACTTTAAAACTAAGTGTGCTATTAGTGGCCAGTTACCTTCTGTTCCTTTCTGGTCCAAGTCTGGCCTAAGTCTGGTCTATACACTTAGGAACTGCGCTGACCATGTCATCGCTGACCACTGGCTGCAGATTTATACTAACTGGTAATACATTTGTTTCATGTGTGTCAGGTGGGAATAGGGGGTGTGGATACAGCAGATAGAATCAGACGTCAAAAAGGCATAGGTGAGAAACAGCGTGGGGGAAGGAGACAGACAGTGATTTCAAAGTTAATGTATTAACAAAGTGGAAGACACGTACCAGCAGATAGATAGATGTATTTAACACAGCAGTAGATGTAGATTTGTATGGAGGGGTAGGATCAGTATATATTTCCAGGTGGAAGACACGTACCAGCAGATAGATAGATATATTTGCTAGATTGACTGCAGTTCACATTTATGACACTAGATGTAGCTGTTACTAAATGTTTATCTTTAGACACTCTGTACTTTGTTGTTTTTGATGCTGTTGATATACACATCCTGTATTTTTAGTGTGTGTGTTGAACTAGATCTGTTATTCACCATGTGAGGTGATCTTCTCTTACTGCATTCATGTTTCACTAAAGTCTGTTCCTGTTATATACAAATGTCTATCTGGTTTTGCCTCTGCCACATCCAGCAATCGCACTCTGCAACAATCGGTACATAGGAGCAGTAGAGTAGTGGTGAGGTTCAGGGCAAACAGGAAGCAGACAGTCAGAATAATCAGGCACAGGATGGATTAAGTTGTGGGTTTATATAGGGATTGCTATACTGTGATTGGCCACAGAGCAGGTGCGATCCCTTAGCTAATCATTCCATTAAAAAGTCCAGGCTAAGCAAGGAAAAGAACAAACAGCCTTCTTCAACGGCATAATGGTCAAGGCTGCAGAACATGGCTGGGAAGTCAAGGGTTCAAGACCCAGTGAGCTCAGTTCCTGACAGAGGGTCTTTGCAGCGTTACAGGGGTAGAGGAAAAGCCTAGATATTTTCGTGTCTAGGAGGGAGGTTCAAGAAGTAAGTGAATGGGTCCAAAGGAACTCCCTGTAGGAAGAGGGCATCTGTTAAAGCCTTGCCCTTCCTCCAGAAACCCAGGATTAGCAGACACTCCCAGAAAATAGGATACAAGGTACTGGTAGCATTATGACAGCACTATGCATTATGAAATTCAGAGGGAATCGACTGGTTCAAGGAGTGGAGGAAGGCAGGAGTGTGGTACCAATACATCAATAATTTGTACTGGGTTTCTTTGTAAATCACACACATAGTGTGGGCTTGTGCTATGAAGTCCTCTATCTGCCACTGCCCCAAAGAAATCAGTCTACCAAATGCCTCCTCCCACTTAGACAAGTACCAATGGATGGGGGTTGCGCTGCCTCCAGAGAGGAGAGTTGCTGATAGATAAAGGAAATAAGGCCCTTAGTGGAAGTTCCAGCTCGACAAATTTTCTCAAAAGTAGTAGGAAGGGAAACAACTAGGGAGACATGCAGTGTGCGGACAAAGTGGGTCACCTGCTGATAATGAAGCCATTCCTTGTCTGGAGATTCAAATTAGAGGTGAGGAAGTCGAAGGACCTGGTCTCCAACGTGACAGGGTCAACCATATCTGCAATTCAGAAGAGGCCTGCCCTTAACCACACACGGACCATGCTAGTGGATTAAACAAAATGGAGACCATCAAGGACTTTCTCGATGCCAAGGGAAACCATCTTGAACATTTAGTCCTGATGGCCTTAGTAAAGTGGATGGGACCCAAGAGGGGTAGGGAAGGAGGCGGGTTGGGAGCCGAGCAACAAGAAGGCATTAGGATGCATGGGTGCGAGTCACAATTTCTCAATTTCCACCCATTGGGGTACACGGGTAATGCCGACCAAAAAGGGATACAACACAAGTGGGTCAACCAATAATAATAAAGAAGGTGTGGAACGGCCAGACCTCCACAGTTTTGGTAGAAAGGTCATCTTGACCGCCGTAATGCGACATCGCAGGGAAATAGGTAGGGGCCTCCACCTATCTAGCAGGGTCCTAAGTTCGCGGAATAGCTGTGGGTAGTTTGCAGAGTAAAAGGTAGCGTACATAGGAGTTGGATCCCAAGATAGCGGATGGAAGCGGTCCTCCTTGCAAGTTATAATTACTATGGAGGAGGGAGAGGAGGTCGTGAGGGATGTTAAGGAGGAGTGCTTTGGTCTTAGAGGATTTATGTTTAATCAGTTTTTATTGAGGTTTTTACAAATAAGAACAAAGGAAAGCAAAGCCAAGACAAAGGCATGGGGTGTGATGGCAGGGAACGCTATAGGACAGAAGGAAAAGTCCAGCTGTGGAGGGCCACCACAGTGCCACCCACGCACCAGAAGAAAAAGACAAATGCTGGGGGAAAGGGGAACATGGGGAAAACATGGGTGAACAGAAACACATAAGACCACATACAAGACCGAGATAGGGAAGGGCACACTGAGGAGAAAGGGAAGGGGAAGAGAGGGATTGTACAGAAGGGGAAGGCCAGACTCCTTACGGAAAGGGAGGCAAGGCAAGAAAAAAGAGAACTCTGAAGTCTCCTGGAACATCACCCACGGCCTCCAGAGGGAATAAAATTTAGAAGGGTCAGGCGAGTCCTCAGCCACCAGGGCCTCCATTCTCCTAATAAGGAGAAGCTCCCGTAGGAACTCAACCAGGGTCGGCACAGCAGTACTGCGCCAATGCCTAGGAATGACTGTTCTGGCGGCAGTGAGAAAATGTTGCAGAAGGTCTCTTAACAGCGGAGACTTTCCCGGTATGATGGAGAGAAGGGCTAGACGAGGTGAGGGTGTAACAGATTTGCCACTCACTTTAGTGTACAACACGAAAACAGCATCCCAGAAGGGTCTGAGGGCAGCGCATTCCCACCAGATGTGATACAGCGTACCTCTCTCAGAACCACAGCGCCAACACCGGTCGAATACAATATAATAGATCCGATGCAAGAGGTCAGGACAGCGGTACCAGTGGGTCAGTATTTTGTAATTCTTTTCCTGCGCACTGCAAGGCAGCGGGAGCTTATGCGTATACAGGAAGGACCTATCCCAATCGGCAGGGGAGTCTTAGAGGATTTAATCTTGTACCCGGAAAGGCTATTATAGACTCCCAGCACCCCCACCGCCTTTACATCAGGGTCTCAACGGATCAAAGAAGCTAACTGTTCAATGCAAAGGGCGAAAATAAGGGGGGGAGGGGCATCCCTGTCTCATCTCGTTGTGGATGAGGAGAGGGGCCGAGGAGGAGTGAGAAGCTTTATCTCTGCCATAGGATGGGAATAGAGAGCCTGGATAGCCGAAAGAAAGACTCCCGAGGAGCCGAAATTCTCCAGGGTGGCTAGCATAAATGACCAGTCTAGGCGGTTGAAAGCCTTCTTGGCATCCAGGCTCAATAAGAGGGCAGGGGCAGAGTGATGATTGATCACTTTCACTAAATCCACAGTCCTTCTGGTGTTGTCACTGCCCTGACAACAGGGGACAAAAACGCTCATAGTCCTTGTGGACAAGTGAGGGCAGCTAAACATTCAGGCGATTGGCCAGAATTTTGGTAAAGAGCCTCAGATTGGTATTCAACAGGGCAATAAGGCGGTAGTTGGAACAGTCCTGAAGATCTTTCCCTGGCTTAGGGACCAGGGTGAGATTGAAGCATGAAGGTGGGGACGGGGGAGTCCGAGAGGAAAGAATTGAACAAGTCTACAAGGTGAGTCGACAGCTCACCCTGGAAGGTTTTATAGTAGAAGTAAGTGAAGCCATCAGGTCCCGGGGCCTTGCCGTTTGGGAGTTCCTTCAAGACTCCCTCCAGCAACCCACAGTCATAGGGGTGTTGAGGGAAGCCACTGCCTCTGATGGCAATCACAGAAGGTGACAGTTATGGAGATAGATGGAGATAAAGGGGTACTGTCCATGGATGTCAACGCACCAGGGGAGGGGAGGTTATACAGTTTGGAGTAGTAGTATCAGAAAGCCGACGCAATAACCTCTGGGTGGTGCTGTAGACGAACAGAAGAGTCACAAACAGCATAGGGTGTAGAGGTCACCCGATGGTCCCTGAGGGTCCTGGCCAACAGTGTATGAGCCTTATTGCCTCTCTTGTAGTAGTGCTGATGGGTATACAGGAGAAGGCGTTGTACTTGATGAGTCTCCAAGGCACGGAGATCAGCTTGGGCCATCACTAGCTGGCGGAGGACCCCCAGGGAAGGGTGCTCTGTTAATTTAACTGAGAGAGTCTGAATTCGTGTCAACAACTGCTGAGTCTGTAGCTGCTTATCTTTCTTAAGGCATGAGGCCAGGGCAATACAGTGCCTACGCATGACAGCTTTGTGGGCTTCCAATAAAACTGCGGCTGAAGTTACTGAGCCGAGATTATCCTGAAGTAAGTTGTCCGATGGGTCCTCAAGTCAGACTAGAATGGAGTTGCTGCAGGTAGGTTCATGGTCTCGGTGTATTATTTTAGTTACTATAGGTAGGTCCTCCATACAACAACTCCATTCTAGCTGTCTTAGTACTGTACTGACTAGAATGGAGTTGCTGCAGGTAGGTTCATGTTCTCGGTGTATTCTGTAGTTGCTATATGTTGCTATATGTAGGTCCTCCATACAACTCCATTCTAACTGTCTCACTACAGAACTGACTAGAATGGAGTTGCTGCAGGTAGGTTCATGGTGTCGATGTATTCTGTAATTGCTATAGGTAAATCCTCCATACAACAACTCCATTCTACAGACCTGACTAGAATGGAGTTGCTGCAGGTAGGTTCATGGTCTCGGTCTACTCTGTAGTTACTATAAGTAGGTTCATGGTCTCGGTGCTTTCTGTGAAAGTCAGCATAGGGTCTATGTCTAACAATAAGCACCGCACAACAAGTAGGCAGCAGTCCCCCAATATCCAGATCACAACAGCATAAAGGCGGCAATGCCCCATGGACTGGAGCCCCCCTCCCACCCCTACCGCACACAGGGGGCAGCACCCCTCCTCCCAATGCATAGGTGGCAAGACCACAGGGGCCCGACCACTCCAAGACACAGGCAGCACCCCAGGGACCACCACCAGCATCCCCCGCATGCACACACAGGCAGCGCTGCAGGAACCCCCCACTTACATGAAGGTAGTACCCCAGTGACCTGCATACCACACAGCAGCACCCTTCGGACCTTCTGCCATATGCACACAGGTGGAAGTACCCAAGTGACCACCACCAGCACCTCCTCACACACACAGGTAGCACCCCAGAGACCCCAAAACATGCACACAGGTAACAGCGCCCTAGGACCCCTGCCCCCCCTTAGTTGCCAGAAGCACCCCACGGATCCCTGCTTCCCCCCTTAGATGCCAGTAGCACCTCAGGGACCCCTGCTTCCCCTTTAGATGCCAGCGGCACCCCACGGATACCTGCTCCCCCTTAGATACCAGAAGCTCCCCAAGGACTCCTGCCCCCCCTTAAATGCCAGCAGCACCCCAATGATCCCTGCCCTCCCCCCTTAGATATCAGCAGTAGCTCAAAGACCCCTGCCCCTCCTTAGCTGCCAGCAGCACCTCAGGGACCCCTGCTTCCACTTTAGATGCCAGCAGCAACCCACGGATCCCTGCCCCCCATTTAGATGCCAGCAGCACTCCCACAGACCTCTGCCCCCCCCCCATAGCTGCCAGCAGCACCACAAGGATCCCTATTGCACATGCGCGCGCCAGGAGACATCTTCGTGACGTCGCTAGGCAACTTGCGCATGCGCAATAGCTCACAATCGCTCTGGAAGTCTATTGCGCATGCCCGAGTTGCGCGCGCTTCGCTGATGACATCACATGACAGAAGGAGGCAGGACGGAAGGTAAGTAAGACGGGGAGGGAAGTAGTGAGAGGAGGAGACAGGAAGTGAGGGGACGGGAGGGGAGGAGTGGGAACGGGAGAAAAGGGCAGGAGTGGGGACTGGAGGAAAGGAGAGGTGAGAGAGGGGGGGATATAGTATGTGACCCTCGTCTCCGGAAGCGGAGAAATGGATCGTCACAGGATACTATGACGATGTGCCTGGGGCGGTCACGTGACCGCCCCAACAATAATGGTAAGTATGAATTTTTGCTAATTAAAGTAATTTATAAAGTAGATGGGCGGAGGGTGTTTAGTTTAATGTTAAAATTTTGTATTATCCCGGACAACCCCTTTAAAAACTATTTGAGTGGTATGATGATTGGTATGAAAAGCAGATCATTTCAAACTTTTTAAATTTGCATATTTTTCTAAATTTTCACCAAATTTCCTATTTTTTCATAGCTATACATAAAATACTGTATATTGAACAAGAGTTACCACTTATTCGAAGTGCAAAGTTTTTTCATGACACAGTCTCAAATTCACTTTGGTGAATTAAAGTGTTCCAAAGTTATTATTGCATAAAGTGATGCATGTCAGAATTGACAAATGGAGCTCTGTCAGAAAGTCTAAAACTGGCCTTAGTGGAAAGAGGTTAATCTGCAGTGAATTTTGGACCTGAATTTCAAGTTAAAAGGTTAACATTCACTTAAAAATTCCACTGTACAGCTACATTTACTATCACTAGGAATTGTAAACTAATATAAAAATATGTAAAATAACGAAAATAAAAATTTTACTTACTGTAATAGTGTAAGATCCATTAGCTCTGTTTAAAGAGATTAAAAAGTACCTATCATTTCAGGTGACTTTTCAAGAGGAGATATATGTACAAGAGAAGTAAAACTATTTTTGATTATGTGACTAATATTTTGCATTATTCAACACTTATGTATGCTCTAGCTGGAATTTGTAGTTCCCTCTGAACTGGTGAGTGTAGATTAGTGTCATATACTGCACACAGTGAGTAGAGAAGGAATTTTCTCTTTAAGTGTCTCTCTCTCAGAAACAGCCCCAGGACTGTACAAGACATATATACAGAAGTAATGGTCTCTACTGTTGTGAATAAAATAGCTTGGCTTTGATAGAAAGCCCATGCTTAGCTTGTCACTTCACACTAACCCCCGCCTTTCGCTCCCCATAAACTTGTAAAGACATTTATAATCTGAATTATGTGACCTGATGAATATAGCAGGGATTTTCACAGTAAAAGTCATTTTAGCAGAAGAACAGAACAAGGCATTTCTCTCTAACAGAATATATTGCAAAGGTTATTATAATTGCCTGTACTAATTATTTATGCAAAGATTGCTGAAACAACAGTGCTCATTTAACCCTTAGCGACACAGGACATACTATTTCGTCCTGGCTTCCTGGTACTTAGCGCAAATGTACGTAATATTATGTCCTGTGATGGCCACATGCTCACTATTTGAGTGGGTGGCATCGGGAGTGGGTGTTGTCTGTAACTGACAGCTAGCACACGCTCTATTTTTTTTTTTTTTTTTTATAAACTGTGATTTTTATTAACATTCTGATAAAAGGACAGGAGGTAGCTAGACTTCAGTCGAAAGATAAACAAGAGAGAGATAATTGCTAACCCCCCCAATTAACAAGGAACAATAATCAGGCAAATACAATAAAATGCAACAAGGAAAAAAAGAAAAAAAGGGGGAAAAAAAAAGGGGGGGGAGACAGACAAGTAGGGAAACACAAGAGGGAATAATACCGAAAAGGAGAGGAGTAGACGACCTGTCAGCAACCTAAAGATCCCGAAGAGTGCAATATATATCACATTGCGACCAGATAGACTGGAACGCCTCCACAGTATTATTAATGTTCGCCGTCAGGTGTTCAAGGGTGCGAATGTCATTCATTCTGTCAAGAAAATCCGGCCCTGAGGGCGGGGACACCGACCTCCAATTATGTGCTATAAGAGTCTTCGCAGCCGCACAGAGATGGAGGAAAAGGCGGGATGGCGCCTTGCCAAAGTGTTTAGGAGGGAGGCCAAGGAGATAAATCAGCGGGTCTAACGAGACCCTCTGGAGAAAGAGAGCCTCTGTCACTGCCCTGACCTCCCTCCAAAAACTCAATATGAGTGGGCAAGTCCAAAATATATGATACAAAGAGCCATGACCTGAAAGGCACCGCCAGCACACCGGTGGTATAGTAGGGTTGAGGGAGTGGAGAAGAGCAGGGGTATGACACCAGTGCATAAGTAGTTTGTATTTCGTGTCCCTATGAGTTATGCACATAGAGGACTTCACCGCTCGGGACCAAATCACCTGCCATTGACCTAGAGTAATCGTATGACCCAAAGCCTCCTCCCATTTGGTCATGTATCGATGTGTGAACCGAGAGCAAGGCAGGTGGTTTGGACTCCGCAACCAGAAATGAACGCACACGCGGTAGTTCAAGAAAAAAAAAAAAATATTTACTATAAGTTAATAAAGGCTAGTTAAAGGTAAAATAACAGGGATAAAGACAAGCAAAATATACAATATAGCATGAACAATTTCAAGGCAAATTCTGCAATGGTTTCTACTTTTACTCTGTACACTTCTGCAGTATGGACACTGAATGAACAATATACTCAAAACTATCCCTAACTGACCCTGACTTCACATTTGGGTGCACCCCCTTTTCCCCAGTGGTCCAGGTGGACCGCTTACAGTCCATAGAAGCGCGCGGTGGGGCCCAAAGTCGGTCCTTTCTTTTATAGTGAAGCGTCCTCTCCTCACGGTTATCAGGATCTTGGGAGAAATGAAGTCCTCTTTGACAGACAGGGAAACCAAATGAATGCAATGTAATCCAACAGCAGATTCCACTCAGCACACTGACAGTCCTGCCGAATCCATACACTGAGCTGGGATGTGAGCCGGGATTTAACAGTTACAGTCCAGTACGTCAACAGCACTGCAAGTCTCTATCTGTGGTATCCATATACACAGTCACAATGTCAGTCTCACTGATCAGCCACTGAGCACAGTTCCTTTCATGTGGACTCACTAGTCCTGTTGTCTCTTTACACTCTGTTTGTCTCTGGACCAAGATATAGCTTAGCTGTACAGAAAAATCTCCACACCAGTTCAACACAGCACAGACACCTGTCTTCTCTCTTGCCAAGATGGCTGCTGCTCTCTGTCTCGTCACTTCCTCCTTCTCTGCTCATATTCTGTCTGCAGAACAGGCAGGCTGACATAAAAGGGGGGGGGTCTCACTCCAGCATCATGTCACAATTACAATGGCTGCTGTCTTAAAGGAACAGAATCACAGAAATACATTCAACATTAACAGTTTATACAGACAAATGAAGCTTAGGACAACATTGGCTGTCTCTTACATATTCCCCCCCACTTTAAGATTGGCAGTCCCTGCCTATGACTGTATATCCAGAGGGTTGTACTTTTATGCACAGGGTGGTAGTATACCGATGTATGGCAGGCCAAACGAACTCATCCTGCGCATACTGAACAGGGGGAATACCAGCATTTGGCCTAGTGGTCCGTCTGAGGACCGGTGGTATATTATGGGGTGCTGCAGCTATGGGCTGAGAAGGACCAGCGGATTCCGCACCAGAGGGGGCACAGGCCGGAGATACAGTAGTCACAGGTAGAACATCCCCAGGAGCAGGGATCGGCCAACAATCATCCTCCTCGTCGGAGGCCCATTCCGCACCTCCATTCTCTGACTGTGGGAGCTCATTCACATTGGCAGGCCCATCGTGATTTTTCCCTTCAGAATGACACAGGCGCAACATATTTCGGTGAAGTACTCGAACACAATCAGTTCCTTCTTTCTGGACCTGGTACACTGGCCCATTCGCATACTTGCGGCCAACAACACGATACGGCAAAGCCTCCCATCTGCTTTCCAATTTCCCTTGGGGTTTCTTGACACGAACTAGCACCAGGTCGCCTGGTTGCAATGGTGCTTCTTGCACTGGGGTCTTATCAGGATGGGGATGTTCTTGCAGGCGCTGCCGCACCAATCGAGGGATCGTCTCAAGTCTCTGCCGGTGCGCCCACACCCAAGAGGTTGGATCCCTCGGAGGGAACCCATCCACATCATTCAACTGTAATTCTCCTATACTTCGCCCAGACCGCCCAAAGAGAAGTGTATAAGGAGAGTACCCCGTTGTAGAATGGACCTGATTGTTATAGGCCCACACCATTCCAGACAAGAACTGAGGCCACTGTAACTTCTTGTCTTCCTCCAGAGTCTGCAGCATCTGTAGCAGAGTTCTGTTGAATCTTTCACAGGCCCCATTTCCCTGAGGGTGGTATGGAGTCGTGTGCGACTTCTTTATCCCGTAGATACGTTGAACTTCTTTCATTACGTGTCCCTCAAAGCAGGCGCCCTGGTCGGAGTGGATGCGTTTGGTGCACCCATATATTCGAATGAAATCTTGGCACAGAGCACGAGCTGCTGATTCAGCTGTCTGGTCCTTGGTGGCGGTTACCACCGCAAATTTGGTGAAGTGATCCACCATTACGAGGCAATACTGGTGTCCGCTATTGGATGGGCCCACCATTAGATAGTCTATCATGACGATTTCTAAAGGTTCCTGGGTCACGATGGTTTGCAGGGGAGCTCTCTGTTCTATTGCCTTATGGATCTCACAAGTTCGACAGCTGCGGCATACTTCTTCGACCATTTGACGAAGACCAGGGCAGTAAATCAGTCGCTGTAACCAACGAAAGGTCTTCTCATGACCAAAATGTCCATTCTTATTATGAGCCTCAACTGCCAACGAGCGAGCCAGTTCACTAGGCACCACAATTTGGTATCGAATGTCGATCTCAGAAGGTAAATAGACCTTTCGGCATAGCACTCCATTTTTCATCTCCAACTTTTCCCACTGACTCAGAACAGATAATATCTCACGCGTCAGTCGCCCTCTTTCCTCTCTACAGGGCTTCTGGCCTTTCTCAACACACTTGATCATCTGTGCCAGCCCCTCATGGGTCTGTTGTATCTGTGCCCATTCCTGTCGTGAGGGACCAAAGAAAGGAGCCATTTCAGTCCCCTCCATCTCAAACTGATTAGCGGCGGCCAAGGCCTGTGAAAATCTGCTGAAGTCGGGCACCTCCACATGCTCCAACTCATGATCCACGTCTTCTGTGGGGGTCTGGGCAGTTACCCTAGAAAGTCCGTCAGCATTCTGGTTCTCTTTCTTGGACCGATACTTAATGCGGTAATTGAACTTAGACATTCGGGCTATCCACCTCTGCTCTAACGCCCCGAGCTTGGCATTTTCCAGGTGAGCTAGTGGGTTGTTGTCAGTCAGTACTAAAACTTCAGCACCGGTCAAATATTCAGAGAATTTTTCGGTCATGGCCCATACCAGTGCCAACAGCTCCAACTTAAATGAACTATAATTCTCAGGGTTTCTTTCAGAATCTCTCAAAGACCGGCTGCCGTACGCTATAACCCTCTCCTAGCCATCCTGAAGCTGGGAAAGCACTGCTCCAAGACCATACAGGCTTGCATCTGTATATAGCTGGAATGGCAAGTGGTAATCAGCATATGCCTAGATTGGGGCTGTTGTCAGTGCATCCTTCAATGCCTGGAAGGCTTGTTCCTGTTCAGGTCCCCACTTCACGGACCGGTTCTTTGGACCAGCGGATGTGCCTTGTAGGAGAGCATTAAGTGGTGCTGCTACCTTGGCGAAATCCTTAACAAACCGTCGATAGTAACCGGCTACTCCAAGGAACGCCCTCACTTCTCGCAGGGTAGTCGGTATCGGCCAATCTTGAACAGCCGCTATCTTGTCTCTTGATGGTCTCACCCCTTCTCCTGATACGCGGTGACCCAAGTAATCAATTTCAGATTGGAACAATCGACATTTACTGGGTTTCAATTTGAGCCCATGTTCCCGCAATCTTCGAAATACTTGCCCCAACTGGTGGACATGGTCTTCAAAGGTCGCAGAATACACTATAATGTCATCTAAGTAGATGAGAGTGAACTCAAAGTTGAAGTCACCGAGACATTTCTCCATCAACCGCTGAAACGTTCCGGGTGCATTTGTCAACCCGAAGGGCATCCGGTTAAATTCATATAGTCCCATGGGCAAGATGAATGCCGTCTTCTCCTTGTCTTTTGTGGCCATCGGCACCTGCCAATACCCACTAGCCAGATCTAGTGAGGAGAAGTACCAGGCTCTCCCTAGCGCTGAGAGGGACTCCTCAATCCGTGGCAAGGGGTAGGAATCTCGTACGGTGCAAGCGTTTAACTTCCGATAGTCTACGCAAAATCGGATGGACCCATCTTTTTTTCTTACTAACACCACAGGAGCAGCCCAGGGACTCTGGCTTTCTTGGATGATCCCACCCTGTAGCATCTTAGCTAACAGTTCTTTCACTTCCTGATACAACTGTGGAGGAATTTGTCGGTAGCGCTCTCTAATTGGAGGGGTGTCTCCTGTGGGAATCTCATGGTAGGTCCCTGTGGTACATGCAAAATCTTCAGCATACCGTGCAAAGGTGGCTCGGTTCTCCCACAACAGCTCATCTACCTTCTGCACCCATTCCAGAGAACATGAACTTGCATCCATCTTCATCTGTTCTCGAATTGCACGGCCATTCCATTCAGAGGTGGGTTCCTCATCTTCTCCCATGGACACAGTTACGGTCCACTCATCCCTTTCAGTCGGCTTCAGCTGCATTGGAGTTACTTTCCTTACTTCCTCCGGAGTCACATAGATGTTAGCCAGCAGCCTCCCTGGGGTCAGGTCCACACTCTGGTCCTGAGTGTTTACACATCGAAGTGGTACTCTTCCATTGCGAACTATTGCCAAGGAACGGGCCACTAGCGGATCAAAACCTCCTTCGGCTGCCTGCAGTGGTTCTACCAACACAGCTATGCCCTCTAGTTTCCGACAGGTGCCTACGGGCATGGACACTATTGTCTCCCGACTGGGTGGCAGTGTAACTTTTGTATGCAAAGGAACTGAAATTCGAGCCAGAGGACGCTGTGCATCCGAACTTTTCTGTAAGCCACATGTCCGGATCAGCCGCTGGAAAGCTGTTTGAGTAGGCCGATGGGTGGTGGTTTCTTTCCAATAACCGTGACCTTTCTTTTCAAAGAGGATCTGATCTAATTCTTTTAACACATTCATCCCCAAAATAACATGGACCTTTACTTCATGTGACTCCTGTACCACCACAATGCCTTTCCTACCTAGATCTTGGCCACATACCCGGACATTCATCCAGGCCACTCCCACGACCGGAACTGGTAACTGGTTAGCTGCGACCACTCGTACGAATGTATGGGGATCATATTTCACATGTTGCCGGAAGTACCGTTCATAACAGTCTCTACTCAAGGTCGTTACTTGGGAACCCGTGTCAATCATCCCGGTAACCGGAATACCCTCCATTTCCACCTGTATGATAGGACTTGCAGCGATCAGGTCATCATCAGGGCATTCTCCCCACATAGTCTCCTTGTCAGTCTCCCCTACTACACGCCCTACAGCAGCAGGGGACTTCAGTTTAACGGCGGTCTCTCATAAGTTTGTTGCTGCTCTGGACATCTAGCAGCAACGTGGCCCATCCGTCCACACTCCCAGCAGCGTATCTCCCGTCGTTCTGGCCATCTGTTTGGGCCCCTTCGGTAGGTCCTATCCTCATCCCTCCAGCGGGGTGGTGGGTGATTCTGACTTCCTGGGTGTGGATGGCTCACCTTTTCATCTCCAGTCTTCTGGAAGTCTGCAATTTTCATAGAATGTTCATCACAACGGGTGTGCAAGTGTTCCATTTGCTCTTGCAATTTCTGCATTACTGTGAGAATTTCTTTAACTGTCCCTTTTTCTACTGTCTCTGAGCCAGAACTTGCCCCCTGTGACAAAGTAACTCCAACTGCGGTCTGGGGCCTTGGGACCATACTATTGGCACGGGAGATGGCCTCTACCTGTACATCATGGAATTTAGCATCAGTCTCTCGTCGTATAAAATCCTGCATAGTCACAGTTAAACTGCCGTCACGTATCCCCAGAACAAACTGGTCACAGAGAGTCCGATCAGGGTTACAGAAGGCTGGCGAGCCCCCTCTTTCCTTCCCTTGAATATCTCGGAGCAGTTCTTGTAGGGCATTTGCATATTGGGGAAGGCTTTCATTCTCCTGTTGTACCCTCTGGAAGAACCGAGCCTGCAGAGACCCCAGCAATGCAGTTTCTCCATAGATGGTTTCTAGAATCTGGACTACTTGCTCAAATGTCTGCCTTTGTTCAAATGGCCTCAGTATCACCGTGGTCTTAGCATCCCCTTGTAATGTCAATATTGCTAGCTCTACTAGTACTTCTGGTGTGGTCTGGTACATTCGCTGTATCATTCGTATCTGTTCCACCCACATACTCACTGACATATTATTGCCATCAAATTTAGCTAACTGACTCATTATAGCCCCTGCTCGCATTCTTCCTCCAGCACCATTCTCCCTAACGGGTGCGTCACCGTCCATTCTGGTAAGCGGATCCTGCCGACTACGCCAATTTGTGAACCGAGAGAAAGGCAGGTGGTTTGGACTCCGCAACCAGAAATGAACGCACACGCGGTAGTTCAAGAAAAAAAAAATATATTTAATATAAGTTAATAAAGGCTAGTTAAAGGTAAAATAACAGGGATAAAGACAAGCAAAATATACAATATAGCATGAACAATTTCAAGGCAAATTCTGCAATGGTTTCTACTTTTACTCTGTACACTTCTGCAGTATAGACACTGAATGAACAATATACTCAAAACTATCCCTAACTGACCCTGACTTCACATTTGGGTGCACCCCCTTTTCCCCAGTGGTCCAGGTGGACCGCTTACAGTCCATAGAAGCGCACGGTGGGGCCCAAAGTCGGTCCTTTCTTTTATAGTGAAGCGTCCTCTCCTCACGGTTATCAGGATCTTGGGAGAAATGAAGTCCTCTTTAACAGACAGGGAAACCAAATGAATGCAATGTAATCCAACAGCAGATTCCACTCAGCACACTGACAGTCCTGCCGAATCCATACACTGAGCTGGGATGTGAGCCGGGATTTAACAGTTACTGTCCAGTACGTCAACAGCACTGCAAGTCTCTATCTGTGGTATCCAAATACACAGTCACAATGTCAGTCTCACTGATCAGCCACAATGTCAGTCTCACTGATCAGCCACTGAGCACAGTTCCTTTCATGTGGACTCACTAGTCCTGTTGTCTCTTTACACTCTGTTTGTCTCTGGACCAAGATACAGCTTAGCTGTACAGAAAAATCACCACACCAGTTCAACACAGCACAGACACCTGTCTTCTCTCTTGCCAAGATGGCTGCTGCTCTCTGTCTCGTCACTTCCTGCTTCTCTGCTCACATTCTGTCTGCAGAACAGGCAGGCTGACATAAAAGGGGGGGGGGTCTCACTCCAGCATCATGTCACAATTACAATGGCTGCTGTCTTAAAGGAACAGAACCACAGAAATACATTCAACATTAACAGTTTATACAGACAAATGAAGCTTAGGACAACAACATTGGCTGTCTCTTACAGATGAACCACCAGTGTGCTATCCCCCGGGGGCTGAGAGGAGTTGGTATACGTATGAGATAAAACCCCTTGTAGATACGCCAGCTCAACAAAGCTTCTCAAAGGGGGAGGGTCGGGAGACTGTGAGCGAGCCAAATAATGAACGGACTAGATGAAAAACCTGGTGATAGTGAAGCCACTCCGTCGACGGGAGACCAAGGGTAGAGGTGAGAAAAAGCAAAGGGCCTGAGCTCCAATGTAGAAGGGTCAACCATGTCAGCAATATGATAGAGACCCGCCTCCGACCACACCCGGACCATGCTAGAGGTCATGCCTTCTGGGAGCAGGGGGTTGTACAGAATAGTGACCATAGAGGACCTCTCAGAGGTCAGAGGGAAACGGCAGGAACACTCTAGCCATATCGCTCTTGTATAGGGCCCAATACGTCAGGGGGTGGGGGCGGGGGGGGGGAGAGCCGACCCATAAGAGGAAATTAGGATGCACAGGTGCCATCCACAACTTCTCTATTTCCATCCACTTCATGTAAGCTGGGATAGTCGGCCAAAAGGGAATACAATGCAGATGCGTCGCCCAGTAGTAATGGAGCAGATGGGGGATGGCCAGACCCCAACACCCCCTTCCCGCCAGCATGACAGAGCGGGGTATACGGTGACGTCTAGCATTCCAGATGAACTGGAATACGGCTTTCTGTAGGTTTCTGAGATCACTCCTAGGGACCGCCACTGGTAATGTCTGGAAAAAATACAACAATTTAGGGAGCAGGGTCATCTTGACCTCTGTAATGCGTCCGAGGAGGGAAACTGGAAAAGACTTCCTGGAATCCAGCAGAGATCGAAGTTCCCAAAAAAGGCGCGGGTAATTTGCTGTGTAGAGTGTCGCATAGGATGGAGTAATACGGACACCTAGATAGTTAATAGAGTCCGAGCGCCACTGAAAGTTATAATTACTGCAGAGTAGAGCTAAAAGATCATTCGGGACATTAAGGGGAAGGGCCTCAGTCTTGGAGGAGTTAACTTTGTATCCTGAGAGGTTCTCATATAACTTCAGAAGACGCAGAAGGTTAGGCAGTGTAGTGTGGAGGGAAGTCAGAGTAAGTAGCACATCATCTACGAAAAGCAATATTTTAAACTCCCTATCCCGAACTGCAACTCCCTTTATGTTAGGATCTTGGCAAATCATGGCTGCTAATGGCTCAATGCAAAGAGCAAAAATAAGAGGGGAGAGGGGGCAACCCTGTCATGTCCCATTGCTAATAGGAAAGGGAGTGGAGTTTGAATGGGGGAATTTTATCTCCGCTGTGGGCTTAGAATACAAAGACCTGATCGTGTTTAGGAACGGCCCCAAGAGGCCAAAAGTCTGGAGAGTGACCAGCATAAATGACCAGTCTAAACGGTCAAAGGCCTTCTCAGCATCCAAGCCCAGTAACAGAGTCGGAGTGGAATAATGATTGGTGACCTCCACCAAGTCCACAGCTCTTCTGGTGTTGTTGCACCCCTGCCTGCAGGGGACGAATCCCCACCTGATCCTTATGAACAAGGGAAGGAAGGCAAGCATTAAGGCGGTTGGCCAAAATTTTGGTAAACAGCTTCAGGTCAGTATTTAGTAAGTCAATCAGACGATAATTGGAGCAATCCTGCAGGTCCTTCCCTGCTTTGGGGACTAGGGTGATATGGGAGTGAAGCATAGTGGTAGGAATAGGGGAGCCCGAAAGGAAGGAATTAAATAAATCAACTAGGTAACCTGAGAGTTCCCCCTGAAATGATTTATAATATAAGTATATTAAAGCAGTCAGGGCCAGAGGCCTTACCATTAGGTAAATCTTTCAAAACCCCCTCCAACTCCTCTGCAGTAACAGGGGCATTGAGCGAGGAGACGGCCTCCGGGGAAAGGGTAGGGAGGTGGCAATCGCCTAGGCAACTGGCTAAAGGGGAGTGGGGATCAGCAGATGACCGTGTGCCAGGTTTAGGGAGGTTATACAACTTCATATAATATGATCTAAAGGTAGAAGCGATAACCTCGGGGTGGTGTTGAAGGATACCGGCGGGGTCACGAACAGCATGAGGGGTCGAGGAAGCCCGATGGTCCCTCAGAGTCTTCCCCAAGAGGGAATGCGCCTTGTTTACTCATTCATAGTACCTCTGACGAGTGTACAAGAGGAGACATTGGACCTGGTGTGTCTCCAGAGATCGGAGATCAGCATGTGCCACTACTAGTTGACGAAAGACCCTGAGGGAGGGGCGAGCAGATAGAGTATCCGATAACAAGCGAATCCGGGCCAAGAGGCGCTGTCTCTGAGCCTATCATTTTTTAAACGTGAAGCCAAGGCAATGCAATGACCGTGCATAACCGCCTTGTGGGCCTCCCACAACACCGCAGAAGAGGACACCAAACCCACGTTATCCTGTAAATATGCCGCTAGATGTGGCCGCAGGGTAGAGAGCGTGGCAGGATTGCGTAGTAGGGATTCGTTAAGGCGCCAGTGGCATTTTCTAGTGGGGACTGGAGCAGGAGACAACGTTACAATAACTGGGGCATAGTCAGACCAGGAGAGGCTCCCAATGTCAGTGTCTACCAGCAACCTAAGGGAGGGGGCACTCCCAAAAAAATAATCAATGCGCGTGTGGGTGTTATGAGGGTGGGAAAAAAAGGTATAAGAGCATGCTGTAGGTTTATTGACCCGCCACAAGTCATAGAGAGCATACGAGCGCAATAGGCGACAGAACTCCCTTGACAACTGAGCCTGAGCACGGGACAGGGGCTGTGGGGGGACTGCAAGTCTATCGGCATGTTCTGAAAACACCATATTGAAATCCCCCCCCCCCCACTAACCATGTAGCCGAGGGACAGGAGCAGAGGCGAGACAGCACCCGTCTCAGAAAGCGAATTTGGGAAGGGTTAGGGGCGTAAAGATTACAAAGGACAATAGGAATACCATGGAGAGAGCCCTCAAGTATAATATAGCAGCCCTGCGGGTCGATATGAGATGCTGCCAGCATAATCGGGCACGACCAGGAGAGGAGAATAGCCACTCCGGCTCTGCGCCGATCACTGGTAGCAGAATATGCCACAGGGTAGTGGTGTCTAGCAAAGTTAAATGATCCAGTGTGATCAAAGTGGGTCTCCTGAAGAAAGGCAACATCAGCGCGAAGGGAGCGCAACTCTCGCAGGACCGTTCGCCGCTTGATGTTGGAACCCAGGCTCTTTACATTAATGGATACACATCTAACCATTGAAAAAAAACAAAAATATATAATTGCAGTTGACAGTCTGGCTCACCCACAGTTGTACCGATCAGGGGGGCACCCACCCGCAGTTCAAACCAACACCAAGGTCCGTAGGAAGAATTTTCCAAGGAGGCCGCCAGGTCGTGGAGGCGGGCGGGGGGGGGGGGGGCGGTAAAGAGGGGGAGGAGAGGGGGGGATGAGAGAAAAAAAACAATCATTAGGACAACAAAATACTTAATCAACAAATAAGATATGGGCAGAACTAAACTCCTGCCAAGGGGCTGTCGGAGCACGAGGAGTCCAATGAGCTCCACTCCCCCCCCGTGCACACCGTAAATGGACTAGGAATAAATTTTATCCATGGACCTAAATGGAGGAAAAATAATAAAGACTGCAAAAATACAATATTAACATAAAGAGCATAGGAGAGCGGAAAGCACGTCTGCTAGGGCGCTGGTGTTGCCACACAGGTGGGGGTGGTGGTGGGGGCTCTGTCAGTTCTCAGTCAGGCAGCTCCGGTACAGAGATCTCCAGCAGGTTGCAGAAGGAGGGCAAATCCGAGTGGAAGCGTAACATAGCTGAGCGGCCATCTTTACGGGCTATGAGAGCAAATGGAAAGCCCCACCGATACGGAATCTGGTGATCTCTCAAAATCTGTAGGAGGGGGTGTAGGTGACGCCGCTTCTGAAGTGTAAGGAGAGAGAGGTCTTGAAAAAGCCGTATCTTGGCGCCTCCAAAGTCTACATCCGTCATGGAGTGGTCCCTTGTCATGATAGCCTCCTTGGTAGTGAATTCATGGACACAGCAGATCACATCTCGTGGGGTAGAGGAGAGGTTCTTAGGTCGGAGGGCACGGTGCGCTCTGTCCAGCTTAATCTTGTGAGACGGAGGCTCCTGAAAGACATTGTTAAATATAAGCGTAGCTTCATCGTGGGTAGCCTCGGGTAGGACCTTAATCCTAATATTATTGCACCTGCCTCTATTATCAATGTCCTCAAAGTGGTGCTGTACCTCATGCAGCGTTGCAGCCTGTGCAGAAGTAGAGTCATGAAGCTGCCCAACATATACCCTAGTAGTGTCATGGTCCTCCTCTAGGGTCTCAACACCAGTAGCAATAAAGTGGAGGTCGGTACGCAAAACAGATATTTCAGAGCGGAAAGTCTCAGTCACTTCAGCAATCAACGATTTGAAATCTTGCTTATTGGGGATCTGAGAGAGAAAAAAACTGCCACTGCAGAGGAGCTTGTGAGAAATCCAAAGCTGAGGCCTGAGATGCTAGCAGGGGTGGGGTATTAGGCATGCTGTCACCGTCCTGCGCGGCCAAAGGAAGCAGGGCCTCTGGGATGTCTGGGTCTGAGTCCTCAGCCCCACGGGGAGGGGAGCACGTGAGTGCCCTGTACCCACAGCCAGTGGATCAGATGAGGCCGAGGGGGTGCTGGGGCCCATTTCAGGTCCCCCCAGCTCCATGGTGTCTGGTTCTGAAGCTGGGGAGTCGGTCGCTGGGGCTTTCATCCTCTTCTCTGAGCGCCTGGCGCCTGAGGGAGCAGACTGCTGTCGGCAGCTGCGGAGAGGAAGAGAGCCACGAGGAAAGCCAAGATGGCCGCACCTGCGCGGCAGGCTGAGTGAGCGCGCCGGCTGGTCGCGCTATATAATTATCTAAGGTGGTTCAGACTGGGCGGTTAGCGGATCCGGTGGTGCTGGAGACCCCCCTCTTTGTTGTCCTCCTAGGCAGGGGCATACTAACGGGAGCCAGGGTCCACGGAAAGCAGCGCTGGAGCAGAGCAGGAGCAACACACGTCCTACTCCATGCACACGTAGGCCACGCCCCACCGCACACGCTCTATTAACCCCCGGTTGGAGCTGTGCTCGGGGGTTGCACAATAATAATGACTCTCATCGGCACCCACCCACGGTGAGATTGGGGGCTGTCATTATGTATTTTCTGCATCTCGGGGTCTGGACAGTGACCCAAGGCTGCTAGGAGCCCCCAATACCTCGTTGATTCTGCTGAGATGGAAGGAAGTCAGCCTATGCATCTGCATAGGCTAACTTCCTCTATACGCTGCAATACACGTGTATAGTACTGAACCAGCGATCAGACCATCACTGGTTTAGGACTCCTAGTGGGAAAAAAATGCCCTTTTCCTATATAAAATTATTTATATAAAAAATAGCTAAAAATGATTAAAAACAATATATATTTGGTATTGCTGCATCAATAAGAACCCATACAACAAAACTGAAACATTATTTAACCTACACGGTGAACGTTGGAGAAAAAAACGGTAAAATAACGTCGGAAGTAATGATTTTTCGCCATCTCAACTTACAAAATATGCTACAAAAAGTGGTCAAAAAGTCATATGTACCCCAAAACAGTACCAATAAAAATCACAGGTTGTCTAACAAAAAATTAAGCCCTCAACCAACTCTGTCAACCGGAAAATAAAAATGTTATGCATCTCAGAAGAAGGCGACGCAAAAATAATTGATTTATGTCCCCAAATGAGTTTTTGTTCTGCAAACTTAGTAACAAATAAAAAAAACTATATAAATTAGGCATCGTCATAATCGTACCAACTCACAGAATAAAGGTAACACACAGTGGGGAAAAAAAGTATTTAATCAGCCACCAATTCTGCAAGTGCTCCCACTTAAAAAGATGAGAGAGGCCTGTAATTGACATCATAGGTAGACCTCAACTATGAGAGACAAAATGAGAAAACAAATCCAGAAAATCACATTGTCTGATTTTTAAAGAATTTATTTGCAAATTATGGTGGAAAATAAGTATTTGGTCAATAACAAAAGTTGATCTCAATACTTTGTTATATATCCTTTGTTGGCAATGACAGAGGTCAAACGTTTTCTGTAAGTCTTCACAAGGTTGGCACACACTGTTGCTGGTATGTTGGCCCATTCCTCCATGCAGATCTCCTCTAGAGCAGTGATGTTTTGGGGCTGTCGCTGGGCAACACGGACTTTCAACTCCCTCCAAAGGTTTTCTATGGGGTTGAGATCTGGAGACTGGCTAGGCCACTCCAAGACCTTGAAATGCTTCTTACGAAGCCACTCCTTCATTGCCCTGGCGGTGTGCTTGGGATCATTGTCATGCTGAAAGACCCAGCCACATTTTATCTTCAATGTCCTTGCTGATGGAAGGAGATTGGCACTCAAAATCTCACGATACATGGCCTCATTCATTCTTTCATGTACACGGATCAGTCTTCCTGGTCCCTTTGCAGAGAAACAGCCCCAAAGCATGAGGTTGCCACTCCCATGCTTCACAGTAGGTATGGTGTTCTTTGGATGAAACTCAGCATTCACTCTCCTCCAAACACGACGAGTTGTGTTTCTACCAAACAGTTCTACTTTGGTTTCATCTGATCATATGACATTTTCCCAATACTCTTCTGGAACATCCAAATGCTCTCTAGCAAACTTCAGACGGGCCTGGATATGTACTGGCTTAAGCAGGGGGACACGTCTGGCACTGCAAGATCTGAGTCCCTGGCGGCGTAGAGTGTTACTGATGGTAGCCTTTGTTACGTTAGTCCCAGCTTTCTGCAGGTCATTCACTAGGTCCCCCCGTGTGGTTCTGGGATTTTTGCTCACCGTTCTTGTGATCATTTTGACCCCATGGGGTGAGATCTTGCATGAAGCACCTGATCAAGGGAGATTATCAGTGGTCTTGTATGTCTTCCATTTTCTAATTATTGCTCCCACTGTTGATTTCTTCACACCAAGTTGCTTGCCTATTGCAGATTCAGTCTTCCCAGCCTGATGCAGATCTACAATTTTGTTTCTGGTGTCCGTCCACAGCTCTTTGGTCTTCACCATAGTGGAGTTTGGAGTGTGACTGTTTGTTATCAGTATAAAAGACACCTGTCCACAACCTCAATTTCAAACAGGTGCCATTACTACAGGTAATGAGTGAAGGACAGAGGAGACTCTTAAAGAAGAAGTTACAGGTCTGTGAGAGCCAGAAATCTTGCTTGTTTGTATGTGACCAAATACTTATTTTCCACCATAACTTACAAATAAATTCTTAAAAAATCAGACAATGTGATTTTCTGGATTTGTTTTCTCATTTTGTCTCTCATAGTTGAGGTCTACCTATGATGTCAATTACAGGCCTCTCTCATCTTTTTAAGTGTGAGAACTTGCACAATTGGTGGCTGACTAAATACTTTTTTTCCCCACTGTATTACTTATGCTCTACGCTGCATGGCAAAATTTAAAAGGTAAAAGACAATGCCAGAATTGATGTGATTTTTTTAATCCACCAAAAATAGAGATAATAAAATGTATTTAATAAGTTTATAGGCACCCAAAAAATGATGTCATTATAAAATGCATCTCATCCCGCAAAAAAAAAAGCCCTCAAATGGCTACATCACCCGAAAAATTAAAAAATATAGCTTGTACAATGTGAACCCCAAAAATCGCCAAATCATTAGAACGAAACTGGCTGCGGCAGGAAGGAAATGTATAAACTGTGCAATCGTATATCAGGTTACACTACAGATTTAGAGCTTACAAGGGAAAAGAAACCAGAAATGACCTTCAGAGTGACCCCCCCAATCATAGGAGCTACTGGGGATATAGTAGGGAATTTGGTGTTCCCAATGTACTCCGCACAGTTTACATATTCACTTATCACCATCTCCTGTGCCTTCACTTTTGGGATACTAATGCTCACTACACCCCTTGACAAATTCTTTGAGGGGTGCAGTTTTCAAAATGGGGTCACTTAGGTGATTCCACTTTTCTGGTACCTTAAAGGCTCTGCAAACATCACATGGCATCCAGATAGCAAACATCTAAATCTGCACTCCAAAAGCTCATAGCACTCCTTTACATCTGTGCCCTGCTGTGTGCCCAAACTGCAGTTTATTCCCACATGTATGACACTGTTGTACCCAGGATAACGTACGTGGTGACATATGTGAGTATAAACTGATATATGGGCACACAACCAGGCACAGAAGGGAAGGAGCGCTATTTGGTTTTTGGTGCACAGAGTTAGACAGTTTGGTTTTTGGTCGCCATTACACTTTTGCAGAGCTCCTGAAATGCCAGAAAAGTAGACATCTGACACAATTTTGGAAACTACATCCCTGAAGGAATTTATCAAGGAGTACAGTGAGCATTTTAACCCCCAAGTGTTGTTATAACTTATTTTCCAGAAATGAATACGCAGATGATGGTAAAAGGTGAAAATGGCAATTTTTCCACAAATACGTTATTTCAGTGCACAATATGTTGTGCACAGCTTGTGTCAGAGATGAATGCTCCTAAAGCTTTTGTGCCCTGGATACTTTCTTAACAGTTTTTGAAGTGTGTGTCTCTGCTGACACAAGCTGGGTACAACATATTGGCACTGAAATGGCTCGGGAAAAATTGCAATTTTCACTTTTCATTATCAGCTACACATTTATTTCAGAAAATTTAAATTAATGCAAAGCTCAAGGGATAAAAATGCTTACTGTACCACTTGATAAATCCCTTGAGGGGTGTAGTTTCCAAAGTGGGGTCACATATCTGCATATTCCACTTTACTGGCAATTTAGTGGCTCTGCAAAAGTGGTATGACGTCCAAAAACCAAACTGTGCTCCAAAAACCAAAATGGCGCTCCTTCCCTTCTATGCCCGGCTGTGCCCAAACAGCAGTCTATACCCACATATGACATTAAGTACATTATCATGGGTACAACAGTATCATATGTGGTGACCAGATGGGGGGTAACGCTGCAGTTGGGATTGCGGGGTGCAAACAGCGCAGACTTGTCACGGTCTCTGGGCACGAGTGCTGTCCCATGTTACCACCACTGGTACCGGTGATGAGGGGGCTGCACAAATGTTGGTGGTGATTATTGTCGGTGCAGAGTCAGACACAGAAACAGTTATAAAGTTGAACTTTTACTTCCATGGGTGTGGAGGCACAAATACTTAAACAGTGTCTTCAATACAAAATAACGGAGTACGCCTGGTGACACAGCAGAAGTCTTGGGGTGCAGGGTAGACTTAATGAAAGGTGTTCCTGGCCCTTTAAACTTCAGTGTTACAGCCCTAAGGTGCGTCTGGGTTCCTATTTGGCTCATAGGAGGATGCCCACCACCATACTAGCACACAATATTCCCCACTTACATTATGTGGTCCTGATAGTTCAGAGTTTCGGGGAGCAATACTCAGGGTGGCGGGATGTTCCACAGGTCTGGCCTTGGCCCCTGGATCCTGTGATACTTGCTATGGAGCACATGTTCCAGAATGTTCTCTCCACAGTCTCAGGCTGACAAGATGATGACGCTTGACTTCCTTCAGGGCAATGGCTAGGCAGACAGGGGACAGGATCTTCTGAATAGCTGGAGTATGTCAGCTCTCCAACCTTCCTGGGCCTATCTAGGACTTGAGATATCTGCACCAAGCTCACAGTTTTATTCACAGCACATCACACTTCTCTCTTCACCTCCTCCTCCTAACAGTCCACACTTCTAACTACTCACACAGGACCTTTCTGCAGGGGTGTTACCATGGGGACCCAGTGATCAGCTGACTCCTCCCCTTTACCCAGGTGACGTCCTCCCATTGGACATTTGGTTACTATTCCATCGTATGGGAGGTGTAATGCATGTGTGAGACTCACTAGGTGGCGCTGTGTTGTGTGGGGGGGCAGGGACCCCCCCCATTGCCCCCCAACAAAAAAAAAAAAGGGAAATAAGGCAAAACACAGGGACCAACCCCCCCCCCGTCATTTGGGCACACAGCAAGGCGCAGATGTGAAGGGGCACTACGTGTGTAGTGCAGATTTAGATTGTTAGTTTTTGGACGCCATGTCACGTTTGTAGAGACCCTAAAATTGCCCCTACAAAATGGGGTCACTTCTTGGGTAATTCCAATTTACTGGCACCTCCAGTGCTCTGCAAAAACAACATGGTGTCCAGAAAGTCCCTCTAAATCTGTACTCCAAAAGCTAAAAAGCACAGTTCTCCTTCCCTTCTGAGCTCTGCTGTATACCCTAGCAGCAGTTTATACCTACATATGCAACTTTTTTGTACCCGGGATAGCCCATTTATTTTTTTAAAGAGTCCCTCCCCATAAAAAAAAAAAACAACAAAAAAAAAAAAAAAAAAAAAAAAAAATTTTTTTATTAAAAAAATTTTTTCTTTTAAAATAAATTTTTTAAAAAAACCCCCCCCCCCAAAATATAAAATCCCCCCAAAAAAATCCCCAGGGGGGTTTTTTTTAAAAAAGGCGCTCTTTTTTGGGTTTTCCTTTTAACACTTAATTTTTGGGTTCCCCAAAACAAACACCCCCCCCCAAAACACCCCCCCCAAAATCCCCCTTCCAAAACCTAAAAAGCGGCCTTTCCATTCTGAGCCCCACGATGTACCCATACAGCAGTTTACGATCCACATGTGGGGCATTCCCATGTTTAGGAGAAATTGTGTAACAAACTGTGGTATGTTTTTTCTTCTTTAACCCCTTGTAAAAATGAAAAATTTGGGGCTAAATGGACAGTTTATTGGAAAAAAATAATTTTTAATTTTTTATGTCCCAATGCTAATAAAATCTGTGAAACAGCTGAGAGGTCAGAATGCTCACTATACCATTGTATTGGTACTCTAGGGGCTCTGCAAATGAGACATGGCACCTGAAAACTATTCCCGCAAAATCTGCTTTTCAAACACCCAGCATCGCTCCTTCCCTTCCATGCACTGCCGTGTGCCCAAACATCAGTTTACACCCACATGTAGGGAATTTCTGTGCTCGGGAGAAATTGCATAACAATATGTAACATACATTTTCTCCTTTAACGCTTTGTGAATGTGTTAATTTAGGGCTAAATGAATGTATTATTGAAAAAAATGAAATGTCTAAATTTCACCTCCATATTGTTTTAATTCCCGTGAAATGGTTAAAGGGTTTACAAACTTCCCAAATGCTATTTTGAATTATTCGAGGTGTGCAATTTTGAAAAAGGGGTGAGTTATGGGGTTTCTAATATATAGGCCTTTATAATCCCCTTAAAGGGGTATTCCCACGAACATAAACATTTTTAAATTTGTAGATAATTAAAAGTTAAAATTTTTTGCAAATATAAATAAAAAAACAATTTGCAGAATTTTAAAGATTTTTTTTAAATATCTTGTGGTCACAGTCTTGTTATCTTGATTGGTTGCCAAAGGATACGATCATGAATGCAGGAACTTTCTAAGGTCAGAAAATCAGCCATGATGTCCTTATTGTGGCCGGGATATCTTCTCATACAGTACATGTAGTATCTCTGCCTGATAACCCAGCTTCAATAAGAAAATCATGGCGAGGTTTTTGACAAGTCCCAGACCATAGAAAGTTTCTGCATTTGTGGTCGTATCCATTGACAACTGATCAAGGCACTACTAAGATGGTTAGCGAAAATCTTTAAAACGCTTCAGAATGCAAAAATGTTTGACTTTTAATTACCTACAATTATAGATATGATTATTTTCATGGGAATACCCCTTTAAGAACTAAAGTGGTCCCTAAAAATTAGTTTGGGAAATTTCTTGTAAATCTGGAAAATCGCTGTTACATTTAAGCCTTCCAACGTCCGATTAAAAGATGATGCCAATATAAAGCAGAGATATGATAGATAATATGTATTAATGTATTTGGGTGGTATGACTATCTGTCTGAAAAGCAGATCATTTTACATTTTGAAAATTTTAGATTTTTTTTTCCAAAATACAAAAATATTGATCAATGTTTACAACTAACATGAAGTACAAAATGCATGAAAAAAAAACTTAAAATCTTAAAATCACTTGTGTAAGTTAAAGCATCTCAAAGTTATTGCCATATAAAGTGACACATGTCACTTTTAGGCTGTGTCCTTAAAGGGTTAAAAATTGTGTTCAAATCTTTTATGTGCAGTAAATTTGAAAGCCTGCCTCATATGAAGTCACATGACCATGCTCTTGATGACCTTGTAATAGAGGGACATGTCAATGGAGGGGAAAGGAATCATGGTGACTGTACTTCTTCACATAGTAATACAGTCCACAGCACGCTTTGGCAGCATCAAAACAAAAGTTCTATATGGCCAGTCTCAAGGCAATGAAAATAATAAACTATCTCTAAACTATGATGGCATCGCCTGGATAGCAGACACACGCCTATAGGTACTTTCTATATTTTTATAAGCTCAAAAAAACTTCTTTAGGCAAGGGCCCCACTTGTTGTAAATGCCACAGTTTGGCCGTGGTGGAAATGCCGCAAATCCCATCCATGCATTGCGGAAAAATACGCCAGCAGACATGCTGTGATTTCCAAAACCATAGCGGTTTTGGAAATCGCAGCATGTCATTGATACTTACAGAAACGCTGTAGGTTTACCTATAGGTATAATGGAAGCAGAAAGTCCGAGGAAACATCTGCGGACATTCTGTGAAAAGTGATGTGAGAAAAACTGTAATGAGTTGCCGCCGCGGTTTTTCCCGCATCGCTTTTTTGCTGCGGCCCACTATGTGGGATCTTAGCCGTAGAGGCATTATCACAAGGCTAGCATTGGACAGTAAGATAGGCATAAAGATGGTATTAAAGACTCTTCAAATAAATGACTTCTGAAGTTACATGTATTAATTCTCTGTTTATCGTTTACGGCGTGCCATATGCACTCCAAGTAAATTTATAACTGTCATCCACACATAATTAGAGTAAGGCCCATAAAAGACACAGCAACAGTAATTATATGCAGTACAACTCATAGGCCACAAGCATTCAACAGCATCCTGTTAATTACATTCTGCCATATCTTATATATTCAGGAGCAAATAAGCAGAATGGCAGGCACATTTTTCTTCCCTTTTATATCAACCTAAAGAAATCTTGCCCAAATGCCCTTTACAAAGGCCTTCAGAGATGGAATAATAGAATCTGCAATAAAGCAAAATGATAAATTGGTCTTCCAGTCCTGATAGACACCGCCAGAGGGATGTCACTGGTGATTACAGCAGCTATTCCATTTAACACATCCTTCTAAGGCTGCAGCCAAATGCAATTCACTGTATTTAAAGTCACAGAATAAAGAAAGGTGTAAAAAATATTCAACAGTTAACCGCAGAAGACACGGAACGGTTTTAGCTTAACATAAACTGTATATACTAGATGTCATTTCTTTGGATATGTCTGTATTGTGCTGTTCCACTATTTTCCTATTAGAGATTTATGAATAACTGAATACTGGGCATTACCAGTCCATTTGTCAAAGGGGTGTGTCCCTGCACAGCCTGATACTATCAACATTGATTGGACAGTTTCAGTGTCAGTTGTCAATGTAGTCATAAATTTCCTATAAGAATAACAGGAATGGCACAACATTTAATTAGGAGAAAAGATGCTCCAGAATTGCTAAATTATGCAGAATTTAAGAATCTCACTAAACAGCTCATCTACTACATACTGATAGCTATACAGTGAAATATCATCAATAAAACTGAATAAAGAAGGATTACTTGCAAAATTTGGAAGGAGAAGATGGAAAAAGCAAGCAACTGTAATCAGGGAAGACATGTTTGCAAAGAGTGTTCTCTCCCCAGAATTGGTTTAACAAACTAAATTATTGCTATGTGAGGAAAGCTTCTGTAAGTTATTAGATCATAGGCTTTAAGACATATGGGACATGGGATATATATATACATAGTTACTAAATGTGTCTGTGTGTTAATTATAGTATACACTCATCATTGTGGCATGTTGGGTGATTTCCGTGTCATCATGCAATCAAGCTTTCAGGAATCATCTGGGGACGTGAAATGCCCACAGGCCAATTCACATTCCCTTACGTCCAACAGCAGCACAATATGGGGTATTTCTGCCCCTGTGTGTTGGTAGGACAGGCGGAATTTTTAATTTACATAATTAATTGAGCAATGCTTCCCTATAAGAGGTAAACGAGACTCCCTCCCCCCCACACTGTTTTTTTTTTTTCTGTCCTGTGTGGTGGGACAGGTGGAGAGAGGCTCTTTTGTCCTCCCATTTTTTCCTAAAAAGGATTTGGAGGGTGAACTACATTTTAGTAACTTTTCTCCTCTTCTGCTGTTCATCTCTTTCCTTGGGAGCTTTTTACTCCTGAGGCTTCCTTGTTTCTCCCTGCTGCACTCTCTGTCTGTGGCCATTCTGAGCTGTGTGCCTGCCTTTGTTGGATCTCAGGCTGAGATGTTGACGGCTGGGCAGGTTGTGCTTGCAGTATGTATCTGCTTCTGAGCCTTGGAGGCTGTGTTGCAGGGTTAATATAAACCACTATGCAGTTCCTGACCTGGCTGAGGTATTCAGCAGAGCTTATGCTTCAGTTGTTTGTGCTCAGCTACAACAGATCACAGCGTCTCAGACACAAGTTCCCTACACTGCCTTCTGATGCAGTTATGGTTCCATCCCAGACTGCCACAAAAACACACCGCAGGGGCCGAGCCTAACCGTCAATGCTGATGGACGTCTGAGCCTGCAGCTCTGTCAGCTACAAAGCCGAAACCTGTCATACCCCGTTCTCTATCAGACAAAAATGGGTAAAACTAGCAGAGATAGGAGTGGGGACCCACCAGGTGCTCCTTTTGGCAGAAATAACCCTGTGGAAATCCATAAATTTAGGAAAAAAGCGCTGCAGTCACCAGTTGTGGCGAGCAAGATGGCGCCCGAGGATCTGAACTCTGGAGACGCGGCTGAGGACTCCGACATGGACAGCACTACGAGTGCTGAAAGGGCTGACACTGTTTCCAACACGATTACTAAATCTTTCCTGTGTAAAGCACTAGCACAGGCCATCGCTCTGGTGCTCTCAGAGCTAGGAGATCTGCGCACGGACATCCGGGGCATGGGGAAACGTGTGGATGCCCTTGAGTCGGCCTGAACTCCCCTCACTGTCCATTCCAAGGCCGCAGTACAACATCTCACTGCTCACCATACTCACCTGAACAGAACCTATGATCTTATCGAGGACCTGTAAAACAGGAATCGGAGAAGAAACCTGCGAATCAAGGTCCTGCCTGAAACCTTTGCTCCGGAGGCGTTACGGGAGGTTGTGATGTCCATCTTCACCACGCTCTGTAAAATAATATCTGTTAATTGTAAAATACTTTACAATTGAATGAAATCCTTACTCACGTGTTGACCCATAAGGTAACATTATTAGAGGCTTGTCAGCTTCTTATAAAAACATGGAAGTTTATTGAAGTCTTCATGGAAAAACAGATACATAGAAACCTTCCAGCATAACAGAAATATCAGTAAATGTCTTACATCATAGGAGAAGTTCAGAGTTAGGTTTCTTCAAGATGGTTCTCTTGCAGACATCTTGGCTCATGCTTATTCATCAATGTGTGTTGGTCTTCTGTAGGACAATTCTGCCATCCTTCCAAGGTGTCAGAGGAAGTAAGACAGGTTGGAAGGGAGAGACACCGAAAGAGAGAGAGACCCCCACAGAGAGAGACCCAGACATGTGTGTCTGTCAATCATTTATATTCATGAGAGGGGGTGTTTCCCAACATCCTTATACTTTCTACTACTGTATTTGGACAATACTAGAATAGTATACCCTAACCACACCCATGCACCATAAGATACAAGAGTTTTGTCAGCAGAATAGCCTTAACACTATGAATATTGCACTCTAATAATATTTAACACGCTCCTAGGCCTGGACAAAGCTGCATCAGTCCAGATAGAGAGGATCCATAGGGCGATCCGCCCTAAACCCAAGTCAGATGAGCCGCCGAGAGATGTAATCTGTGGTCTTCTTACGACTGTAGATACCTCGGCTGTCCTTACTGCTGCGAGAGACAAGCGCCCTCTCAGCTACAAGCAATTGGAGATTCACCTCTACCAGGACATTGCCCCGTCCACACTCGCTAAAAGGCACATCCTTCATCACCTGTTGGAAGCCCAACGTGAACAGGGTCTACAGTATGCTTGGCTATTTTCCTTTGGACACTAGGTCCTCAGGCAAGGCCGCAGGATCATAATCCGCACCCCCCCGCTGACCTCTTCACGGCTTGTTCCCTCTTGGATATCCCCCCGATGCCCATACCCTCTTGGCTCCCTCTTCCTGAAGACATCCATGCTTTGCCGCCACTCCCGAGCCTGGATTCCGGAGGATTGTCCACTAAGTCCAGGTCCTTGAAGTCGAGTAAGCCATCGGCGAGGCAGCGACTGTAGGACTTGGGAGTGCTTGGCCGACTCTCTGCGGCTGTTTCCTAGGTACCCTTCAATACACCTGTTAGGTGCCTCGGTGATGGCTCGTTAAAGTTAAGTTATGACCTCCTGTTGATGCACATAGAAGTCCTCAGCCCTTTACTCTGGGACTGCCATGACCATAAATTGGCTGAAGTCACTTTTATCCCAGGACGGTATCCATTCCCCCCCTCCCCTCCTCCTACCTCGATTCCCAACTGCCGTTTATACCATTGCTGTATACGGTTTCCCTCAGAACAGGGAGAGACTACATCAGTGCTCTACTACCTAATAGATAGCATCGCGATAACATTCCCTGTTCTTGTGCTGTTTATGGACCCTCACTGTCCCAGATATGACTTCATTCCAGTTTATAGCCTGTTTTTCTAGTTTAGGTAGGATGCTCTCTGTTCCTCTCATTCGCGACTAGATCGAGTAGCGGAGAGAAACCCTACTGCCACGTAGTAGTAGTCTTTACTCTAAGGTAGTACAGTGGGGAAAAAAGTATTTAGTGAGCCACCAATTGTGCAAGTTCTCCCACTTAAAAAGATGAGAGAGGCCTGTAATTGACATCATAGGTAGATCTTAACTATGAGACACAAAATGAGAAAACATATCTAGAAAATCACATTGTCTGATTTTTTAAGAATTTATTTTCAAATTATGGTGGAAAATAAGTATTTGGTCACTTACAAACAAGCAAGATTTCTGGCTCTCACAGACCTGTAACTTCTTCTTTAAGAGGCTCCTCTGTCCTCCACTCATTACCTGTAGTAATGGTGCCTGTTTGAAATTGTTATCAGTATAAAAGACACCTGTCAACAACCTCAAACAGTCACACTCCAAGCTCCACTATGGTGAAGACCAAAGAGCTATGGAAGGACACCAGACCTGCACCAGGATGGGAAGACTTAATCTTCAATAGGCAAGCAGCTTGGTGTGAATAAATCAACTGTGGGAGCAATAATTAGAAAATGGAAGATATACAAGACCACTGATAATCTCCCTCGATCAGGGACTCCATACAAGATCTCACCTCGTGGGATCAAAATGATCACAAGAACGGTGAGCAAAAATCCCAGAACCACACGGGGGGACCGAGTGAATGACGTGCTGAAAGCAGGGACTAACGTAACAAAGGCTACCGTCAGTAACACACTACGCCGCCAGGGACTCAGATTCTGCAGTGCCAGACATGTCCCCCTGCTTAAGCCAGTACATATCTGGGCCCATCTGAAGTTTGCTAGAGAGCATTTGGATGTTCCAGAAGAGTATTGAATCGATCACCGATCTCCCAGTGGCCGCACATTTCTCCGGAGAAAACCACTCTATTGAAGATTTGCAGGTTGTGGTTTTAATGGGACATTTTAAGACGCAGGAGAAAAGGAAAGAATCAGAATACAAGTTTATGCAAAAATTTCAAACTCTGCAATTTGGACTTAATATTCATGCCAGCTTCATGTCACACTATGTATGAACTGTGAGGGTCACAAATCACCACCTGATAGCAAACAGATAAGCTCCCTCTGTCACGCACCACAACTTTCCAGATTGTTTTTTGATCTGTTGTAAATAACTTCTCTACTTAGATTGCATTTTTTTTTTTTTTTTTTTTTTTAAGGACTCTAAAATCCTTTGAAGATCATGTGTATAGGGTATAAATAATCTGTGAATTTTCAGTTCTTGTATAACACCATGTCTGAAGAAGAGAGCCAGTACTCTTGAAAGCTTACTTATAAATATACTCAGTTAGCCTCTAAAAGGTATCGCCTGATTTCTTCACTCTTCCACTACTTTCAATGGCTAACACGGTACAACATTATACTACTATCAACTTGAAAGATACCACAATGTACCGCAAAAGAATGGAACTGAAAAACCGGCTTAAGAAACTTTCACAACTCAACAGCGACATCTTCTTCTTAACAAAATGCAAAAAGGAGAGACTCATCCCAAAAGGCTTCAATTTACGTAACCCAACCCGGCACACCTACAACAGCCGATATGCAGAACAACTATGTATTCGGACATCTGAAAGGCTGCGGAACAATATGATAAAAATTTCCTATAACAACAAAAGAAGAACACAGGAGGAGATACAGGCTCTAAAATCATCATTGGATAATGACACAGAGGAAATGAAGGCCAAACTCCACACATACTACTGGAAACTTCAGGATATGCTTATTAACAACAAAAAGAAAAAGCTCCACAGACTTAGACAAAAAGGCCTCATTACTACAACTGTAAATACCATCCCAGCTCAGCAAAGCTGTGTTGTGAATCTTTCCTCCTATGAGCCAAACAAACACGAAATGTCAGTTCTCTCCAAAGGTCTCTCCTTCTGCCCCTCAACACATACTGACCATATCAAACTCTGCAATGATATGGAGGAGTTTTTCAGAAAAATGAGACTGAGGGAATATTTTTATGACAAAGACCTTCCATACAGCAGCAACTCTGAGATGGAACAGCCCATAAGGAATCCTACCAAAAAATCTACCTGGACCCCACGCCCTGGAGCTAATGCAGCACTGGATAAATATATTGACTCTTTCAGAAGCAAAGTAAAATCAGAAATCCTGGAGAAACAAAAGAAACAGGCGTATAACCTAACCCTGCAAGAACAGAAGGCTATTACTTCACTGAAAGAAAATCAGGATATAATAATAAAACCGGCTGACAAAGGGGGCGCAATAGTCATAATGAACACCTCAGACTATATCCAGGAAGCAAACAGGCAACTGTCAAATCCCATCCATTACTCCAAACTTGGAAGTGATCACACAGAGGCCTATATGAAAGAACTAAAGAGCATGATCAAGAAGCTTCCAGTCCAGATCCAGAATCAGGTAAAAGGACTTATCCCACAAGATCCCAGACCGGGCTGCTTCTATATGCTCCCAAAGATACACAAAGATGGCAACCCTGGGAGGCCTATCATTTCTGGCATTGGGACACTGACAGAAAACATCTCAGGTTGGGTGGAAAATCTCCTAAAACCCCTTGTCAGGGATACTCCAAGCTATATCCAGGACACCACTGACCTTCTTAACAAACTGAATGCCCTGGGCCCACTACCTGAGGGTACCATTTTGGCCACCATGGATGTGGAATCCCTGTATACTAACATTCCCCACAAGCATGGAGTTGCAGCATGTCGGGTACACCTGGCAAAACAAAACCTCTCAACAGAACCAGTAACACAGCTCATACAATTCATCCTTAGCCACAACCATTTTACCTTTGGAGAGGATCTATATCTACAGCGAATGGGAACTTCAATGGGGACCAGATGTGCACCCCAGTATGCAAATCTCTTTATGGCAGAACTGGAAGGAACATATTTATCAACATGCACCACCAAACCTATGATTTACCTTCGTTATATTGATGATATCCTTGTCATCTGGACTGCAGGTGAGGAGGCTCTACTTCAATTCCATAATGACTTCAATGACTTTCACCCTACCATCAACCTTAAACTTAGCTATTCAGGGAGTGAAATTCACTTTCTGGATACCACAATATACATCAAAGACCACCGGCTACTCACATCAATATACCACAAACCCACAGACAGAACGGCCTACCTGAGAAACGACAGCTTCCACCCCAAGCACACAAGACAATCAATTATCTACAGCCAGGCTATACGATACAATCGTATTTGCTCCGACAAAGCAGACCTGGACAAGCACCTCCTGGATCTGAGGATGAAATTTCTCCGATTGGGATGCAAACCAAAAGTGACGGACAATTAAACAAATCGGCAGCCATTAACAGAGACAGTCTGCTCACATATAGAGAGACCCAGAAAGATGCCCGAGTGCCCCTAGTAGTCACCTACAACCCACAGCTGGAAATCCTACGAAGGATTGCCAAGGAGCTCCAACCTGTGCTACATAGGGACAACAGACTCAAGGACATATTTCCAGTCCCCCCTCTCCTTTCCTTTCGACAACCACCAAACCTGAGGTGTATTATTGTCCGGAATGCCCTGAAGGCCCCAACTGAAAATGACACCTCACCTTGCCTACAAAAAAGGTGCATGACCTGCAAGCACATCCACACCGCTGACAGTGTACCTATCCCACAGTCACAACAGGTGCACAGAATTAGGGGGACATTTTCCTGCAGGTCTTCCAATGTGGTGTACCTCATAATGTGTGTGCAATGTCCCACCACATGCCTCTATGTGGGGGAAACAGGGTAGAGACTTAGTCAACGAATGAACTCACATAGATCCAATATTAATAACAGCAGAACCGATCTCCCAGTAGCCGCACATTTCTCCGGAGAAAACCACTCTATTGAAGATTTGTGGGTTGTGGTTTTAATGGGACATTTTAAGACGCAGGAGAAAAGGAAATAATCGGAATACAAGTTTATGCAAAAATTTCAAACTCTGCAATTTGGACTTAATATTCATGCCAGCTTCATGTCACACTATGTATGAACTGTGAGGGTCACAAATCACCACCTGATAGCAAACAGATAACAGATCCCTCTGTCACGCACCACAACTTTCCAGATTGTTTTTTGACCTGTTGTCAATAACTTCTCTACTTAGATTGCATTTTTATTTTTTTTATTTTTATTTTTTTTTTTAAGCACTCTAAAATCCTTTGAAGATCATGTGTATAGGGTATAAATAATCTGTGAATTTTCAGTTCTTGTATAACACCATGTCTGAAGAAGAGAGCCAGTACTCTTGAAAGCTTACTTATAAATATACTCAGTTTACCTCTAAAAGGTATCGCCTGATTTCTTCACTCTTCCACTACTTTCAATGGCTAACACGGTACAACATTATACTACTACCAGAAGAGTATTGGGAGAATGTCATATGGTCAGATGAAACCAAAGTAGAACTCTTTGGTAGAAACACAACTCGTTGTGTTTGGAGGAGAGTGAATGCTGAGTTGCATCCAAAGAACACCATACCTACTATGAAGCATGGGGGTGGCAACATCATGCTTTGGGGCTGTTTCTCTGCAAAGGGACCAGGACATCTGATCCGTGTACATGAAAGAATGAATGTAGCCAAGTATCGTGAGATTTTGAGTGCAAACCTCCTTCCATCAGCAAGGGCATTGAAGATGAAACGTGGCTGGGTCTTTCAGCATGACAATGATCCCAAGCACACCGCCAGGGTAATGAAGGAGTGGCTTCATAAGAAGCATTTCAAGGTCCTGGAGTTGTCTAGCCAGTCTCCAGATCTCAACCCCATAGAAAACCTTTGGAGGGAGTTGAAAGTCCATCTTGCCCAGCGACAGCCCCAAAACAGCACTGCTCTAGAGGAGATCTGCATGGAGGAATGGGCCAACATACCAGCAACAGTGTGTGCCAACCTTGTGAAGACTTACAGAAAACGTTTGACCTCTGTCATTGCCAACAAAGGATATATAACAAAGTATTGAGATGAACTTTTTTTATTGACCAAATACTTATTTTCCATCATATGCCCATCTAAAGATTAATGATACCCTCTCACCTAGCTTCAATATCAAGAATGGGACCAGGCAGGGTTGTCCCCTCATTCCTTCCCTTTTCATTCTAGTCTTGGAATCTCTACTGCAGGCCGTCTGCTCCCATCCGGATATTTCGGGTCTGAAAATTGGATCACATACTCTATCTTCTGCAGCATTTGCAGATGATGTACTATTTATAGTATCCAACCCTGATAAAGGACTTCCCGCAATAGAAGACCTCCTCACACATTATGGTTACATTTCAGGCTATAAAGCCAACCTGGATAAATCTGAAGTACTAAACCTCACAATCCCCCCTCATCAGGCCACGACACTCTCCTCCATCACTCCTTTTAAATGGACTTCTAAATCAATTAAATATCTGGGTGTTCAACTGACAGCAGACCCTGCCCACCTATTTACTGAAAATTTTCAACCGCTACTAACAGAGTCGCACTATGTTGGCGTCATATCAAAGAATGCCGTGTTCTTGGATCGGTAGATGGAGCCTACTACAGACCTATGCACTCCCTAAGATCCTGTACCGCCTACACATGCTGCCTATACGTTTATCCCCACTTTTCTTTAAATCAGCGGCATTTTCTCCTCCTTTTTCTGGCAAGGTAAACGACCACGGCTCTCTATTAAACTCTTCGCGGTTCTTCCTGCAGAACTTTTCCTTCGCGGTTCTTCCTGCAGCACTTTGCACAGAAAGGTTTCCTCTGCAGACTTTCTGCTTCAATTATATCTATAGGGAAACCGCTGGCATTTCCGTAGGTATAATTGACATTCTGCGATTTCCAAAACTGTGACTGTTTTGGAAATTGCAGCGTATCCGCTGCGCATATTTTACTGCAAAATGGGGATGGGATGGGGGTTCCATGTGGCGAAAACCCACAGAAAAAAATGCAGCATTCTAGCAAATCCCATCCACACATTGCGGAAAAATACATGCAGCAGACGCACTGTGATTTCCAAAACCGTTGCTGTTTTGGAAATTGCAGCATGTCAATTATACCTATGGAAACACTGGCGGTTTCCATATAGGTGTATTGAAAACAGAAAGTCAACAGGGGAAATCTCTGCGGACCTTCTGTGAAAAACCACAATGTTACCGCCGCGGTTTTTCCTGCAGCGCTTTTTTTGCTGTAGCCTGGTTTGTGGGGCCTTAGTCTTAATAATGCCCAAGTGTCACTTTAATTAAATTAATTGACCCTCATATTATGCCCCTGATTCCCCCTGACATAAATACTGCACCTCTTATGACCCCTTATATCAATGACCACCCCCTTGTATTCATAATTCCCCCTAATAAACCTTATATAAATGACCCCCCCATCGTCATAATGCCCCCAATGAATCCTCCCTTTATAGTTATATTTCCCCCTCCTAACCACCCCTTACACTATTAATACACCCACAACTGCGCTAAAACAACAAAAAAAAAGTTCTACTCACCTATGTGCGATGCTGATGAATGTAGCTGACACCTCCTCCCTGTCCACGCACAGGACGTCTGTGTCTGAGCGCAGGCGGAGCGATGTTGTGACGTCATCGCGCCGTCTGTGCTAACAAGAAGATATCCGTCTGTGGTCTCGGGGTCTTGTAAACCGCAGGGGCAGGCCTGAAGTGGCTTGCGGTTTACAAGACAGTTAAGCACCAGGAAGCATTGTAACTAGATCGATGTCTGCATACACCGATCTAGTTAGACATAAAGGATGTATTAATGGCAGCCCCGGGGTGGACCCCAAAGAGTCAGTGGGCCCGGGGCAGCTGCCCCCTCTGCCCCCCCCCCCCCCTCTAGCTACGCCTCTGATTTGCACCTTTCCTCAAAAAACGTTGGTACCGATAGTACCACCAGTTGCTTTACCTTTGATAATCTAAGATGTCACATGTATGCATTGCAACTTTGTACTCTTATAATGTACATGTTTTACATTACTGTTCCTTTCATGCACCTGTATTTGTGCTGTTATGTGAAATCTGTTAATAAAAATATTATTAATAATAAAAAAAACATTATTCATAAAAAAAAACAAACAAAAAAAAACACCGCACTTGCTATAGCAGTGGAATCAAAGCAAAGAGGAAGAGAAAGGTTTTAAAGCCGGGGGAAGTGATGTTGTCACTTCAGCTCCGGAACCTTTTTGCGGGTCCTGTTTTCCTGGGACCGTTTTTTTCTGTTACACTTCTGCAGCCTACTTCCTGTACTGCTGGATTAAGCTACCGGACTAGTTTTAGGCCTTTCTCTTTACCGCGGTAGTGGTATTAAAGACCCCATTGTTAAGGGTCTCTAAAAGAGTTTGTGTATATAAATTTTATGGGTAAGTATGGTTTTCTCCCTACCTATTTAAACTTTCCTCCTGAGACAATGGTTGTCTCTTATATAAGGGAGGCCTCTGTATGCTTGCTTTTTGTTTGCTACTGTCTGCATTTTTTCCGATCTCCTGATACTGTTCTGACTGATGTCCTCCTCTGCTTCTGGTGGCAGCAGGAACTCCAGGAGGGAAAGGTCCTGTAAGCTGATTATACAGAGTGCGACATCCCTCTGCCTGATGGTATGACTATACTTGCTGTCGCCAATGCTGTGGGACCCCATCTGAGGATCCAGCCATCTGTGATGTAATTGTGTGTCAAGAAGCATGAAAGAAATCCAGGACTCGATTTCTCAGATCTCTAAGAAGCCTCGTACTGAGAGACATTCTCAGTCAGATCCATCAGAGGAGGAATTTCACATACTCAATGAGACACACTCGTCTCATGAGGACACTTCGGAAAATTCCAGCAGACCTCTTTTTTCCTTGGTAAGGATGCCTAGGCTGCTGAAGTCCATCTGGTCAGAGACCCTGATGTTGAACTTGGGGAAGCCTCTAGTTCCACCAATAGGGGGCCTAGGGCCTTTCAAGTGGACGTGACAATGGATAAAGCTTTGACGGGAGTGGAGACATCCCAAAAAGTGCAACCTATTTATCCAGGAGGTTTAAGACCCTATTTCCCTCAGCAGGATCGTTGAGGTCCCCCGCCTAAGGTGGATATGGAGGTAGCTAAATTGCTCCACTGCGCTGCACAAGTTCGCTCCAATCTCCAAGTCTCTATACATAGATGCATGGAGTGCACCCTTAGGAGGGTTTATTCCTTGGCCCCGGCTCAGGCTTCTGTGGGCATAGCCACCAATGAGCTAGCGAATAAGCTGCGCTCCAACCTGGCCCAACTGGAGTGAGACATTGACTCTGGAGTTTCCAGACGATCTATTATCCTTTATGGGTCGGTTTCCTTGGCGGCAGACTATCTAGCGGAAGCTTCCGTACATCAAGCCAAGATGGCCGCCAAATCTTTGGCCCTCTCTACAGCTGCTAAAAGGCCATTATGGTTGAAGCTTTGGAGAGCGGACAATGCATCCAAGTATAACTTATGTTCCCTACTCTTTGAGCTGTGTAAACATTTTAGCAGAGGCCTGGATGACATCATGAAAGGTCTTGCGATAAAAAGGATAAGTGCCTTCCACAGTCTTTTAGAAGAAAAACAGGACCTTCTGGCCAGGGCAAAAGTTATCAGCAGCTGCTTCAATCTACACTCCAATATCAGAGGTGTGCTAGATATCAGTCCAGAGGGGCTGGACGTAAAGTTCCCCAAGGAAGGAGAAAGAAAGAAGCCTGGCTGTTGAAGCCAGCTTCTCGCCTCCTGTAGCGGCAAATATTCCTGTTGGGGGATGCCTCTCCCCTTTTTCCTCTCCTTCTGGCAGGAAAAGATCCAAGACCTTTGGTCTTACAAGTAATACAGTAATAAGACTGCTTTCTTCCTGCACTGAAGCAGGTTATACTAGAAAATTCCATTCTGGAATACCTGAGCAAGGGGGCCTTGAAAAAAGTCCCCCCTTCAGAAGAAGGTTTGGGGTCTACTCTCTAGACTTCCTGCTACCAATATATGATTATAGTCCTAATATATCTAAGTTTCTTCTTAGGGAAGAGCATTTCCGAAGGGAGACCGGGAAGTTGGTCACATCCTTTTCTGCAAAGTGATGTTATTGTCTTTCTCGACCTAAAGGATGCATACTTACATGTTCCAGTTATCCTCCTCATAGAAGGTATCTGAGAATTGCTGTATCAATTGCCGGCCACAGGTGACATTTCCAGTTTGCGGCTCTGCCCTTCAGCATTTCCTCGGCTCCCCACACCTTTACCTAGGTGGTGGTTTTAGTGACAGCTGCACTCAGACTTCAAGTTCTGTTTATAGTGCAATATTTGGACGACTGGCTAATAAAAGCTTAGTCAGACTCCATCCTGCTCCAGCACTTGCAGACAACTGTATCTTTTTTCCAGCATCTACGCTAATAAATGGGAGAAGTCAGAGGTAATTCCTTCCACATGGAAGAAGTTCCTGAGGTTCAGCCTGACTCTGTCCGCCTAGAAATTTCTTTACCTTCGACAAGGAAAGAAAAAGATAATCAGAGCGCTTCAGTACCTTCTCAAGACGCATTGGATGTTCATCAGAACAACTATGAGAGTCCTAGGCCTCATGTAAGCCGATGCAGTCTCTTGGACTTTATGGCATATGCGTCCCCTCCAGTCGGAAGTACTAAGGGTCTGAAATTATGGCCCTCTGAGTCTTGACAAGAGGATCAGACTTTCTCCCAGAACCTGTCTTTCTCTCAACTGGTGGATACACCTGAAAGTCGGATGTCCACGGTCTAACCTCGTTGGACCCTGTTGACCGACGCATCCTTTTCTGGATGAGGAGCCCATCTGTGCAAGAAGACCATACAAGGAGTCTGGAACAGGCTAGAAAGGATGACATCATCCATCTGGAGGGAACTCGGAGCAGTTTACATGGCCCTCCTCCATTCCTCTTCTCAGAGGAAGAGCTGTCACGGTCCGGTCCATCAACATGGTGACCATAATAAACAGGGAGGCACCAGATCATTATCCCTCCTCAGGGAGGCAGGTCTCATTTTCACCTGGGCAGAGAAAAATCTGACCCATCTCTTCGCAGTTCACATCAAGGACTCCTTGAACATAGTAATGGATGAGTTGAGTCAGGGTGTTACTGTATCAGGAAAATGGTCTCTCAAACAAAAGTATTCCACCAGATCACCCTGAAGTGGGGTCTTCCAGAAATAGACCTTATGGCGATCAGACTCAACGCCAGGAGGACTATCCCTTGGCTATGGTGCCCTGTCCATGCCTTGGAGGTTCAGGCTGGCGTACATTTTCCCTCCACTGTCCATGATACCAAGGGTATTGATGAAAGTCAGACAGGACCAAGCCTCTGTGATAGCCAAAAGAGCTTGGTGTTCACAACTCATGCTCTTGAGTCGAAGGATCTATTGGAGGCTTCCCCCAATCCAGAACCTGGTTTCCCAAGGAACTCAGAAGTGCCAGGATCTGAGATGATTCAACCTGATAGCCTGAAGGTTGTTCAGTCCCTCAGTCCCCCCAATCTAGAGGACTGTCAGAAGTCATCCTGAAGACCTTTTCCTGCGCAAGAGCAGAATCCACCAATAAAGCTACCTAAGGATAGGTAATGTCTTCAAAGAGTGGTGCTCCAGACAGGAAGTGAATAGTTTGAATCCTTCTATGAGAGTGATTCTAGATTTTATTCAGGACAGCTTGGATAAGGGCCTTTCCCCTGCCACACTTAAGGCACAAGTTTCAGCCCTATCCACCTTCTAAAGCAAAAGATTGTCTCAGAACCCGTTAATTCCCAAATTTATTAAGGGTGCTATGAGATTTAGGTCAGTGGTTGCAGCTCCCGTCCCACACTGGGATCTATCCATAGTTCTTTCTGGCCTCTGCTGCCCGCAATTGGAACCATTGGAGGAGTTGGATCTTAAGTTTCTGGTTTTCAAAACCAGCTTTTTGCTAGCTATCACCTCAGCAAAAAGAATACGAGAGTTGCAGGCTTTTTTCTGAAGAGCCATATATTTTTTTCCGTTAGGGTCCAGCTCAGATTTCCTCCTGAGTTTAACCCTAAGGTGCCCTCTCGGGCTAATATCAACCAGGTGGTGTCCTTACCAGTTTTCCTTTCCCAGCTCCATCTTCCAAGGAGGGGGGAAAAATCTATACACTGGATATAGCATGGTGTCTCCAAAATTTATCTTCTGTGTACACGGCCGTTCAGAAGATTGGAGAACCTCTTAATTAATATATATGAGACAAAGGTCTCAAGGCTTCCAAACCCTCTTTATCAAGAGGGATTAAGGAAGCAATTTCTTTTTGCTCGGGTTAAAATCACCCAAATTCATCAGAGTCCATTCAAACAGGGCTATGTCGGCCTCCTGGGCTGAGAGCCAGTCTTGACTTTTGAGCAGTTTTGTGCAGCTACTTTTGGTCAATCCAAGTAACCTTTGTTAGTCACTATTGGTTAGATATCCGTAGTTCAGAGGTTACTGCCGTTGGACATTCATACTGTACTGTAGTGCGAGAGAAACCCTCCCTAGGGTATCTACTTGATACATGCACATATTGTGCTGCTGTTGGACGTAAGGGAATCGTTGATTATGTAAATAATCTGTTTTCCCTTAGTCCGAACAGCAGCACAAGCTTTCCCCCCTTAAGAAGGATTGTTGTTTTTTCTTTATTCTTTATAACTAACACAGTGGGCGGAGGTCTCTTTGCCTCTTATAGGGGAGTATTGCTTAATTAATTATGTAAATTAAAAATTTTGCCTATCCTACCAGCACACAGGGGCAGAAATACCCCATATTTTGCTGCTGTTCGGACTAAGGGAAAACAGATTATCTACATAACCAATGATTCTTTTTCCTCCTATATTCTTATATATACCTTATATATGATTTACTGAAACTTTTTACTGCTTTTATCGTTTATGGCAAGTGGTTTGAATTTTTCTTGTTTTGGAAAAAAATTTACAATTTACATTTTGGTTGAGTCTACATGACAATCTACAGTAGATAATATTCTGTAAAACGTGATATATTGTAAACGCAAATCAGACAAAACACACAAGAAGCACACAAACATTTTGCACTCACCACTGATCAAGTGAGCATGTCTGCTTTCAGATACTAGAGATCAATTTTAGTCCTAATCTGACACTTTTTGACAAATATACCCTGTGATATTTTATTTAAAAGCAGCTCCATTCCCAGCCAAGCGCTGTGTCAGGAATTGCAACACAGCCTAATTCACAAGTATCCATGCACAGCTCAGTTTATGTGTATGATTCAATAGTCTTGACTGCTGATTGTTATGTTACATTGTACATAATGAACATCAATGGGCTACAATTGTGATCATAACACGTCACTCACAGAAAATCCACCACAGTTGGATTTTTGGTTACAGGTCTCTAATTGCATGTGACTTTGCCATATTAGATGGCAATGTACTGTATGTGATATACAACTATGTCTCACCTGAAATTTGCCTGTTCCTTTTCTAGTCAAATTGCAGATGTTACTGTGCAGGATTATTCCACTGTGCTAAATGAAATATCAGGAAAAAGTATATTACTTTCAAATATAACTGCTATAAAGCTACAGAAGAAAGACTGTAGACTAAAAGTTCAAAATGTCCAAAAATGAGACTGCTGTTTTCTTAGAAACCAATAGCATAAATTCTTGGAACACTTTATAAGATAATTCATACAACTAGAGTTTTCTGTTCTTCAGTACCCAACAATAGACAGCCAGCATTAGACAGCAGAGATTTTTAGACATATGTGTGATAGGAAACAAAGGAATGAAGGTCAGTACTAAACAAACTGCTGAGTCTCCAACTGATATATGTACTCAGTTTCATAAAATAATAACATAATAAATGAAGATAATGAATTATTAATTTCTTTAGTTATATCAAATTTATGATACTGCAATATAAATTTTTACTTTGTTACAAACCTTATTTACATAATTGTTGCAACAAGTACACAAAACATAAATCTCCCCCTCTTCTTCCTCACTGTTCTGTGTCTATCTGTAAAACAACTGGCTGGCGCTGGATCTTACCCCATCTGTTCTGTCTGCAGTATGATAAAAGACATTTCCTGGCTGAAAATGGGACAGCATTAATCCCCCCACCCCAACACCAATCACTGCAGTATTCTTACAAGACAGTTGGGGAATAACTAAAGGCTCATGAGCCCTGGTGCATAAGCTCAGCTTGGGCCCTCCTGTGCCACATCCAACCTGTACATTTAGCAGCATTTATATTTTCCTTTCCTTCTCTATTTGGGCCCAGATCACCATGACCACCAGACCACCAGTTTTGTTAATAGTGCCTAAACCAAGACTAACTTCACAGATGCCATGACTGACCAAAGAAGAAAAAATATTGTGGGTGTTCTACTTTACCTTGATATTTTTACTGCCTTTTGTAGTTGAAAGAGATGAATTATAATACAGCAGTGTCAAGTAAAAGTTTGCTACGCCTGTACAGTCCATGCAACAAAGTATACAATCATAATGGAAGCTGTAATGCATATATATATATATATATATATATCATACCAGTCACACAAAATTGAAGACATAATGCCCATGTAATCACAGCAATTGTGTAAATATTCCTTCGACAATTTCCATAAATGAAATGCATGGAACCTCTCTGTTCCTTGTATCCCCCAATAACTGACAGAAATGACTTATAACTGCCCTTAGCACCACACTTTCTCTTCCTATGCAAATCTACAGTGGCAGAAGTGGTCTCTAATGACTGTTCCTCTAATGACTGTTCCTGGCAAAGTTATATTGCAAATTTCAGAAATGGTCAACAGAGAATGGAGTTCCGCTGCATGTCACTGCACTCTACTGTTTATTTTTATGATAGTCAACTAAGGGGTTGTCTTCTGTCTGGCTTTGCGGTATATTATTTTGTCAAATTCTGGGCCCTAATAACCCAGACTTACCCTGTATTGATAATCCATATGGCATGAAAGAAATCTTATAATACTGTATTTATAGTAATACAAAGGTTTAGTCTTTTGAACATGGAGCACTAATATACAATGTTGCAATGTAAAATTTCCACTCCTATTCCAGAAGTAAATTTATATGTGTACTCAGAGACATTTATTATTGATTGCGTCAGGTTATTAATCAATAGTTATTACAGTATGCTGACTAACCAAGGGTTTCCTTTTAAGGATTTTATTTCAGCAAACACAAAAACTGCCATACTTGTTTTTTTTTTTTCAATGTTGAAAGGAATAAAATAAATAACACTTTTGACAGATATTTATAATCATTCTTTGTAAAAGACCCTGAAAAGCAATTGCTTGCCTTTTGCCGTTTGGTATGACTGGTCCTTTTGTCTGTGCATTGTTATTGAAACATTGCAAGCATCAATCAATAAGATTATCCCAGAGTCAGTAAATGGATTCAGCAGCATGATAACTTACTAAGGAATCAATGTGGTGCATAGGTTAATGGGGCCAATAGTATCTTAACAAACTCATAAACTACTTAATAACCATGATTATAGCTACAGCTCAATTGACTTTACTGTATTGACGTTCACTGTTAATAAATTTTCAGCTTCCTAAGAAGATTAAAATCATATTGGAAAAAATTATCCTAATGTATTATCCATGGCTCCAGTTACTGCCTGAGGAAGCCATAATGTAAAATCTTTGAAATTTGTGAGACTATATAACAGGAAGTCATATACCCTGTTTAAAGGAATTGGAGCCCTGTTTAGTGTTACTTGAGAATTTGTAATGGACAAGATGTCTCCCCTTTCACTTCATCTAAGCCGTCTGGTTTGCATCAAATTCTCCAAACTGTAATGTCTAGATAGGAGAATGCACTGCAAGAATATGTTTGACAGCTCTCTTCTGCCATCCTTTGTTTCTAATAAGTCTAACCAAGGATAAATGATAGAATAAAATCATTTATCTTGCTTGATTACCTAAATAATACAGTATATTACTGCAGGAAACAAAATGTGAGTATATACCAGCAACACGCTTAACATACCTTAGGCACTATTATAACTCTTATTTGTGATACCTTATTTCTGAGACTAAAGGCCTCATTACATGGCCCTATTAATTGAAAACTTGTTCCCAATCATCGCCTCAATTAAGGCAAAGATCAGACGATGATCGAGCAAATTGTTGCTTGATGATTAATCTCATTTTTATGCTGCATATACCCAAGTAAACAGGGGATGTGCTGCTAATAATTAAGGTAAATGAATGGGCGCACCAACATTCTCACAGGAGGTTGTGAAAAAACATGCATTCATTTTTAACTACCTCCCATTATAGGACTATCTCAATAGATTGTCCAATATTATATTTGCTATTATCCATGTATTTCATTTTTTAGTTTGATTTGATATTAACTGCCATGATTGATAATAATAATAATAATAATAGTCCTTTAATAGTCCCACAATGGGGAAATTCAGTGTGTTACAGCAGCAAAGATAAGCAGATACAAATACAAATACAACATGTACAGGAATATTCCAAGGTGAGAGGCATTACATTGATAGCAGACAGACAGATAGGGCGTAGCAGGGGGGGGGGGATTTAACAGGCAGAGAGATATTTTCAGTTCTCTGTGTGTAATGATCTCCGCTTAGGTCGGTGTTGGTTGTACAGCCTAACCGCGGTGGGGAGGAAAGACTTCCGATAGCGCTCCTTCTCACACCTAGGGTGGAGCAGTCGGTCACTGACAGTACTGCTCAGCGCGATCACAGTCTCATGCATGGGATGGGACTTCTTCTTCTGCATGGAGCTCACCACGGACAGTATCCTTCTGTCACCCACCACCTGCACTGGGTCCAGTGGGCTCCCCAGGACAGAGCTGGCCCTTCTAATCAGCTTGTCAAGTTTATTTCTGTCCCTGGTTGATATACTGCTCCCCCAGCAGGCCACTCCAAAGAAGATGGCTGATGCCACTACCGAGTTGAAGAAAGTTCTAAGAAGTGCCCCCCGGATTCCAAAGGCTCTCAGTTTCCTAAGCAGGTAGAGCCTGCTGTGGCCCTTCCTGTACAGGGCCTCCATATGATCTGCCCAGTCCAGCTTATTATTAAGGAGCAAACCCAGGTACTTATAGGTGTTCACAATCTCGATGCCCGTCCCCAGGATGTCCACTGGTTTAGGAGGGCTTCTGCCTTTGCAGATGAATTATGAATTGGATGTTTTATGACATGATATGGATCTGATTGTATTTCAGTATATTTCATTATGTTTTTTGAGTAAAGCATTTGCAATATAGAGTCATGAGAAAAACAAAGTCTGGTGGTTTGAAGTATAGACTTTCTATGTCAATCACTAATGGGCCTTATTCCGCCGCAATTGACTTTCTATGTAAGGGGTCTCCTGCATTGTCAGAAGTGTGTGCCGGGCTGTGTACTCAATACTACTACTAAGGCCGGTTGCAGACGACCGTGCTGCAACCGGCCTGCCATGATTTAAAAGCACGGGCTGCACACAGGGGACACGGGGATGTCCCCGTGCGCCGCCCGTGCACGGGCCGTGCTTTCACGGCTCCTTTCATTAAATGAATAGGAGCCACAGAAGTACGGGCCGCAAAGCAGGACAGGAATAGGACCTGTCCTATCTGATGCGGCCCGGACTGTCGGCCCGCACACGGGAACGTGAAAATCACGGTCATGTGTATGGACCCATAGAAAAGAATGGGTCAGTGTGCTATCTGTGAAATACACGCATAGTGCACTGACCCACACCACTGTCGTCTGCAAGGGGCCTAACATCCAGGATCAGCAAACAGCCGATCCCGGGTGTTTAACCCTTTAGATGTCTTGGTCAATAGTGACCACAGCATCTAAAGTATTTTGGAAGGAGGGGTCCCAACTTGTAGGCATTGGAACCCCTGTGATGCCACATTGGTCCAATGACTTTATATAGCAGCTTGGAATCTAATTAAGGACCCTAGGGTTGCCTTCTGTATAATAATATTAGGCCGTGCCAAAGGCATAGCCTAATAGAATGCTTTTCATTCTATGAGGCCATGTTTGTGCACTGTATTGTATCACCCCTAGGGTGACTAACAATAGTATTCAATTTTTTTTTATTTATTGTTTTTTAAAAATAGTTGTTTAAAAAAAAAAACACAGTAAAATCACACACACTAACACATTAACTCCCCCATCCAAAAATGTTTTATAATTTAATTATAATATAATGTTTAAAGGAGTTGTCCAGTTTCAGACAAATATTAAGACAAATATTAGTATTATGAAAAGTTTTACAATTTTCCATTATACTTTCTGTATCAATTCCTCACAGTTTTCTAGATCTCTGCTTGCTGTCATTCATTGTAATTACTTATAGTGGATAAAAATCAGACCATGGTCATGTGACAAACACTCAGGTGCACACTCACAGCTCAGTAATCAGATAGCTGCCTGGTAACGAGCGGTGCACCTGTGTGCTCATCACATGACCATGGTTGATTTTTAGCCACTGAAAGTAAACAGAATGAATGACAGCAAGCAGAGATCTAGAATTATCAGGTTATTTAAGCCACACAGTTAAATTTATATAATAAAAAGACAATGGCAGAATTGCTGTTTTTTTCTATTCCTTCCCATAAAAAGTTAAGAAAAGTTAATCAATGTGACATATCTACCATAAAATAGTACCATTATACTGTACACTACCTAGACCTATAGATTTTTTATTTTTCCATCAATACAACTGTATGAGGACTTGTTTTTTAGAGGACAGTGTTTAAAGGTACTATTTTAGGGTAGCTATAAAAAACAAGCCCTCATACAGTTACATTAACATAAAAATAAAAAAGCTAAAAGTATAAACAAAAGCTAAAAGCATAAAAAAGCTATAGGTCCTGGTATGTGTCAACAGAAAAATGAATAAAATGGTTTGGTCATTGTCGTATACAACTGCCAGGATTGTAGGCCAAGATGATGCGGCAAAGGATGAAGGGGTGTGCGGTGTACATGATGGTGGTGGTAGTTCCCCTGGCGTGCTTCCAGTTGGAGAGGAGTCCTCTCCTGAGCTAGATGATGGTGTTCAGAAGGGCCCTTATGTTAAGTGCAGGAATGACTCAGGAGGCAGCAGTGTAGTTAAAACAATGATGTAACTTTACTGAGGTAACAAAGAACCAATGCAGCTTCCCAGATGGGAGTAGTAGTTTGGAGTTCCGCTGTGGATACTGGTACTGAACTTGGTCAGAGGGCTGCAATAGTCTCCCAGTAGAGGTCTTCTCTACACCACAACAAGGACTTAACCATACTAACTGATTTCTGGAGACTTTCAGTCCCCTCCCCTTAGCCCCAGCAACAATTGGCCAGGATAAGCCAGGTCTTCTCATGGAGAGCTGTACCAAGTCCACAGTGGAGAGATCCAACACAGGGGAAAACAACACAAAGGAAGCTGAAAAACAATACAATATATATATATATATATATATATATATATATATATATATAAGACATATATACACATAGTGCAAAAACAATAAAATAATTAAAAGTAAAAGAAAAACAGTTAAGCATTGTCTACTGGGATGCTGCATCATTAAGGCCTAAAACTAGCCAGTCACTAAAGGGTTAAACTAGGCAAATACAACCTCAGATGAACAGCAAAGTACAACACATTACACAGATTTATCATTAATTCAACAAAAATGAAAAGGAAAGCCATGTATGAAAAATTAAGTCCACCCCATGAATCAATAGCTTGTAGAACCATCTTTAGCAAAAAATAACAAATCATTTGCTCTTTTATCAGTCTTACATTGTTCTGAAGTTATTTTGTTCCACTCTTCTTAACAACTTTGCTTCAGTTCATGAGGTTTGTGGGCATTCTTTTATGCATAGCAAAATATTCTAGGGTCTAATATGAGGCCATCCAATTGCTAAATCTTAGTCCAAACAGGGTCATGCAACAGAACAATGATCCCAAGCACGCCAGCAAATCTACAACAGAATAGCTGAAAAAGAAAAGAACAAGTTGTTATGATGGCACAGTCAAAGTACAGACCTCATCCCAATGAAAATGGTGTACCAAGTCCATAATACTTTGACATACGTACATTCTGTATGGATTTTAAAAAGGTTGTCCGGGATAATCACTTTCTTAATATAAGGCCGGGTAAGGTGAAAAAATTTAAAAAAAAAAAAAAAACATACTCACCTGTTCCTGGTGCTCTGGTGTCTCCCAGTGTGGTGTGGTCTTGCTGCTACGGTGTTTTTTTTTCAGAGGAAGTCCTCGCCGTACTGTGATGTACCGTGTCCCCTTCCTTAGGCTGCTGAATGGCTTGTTTATAAACTACCTGCAACCTGCATCTCTGGATGACACCATTACTCTCGCCATTTGTTTGGACCGACGTTTACGTGAATGCAAAACAGAATAATCTTTTGATTCCACTCCTCTGCCTCCACTCCTGAGTCACACCATGAGACTATGCAGCTAGGAATCACTAGGTTGACTCCTGACAGGAGAATATATATCGAAGGCAAAAAGGACTTTGCTTCTGTTGTGGAGATGCCAATCACTGGTTAAAGGACTGTCCAAAACGTCGTGCTTCAGAACAACTTCAGCACCTAGTTGGAGTTACACTCCCATACTTGATGTAATGCTTCTTGTTTTAACTCGCCTGTCTCTGCTATATCATGTGATACCTTGCTTTTTTCTAAAGACAAGGTACATAATTCTGCTGAGACTTGTAGTACTTCTCTGCCATTAGGATCTTATAATAAGGTCAATTACTCAGTTGAGGTTACTTGTACTAATGCTTCTAATTGTGACTCTCCTCCCTCCTGCATGGCGATGAGTTCTGAGGTGAACTTGGAGTCTAACAAACTGTATACAGTCTGGGATCAGAATCTGTCGTACTTGAGAAAATCCCAGTCTGTTTATAGTAGGAGAACTGATTCTATGGGAAAAATCTGCCATCCTAAGATTCAGAGATCTATTTTGAAATCTAAGGGTCCAGTGTACTATCAGGATTCTCTATCCGGCTGCTGCACCTTTGATGTTACCATGCCAACCTGGGAAGTTTTTTCAGTTTCAGCGGCTTCCTGGCTTAGTCCAGTTAGACCGCGCCCTCCTGAGACATGTACTGACTATTAGTTTGGCTTCCATTGTGTGTAGCTGTATGATTTCTTACCCCTGGCTTGCTCTTTGGATATCCCTTTTGCCTCCAATTCTGTTGTGATGTTCCCGGCTGGATTATTGACCTTTGGCTAGTTTCTTGGATTTTTCTTCTCTCTCCCTTCTCTGCTTATTCATGTCTCCTGGTTTTGACCCTGCTACACCACTTTTTATGTTTTAGTTGTTCTTGTGTTGGTTTCTGCAGCAGTGCATTTACTATTAGTACATTTTTCTGTTTGGTGACAATTTAGATCCTCAGATCCAGCATAGTCCATCTTGTCTCGCGACGAGCTCTGGTGAAGGTGTCTGGGGTTCTGTCTTGGCTCGCAGAGGTGTGCTAGTTGTAGCTGTCTCTACTGTTCGCAGTTATCAGCCAATTGCTTGCTATTGCTTTTATTGTGGTCTTGCATCTAACCATAACAGATACCACACCAACTGACATTGCACTTGATGGCTGTAGCAAATTTAGTTAAAAAAACTACAGCAAAATCTGCAACAAAAAAGCGGATTTTTGTCTTTGTTGCAGATTTTGCTAGGGTTTTTGAGCCAAAGTCAGGAGTAGCTTGAAAAGGAATGTAAAGTATAATGGAAACTCTTAGACCTTTTCCTTCTGTTAAATCCACTCTTGATTTCGGCTAAAAAAAACGCAGCAAAATCTGTCACATGATATAGCAGAGACAGGCGAGGTAAAACAAGAAGCATTACATTTAGAGCTCCATTTAACCAGCTCCTTTTTATCTCAGTCAAGTATGGGAGTGTAACCCCAACTAGTTGCTGAAGTTGTTCTGAAACAAGACGTTTTGGACAGTCCTTTAAACAGTGAATGGCATCTCCACAACAGAAGCAAAGTCCTTATTGCCTTCGATATATATTCTCCTGTCAGGAGTCAACCAAGGATATCCTAGCTGCATAGTCTTCCATTGTGTGTGTAGCTGTATGATTTCTTACCCCTGGCTTGCTCTTTGGAGATCCCTTTTGCCTCCAATTCTGTTGTGACGTTCCCGGCTGGATGACCTTTGGCTAGTTTCTTGGATTTTTCTTCTCTCTCCCTTCTCTGCTTATTCGTCTCTCCTGGTTTTGACCCTGCTGTACGACTTCTCTTCTGTCTACACCACTTTTTACGTTTTAGCTGTTCTTGTGTTGGTTTCTGCAGCAGTGCATTTACTATTAGTACTTTTTTCTGTTTGGTGATAATTTAGATCCCCAGATCCAGCATAGTCCATCTTGTCACGCGACGAGCTCTGGTGAAGGTTTCTGGGTTTCTTTCTTGGCTCACAGAGGTGTGCTGGATGTAGCTGTCTCTACTGCTCGCAGTTATCAGCCAATTGCTTGCTATTGCTTTTATCGTGGTCTTGCATCTAACTATAACAGATACCACACCAACTGACATTGCACTTGATGGCTGTAGCAATTTTAGTTAAAAAAAACTACAGCAAAATCTGCAACAAAAAAGCTGATTTTTTTCTTTGTTGCAGATTTTGCTAGGGTTTTTTGAGCCAAAGTCAGGAGTAGCTTGAAAAGGAATGTAAAGTATAATGGAAACTCTTAGACCTTTTCCTCCTGTTAAATCCACTCTTGATTTCGGCTAAAAAAAACGCAACAAAATCTGGAACAAAAAATGCATTTCTGCAACATGGCGCCTTAGCCTTAAGGTGTTTTAGGCCAAGTCCTTGAAGGGTTAATTGATTTGCTTCAAAATTGTTAGCAAAGAAATTAAAATCCATATGTTTGTGTTTCAGAAGTATATCCCTTTTCATCATAAACATTTAGGGCAACGAAGCACCATATATTTATATGGCATAATGTTTATTGTAAAGTAAATGTGTCTAGATTTTATTTTGTTTGCTAATAAAAAACAGATACTAATTATTTTTTGTAATCTGTATTTATTGTACAGTCATTTTTATTTATTTTTTGCATGATTATAAAAGCAGCTTTCTACTGCCTACACAGGAATAATTTGGCTACGCCCCTGTGTAGGCACCACAGATGATCACTGATCCCTGCTGCTGCTATTGTATCTCCCTACTGCTGTAAGTAACCTGTCATCTTTGTGTGGGGTCACTAATGGAGCATTCTGCTGTGGGGATCACTCAGTAGCATTATACTATTTGGTGGCGTAGTGTGGTGGGCACTAATGTCTCATTAGTGCTCTATACAGAATAAAGGTCCTTTGTGCCCGTCACACACTATAATGCTCATGACCTAGACACAAGGTACAGTAGGTCATCAGTATCTGGTTGGTGGGGGTCAACACCCAGACAATTTGGCTGCTGTCAGGCACTGGAAGCTGTATGCATGATATACGGATGGAAGTAGCTCTGATACTAATCAAGTGAATGTGAGCAGAGCTGCAGTTTTCCGGTGCCCCTGCTACCATGTACAAAGCTTTTGTACACTATAGCAGTGGTGCCAGGCAACTGCAGCTCTGCTCTCATTCACTTGAATAGGTGCAGAGCTGCCTCCAGCTGTATACCAAGTATATAGCTTCTGGCGTCCAGCTGATTATTTCAGAGTCAAGGTGTTGAACCCCTACTGATCAGATACTGATGACCTATCCACAGTCATCACTATCCAATACCCTTGCTCCCTAGACAACCTATTTAAATGCACCACACCCCCACATCTAATAAAATAAAACTTCAACATGTGCAGAGTTCAAGCATATCACAACCTATAAAATACATTGATTCTGAAAAGTAAATTCACATCTATACCCTGTATATTTCCTTAAAGTAAACAAACTGACAATAATACTTGTCTTGACAAGTTTCTGACAGCCATGTCCACCTTAATGTATTATTTGTACATAACTCCTACTCCTGTTTTCAACTGTGTTTTCAGCTCTATAATATTTAAAACTGTGATCCTAGTGGCATATTAAAACTGAGAATTTAATATCATACCAGAATCACCTGGTTATATACAGTATGTAATTTTATTATTTTAATAAAATTTGTATATTTTTAGATATGTGCTTGTGGTACTGTTTAGCTCTCTTGTAATGTATTTTTTTGCTTTCCTTGTAGCTTCCTGCGAGCCATTTTTTGTTAAAGGGTAATATTTATGCTGTAGTTAAGTACAAGTATCTTTGTGACCTTTGGGACTAACCACTGTTTTGGTGTTATGTTTGGTTTAGTACTCAGGCTGGGTAGAATATGGCATACACCATACACTATCAGTGCTACAGTTTGCAGTTTACTTTAATCTGCAACTTCGGTCTCTTGGTCTGCAGTAGAGATGGGCAAATCTCTGAAGATTCATTTCGGATTCAGTATGGTTCGGTCCAAAGATTCTTTTCGGCCAGAATAAGTTTCTTAGGAACCAGGGTTTAAATTGGCTTAAAACATAGTGTATGACACTAACTAGTGTAGTGACTAACATTTACATAATTTCAAGAAAAATATGGGGCAGGTGCCAATCAGTGATTATCATTAGAAAAGCTATAGCGTCTATCTCCTACAGACCCATCAGATTAATGATCCACTATTGGAAGCCTTAGATGCAGATAAGGTATTTGATAAGATTTCATGGTGACATCTTTATTCTCAGGAAGAAAAACAACACTGCAGCTACTGGCGGGTTGTCAAGACCAGAAGTAGTGTTGCTGTTGCCATCCACATTCTTATTGTTAGTAGTAGTACTTGCACAAGTGTTTCCTCCTCTCCCTTCTTTTGCTTGTCTCCATCCCTGATTTTTTTCCACTTATTTTACTGCACACAGCTTAGTGATTTGGCAACAATTCTGACACAGTTTTTATTTATTTATTTATTTTTTGTAGCAAAAAATATTTCAATAAAAATAGCAAAACACTAAAAGGGTCATCTGGTCAGTAAATATTAGACTATAAATGTGTTAGTCAGCTTAGTTTAGGCTAGACTACAGTGGCTTGCAAAAGTATTCATACCCCTTGAACTTTTTTACATTTTGTCACCTTACAACCACAAACTTAAATGTATTTTATTGAGATTTTAAGTGATTGACCAACACAAAGTAGCACATAATTGTGAAGTGGAAGGAAAATGATACATGGTTTTCAAACTTATAATCAAATAAAAATCTGAAAAGTGTGATGTCCAAAATTATTCAGCCCCTGTATTCTGATCCCCCTAATCAATTGCCTTCAGAAGTCTCTTAATTAATTAATAGAGTCCAGCTATGTGTAATTTAGTCACAGTATAAATACACCTGTTCTGTGAAAGCCTCAGTGGTTTGTTAGAGAACACTAGTGGTCATGAAGACCAAGGAACTCACCAGACAGGTCAGAGATAAAGTCATGGAGAAGTTTAAAGCAGGGTTAAGTTATAAAAAAAATATCCCAAGCTTTGAGCATCCCAATGAGCACTGTTCAATCCATCATCCAAAAATGGAAAAAATATTCTACAACTGCAAACCTACCAAGACATGGCTGTCCACCTAAACTGACAGGTCGAGCAAGGGGAGCGGCAACCTATACAGCATACAGCCTATACTGATAATATGTAAATTTTTCCACCTTTTGGGAGGCAGGGAAGAATTTCCTCATTATGGCTTTATAGCTAGGGCTTAAAGGGAGTGTATCATTAGAAAAACACCGTTTAAACTAATGGCACGTTGGAATAGCCTATAAAAAGGCTATTCCATTCTTTTCTTCTCTCTGCCTTTTCTGATAAAATCTATTTCTTCTGTTATGCTAATTACGATCACAGAGCACCAGGGGTGTTCCCCCTGTGCCCTGAGCACCCCCCCGTGTCATAACTTTCCACCACACTTTAGCTCATTGTGTTCACTCCTCTCTTCCTCTTCTCCGTATCTTCTGCCTTTCGCAGGCATCGGACGCAGCACTTTAACAGACCACCATAAAAAGGTGGCCCGTGCAGAGCCGACTGCGCATGCCCGGGCCTTCCATCTGCAATAATATGGAAGAGTTTTTCAGAAAAATAAGATTGAGGGAATATTTTTATGACAAAGACCTTCCATACAGCAGCGACTCTGAGAGAGAACAGCCCATAAGGAATCCTACCAACCACAACTGGAGATCCTACGAAGGATTGCCAAAGAGCTCCAACGTGTGCTACATAGGGACAACAGACTCAAAGACATATTTTCAGTCCCCCCTCTCCTTTCCTTTCAGCAACAACCAAACCTGCTACGTATTTGTAACGTCCTTGCCTGTCCGGGCTTTGGCACCGTCCTCCGGGCGCACGCTGCGGCGCAGGAGGCGTGCCCGGTTGTGATTCTTTCCTTTGGATTTTTCTTGTATTGTCTGAACACTGTCCTATTCCCTCACCTCCTTAATTGATTTTCCACCACGCCCTTCTCCTTCACCTTGCTCTCCCCTGCTCCACTAAGAGTTAACTTTAGTCCTGCCTTTGTGATTGACAGCCTATCCTCCTATCAAGTCTGGGGTGGGTTCTTTCTCCCTATTTATTGTTTGCTCACTTTCCCATTGGCGCCTGCTATTGCATTTCGCTTACTGGCTATACTCCTATATACTTACTATACTTACTTGTTACCTGCTCTTCTGATTTTCTGACCACTGGCTTACCTTTGACTGTTCTCTTGGATTTGCTCCTCTCTCCGTAGCACCGAGTCTATTAATCCCACCGCCGAACATACTTATCAGAGACTGTGCACAGTCTGGGCCCAGGCTCGTCTGAGCCTGGTTAAAGCCCAAGAATATCAAAAACGGCAGGCAAATAAAAGACGCTTACCTGGCCCTGAATACAGAGTGGGAGATCGAGTCTGGCTGTCCACTAGGAATCCTTCGGGGAAATTTGCACCACGTTACATTGGGTCCTATGTCATTTCTGAACTCATAAACCCAGTATCTTTTAAATTACAACTACCAAGTTCTTTTCGTATCCACAACGTCTTCCACAAGTCGCTTTTGAAGAAGTATATCTCCCCTGTCCTTACTTCTTCCAGTCCACCTGCACCGGTGGTGGTCCAAGGGGAACTAGAATATGAAGTAGAAAAAATTCTGGATTCCTGTCGGGTGCAGAATGCTGTTCAGTACCTCGTGCACTGGAAGGGTTATGGCCCGGAAGAGCGAATGTGAGTTTCTGGTAGGGACTTACATGCGCCACGTTTAATTAATCTCTTTCATTGCCAGAACCCTTCGAAACCTGGTCCATCTGGCGAGGGTCCAGAGGCCCCTCGTAAAAGGGGGGGTACTGTAACGTCCTTGCCTCTCCGGGCTTTGGCGCCGTCCCTCCGGGCGCACGCTGCGGCGCAGGAGGCGTGCCCGGTTGTGATTCTTTCCTTTGGGTTTTTCTTGTATTGTCTGAACACTGTCCTATTCCCTCACCTCTTTAATTGATTTTCCACCACGCCCTTCTCCTTCACCTTGCTCTCCCCTGCTCCACTAAGAGTTAACTTTAGTCCTGCCTTTGTGATTGACAGCCTATCCTCCTATCAAGTCTGGGGCGGGTTCTTTCTCCCTATTTATTGTTTTCTCACTTTCCCATTGGCGCCTGCTATTGCATTTCGCTTACTGGCTATACTCCTTGTTACTTGTTACCTGCTCTTCTGATTTTCTGACCACTGGCTTACCTTTGACTATTCTCTTGGATTTTGATTCTGTACTGCATTGCTCGATTGTTACCGACCCCTTGGCTAGCTGACCTCCCTTTGTGGTTGTGCGTCTTGTCTGCGTTCTGTGTTATCACTTATTATAAGGAGGGACTGTCGACTAGTTGCTGGCTGTCACCTAGGACAGATCGGGCAAGTTAGCCAGGGACAGTGGGGGGATTCAGCTTAGGGTCCACTGTCTTGTTGTGCCCCTCCCCCCTTAGTTCTCCAGCAGCTACTGGGGAATCGCTCCTCTAGTGATTCCCTTAGAGAATAGCAGGCCTTAAAAAAAAAAAAAAAACTTTAACCCTTCTACTCATTACTGGCATGGCTTCTATTCAGGACCTTGTGACTCGAATGGAGGGTTTGGCAGGTTTGGTGTCTGAGCTGGCCAACCAGGTACACACTCTCACCCAGAATCAAGCTGAGGCCGCTGCTACACCACCTGCTGTCATTTCCCTCCCCAGGGTTAAAATGTTGCTCCCGGATAGGTTTTCAGGGGACCGAGGTAAATTTGAGACGTTCAGGGAATCATGTCTATTGTATTTTCGGGTCAACCCTCATGCGTTGCAGTCTCAGATGGTGTGGTGGGGGTGGTCATTTCCTTCTTACAGGGGGATCCACATACTTGGGCCCTTAAACTCCCCCCCTGAGGCAGAGGAGTGGACAGATCTAGAAAAAATTTTTAAGTCTTTGGGGGCCATTTATGCTGAGCCTGATCAAATCGGACTCGCCGAGTCCCAACTTCTTACCCTCCGGCAAGGTAAACTATCCGCTGAAACTTACTGCTCTGAGTTTCGGAAGTTGAGTATAACAGCAGGTTGGTGTGACTACGCTTTGAAAGCTCTTTTTAAACAGGGCCTGAATTATTCAGTGAAGGATGTCTGGGTAGGTCACCCTGATCCCCCTACCTTAGAAAAGGCCATGACCTTAGCCGTCCGCATTGACAGGAGACTCCAGGACAGACGTAAAGAGAGGGTGGGGATTGGTCCCACTAAGTCTTCTGTCTATCCCTCTCTTTCTGTTAAAAAATCTGTTTCTCCTTCTGTCACCCCTGGAGATGAGCCTATGCAGTTGGGAGCACTGGATACCAAGGCTAGACGAGAATATCGTCTCCAGAATCATCTCTGCCTGTATTGAAGCAAACCGGGTCATCTCATCCGAGACTGTTCCATCAAATCACGTACACCAGCGGAAAACTTTAGGGCCTGAGTGGTATTCAGAAGAACCACTCAGGCAGTCAGGTATCTTCTGAAAAATCTCACAAATTGATGTTACCTGTGTCTCTGTCCTTTGGGGGCAGATCTGTTTCTGGGCAGGCCCTAGTAGATTCTGGGGCTGCCACTAACTTTGTTAAATTTTCGTTTGTTTCTGCTTTACGTATTGAACTTGTATCATTAGATACTCCTCTGTTGGTTACTGGGGCGGATTTTACTCCACTGGCCAGGGGTAAAATCCGTTTTAAAACCTCCTTACTATCTTTGCAAGTGGGTTCAATACATACGGAGCTCATGAGTTTTTTTGTTATGGAGGATCTCTCGTCTGATATTATTTTAGGGCTAGACCTCCATAACCCTACCTTTGATTGGCCCAAAAAAGAGTTAGTGAAATGGGGGAATCAGTGCTCCTCCCATTGTATTGCTTTGCATACCTCTGATTGTCTCAGTGAGGAGACGCTTCTTCCTGAATTTCTGTCTGATTTTCATGATGTTTTTGATGCTAAAGCTGCTGAAGTTTTACCGCCGCATAGACCTTACGATTGTGCAATTGAACTCCTTCCCGACTCCAAATACCCTAAGGGAAGGATCTTCAATCTTTCTGCTCCAGAACATGAGGCTATGCGGGATTACACTCAGGATAGTCTTCTTGAAGGTCACATCCGTCCGTCTCAGTCTCCCATGGGAGCTGGGTTCTTTTTTGTTAAAAAGAAAGATGGCGGACTGCGACCATGCATTGACTACCGAGAATTAAATAAAATTCTGGTTAAATATCAGTACCCTCTTCCCCTGATCCCTGATCTTTTCAATCAGATTGTGGGTGCCCGCTGGTTTTCTAAAATTGACCTCCGTGGGGCATACAATCTGATCCGGATTAGAGAAGGAGATGAATGGAAAACTGCGTTCAACACCCCGGAAGGTCACTTTGAATATTTGGTAATGCCTTTCGGGTTATGTAATGCACCCGCAGTATTTCAACACTTTGTTAACGATATCTTTAGAGACTTGCTCAGTCGTTATGTGGTTATCTACCTGGATGATATTCTAGTGTTCTCTCCTGATTGGGCCACACATATTGAGCATGTTAGGAGTGTTTTGCTACTGTTGCGTCAAAACTCTCTCTTTGCCAAACTGTCCAAATGCCTGTTTGGAGTCCAAAGGGTCACCTTCCTCGGTTACGTTATTACTTCCGATTCTTTTTGTATGGATCCACTAAAAGTCACAGCTATTAATAACTGGGAACGCCCCTCCAACCTTAAAGCCCTACAACGTTTCTTGGGTTTCTTCAACTATTATCGAAAATTTATTAAGAATTTCTCTTCAATAGTGAAGCCATTAATGGATCTCACAAAGAAAGGTGCCGATGTGACCAAATGGACTCCGGAAGCGGAACAGGCTTTTGTACATCTCAAGAAATGTTTTGTTGAGGCTCCTGTATTAGTACCACCAGACTATGATCTCCCATTTATTATTGAGGTTGATGCCTCTGAAGTGGGGGTTGGTGCCGTGTTGTCTCAGGGCTCTGAAAATTTTACGTGTTTGCAACCTGTAGCCTTCTTCTCGAGGAAATTCTCTCCTACGCAGCGCAACTATGACTTTGGTAATCGAGAACTCCTAGCCATTAAATGGGCATTCGAGGAGTGGAGACATTTCCTCGAGGGGACCAAACACCAGATCACAGTATTCACCGATCATAAGAACCTACTATATCTGGATAACGCTAAGCGACTGTCTCCTAGGCAGGCCCGCTGGGCGCTATTCTTCACACGTTTTAATTTTGTGGTGACTTATCGTTCAGGCTCTAAAAATGTACGGGCTGATGCCCTATCTCGCAGTTTTGGTCCCAGCGGTGCCCCTAAGGATGTCCCAGATAATATCTTGTCTCCCGGAGTGGTTCTCGCCATTATTACTCCTGATCTTGCTACTTTAGTGGTTAATTCACAAGATCTTGCTCCCAGTAATACTCCCACTGGGAAACTATTTGTACCTCCAAATCTTCATCTTCGTGTTTTGGAGGATATTCATTGTTCTACCTTAACGGGACATCCTGGCTTCGCTGGGACTAAATACCTTCTCTCCCGTTCTTACTGGTGGCCATCCTGGTCTCGAGACGTATGTGAATTTGTTGCTGCCTGTGAGACATGTGCTAAGATGAAGACTCCTAGGAGATTACCCGAGGGCCTTCTTCATCCCCTTCCTATACCTAAGAGACCATGGTCCCATTTGTCAATGGACTTTATTACTGATTTGCCTTGTTCCCAAGGGAAGACTGTGATTTGGGTTGTTGTGGATAGATTCTCCAAAATGTGTCATTTTGTACCCCTAAAGAAAATTCCTAGTGCTCCACGTCTAGCCTCATTTTTATTAACCACATACTCCGCTTGCATGGTGTACCGGAAAATATTGTATCTGATCGGGGTGTACAATTTGTCTCTAGATTCTGGAAGGAATTTTGTGGTCTTCTGGGGGTCTCTCTGTCTTTCTCTTCCGCGTTCCACCCTGAGACAAATGGCCAGACAGAGAGATTCAACCAAACTTTGGAACAGTACTTAAGGTGTTTTGTGTCTGATGCTCAAGAAAAATGGAGAACCTTTCTTCCTCTAGCAGAGTTTGCAATAAACAACAGGGTTAACGTCACCACTAAAATGTCTCCGTTTTATTGCAACTATGGTTTTAACCCCAGGTACTCCTCTCTCCGTAGCACCGAGTCTATTAATCCCACCGCCGAACATACTTATCAGAGACTGTGCACAGTCTGGGCCCAGGCTCGTCTGAGCCTGGTTAAAGCCCAAGAATATCAAAAACGGCAGGCAAATAAAAGACGCTTACCTGGCCCTGAATACAGAGTGGGAGATCGAGTCTGGCTGTCCACTAGGAATCCTTCGGGGAAATTTGCACCACGTTACATTGGGTCCTATGTCATTTCTGAACTCATAAACCCAGTATCTTTTAAATTACAACTACCAAGTTCTTTTCGTATCCACAACGTCTTCCACAAGTCGCTTTTGAAGAAGTATATCTCCCCTGTCCTTACTTCTTCCAGTCCACCTGCACCGGTGGTGGTCCAAGGGGAACTAGAATATGAAGTAGAAAAAAATTCTGGATTCCTGTTGGGTGCAGAATGCTGTTCAGTACCTCGTGCACTGGAAGGGTTATGGCCCGGAAGAGCGAATGTGGGTTTCTGGTAGGGACTTACATGCGCCACGTTTAATTAATCTCTTTCATTGCCAGAACCCTTCGAAACCTGGTCCATCTGGCGAGGGTCCAGAGGCCCCTCGTAAAAGGGGGGGGTACTGTAACGTCCTTGCCTCTCCGGGCTTTGGCGCCGTCCTCCGGGCGCACGCTGCGGCGCAGGAGGCGTGCCCGGTTGTGATTCTTTCCTTTGGGTTTTTCTTGTATTGTCTGAACACTGTCCTATTCCCTCACCTCTTTAATTGATTTTCCACCACGCCCTTCTCCTTCACCTTGCTCTCCCCTGCTCCACTAAGAGTTAACTTTAGTCCTGCCTTTGTGATTGACAGCCTATCCTCCTATCAAGTCTGGGGCGGGTTCTTTCTCCCTATTTATTGTTTTCTCACTTTCCCATTGGCGCCTGCTATTGCATTTCGCTTACTGGCTATACTCCTTGTTACTTGTTACCTGCTCTTCTGATTTTCTGACCACTGGTTTACCTTTGACTATTCTCTTGGATTTTGATTCTGTACTGCATTGCTCGATTGTTACCGACCCCTTGGCTAGCTGACCTCCCTTTGTGGTTGTGCGTCTTGTCTGCGTTCTGTGTTATCACTTATTATAAGGAGGGACTGTCGACTAGTTGCTGGCTGTCACCTAGGACAGATCGGGCAAGTTAGCCAGGGACAGTGGGGGGGATTCAGCTTAGGGTCCACTGTCTTGTTGTGCCCCTCCCTCCTAAGTTCTCCAGCAGCTACTGGGGAATCACTCCTCTAGTGATTCCCTTACAGTATTATTGTCCGGAGTGCCCTGAAGGCCCCAACTGAAAATGGCACCTCACCTTGCCTGCAAAACAGGTGCAAGGCCTGCAGGCACATCCACACTGCTGACAGTGTACCTGTCCCACAGTCACAACAGGTTCACAAAATTAGGGGGACATTTTCCTGCAGGTCTTCCAATGTGGTGTATCTCATAATGTGTATGCAATGTCCCACCACAGTCCTCTATGTGGGGGAAACAGGGCAGAGACTCAGTCAGTGCATGAACTCACACAGATTCACCATTAATAACAGCAGAACAGATCTCCCAGTGGCTGCACATTTCTCCGGAGAAGACCACTCTATTGAAGATTTGTGGGCTGTGGTTTTAATGGGACATTTTAAGACGCAGAGGGAGAGAAAAGAATGGGAATATAAGTTAATGCAAAAATTTCAAACTCTGCAGTTGGACTTAATATTCATGCCAGTTTCATGTTACACTATGTATGAACTGTGAGGATCACAAACCGCCACCTGATAGCAAACAGATAACAGCAAGAATTACTGATCCCTCTGTCGCGCCCCACAAGTTTCCAGATTGTTTATTTCCTGACCTGTTGTAAATAAATTCTCTACTTATATTGCATTTTGTTACTTTTAAAGATTCTGAGATCCTTTGAAGGTCCATGTCTTTTGTGTATACAAAGTCTGTGAATTTTCAGTTTCTTGTATAACACCATGTCTGAAGAAGAGAGCAAGTACTCTAGAAAGCTTACCATCAAATATACTAAGTTAGCCTCTAAAAGGTATCGCCTGATTTCTTCACTCTTCCACTGTTTACATTTATCGTCTCTTCCATCTGGACCGCCATGACCACTTTTTTCAGTTGTGACTATAAAGTTTGTAACACAGACATCTTTGGCTCCTCATTTTTCAAGGCACCTGACCACATTGTCCTCAATTACATAAAATCTCCATCCTGCTGCTACCCCAATTATAAAATATATGATATAAAATCCCCTGGAAATGAATAATACCCATATGTGCCTTTTTAATTTAATAATGCTCCTATGTGCCCCATTTATTTAATAGTGCCCCTCAATTAATAATTCCCCCTAATTAATAATACCCTGTGCACCCCCTTAAATCAATAATGTCCTGAGTGCCACCTAAAATTAATATTGCCCAATTCCCCTATTATTAATTATACCCTCTTATGTCTCCTTGTATAAATTATTCCCTCTTACATAAATGCCCCTCTTGTATTAATAATGCCTATTAATAACCCCTTTCTATTAAAGAGAACCTTTCACGTCCTTTCAAGGACTCATGCATATGCGGTTTTATATACTGAATTCAGCGCACTGTCGGTTTTCCTGTTATGTGCCCCGGTTAGTTTCAGCACCAATCTCTCCCCACCATCAGAAGGGCGTTCCTGACAGTCGAGTGTCATCGCTGGACTGTGAGGAACACCCCCACCGACTGTACTCATCCATAGACTTGTGCTGGGGGAGGGGGGGTCTTCCTCATAGCTCAGTGTCAGGTAAGGAACGCCCCCTCTGACAGTACAAGGCTGTGTTACAGTACTGTCAGGGGGGGGAGCCTTCCTCACAGCCCAGCAATGACACCAGACTGTCAGGAACGCCCTTCTGACAGTGGGGAGAGAACGGTGCCGAAACATGGAGCACATAAATAGAAAGCCGACTGTTGGCTTTCTAGCGGTATATAAAATCACAGATTCCCTTACGTCCCACAGCAGCACAATATGGAGTATTTCTCCCCCTGTGTGTTGTTTAGGACAGGTGGAACTTTTAATTAGCACAAAAATGTGCTTACTAACCTGCCCTATAAGAGGGCACGAGAGACCTCCCTCACCTGTGTTTTTTTCTGTCCTGTGTGGGACAGGTGGAGGAGGTCTCTTGTGACCTCTCTAGAGTTAAGGGGTTTTTTCTTACCTTGAGGTGGTCGTTTCCTTCTGTTGCCGGCCTGCATTCCTTCTTCTCAGCGCTTCTGTCGGTAATTCTTCGGCCGGCGGTAGGCTTCGGCCTACCCGGAGGGTACGTCGGACTTTGCGACGGCCGGAACCCTTCTCTGTGTCCGGGTTCCCGTGCGGACGGATTTCGCCGGACTCCTTCGCTCCTACTTCCGGTTCTCGGAAAAAGTGCGGTAAGTTTGGAAATTTAAAATTTAAAGGCAAAATATAGAATTGATTTTTGCTGCTTGTTGTTTGAGCCTCTGACTTAGGCTTTTGCTCCTCTATGTTTCATTATGGCATTTGACCCGTTTTGGTGCTATAAATCTCAGGAAGGTAAGTAATATTTATTTATTCTTGTTCATATATTATATGAATGGTCGATTCATATCGCTGGCCTTGCTGCATGATTTCCTATGAATTTTTTCATTGTGGATTAGTTTTGTGTTTGGCTCCGCCTCCACTTATGGTTGCCTTTAAAATGTCCCATAGTCCATTTCGGTGGGCTGTGATTTTCTGGCTCTCCTATTGCTAAGGAGTAGAATTCTCCTCTGTGATTCAGAGATTACCCTATTTGACTATTGCGTGTGCTGTTGCTACATTTTTTGCGACGACCGACCTCCTTAAAGTACCCTTCTCTTTCTGGTTCTGATTGCGGTTTGTAATATTGGTATTGTTATTGTCTGTGACTTTTTGTGGTCTTTTTAGATGTCTTCTTCTGCTTCTGGCTCTGGTGATGGAGATTTTAGGAGGAAGAAATCCTCCAAGTGTAAACATTTAACCTGTTTAGATTGTAAGACTCCCTTGCCTGATGGCTATGAATTCACCCGCTGTCGCCAGTGTCGTGGCCCCCCTTCTGAGGAGCCATCCATACGTGAGGTTGTGACATGGGTGAAAGAATACATGGAGGACTCTCTCAAGGAGATCCGGAATTCTATCTCCCAGATCGCCAAGAGACCACATCTTGAAAAACATCCTCTCTTGCGGGTCTCGGACGAAGATTTTCAGGTTGTGGATGAAACTTTGTCTTCTGATAACTCCGCTGAAGATACCAGCAGACCTCTCTTCCCACTCGAGAAAGTCAATAGGCTGCTGAAGTCCATCCGGTCTAAAGACCGTGATGTTGATGGGGAAGCCTCCACGTCCACCTATAGAGGGCCTAGGGTCTTCCAAGTGGACGAGACATTAAGAAAGTTAATGTCTTCAGAGTGGAAATTTCCGGAGAAACCCTTTATAACTACTGGTAGGTTTAAGGCCTTGTTCCCCATCACAGAGTCTCAACTGGATCAGTGGGGTCCTCCCCCTAAGGTGGATATAGCGGTAGCCAAGCTATCTCGCCGCACTCTAGTACCATCTGAGGATGGAGCAAATCTGCAGGATCCTATGGACAGACGCATGGAGAGTACTCTCAAGAAGGCCTACTCAGCGGCCTCTGCTCAGACCTCTGTCGCTGTTGCGTCATGTGAAGTTTCAGCCAAACTACGGGCTGATTTGTTCCAGCTTGAGAGGGACATCGATTCTGGTGTCTCCAGAGACAAGTTACTTTCCTTCTTAACTTCGACTTCTTTGGTGGCAGAATTCCTAGCTGAGGCCTCCCATTATCAATTAAGGCTGGCGTCAAAGTCCTTGGCGCTTTCCACGGCGGCGAGGAGACCCTTATGGTTAAAACCTTGGAGAGCTGATTTTATCTCCAAGTATAACCTTTGTGCCTTACCATTTGAGCCAGGAAGAGTCTTTGGCAGTAGCCTGGATGAAATTTTAGAAGGCTTGGCTGATAAAAAAGGCAAGACTTTGCCTCAGTCTTTTAGGGGCAGATTTGGCCCTGGCCGCGGCAGAGGTTTTTCACCTCGACGTGGTCCCGGAGGGGCTCTAGGTGTTATTCTAGAGGCTCTGGACGGAGATTTCCCAAAACCGAAGATAGAAGGAAGCCCAGTTTCTGACATGAGAAACTGTCTTCCTGTGGCCGAAATTCCTGTCGGGGGTCGTCTCTCCCTTTTTCTCTGTGCTTGGCGGGAAAAAATTCAGGACCCTTGGGTCTTACAGTTAATTCAGCGAGGTTATGCAATCGAATTTCTCTGTCCTCCACGAGATCGGTTCGTCTTAACTCGCCGTCTTCCCTCGTCTCAGCAAGGTATTTTGGAACGCTCCATTCAAGAGTATATCCGCAAAGGAGCTCTAGAAGAAGTTCCTTCTCTAGAAGAAGGTTTGGGGGTTTATTCCCCCGTTTTTCTAGTTCCAAAGCCAGCAGGCAGATGGAGGATGATTATAGATCTGAGGTATCTAAACCGTTTCATCAGGAAAAAACGGTTCCGCATGGAAACCATAAGCTCAGTTTCTTCTTTTCTTCTCCAGGGCGACGTTTTTGTCACCCTAGATCTGAAGGACGCTTATTTGCGCGTGCCAATTTACCCTCCGCACAGGAAGTTCCTAAGGATTGCGGTTATAGTTTCCGGCCACAGGAAGCATTATCAGTTCTCGGCCCTCCCTTTCGGGATCTCCTCGGCTCCCCACACCTTTACCAAGGTGGTAGCTCCCATAGTAGCCGCCCTCAGGCTTCAGGGACTCTTTGTGGTCCCTTATTTAGACGTCTGGCTGATAAAAGCCCAGTCAGTGTCTGTTCTGCTCCAGCATTTACAGATTGCCATATCCCTGCTTCAAAGCCTGGGATGGCTCATAAATTGGGAGAAGTCAGAAGTCGTCCCCTCAACCAAAAGGAAGTTTCTTGGTTACTTCCTAGATTCAGACCGGCTGGAAATCTCCTTGGCGACTGCAAGGAAAGAGAAATTAATTACAGCGGTTCGGCAACTTTTCAGGAGGCCGAGAGCATCCATCAGAACTTTGATGAAAATCCTAGGTCTGATGTCATCTTCCATCATGGCGGTTCCTTGGGCCTTATGGCATCTACGTCCTCTTCAGATGGAAATCCTAGGAATTTGGGATCGCTCTCTGCCCGGTCTCAACAGGAGGATTCGACTCTCCCCCAGGACCCGTCTTTCTCTCAGATGGTGGTTGCACCTCAAGGACGGAAGGTCCACGGTCCAACCTCGTTGGACCCTGTTGACTACAGATGCATCCCTTACGGGATGGGGAGCCCATCTGGACGGAAACTCCATAAAGGGAGTCTGGAGCGCTCCAGAAGGAAGGACGTCGTCCAACTGGAAGGAGCTCAGAGCTGTGTACCGTGCCTTACTCCATTTCTCTCCTCTTCTCAAGGGAAGAGCAGTCAGGATTCGCTCGGACAACATGACGATGGTATTATATGTGAACAGACAGGGAGGCACCAGATCATCATCCCTCCTCAGGGAGGCAGATCTGATTTTTTCCTGGGCAGAGAAAAATCTGACCCATCTATCCGCGGTTCACATCAAGGGCTCCCTGAACTCAGTAGCGGATCGGTTGAGTCGGGGTCGTGCCGTATCAGGAGAATGGTCACTCAATCCAGAAGTGTTTCATCAGATTACCCTGAAATACGGTCTACCGGAGATAGACCTCATGGCAACCCGACTCAATGCCAAGGTGGAGACGTTCTGTTCCCTGTACCAGGAGGACAATCCCTTGGCAGTGGATGCCCTGTCCATCCCTTGGAGGTCCAGGCTGTCATACATTTTCCCTCCAATTCCTATGATACCCAGAGTATTGATGAAAATAAGACAGGACCAAGCCTCTGTAATAGCCATCATTCCATTCTGGCCAAAAAGAGTTTGGTTTTCCCAGCTCATGGTGATGAGTCGAGGGATATATTGGAGGCTTCCCCCCACCCAGAACCTGGTTTCCCAAGGATCACTGAAGTGCCAGGATCTGAGGAGATTCAACCTGACAGCCTGGAGGTTGACCAGTCCCTACGAATGTATAGAGGACTGTCAGAAGCCGTCCTGAAGACGTTTTCCTGTGCTAGAGCTGAATCCACCAAAAGGAATTACCAGAGGACGGCTAAGATTTTTTTGGAGTGGTGCTCCAAAAGAGGCGTTGATATTTCTAATCCTTTGACTTCTGATGTTTTGGATTTTCTTCAGGATGGCTTGGACAGGGGCCTTGCCCCTGCTACTTTAAAGGTACAGGTATCGGCTTTATCCGCCCACTTAAACAGACGGTTGTCCCAGGATTCCCTGGTTGCAAGATTCCTTAAAGGAGCGGCGAGGCTGAAACCTGCGGTATCTTCTCTTATTCCCCAATGGGACCTTGCGACGGTTCTTTCAGGCCTTTGTGGTCCTCCTTTTGAACCTCTGGAAGCTACGGAGCTAAAATTTTTAGCCTTTAAAACTACTTTTTTGTTAGCCATCACATCTGCCAAAAGGGTAGGAGAGCTACAGGCGCTCTCCTCCAAAGAACCTTATATTGTATTTTTTCGGATATGGTCCACCTTAGGTTTTTGCCTGGCTTTATCCCTAAGGTTCCTTCACGTAATAACTATAATCAATTGATTTCTTTGCCTGTTTTACTTCCGGATCCGTCCTCAGAAGAGGAGTTTAAACTTCATACTTTGGATGTGGTGAGGTGTCTGCGAATTTACTTATCGCGGACACAATCTTTCAGGAGAGCTGAAAATCTCCTAATCAATATGTATGGTAAAGACAGAGGTCTTAAAGCTTCCAGACCCTCCTTGTCCAGATGGATTAAGGAGGCAATCAAATTTTTTTTTCATTGCTCAAGGGTTGCTTCCTCCAGTTTTTTGTACAGCCCATTCGACCAGGGCTGTGTTGACTTCTTGGGCTGAGAATCGCTCGCTTCCACTGGATCAAATTTGTGCGGCTGCTTCTTGGTCATCCCAGCTGACTTTCGTCAAACACTATCGTTTGGATGTCCGCAGTTCTGAGGCGACTGCCTTTGGCCAGACAGTTCTTGAGGTTGTAAGGCGAGGAAACCCTCCCTAGGGGAATTACTTGCTATATCCGCATATTGTGCTGCTGTGGGACATAAGGGAATCGTTGATTATATTGTTAATCTGTTTTCCCTTAGTCCTAACAGCAGCACAAGGCTTCCCTCCCTAAAATCTTGTTTCTTTTACTTTATAATTTACACAGGTGAGGGAGGTCTCTCGTGCCCTCTTATAGGGCAGGTTAGTAAGCACATTTTTGTGCTAATTAAAAGTCCTAAACAACACACAGGGGGAGAAATACCCCATATTGTGCTGCTGTTAGGACTAAGGGAAAACAGATTAACAATATAATCAACGATTCATGAGGACATGAAAGGTCCTCTTTAAAGGGGTTGTCCCTGAAGTGGACAAATCACAGTGGAGGTGGGGTAGGTGATAAAAAATCATACTCAGGCTGGGTCCACACCTGCACTTGAGCTCCGTTGGGAGATTCTGTCCCCCATTCCATTTGAAAAATGCGGAAAGAAAAGTCCTGCAAACAGTACTTTTTTCTCCGCATTTTTCAGGCAGAAACCGGGCAGAAACCCAGCAGACCCCATTATAGTCTATGGGGTCTGCAGGTAACCGCTTTTAAGCGGACTGGGTTTCCGTTTTTTGGGTCCCAGTAAAGTCATGTATATGAGTGACATCATAGAGTCCTTTCCAGCCACCACTGAGGCCAATCACGTGCAGTGCAGGACTTGCAGCAGGGAAGTGGTGTGCGTGTGTCTGGACAGACAGCAGCAGAATGCTGAGGACATCAGTAACCCGAGGACAAGTGAGTATTTTTTCATGTTTCACCTTCCCCGCCTCCTCTCCAATTTGCCCTAGAAAACCCCTTTATTACTGCCCCAATGCCCCCTAATATTATCTCCCATTACATTCATACAGCCCCCACTGACCTTTCTCTATAATTTATATCTTCTTTTATTAAAGCTCCCTAATACACCTTATATTAGTTATGGCCTCTTATCTTGCTAAATTCCCAATGCTCCCAATTGACCTCTTATATGTGTTACAACACCCACTCCCCCCACCCCCAATTAAAATGCCCAAAGTGAGTTAAAAAAAAGTTGATGATACTCACCTACCTCTGATCCCCCGAGGAGGAGCCTCCGCCGCCAGCACTGCCGCTGCTTACTGAAGCTGTAGGACTTCTGCATCCTGGCGCGGATGGCTCAGGACAGTGACATCATCGCGTAGACGTCGGTGCCAGGCAGCTCATAGGCCACAGACCTGAAGTGGCTTGTGGCTTACCAGCTACTTACTAGCAGAGAAGTAAGCCAGAGGCTTCCTCCTCTACTATGTATTTCAACTGTATCGGTGTCTTGCAGACGCCGATGCAGTTGATGTGTGAGGGTCCACCGCCCTGCCCCCCCCCCCCCCCGCTAGCTACGCCTCTGCACAGTGCCCATGTGATCTTTCTTCTCTTCTGTACTTTAACTTTGTAATAAATGTTGCGGCAGCTATTTATTTTCGCCCAAGACAAATCTCAAAGGTCTCAGTTTTATTAAAAACCAAACTTTGAAAATTCAGGTTGAATCTGGCTTTTTACAAATCGGCTTGCTTATCTCTAGTCTGCAGCTGTGTAAAAGTTTGTAGCAACACTAGAACCCAGGAAAATACAAAAATGCCCCCAAAAAATAATCCGTGAGTAGCAAAGACATACTGATAGGAAACATAGATTGTGAGCCCTATATGGGACAGTGACTGTCAATGTCTGTAAAGCGCTGCGGAATATGGTGCTATATAAGTAAGCATAATTAAATAATAAATAAATAAATAATGACTACAACAGCACAAGAAACTCACCAGACAGAACATTTCAATAAAAAACATGTTTCTTAAATTAAAAATAATGACATAGTTTCAGGAATCGACTGAGTTCTCCTCTTTCTTCTCCTGATCCAGAATTACTTTACTATTTCCGTCTCCCTTTCCCCTTAAGAGATTACTGGTCGTTCTACCCTCCCTCTGATGCCTCCCCTCCCCCTCCTTCTCCCCCACGTGTCTTCCTGATTGTTGTTCCTGTTGTGTCTTCCCCTTGTCTGTTTTGTCCATCTCTTATTTCTCAGCAGACGTTGTTTTTATGATCCCATATACCTGGGCCTCTGCCCCTTTGTTAGTATATTGTGTCTTCAAACAGTGGGCGGGGTTCTCCCCTAACCCTTTGCATCTAGGCGAGGCCTGTGTGCTTTTGCGCCTTTTGTCCGTTTATGTTGCTTTTTGGTTTTTTCTTATTTTGTCCCTCTTATATTGTATTTGGAAATTCTTTAATAAACATTGATTAAACATAAAAATAATGACATAGACATAGATATGAAAAAAAGGGGGACACTGAAACATGACCACAATAAAGTGCATCTTAATAGGAAACAGTATGTATGATCAAAATATTGAAATGCATATATAAATATATTATGCTTCTAAGCTCACCATGCAAATGCTAGTAAATAGACAAATGGTGTTGTGCAAAAAGCTTTTAAATTATACTGTATACAAGTAATAGTACACAGTGATAAAGTAAAAGCACAAGAAGTATGGCACTGCAGAGTGGAACAACAGCCCTGAAGTCAAAATAGTAAACAATTAATGCATAATACAATAATAATAGAATATACTACCGACCAAGTAAAAGATGCACACGCCCCAACGTGTTTCACCACACTGACTTCATCAGCGGGAGTGTTCCAAATGTGTGTGGACTGAAGTATTCAACTAGCTCCTTGGCCAAACATATAATGTGATATAGAGGGTGGGCCATAAGTATGGATACACCCGGGTGGGCCATAAGTATGGATACACCCAGATACCATTGTTTTTCTTGTGCAATTCTCCATGTATCACATGACCCCCTTCCCATTGAAAAAAGTAAAGTTGAATCCAAAATGGCGGCTTTTCAGATGGGCGTCACCCGGCCTCAAATGTTTCCCCCCTCCCACGTACTAATATGCCACAAATAGTAAGGTGATAACAGCAACCACTTCCATTTTATCTGGGTGTATCCATACTTATGGCCCACCCGGGTATATCCATACTTATGGCCCACCCTGTAGATCACATGACCAAACAGGTGTAAATACACAAGGGCAGGGTGTGTATAGAACAGACAATCCCTGCATACTAGTATACAAGGGGATATATATAAAATATAAGCAGTGTGGGTCAAAGATGATAAGGATGGTGCCAGAAAACGGATCACGCATGCGTGTAATTATTTATACCCATGCATGGTCCTGGTTGGACTATCGGACCTACACATGCATGGGTAAAGCTGGTAATTATATGTGTATATATATATGGGTAATGTGTATGTGTAAGAGTTTGTATTTTCACATAGCATTGTGTATGAATAAAGTGTCTTCTTTGAAATCTCTTTTTTCTCATCACTTCAGCTTTGTAACAGTGTATTACAATGAACATATTACTTTCTTTTCAGTTTAAACTGCTAAATTCAAAGTCAACATTTCTAATATTTCTAATAAAACATCTATGCAATTAATAAAATGGGCTTGGAACACATTGTCAAATCCCACACAGTCTTTCTTGTCTTTTCCTTTCAGCTTCTTAATTCATTGCTTTCCTATTAGATAAAAGTAAATTTTCTAAAATAATTACTTATCTATGTTATTCTATATTCAACTTGAGTGGTCTGAAAGAGCTGGTTCTGCTTCCAGCCTTACCTCTGGCTTATACTGACAATTGCCTTTTGAGTCATTTCAAGGACATATGCTATACTTCATTGTTTCTGAATCTGACCTTTTTTTACATGTAGCTATTTTATAATAAACAGGACACAGTTAGTAATCATATTTTTTGAGATTAAGGGCGGGGCCACACCCAGCGTAAACACCACGGTTTGTCTTCATCGTAAATGTTGTGGTGTTAAAAAACACTGCGTTTTACAGTCTCTGCAAAGTGGATGGATTCTAGTGAATCCCATCCACACATTGAGAAAAATATGCACGAAAATACTGCGATTTTCAAAACCGTTGCATTTTTGGAAATCACAGCATGTCAATTCTACCTAAACCAGTGGTATCCCTATAGGTATAATTGAAGCAAAAAGTACGCAGAGGAAGATTCTGCGGACTTTCTGTGAAAAGCGCCTGAGGCTAAGGCCCCACGCTGTAGAAACGCATCTTTTTTGGTTGCAGATTTTGTTGCTTTTTTTGCACCAAAGCCAAGAATGGCTAAAAAAGGAATGGGAAATATATACTGTAGGAAGTTCTTATACTTCTTCCTTCTGCTCAATTCACTCTTGGCTTTGGCTCAAAAAGATGCAGCAAAATCTGCAACAAAAAAATCTGCTTTTCTGCAACGTTTAAGGTTTATTTTTTTAAATAAATATGACGCTGCTTGAGGACTCAGCCTTTCAGCCTTAAATGAAGTCTGTCACCAGAACTCATCCTATCAACCCAGCCCCACAGATAGATAAGTTAGGAGCACTTGAATGTAACAGTGTTATTCCCTCGTTAATTGGTGCCTCTATGGCCGAGAAATCTCTGTTTTTGTCAATATGTCAATGATCTCGTTGGAGCAATGAGGGCGTTTCAGAGACAAAAACACTATATCTTGACAAAGGCACTGATTTACACTTTCATTTAGGTGACCCTAACCCATCTATCTTCAGAGCTGAGTTGATATGCTGGGTTCTAGTGACAGACTACCTTTAAGGCTCAGACCCCATTTTTCAAATTTGACACCTTTCAATTTGTGTGAGAATAGCTTCATAATGCTTCATAATGCAACTGTCAAAGTGATTCTGAGACAGTTTATTTCGTGACACATTGTAGTTCAGTTCTGAAGTGACTTTGAGATGCCTGCACAATATATAACCTTCAAAAATTACCCAACTTTAGAAACGTTTCTCCTCAAATTATGCGAAACAGTATTTAGTAAGATTGGTAATCCTTTAGTTGTTCCACTGGAATAAAAGCAAAAAGGAGGTAAAATTTAAAAATGTTATTATTATTATTATTATTATTATTATTATTATTTTGAGATGAGCGGATTTCTCAAAAATTCAATTCGGCAGTTCGATTCGAAGTTCCAAAAAAATTTGCTTCGATCCGAATTACTTTGCAGCGAATAAACAGCTATTTCTGGGCTACAGAGAGTCGGGATGGGCCTTGGATGCCGCGGTCATGTTTCTCTCTCTCTCTCTCTTCAGCATGGACAACTTTTATTCATCTGGAAGGATCTGATAACAAGCAAATACACACCTACCCAATCACATCACTAGAGATTATCTTGTGACCGTCTGATGTCACAAAGGTTCTTACTAAATATTCATTACCACGAAGCATCAGGAAATCTGGAATCGTGGAGAATTGAAGATTTCCTGAAATTCGGATCTAATTCCACTTCTGCAGAATCGATTCGCTCATCTCGAATTATTATTATTATTATTTTTTTAAATAATAATAAATTTTATTTATATAGCGCCAACATATTCCGCAGCACTGTACAATTTGTAGGGTTCAAGTACTGACAAAAAAGATACATTACAAAGAAATATTCAGTTCACACACTGGGACTGAGGGCCCTGCTCGCAAGAGCTTACAATCTATGAGGTAAACTATCTTAAACTATTTTGTTCCTGCAATGAAGCAAAAGTTAACAACTAAACAATATATTTGACCATATAGGTTTCACAGACTTCTTTAGCACTGAGCTGCATTTTTTTTACATTTTTTCTAAAAATATATTACTTTAACTTAAAATGATTCCTTTTTATAAAGAATAAAGAAGGAAATATACCACACATTTTGCTATGCAATTACAGTTGAGTACAACAATATAACATTTGTGGTAATACATTGCTCTTGGGCTACACAGTAGAGAAAAATTAATAAATAAAACATTGCTGTAGCACCAAAATTTTCATTTTCACAAAGGGTAATATGAGAAGATGCACCTCAAATTTGTAACCTTTGTAACACTAAATTTGTAACACTATTTGGCTTTCAGGGTGCATATTTAAAGGGACTAGACTCCATGCCATTTCAGAATATCTTCTGAAATGGAAAGGATTCTTTGACCCTGAGAACAACACTTGGGAGGCAGAAAATAACCTGGGTGATCCTGCCAGTTATTCCTGTATGGGAAAAAAAAATGCCACATCAATATTGTGTTGGTCTAGTGGCAATTGACATAATTTCTAAAATAATTTGGGGCGCGCATACAGTAATCATATACTGCTGCTCAAACTGACTCTCCAGCATGTGCAACATTTCCACTCAATGTACGCTTCACCTTGCAAAAAATGTACTGTAGTGACAATGAATGAGGGACAATTGACAACATTTCAAGAAAAATTTGGGGCATACTATCAGTGTACCTACTACTTGCCAACTGAAAAAGCTGGGCTATCTTCCAAAAGTGATCATTGTGTCTGTAGTTTGCTGCTACTATGAGCCTGTGCAGCACCAACTAGTGTAGTGTGACTGAGTAAAAATTGACATAATTTCAAGAAAAATTTGGGGTACACTATCAAAAGTGCCATTCAATGTTCACTTCACCAGGGCAAGCCATTGGTTCCATTCTCCCTCCCTTGTTTCAAGGTTGTAAGGTGAAGTTGCGGTGGGAAATGGTCCAGTGTCTAGAAACTGGAGGAGGTGGATGTGCCTGTGTGCCTGCCCTGCACCTGTGAAGTGATGACACTACTAGAAAGCACCGGGCCTTGTTGTCTTTCTAGACTGTGGCCTATGATGCGCAAAACATTGGGCTAATGTGCCATGACAACTAATGTATTGTCTCCTGTCCCCATAATTTATGTGCCTCGTATTGAGGGTGGTGTGCACCTTTCCCCACATGGACGTTTACAATGAGAGGTGCACATAGCCATCAAGCAGGGACAACTTTTGTTGATAAATAATGGCATCTAGGTATTGTCCATGGAGAATCTTCACCTCAATCAGTGAACGCAGTAGATTCAACAAAGTGGCATGGCAGCGACTGCACCATCGATAACTTGACCAGGTGGGAGTTAAACTTGCAAACCAGCTGGATGACTCGGTACAGATTGCATGGAGGAGGTGGATTATAATGTGATGCTGGCCACCATCTGCTAGGTATGGAATGGATGTGGCTTGCCGACAAAGACGATCATGGGGAGAAGGAATGGAATGGTCTTGCTCACTTGGTGCCACTGCTATTTTGACTTTATCAAATATGTTAGTGACGCCATTTCATGTGAAGATAAAGGAGAAGACATGGTTGACAGTACAGAAAGACAGCATGGTAAATTACATGTTGAAGAGGAACACACAGAACTGTAACTCAATATTTGTGGCTCACTGCTTTCAAAAAAGTATTTATTCTCAGGAAGTATGACAACAGTGGCAATAATTCAGACACTGTGTATTTTTTTGTTATTTTTCTAATAAAAAATATTTCAAGAAAAATTACAAAGCACTAAAAGGGTCACAACTTGGTCAGTGAGTATTAAAATAGATCACTAGAACTGTGTCAGTCAGTTTATATTAAATAACAATATATTTTTTTATCAGATTAGTGCTGAATTTTATTCAGATTAGCACAGGCTAGACTGCATATTGGATGAACAGACCAAAAAACCCCACTGAAATAATAGATTTTTTTTTTTTATATTAGCAAAGGATGCACTTCTAGTACCACTACTACTGTAGTGTGTTGTATACCTACAACTATATGTGCACATTTGCCCATACAGAGAAATACTTAAAATATTTTTTTTTTCAGTTTAACAACAATGCTCCTTCACATTGTGTATGGGTCAGCCCAGAGCAGTAAAAAAAAACATGAAAAATGCTGAAATAACGGAGATTTTTTTTTTTTTACATTAGTGGAGGATGCACTACTGGAGTCACAAATACTACTGTATTGTGTGTGATATATATCTATAATTATATATGCACACTTGCACATACAGAGAAACACTTATAATATTTTGTTCAGATTAAAAGCAATGTTCCTTCACACTGTGTATGGATCAGAGCAAACCGAAGCGTAAAAAAACCCGTAGAAATTCCCATGTTTTATTTTTAATATTATTGCAGGCTAGACTGTATTGGGTGAACACTGCAAAAAAATAATAAAAAAACACTGAAATAATGGAGATTCTTTTTTTACATTAGTGGAGGATGCACTACTAGTACCACCACTACTACTGTATTGTGTGTGATGTATATCTAGAATTATATATGCGTATTTGTGCATACATATTGTGACAGCTTGGGGAAATTAAACTCAAATGGTGGCTTTTCCTGGTCCAGACAGCGGTCGTCCGTGGTACTGGGCGCCGGAAAGATAGCTTTCAGACGGTCCGAGTGTAAATAAAAGTGGCTTTTATTCAGCTTAAACTGCAACGTAACAAAACAATAAACGCCTAGGCTGCTGTTAGGGCCCTAACTCACTTATAGAGCCCCTCACTAGCCTGACTCTTGCTCAGCTCTAGCAAAGAGTCTCTGTGGGACCCAGCCCTTCTGGACAGAGCCTATCTCTCTTGTCCTAGCTGGTCCACTTGAGCAGCCGGACTAATGCTCCACTCAGCAAAAGTCCCCTGTGGACGCCAGCCCTCTGGCACAGACCGTCTATCTGTGCCGCTGGTCCACCACCTCCTGCTCCATGCAGGATACTCCAGCCTTCTGGAGTTACACGCCACACCCTCAAAGGTGTGGCTGAAGGCCTTTTCAGGGCTGGGCCTGGGTCGCTCCACAGCGCCCTCTGGCTCACATACCTACATACCCTCCCCCTCAGCTCACTACCCATGGGGTGAGTTACAATGGGACAATTCATATGTCGCTGTCCCTCTTCAATGCTATACATTTGTCCAGTGTCTCTCCAGATGTCACCATCTGGCGGTCTCAACCTCCACGTTCCAGTCAGTCGAGCCTTCCGTCTTCTCTTCACTTTAAACGCTATGCCAAGATCCTGGCCATTCTGCGCAAAGGCAAGTTCCGCTTCATCACCTTCACAACTCGCCATACAGTGGATCAAATCATCTTCATCACATCTCTCGCCACAGTCTTCAGCCATCCCATTGCATGACCTCGATTCATCTAGTGAATAGCCGAAAGAACCTTCATCTTCTATCACGAATCCACAGGAGCTCAGATACCAGCTAACACGTACTTCATGCACATCAATGTCTTTAGAGTATAAATATTTCACGGGTACCTTTTCTGTAACCATCTCAAAGCAAACTTTGCCATCACCATCAAGGCTTAGAAGTTTAGGAGACATAGGCCGCTTGCTCTCCTCTTTGTTTGAGATACACAAGCTCTGTACCGCAATATCTTCTCCGTCTGCACAAGGGCCATACCGTGCACCCTCACATAATAGATCACGCTGAACTACATTTTCTGGTATGTCTTTAACAACTGTCACATCATATATTGGAATGGTTTCTGTATAATGCTTCCACACCCGTACAGCAACAGGACAACCATTTCCATACTCTAGTCTCACTTCCTCTTTCTCATACGCATAACTTCCTGGAGGCATGTTGCAGTGCTGGGATAGACGGCAAGAAGTTTCGTACCAACTCATTTCTGACAGTACAGGAGCTGGTGACATCGTCATCTCAATATTCTCCGAGTTATTTTCATTCCCTGTGCTAACACCGGAGGACTGGGGTACCAAGTTTTCAACATCACAGTTTTTTCTGTCAGTACCCAGATGCTTTTTGGTTACATGTTCTGGCTGCCTTAATGGCTCTGCTTTCTCTGCCTCTATGCTGGCAGCTTTCTCTAATTCTAAAACCTTCTGTAGCGCACAAATCTCTGATTCCAGTTCTGGAACTTTCTTCACTGCCACATTTTTCTGCACAGCCTCCATCTCAGTTTTTACTAGTGCAACTTGCAGAACTTCCTCAATCTTCCTGACCTCTTCTATGGCAGCAGATGTAGATGCCATCTCTTTATCCACTACGCCTCCTAATTCTAGGATATTCTGCAATGTTCTTCTAACATTTGTCAGGTCAGCATCCTGGATAATATTTTCTGCTTCCCTCACTGTTCCCTGAATTATATTGGATTGACCCTCCAACATCTTCTGATAAAGCTTCTGCTCATCTGCAAACTTTTTGTCAAGTCTTTCATTCAAGTCCCGTATCTCAGTGGCTCTCTTATCTTGCTCTTGGTTGAACAAAGACTCTATTTCTTGAATCACATTTTTCAGGGATAACAGCTCTGATTCTTTAGAGGTTAACAGGCTCTGCAGCGAGTCTTTCTCATCTTCTAGTGCTGACAGCTTTGAAGATCGTGCAGATGCCGACTGTTCAGTATTGGATAAAGACTGCTGCAATCGATCTAATTCTTCTCTTTTAGATTCCACTTCGATTTTTAACTGTTCCATCTGAGAAGTGCGCTCTTCCAACTTTATTTCTGATTCACGCTTCACTTGATGTATCTGAAACTCCAGCTGTTTCTTGATTTCCTCCTGCTTGTTCACTTGCACCTTTAATTTAGCAACAAGCATTTTTAGATCTACAATCTCAGCAGATAAATTAGGTTTCCTTTAAACTGAATCCTCATGTCTTCTGTCTGGAGGTCCAATTCTCTCTGGGCCTTTTCCAGCATCTCATAAGCATTAGCTTTGTTCTCATACAATATCTGCACAGATTCCAGGTTTTTCTCAACTTTATCCTTGGAGCTAACCAAATCCTCCATTTCAGTGTGCAGTTGCTTGTTGAGCCTCTCTAACTCGGCCTTCAATTCAAGGGTCTCTTCTCGGGAGCGAGCCAAGGCAAGAGCTTGGGTCTGGTTTCTACAAGCCTCTGCTTCAGCACGGTCACGTTCTTCTGCATATCTAGCAGAAAGTCTTCTCTTCACCAAGCAGCTGATCAAACTTTTTCTGCTTCCTTTCCAAATTTGACACAATCCGATGTTGATGATCAAGATCTACACCTACATCTTCTAGTTCCTGCTGCAGTCTAATTTTCATCTTCTCAAGTTTGTCATAAGCAGCAACCTTCTCCTCAAACCATTGAGTTGTAGCTTCTAGCTACTTTTGCAACTTTTCCTTTAGTTCTTCAACAGAGTCCAAGGACCCAATACTATCCTCCATTTTTTTCTTCATATCAGTCGCCTGAGCCTGTAGTGTTGAAATCTGCTTTGTCAAATCTCTTTTTGCTATCTCCTCTTGCTCTAGTTGCTCAAGGAAACCATTTTTCTCATCTTCCATTTGTTTTAGTTTTGTACTAAGGTCAAGCTTCTGACGGGTTTCTTCTTGCAAAAGTTCCTGAGTGTCTTGAAGCTGAGATTCTAGTGTAGAAAAAGCTTTGGAAAGTTTGATAAACTTGCTGTCTGCTTGAGAAAGAAGCCTTGTGACATTATCCAATTCCACCTGTAGTCTGTTTGCCTTGTCTAGCAGTTCTGCTTGAAACCTGCCCCCTTCTGTGACTTTTAGTTGCATCACTTGAAGTTGAGTCTCTACTTTTTTATGACTCTCCTGTAAGGTTTGCACTTTCTGAGCATGGACAGACGACATTTCCATCAAATCTTTGTCTTTCTTTTGCACCAAAACAGACAATTTCTCTTTATCTTCACAAGATCTTGACAGCGCCTTCTCCAGGCTGCATATTCTAGCTTTGAGTTCCCTTTCTCTTTGTTCCAGAACTCCAGCTCTGCTCCGCCATTCATGGATTTCACTATTTAGGCGAACCTGCTTTAGTGCATGCAAGTTTTGCTCTGACTGCAATGTCTGCACCACAGATTCCAAATCACTCTCTTGGTCAGAGACATACTTCCTCAGCTCTGCAATTTCATTTTCTTTATTAATTAATGCCGCCGAAAGCTTTTCACACTTCCTCATTTGGTCATCCAGACATTCTGACTGACACTGCAAAACTTTACTTCTCTCACGTTTAGCAGTTTCAAGGTCATCTCTTAATTTTTCAATGATACACTCTTTGGCAATGGAGTCTTGGACATGCTGCTCCTTTAAATCCTGCAATTGCTTCTCAAGCACTTGCTTTTGCGCTACACTCTGTATAACTTTATTAGCTAGAGCACATTTCATATCAGCAAACTCCTTCTTAGTGACACAGTCCATTCCAGGCAAACCCAGTACCACATTTTCACAATGACTAGGATATGAACTCTTTACAGTTTCAAGCTCTTTCTTTAACTTAAGGTTCTCTTTTTATGATACCTCAAGTTGCCATTTCCAATCAGATATTTCATCTTCATAAACGAACCTGATGGTTTTAATCTCATCTTGAAGCTGCTGCACCATAATATTTTCATCTTTGGCGCTCTGATGCACTCCAGTATGAGACATAGTCATAGTCATACTTTCAGCAGGGACATATTCTTTCATAGAACAGAGGTGCTTTAGAAAGACTGAGTCACTCTCATGCAACACATCATCTTTACTTGCATTCCACCTAATCTGCTCCGGGTTTTGTGTCTCTCTGCATTCAGACTGCACTAATAAACCTGTGCATGACTTCTCTGCTTTTTTACAAGCTGAAATTCTCTTTTTCTTGCCCATGGTTTACTAACAAGATTACACAATATTCCACAGCAACCTTGGATTCAACCAGCAGCAACTTTTTGCTATCTTCAGCAGTCACATGTATTCAAACAGTTAACTTATGTGGCACTACAACAACCAGCATTTTCTTCTGTCTTCCACAGAAAACACCAGCATGGCACCATAGCCTTTCACATAGACTGTTTGCAATATCCAGCTTCTAAACACATTGCATAATTTCTTGCCATCAGCAAACACTTTGCAGACTTCTTTGTCACAGTATACACAAAGTCCATTCCCTGGATTCTTCTTCCAGAGTTTTACTTTCACCAGTTTTGCACACATTTTGCTATGTTGCACTCACCCTTTCCTGGGTTTCTTCAGTTGAAATCACAGATTTCTTCCAGCTGTAGGCCACAATGCACACTTTGCAGTACTGCAGTTACCAAACACTTGTCTTCCAGGACTTACGTGGATCTCTTTATGCGCGCTATTCTCCACCATATGTGACAGCTTGGGGAAATTAAACTCAAATGGTGGCTTTTCCTGGTCCAGACAGTGGTCGTCCGTGGTACTGGGCGCCGGAAAGATAGCTTTCAGACGGTCCGAGTGTAAATAAAAGTGGCTTTTATTCAGCTTAAACTGCAACGTAACAAAACAATAAACGCCTAGGCCGCTGTTAGGGCCCTAACTCACTTATAGAGCCCCTCACTAGCCTGACTCTTGCTCAGCTCTAGCAAAGAGTCTCTGTGGGACCCAGCCCTTCTGGACAGAGCCTATCTCTCTTGTCCTAGCTGGTCCACTTGAGCAGCCGGACTAATGCTCCACTCAGCAAAAGTCCCCTGTGGACGCCAGCCCTCTGGCACAGACCGTCTATCTGTGCCGCTGGTCCACCACCTCCTGCTCCATGCAGGATACTCCAGCCTTCTGGAGTTACACGCCACACCCTCAAAGGTGTGGCTGAAGGCCTTTTCAGGGCTGGGCCTGGGTCGCTCCACAGCGCCCTCTGGCTCACATACCTACAATATATACACTTAAAACATTTTATTCAAATTAACAAAAAATTCTCTTTCACACTGTGAATGGGTGAGATACCAGATCAGTTTAGGAAAAAAACACATGAGATTTGCACAAGCTAGACTTTATATTGGGTGAACAACAACAATAAATCGTGTGGATATAACAGAGTTCTTTTTTTAAGATTTGTGCAGGGCTGGGTGAACAACAAGAAACCACTTGTATATAAATTAACAGAGTTATTTTTTTAAGATTTCTGCAGGCAAAATCAGCAGCACTTTGCTGTTAAAACAGCAGTATGCAATTGTAATGATAACTGCTGCCCAAAAAAGCCCTTAACACAACATTTTTCACTAACAGGATTTTCTTCAGTAAAAAAGTATATTTTTAAAGAATGTGTAGAGATAGAGATGAAATTGCTCTATTGCAGGTACTGTCTGACAATATAGATTATTGGGATTATGGGCAATAAAAGGGTTAACTGTCTATGTAAGCAGCAGGAGCACAGATTCCAGACAGCAGTCGCTCACTGAAATTGTCCTATGTCTATTCAGTTCTAGCACTAATCTGCCTGTGTATAATTGCTTCATTCTCTAAGTCCTCCAATAACAATTGCTGAAATTTCTGAATTTATGAACTGTGCTGCCTATAGCCTAGCTATGATGCAGTGAAATGGATCACAAATCTGTATGCATGTCAACCTTTACACCAACTAAGGCTGATCACAAGTGTCCAAGCTTCTTATACTACATATGACATCAGCACTGTAAGATCCACCTACTACACTGTCTATTGGTTGAAAGGCTGCCAGATGTTGCGATCACGTGCTGTGAGTCACTGCACACATGACATTGTCTGCTCTGTATTTTCTGGTAAAAAATGTGGCAGCAGACATTTTCTCGTAGCACAGCCATTTTTATTTTCTTGCAGCAAATCACAATTTGTTCGGTTATTTGGGATGAACTTGGCTTGTTATGAACCGGATCAGCCATCTCTAGCTATGGGTCCAGGATATCAAGTTTGGCATTTAATAAATCTCCCTCTATGTTGCTATGTTACATTCTCTTCAGCAATGTCAATTGTTTATCATTATTGTATAGACCTGTGAAAGTCACTGGAAACCTCACCCTACAATGATTTGTGGATTTGCGTTTATTGCATTTCAGTGACATCTGCCTCCTGTAGTACTTTAAAAAAAAATTCTTATTAAATGAGGAAAAATATATGATTGATTACTTGTACTTTTGTAAATATTCTTGGAAAGTAACACCACCAATGCCAGATTAGAAAATTCGCAATTGTTTTAATTGAACACCATCCAGGCCCTCTGTGGGTAATTCATGTATGAAGACTTATGGTACATGTGTTATTTTCTTCATTTCTTTCTCACTTTCCTGCTAATAAAACCTAAATTTAATATCTAGGTTATTGAAGGTCATTTATTCAACGAAAATAACTAATTATTGAAGATGACTCTCCAGGTAATAAAAACATCATTAAGCCATATGCTACATGTTCTTCTGTTTCTATTAGAATTAAAAGGCCTACAATAATTTAGGTTTTATTAATCCAATAGACTATTTTTTAACGTGTGTATTCAAGCTGCATGGTACAAAGGTTATGTAAGAAATTATTAGGGTCTACTTGTTATAAACTATTACATGCTGTTAGTGTGACTTCTTGGTAGTGATAGTACAAGTATGTACAGGTTACTAAGACTTACAATTACTGGAATAGCACAAAATACACTTTTATATTTCAGCAAATAAGAATTGTGTGTAAAATACATGTTTACACATTATGTAAATAATCTATATTTAAAGTGTATCTCCCATTTTTTTTTTCTCGCTATTGTGTCAGAGGGTGTTTTTGTAATATTCTTTAAGCTACCTAACTTCTTTTCTAATAGAAAACAGGCTGTAACATTCTCCTTTGTAACCCTCTATCTGAACTGTTACTAGGGAAAGTCCGTACACATTTGTATTGGGAATATGCAAAGCTGAAGAATTTACCAAAGGGGGGATGGGTTGCTTCAAATGGCTGTGTCTCTGGTTTTATACCACATAAAAAAAATTGGTTCTGGTATTTTGCCAAGATTGAAGTACTAGCTATAACAGGACCTGAGATATCACTAGTTATAAACACAGTTGGGAATTTGAAATTAATATGCAGCAGTTCGTCAAGTTTAATAGATTAATAAAGTATATTACAAAAATGTTCACAACACCCCCGACACAATAGCAAAAATTTTTTTAAAAATCACATTATTCACATTCTATAATACTGTATATTTCATGTTTGATTGGCTGTTTTTAGAACTCCCTTAAAAGTGCTCATCTCTCAATTCATAGCACCCATGGCACTAGGTGGACAGTTGGAACCTGCATCTATCAGACATTTATTAAAAAGCAACAGAAATATACAGAGCAGCCATTTAAAATAAAGAACATTTGCTACTGAAGTACAGCAGAGCCATTATAAAATATAGCGATAATTCAGACAGCTTTTACCATGGGGAAATCTTCCAGCTGCAGCAGGGTGGGATTGATGAAGAAAATAAATGCGAGGTAATATGGCCCAAAGCATGTTCATAATAAATGCATCAGTCAACCTATCTAAATACACAGTGTCTGGAGCATTCTCTGGAAGAATGAAAATATAAGATTATGCCCTTGAAATGTCAGTAAGGAGGTACTGCCAACAATTCCCGTCAAACATTTTCTTGGTAGTCTGAATGTTGTATCATTCACATGGACTGCTGAAATAATTGTCTTATAATAGGTTCATATTACTGTTTTTAATGTTCGTTGCTCTCATCCATCTGTTTGGTGTCTATCTGCATTCATTCTCATGTTAAAAAAAAACTTGACAAAAGCTTTCTTCCGTCGTGTTTTTTACTTTTCTAACAGAAGAAAAAGTTCTACATTCAGGACTTTTTCTTCTGTTACAAAAGTAAACAAACATGATGGAAAAAAAAGCTTCAGTCATATTATTTACATTAGAGTCAATGAGAATGGACACAGATGGAGGGAGCTGAATGCCGTCCATGTCATTTTCTTGTGCACTTATACATGTACACGTTCATGTGCATGTAGCTTTAGGTAGAAATTGAGTCCTAAATATCTCTCCAAGAACTCTTGCGTTCTACCTTGGTACAGATGTGGAGATGTTCAGTGTACAGCATGTAAGGGGATGTTAAGACACCCTTGACTAATATTGCTTTCTTTGATTGAACATGCTTTGTATAACTGTTGTGCACCCCTCTAGTGTTTGCTGCCCCTGTGTCATTGTTTGTGGACCATTTTCTTTGGTTTTAGTAGAGCACAGCACTACCAACCTTAGCTGATGGTCATACTTACTGCTCCTCCACTCTAAGGTAAGTCAGCAAAGCAGGAGAGAGGAGGTGGAGTAGGGAAGTATTAACTGCTTCTGTTTAAAGATACTGTGGGAGTATTTGAGAGGAGGAAGGACCAGGGACAGTGAGACGCCATCTTATATGGACAGTGTTCTAAACATGGGTAAAGAAAGCTTAGGAAAAATGCCCTTGTTCATAAGTAAACCTTCTCAAAGATACTAAAAGTTTGGTAGCTGAGCCCGTGATTGTATTTTGATTGGTTACTACAGGACACTAAGACTTTTTTTTTTTTTTTTAGATAGTTTAAATTATCTGCCCCATTGTGCACTAATAGCACAGTTTTAGTCCTTAGCGGTGGCCTTTTTGGACGACACTATGTTTCTCTTTTTGTAGCATTAAACAAGCTTTCCCTATTTAACATGGCTCATCCTGCTATATTAAAATAAAAAAGCCATAATCACCCCACAGAGAAGTTTCCATCTTACGGTAGGTTCACACCTGCGTTTAGGTTTCCGTTCGGGGGGTCCGCTTGACTATAATGGGGTTCACCTGGTTTCTGCCTGAAAAGGGTGAAAAAATTTTTTCACAGGTTCGGGGACCAAATCCCTGAATGGAGTACAAGTGCTGGTGTGAACCCAGTCTAAGCTGGGGCAGCTGCTGAGTATCTGGGCGATGCTCTGTAAAATTTGGCAATTAGAAAACTTAAGACTAGGGATACATGGAATAATCTTGCCGGGGTTAGCTGCTGTAAACTTGCTATATTTTTTATTTTTTACTGTATATTCATGTGAGGTTCATAATGGGGTAACTTACTATTATTGTGAGGAGCAGGTTGGAGTTTCCGTATTTTTCGGACTCTAAGATGCACTTTTTTTTCCCCCAAATTTGACCGGCTTCCTGTAGCGGGAGGAGTAGGACGATGTGCAGGCTCTGGGCTTGGGGGAGAGGGTGTCCCAGCAAATCCATTCCGGTATCCACCGTGCTATTACGGCGGATGCCGGGTCTGTAAAGATGATGGCGGCCGCTCCGCTACAGAGCGGTCGCCATAGCTACCGGATCTCCGCTGTAATGTACAGCGCAGACCCGGAGCTAATATCCGCAATCAGAGTCCACTCTGATCGTGGACATTACTACTTCAAAGTCCCCCTAAAGTATAAAAGTAGCCCCAGGTGCCGGTCCCCACTGGCCCCATACCTTTCAAGTTGCAGGCTGGCTCCTGCGCAGCGAGATAGCGGGAGCCGACCTGTTCCTGTGACAGCCGGGAGCCTACTGAAGGCTTCCAGGCCTGTCATAGGAATAATACTATTGCGGCTGGTCTATGCCCAGCCTCAATAGTAATGTATAGCATCTCCCATTGGAGATTGGGATTTGCAATCAAATCATTGCAGGTTCAAGCCCCCTAGGGGGGGCTAATAAAATAGAAAAAAAAAAAAAAAAAAAACGCTGCAAAAACTGCAACAAAAACATATTAAAAAAACACATCAAAAAACATGGCAAAAAAATGCATCGTATGAAAAAAGTTTCAAAAAAAGTTTAATAATTCCTGAAGCAGGTTTTTTTCAGCCTGAAAAAAACTGCAATTTTACTCTAAGGCTCCACGTTGCGGGTCGCAGAAAAAAGCGATGCAGGAAAAATCGCAGTGGCAATGCACTGAGGTTTTTCCCGCTTTGTTTTTCTCAGGAGACCTCTGCAGACTTTCTGCATCCATTATACCCATAGGGAAAACACCGGCATTTCCGTAGGTATAATTGACATGCTGCGATTTCCAAAATCGCAACATTTTTGGAAATTGCAGCGTTTCCCCTGTGTTTATTTTTCTGCAATGTGTGGAGGGGATTCGCTAGAATTCTATCCACTATGCAGTGACTGTCAAATGCCGTGATTATTGCCGCAGCGTTTCCGCTGTGGCCAAACCGCAACATTTACACCACGTGGGGCCCTGGCCTTGGGTAGTTTTCACAAAAACTGGCGCCATCATGTGCAGGATGTGGTCATCCCCTTTCCATTGCTGCCCTCTGTAATCTTTCTGCTGCAGCAAAGTGAAGTTAGAAATGTTTGAAAGCTTTTTTAACACTGGATCTCATGGCTTGGTCGGATGGACGCATTTAAAATGCTCATCTTGCCTAAATTCCTGTACTTATTTAGAACGAATCCAATTAGAATACCATCTACTTTCCTTACACAAGCCACTGCTTTACTCACATTATTTACATGGTCTAACAAAAAACACAGAATTGCATTCTCTACAATGGTACTACACAAAAAAGCAAGTTGCCTTGGCATCAAGAGCTTACAAGACTACTACTATGCATCTATACTCATTCAAGTTACCCACTGATGGAACAATTCCAATGATAAGATCTGGTTGGACATTGAGAAATGGGGCAATTGGGATTTTTCTTTATGAACCTGCTTACTATCTTGTTTGTGGGAACTTGACCTACCCCACTTCACAGCTATCCAGACCTCTGATTGTATTTGGAATTACCTACTAGTTAAACCTGGGAGAGACATCCAAATCCAATGGCTGTGTTTTCCTTCAGATTTTCTGGAATTTAACATACCAGACCTGGATCTCTCTTCTTGGAAAACATTAGGCATAAGCAATATTCAGGATTTACTAGGTCCGAGTGGCATGCTTAACTTTCAGTCCTTGTCTCAAGAATACAACCTCCAGCTTAAAGACTTGTACAACTTCCTTAGGGTTAAAGATTTTCTCCATAAAAAATCTCATTGAAAGTGTATGTTCAATGCAAAGATCCAATCCTTTTTCACCCCATCTTCTATAATATATTAGTTGGGAAATTATTCTTATATGGTGTGCTAGGAAAGAGATTTATCCCTTCAACTCGCTCTTTGGATTTATCCCTCCAAAGAGAAGACAGGGAAGATTTATTACCTTCCCTGCCTTCCTGATCGCTGTGTATACAGCGCTCAATGAGTACTGTATACAGCGCTATGGGCGCCGCCATCTTGCGGCTCCCCTCTGACCCTGCAGTCACGTGATCCGCCGGGATCATCATCTGTTAGAGCTGCTGGGTCCTACAGGACCCAGATCAGCTCTATAGTAATGTGAAAGTAACATGCAGGAGGCTGTCTTCCTCCTGCAATTGGAGCTAAATGTACCAGCCCCAGTTACAGGGAAAATCAGCCTCCCCCCACCCCGAAAAAAAAAAGTGATCAGATGTCCCCAAAGGTCTATTATGACCTTATGGGGACACAATGGAAAAAAATAAAAAAGAAAAAGAAAATTAATAGAAAAGTAAAAAAAAAAAAAAAAAATGTAAATAAAATAATTTCAAAAAAAAAAAATAATAATATGCTAATAAAATGCCCTTACTAAAGATTATAGTCCCACCCCCACGACACCATACAAAATAAAAATTACCATAACGGAGAGTAAAGACTATTTTATAAAGTTTTTTAGTAGCACTTTGTGTTATTAAATAAAAAAAAAAAATATGAAAAGTGAAAAACAGACACGTTTTCCCTCCTCTTTTGTTTATATTTTCCCGAATATAAAAAAAAATTAAAACACATACAAAATTGAAAACAGCATAAAAATAAATATATGTCACCGAAAAAAGACACAAAAATTAGTTGAATAACGCAAATGATAAAAATGTTATAGCCCTCCAAAACCGCACATACAAAAAACTTGAAAATGTGCTTGGTCTGTAAGGGGGGTAAAGCATCTGGTATGGAAGTGGTTAAACTCTTGCGGACAGCCACAGAGGTGATATTGTGATACATTTTAAATGAACCTTTCTCCCTCACTCCGCAGCCTGTGCTCTTACTGCTAACCTTCATGATCATCCTAAATACCAGAAGAATGTAGAAACTTATCTATTGATGTCCACAAATTAGTAATAACTACATAATGGAAACAAAATATACAACCCTATATCCAAGAGATTATTGTCACCATGAAAAGTGACTTGTGCCTGTGAAAAAATTATTATATATTATATTATCCCCTTTTCAAAAGGGCTTGGAGTTTACGGTTAATTAGCCCCTACTATTTAGAATAGCATGTAGTGTGCACTCTAGATACATGCACAATTATTGTAATTCTCTATCTTATGGGCCTCCCTATAGTGCCTATAAATATTAATAATATTTGGACCATTTTGGGATTTCAGTCAATTGTTCTAGTCTGTAAACTGTTATTTATCCTTTGTCTTGATGTGATAACACTTGTATAACTTGAGTGTATTTACAGTTTTGTAACTGATGTCTTTTGTTAAATATTAAAACTCAATAAAGATTGTGAATTAAAAAAATGTTTAAAAGCATAAGTTATATGGAAATTAATCTAAGTAGTTATGGTGGGCGGGGAGCAGCTTAAGCCTAGGCATGCTGTCCCCTTGCTAATCATACTCCCTGAATGTGATTGGCATCTCCCTCACAGTTCCCTCATTCCTTGATTTCACGAGGGAGATATCAATGATGGAATTACATATCATAATAGAAGGCACATAAGATTACTAAATTATTAACTCCATGTGCTTCATATTAACAGTATGGTATGTAACCCCATCATGTTCATGTGCCCTTACACTAGTAAAAACACAAAATGTCCCTAACAGGATGGTCAAAGAGAGGGTGACAGAAGAGGACATTCACTCTCTATATAGCAGCAAGTTAACCCTTTGGAGCTCACATGATAGTGGCTTAAGAGAAACAATGGAGGGTTCAGAGCAAGGCTGTGGCAGTTCATCCAGAGACACATGATCACCAATCCCCTTCCCCCCATCTTATCCTGCCCCCCGCAATGGTTTTGGAAATGCTAGCATTTCCGCTGTGTGTATTTTTCTGCAATGTGTGGATGGGATTCTCTAGAACTGTAACAGGGACTTTGGGGCCCTGGCCTAAAATAGTTTTCCCTCTCTGTTATGGTAATTTGTATGCAGTGTTGTGTTGGGTGGAGCTAGAACCTGAAATGTGGGTGTGGTTTTAACGTCTTTCTTTTTTTTATTTTACTTTCATTTTTTTTTTTTTTTTTACATCTTTTTACATTATGCAGGCATTTTAACAGTACATTTTTTGGCTGATTTCTTCTGAAACTGAGGCTGATACATTAGCCCCAGTTACAGGAGGAACGCAGCCTCCTGATCATAACTGCACAGCTGATCTCAAGGATCCAGCAGTTCTTACAGTCTCTGGTTCTCAGTGGATGATGTCACCACGAGGTCAGAGAGGAGCCGCCATGATGCTGTGTATATAGCACTCATTTAGTGCTACGTACACAACAATCGGGGAGGTAATAAACTGTCCCTGCCTTCTATACAGGAGCTCATGCAGCTGCTTAACAATATGTACTTGCTTATACCCTCCCAACTGGCAACATGCTTTTTGATCCTGGATGTCTATATTGTGTCTTCAATACTAATTCTACTATGCTATTGTATTTTTAATTTGTCTCAGCTATAATTATATGTATTAAGCAACCATACCCTGCACAGCTAAAGCATTCTGTGCAGTACTTGATGTTCTGTGCTTGAGTATAGAGTTCTGTGCTTGAGTATAGAGTTCTTGAGTATTTTAACACATTGGTGGGCCCAGTGCAAAGGTTTCATAAGGGATCCCCCTATCCACCACTTAAGCTTACCAATGCCGCAGCATTTTTTTTTGTATTAAACTGTGCCCCTAACCCCACCTATGTCCCTATGTCCCCTTTGACCCCCACCCATTCCTATCATGTTCTGTTTTGTCATAACACAGTAATAGTCCATTCAATTTATAGCATACAGTGATGATGCCTCCACTACACAGTTTATTGTCCCCTAAGTGGCCCACCCAAAGTATAATATCCCCACGGTGGCCCCCACATAGAATAATGCCCCTTAGAGGCCTTCACACAGTATAATATTTCCTTAGTGGTCCCCATACAATATAATGCCTCCTCAGTGGTATATCATACAGTCAAATGCTCTAGCAGTGGCTCCATATAACATAATGTCCTCTCAGTGACCCATCACAAGATTATCACTCAGTGGCCCTTCACACTTTAAGCTGTCTCCCTCAGTTGCCCATCACACACTAAATTGTGCCTTGGTGGCCCATCACACAGTAAACCGTTCCCCTAGTGGCATCTCTCAGACATTAAACAAAAAATAACCATATTCACCTAGTCCCGTTCCCACAGTGCTGCTTGCAGGCTCTGGTTTTAGTGTGTGTGGCTCTGTGCTCATCGTACCTCCTTGCCTCAGACAGCAGTAGTTGAGGCCTGAATGGTGGAGCATGTACCTGATAGCTACATGCTCTGCCATTGTATTCAACTGTATCTTATTCCTGGGTGTGCAAATAAGGTTGAAATCAGGACCTGCTGCCCAAAACAGTGATACAGGATCTGAAATATAGGCCTGTCCTGCTCTCCCAAGGTATCCCCTGCAGCCATAGGTCCCGATGCAAGTGCACCATTTGCCCTGTGGTTAAAGCAGCCCTGATAGTGCTATGCAACATCATGGTCTCCCATTGGTGCTTCTGATGAACTTTTGCCATTGAAATGCTGTTTATTGCAACAGTCAGTGCTTAAGAATTAATGTACAATTCACTGCTGTATTTCCTGACACCAATTTCACCTGTTGCTTTTGCAAACTTTTGGCTTCTTGCCACCTGGTCGAGTCTGTTTGTCTGCTCCAAGTGCTTCCTGGTATTATTGACTATTCCTGACTTTAATCTGGGATTACTGCTACAGTGTGCATATTAGGACATCCTCAGATATCAGTGTCAAACATCAGATTAATAGCAGTTTACAACAGTGACACCTGACTTTGACTTTGATTCTGACACCTGACTTTGACTTTGATTCTGACACCTGACTTTGACTTTGATTCTGACACCTGACTTTGATACCTGACTTTGATTCTGACACCTGACTTTGACTTTGATTCTGACACCTGACTTTGACTTTGATTCTGACACCTGACTTTGACTTTGATTCTGACACCTGACTTTGACTTTGATTCTGACACCTGACTTTGATACCTGACTTTGATTCTGACACCTGACTTTGAGTCTGACACCTGACTCTATGCAGTTTCTGGGCTGGTTGTAAAACTCAGCTGCTTACATACTGCTTTTATTACTTGTACATAAAAGTTGGGCGTGGACTCATAGTAATTTTTTCTTCTTCTTTTTCTTGGCATTTGCAACCCAGGGCGTGACCTGCTAACAGCGATGCTGCAAAGTAATAGATGCCTAGAAAATGAACCTTATCCTCTAAAACACATTTAAATCACCCCTAAACCCCAACATCTTTCATATTCTCCATACAGTGTGGGTTTGAGGCGGGCTGGAGGCCATCTGTCATGATGTGCCCACGGACACTTAAAAGGAGGCTGGTGCTTGCCATCATGTCCCGTAACCGGTTATCTCTAAAGAACACGCGCAGTCACATTGGACTGCACAAAAATGGCCTACTGGGGGTTTGCAGAAAAGATTGCATCACAGTCCAATTTTCGCATCATCAAGCTCAGGAGAGGGTTCCATTGGTGCCAAGGCTCGGGCGAAAACGGCCCCGCCCGGGCGGCCCGCAGTTTGGCAGAGCGGCTGCCGCTTGGCAGCGGCGGTGGGTCATTATACCTATAGTGAGGGGGGTTGGGGAGGCCTGGTCTCAGGGGGCAGAACCGCCGCCATTTCCGTAAAAAGATCATTGACATGCTGCAATTTCCAAAACCGCATGGACTGTTTTGGAGGGCAATCGGCTCTCGCGCCACCAGCCTGAATAAAGAATGTACCAGTGTCACTGCAGTGCATTTTTCCCCCCAAAGTTTGGCCCCCACCAATCCCTTTCCAGCATGATGGGCCCTTGCCATGCAAAGTGGATAACTGTAGGGGTCGCGGGGAACACACCATGGTTTTTTGGTCCCTTGCCCTGGAACCCCCCCACATTTAACCCATTGCTTGTGGTCAATCAACAAGGGGGAACAAAACCCAATTCAGACAAAATTAAGCATTGTTCTGCAAGAATGGACTGCTACAGCCAGGGTGTGGCCAGAAGTTGATTGAGAGCATGCCAGGGAGAATTGCAGAGGTCCTGAAGAAGAGGGTGGCCCCGCCAGTTTAATCCCATACAATCCATGCATGTGCAGAAAAATACACGCAGTAGAAATGCTCGATAATTCTGGTATCATTTTCACCAATAACCTCTCTGTGTGCCACATTCGTGTTTCTTTTTCTTGTCAAAAGGGGCGTGGACTCAGAGGGGCGTGACCTACAACACGATGCTGCAAATAGTCCAATACCTCTCTACATTTATCAGTGTTTTGGCGGGCCCCCGTCCAGGCTGCAGCAGAGCGCTGTGGCCTTGGCAGTGCTCCGTTTTCCCCAGGATTTCTGCAGAAAGTTTGGGGGGGTTTCTCTCCCCTTTTTCCCCTCGGGGGGCCCCCCCCCTTTTCCGTAAATAGAATTGACGTGCTGCATTTCCAAAACCGCAACTTTTTTTTTTTGTTTCTCCTTTTTTTTTTTTTTTTTTTTTTTTCGGTGGGGGGTTGGGGGGGGTGTGAAACCACCCCATTCCGGCCGCGGGGGGGGGTTCGATTTCCCGGCGCCGGTTTTATCCCCCCCACCCCTGCCTCGGAGGAAAATACCCGCGGGGGAAATGCCGCAATTTCCAAAAAAAAGCAAGTCAATTTTATATTTACGCAAATGCTGGCTTTTTCACTATAGGTATAATGGAAGCAGAAAGTCCGCAGAGGAAAAAAAACAGGTCAAAAAAACAGTCTGGAAACTTGTGGTGCGTGACGGAGGGATCAGTAATTCTTGCTGTTATCTGTTTGCTATCAGGAGGCTTCAATTTACGTAACCCAACCCGGAACACCTACAACAGCCGATATGCAGAACAACTATGTATTCGGACATCTGAAAGGCTGCGGAACAATATGATAAAAATTTCCTATAACAACAAAAAAAGAACACAGGAGGAGACACAGGCCCTGAAATCATCATTGGTTAATGACACAGAGTAAATGAAGGCCAAACTCCACACATACTACTGGAAACTTCATGATATGCTTATTAACAACAAAAAGAAAAAGCTCCACAGACTGAGACAAAAAGGTCTCATTACTACAACCGCAAGTACTAGCCCAGCTCAGCAAAGCTGTGTTGTGAATCTTTCCTCTTATGAGCCAAACAAACACGAAATGTCAGTTCTCTCCAAAGGTCTCTCCTTCTGCCCCTCGGCACACACTGACCATATCCAACTCTGCAATGATATGGAGGAGTTTTTCAGAAAAATGAGATTAAGGGAATATTTTTATGACAAAGACCTTCCATACAGCAGCGACTCTGAGATGGAACAGCCCATAAGGAATCCTACCAAAAAATCTACCTGGACCCCACGCCCTGGAGCTAATGCAGCACTGGATAAATATATTGACTGTTTCAGAAGCAAAGTAAAATCAGAAATCCTGGAGAAACAAAAGAAACAGGCGCATAACCTAACCCTGCAAGAACAGAAGGCTATTACTTCACTGAAAGAAAATCAGGATATAATAATAAAACCGGCTGACAAAGGGGGCGCAATAGTCATAATGAACACCTCAGACTATATCCAGGAAGCAAACAGGCAACTGTCAAATCCCATTCATTACTCCAAACTTGGAAGTGATCACACAGAGGCCTATATGAAAGAACTAAAGAGCATGATCAAGAAGCTTCCAGTCCAGATCCAGAATCAGGTAAAAGGATTTATCCCACAAGATCCCAGACCGGGCTGCTTCTATATGCTCCCAAAGATACACAAAGATGGCAACCCTGGGAGGCCTATCATTTCTGGCATTGGGACACTGACAGAAAACATCTCAGGTTGGGTGGAAAATCTCCTAAAACCCCTTGTCAGGGATACTCCAAGCTATATCCAGGACACCACTGACCTTCTTAACAAACTGAATGCCCTGGGCCCTCTACCTGAAGGTACCATTTTGGCCACCATGGATGTGGAATCCCTGTATACCAACATTCCCCACAAGGATGGAGTTGCAGCATGTCGGGTACACCTGGCAAAACAAAACCTCCCAACAGAACCAGTAACGCAGCTCATACAATTCATCCTTAGCCACAACCATTTTACCTTTGGAGAGGATCTATATCTACAGCGAATGGGAACTTCAATGGGGACCAGATGTGCACCCCAATATGCAAATCTCTTTATGGCAGAACTGGAAGGAACATATTTATCAACATGCGCCACCAAACCTATGATTTACCTTCGTTATATCGATGATATCCTTGTTATCTGGACTGCAGGTGAGGAGGCCCTACTTCAATTCCATAATGACTTCAATGACTTTCACCCGACCATCAACCTTAAACTTAGCTATTCAGGGAGTGAAATTCACTTTCTGGATACCACAATATACATTAAAGACCACCGGCTACTCACATCAATATACCACAAACCCACAGACAGAACGGCCTACCTGAGAAACGACAGCTTCCACCCCAAGCACACAAGACAATCTATAATCTACAGCCAGGCTATACTATACAATCATATTTGCTCCGACAAAACAGACCTGGACAAGCACCTCCTGGATCTGAGGATGAAATTTCTCAGATTGGGATACAAACCAAAAGTAACAGACAACCAATTAAACAAAGCGGCAGCCATTAACAGAGACAGTCTTCTCACATATAGAGAGACCCAGAAAGATGCCCTAGTGCCCCTAGTAGTCACCTACAACCCACAGCTGGAGATCCTACGAAGGATTGCCAAGGAGCTCCAACCTGTGCTACATAGGGACAACAGACTCAAGGACATATTTCCAGTCCCCCCTCTCCTCTCCTTTCGACAACCACCAAACCTGAGGCGTATTATCGTCCGGAGTGCCCTGAAGGCCCCAACTGAAAATGGCACCTCACCTTGCCTACATAAAAGGTGCATGACCTGCAAGCACATCCACACTACTGACAGTGTACCTATCCCATAGTCACAACAGGTGCACAGAATTAGGGGGACATTCTCCTGCAGGTCTTCCAATGTGGTGTACCTCATAATGTGTGTGCAATGTCCCACCACAGGCCTCTATGTGGGGGAAACAGGGCAGAGACTCAGTCAACGAATGAACTCACACAGATCCAATATTAATAACAGCAGAACCGATCTCCCAGTGGCCGCACATTTCTCCGGAGAAAACCACTCTATTGAAGATTTGCGGGTTGTGGTTTTAATGGGACACTTTAAGACGCAGGAGAAAAGGAAAGAAATGGAGTACAAATTTATGCAAAAATTTCAAACTCTGCAATTTGGACTTAATATTCATGCCAGCTTCATGTCACACTATGTATGAACCATGAACTGAACTCAATATTCATGCCAGCTTCAAATCACACTATGTATGAACTGTGAGGGACACAAATCACCTCCTGATAGCAAACAGATAACAGCAAGAATTACTGATCCCTCCGTCACGCACCACAAGTTTCCAGACTGTTTTTTTGACCTGTTGTAAATAACTTCTCTACTTAGATTGCATTTTTTTAAGGACTCTAAAATGCTTTGAAAACCATGTGTATAAAAATCTGTGAATTTTCAGTTCTTGTATCACACCATGTCTGATGAAGGGAGCTAGCTAGTACTCCTGAAAGCTTACTTATAAATATACTCAGTTAGCCTCTAAAAGGTATCGCCTGATTTCTTCACTTTTCCACTACTTTCAATGGCTAACATGGTACAACATTATACTACTAAATTCCCTTGTGTAAGGTATCATGTAGTATATCATAATGGGAGCATTATCTCTCCGATTTCATTATCATCAAGAAGTATTTTCATAAAAGAGGCTCATTTCTTAAAAATGGCCCTGGTGCTGTGTCTTTGGCTCTTTCTGTTTCTTGTCTTTCTATTACAATAAAATATTTCATTTGAGTCAGAATCTCTGAAGTCTGAGGAACAGAGGGCTGTAGCTAGTGAGTGAAGGGACAACCCAGATCCCATATGGTCAAATCCATGTCAAGTTGGTTGAATTTCGGCTTTCTCGCACCAGGAAGCTAGAATTCAAGAGCTTAGGTATCCTGGTGAGGCGAGAGAGTAGAAGAGCCAACAAGGACCATGAGTGGACCAAGTCTGTCTCTTACTTTGTGTTGGATCAGTGTGTGGTATGCTTCCCGGCCTGCAAGTCTGTTTTTCTGTGCATAGTTTTAAGTCCATGTGTTTAACTGATTAATTGTTTTATGTGCAAATTATAAGCATATTCATCTGATAAATTTAGCTATAGCATAGGGTAAGCACAAGTGCGGAGTTAAGCACGAGGCAATTAAACAATAAATGTGGTGATTCAATCACAAGAGTGGGACCACAGAGAGCCGGGATCACAGTCTCCATGATTACTGTAAGTAACACACTACGCCGTCAAGGATTAAAATCTTTCAGGGCACGCAAGGTCCACTTTTCTAATTGCAAACAAAGGTTTCTGTACCAAATATTAAGTTCTCTTTTTCTTTTTTTTTTTTTTTTTATTTAACTGTAATTTTTATTGAAAAGATTTTTCATTAACAAGGTATAAAGAGAAAAAAAGATCAAACAAGCAGAAAACAATGAGGTAGGTAGAGGCTATCCGCCTCTTCTCCCTTAAGTAATATGCATTCAAATTAGACAGTAAACAAGGGAGGGGAGGGATGAAGGGATTAAGAAGACAAGGGTAGAACCAGAGGAAAGGAGGGGAGGGGAGAAGAGGACTAGAGATCAGAGACTCTGTGATGTACATGTCCCAGGGCGCCCAGATAGCCCCAAAGGCCTCCTGTGAGTTGTTTAGGCCCGCGGTCAGGCATTCAAGACTCCTCACATCCTTCACTCTAGCCACAAGTTCAAGACCAGATGGGGGACTCACTTTCTTCCAGTTTCTAGCTATGAGAGTTTTAGCTGCAGTGCAAAGGTGCAAGAAAAGCCTGGAAGACTTATTGCTCAGGTGCCTGGGGGGAAGGTTCAGGAGATAAACCAGAGGGTCAAGAGGGACCTCTTGCAAAAAGAGAGCAGTCGTCAAAGTCCTGACCTCCCTCCAGAAACCTAGGATGAGAGGGCACGTCCAAAAGATGTGGTGCAGGGTACCCACCGCAGCTCCACAGCGCCAGCACCATGGGGGAACCAATGGGTTTAAAGCATGGAGAAGAGCCGGGGTATGATACCAATGCATCAACAACTTATACTGTGGTTCCCTAAATGTAATGCACTGAGATGATTTCTGGGCCCGAGACCATACAATCCGCCACTGTTCCTGGGAGATGGGTTTACCCACCGTCTCCTCCCATTTAAGCATATAGCGATGGCTAACTGCGGAGCCTGTAGTTTGTGAGGTAAGAAGTTGGTAAATAGAGGATATAAGGCCCCTAGTGGACGTACCTGCACGGCAAATCTTTTCAAAAGCGGTGGGTAGTGACACCTTAAGGGACCCATGGAGGGAGCGGACAAAGTGAACCACCTGCAAATAATGGAACCATTCAGAACCTGGCAGGTTTTGGTTGGCTGTAAGGTAGGCAAAGGACCTGAGTTCCAAGGTTCCAGGATCAACCATGTCCGCAATCCGGTAAAGACCAGCTTTAGACCACACCTTAGTCATGGCAGAGGTCAGGCTTTCCGGGAGAAGGGGGTTGTATAGTATGGAGACCATAGATGAGTGCCGGGACATCAGGGAGAATCTAGTACGACAGGCAGACCAAATAGATCTAGTAAACCGAATAGGGCCCAGCAGGTACGAGGCAGGGGGGAGCGGGGGGGAGAACCAACCCACAGAAGCGCGTTAGGGTGCATGGGTGCCAGCCAGAGCTTCTCTATCTGCACCCATCTAGTATATGCTGGCATAGCCGCCCAAAGTGGGATATGGCGCAAGTGGGACGCCCAGTAGTAATGTAGCAGATGTGGGACGGCCATACCCCCAGACCACCTATCCGCCAGCATAACAGATCTGGGTATTCGGTGTCGTTTTGCCTGCCAGATAAACTGAAAAATAGCTTTCTGCAGGTTCAGTAATTCTCCCTGAGGAATCGCAACCGGGAGTGTCTCGAAAAAATACAGTAGCTTCGGGAGGAGAGTCATCTTGACTGCGGTAATTCTCCCTAAAAGGGAGATAGGTAAGGGTTGCCATTTGTCCAATAGGGCTCTTAGCTCACGAAACAACCGCGGGTAGTTTTCCGAGTAGAGGGTCGCGTAGGAGGTGGATATATGGACTCCCAGGTAGCGGATAGAGGACTCCCGCCTCTGGAAATCATAATTACTGCGGAGGAGAAGGAGAAGGTCCTGTGGAACGTTGAGTGGGAGTGCCTCAGTCTTTGCAGGGTTCACCTTGTATCCTGAGAGATCGCCATAGATCTCCAGCAAGCTCAACAAGTTTGGAAGGGTAGTATGAGGGGAGGTGAGAGTGAGGAGTACATCGTCCGCGAAGAGAGAGACCTTAAATTCCTTATCTTGGACCATGATCCCCTTGATATTAGGGTCTCGCCTAATCTTGGCCGCCAGCGGTTCAATGCAGAGGGCAAATATGATGGGAGACAGGGGGCAACCCTGCCTAGTGCCATTTCGAATAGGGAAGAAGGGCGAGGATGCATGGGGAAGCTTGATTGCTGCCGTGGGTAGGGAGTAGAGGGCCTGGATAGTTGTGAGGAAAGGTCCCGTGAGCCCGAACGCCTTAAGCGTAGCATGCATAAACGACCAATCTATGCGGTCAAAAGCCTTTTCAGCATCCAGACTCAAGAGAAGGGCCGGGGTAGAATAATGATTGGCCACCTCCACCAAATCCACAGTCCTCCTGGTGTTGTCACCACCCTGACGACAGGGGATGAATCCCACCTGGTCTTTATGGACAAGCAGAGGGAGCCAATCATTTAGCCTATTGGCTAGGAGTTTGGTAAAGAGTTTCAGGTCCGTGTTCAGCAAAGCAATCGGTCGATAATTAGCACAGTCCTGCAAGTCCTTACCCGGTTTAGGGACCAATGTGAGCAGTGAGAAGACCATAGTCGGGGGTATGGGGGAGCCTAAAAGGAAGGAATTGAAGAGGGACAATAGATGAGCAGAAAGTTCACCCTGGAAAACCTTATAATAATTGTAAGTGAACCCATCTGGGGCCGGGTTTTCCCATTTAGGAGGTCCCTCAGGACCCCCTCTAGTTCCTCCCTGGTGATGAGAGTGTTTAGGGAAGTCAAGGCCTCAGGAGGCAGGCGTGGGAGACAACAATCCTTTAAATAGTCTCCTAGCAGTGTTGAGTTATCCCCAGGGGGTAGTGCTCACGGGGGGGGTAAGTTATGCAGCTTAGAATAGTAGGAGTAGAACGCCAGCGCCAGGGCGTCAGGGTGGTGTTGAAGGGTACCCGTGGAGTCACGGACAGAGTGTGGTGTGGAGGAGGCCTGATGATCTCTGAGGGTTCTCGCCAGGAGGGTGTGAGACTTATTACCTCGTTCAAAGAACCTCTGACGAGTATAAAGGAGAAGTCGTTCCACATGGCGGGTCTCCAAATCACGGAGGTCAGCCCGGGCCAAAACCAAAAGGCGAAGAACCCCCAGGGACGGATGTGCTGCCAAAGTTGTCATAAGGGACCGAATACGGGCTTGGAGAAGCTGTTCCTGGGCCTGTCTGTCCCTTTTAAGCCTAGAAGCCAATGCGATACAGTGTCCTCTCATGACCGCCTTATGGGCTTCCCAGAGAATGGCAAGAGAGTTTACCGAACCTAAGTTGTCCCTGAAATAATCCATCAAGTGTGTGCGCAGGATCTTGAGAGAGGTCGGTGATTTGAGCAATGTTTCGTTAAGACGCCAATGACATTGGCGAGTAGGCACAGGGGTCGTAGATAGAGTAACCACAACTGGGGCATAGTCAGACCAGGTGAGAGAGCCAATGTTCGTGTCCCTGAGCAAACGAAGGGCGGGAGCATTACCAAAGAAATAATCAATGCGGGTGTGAGTGTTATGAGGGTGAGAGAAGAAGGTGTAAGAGCGCGCAGTAGGGTTGTCCACTCGCCAAAGGTCGTACAAAGAATGGGCGCGGATCAGCTTACGGAACTCCCGTGCAAGCTGAGCCAACCTATGGGGGGTTGGACCCTGGGGTAACGCCAAACGGTCCGCCCGTTCAGAGAAGACCATGTTAAAGTCTCCTCCCACAAGCCAAGCTGATGCCGGGAGAGCGCGCAGGCGGGAGAATACCTGACGCAAGAACGGGATCTGTGCTGAGTTAGGGGCATAGACATTGCATAAAACAATCGGGGCACCATGAAGGAGCCCCTCCAGAATAACAAATCGGCCCCCTGGGTCTATGTGGGAGGTCGTCACTGTAATTGGGCAGGAACAGGAAAGAAGGATAGCCACCCCAGCTCTGCGTCGATCGTGGAAGGCCGAAAAGGCTATGGGAAAATAGTGCTTAGCGAAGGCAAAGGTACCGGTGCAGTCAAAATGAGTCTCCTGAAGAAACGCCACATCCGCTCGTAAGGAGCGGAGTTCTCTAAGGACATGGCGCCTTTTAATGTTGGAACCCAGGCCCTTGACATTAATTGTCACGCACCTAACCATTGGGACTCAGGATTGGAGGACAGTGGCGGATTGTAATAAACTCACCCATCTCACATGACGCTGGCAGGTTTCCCTCGGAGAGGCAGAAGGGCGATCCACAAACAGGAACCCAAAGTTGAGGCAAGGTCTCTAAATCGGGGGGGGGGGGGGGTAAGGGGGGAGGCAAAAGACAACATAAATGACAAAGTAAGAAATATAACAATTAAACAATACTTTGTGGGCGAGGCTAAGTCACTCGCCTGGGGACCAATGAGGACAGCCAGAGGTCCAACCAGGATCAGTGGCCGCACAGTCCAAGTATCCCCTTAGGGGGGAGAGCGTGGACAAGAGGTCGGAGGGGAGGCGGCGGATCCCCAACCACCAGTAAAAAGAAGGATGGAAGGGGAGTCACTGGAACCCCACCCCCGCCCCACTCCGCTAAAACAATCCAATAATAAGCATAATAGATGAGACCCGTAGACCTAGAAAAGGAAAAAGAGAAGCAAACATAACGCTAAGGCTTGCAGTTTTCAAAGCACTATCGGAAAAAGAGGAAACGTCTTAAGGAGGAGCAGCCTCCTCAGGAACTAGTCTCCAGTCGGGGCCTCCGAGCGGTCGCCGCCGCGGAGGGTGCATGACGTCGTCTGGGCTCCAATCGATGCCAAACCGGTGGTGGGGGAGGGAGTGGAGGGATTAGCTCCCAGTCTGTCAAATCCGGCAGGGGGACATCCAGCAGGTCGCAGAAGAGAGGTAAATCCGAAAAGGAGCGAAGCGTAGCGGAACGACCATCCCTACGAGCAATGAGAGCAAACGGATAACCCCACCGGTAAGGAATTGGGTGTTCCTGAAGGATCTGGTGGAGGGATCGGAGATGGCGGCTTTTCTGGAGGGTGATTAGCGAAAGGTCCTGATAAAGTTGTAGTTGAGCTCCCTCAAATTCAAAGTCTTTGAGTTTGCGCACCTTGCTCATTATAGCCTCTTTAAGGGTGAAGTCATGGAGGCAGCAGATGACATCACGAGGTGCAGCGGAGGATCCTCTGGGTCGAAGGGCTCGATGTGCCCTGTCAAATTTAATTTTATGGGACGGGGGCTCCTGCAATATAGTGTTGAAGACACAGATTGGTCAGCCTCCGGGAGTCCCTTGACACGTATATTGTTGCGCCGACCCCTGTTGTCAAGATCCTCTAAGTGGCGTTGCATGTCCCGTATAGCTGAACCCTGGTCAGTGGTAGTATCATGCAGTGAGGCAACATAGGCCCTGGTAGTGTCATGGTCATTCTCCAGCGTATCCATTTGATTAGCAATAGAGTGTAAATTAGTGCGGAGGGTAGCAATTTCAGATCGGAAGGATGCTGTGATTTCCGCAACCATACTTTTAAGGTCTTGTTTAGTAGGTAGCTGAGGAAGGAGGTCCACCAAGGGTGGCGGTGCTGAAGATGGACCTGGAAGGCAGCTCTGGGGGTACAGGACTGGAGGGGAGGGGGAAGGGAAGCCATATTCCTTGAGAGTGTGGGGGCAGAGGAGCCCCTACGCCAGTGTCCTCCACTGCGTCATCCCCTTCTGAGCTATGTAAGGGGGGGGGCGATGGGGGGAGATAGTAAGTGGGGGGCCACAGAGACCAGCTCTGTGGCCACAGGCTGTAGCTCATCAGCGGTGTGGGAGGGAGCAGAGCCACTGACCTCAGAACTCCTTGGGGGGCTGGAGACATCTGGGGCCCTCTCATGCTGCTCTGCTAGGAGTGCTGGTGAAGCAAGGTGTAGTTGCTGGGACATCCCATGGAGAGGAGACTGTGGGAGCACTCGTGCTGGAGAAGCTCTGGGCTGCCCAGGCGCCGACAGGGATCTCTGCTGAAGCGGTGCTCCGCTGGCTGACAGGGGGAGCGCGGGAGGAGAAAGGCTGCGCTGCGACCCCTGTGCCTGGAGAGCGGAGGGAATCCAAGATGGCCTCCCCGCAGCAGCCCGGCCCAGCAGAGAAGGCTGCTGAGTGAGGAAGCCGTCCAGGGTGGCTCTCCCAGACCTCTCCACAGGCGCTGGAGTGCCTGGGGCCACCCTCCTCGGTAAGCGCTTGCCCATGATTGCTATACTGAAGGGTCCACGGGTCTCAGCTGCAAGCGGTGGAGTGGAGAAGGTCCTGCACGCGACCTACTCCATGCGCGTCCAGGCCACGCCCCCCAAGTTCTCTTTTTCTATTGTATCAAATACTTATTTCATGCAATAGAATGCAAATTAATTATTTAAAAATCATACAATGTGATTTTCTGGATTTTTTATTTTTTTTAGATTCTGTCTCTCAAAGTTGAAGTGTACCTTCGATAAAAATGGAGGCCCTGTTGCTACCCAAAAAGGTGGATATAGTCAAAATTAAGATGTACACCAAGGCTGATACAAAAGAAAGCAGAAGTAATGCAAGGGCAGATGTTGCCACCAAACTAGCTGCAGAAAAGCCTGCGAGACCGCACAGACATTTCAACAAATACACGACAAAGGATGTAATGCTAGCGAAAAAGCCCCGTACCGAGATTAACCTCCCCATCTGGGGATGCTGGATTTTATCACTTTTAATAATGCTGGTACACGGCCCACATTGTTGACAGGGGAATGTTCCCTTTTTTGGAGACTGAAGATATTGTTGCTGAGGAGGTTTACATAAAGGGCCAATATCAGCGCGAAGCAACCTCTCCCTGACATTGCGCCCACGTCTAAAGCATGGTAACAAGGAATTTCTAAATTCTAAATGTAGGAGGGGGCCAATGTTTCCTGAGGACTTGATGTATTTTTGGAACAACAGGATGGTAAGTATTGATAGATACCTGTCTTGTGGGTTTTTCTCTTTGTCTCCTAGAAGTAGTATTATTAGTAAGATGATTTATTTCCCTTTGTAAGAAGAATGCAGGATACCCTGTAGCAGAGAATTTATCCACCATTTCTGTGGCTCTAGTAGCCTGTAGTGTTGGATCCGACACAATTGTTTACAATAAGTTGTGCTATATCGTGTATGATGAGACATATATTATAGTTGACACTATCTCTTTAAAATATATCATGTTTAATTATAACCTTGAATAGATCTAACTGAGATTAATAATTTAGTATTATGCTATAGTTCCTCTTTAATATGTACACTGGACCTCTTTCCCCTCTACATAATATCTTATATATGAGAATACTGCAATCTTGTTGCAGTGGTGTGAGGTAGCGGGAAAGTCTTGCATTTGTCCCGCTGTCCAGGGCAGTGGGTCCGGGCTGCCCCAACTCATCAGTTGAAGTTGAAATGACCAGTAATGAAGTAGGGAGTTGTCCGCTCCCTGCTTCACCACCCGGCTACTGTCTTCGCTCCCAGTGTCCTGGTAACAGGAGGCGCGATGTAGTGACGTCACTTACATCACGCCTGTTGCTCCTTGAAGACTCCGGGACCAGAGAGAGGAGTGAACGGGGGAACGGGGGAAAGGTCAGTATTAAGGCTTTTTCTTTGATATATTCAGTGGGGGACATGACACTGTGGGGGCAATCTGAGGGGGACATAACAGTGTGGGGGGACATGACACTGTGGGGGAAACCTGGGGGATGGGGGGACATGATACTGTGGAGGCAACCTGGGGGATGGGGGGACATTGTACCGTGGGGGCAACCTGGGGACATGATACTGTGGGGGCAACCTGGGGGGTGGGGGACATGATACTGTGGGGGCAACCTGGGGAATTGGGGGGACATGATACTGTGGGGGCAACCTGGGGAATGGGGGGACATAGTGTGGGGACAACCTTGGGGGGTACATGTCACTGTGGGGGCAACCTGAGGGGGTCATAACAGTGTGGGGGAAACTTGGGGGGGGCACATGATACTGTGGGGGTAACCAGGAGGGTGGGGGGGACACAAATCTGTGGGGTAACCTGGAAGGGGACATTATGAGGAGCATTATATTGTATGGGGACACTAGGGATAGCCACTAAGGGGCGTTATACTATGTGGGGGCCATTGAGTGGCTCCTGGTTGTCATAGCAACGGGACAGCAAAATGGCAGCCTTAATCAGTGCGAGCACTGACCACGGGCATTAGCGCCAGGTCTCTGCTGCATAGTACAGCAGAGTCCCGGCAACTATGGCAGCCACTCAAATTCTGAGCAGCTGCCATATTTAAATACCCAACATACGCCATACTATTACGGTGGATGTTGGAAAGGAGTTAAACAACTTGTGCTACAGTAGCTCTTCTGTGGGATTTGACTATTAGCCTTAACTCCACGCATCCATCAGAAAGCCTTGGGCACCCATGGCCTTGTTGGCAGTCTTTCCTTTAATCACTTTTGATGGTTCTATCCACTGCATAATGGGAACCTATAATGAAACCTGCTGTTTTTAAGATGCTCTCACCAAGTCAACTAGTGATCACAACTTAGCTCTTGTCAAAGTTGCTCAGATCCTTACACTTTTTCCTGCTTTCAACATATCATCTTCAAGAAGTGACAGTTCATTTGCTGACTAATATTATCCCTCCCATTGACAAATGCCATTGTCTTGAAATAATGAATGTTATTCACTTTGCTTGTTAGTGGCTTTAATGTTATGGTTGATTGGTGTATTCAGTGACAATTGTAATAATATAAATGATACTACATATAAAAGAAATGGCGCATTTATACTCAATAAATAAAGGTATCTTGTAGTGAACGAGAATAATAATATGTTGTTGTTTTTACGTTTGTTTCTTTCCTGTGCTTCTGGCTACAGTATGATAAGCAGATCCAGTTGATATATTTTACATTAGAGTACAATAAAAGGGATATTTCTAAAAGCAGATGTCTGACCTGATTTAGTGAGACTGGGACTGTTTATTCCCATATAAGTGGTTAAATGAAACATTTCTGACCTACAATCAATCTTCTAACCAGAATATTAGATATATTATGCAATTTGAGATGTCTATTTATTAATCATAGATTAGGATTTTTCCACAATGGGACAATAAAAATGAGATTTTTCATTACAGGTTTACTACATTAGCTAATCTATGAGTATCCTTGCTTCAAGTATGACTTTGTTTTTTTTTTTTGTTTGTCATATGGTAGAATAGAGCATGAATGGGTTAAAACATGTTTTTTATGTAAACCTTTGGCTAATGTCTCATAGTGACCTTCCTCTCAATGTGTTGTAATCAATCTATGCTAGCTATATTTGTTGTCTAGAGCTGTTTATAGTGAAATGTGAGTCATGGTGCTTTTGGTATACTTCAGGGATATTCTATAAGTAAACACTATATGTATGTGTGCCTGATATGGTATCTTAATTGTGATGGGACATCATGTTACCTAGGTTGAACTGTAAGGCCTGATACTATAAACAAATGGATACCTGTGTGGCTGTGCTGGAGACTTCATGCATGAATACATGAATCATGTCTGTCTTTCATTTGACTGAACTGTAACCTACCCAAAGGAGTACTTAAGAATTGAACGCTCACAGACAATGAATTGGGATCTTTGTTGGGATCGTAATTAAATTTTACCATAACATTTGAATGTTTATAACTGAAAAGAGCTTCCATGTAAGAACAGATACAAACAAGTGCAAATGTGGGGAAAAAAATATGTCCTGCAGATTCACCAAAAGGGGTAATGTTAATCTGGATTTTTGGTAACTACAGGTGAATCTCAATAAATTAGAATATTTTTGAAACGTTCATTCATTTCAGTGATTCAGTAATACAATTCATAATCAGCGTCTTCCATGATTGTGTGTCCTACTGAACCAGACTGAGGGACCATTTAAAGGCTTAGGAAACCTTGGCAGGTGACACACTGAAAATACAATACTGAACTTTTCAATATTCTAATTTTCTTAGATTTGGGTTTTCTTTACCTGTAATCCATAATCAATATTTACAGAAATAAAAGTTTTTCTAGACGTGAATACATAGCGGGTGGTAAAAAAAGGGAATATGTAAGCTGTGTGGACTATATTGTTTACGCCAAATTCCCTATTATTTTCCTAGTAATTCCCTCGTAATTTATAAATCTGGGGTGTAAGGCTGGTTTATGGGCTCTTATGGATGTATGCTGTTTGTGTTACTAGCTAGCTTTGGGAGAGTGTAATGTAAGCTCTCCAGTTAGTGGATAGTCAGCACCTGGGTTGGTCTTTTACTGACCCTCTAGTTAGTGCGTGTGTGTGAGATTACTGTGTCTCCTATATGTATATGCTGCTATTGTGGCTAAGAGTGACCAGCAATTGAACTACATTTATCGTGCTTTTCACTCTTCTATTAGGAGCAGTTTTTCATTGCATCACTGAGGGAGCTACACTTTATGTTGATGAGGTGGGGCATTCTGGGATCCCACACCACTTTATTTATGTGGGTTATTTACCACCTAACATTAGTGCTCATAGATATTGAACCCTTATTCTGGGAGTCGGCATCTATGTTATACTACACATATATTTTTGGCCTCCTGGGTGTCTGTCTTTTAGTATAATTCAGACTTTAGGCCTTTGGTCTTTTGGGTTTCTATGCTACTTTTAGAATTACTATTAAAAATTAGGTTTTAGTAAATTTTTTTCTTTTTGTTTTTTTTGTGAATTTCTAGTTTGATGCACCTATATTATTATCCTCTAGCTCTTTGTATAAATCTGGGGTGTACTCCAATATACACTTGCACAGCTTATACATTTCCTTCCTGTCACAGCCAGTTTTGTACTAAAAATTTGGCAATTTTGTTTTTTTTTTTGTTGTCATATAGAGCTTGTTTTTTGCGGAATGACATGTGTTTTGTAATTAAACCATTGTGAGGTTTAACTCTTTCCTGGGGGTTGAAAAAAAACATAAATGGAATTGATTTTTAACATCTAAATTTTTTTTTTCTTTCATCATACAACAAAAATAATGTCTTACCTTTATTCTATGGGTTGGTACGATTACGGCAATACCTAATCTATGTACTTTTTGTATGAGTTATTAATTTTGTAGAATAAAAATCCATTTGGGGAAAAAAAATCAATTATTTTTGCATCACCTTCTTCAGAGAGGCAAAACAACTTTATTTTTCTATTGACGGAACTGGTTGAGGGATTATTTTTTGTGGGACAAGCTTTTTATTGGTACTATTTTGGGCTATATATGACTTTTTGATCACTTTTTATTCCATATAGGCAAGATGGCAAAAAATTGTTACTTCTGGCTTTTTTTTTCCCATTTTTTTTTACAGCGTTCACCGTGGTTTAGTTTTATTGTATGGGTTGTTATGGACGCAGAAATACTAAATGTGTGGTGTTTTATACTGTATTTTGTGTTTTTATACTATATAAGAGAAAAGGGGGCATTTTATTGGGGTTATTTATTTATTTTTTTTAAATACTTTTAATTTTTACTTTTTTTACATACTTTTTTTTGTCCCAATCAGGGACATGAACCAGCGATCTTCAAATAGCTGATTTAGTACTATACATGCCAATGCAGAAGAATTGGAGTGTATAACAGTCGTCAAACTATGTATATGCATAGGCTGGCAAGTCTAGCTAATCAATCAAGACATGAGGAGATCACAGACCCTGGGTCACTGAACAGGCCCCAGACTCCCAAGAGTATCACGACCCCCACAGAGATGGTGCAGACAACCCCTTAGATCTAAGGGTTAACACCCACTCAGCTATAGCTGCGGGCGTTACAGGTGGGTGCCATCTGTTTCTTACAGCTTATGCCCACTCTCAATGTCAACCACCCAGCTTCTGAGCATATGTCATTACCATGCCATAATAGTACATCATGGTGCAGGAAGATACACTTTTCCATGACGTACTATTATATTATTATATATATAATATTATATCACTGCTAATAGCTACATATTGACAAATCTGATGGTAAACTCCCTTTGTAATAGGACATGTTTTTTTTTCACAAAATCATAGTTTCTTATGGATGTGATAAGACAGGGTTAATGTCCTACTGATTAGTCTATATGTATTTCTTGTACATCTATAACAGAATAATTCTGTAGCTTTGTCTTTATTTTCTGTATACTATACTAGTCAGTCTATACTGATAAGTAGATAAGCATTTCTTCAAATTCTTGTACCATAAATGGTCATGTTACAAGCTGACTACTCAACCCCTCACCCCCCCCAAGGGTACTATAAAAGCTGTAAGGTGCTATTGTTTGACAGTCTCAGTATGGATCATGAAATTGATGCCATGCAACTCTAGAAGCCATCGAACAATGGGTATATATCAATGCATGATATATAATGGGGCTCCCCATCCAGTGAGTTATTACATCATCTGTAACCAGAGCTAAGTATTCTCTCTTTTCATGTATTAAACACTTATTATTGTATTATATTCTGGTGTGATTAGAGTCATTCTTTGACCATCTTTAAGTTAATTTGTTTTAGAAAACCCGTTTGCCTACACCCTTAGAGACTCCAAATGTCAGCAAAACCTTTGACAGGCTGCAATTCACAAAACTATGATGGGAAATTGAAAAAAGAAAAAGAAAGCAAAATGCAAATGGAAATTCTAGTCCAAATCTTAAACTCCTGAACTTGATTCCAAACAGAAGGATAATTTACAGCTCCTGGATTCCAATAAAATGCCAGACTTGACCTCTAAATTATCATGTGTGCCACAACTTGCTACAGAGGTTAGTTATTGTGGACAGAAAGCATGTTTTAAAGTGGTTGTCCATGGAGTTTAAAATCAATTACCTGATCCAGCAGATGATGATGGACTCAAGGGTTCCAGACTCATTGAAACAAAGTCGAAACCACAATCAAATCCAGAAGGTCACAGTCACAACCAAATAAAAAACAGAAGAGTAATCCTTCTCCTGGTCACAGTTTTCTTTTCTACAGAGTCCACATCTTTAGGCTTCCTCTTGGTGACTACAATCTGTATCTGAAGAAAGTTACATTGTTATGACCAAAATGTTACACATTGTTTTGGATTGCTTTCTTTGATAAGATAAGATAGGAATCTCAATAAGATATTGAGATTCCTAACAGGGGCATTGTACAGTAAGCCCTTGGTAAAAACCCAAAGACATCTAACTATTAACATCTAGTCATCATTTACTAATGCAACATCACAAGTCCATGCTCCATTTGTTTGTATGATACACTTTAGTTTCTTTGCATTGAGCGAGGGCCAAAGCAATGTTAACATGCATTAGTTCTGATTAAACCATTCATTTGCTTTAACCAAACTGTCAGGAAACATTAAAAGAATTGATCAACTCTTTGCAAACACACTAGATTAACACAAGCAGCATTTCCCTGTTATTTAAAAAACATTTCTTTAAGATGCTTGTGTATATAAAGACTTTCTCTTAAGGGACCTCTTAGTCTGGCTACAATGTTTACAGAACCAGGAATGGACTTCATCATTTTAAGGATGGAAGCAAAAGGAACCTATATTTAATTTGTATTAAATATTTACCATTAATTACAATGTTTAGTTAAAAAATATCAAAGTATACAAATGTGATATGAGAGTATATACTACGCTATACTCTGTAAAAGCAAAATGATTAATTTACCTACAAACCTTTGAAAGAAATGTAATTCAGAAAGTGAATTGAAAATGTCTCCCTCAGGGTCGTAATAAAAGTACATGCAGTGGAACTAGTTATTTCTATCTTCACAATGATTGCCATGGAGACCTGTGCATTAATGCCAAAAATATGTCCTCAAGCCTGTGCTTAAATCCCACATTTATACTTTGTTAACACAGGATGTCTAGTTTAACATGTAATTATTAGCTTAGCCATGCACAAATAAAGGGTAACACTGTCATAACCGACCAAAGGAATTTACAAATGTATGATGAATACAGAACAGTCAGAACCTTCCATGTACAGGATATTTACTAACATTATCCCTACGCAGTCAAGTTTACTTTTACGCAGAATATGGAGCATAATAAACAAAACAATAATGATATACAGGATATCTGATATACTGAATATCCGAGGAGTGAATACAGTTGGTAAGTGTTAAAATCCAGATCAAGAAGACAGGGCGTGGACTTGTTTTTCCCTTGTAGGGGAGAGAAAATCAGGCATTATCTATTTGTGCACAGGAAATATTCTCAGCATATAACATACATCATGTTAAACTAAGAAATCAGAGCAAAGCCTTTTCAGTACAGTACATAACCTCCTGGCTCCATGTGTTCCTAGACATCTTCTCACACAGCTAGCTTTTGCTCTGGCAGACATTATCTCTGTTTCCTGCTCTGAACTGGTCCTTCTGACTGTTTCCAGGCTTTATAGTACCTTTCGACTGGGTTCACATCAGCACCAGAGTCTCTGTTGAAGACTCAGTCGCAGAAACCACAGAAAATTGTCTTTCATTGAAGACTTTTCTCTCTGCCACTTTCAGTTTTGAAACGCCAGACACCCGAAGGCCACCCGGTGGACCCCATTATAGTCAATGAGCTACACCAGTGTCCATGTGTAACCGCTGTTTTAGCTGTCCGGCTCTCCATCGTTCAGGTCCCCTTGTGGACTCGAAATATGGAGAACACATTAGTGTGAACCTAGCATACTTTTTTTCAAATGTGGTTGTTAACCTAATCTGATCTAACTATGCCCCCAGCTTCATTTGTTCACCTGTTACCTCTGACCTTGGCTTGCCTACAACTTTTTCCACTGGTGCACACTGACCACAGCATATCTCTGACTTCATATGATCCTTGACTTTATGCTTTTTCTATGCTTTCAAGTAGTTGACTTCTCTTTGTTATACTTCATCTTCTTATTCAGCTCATCTTCCACAAAGGCAGCTTCAAGGGCTGTAAACTGTGAGTCAGGTGCAGTAGAGACCATACCCCCTCTAAAGAGGTTAAAGGTAAAGACTAGGGGCACCATGAGCCAATCTTTCTGAAATCTAAAGAGTGTTGAATGAAGTATCTCAATATGGACAAATGGTCAGAGCTACTGCTTTCACAGTACCAATAAACACTATATACTAATATATAGTATATTATACTCATCATATAATAAAACTATTACAGTAGGTTTGTTTTGGGCACTGAACAGGGGTTTTCCTGTTTAGTGTAAATACAGGGGCTGCAGGCCTCATTGGCAGTGTCTATAAACTCTAATCTCTCACACTGCATTGTAATAACCATAATTGGCTGTACACTCTACATCTGAGCCTTAACCCTCCTCTAAACTCCTTTATATCATGGTGTTCATATCATTCGCAATGGAAAATCCACTGAAAGGTTATCCCAATTTTACTTTAACTAAATGTTTGTTTCTATCTCATACCTTTCACAAGCAGAGCACTCATCAGGGAAACAATTGATATAATGAGCTGAGTCTACATACAGTGCCAAAATATTTCATTAAAGGGATTGTCCAGAAAAACTGGGGCAGGAGGCCGGGGAAGGTGAAACATTAAAAAAAAAAAAAAAACTCACCTGTCCCCACTGCTCTGATATCCACCCCGACTGTCTGGTCCAACAGCGCCCTGGGGCTTGTTTCGGCAGAAGCCCTCGCCACATGTGACCACAGGGGTAACAGGAAAGAACCTGGGACATCACTGACATACATCACTGGTGATGTCCCAGGTCCTTTCCTGTAACCGTTAAGGCCACTGATTGGCCTTAGTGGTCATGTGCGGCGAGAATTTCCACCAAAACAAACCCTCGGGGGCTGTTGGACTGAACAGTGGCGGGGGACAACAGAGTGCTAGGGACAGGTGAGTATGAGGTGTTTTTGTTCATGTTTCCCCTTCCTTGACCTCCTGACGTCAGTTCTGTATTTCCTGTACAACCCCTTTAACATGCTCACGTTGTTGATGTCAGTGATATTCGGTGATTCTAATCATTTTGTTATAGACTTAACATTGAGACTAAATACCTATATAACCATTTCAGGTCAGAGTATAGATAATAGATAATAATTATTATTGTATTTCGGTGTGTCCTAGTGTGTTCTAGAAATCAGTTAATTTTTGCATAAATCAATATATAGCCAGACAATGACATTCTTAAACACACATCTTGAAATTCATCCTCATATTTTTTTTTTTCATATTAAATTGTCTTTCATCTTCTTACATTACCCCTGTAATGCCACTGTCATAAGGTTGGAGGGTGGCTGATGCTGCACCAATAATAAAAGGTATTGAAGCAAACAAGCCCTCTGACCTCGTGTGTGTCCCTATCTCCTCATAGAATGTAAGCTCTTACGAGCAGGGCCCTCACTCCTATTGTTTGATATGTTTATTTCTTTGTCACATTGTAATGTCTCATATTGTCTGTTCATGTGTCCTCTGATTTGTAAAGTGCTACGGAATATGTTGGCACTATATAAATAAAGTTATTATTATTATTTATTATTGTATTGAAGGTATTCTAAGAGACAACCCGCAAAAGTGATATATAATATAAATAACTGATATTGAGCATTGATTCATGTTTAACAAGACATGTCTTGACTTCAAAGACAAGAAAATTAAGTAGGATGTTAGGTCTGTCTTGTAACTTGGGTTTTAGGCATTAAATTATTTGGCATAAAATGATGTCTTAATTTAATCTGGTTGTGAAACATTTTTGGGTTTTGCATCACTTTTGTTCCCTTCTCAACACAAATTAGTGATGAATGAATGAATAAATGACTTATTCTTTCCAAGGAATAGACAATGGACCAGAGAACATTCATTACATATAGAGGAAAGGTGATTTAGACATTGATACGGAAAAAAAAATCTTCACAATTAGACTAGTCAGACTATGTAATATTCTACCCCAAGAGGTTGTAATGGCAGAACTTAAAAAGGGTTAGATGCTTATCTTATAACAAATGACAATGAGAGTTAAATAAATCTAACTCTAGCGATTAATGATGTATAATTGATCAAAAAAGGTGGAACCCAACTATATGGACATGTGTCTTTTTTCAATCTATGTAACAGGACCAATCACACCGGTATAGTGTGTGTATCATGGCTGCATTGTGTACCAATCTGTACCTGTCATACAAAAATTCTGTATAGGTTCTCATTATATATTATGCAGAAAACATCTTTTATTTGGCCCTTTAAATGGTATTCTTTTTACATTTTATTGATTTATTGTCATGGTATTTCAAAGCTTTGGGGTCAAAGTTCTATCAATAACTATTAGAATTTCAAAAACATCTTTCTAATAACTGAACCAAAGAATATAAAATAAAAACTTCAATATAAATATAAAAAACATCTTCTTGTTCTAATGTCTGTTGAAATATATTTAAGTATGTTGGAGGTCAGTTAAAATAATTCTAAAAAGGATGCTTGGCAGTATCTGAGAATTATTATACATTATGCCTCTTAAAGTAGATGAGTGCTTGGAAATTCAATTTTGAAGACTGCAGTAATCTTGTCTTTGACTGCATTAAAATTTAGCACTTCTTCATAATCTTGCTTGACATTAATATTCATAAAATGGCAATAAGTTCATGGGCTGTCATTGTACTTTGCATTTCTGCCAAATTTGTCGACTCTCCATGTGCTCACAGAGATCTCCCTTAGAACCAGCTCTGAATGAAGATCAGTGCAAAGGGATGATACATATTGATTTCCAATTCCCTTCCAAAAACGTCTCTATCTTTGCCTTGAAGTCATGCAATTTGCCTTGCTTTTTACTTTAAACTAGAGACCTCAGATCACACTGTCAAAGTTAATCCTGTGGGAGATGTTCAATTAGAAATGAAATGGAAAGAATTACTGTAAATCAGCATGTAGTTAGTAATACTGGAAATGCTATAAAATTCTCCAACTCTCATGTGAGTGAATAGAACCTAATTTATTCCTTCCATCTCCTGGGACATGCAGTAGACTCTTAGACAATCAAATACTGCAGATTCCTTTGTGTGCTGATATTTTTACAAGCAAAAAATTAGAGGAAATGAACAGAGCAAACAATACAGTGAAATGACAACGCTACAAGAAATATGGAGCACAAGTGGCATTTTTTATTGGCTACTTGGACTGATTTTACGAGAATTCTTAAATGTACTGTTCTTTGTAGATGCACTCACAACCTGGTAAATTGGTTTAATAAGTGCCTTTATTGGTTGGTGCTTGTGTTGTAGTTGCAATGTGCTTGGAACTGTACATACATCCAAATGTCGGTTCCTGAATCAAAACCACAAGGTTATAGTTTTTAACAAACTTGGTTTGACATGAATATTTCAAAATGATTAGTCTCAGACTAAATAAAATGGCTGCTGCCACATGTATTGAGCAGGAATTACAGAAGAGACATGTGTGTATGAGTCAATAACATTGGTTGAGAGGATGTCATCTGTCATCCTCTCAGCCAATAGACAGTGGTAGGTGGACACCCTACAGCGCTGATATCATACACACAATATAAGGTGCTGTGGGCTTGAACATGACGCATTACAGCAATGGTGGAGATAGGGAAGGGTCTATGTTTCATCTCACTGCATCATACAGAGCACTCAGTATGGAAAAGCTTACAACTGCAAGCAATAGGTAGGAATAGGAGACTTTAGTCAGATTTAATAAATTACAGGCAGATTAGTTATAGAAATAATAGATAGAAGTGTGCAGACTCGTCCTAGTTTTTTTGGGCAAGAGTTTAATTTTTTCATTTAATACATACAAACTGGTATTCTAAGAAAGTGCTGATTCCATCTGCACAAAGCTAAAAAAAATCTGTAATTTAAGAAGTTTTTTTTTTATTATTATTATTCACCCAATACGTAGTCTAAAAGCCTGCACTAATTTGAAAAAAAAAACCTCTTAATGTTTTTTTTCTGCTCTGCTCACCCAATACACAGTGTTGGAGAGTGTTAGTCTGAAAAAAATATTTGTTTCTTTAGCGTTTTATTGTTGCGGCTCATATATAAAGTATTGCAGTTTGTGCTAATCTTTAAAAAAAAAAAAAATCTTATTTAAGGGTTTTTTTTTTCTCAGACAATAAACAGTTTGATGCAGCCTGCTAATCTGAAAAATCTGTTTAAGGTTTTTCCTGCAGCGCTTTCACAGAAAATCCACAGAGTTTTCCTCGGCAGACTTTATGCTTCCATTATATCTATATGGAAACCGACAGTGTTTCCAAAGGTACAATAGACATGCTGTGATTTGTAAAACGCAAGCGTTTTTCAAATCGCAGCATTTCCGCTGCGGATTATTTTCTGCAATGTGTGGATGGGATTAGCCAGAATCCCATTCACTTTGCAGTTAATGTAAATCACGGCGTATACACTACGTGGCCTTACAGGGGGTTTTATACATAAATATACATGCAAACTGCCACAAAAAAAATTTATAAGCTTACTGATGCAGTTATAGTCTAATACTACTCACTGATCAGGTGACCTTTTTAGTGCTTTGCTATTTTTCTTCAAATATTTTTTTCTTATTTGTAAAAAAAAACAAAATGCAGTGTCAGAATTGTTGCCAATATCTATTATAATTATACAGGAAAAAACAGGACTCGGGACAGGCAAAAGGAGGGGGAGGAGGAAACACTTTTGCAAATACTAACAATAAGCATATGGATGGTAACAGCAGCACTGATTCTGGTTTTAACAACTCCGCCAGTAGAACCACAAACATTGTGAACCACAAATGTTGAGTCAGGGTTCTGTATTTTCCTGCTCAACATGTAATTTAACATGCTGTCTTTCTGTACTGTCAACTATGTCTTCTTCACTGACTCTGATCCCATTTTCTAGTAGTCATGTGGCATCTGGTAAGAGAGCCCCAGATTTCCTTTTCTTCTTCTTTTTGATGAGTGGGATGAGAACTGCCAGTGTTTTTTTTTTTTGGATATATATTGGAGGTAGAAGTGGAAATCATGCTGGTGGGACACTAGGGGGGAATCTGAAATTGTAAGGACCTAGAGGAATCTCATTGCCATGATGAGTCACAAAAAAGTGGGTTAGATCATGACATTACTGATTCCGATGATGATTCTTTTAGAGAGAAGACCTGGCAACCGGGTCAGGGTGACATCACAGGAAGAGGGTGGTGGCAGCTGCAATAGTAAGAATTCCACCCAAGCCTGGGGTAGATTTAAGCCAAGTGGTGGTGGAGACACTGGCAGACATGATTCCACTGCTGCTGGTTTTGGCGGCAGCACCTATGTATGGTCATCTCCCTTATGGAAATTTTTTTGTACATTACCAAATGACAAATCTCTGGCAAGGTGTAGGATCTGCAAGAAAATAATTAGCCATGGGCGTGCTGGCACACATGTAGGAACTAGGTCTCTCCGTTCTTGCATGAAATGGTGTCACCAACTCATTTGGCAAAATGGAATTGGCAGTGGCATCAAGTGAGTAAGACCTTCTATTCCTTCTTCCCATAATCATCTTTGTAGGCAGGCCACATTCACACCGACTACAGGGTTATCATCATCATTATCACCTTCATCTACTTCTCATCCTCCTCCTCCACGCCAATGTCAGTCATCATTCATAAAGGAATGTAACTCCAGTAAACAGTAATCTGCATCCAGTCATCTGGTCTGCCACTTTAACTCCCACTGGACTAAGTCTCCATGGAGAATACCTAACTGCCATTACTTCTCAAAGAAAGTTGTCCCTACTTGATATCGCCATATGGGTCTCTTCTTGTAAATGTCCATGTGTGGAAAGGTGCACGCTAACATCAATAGATGGAACAGCAATAATGGGCAGGAACAATACACAGTTGTCATGGCCCAATGATTTGCGTATCAGAAGCCACAGTCTAGAAATGCAGTAATGTCCATTGCTTTCTAATACTAACATCACCCCATGATTGCAGGGCAGGCACAGCTTCAACACCAGATGGGACCCATCCTCCTACCCCAGTCCCTCCAAACTGGACCATTTCCCACCTATAATTTCACCAGGGCAAGCCATTGCTTACACTCCCCTCCCTTATTTCATGATTTTTAGGTGAAGTTGAGTGGCACTGTTTCATATGCTGTAGCCTAGCATTTTAAAAGATAAAATGTATTACAGCGAGTGGCAGCACAGTGTATGGTTAAACTCAGATTCTTTGTTGACTGCTTACCATCCGTTATTCCGTAGACATACATGTCACTTTGACATAACTTTGGTTGTGTTTGCCATAGAGAGCTAGAAACTGGATTGATTCATAAGGGTCCTGGCAGTGTTATACACTATGTTTTAAGCCAATTGAAATTATGGTTTGTACTAAACTTGTTCAACCTGAAACAAATCTGGGACCTGAGACACCCAAACCCAAAACTAATCTTGAGAGTTTCGCCCAACTCTAGACTAAACTTACTGCATAAATAAGATAACAGAGTCAAGCCTAGGTCAGTAAGGAAAACATAACAAAACTGAGTTCAGTACATACAGTAGATATTGTAACAACACAGATATTGAGACAGTAGTTATGCTCATATGCACACCAAAACATACTCAGCAACATGTTCAAAAATGATATACAAGGAGTCACTCATATGCTTGTTCTCTACATACATGCTGTGTGGGTGGAGCAATATATTTTGTCATGTAAATTACTTGATGAAGCTAAGATTAATGGTTAGCAAAAGCTGCATGACATGCCCTTGACACAGTAGCTTATTGGCTGGCTGTATTGATCATGTTCTTACTTGTTCTTGCGCCCACTGTTACTATGTTGCTGTCACATGCCATGCTACTGTATTTCAGGTAGTGGTGCAGTGGCATTGCTATGTCAGGCAGATAGTTGTGAATGGTAATAAAGTCTTTTGCTACTGCTGAGGTTTTGAGCAACATAATTATTATCTAGGGCATAAGCCCAGATCTAAAAGCCTAGTGACTCCCCTGGCCCTAAAACATAAATATAATAAGTAACACAACTTCAGAATGGTTTTAACATTTTAATATTTGATAGTAAGGGACTTCATTTATAGACATGTATTACATTTTCCTTAATTTAGGACTCAGTTGATATGTTCTTCTTTGCCTTTTCTTTGCCCTTTTACTGGTTGTTTTCCATCTTCTGGTGGTTATCAACATGCCCACTAGTGTCATCATTAGCATTACTATATGTACTATATTTATTGTAATCTAGGTCTTCTTCAGGATTTTTTAGCAAGTGCTCTCCATAAGTGTAACCTGCTTGATATTCTGCTATTCCATGATCATTAATGCTCTCCAAAACTTCAAGAAAGGTATTTTGTGTCTTCTCGTCAAAGTCGACTTTGTATTCTATGCTTTCAGATTCATGAAAGTTGCCATTGTTATAACGATGGTCATTATCAGAAAGCTCATAATCAGATTTTTTTCTATGCACTATTAAATCTTCTGTAATGAAAGGCTCGGTTTCTATCCCTACACTTGTTTCAGAGTCCATGAAATCTGCTTCTTCCATCAGCCCTATTTTGCTGTCATCTTTGGCACCTTGCACAGAGTCTATTTGATGTTCGTCTCTTACACCAACTCCGATAAACTTTTCATCTCCATGATTTGATTCTATAAAATTACCTGAAACCACTAACTTTTGCTTATCATTAGGTTCTTTAGACTTCTCTATTCCATCAACTAATACATCATGACCTTGGGTGCTATCTGTACAAAACAGACCTGAAAAAATAAAAAAGAAACCATTATATAATAATTATACAACAAGCATGCTCACTAACAATATTATTACTACATATGTACTGTATATAGCACCAGCAATTATTGTTTACCTGGCGTAATACATTGTAACAATTGGAAAACAATTTAGCACAGACACATCTGTTATAACATACATAAGGCAAGAGCCTACAGTAAAATCTGGGGAAATAGTGCGTAAATAGAAGATAGCAAGAAAGGAATAAGCAGTTGTAGCTATGTCAAGTGGAGGTGGTGTTGGAATAGTGGTTGGGGGACTCTTTAGGCCAGTTATATGCTTGTTGGGAGAGGTAAGTTTCCAGAGAGCCTTATAAGGCTGGAATAGTTGTTATATATTGAATAGAATGAGGGAGAGAATTTCAGAAGACAGTAGGAATGACAGAAGTTTTTTTTTAATCAAGAGTGTGGTGAGATGAGTGGTAAAACCAGAGGAGGCTGTCATTGGTAGACTAGAGGTTACAAGTGGGTTGGCATCTGTAAAATAGAGACAAAAATGTATGATGGAGCAGTACTGGACATAGCTTTGTAGGTTAAATTGAGGATTTTGAATTGGGTGATGGGCTGCCAATAGAGGCAGAAAACCATAGTAGAAAACAGTAATTGATGTGTTCTTTGGTGCAGATTTACTAACCCTGTACTTAGAGAGTGTAAACTAAGACCAGGCAATCTAAAGGTAAGTCTAAATATAAAAATGTTCTACAAGTCCAAAGCAAGATATACTGTAAGACCCATATCTGTTACAAGCAAACTCTGCAGATATTACTGCAGATTTGCAACAAAATTCACCTTATGGACTGCAAAGGGTGAAATCTGCTGTAATAGTTCCCAGTATAAATTGAAATTAACATTCTGCAGATGTCAACCACTTTGTTGGTACTCAGAGGCATAACTTGAAGCCCCCATTTACTACCGGATATCTATAATACTGGCATCTTCTTATGTTTTTTGGGTCTGGTAGTGATTTCTATGTCTGCGTTTCCTATAGCTATGCCTTTCCTGTTACTGCAAAACATCCAAAAATCTGCATCAGTCCTATGTGGATGTACCCTTAAGACTCACACTTTATAACGTTGGTGCATTTTGGTACAAGTTAGACATTTTTGTCTAACTTTACACCACCTAGTAGCTGGCTTACTTTTACATTTTACATTTTGAGGCACCCTATTTTAAGCCACACCCCTTCTAAGTTATGACTCTTTCATCTAAGCCATACTCCTTATTAAGTGAGTTTCAAAAAGTTTCTAAAATACATAATAAATGTGGTGCAAGGTATGTCTTTTACACAAGTTTTAGCTCAGTAAATCGCCCCTATTATTTTTAAGGTTAGAAGTTAAAGGGGTTTTCCACTTACACATCAATATTGAGAGGCAAATGTAATTGTTTGTCTAATGAAAATTCATTACACACACAGGTGCACAGCTGTAAAGTATATCAGAAAATGGTATAACTTTTCACTATATAAACAATTACATGTATCCAGTGGTGAACCTAGCCTCTTTGCTGCCTGAGGCGGACTATAGAAAGACACCCCCCCCCCCCAAAAAAAAACCAAAAAAACAAAAAACTGAGTTTCCATGCTACTAGTTTAACACACTGTTATCGTCGCACAATATACACAATACACAAAGTTATAAAACACTTTTTAAGAATTCTTCTTCCTGTATTACTTCAGTATCAGATCAACAACACGGCATTAACAATGAAAGTAACTTCACACATCTTCTGCTTGGTGGATGGACGAGCCCACGTGGCCCCCATTCTCTATAATAGGAGCCCCGCAGATAGCTGAGTACTGGACTTCGGCTATCTTTGGCACTCCCATTGAAGCCACGCGGGTTCGTCCATCCACCAAGTGACACACCTATATATATGGCTGCAGCCAGGCTGGATTCCCACCTAGTGGGGGGAAAAATCCCAATTCTCAGGCTCAGTGGGGGTCTCAGCAGACAGACCCCCATCAATCAGGTATTTATCCTCTATCATTTAGGTGTATACAGTGCAGTAACATTCTGTGACTTACAGGTGACGTCTCTGACTAATCCTTCACATTTCCCTTCTCTTCCCTCTGGACCACCATGACCACTTCTTCCAGCTGTGACTTGTCTCTGTAAAGTTTGCAATACAGACATCTTTGGCTCCTTACTTTTCCAGGCATCCAACCCACATTGTCCTCACCTACACAAAGCCCCCATCCTGCTGCTACCTCAATTATATAATATATGATATAAACCCCCATAATGAAAAATACCCCCAAGTGCATCTTTATATTAATAATGTCCGTGTGTACCCTGTATAAATAGTGCCCCTTATTAATAATACCCCAGGTGTTAACTAATTAAAAGGTTTTCCAGGTCATTAATAAACTAATCAGTGGGGTTCAAAAACCCAGGACCCCCACTGACCAGCTGTTTGAATGGTACCTGTGTAAGCGCCATGACCGCTTCTCTGTTTACATAGTGTAATTCATCTCATAGCGGCCATGTAATGTAACTACAGCCTTGTCCTGTACATGTCTACAGTATGTGACAAGGCTACAATTACATCACACGGTCACTATAAACAGACAGCGTATAATATAAACAGGTGCCATAGCCCATGTTTATAGCGTCCCATTTACACACACTATAATGTTCCACAGCAGCCCCTGCACACAGTATTACACAGTGTTATGGCCCGCAGCGGCCCCTGCACACTGTATTATGCTTCTCAGCGGCCCCTACACACGGTATTATGCTCCATAGTGGCCCCTGCTCACGGTATTATGCCCCGCATTGGCCACTGCACACGGTATTATGTTCCACAGCAACTCCTGCACACAGTTTTATGCCCCATATTGGCCCCTGCACACAGTATTATGCACCATATTGGCCCCTGCACACGGTATTATGCTCCACAGTGGCCCCAGCACACGGTATTATGCTCCATAGTGGCCCCTGCACTGGTATTATTGGGCCACTATGGGGCATAATACCCTGTGCAGGGACCACTGTAGAGCATAATACCCTGTGCAGGGGCCACTCTGGAGCATAATACAAGTGCAGGGGCCACTATAGAGCATAATACCGGGTGCAGGGGTCACTATGGAGCATAATACAAGTGCAGGGGCCACTATGGAGCATAATACCAGTGCAAGGGCCACTATGGAGGATAATACCAGTGCAGGGGCCACTATGGAGCATAATACCAGTGCAAGGGCCACTATAGAGCATGACGTCATTGTATCGCCGCCTGCGCTGAGATGCAACGTCTTGTAAACCAGCCCAGGACAGGCCGCGCTCAGCTCTGTTTTTTTTTTTTTTTTTTTTTAAGCGGCTGGTTTACATTAAATAGTAAAAATGCCGCCCCCCAGACAGTGCTGCCCGAAGCGGCCGCCTCACTTCGCCTCATTAGCGGTGCGCCCCTGCATGTATCTCAATATTGATCTGAAAACAGACAAGCCATTTCATTTTATAAAGTGACGTAGTTTTTCATTTACACATCCCAATGTTAATAAAATGTGCTCAGTATACCACTTGATAAATTCCTTGAGGGGTGTAATTTCCAAAAGAATCACAGTGGCGCTCCTTCCCTTCCGAGCACTACCGTGTGTTAAACAGCAGTTTATATCCACATGTGGGGTATTTACATGCTCAGGAGAAATTCTATAACATACTGTGATATGCATGTTCTCCTTTAACCCCTTGTGAATGTATTAATTTTAGGGCTAAATGAACGTATTATTAAAAAAAAAAAAAAAATCATCCTAAATTTCACCTCTATATTGTTTTATTTCTAATAAAATGCCTAACCCCTTCCCGCCGGTGACATTTTTCGATTTTCGTTTTTGACTCCCCTCCCTTCCAAAGCCAATAACTTTTCTATTTTTCCGTTCTCAGAGCCATATGAAGTCTTAATGTTTACTAGACAAATTTTTTTTCATGATGCTACCATTTATTATTCTGTACAATGTACTGGGAAGCTGGAAAAAAAATTCAGAATGGGGTGGATTTGAAGAAAATGTACATTTGTGTGAATTTCACTTTTTATTCAAATTTTTATCAGAGGCAAAACAGTGAAAAAACGGCGCTTTGGCACTTTTGATTTTTGTTCCCACTACGGCGTTTACCATATGGGAAAAATATTTCTATAGATTTGTAGACCGGGCATTTTCGGACACAGGGATACCTAATGTGTATGTGTTTCACAGTATTTAACTACTTTTATATGTGTTCTAGGGAAAGGGGGGTGATATGAACTTTTAATTTTTTTTTTTTTTTTTTTTACTTTTTTTTTTATTTTATTTTGCATTTATTAGACCCCCTAGGGGTCTTGAACCCCAGGGGGTCTGATCACTAATGCAATGAATTACAATGCTAATGCATTGCAATGCATTGCAAAAAAACAGCGCTTCTATTGCAGGCTACATACAGTAGCCTGTTATATAAGTTAATGAAATACAGGCCTGGGAGCCTTCACAAGGCTCCCGGCTGTCATATCAATGAGACGCCAACCCCGATACTTACTCCGGGTGCCGTTGATCCCTGGGAAAATGGCGACGCCCGCGCGCCTCCGGTACAATGCGCCTCGGTCAGCTTTGACCGAGGAGCCAGAGAGGTTAATGCCCGCGGTCAATGCGGGCACCGATCGCGGGCATTAGCACCAGGTCTTTGCTGTATAAAACAGCAAAGACCCAACGGCTATGGCGGCCGCAAGACTCCCCGAGCGGCCGCCATCTTTAAACACCCGGCATCCACCGTACCATGACGGCGGATGTCAGGAAAGGGTTAAAGTTATCCTTCCCAAATGCTGTATTGAATTATTTGAGGGGTGCAGTTTTGAAAATGGGGTGATTTATGGGGGGGTTGTAATATATAGGCCTTTAACATCCTCTTCAGAACTAAAGTAGTCCCTAACAAATGGGTTTGGGAAATTTTCTTGTAAATCTGTTAAATCACAGTTACACTTGTAAGCCTTCTAATGTCCAAAATAAATTGAAGGGCAATTAAAAAGATGATGCCAATATAAAGCAGAGATATGGTAGATAATATTTATTAACAAATTTGGGTGATATGCAGTTCACATTTTGAAAATTAAAAATTTCTCCACATTTTTTTTATATACAGTGGGGAAAAAAAGTATTTAGTCAGCCAACAATTTTGCAAGTTCTCCCACTTAAAAAGATGAGGCCGGCCTGTAATTGACATCATAGGTAGACCTCAACTATGAGAGACAAAATGAGAAAACAAATCCAGAAAATCACATTGTCTGATTTTTTAAGAATTTATTTTCAAATTATGGTGGAAAATAAGTATTTGGTCACCTACAAACAAGCAAGATTTCTGGCTCTCACAGACCTGTAACTTCTTCTTTAAGAGGCTCCTCTGTCCTCCACTCATTACCTGTAGTAATGGCACCTGTTTGAAATTGTTATCAGTATAAAAGACACCTGTCCACAACCTCAAACAGTCACACTCCAAACTCCACTATGGTGAAGACCAAAGAGCTGTGGAAGGACACCAGAAACAAAATTGTAGACCTGCACCAGGCTGGGAAGACTGAATCTGCAATAGGCAAGCAGCTTGGTGTGAAGAAATCAACTGTGGGAGCAATAATTAGAAAATGGAAGACGTACAAGACCACTGATAATCTCCCTCGATCAGGGGCTCCATGTAGTGCTAAGACTAATCACAGACAGGGTTCTTAGGAAATAAGACCACTACTTCTGACACACTGACTGGCATTCAGTCTGTGCGCTTGTGTCTGCTTATTTACTTAGTTTAAGGAATGATACCAATGTATTATTCTAAAGTAAGCCTTTCCTGATGAGAAAACCTCTGATAAAAAGGCTGGTAGTTGCGATCGCAGTGTTATTGTAATCCTGGAACCAGAAGCTCCATCACACTGCTTGTTGCATTGTTAAGACAGTATGTGCTACAAGCATATTTCTACAGCTGTCATATCTTAAAGAGTATCTGTCAGTGTTCCTGACATTTCTGCTTTAGTAAATAATTGTATTCCCTTTGAAATAATTAGATTCTTTGTACTCTGTTGAGTCCTTCCTCTGTTATTCATAGGAGGAACAAGTTGAGAACTGGGTGTTACCTGTTGGCTGTTCCCTGAACATTCTCATACTGTGCAATCAGTGCTAATGTTATTAGATTCTGTAGAGACACATCCATGCATTTGGACAAGTCGAATAGTAAAGATGCTCCAGGAATGCTATATTTGCATTTGCAATGCAAGTATTTATGAATATACAAGTCAGGAGAGGTAACAAATCCTCTATAATTTAGATGCATAAATAATTGAAATGGGCATTCTGGCATTAACACTACTTAAAGGGGTGTTCCCATCTCAAGGATCCTATCTATACTGCTAGCTTATGTAAATTGAAGTGTTTTCCTAAATATATTGCTTTAGCAATACTGCTTTATTTTCCTGCTATGTGAAATTATATCTCCCATTGTTTACACAGCGTTTCCATAACACCAGACCTGTGTGATAAGAAGGACAAGTGACATAACTCACTGCTCTCAGTTATCTACAGCTCTGCTGTTTGGCTAATTGCAGCTTGCTGATAAAGCCCTGTCTGTTATCTCTCTATGTAAACACACAATTAACACTGAGTCCATTCTCTAGAAGCATGTGCATATTATTTCATTGGCATTTATATTAGATTTCTGGTAATCATAATAAGTATTGTGATACTTCAGTGTCCTGTTCAGCAAGCTGGGAGGGGGGATACAGGAAGTGAGAAGCAAAGCTGCTGAAACAGGGAGATGGGAAAACCCCTTTAAACATAATTTCAAAAGTAAGGAGAAAGTAAAATGCTTTTTGCTGCCATACTCAATAGACTGGCAAAACTCTTTGTTTTTTTCATATTGTCTACTGTACTGTGAATTATTATATTGTTGAGAGTGATAGAAATTGAAAAGAGCTGTAAACAGGATTGCTCAGTTTGATGTGTATCAATAAAAAGCCCTGACATTGGCACTCATGTTTACAGAGGTGATTGTCTGCACTGTGGAGCTTGAAACAGATAGAGATCAAATGTAAAGACTGTAAATGGAATAAAAGTATAAACACTAGACAGGGACGAGAGCACCCGCAGGCATACTCTGAGCTGGGAATGCTTCAGCACTTTTGTCATCCATTTGATTTGGCTCATATAGCAGCAGATGAGTGGTGGAAAAATGGATTTATCTGCAGATAATCAAATAAGGATACAAAGGTTTATATCATCTTTGTTCATTTAAATGGAGGGTCATGTCAAGGAAGACTGAAAGGGAAAACAGTCATGCCTGATGATGCATAAAGCTGCCTAGTAAGAAGATATATTATGTGCCTCAATAACAATACATGCAACACTTTCTCTTATTTCACATTCAATGAATATCTTACTTTATTATATTTATTTGATTTTTCACAGCTCATGCACTACACTACACTACACTTTTGGTAGAATTGTAAAATGCAATTTATCATATATAGATAATCTTTTTTAGTCTGATGTTCCTTTTTAGAGTCAAACACAGACCAAGTTGTTAAAGATGTTGTAAACTAACTTTATTAATTTAGGCGAATGGCTTGTAAGCAATCACCCAATATAATATTTAATAAATAGACATAGGTAAATCATCATATTAGCAGGAGTAATGAAATTATAGTCCCGGGTGAAGGGAAGTCCATGTGCAGATTTCTAATCGCAGACATTCAACATGAGCAGTTCTCAGAGTAGACTGCTTTAGGCAGATTCTAGCAGCAGGTAAGTGGGACAGAGAATTACATGGATCTTATTCTATTACTTATTCTTGTGAAGCAGTAATGCTAATAACAGCATGACACTAGGTTCACACTAGCGTTTGGATCACTGTCATTTGGGTCCGCATGGGGACCCAAAAAACAGACAGCCCCTCCGTTAAAAAAGCGATTGCCAAATAGACTATAATGGGGTCTGCCGGGTTTCTGTCAGGTTTCAGTATAAACCCAGTGGCGAGAAAAGTCCTGCATGGAGGATTTTAGATAGAATCTGTGGCGGAGTCTCCTAAGGAGAGTCCGACGCAGATGTGAACCTAGCCTTATTGAGAAATTGCTATTTCACGACATAATATTTAATAGTCACATTTCTATTCAGATTATTGCCTTACAATTTGTTGAAAATCAAATTATCAATGTTATCCCTAGGGCAGAGAATCGTGTACATGAATCCATTAAATGGGTTGTCTTGCAAATACAACCCTTGTCCATATGTTCTACTAAACATCATAGACTGGGCTTCCTTGTTCTATATTCCCCAGTATGTGCCAAAATGGAGAGCCACACTGTAGGAGTGTCTCTTTGCAATTTCTTTTTTTATTTTTAACACATTTTCAGCCTGTTTGATCTTGTTCCCCTACACAACTCAATTAAGGCATTAAAGATTTGTACAAAAACATGGTAGTTTGTATCTGTATGTGGTAAATTATGTGGCTCAAGCACTACAAGTCTTTCTTTTTTGATCCTACTGTACGTGTCCTTGATCCTCCGGTATTTCTGCCTTGAACTGAACATCTAATCCAGGACACATTAGTTGCTAAGTATATACTGCCTGACAATATCACTGAGATGACAGTGACATCAGGCAGTTTATCAAGCTACCTAATCCATTTCCTAGAGAGTGGAGATACAGTATTGGTGATGCCATAGTAAATCCCAAATTTATGGAGGTATATACAAATATGCTGTCCAGATGCCATACAGCTGTATGTGATGGTATACAATGCTCAAACAGTCTATATAATGTACAGAAAGTGTCAACAAACATTTATCATATATATATATATATATATATATATACCTTATATATATATCACTGAAGCAAATAAAAACACTAAAGCAAAACATATTGACCACATAGATCTATAAAGTACCCATACAGTGCCACACAATGCTCACATAGTGCCATATTTTATTGACATGGAGGTGCTAAACAGTAATCACATAGTACAAACTGATACCATACTTTGCCCACCTATTCATACAAACAAAGCCTAAGCTAGAACCACTTTACAGTATTGGTACGTGGAAATTGTCATTAAAGGGGTTGTCTGGGTTAACCACATTTTTAATATGAGGCTGGGAAAGGCAAAAAAAAAAAAAACATACTCACCTGTCCCCGATGCTCCGGTGTTTCCCAGCACAGTACAGTCCTACTTGTTTTGGCAGAGAGCGTCCCTTTCCTTTTGCCACTGAAAGGACATGGGACATCACTACCTTTCAGCAGGACTAGACCACTTTGGGAGACATCGTCGCACCGGGGGACAGGTGAACATAGGGTTTTTATTTAGTTTTTTTTTTTCACTATAAAAATTTGGTTATCCCGGACAATCCCTTTAAGAAGGTTAGGCTTTTGGAGAGATAATATTAAAGGAGTTGTCTGATTTGCAACATCCATTTTCAATTCTGTACGTTACACAGATATTTTTAAGACCATGTAATGCTTAATGTCTTATGTGCTGGCGCTGAAGTGAAATTAACATTTACGGCTTTTTTTTTCAACAGAATGCAGCTGATGTATCACTGGGATTCCCACAGTGTAATAACCTTTAGGCTAAGGCGCCACGTAGCGACCCGCAGCAAAAAAGTGTTGTGAGAAAAAACGCAGCAGAAACATATTGTGGTTTTTCCCGCAGCACTTTTCACAGAAAGTCTCTGCGGATTTTCTGCTTCCATTATACCTATAGGAAACCCGCCGGCATTTCCGTAGGTATAATTGACATGCTGCAATTTCCAAAACCGCAATGGTTTTGGAAATCCCAACGTTTCTGCTGCACATATTTTTCCCCAATGTGTAGATTGGATTTGCTAGACTGCAGAGACTGTAAAACGCCCCTTTTCTTCAACGGCGTTTCTTCCATGGCCAAACCACAGCGTTTATGCCACGTGGGGCCCTGGCCTTAAAAAAGGATTGCAAAAGATAGATGACCCCTTTAGATTTATTCATGGCTAGTGTTCCTAAAAAACCTTGGAATTAACTTATGAATATTAAGGCTCACATTGCTATTCCTGTGTTAAAGGGACACTTCAGTGATTTTTTTTTTTACTCATTATATTGTCTGACCATCCCCTCATAGTCATAAAATCTCCTCAGTGTCTTCCTTATCCTGCTTTCACTTTCTTCAATAAGTTACATGATGACAGTGTGACCTTACTTAGTAATTCTCTCCACTGAGGGACTGCTGTAAGCTCCCCATACAAGGGGTCGTAGCGCAATCTTCACTTTGTAACCACCATTACAGGGTGATAAAACGCGTCGGGCGGAGGTGCATACTGGGCTTTTTTTAAGGGTGTTTCAGAACTGCCTTTGTCAGGGCGGGACCTTTATACCTTCAGGTATTAGGGAAAGAGCTAGATATTCCTCCTATGACTCTATCAGTTCCCTATACCCATCCTTTGGTACAATCCCTGCCACATTTGGACCCACTACAATCCACCATTGAAATCGGTAAGATTGTTCCGATTATTTACTTGCAAATTAGGACCTTGTTGAATTTTTAACTATTATATTAAATGTTAAGTTTTATTTATCTTTTTGATATGTTATGGATCTATGCTTCTGGTAATTTATTAACTGATCCGTGAGGAGCTAGTTATTTTCTTCTTTTTTTTTGTGTTTATAGTTAAAAACAGAGTAAGGCTAAGGCCACACGTGGCATCCCGCAGCAAGAAAGCGCTGTGGGAAAAGCCGCAGTGGCAATGCTTTGCACAGAAAGTTCACAGAGGTTTCCTCTGTGGACCTTCTGCTTCGCTCGAATCCCATCCACTTTGCTGTGACTGTAAAACGCTGCATGGGCCCCGGCCTTAAAGAGGACTTGTCACCAAATACAAAACTTTTTTTTAATCCGTCCACCGATTCAAAAGATATGTTTCTTGTAGCTTATATCCAAATTAGCTCTTGTTCTCTAATTGGGCGGTAACGTTTTATTTTGTTACCACTTACTTGGTAAATAAGAAACAATTTACATATATTCCAAAGGCCATATCTTTTGAATGTGTTGACAGATTTTAAAAAAAACAAATAAAAAAAAACACCAAATTGATTAGGAGCACATTTGCGATCAAATGATGTACCACATTTAGCATTATGTACTTGTTGACAGGTCCTCTTTAAAAGTGAGGAGTTCCCCTATTCAAAACTTCAAACAGTATCTAGAAAGAGGAACATTTCTCTCTGCAGGACCCAGCATATAAATGCAAGACATGCAAAGCTAATTGGGGACATTGCGCCTAGATTGCGTTGGATTTATGAAGTGTTTGTGCCTTTTTTCTACATGAAAATTCCCTATCCGCTACTTTGTGATTTTGGTGAGAAAAGTAGGGTGGCTGCTTGGGTGAGCATGTGTTCACCAGATTTATTACTTGCAGCTTTTTAAAAAAGACACAAAAAAAAGGTGCAAACTCACTTCAGTCTGGGAGTGACGTACAAAACAGTGCAGACTACAGGCCACAATTGCAGAAGAATAAGACACACACAAAACTATGCTATGTTAGCAGACTTAACATTTAAATCAATTTTATAAATCACATTCAATTACATGTGTCAAATCCTAAAATGCATTGCCAACTCAAGTGGATAATGGCATGGCTGCAGGCTGCATCAAGAATGCAGAGCAGAGGCGGAGCTAGCGAGGGGCAGAGGGTGCGGCGGACCTGGCCACACTCTTCTTTTAAGAATTGCTTTTTCTTTTTGGATTTTCTGGGCAAAGTTTGTTCTGAGACAGAAAACTGACAAATTTAGAAGCTCTCCCACTCTTTGTGCACATGGCCAGATTAAAGATGATGGAGGCCCCTTGGCTTAAATTCTGGTAGGGGCTTCTTTCTTCAAGTAACGGTAGCTTCTATGTTTGGTTCCCTGCCCAATATTAAAGTGGTTATCTGGGGAGAGTAAAAATCTCCCTGTTGGCAGGAATCAATATAAAATAACAAATGGAGAGGAAAATTACAGCAAAGAGAAATGGAGATACCACTCTGCAATAAAGGAACAAGGAGAGGTGAGTATGGCTGTGTTTATGTTATAAACATTTCTGCTACCAGGGACTTTTTTTTTCTCTCCCTGGGTAACCCCTGATTTTATGAGACAAAGGAAAAGCATGCAGCTATACACCGTTGTCACACAGATGCAAAAATGCTATTCACACATCCATATTTCACATAGTATGGTGTCCGCATTTTTTTGCATATGTACCCATTCATTTCAATGTGTTTATTCAGACCATAGATCCGCAAAAAAACTACAAAAGTTTTTTTTTTTCATTGATGCATCACATATGCTTCACATCAGTGAAAGTCAATTAGTCTGTGAAAAAGTACATGTCATCCATTTTTTACAGAACAAGAGACATTTAAAATATAGAAAATGAAAATAAAAAAAATGTATCAGCTTTTCACAGACGTGAAAAGCAGATTACCAAGGACAGCTCATGAGCAGGGTGGGGTGCTGTCCGTGAAAAGTATGAGTGTGGACATGTACAGTGGGGATAAAAAGTATTTAGTCAGAACCAAAATCTGTTTTGTTGGATTTTTTTCTGTCTGTCTTCCGTGATCTGATGGACCTGAGGGAGATTTTTGTATTGTGGACATGTGTTTGTACTACTAACACACCCACAAAGTGTCCATCATTTGCTGTTTTCACCACTTTATTAGAATTAAATGACTTTCATCTGTTAATTTTCCAAGTGTTTGGGGTAGTTGAACGCTTATTGAAAGGTTTGTGGTTGTTCATTTGTTTGGGACAGTTGGCCATACGACCAATCAACCACAGTTCATTTCAGACGAGCAATGGCAGTCTAAAATCTAAAGTAAGTATAATTTTTGACCTGGAGTCAGGATTTAAGGACATAATACGGACTGTTATCAGTTGATAACCTATCCTTATCCATTAATTGAAGCTCTAGTGGACACTGATACCCATACAACTTGACTGTTTAAAGAGGTTGTAATGCTCAGGGATAGCTCCCTAAACGCTGTTTTCACTTCACAGAATGTGTGATTTCATGGTCATTGGTCACATAGCCTGACCATAGCTCAGTCCCTTTCATGTGAATGGGGCTGTGCTGTGATGCCAAGAAGAGCTGCTGTACAAAGCATGGCATTGTGCCTGGTTTTAGTTGAAAGATGAAGGATTTTGTTGCTTTTTTATGTAGATTTTCCTGTACATTTTTGAGCCAAAGCCAGGAGTGGATTCAACAGGAAGGAGCAGTATAAACTGATAAGACAGGAGTAGATTTTGTTGCTTTTTTGATGCAGAATTTCATGCCAAACCTAGGAGTGGATTCAACAGGAAGGGGCAATATAATCTTTCCTTTTTATACCCATTCCTCATTAACTTACTTCTGGCTTTGGCTAAAAAGAAAAAAACTGTTGGAAAATCTGCATTGGCAAAAAACCCTGTGTGTCTCCAGACTATAGCTGTGCTGTTAATGGAGCTGCAGGTTGAAAATTATCTGGAATTAACTGAAATAGGGCATAAGGGAATATTCAAACAGATGCGCCCCCAGCTTTTGTCATGCAGTGAAAAACACAGCTAAAATATTTTACATTATTTAAAATAACAGCTATGCATATTTAGCACAAACCAGTGGAAATTGTGGCAAAAGTCACAGCACAACCATAATACGGTGTTAATTATATGGAGACTACGGAGAACTGAATAGTATTTCAGTAATAAAAAGTAGGTACAGGCAGTGCAGCTAGGCTGGAAGTACTGAAAAGTAGACATATTGGGGGAAGTCATTATTATTAGAAAACTGGCATAGAGGGATGATATTGTGGGGCACATTTAGCACAAGGCCCTTTCTTGCACAAAAAAATGTGTGCTACAAGTCCCAATCTGAGCCTCATTTGACACACTGTATGAAGGGGTGGTAGGTTGGGGGACACCTCGTTGTGAGTTACAATGGAAATCTATGCCAGTTAGGGATTTCCATTCTGGTGGAGAGACATACAAGTGATTTATGAAGAAGCTGCAGCCTCTTTCACTGCATCATTCAAGATGTTTATTAAGACTGGCATATGATACACCAGTCTTAATAAATCTGCCCCATTCTGTTTTTTTCTTTTTAAATAAGTAGCAGCAAAAAGGCAGAACATGCAGCAGAATAAAATCTGCATATTTTTTTTGCACATGCTGCAGAAAAATAACTGTATGTTATGCATTTTCATTCTACTCCTGATTTCACATAGAAAAGGCACAGATTACACTAGGTTCACACTACCGTTCGGCTCCCTGTCGTTCGGGTCTGCATGGGGGCCCAAAAGATGGAAGGCCAGTCTGCTAATAAAACGGTTACCCACGGACACCAACGGACCCCATAGACTATAATGGGGTCTACCACGTGTCCATCGGGTATCCGTCCGTTTTATACTGATTTTAGATGGAACCTGCGGCAGAGGACTCCACCGCAGACGTGAACTTAGCCTTAAACATACAACGATAAGCCCCTCTATATGCAGCAATTCCATGGCAGAAATCCAAGTATCAGCCTTGTATTTCTGATGTGGTTTCACAGATGTGGGGCAGATTAAGACTGGGATTTCGTACACCGGCCTTAATAAAGGTCCCAATTGGTGCAGGGCACAGTAGATTTATGAAGAGGCTTTAACTTTTTCACCAGAGTGAAAATCTACACCAGTAAGGAACTGGTGTAGATTTCCACTATAACTCATGGCAGAAAACTGGCATGAGTTATAATTAGAGATGGGTGAATCAACTCATACCGACCCGGGTTTGACACAAATATTCCAAATTGTTTGTTTTTTTACGAAACTAAACAAATGGAGATTTGTCTTGGGCAAACTAAAATGGCCACCACATTATACTCCGATGTCTCTTCAGATCCCAGAGCATAATAGGTGGAGGCCCAGACGAGGTGAAAAAAAATGAAAAACATTTACAGTATACTTACCTTCTGTTAACTCTTTTGGGCCTCCTTGTGGACAACCCCTTCAAATCAGTGACATTTTTCAATTTTTGATTTTCGTTTCTGACTCCCCCGCCTTCCAAACCCCATAACTTTTTTAGTTTTCCATTCACAGAGCCATATGAGAGCTTAGTGTTTGCGGGAAAAATTGTTCTTCATAATTGTACCATTTATTGTTTTGTACAATGTACTGGGAAGCTGGAAATAAATTCAGAATGGGGTGGAATTGGAGAAAAAATGCATCTGTGCGACTTTCTTACAGGCTTTGTTTCCATGATCTTCCACGGCACCAAAATGACATGGCACCATGTCACCTGTTCTATGCTACGGTACGATTCTGGGAATACCAAATTTATATAGATTAATTTACATTTTAACCCGTTAACAAAAATCTAAAACTTTGCAAAAAAAACATTTTTTCTTAAAGTTGCCATATTCTGCATAGGGCATCTTTTTTTACAGGATCAGGTGTAATTTTTATTTATACCATTTTGGAGAATGTCTATTGCTTTGATCACTTTCTATGAAAATTTTTATCAGAGGCGAAACGGCGTTCATCGTACAGGAAAAATATTTTTATTAGTTTGTAGACTGTCGTTTTCGGACACAGAGATACCTAAAGTGTATGTGTTTCACAGTCATTTTTAATTTTTACATGTATTCTAGCAAAGGGGAGTTGATTTGAACTTTTTATTATTATTATTTTTTTTATTGCATTTTTAGACCCCTTAGGGTTCTTGAACCCCAGGGGGTCTGATCACTAATGCAATGCATTACAATGCGAACGAATTGCAATGCATTACAAAATACTGACACGTCTATTACGGGCTGCATAGAGCAGCCTGCAATAGAAGTATATGCTAGACAAACCTGGGAGCCTTCAATAGGCTCCCGGCTGTCATGACAATGGGACGCTGGCCCCGGATCCCGTTTTGGGTGCCACTGATACCTGGAAATATAGTGCCTTGGTCAGCTTTGACCGAAGTGCCAGGGGCCTTAATGCCTGCTATCAGTGTTACTGCAAGTATTAGCACCGGGCCTCTGCTGTATAATACAGCAGAGACCCAGCGGCTATGGTGGCCGCTCAGCCATATTTAAATACCCAACATCTGCTATACTATTACGGTGTATGTCGGGAAGCGGTTAACTTGTGGTTCGTACCAAACTTGTTCGAACCACCGAAAATTAATCAGGGGCCCAAGCCAGCCAATATATAGTTATAATAAATATGTCAGGCCTACACTTCCCCACCCTCTAAAAGTGTACAAATGGGGGATGTGGAGCATCTTTGGTGAAAAAAAGGGCTTTGTGCCAAAGATACGCCATATTATCACCCATCATCCATAAAAGTGACATAAGAAAGTTAATAAAATCCACCCACTGGATTTTTCCGTTGTTTTTTTTAAATGTAGATAAAGTAACAGACCAAACCTAACCACATGAAATAGGCTATGTTCACATGTGCATCAGAGCCTCAGTCACAGATTTTTTCTTATTTGATGGAAACAAAAAAAAAATTACACTATGCTTCATAATACCATTGTTAATGTCCATTGCTCTCATTCACGACAGGGTATTAAATGACATGGAAATGGACATTAAATGACAGATGCAGATGGAGCTCCCTCCATTGGGTGTCCGTCTGCATTCACTCCAAAGTAAAGAAAAAAATGGTGAAAGCTTTCTTCCATCATGTTTTTTACTTTTCTGACGGAAAAAAAAATCCTGCATTACAAAAGTAAACAAACATGGTGGAAGAAAGTGTCCTTGGGAATGGACAGATACAAACGGGGCTCCATCTCTATTTATTACTCCTACTGTCCGTTGCTGTTATCCTATGACGGATGACAGCAGCAGACGTTAACAATGGTGGTGTGTACCTACCCTGACTCCATGACAAAACTAAATGTACACTATAAGCCAATGGGATTCAAAGTGCCCAGCTGGTGTCTGTCATGTAACAGATCTGGAATTGCGTCATGGCTTCCATTTTTCATGGAAATCACAATGCGGATGTGAACAGAGCCTTAACAACACAACAAAGCTCAGTAATTTGTTTTACACACAAAGAGGAATCCACACATTTGGCTCTGTTTTAACAACTTTCCTGACATCCGCCGTAATAGTATGGCAGATGCTGGGTCTTTAAAGATGGTGGCTGCTCTGCCACTCATAGCTACCGGGTCCCTCGTACCTTTCCTGTAACATGCAGTTAGTTGTATTGCATTCTATGAGACTTGCAATCAAACAATTGCAGGTTCAAGCCTCCTAGGGCTTTTTTTATAGTAATAAAAAAAATATAAAAACCCCCCCAAAAAACTAAAAATTCAAATCACCTCCCTTTCACTAAAATACATATAAAACTAAAAAAATTACTGTGAAACACATACACATTAGGTATCCCTATGTCCAAAAACGCCCGCTCTACAAACTTATAAAAAGATTTTTTACAAACGGGGAACACCATAGCGGGAAAAAAAAAATTGCCGAAAAAAGTGCCGAACTGCTGTTTTTTCGATGTTTCACCTCTGATAAAAATTGGAATAAAAAGTGATAAAAGCACTAGACATTCACCAAAATGGTATAACTAAAAAGTCCACCTGACCCATTAAAAAAGACACCTTATGCATGCCCTTCAAGGAAATAGAAAAAAAAGTTACGGGTGTCAGAATATGGCAACTTTAAGAAAAAATGTTTTTTGCAAAGTTTTAGATTTTTGTTTTGAGAATTATGATAATGATACCTTATCCTTAGGACAAATAATTAATATCAAGATAGGTGGAGGTCTGACTTCTGGCACCCACACTGATCAGCTGATTGAAGTTTCTATGATGTTGCCTTCTCGCTACATACCAGGCACAGCGATGTACACTGTATAGAGGTTGTTCATGGTGTTGCTGCTCAATCCCATTCATTTAAATGGGATCGAGCTGCAGCATGGCCATGTGACCAGTGAATGGTACTTAAACTAAGAGGGAAAACAAAGCAGTTCCAGAAAATATTGTGACTATTCAACTTTTTTACAATGTTCCCTGTAAAGTACAGGACTGTACAAGTACCACAATTAAAGTAATGTAAAAACGCACCAATAAATTGTGTTTTAATGCCCTATTGCTTTAAGCCATGACCAATGATATACCACATATTTACCAGCTTGTCTGAATTTCTCCTGCTCTTGCTTCTGGGATAACAGCAATTCCTTATCCTTGCTTGGTCTGCTAAAAATACTGGAGTGTGATGATTTATCCACTTTTGTCAGCGAGCTGGAAAACAGTAAGAAATGGTGACTCAGGGGAATGATGCATTTTCTCAAACATTCTGCCTGGGAAACAGACAAGCGCTTATAGAGATGTACATAGAACTGACACATTTATATACTATTCTTGTACTTCTTGCTATCAAAGGGGCCTGTGCTTGACAAATGAGTAATGTAAAGCAGTTGGATGACTTTTGTTTTTTGGCTTGATTTGACATTGACAGAAATGTAACTTTAGAGTCATTTTGTGTTAAAAACCTATTACTGGTTTGATATATAAAAAAGAAAGAACGCAATGGGAACCTGGGTAAAACAACCCATACAAATGAGATACATACCGAACAAACCTACCATCTAATGTGTATGGGATCCTTGTGATCCTTGCATGATGGCAGATGTCAGGGAAATAAAGATCAGACAGTTGGATTTCAATTGCCTGATCCTTTTATTCACAGTGATATAAGCATCTGTCAAAAGAGTCTGACAGAGTCTTTCTCCCTTTACCTTCTGAGTAAGCAAACATGTGTTCAGTTGACAGCTCATGCGTATAGCTGGTTTGTATCTGAAATGAACCTTCTGTCTTACATCATTTTGATTTTACAGTTAGACCCCATTAACTGGAGTTTATCTTCTACAAAACAAGAGATTTTGGGAATTGAGAGGCCCTGTATATACTATATTAAATAGTTGACCAATCCTGCAAGAGTCCCCAGGAAATCAAGGTACTAGTAAAAATGTTATCTGACCAACATATGAATGTAACAGTAAGAGTAAACTAAACAATAAAATGCTTTATATCTTGTTAAGTCTTATCAGGGTACCTCTTAGTGATGTCTTATATAAAGAACATGTACTATTGTACATATGTACTATATACTTCATAGTGACTAACAAAATACAAATCTTTCTTTTCCAATGTCTAAATGCCCGCACCTTAGAGAAATTCACAGAAGTTTAGAATTGGTACAATATCCCCAGCAAGTGATGCCAAAGGTTTTTCCAAGTTCAGACATACCAATCAAGATTAATTCATACTCCACTCCCCAGATACATAATTTGGGGTGCTTTTTAATTCTTGACTAAGTCACTAACTGGTTAGCGTTCCATAGCCATCTTTTGGTGCACAGATGGTTATAAAACCTGAATTATGCCATTCATTCTTTTAATGTCATCTTCCCTTTTGTATGAGATACAGTTTTGAAACCTTCCAGACCAAAAAAGGTAGCCAGGACATCTAGTTACAATCCACCCACAAAGACTTGCAAATTAGATTGATCACAACTGAATTAACACCTGGGACTTAATTCTCCATATGTAGTCTGAGCTGTGAATTGCAAATTATAATTATATTATATTATTATATCAGGCTGAGGAAACCCTCAGACTTGATTACACAAAGGACCAATCTTCTAATTACAACCATGAATAAAAAAAAACATAACCAGAGGAAAATTCACAACTAAACACATACCTCATAACACAGTATGCTATATACCTAGTTCTTCACAGTCACTGACTACGCTCTACTCCTGCTGCATGTCCATAGAGCAGAGCAGAGTCAGTCATGTGACTGAGAGCAAGGGAGGCAGAGAAACAAGATTTCCAGCTTCCCATGCTGCGCTCTTCTATGTTTTCAATACATATCTCAATGGAGATCCCTCCAGAAAAAAGTGTAATTCTTGCAAGCAGCTTTATGAATTTCTTTGTTAAATCCATATTTCTGTTCATTTGCTGATTAGTGGGACAGAGAACATTTGTTGAGTCATTGCAACGTCTTTGCCCGTTCGGGCCTCTGCGCCATGCTCCGATCACAGGCTACGGCACAGGAGGTGTGTCTGGCTATCATTCCTTGCTTTAAGTTCTTGTTGTACTCAGTCTGAACACTGTCCTATTCCATCACCTCTGTAATTGATTTTCAACCACACCCATCTCTGACACCTTGTTTTTCCTCTGCTCCTCTGATAGTTAATCTTAGCCTTACCTGTGTGATTGACAGCCTATCAGGTCTGGGGTTGGTTCTTCCTTCCTATTTATTGTTTGCTCACATTCACCTTGGTGCTTGCTATTGGCTTGGGCATGCTGGCTATTTACTGTTGGCTGTTTGTTATCACTATACGTATTCCTGACCTCTGGCTTTACTTTTGACTATTCTCTCAGATTTTGATTCTGTACTGCGCTGCTTGATTGGTACCTTCTCCTTAGCTAGCTGACCTCCCTTTTGTTGTCGTTTGTCTTGTCTGCGTTCTGTGTCATCACTTATATTAAAAAGTGACTGCTGCCCAGTTGTCTTCTGTCACCTAGGGCAGTTCAGACAAGTAGGCAGGGACAGGGGGGTTCAGCTTAGGGCTCACTGTCCTGTCGTGCCCCTCCCCCAGGGTTCCCCAGCAGCTACTTGCACACACTTGTGAACAAAGTACTGAGTTAGTAGTGCACTTATTTAATTCATACAGCGTATTGTACATCATTGTAGGAGCACTTACTTTATTACTGGTTTGTTTCTTCGCATTAATTTCGTAGTAAACAGAGAACTTCCTGATGTGGTGATACTGAGGTCAGAGTTTAAAATTATGGCCACCCTCCTGACATGCCATTGACTTACTGGCTGTGTGCAAGGGATGGGTATTCTCATCACACAATTCTGTAAATAGCAAACAAATAACATGAAAAACATTTAGAAAGCAATTCAAAATATATGTTTTTACATAAAAAGAGAAGTGTCAGTAACTCATATTTTGAACCTGTAATCTTCAAAATTATATTTGAGAAACTAGTGTAAATTATAGCTCAAATTGTAGTCTCAATGGCGTAGGTCTGAGTTTCTGGCACATAGAGGGCAGCAAATACACAAATTATTCAGAGGTTTGTGCGTTTTAATAAATTATGCGCATTTCCAATCCAATGCACAGTCTAATATTCAGTCTTGATAAATTTCCCTGCTGACCATTTATCTTATGTTCCGACACATACAGTATGTACTGTATGACATGTCACTTTTTAGTACATTTCCTCTATCATTCTGTAATTTAACAACATCTTGGTATTTGTATTCTTATCTAAAAAAATAAAGTCTTTTCTGGTTCCTACAGTTAATATATATGGTAGTCACCATATAGAAAAACCTGATATACAGTCATATTAGTTAACAGCAAAGGGATACTATAGATTGGATAGTATTCATACTGTCACTGTCATCAGAAAGAAGACACTTCATTTTTTTATACTGGAGCATTTTTACTCCTAATATCAGTTTCACAAATTATTATAACACAGAGACTCTCCATGCTTCTAGTGGTTCTATTTCAGACTGCCATTAAGACTAACAAGGTGCTTAAATTGGTCTAAAAGTTTATACAGTGAATCCTCCACAAAAGGTCACCTTTTTATATACATTACAGTGCATTACATGTACAATAAAGGTACAACCAATTTTCTGGTGACAGGTACAATAAAGGCTGTCGAAGAAACAGTTCAGTTACAGGGAAACTATAAATGTAAATTTGGGACACTAAACCACCAACAAGTCCTTATGTTCCAGTGGCCTAGTGTCCCAAATATCCCTATAGACAATTTTTCTGTGTCGGAGTTGAAAAACAAATTCTTTATACTAACCAAGACAGGAGTCAAGTGAGTCTCATTGGACTCATCTTTGGGGCTCCCAATGCATGCACAGTTGTTCAAGCCGGGGCAGTACACCTTGGCTTCCTTGTGCATGCACCCATTTTTACAAAAACTGTTTAAAATGAATAATCTATTTTTAATCACTTTGTGAAAGCTTAATATTCTTTGTAATAAACCACAAAAAAAAATGAATAAAAATCAAATCTGAAAAAGAAAAAGAAAAATACAATTTAAGAATTGTCAGCAGAGAAGTTGATTTTAAGGACTTGCTATCATTGAGGCTTATAATCTGTAAAAGTACAGAATGTAATTTGCATTTTTTTATTGATTTAGATGCAGAATTTAATAGCGGTAAATTATTATATGCAATGAGATGCAGTCAGATCTTCTCTATGTAAAATTGTAATAATCACTGTTTCATTTTAAGTGAATATGTGATGTATAAAATACATTACAATGTAAAGCAGTACATATATGGCCCATTTACCACTGCAGATGTCAACAGGAGCTTAGATTAGCATTTCTCTTATTCTGCCAAACTGATCATTTTTTGCTCTCTACAGTATTTCCCAGAGGGTTATGTTCGTGCTGCTTGGGGCATTAAAGGCCTAAAGGCAGTTGTTGCATGATTGAACATTATCCCTTTACAGCACTGAACATAATCTCTCTGGATGACAGCAATTGCTTAGCATTCAACCCACAGGCTTCCATTATCATTTGCTATATGTAAGCAAAGAAAAAGTACTATATGCATGTATGCTGATATAAAACAGATAATACGATTTTAGAATATATCTACAAATAGAGTTAGGTCCAGAAATATTCATCTTCATGCTTTGATCTCTGCATGCCTCCACATTGGATTTGAAATGAAACAACTGAGATGTAATTGAAGTGTATACTTTCAGGTTTAATGCAAGGGGTTCAACAAAAATATCCTGTGAAACATTTAGGAATTGCAACCATTTTTCTAAAAATGCTTCCTCATTCTATTGACTCAAAAGTCAAAAGTAATTGGGCAAATTAAAATTACTATAAATAGAATGTTCATTTTTAATACTTTGTAGAGAACCATTTGCAGCCAATGACTGCCTGAAGTCTCTAACCCATGGACATCATCAAACGTTGAATTTCCCCTTTTGTGATTTTGCTTTGCCAGGCCTTTACTGCAGCTGACTTCAATTATTGCTTGTTTGAGGGTCTTTCTGACTTAAGTTTCGCCTTAAGCAAGTAAAAGGCATGCTTTCTTGGGGTGAGATCTGGTGATCGACCAGACCCTTGCAAAATTTTCCACTTCTCTGCCTTAAAAAAACTCCTCGGTTGCTTTTGCACTATGTTTTGGGTCATTGTCCATCTGTACTGTAAATCGACGTCCAGTTGACCTTGCTGCTTTTCCTTGAATCTGAGTAGAAAGTATATCCCTGTACATTTCAGAATTCATCTGGTTACTTTTGTCTTCTGTCACATCATCAATAAACATCACTCTGTCTCCACCATGTTTTACAGAGGATGTGTGCTTTGGATCGTGAGCTTTCTCTATACTATCTTCTTCCCACTTCACATTTTTTGTTTTGCATTTCTACTGTATAATCAGTAGCTTTTATAATAGCTTGAAATTGGGTAGCACTAGACCTTCATTTTTTTCATTCTTAGAAAACAGAGATATCTTGGTCCTTGGTGGTCCACCCACAAAAGTTAATTTAATAAACCTTAATTTTGTTGAAAACCCTCTCCTTTATCCAAACAGGAGCATTAGAGAGCACATACAGTATACTATTCTAAGGCAAAATAATAATCTTAATTAATGCCACTTTGCCTGTCCCGGCATCCTTTTTTTCCAATATGTCCATAACTTTTTTTTTTCACAGATACAAACAACATATGTACTAATTATGATATCCATAACATTCATCCATAAAACAACAGTCTAGCAAAAACTGATTTTTCCATCCATGCATCTGATTATTTCTGCTTTGCTCTGATAAGACACTATCTTGTATTCAGATATCTAGTTCCATGTGCTCTCCTATAATTCCCATTATGTCTCAGCCTAGCATGATGTGGGCAGCATGATATTGTACCATCTCTGTCTTCTATGGGACATTTTAATTATCCTTCTCTCCTAAATAATCTGTGAGACAATAGGTATACAGTCTTGGAAGCTACACTGTCAGCTCTTTCATTATAACAATGTGACAGGAACTATCAAATCATCATCAGTAACTGTAATAGTAGTTTGTGTCTGTGGAGAACCTTTGTGCCTTTGTGAAACATCCAATTATACAGAAAGTGAGACTGGTTTCATCATAACATAGAAAGGCATGTTATTTTCATAAGGTCAAATGAAATCACAAGGCCCAACTGAAGAGAAAGATCCCATGAATGTTTACATACAAAGCAATAACTAAATAAGCTAAATTATATACAGTCATGAGAAAAACAAAGTACACTCTGTTCGAATTCTATACTTTTACATATCAGAACATAACAAAAAAGCATCTGGCCCTTAGAATGGGTTAAAATTAGGTAAATACAATCTCAGATGAACAACAACACACGACACAGCTCACTGTTTTATTATTGAAGTAAAATTAAGACAAATGGAAAAGCCATGTGTGGAGAACTACAGTCATAGTTGCAAGTGTTAGTACCCCTGAAATTTTCCCAGAAAATTATTGCAGTTACACATGTTTTGTTATACACATGTTTATTTCCTTTGTGTGTATTGGAACAACACAAAAAAAGAAAGAAAAAAAACAAATTGGCATAAAAACAGTTTTCACACAAAACTCCAAAAATGGTCTGGACAAAATTGTTGGCACCTTTTCAACATTGTGGGTAAATAACTTTGTTTCAAGCATGTGATGCTCCCTTAAACTCACCTTTGGCAAGTAACAGGTGTGGGCAATATATAATCACACCTGAAACCAGATAAAAAGAAGAGAAGTTGACTCAATCTTTGCATTGCATATCTGTGTATGCCACACTAAGCATGGAGTTCAGAAAGAGAAGAGAACTGTCTGAGGATTTGAGAACCAAAACTGTTGAAAATTATCAACAATCTCAAGGTTTCAAGTCCATCTCCAGAGATCTTGATGTTCCGTTGTCCACGGGGCACAACATAATCAAGAAGTATACAACCCATGGCGCTGTAGCTCATCTCCCGGGACATGGACAGAAGAGAAAAATTGATGATAGATTGCAACACAGGATTGTCCAGATGGTGGATAAGCAGCCCCAATCAAATTCCAAAGAAATTCAAGCTGTCCTGCAGGCTCAGGGTGCATCAGTGTCAGCGCGATCTGTCGACATTTGAATGAAATGAAACACTATGGCAGGGGACCCAGGAGGAACTGCTGACACAGAGACATTAAAAGGCTAGACTGCAGTTTGCCAAAATATATGTAAGCCAAGATCCTTTTGGGAAAACGTTTGTGGACAGAGGACACCAAGATAGAGCTTTTGGTAAAGCACATCATTCTACTTGTGAGAGATCTCACCTTGCCAAGCCTCTTGGCCTACCTGCGATCACCCTGCTTACCTCCCACTCATACCCCGTAAGTGGACTGGGTTCATAGGATAATACGAAACTAACTTTATAAATGTTATATATTTATTAACCGAGTGGGTCAGTACTAGCCACTAAAATATACAGAAATACACATCAATGGATTGTCAAGCAAATACAGGTAAAAGCACAATACAGTACAAAAAATAAAATGGGAATAAAAGATAGGAAAAAAACAGAACAAGTTTGTAGTCACTAGACCTCAGCAGGTTTTGGCCTAGGGCGCTTTCTTCAGTAGTAGAACTTGTCTGCTTACATGGCTTCCAGCATAAGATCTCTAAGGCCTCACTGCTAGGCCTCAGGGCACATGCTTAAGTCCACAGCACAACATGCCCTTACATCTTTTCCAGGATAACAACTCCCTTTGTTCCCCAGGTGAGATCATATAACTATACCCAATCAGCTCCCTGAGTGATGTCACTAGGAGGGGAAGTCCCACCCTCCATCTTGAAATCCAAATAACTATAACTCGTGATAGTTCTTGCCTGATGACTGTATTGTCAGGTGAGACCCCCTCCGTGTAGACACCAAGAATGATACCCCAATCCCCTTTTGGTAATGAGTTCAGTGTCTGGACCTTTTCCCGGCTTCCAGCAGTAAGGTTTCTGGACTGGAACCGTGCACCTTCGCTTCGCGCACCTGAGGAATTTATCGGGGTGACTGTGGGGTGTTCCCCTTGGGAAATATTGCAATAAAACCATATTTCCTTTGTTCTGTGGCTTGCTCCAGCTAGCCTTCTTTCTGTTTTCTTAAGGCTCTTCCAGCCACAGCTCTGCAGGAAACCCCTGCGGAGATAACGTGTTATGGTATTAAATGCAGAACTTAGGTATTCAGTGAATCCCAGCACCACACAGACTGAATCTAATGGCAAAAACAGTGCCGAGCGTCCGGCGCCCTCCAACCACACCGCTCTTGACCCACAGAGGTCTTCACCAGAGCCCCTAAAGGTGGGGATGGACACATGACGCACCACAAGTCCCAGCACTCCCAGATACCGTAATCACGTACCAGATTTTGCCCAAGGATCAGGCGGAGGGTGTAGAAGGCTCCTGTGGGCAGGAGCCAGTAGTTGGCAGCAGAGTGATGAGAGAAGTCGTCAAAGCTGGTTCGTTATCATGAGGTCAGTGCAGTACCAAGGAATGTCCAGAAGAGAAGTCAGACAGGCCAGGTCATTACCGTGAGGTCAGTGCAGTACCAAGGGTTAATCCAGAAGAATAGTCATGCAGGCCAGGTCATTACCGTGAGGTCAGCGCAGTACCAAGGGTTAATCCGGAAGAGTAGTCAGGCAGGCCAGGTCGTTACCGTGAGGTCAGTGCAGTACCAAGTGTTAATCCAGAAGAGTAGTCATGGAAGCTGGGTCATTAACAGGAGAGCGGAGTGGAGCCAAAACAGTGATCAGGGAGCTGGAGTTTAGAAACGAGCTAAAGTCACAACAGGAGAGCCGTAGGTACAGGGTCAGGAGGTGAAGCAGAGCCAGGGAAAGGTATGGAAAGGTTGGATAGGGCACACGAGGAGACAGGAGAGAGAACATCCAGGTTAACCGAATAGCCAGCATCGCATGTGAGCGGAAGTGACCATTAAATAGACCTGGGCCGGCAAGTCCAATTAACCCCTACCCGGAAGAGACCAAGTTTCCCATCTCATATTATTAGCGCACCAGCAACCCCTGTATGGCCGGCGCAGAGGCTCCGGCACCGCTCCTAACATAACGATTGTAACAAGGGTATGCAAATGGGGCTATAAATTGGACTACAAAGGGTCTTTGATCACAGAGTAGAAATACCATATTCCTGGAGCCTATGACCACATGGCTGAGAACAGTCATAGACGCCCCACTGTGTAGGAGTAATATGAGCAAGTGATAACACACTAAAGCAAAATACATAACTGGAGGTCTCCCATCATCAAACCTCCCCCTTTTAGAGCGTGCTGGGAGGAAGAATGATCCTACGTTCATCTTCCTCATGCAGGCCTCTGCAGCCTCACCCCGCCAGGACAGGCCTTGGTACCTAAACCGCTTCCAGGCTCAGTGATGCCCTCCTCTAGGTGCTCACTAGGAGTCAACCCTCTTCCCTGGAAACCTCTGTGCCTAAACTGGATCACCGGCTGCATATCCTTGTGGGGGTCTATGTTTCCCAGCTTCCCCTTCCCTGGTACTGTACTAGAGTAAGGTAAGGGGGGAAATTGGAGCCCTTCGACTAGGCCACTCGCCTGGAAAGCTGGCTGGCAGGCAGCATTGGTTATGGGGGCCCCTGGGAACCCCACTAGGACATTGGGCCCGGTCTCCTCCCCCACCACTGGCCTTGGTACCTGAACCGCTCCAGGCTCACTCCACTCTTCCTCTCCAGTCTGAGTGGAGACCCTTCTAAGGCTCATGCTCTGAGCCGTGCCCACCTGGCTACCTCCTGCCTGCTCTGGGTCCTCCTCCTGAGTGCTAGCATCCCTCTGATCCCCACTCACAACCCCAGGTCCTTGAGGTATCGGTTCAGAGACTTTGTCCCAGCAGTCTCTCCTGTGCTCTCCAGCCCTAACTGCTAGCTGGGAGAGCTGAGCCCTGTACACCAGGCTACCTGTGGCCTGCTCTAGGTCGTCTTCCAGAGTGCTGGCATCCCGCAGATCCACACTCACAAACCCAGGTCCTTGAGTTATACGTTCAGAGACCCCATCCCAGCAGTCTCTCAAGGTCTCTCCCGCAATAGCCGCTAGCTGGGAGACTTCTAGGGGATTCCTTACCTTCCCCTTAGCTTCCTTACATGGGGACACCTCTGGTTCTGGCACAGATTTAACCGCCACCTGTCCTCCTTCCCAGACACACTGTCACCTGGGTCCTATGCCCATTACATCATGTATTTGTGTGAGTGATGGTGACACCTCTGGCAAATGACAGAGATCATATTCCCCCAAACCATTCCCTAACAATACATTGACAGATAATGCATTTGACCTACCTCCTTCTTGGAACCCACCCCCAGCACCCCAGGCCATATGAACCTTGGCCACAGGTAGTCCTGGACGGGAGCTAGACAGAAGAGACGTGCATGTCTCATACCCACCGGACCCTTCCGGCTCCAGTGCGGTTAGGCTAGTTACGGCGGCCTCAGTACCGTCTCCGGGTGATATAGGGAACAGCTCAGGGGTCGAAATGCCTGCCTCCTCTTTAGCACTGTGGCTTCATGTGACCACCGCAACACCAGTAGTCTGTCCTTCATCCGGATTGGCCCTGAGATGCCCATGAACAACCTGACCACCTGGAACATAGTGATCACTTGGGTGCTGATCTGAGGTACTGGGTGACGTGGTCGAGACTGCCCCCAGTATCTCAGAGGAGCTACCCTGTACATTTTCATAGCAAGCATTAGCATTTACATTGACAGTACATTCATTAGCAATTGTTGATTCACAGTGATCTACAGTGGTGTCTTACTGAGTCAGGGTCACATTGAGGGGGCTAGAGGCCCCTGCAGATATGGGCGTGTCTACAGCCAAAACAGCACAAAACATCTTGCACAGGAGTAAACAAAGCATCATTAGCATTTCCACTGCACTCTTCAGCTGTAAACAGACAGGCAGGCAGATGACCTCCCCCTCTGCCTGTGTGACAGGCTTTAGCACTACATTAAAATACATTAAAATCATCATCATTAACAGACAATTTATCACAGCAAGTTGGGGTTCCTCCCACCCCATATTGGGACACCAGGGGCCTCAAATCCGTCCCCAACAGGACATTGGCAGGTAGATCAGACATTAGCTCCACATCCCACATTCCTTTTACTGCACCCCAGTCCAGGTGGACACAAGCCATGGGTACAGTTAAGCGTTCTAGTCCAATACCCCTCAGGGTCAGAGTTTTCCCGGGATAATACTGTCCGGAGGGACAAAATCAGGTTGCAACAGAGTAACATCCACCCCAGTGTCCCAAAATCCCAGAACCACTTTATCCCCAACAGTGACCGATTGACAGTTGGCATTGGAGTGTGGCCCCATCCTCCCAACCAAATACACAGATGAGCCAGCTGCTATGGCCTGGGAAGCAGGGGGGTTCTTAGGGTGGTTGGGGCACTCTGCCTTGAAATGTCCTGGCTGGTTACAGGCGTGACACCGCTGGACCTCTCCTTGGGGCTGGGAGGGGGCACCCAGAGTTCTCGGGACAGGGGAAGTAGAAGGACCACCCGGGACAGAGTTTGTTTTACCCCACTTGAAGATAGGACACTGTGGTGAATTCTGGAATTACCCTTCCCTCCTGCTTGGGGGTCTCTGCAGTGTGGCTCCTCCCTTTGTTTCTGACATCCTGTTGGCCGCATAGGAGTCTGCGATCTGCGCTACATGGTCTGCTGTTTTTGGCTCCCAGTCACACACAAACTGGCGGACATCCAGAGGACAAACCTGGAGGAACTGATCCTTGATCATAAGATCCTCAAGGTCCTCAAACTTGGTAACAGTAAGTCCTCTGATCCATTGCTGCCATGCAGCCCCTAAGTTGCCCACCACATCTGCATAGCTGCTGGTGGGGTCCTGCTTTATATTCCTAAACTTTTTACGGTACACCTCAGGAGTGAGGTTGTACTTTTTGATGAGGGCCTCCTTAATGGCCTCATAGTCCCCATCCAATTCAGGTGATAGGTCAACAAAGACTTCCAGGGCTTTGCCCTTTAACCCTGGAGTCAAATACTGTGCCCACTGCGCACGAGGCAAATGTTGCCGGCAGGCTTTTTCAAACCCCCGCAGAAAAACATCCAAGTCGCCATCCTTCTCTAGGACAGGGAATCTCTCCTGGCAAGGCCTCTGTGCACACGGACATCCTGGACTTGGTTCTGGGAAGAGCTGCTTGTCCTCTCCAGCCAGGCCATTGCCAATTTATATTCCCTCTCGGCTTGACGCTCTGCAGCAGCCACCTGATGCTCTGCCTGATGCTCTGCAGCTTCTCTCTCAGCTTGTTGATATTGGAGGATCAACTGCAGGTGAGCGTTAGAGTCACTGGGGCTAAGCTGCTGCAAGGCTAGTTGCAAAGAAAAGTCCATTCCCCCCACAGGGCTAGGGCTACTGGTCCCTCCAGGAAAAGTTACCTCTGGGACAGGGACAACTGCTGGACCTTCTGGAGTGGCAATGTTCCAGCACCTCCTGACTTTGCTCTACTTCCTCTATGGCTGTGGTGTCCTCCAGATGAGCCATCTGCTCAGTGCCTCTAGAAGCCAATTTCTGAAGTTCCCTGGTTCTGCTCCTCAGACCCCCAGCCATCCACTGGAAGTCGTTGCCAAATAAAATATAGGACAGAAAACAAAGAAAAAGGGAGGGAACAGCACCATATCAAACTTTCACAGTATTTTTTAAGCTTGATCTAGTACCAAGCTCGATTCATAGGATTGCCGCAATCCTCAGCGTCTGAGTGATACCTCACCCACACATTGTTATCCTATATCCCACCGCTGCCACCACTGTGAGGGATCTCACCTTGCCAAGCCTCATGGCCTACCTGCAACCACCCTCCTTACCTCACACTCACGCCCTATAAGTGGACTGGGTTCATAGGATAATACAAAATGAGCTTTATAAATTTTATATATTTTTTAACCGAAGTGGGTCGGTACTAGCCACTAACATATACCGAAATACACATCAATGGATTGTCAAGCAAATACAGGTAAAAGAACAGTACAGTACAGAAAATAAAATGGGAATAAAAGATAGAAAAATACCAGAACAAGTTTGTAGTCTCTAGGTCTCAGCAGGTTTTGGCTTAGGGAACTTTCTTCAGTAGTAGAACCTGTCTGCTCACATGGCTTCCAGCATAAGATCTCTAAGGCCTCACTGCTAGGCCTCAGGGCACATGCTTAAGTCCACAGCATAACATGCCCTTACATCTTTCCCAGGATAACAACTCCCTTTGTTCCCCAGGTAAGACCATATAACTATACCCAGTCTCCTCCCTGAGTGATGTGACTAGGAGGGGAAGTCCCGCCCTCCATCTTGAAATCTAAAAAACTATAACTCACCATAGTTTCTTGCCCGATGACCGTATTGTCAGGCGAGACCCCCATCATGTAGACACCAAGAATGACATCCCAATCCCCTCTGGGTAATGAGTTCAGTGTCTGGACCTTTTCCCGGCTTCCAGCAATAAGGTGTCTGGACTTGAACCATGCACCTTCACCTCACCCCCTGAGGAATTTATCGGGGCGAATGTGGGGTGTTCCCCTGGGGAAATATTGCCATAAAATCATAGCTAGACTGCTTTCTGTTTGCTTAAGGCTCTTCCAGCCACAGCTTTGCAGGAAACCCCTGCGGAGATAACGATTATAACAAGGGTATGCAAATGTAATATAAATTGGACTACAAAGGGTCTTTGATTACAGAGTAGAAATACCGCATTCCTGAAGCATATGACCAAATGGCTGAGAACAGTCATAGACTCCCCACTGTGTAGGAGTAATATGAGCAAGTGATAACATACTAAAGCAAAATACATAACTGGGGGTCCCATCATCACACTACTGTTTACCAAAAATGGAATGGGGCCTACAAAGAAAATCACACAGTACCAACAGTCAAATAAGGTGGAGGTTTACAGATGTTTTGGGGTTGTTTTGCTGCCTCTGGCACTGGGTGCCTTGACTATGTGCAAGGCATCGCGAAATCTAAAGATTACCAAAGGATTTTGGGTCACAATGTAGGGCCCAGTGTCAGGAAGCTGGGTTTGCGTCCCAAGTTATGACCCCAAACATACTTCAAAAAGCACCCAGAAATGGATGGAAACAAAGTGCTGGAGAGTTCTGAAGTGGCCAGCAATGAGTCCGGATCTAAATCCCATTGAACACCTGTGGAGAGATCTTACAATTGCTGTTGGGAGAAGGCACCCTTCAAATATGAGAAATTTGGAGCAGTTTGCAAAAGAAGAGTGGTCCAGAAATCCAGTTGAGAGGTGTAAGAAGCTTGTTGATGGTTATAGGAAGAGATTGATTTCAGTTATTTTTTTCCAAAGGGTGTGCAACCAAATATTAAGTTAAGGGTGGCAGTAATTTTGTCCAGCCTATTTTTGGAGTTTTGTGTGAAATTATATCATTTTTGGATTTTTTTTTGGCCCCTAAGATAGCAGTACCAGTAGAATGAAAAACTTCCAAAGAGCGACCCTATTTTGGGAACTGCACCCCTCACAGAATTTATAAAGGGGTATTATTATCATTTTGAGCCCAAGAGTGCTTCCCAAAAATAAATTGAAATTTTTAAAGAAATTTGCCATTTTAGTGCCCAATATATTGTGCCCACTTTATATCAACAGAGACATGCAGTCCCAAAACTTTTAAGTGGGTTATCCCGGGTACAAAAAAGTTAGATATGTAAAGACATAACTGCTGTTTGGGTATACAGCAGGGCTCAGAAGGGAGGGAGCTGCACTTTTAACTTTTGGAGTATAGATGTAGATGGACTAATTTTTTGGATGCCATATTGTTTTTGCAGAGCCCCAGAGGCGCCAGTAAATTGGAATTCCCCAAGAAATGACCCCACTTTGGAGGGGACATTTTATGGTCTATGCAAATGTGACATGGCATCCAAAAACCACTGTGCTCCTTTACATTTCCACCCTGCTGTGTGGTCAAACTGCAGTTTATGCCCATATGTATGACACTGTTGTACCCAGGATAATGTACTTAGAAATGCCATATGTGGGTATAAACTGCTGTTTGGGCACAAAAAGGAAGGAGCACTTATTGGTTTTTGGAGCACAGTTTGGTTTTTGAACATAATACCACTTTTGCAGAGCCACATGACACCATTTTGGAACCTACACCCCTCAAAGGATTTATCAAGTAGCATAGCAGGCATTTTTAAACTTTTGTTTCCAGAAATGAACGTGCAGCTGAAAAATGAAAATTGCAATTTTTCCAGATATACGCTATTTCAGTGCCCAATATTTGCATCCATCTTCTGTCAGCAGAGACAAACACTTGAAGAACTGTTAAGTGGTTATCCTGGGCACAACAGCCTTTGGAGCGTTTGCTCTAACACAAGCTGGGCACAACATATTTCTCACTGAAATGACATATTTCGGGAAAAATCACCTTTCTGGAGCTAGAATTGGAGCCGCAGGGGAGTATTCTTTTATTATTGTATACCATTCCAAGAGGTTTTTAAGTGCTTTTGTACAATAAATGTGGACCAATGTGTGTGCAGGACTGCACTAAAAATATTTATTGTCTGAAGTATGTACCCTATATCCTATATATCATGCCTATGCCATGTAGAAAAAAAATATTTTAAAGTATCAAAATAACATCATGAAGTCAACCTGTTTGCTCTACATGAAATAAGTTCTCTTGGTTAGAAAGCATTGCAAATTACCTTGTTGAAAGTAATAGTTTAGGCGTAATTTTAGAACCTTATTTAAAAGCAAGCACTTTATTTACACATGAAATACTGCTCTTTTCCAGATTTCCCCCAAATGCCTAATTACTTAGCTAAAATGTGTACAAACATGAGCATTATCTTTCATAAATGCATTCACTACTTCTGCTTGTTTGCTGATAGAGGAGCTAACAGATGGGTATTTTAGTAGAACAGCGACTGATGTGAAAAAGATTATACAGCTTTGCCATCCCAAATATTTCTATGCATGATATGGAAAAGCTCAAAGCAAAAGAACAGACTGATAGGCTGAGCTCCAGGAAACTGCAATGAAACAGGACACGCTAGACAGGAAAAAAGCAGAGTTATTATAAATGTATCAGAGTATAACTTCAGCTGTTATGTACAGTGTTCTGGAAACAGATTACAAAACAAATGTTCTAGGTTTTTACAACAGTGAATGCTGGGAAAAGATAGATCACTGAAAAAAAAACTAAATGTAGATTTCAAGTAACTAAAGTTTCTTATATTGGGAAGTGCTGTTTTAGAATGTGACCTTCTATATCACGCCCAAGTGAATAACCTTGACACATGAATGTGTTGAGAGTGATATATAAAAATATATATATATATTTAGAAAATTTTTATTGTTTTCAAGAAAAGAACAGAAAAAAATTTACATTTACATTAAGCAGTCAATGCGATGAAACTGCAAACAACAGTACCATTCAGTACGATACAGCACTACACAACATACAGCATACCATATACAGTATACTATACAGTACAATACAGCACAATAACATAAAATACAATACAATAACCTAATAATAGTAGTAATAGTAATAGTACTTAAAGCATAGAAAAGTTAGCTAGAGGAAAAATAAAGGACTAATTCCTCCTATGTCACCATGGGCGTAGTATGGTCACATACACAACACTGGGACTATATGATTATGTGCATAAGCATATAAGGAGGTTCTTAGAACATCTCAAAAAGTAAGGTGAAGAGATGTAGGAATCTGAAAAGGCAGTAAAGCCTAGTAAAGCATAGCACAATAAGACATATTGCACGTAAGTGAAGTGCACATTAACAAGTTATACATCCAGTAGTTTGAGCATGTGTATTGCAAACATTTGTATGTGAAGCCAATGAGGAGGGGAGTGGCCCTACCAAAACACAACATGAAACGGACAATAATAATAAAGACAACCCTAAAGGACATCCAAGGAACAGAAAACAAGAACATATAGGAGACAAGAGACAAATGCAAACACAAACACAGGACTATAACATTTACTGAGTTCAGCCCAAAGATACAGGGAGGGGACAATGGAGGGGAGGAAGTGGGGGAGAGGAGGGGCGGGAAGAGGAAAGGAAAGGGGGGAAACCAATGGGGGGAGGAGGAAGCAAGAAAAAAAGAAACAAAGAAATGAAGTGAAAAGTGGTGAAGTGAAGAAGAAGAAGTGAAGAAGTAGAAGAAGTGAAGTAGAAGTGAAGTAGGAGAGCTACCACTACAGGGGGTCTCTGCGAACTGAAGGAATCTCCATTCAAGCATGATAAGTGTTGAGCCATGGAGACCAGGTATTCACGAACTCCTGATGGGAACGTCTGGACCAGCTCATGAGTTCCTCAAATCTAGAGATCTGATTCACTTTGTTCTCCCACTCTTGAGTAGAGGGTGGTGAAGCCAATGGAGAGGGATGAGTAGTTTCGCTGCTTCTAGCATGTGTGTGATGAGGTGGTCTTTCTTAGGGTTGTAGTGAGGCGAAGGTTGTGCAAGAAAGATCATTGCTGGCATCAAGCGGAAATCAGGGGAGGAGACCTGTCGATTTCTGGTCTCAATACTGGACGAAAAGGGAGCGAACAAGGAGCATTCCCACCAAATATGAAGGTAGGAAGCTTATCTTATCTTATCTTTGCTGCTGTAACACACTGAATTTCCCCATTGTGGGACTATTAAAGGACTATTATTATTATTATTATTATTAAAGTGAGTTTGTTACGACATAGCCGGTCAGGGGTCCTGTACCATCTGGATAATAGCTTGTAATGATTCTCCTGAATGCGTATACAAGTGGAGAAGCCATATGAATGACAGAGAGTGTCCCGAACATCTTCCACAGATAGTACTAGGTCAAGTTCCCTTTCCCAGGAGAGGAATGCCGGTTTTTATACCTCCAGTTTATCAATGAATTGATGAAGAAGATGTTTTGCATAGTAATTTGGTGGTGATGGCCATGTGTGTCTCAAAAGGGGTCAGAGGCTTTCGGAGAACCGTCCTCTCCCGGAAGGAATTTAGGGAATGGTTCAAGTGTTGAATATTCAAGAAGTTCGGTCGGAAATCCGGAAGAAGAGCAATGATCTCCTCCAAGGGTCTAGGGCCCTCTGTGGAGTATAAGTCCCGAAGTTGCAATTTATCCAAAGGAGTCCACATAGGGCGGTTGGAGGCGTTCTTCAGGTCTATGAGGTGTGGAATCAGGCTCACTGGGAGGAGAGGAGAGGGGAAGGGTGCTAGATCTTAAGAGAGACTTTTCCACACTTCTGCACAACCTCTGAAGATAGGTTCCTGTAATAAAGGTTTTAACCCCGGTAGATGTGGGGCCCACAGGACGATGCGAACTGAGGCCGGAACCAAGTCACCAGGTGTGGGAGTCGCGTTACTGCGTGATGGACAAGCAGCCAACTTCAGCCACCAACTTAACTGGACCGCCCTGTAGCATTTGTAAGCATCTAGGATGCCAATTCCTCCTGCGGCACGATTCTTCACCAGCAATGACCAGGCCAGCCTAGGTTTGCCTTTTCACAACACAAAGGAGAAAATACTCCGAAGACTCTTAAAGAAAGCCGAAGGTATATAAATCGGGAGCATCGACAATTTGTATAGCAGCTTGGGCAGTTCATAAGTTTGCAATACGTTCTTACAACCAAACCAGGAGATAGGGACAAGAATCTCTCACATTGAGGAGAGCACCAGTGAAGGTGTGTAGAGATTGAATTGCCTTTTGCCCTCTACTTAGCATCTACATATCACAAGGCATTATGGGAAAGGAGCTGGGGAGCTCATGCGCCCTCTGTTGGATGTAACAGATCCTCAATTTGCTTTTGACTCACCGAGTCTTGAGACAGCAAAAGGGATTTTAGCCAAGCCAATTTCACTTATCTGCATACAGCGCTGTTTCAGGATTGTTGTCCCTCATCAGTACAGAGCAAAGTGAACTGGCTGGCTTTGTGGGAGGCAATGAGTGGGTTAGGGACAAGAATCTCTCACATTGAGGAGAGCACCAGTGAAGGTGTGTAGAGATTGAATTGCCTTTTGCCCTCTACTTAGCATCTACATATCACAAGGCATTATGGGAAAGGAGCTGGGGAGCTCATGCGCCTTCTGTTGGATGTAACAGATCCTCAATTTGCTTTTGACTCACCGAGTCTTGAGACAGCAAAAGGGATTTTAGCCAAGCCAATTTCACTTATCTGCATACAGCGCTGTTTCAGGATTGTTGTCCCTCATCAGTACAGAGCAAAGTGAACTGGCTGGCTTTGTGGGAGGCAATGAGTGGGTTAGGGACAAGAATCTCTCACATTGAGGAGAGCACCAGTGAAGGTGTGTAGAGATTGAATTGCCTTTTGCCCTCTACTTAGCATCTACATATCACAAGGCATTATGGGAAAGGAGCTGGGGACAGTTTTTCATATGAGGCAAGGAGAATTTTTAGGTCCTGTAATAATGGGACAAAGTTTGTCTGATACAAGTTTTCCACTCTCAAGATCAAGGAAATACCTAGGTATGTGAGAGAAGAGCTTGCCCATGCAAAGGGTGTGGACTCTTTCAAAGCAGCTCTGTCTGGGGAAGAGAGGTTGATGGGGAGGATTTCTGACTTCTCAAAGTTTACTTTATAGTTGGATAATTTTCCGTAACGTTCCAAGAGTGCTACTAAAGCCAGGAGTCCCTCCAGGGGATTGGACACGACGAAAAGGACATTGTCCGCGAACGCAGCGGACTTGATGGCGTTATGGTTGATGGTCATCCCTTGCATGGACTGGTGCTGCCTAACAGCCTGCAGAAGCGTCTCCAATACCAGGATGAAAAGTGTTGGAGAAGTACCATTGTGGATGTCAAATAAAGACAGAAAGTGCCATTCACCTTGAGATAGCGTAAGGCTGGGTATAAAGCGAGAAAATGAAGGAAGTGATGGGCGTCGTCCGCGACTACTACCGCGACCTCTACTCCCCGAAACCCACCGACGAAGATGCAGCGGAAGAGTTCCTGTCAGGTATCACTAATCCTCTTGATCCTGCAGGCGCTGAGGCTCTGAACGCCCCTCTGACGGTGGCCGAAGTCCTCGCTGCCGCTAAATCCTTTAAGGTCGGAAGGACCCCGGGTAGCGACGGTCTCCCCGCCGAGCTATACGTAGCTCTGGGGGACCTGATCTGCTCGGATCTGAAAGATCTCTACGAGGAGATGGTGGTGGCGGGGACGATGCCGCCGTCGTTGCGGGAAGGCTTGATCACGATCTTGTACAAGCAGAAGGGGGAAAGATGCGACCTGAAGAATTGGCGTCCCATCTCGCTCCTCAACGTGGACTACAAGATCCTGGCCAAGGTGATGTCAACGAGGTTGAAGGCAGTCATCGGCAGCGTCATCCACCCGGACCAAACCTGCGCCATTCCTGGTCGGAGGATCGCGGACAGCTTAGCCCTGGTGAGAGACACATTGCACTACATCGGAGACCGCCGTGCACACGCGGCCCTGGTCAGTCTGGATCAGGAGAAGGCCTTCGATCGTGTCTCTCACGATTTCATGGCGAAAGCCCTCCGCCAACTTGGTGTGGGTGAGTGGTTCTGTCGTATGGTTAACCTCATGTATCTCGACATCCACAGCTCGGTGATGGTGAACGGCTGGAAGACTGACCCCTTTTCGGTTCGCTCCGGGGTCAGACAAGGCTGCCCGCTCTCTCCCCTCCTTTTTGTTTGTGTTATAGAACTGTTCGCAGAATCTATCCGGCAGAATCGAGGGATCAGAGGGATCATCGCACCGGGCTCAGGAAATCTGGAAGTCAAGTGTTCGCTCTACATGGACGATGTGACCGTCTTCTGCGCTGACCAGTCGTCGGTGTCAACGCTCGTCCAGACCTGCGAACGCTTCGGCCGAGCCTCCGGGGCTAAGGTGAACTGTGGAAAGTCAGAGGCCATGCTCTTCGGAGAGTGGCACCTGGCCTCCCCTGCTTTCTTTCCTTTCACAGTGCAACCGGACTTCATCAAGATCTTGGGAGTCTGGTTCGGAAAGGAAGGCGCCGCCCTGAGGTCTTGGGACGAAAGACTCAAGAAAATCAATCAGCGAATCGGGCTTTGGAGCCTACGTCAGCTCACCATCGAGGGAAAGGCGCTCGTCCTGAGGAATGAGATCCTGCCTGTGCTCCAGTACACCGCACAGGCCTGGCCCCCACTGGCAACGGTGGCGCGGGCCATCACCAGGACCGTCTTCCACTTCGTGTGGGGCTCCAAAATGGACCGGGTGAAGCGGAGCATCATGTACAAGGACCGGCTCAAGGGAGGTAAGAATGTCCCCGATATTCCAACCCTTCTAAGATCGGCTTTTGTTTGTGATTGTGTTCGCAGAACCCTGAGTACAGTCAGCGGATCCGCGGGGAAGGCCATGTCTCGTTTGTTCCTGCTCCCCCTCTGGCGAGGGCTCGGCTGGGAGAAATGGGACAGCTCCGTCCCTTACAACTGGACCGTCCCGTGGTTCTACAAGGACGTGCCCAAGTTCGTGAGGGAGTTCCAGCTGGAGGGTCTTAAACCGGATCTGTGGAAGCCAAAGACCATCCACAAGCTCATCCGAGCTAGGGATGGCATGGAGGAGGTTCCAGGACTCACAGCGGACGCCACGAAGGTCGTTTGGGAGAACGTCTCTTCACGTCTGCTGACCAACGGGCACAAGGATCTGTCGTGGATGGCTATCCGAGGGGGGCTGCCCCTCAGGTCGTTCATGCATGCCCGCAACTTGAGCAAGACGAGGTACTGCCCACGGTGCCCCTACAAGGAGGAAACATCTTTGCACGTCTTTTGGGAGTGTCCTTTTGCTCAAGGCCTGTTGGACGAGCTGGAAGATGACTTTGAGGACTGTGTACCCAGGAGGGGCCTGACGTACCACGCGGTATTGTATGGGCTCTTCCAGGGGACTCACAGAGAGAGTGACATTCTGGAGGCCTGGCGACTTGTGAACTGTTTCAAGGACGCTATCTGGTTCGCCAGAAAAGGACTGACTTTGCGAAGAGAGGACATCACTTTTCAGGATTGTTGCAGGCTGATCCGCAGCCTGCAGCGGGACTATGCCATTCTGGATAGCCTGGCCGGTGAAGAGGAGGGAGAAGAGGACTGAGTCTTCGGCGACGTCTGTTTTTTCCCTTCCCCGTCCTCCCTTCATGTCTGTCGTGTTACTCAAATAAAGCTTCGGGCCTGTGATCATCCCCTCCCCTTTCCCTCCTTCCTCTTCCCCATCCCATCACATGTTTTGATGCTTTTGCTGTTTAACCATTTTGTTTAGAGTTAGGGTAGGAAGTAGTGGTAGTATAGGAAGTATATTATTTCTTGTATTTACCTGTCCCCCCCTAAAATGTGTTAGTTACTGCCAGGGTAGGAAGTAGTGGTAGTATAGGAAGTATATTATTTCTTGCATTGCCTGTCCTCCCCTCATGTGTGTTGTGGTCAATCAATAAAGCTTCGGGCCTGTGACCTTCCCTCCCCCTCGTCCCTCTGTTTTTGTCACTCGTCTGTGTTTATTGCATTGACCAAAAGTATGTCAATTAGGTTTGTAGTGCAGCATGTAGTGTTAGGATGTATTTCCTGTCGCCGTATGCCGCGCCGCATCCCTTAAGGATGAATGATATAGACTGAATTGTGGTATTGTAATACAGTTATGCGCTGCGTCGCACTACCTTGTTATTTTTTGTTTAAGACTTGGATGCAAATAAAAGCTTTTGTTCAATCCAAAAATAAAGCGAGAAAATGGAGGCAATGAAGGTAGAAGGGAATCCAAGTAGGTCCAATCCACTCTATCAAAAGCTTTCTCCGCATCTACTCCTAATAAGATTAGAGTCTGGTTGCATTTGGTGGCATGCAAAATAAGGGGCAACAGCCTGGCTGTGTTATCCCAGCTCCCACTGCCTAGGACAAATCCCGATTTTTCTACATGTATCAAAGAGGGTAGAAGCCGTTTAAGTCTGAGGGCTAGAATCTTTGCCCACACCGTCACATCCAGGTTCAATAGTGAGATTGGTCTGTAGCTTCCGCAGGAGGAAGGGTCTTTACCTTCTTTGGCTATCAGAGATATGTGCACTTCTTGGGCCTGCCGGGGGAGACCAGCTCCACCTAGCAAAGCGTTGCACCATGAGGCCAAGTGTGGAGCTAAGACATCTCAGAACTTTCTGTAGTAGAGTAGCGGGGAAGACATCAGGAGCAGGACTTTTCCCCGGCGGGAAGCTTTTTAAGGTCTCCTGTACCTCTTCTAGGGTGACTGGAGCAACTATCTGATAACGAGGGGAGGGACAGGTCATCTAGGAAGCTGCGTATCGATTCCACTCTGTCGGACCCCTCCGCCCCAGACACAAGAGGCTGCAGATAATATAATTTGGAGTAGAACTTGCGATTCGACTGAGCAGGTCATCTATCTCTTTCTGGCGCTCCTTTTTAGTTTTCGTGGCGATCGAGAAGAGGATCCCTCTGATGTAAGATTTGTGGGATTCTCAGATGATAGTCGGACACATACCTGGCGTTGTATTTATCTCAAAAAAGTCGGTGATATAAGATTTGTGGGATTGTAGGTTAGGGTCAAACTCCAACAGAGACTCATTCAGTCTCCAATTCCATGCGTGGGCAGGTAATTGTCTAAGGATCAGTTTGGTAGAAATCAGGGCGTGATCAGACACAGAAATCACACCTATCTCCGACGACACAAGAGACATCTACAGTCATGGCCAAAAGTTTTGAGAATGACACAAATATTATATTTTCACATGATCTGCTGCCCTCTGGTTTTTATGTGTGTTTGTCAGATGTTTTTATCACATACAGAAATATAATTGCATTCATATTATGAGTAACAGAAGCTTATATTGACAGAATGAGTTAATGCAGCAAGTCAATATTTGCAGTGTTGACCCTTCTTCTTCAGGACCTCTGCAATTCTCCCTGGCATGCTCTCAATCAACTTCTGGACCAAATCCTGACTGATTGCAGTCCATTCTTGCAGAATCAATGCTTTAATTTTGTCTGAATTTGTTGGTTTTTGTTTGTCCACCCGTCTCTTGATGATTGACCACAAGTTCTCAATGGGATTAAAATCTGGGGAGTTTCCAGGCCATGGACCCAAAATCTCTATGTTTTGTTCCCTGAGCCATTTAGTTATCACCTTTGCTTTATCGCTTGTGCTCCATCATGCTGGAAAAGGCATTGTTGAGCGCCAAACTGCTCTTGGACGGTTGGGAGAAGTTGCTCTTGGAGGACATTCTGGTACCATTCTTTATTCATGGCTGTGTTTTTAGGCAAGACTGTGAGAGAGCCGATTCCCTTGGCTGAGAAGCAACCCCACACATGAATGGTTTCAGGATGCTTTACAGTTGGCATGAGACAAGACTGGTGGTAGCGCTCACCTCTTCTTCTCCGAATAAGCTGTTTTCCAGATGTTCCAAACAATCGAAAAGGGGATTCATCAGAGAAAATGACTTTACCCCAGTCCTCAGCAGTCCACTCCCTGTACCTTTTGCAGAATATCAGTCTGTCCCTGATGTTTTTTTCTGGAGAGAAGTGGCTTCTTTGCTGCCCTCCTTGAGACCAAGCCTTGCTCCAAGAGTCTCCGCCTCACAGTGCGTGCAGATGCACTCACACCTGCCTGCTGCCATTCCTCAGCAAGCTCTGCACTGCTGGTAGCCCGATCCCGCAGCTGAAACACTTTTAAGAGACGGTCCTGCCGCTTGCTGGTCTTTCTTGGGCGCCCTGGAGCCTTTTTGGCACCAATGGAACCTCTCTCCTTGAAGTTCTTGATGATGCGATAGATTGTTGACTGAGGTGCAATCTTTCTAGCTGCAATACTCTTCCCAGTTAGGCCATTTTTGTGCAGTGCAATGATGACTGCACGTGTTTCTTTAGAGATAACCATGGTTAACAGAAGAGAAACAATGATGGCAAGCACCAGCCTCCTTTTAAAGTGTCCAGTGGTGTCATTCTTACTTAATCATGACAGATTGATCTCCAGCCCTGTCCTCATCAACACCCACACCTGTGTTAATGGAGCAATCACTGAAACGATGTTAGGTGGTCCTTTTAAGGCCGGGCTGCAATGTTGTTGAAATGTGTTTTGGGGGATAAAGTTCATTTTCTAGGCAAATATTGACTTTGCAAGTAATTGCTGTTAAGCTGATCACTCTTTATAACATTCTGGAGTATTTGCAAATTGCCATTAGAAAAACTGAAGCAGTAGACTTTGTAAAAATTAATATTTGTATCATTCTCAAAACTTTTGGCCATGACTGTAGTAGGCCACTGGAGTAAAATATGTAATCCAAGCGGAGGTGGGACCTGCCCGTAGGGGAATAAAATGTGAAATCCCTAGCAGAGGGGTGTAGTGTACGCCAAGAATCCAACAAGTTAGCTTCTTTCAGTGTCTCATGAGGATAGCAATCATCTTCTGGGAATGGGAAGTTGTCCCTGATGGCGACATTAAGATATCCTCCCAGTATAATATGACCCTTAGCGAAGGTTATCAGTATTCGGAACGTGTTGATAAGCCAGCCTATCTGTCCTCTGTTAGGTGCATAGATGTTTGCGAAGGTATATTTGACTTCAGCAATAGTGCCCTTCAAAAACAATGCTCTCCCCTCCGAATCACTATATTGCTGGTTGCATAGAAAGGGAATTGAGTTGTGAAAAAGTGTAGATACCCCCCTGGAGGAAGAAGTCGGATTGGCGCTGTGGAACCACTGAGAGAATTGCTTTTTCGGCACCGCCGGGATTTTGGAACTCTTGAAATTTGTTTCTTGTAGGAAGGCGACTCCAGTGTCCAGTATTCCTAAGGCCAGAATAGGGAATCGGAGTATCCCCGGTCCCCAGGGGAAGGCCAGAGCCAGCCGCAGAAGCCAAAACATGAGCACCAGGTCAGTCCGGAACAGTATAAACCAGTTCAATCAACAAATGAAAACATATTAAAAACATTACAAATTCAAAAAAATGCATATAACTCATAGAACCGCCGTAACTTCCAGACTGCAGGGCAACAGTGAGAACTTTTGCAGGGGATTTCAATCTCAGGCGGCCGATCGGCAATGCCTGAGTCAGCGGTGAGCCGTCGGTGTGCGCTCCAGCTGCCACATAGCACGCTTGCGGCTCCTAGGTGACCTGAAGCGAGCGGTGTCTTGGGGGGAGTCCAGCTGGGATTGGAGCAGCGGAGAGACCAGCTCGGTCGGGACCGGCAGCCATGATGGGACCGTCACCGGTGAGATCCCTAGGAGAGGACAGGCAGCTTCCAAATCCTGGGGTGTTCGGATAGGTAACCTCCTACAGCTCTTCATCACCGAGATGTCGAAAGGGTACAGCCATATATATGGGAGGTTGTGGGATCGCAAGGCTTCCAAGAGAGGACGCATTATCCATCACTTTTGTAGTGTAGAGGGCGCTATGTCCTGGTACAGGTGGATGACCGCATCATCATACATAAGCGTAGATCGGTCTCTCGCCGCCTGCAGGATCATGGTAGTATCGGTAGATGAAAGCAGGCCACAAATCATGTCTCGGGGAGTCTCATTAGGGCCCGGTTTGGGACTCAATGCCCTGTGCACTCTCTCGATGGTGACATCTCCAGCTTTATCGCTCCCCAGGAGGTCTGTAAAGAGCACCACTTGCCTCAGCACCTCAGCTCTGCAGGATTCAGGCATCCCCTTGATTCTCACATTGCGGCGTCTGTTGCGATTTTCTAAGTCCTCCAGTTGTAGGTATGTCTGATTAAGGTGAGTGACGTGGGCTTCCAGCTCCCTCGAGAGGCCATCAGAGCGGTTAAGCACGTCGGTGTAGGCCTCCTCTAACTTCTCCACCCTGCGGACCACCGATAAGACATCTGACTTCAGATTGGCTAATTCCGTTAGGACCAGAGCGATGGCCTGTGTGAGCGCCTTCCTTAGGAATGCTTTGGTTATAGTGGAAGTGGTGGCACAGGGCTGAGAATCGTCCATGTCGGCATCTGCATCCCCCGCGCTTTCTTCAGGCGCCATTTTTGGCATCTTGCCCGGACAGCATGTCGCCTGTTTTTTCAAGAACCTATGCATGTCCCCGTGAGAAAGATACCCTTTTGAGCGATCGGTTTCCTCAGCACTGCGATCTCTGCCGATTTTGACCATAATGGGTCCCCTGGGGTGCCGATATGAGCAGCAACAGGGCCGTTGCTGATGGAGCTATGAGTCTATGCTGCCATCCCAGTCAGCGGTCAGGCTCCACCCCTATATAAAAATATTATAAAGGGTTGCTGCCATTTCATCAGTGGGGTATACATAGGACCCCCACCAATGAGACATTGATCAACCGAATTTTAAGAGTCTTGTGGAAAACCACATCAAATATGCTGCTATACTTAATATTGTGACTGTTAAACTAGAAATCTCATTGCTTAATCTTTAGAATTGATCCTGCTCTGAAATGTGTTGAGTGGAAGGGTTTCCTAATTCTACATGCTTAAATTGGTGGGCGTGCACAGTTAGTGCCACAGCTTCTTCATTGTTCACACTGCTCCATACACCACCACGCCAAACATGTAACAGTGGTTGTGATGGGTACTGCAGCCTTGTCTCTTTCAAATGAAGTGCCTAAGAACAGGCAATCAATCTTAAAGAACTTTAGGAGAACGCTAAACAACACTCTCCTTTCTCTTGGTTCTATTTTATCTCATATTACAACTGAGAATTCTATAAAGAAATCTCCAATAAAGAAATATTTTCTCTCTGTGTCTCAGGAGATGAGCCATGTCCCTACTTCTCAGAAAAGCAGTTTTTTTTGCTGCAAATTTTGCTGTGTTGTTTTTGAGCCAAAACCAGGTGTGGATTGAGCAGAAGGGAGAAGTGTAAGTGTTTCTTTTGTATTTCTCATTCCTTTTGTAGCCACTCCTGGGTTTGGCTCAAAAAACTACAGCAAAATCTGCAACAGAAAAAAGCAGCTTTTCTGCAATGTGGGGCCTTAGCCTAAAACAGCCAACTGAACCCCAGGCCCCATGTGGCATAAACCATGGCGTTTTACAGACCCTACAAATCCACACACTGCAGAAAAATACACGCAGTGGAAATGCTGCAATTTCTAAAACTGTCACATTTTTGGAAATCGCAGCATGTCAATTATAACCATGGAAATGCTGGCAGTGTCCCTATAGGTATAACTCAAGCAGAAAGTTCGAAGAGGAAAACTCTGCGGAGTTTCTGTGAAAAGCGCTGCAGGAAAAACCACAATGCGTTTCCGACGTGTTTTTTTTCCACATCGCTTTTTCGCGTGGTGCCTTAGCCTGAAATAGGAGCCTCCACTTTCAGCCCTTGTCTGCAATAGGACAAAAGAATGTTAATCCTTGTCTCCTTTTACTAAACTCTGCCCCCTTTAGCTGCCCACCAGCCAAAAACAAAGCATATTAGCAGGAGATCAATGCAATATGTCCTCTACAGGATTTCTACAAGACTGTGCCAGGATCATGCAGAATGCTGTAGACTGACAAAGAGTGAGGGCAACTAAATTTTGTGTTTACATTTATTATTTATTGCTATGTTTATTGCGCTTTATGGTTTTGTACATTCTATATACTACACTGATTCTGCCTGCCTGTAGTTTTACTGAAGTGGAATTGAAAAAAAAAAGAATTAGAATAAACACCACTAGAATATGTTTGTTATGTAGCTACCCTACAAAAAGTGCAGTCTAATTCACTCATTGTTATATTGCAGTTTGTACAAGTAAGCTGCTCTGCACCACTGCTTATACTGTCATTTAGGCACATGACATTGAATGATTTGCGATTCCTCAAACATTTTCCATTGAGAAAGTCCCCTGCTATACAGAAGTGTATAAAAGTTAATGGAGTTCACAATCCAGCTTTAACAACCCCAAAGCTTAGGGTATATAATTATTGCCTGCTATGTGTTACAGCTCCCTTATGGCTAGACAGCCCTGTGTGATTTCTTCCACATCTCCGTAGAGCTACAGTTGCTGAGCAATATCTAATCTTGTTACAGAGAGATTGAAGAAAAGTTGTAATAAACATGGACAGTTCGTCAGTCTCATTTGGGGAGGGAGCCTAATTAGAATGCTAAGTATAAAACATCTAATTAGATTTCATAGTAAATATTAAGTCAATGTACTGCTTTCTAAGTTGTGCTCTTTACAATGTATATCTCAGCTGCTTAATTCTGCTTACCAGCTGCTCACTGTGTAAACAGTTTTCTTAATGACCTCTGTGTTTTTTCCAAGACTGTTCACGGTTTTGCCTGTGCCCTATCGTTACCACATTTATTAACAATATTAGTCATTTCTCATATACTGTGTTGAATAGTTAATGCCAGATAATATTGGCCCCATATGAATGACTGGTGACAGCAAAGTAGAACTACATAGGGTTCTGTTACTTCGTCATTTTTCATTTGTTCTCATGGTACTGGTATGAATATTAAAATTGTGTTCCATTTCTTCTGTTAACTTCTAGGTAGGCTTAAAATATCAAACAATATAGTCTCACCTGCCATTTAGTTGGGGAGCCATCCAGCGGAGAGTCCCTGCTCAGGTCCCAGGTCTTTGTTTACCTTATGCTACATAGGAGTGTGTCAGCCAGTCAGTAGCTAAAGAACAATGATGTTCTGTTCATACAAAGCATCAGCGCTCAGCCACTGATTGGCTGACACGCTCCTGTGCAGCACAAGGTAAACAACTCCGAAGACATACTGATAGGGAATATAGATTGTGAGCCTTATATGGGACAGTGACTGACAATGTCTGTAAAGCATTGCGGAATATGATGGCGCTATATAAGTAAGCATAATAAATAAATAAATAATAAAGAGACTCTCCGCTGGATCCCCGGCTAAACAGGCAGGTGAGACTATAGTGTTTGAAATTTTAAGCCTACCTAGAAGTTAACAAAAAAAAAAAAAGGAAATTCCTTTAATTCATAATAAGGGATAAGCACAGTACAACACATGATGTGACTGACACAGTAAACAATTACTCGTGCTGCAAGGAGAACTGTGCCTTTTGGGCACTTATTAAACTGATATTTTATCTGTTTGACAACTTCACCTTTCATTGTCCATCCAACCTTTTTAATGGTTATTTACAACCTGAGTTTGTGTAGGGCAGAAATAGTCTATACATCTGAATTTCATAATGATTGTGGTATATACAGTGTTATAGAACACTTACTTGCATAGTGTGGTCCATGTAGACAGGACAATCATAAATATCAGTGCCATCCTCACTGGGTTTGCCAGTTCCGAGGCATGCAGGAGTCATTATGACATATGGTAATGGATGTTTTCTATTCCTATTGCAGATTGAAGAACATATAAAGCATTTATATTCCACATATAGTCAAGAGTTTTTGCTACAATTAATATGGGGCAGCTCGGTGGCTCAGTGGTTAACACTGCAGCCACAACACTGGAGTGGGTTTCCTCCATTTACTCTTGTTTCCTCCTACACTACTACTGATAGGGAATGTATTGTAGATCGTAAGCCCATACATAATGAACAAGTACACTCCTGCAGATAGAAAACAAAAATATGTGTATATACTTATATGCACACTCCTCAAAATTGAAATTGCAACACTAAAGAGGACATGGAAGGAAGTAGCAGGTGTTAAGATCTGCAATGATCAAATTTTTAAGCAACTAGCTCCAATCTGTTACATGTGGCGGGAGCATAAAAGACAGATTTAAAGCAGTAGCCTAACTACTGCCGTGGCAGCCATAGCGGCTGCTACTGGGCCTGTGATCTTAAGGGGCCCGGCGGGCCCCTGCTTCCCCCCTTTTTTTTTTTTTTTCTGAATAGGCCATTACCTGCTGGAGAAACCCCAGCAATTAATGGGCCCTATTTACTTACCAATCCCCGTTTCTGTTCATGGCTGCCTCCGCTTCCCATTCTGCCCTCTAGGGGGCCCCGTGCATCCCATAGCAATGTGATATGGGATGCACGGGGCCCCCTGGAGGGCAGAAGAGAAAGTAGAGGTGGCCGTGAGCAGGAGTGGGGATAGGTAAGTAAGGCCACGGGCCCACGGCAAGAGTATTTGTTGGTTCACCTGGTGGTTCCGTTCTGAACTGAAACTGCTATTATACTCTGGGGTCTCTTCAGACCCCGGAGTATAATTATCAGAGGCCCAAGGGAGGTGACAAACATAAAAACCAGTATTACTCACCTCTCCTGGGCTTTGGTGCAACGTCTTGCCGTCTTAAGGCCTCTTTTGTGACATCACAGACATCACGTGGGTCAGGCCGGAGTCACGACGCATAATGACACTGGAGTAAGCCACATCTCTGACATCATTGAAGAGGGCCGAAAACAGTAGGGAGTCACTGAGGAGCCCAGGAGAGATAAGTAACATCGGTTTTTAAGTTTGTCACCTCCCCTGGGCCGCCGATCATTATACTCTGGGTCTGAAAAGACCCCAAATGATAATAGTTCATGGGTGTGTACTACAAAAATTTCGGGAACCTGAACCCGAAATTTTTGCAATATTGTCAACGAACACCATAGAGGCCACTATGGGACATAATACTGTGTAAAGCGGCCATTATGGGATATAATACTGTGTGGAGGGACCACTATGGGACATTATACTGTACGGGGGCCGCTATGGAACATTTTATTGTGTACAGGGGCCACTATGTGACATTATACCGTGTGAAGGGGCCGCTATGGGACATTATACTGTGTGGGGGGACTGCTATGAGACATTATACTGTATAGAGGAGCTGCTATGGGGTATTATACTGTGTGGAGGGGCCACTATGGGGTATTATACTGTGTGGAGGGGCCACTATGGAGTATTATACTGTGTGGAGGGGCCGCTATGGGACATTCTACCGTGTGGAGAGGCCACTAAGGGACATTATACTGTGTGGAGGGGCCACTATGGGTTACTATCCTGTCTGGAGGATACTTTGGGACATAAAAGTGTGTAAATGGGTCATGATACTGCGTGGGGGCCGAGTATAGAGGTTGCTATGCCGTGTAGGGGTGGGGGCCCAAGTCAAAAGTTTTTTAGTGGTATGGGATGCTTTCTGTTCGCTGATGTGCCATTTATTTCCACTTGTAATCTTAAAGGGAAAGAATCTTTGAACTGAGAGACTAGTTAATCATTCAAGCAGATTTCAGGGTGCCTAGGCCCGCATAAAGTAGCCTGTCATGCAAATGAATGCCAAATGGCACTGGTCATGGGTATTAGCGCTGGGTTTTTGCTGTATAATACAACAAAGACCCAACAGCCATATTTAAAAATCCGATATCTGCCATACTATTACGGAAGATGTCGGGAAGGTGTTAAAAAAAAACCTTGTATGCACCAATAATTGCAATTTTTTTATGCAGTTTTTCTGCTTGTTTTATAAAAGAAGCACAATTATCTCTGTAACTAAAGTGCAGCTGGAGACCGTGAGAATAATTTTAGCATATAAAGTTAAAGGGGTTGTCCAGGATAAATAAATTTTTTTAATATTCCACCCTCCATGCTCACCTATGCAAGTTTGCAATATACTTGCTGTACCACTGTGGCGTCAGTTGTTCACATTCCATCTTGGTCTTGTGACTGCCCTGTGCCTAATTTCATTCCATCCAGGGACGTTACGGGGTTTGAGAGAGGAGGAAGTTCCTGGCACGGGACATCATCCAGAGAGTAGGACGTCTCTATTCTGTGCTCCCTATCTCACTCCGCCTCCTATTCCCTTCTCTGTCCCATCCCTGTATGTGAGCAGTGCTGCTTCCTTTCTGTAAGACCCTCCCACACTAGTGACAGAGCTGCTGCTCAGGGAGTATGGCCAAACATGCTGAGAAGCAGGAGCACTTTGTACATACAGGTTTCCAATATAAGCATGTAGGAGAGAGTCAGGACAAACAGTGTAAAGAAGGGTTGCACACATTTTTTCTTCACACTATCTGTCCCAGCTGTCTGCTGTATGCTTATGCTGATCTATGTACCATGTCCTTCTACTTCCCCCCACACCTCCACCTGTGCCTCTTATCATCATGTCACAGAGCTCCTTTCACAGCTAGTCCCAGGTCCCATCCCCTTCTGTGCAGGGAGATAAGGCTGTGAAAGCAGCACCGGGATGGTGAATGGCCGTGAAGATGATAAGAGAGACAGGGGGTGGGGGGAAGCAGAAGTACATAGATCAACATAAGCATATAGCAGAAAACTGGGACAACAGTGTAATTGCCCCGGGCAGTCTGATCTTGGGGAGGGGAGTTGGGGAGGTAGCAGGAGAGCAATATGTGTAAGGCCCCTTGCAGACGACTGTGGGCGAGATCCGTGTGCTATCTGTGTTTTTCGCGGATAGTACACTCACCCATTCATTTCTATAGGCACATGCACACAACGATGTTTTTCACCGATCAGTGTGCGAACCGTGAGTCCGTGCCGCATAATATAGAACAGGTCCTATTTTGTTCAGTTTTTGCGGAACGGACTCGCCCATAGAAGTCTATGGGAGACTAAAAACCTAGGACGGCACACTGATGTACTCATTGTGTCATCAGTGTGCCGTCTGTTTTCGCGGACAAGCTAGGGATATCATTAGATGTCTCCTGTGTTTTTTTATGGTTGATCCGCAAACTAGGATCACACACTGATGGCACACTGAAGACACTCTGTCAGTGTTTGTGGACATACTTCACTGATGCTGAAGAAACACTGAACACACACTGAAGACACTCAGTCCGCAAAAACTGAAGACTAATTACTAGTTTGTGGACCGCAAAATACACATGGTCGCCTTTAACTAGCCTAAAAGAAAGTGTGTGAACTTATGGAGGACCTGCAGCTGGGAGGGGCTGTAGCCTCTGTGTTTTATGACAGATGAAGTGGACCGAAGTGCACAGACCCAGAAGCTGTGCAATGTAAACAATGTGAAGTACGACCAAGTACAATGTTTTCTAAGGTAAAATTGTATAAAAAGTATATAGGGGGTTTTGCTTAATTTAAAACAATGTAGCAGAACACTTTTTAGAAATTAGTTTTCTGCCGGATAACCCCTTTGATCATTTGGCAAATATAAATGATTAAAACTTTTGCAGCGTTTTAAAGATTTTCTCTAACCATTTTAGTGGTAATACTTTTTAGTCCTGATAGGTTGCCAATGGAAATGACCATAAATGCCCAACTGGCACTTGTCAGAAACCCAGTTATGATTTCCTTATTGTGGCAAGGTTATCGTCTCGCACGCGCGATGTCCCTTGCCTATTTCTGTGTTCCTGATCCACCTCCAATATGCTCACTTTTTGGAAAAGTGGTGTGTGGGTCACCAATAATTGTGACTTTTATCATCAATTTTACAGCAGAAACTGGGTGAACCAGATGCAAATAGTGATTCTATTAGTTGAAGATTAATAAGGAGCAGATTATCTGATTTTGGACTAAGAGAAAAAAAGCCATATACAATGCAGTGAAAAAGTATTTGTCCCCTTACATATTTCTTTTGTTTTTGCTCATTTGTCACATTTAAATGTTTCAGATTATCAAACAAATTTGAATATCAAAGATAACCCGGGTAAATACAAAAAGCAGTTTTAAATGATGATTTCATTTATTAAGGGAAAAAAAGCTATCCCAAACAACCTGGCCCTGTGTAAAAGAAGAATCTCCCCCCTCATGAAATAACTGTAATGAAACATATTTTAGAAAGCTGAGTTCAATTTCACTAGCCACAATGAAGCCTGATTACTGTGAAACCTGTAGATTCAAAAACATGAAGTAGGCTAAAAGATCTTAAAAAGCAACACATCCCGATCTGAAGAAATTCCAGAACCGATGAGAAAAAGTCGTTGACATCTATCAGTCTGGAAAAGTTTACAAAGCCATTTCTAAGGGTTTGGGACTACTGCAAAACCACAGTGGAGAAAACATGAAACAGTGGTGAACCTTCCCTGGCGTGGCCAACCTAACAAAATTGCTCCAAAAGTGAATAGAGACTTATCCATGAGGTCACAAATGAACCCAGAACAACATCTAAAGTACTGCAGGCCTCACTTGCCTCGGTTAAGGTTGATTTCCATGATTCAACAATAAGAAAGAGATTGGACAAAAATGGTATCCATGGGAGAGTTCCAAGGCAAAAATCACTGCTGACAAAAGAAAAAAAAAAACACAAAGGCCTATCTCAATTTTGCCAAAAAACATCTTGATAATCCCCAAAGCTTTTGGAAAAATAGTCTGTGGATTAACAAGACAAAAGTGGACTTTTTTGGAAGGTGTATGTCCCATTACATCTGTCATAAAACTAGCACAGAATTTCAGAAAAAGAACATCATACTGACAGTCAAAAATGGTTCCGGTAGTGTGACAGTCTAGGGCTGCTTTGCTGCTTCAGGACTTGGACAACTTGTTGTAGTTAATGGAATCAGAAGATCCTGAAGGAGAATATGCGGCCACCAGTTTGTGACCTTAAGCTCAAGCGTACTTGGATTCTGCAGCAGTCTACCTCTGAATGGCCGAAAAAAACTAAATGAGTGGCATAGTCAAAGTTCAGACTTAAATCCAATTGAGATGCTGTGACATGACCTCAGACAGACAGTTAATGCTCAAAAATCCTTCAATGTTATTGAATTAAAAATTCTGCAAAGAAGATTGGGTCAACATTTCTCCAGCAAGATGTGAAAGACTCATTGCCAGTTATGGCAAACGCAACGATTGCAGGTGTTGCCGCCAAGGGTTAGGTTATTAGGTTTTGCGGGCAATTACTTTTTCACCTATGGTCAGGTTGGTTTGGATAGCTTTTTTTCCCTTAATAAATAAAATCATTGTTGAAAAATGGCATTTTGCATTCACTAACGTTATCTTTAATACTGAAATTTGTTTGATAACCTGAAAAATGTAAGTATGAAAAAAAAAAGCAAAAGAAAGCTGTCAGAGGTAGTGTTGAGCGAACTCGAACTGCAAAGTTCAAGTCCGTGCCAAACTTTGTGGGTTCGGGTACCCGAACCTGAACTTAAGCTCTAAAGTTCAGGTTCGGGTTTGGCTCATCCCTAAAGCTGGTTGATTGACTGCTGAGAAGCTAATCAACCAGCTTTAAGCCCACAGACATCACAGACATGTCCAATATGGGCATGGCTGTGATTGGCCAGGTGGGGCATGTGACCCCTCTGTATAAGAGGCAAGGTCACAGGTCTTGTCACCGTATCAGCTGGTTAGGCTAGGTAGGGCGAGGCTGCAGCTGGAGATAGGGACAGTCAGGGCCTTAGCTAAATGTAATAATTGTCCTTTTCAGGGCAGTGCAGCGTAGGGAGAGGAACCGGATACTGTGAGGGACAGTTAGCCTATAAATAATAAGGGCAGTGACAGTAAACTGCGTGTGTATACCCATAACGTCTCCTAGCTCAGTTAAATTAACTGTTTGTATACCCATACCGTCTCCTAGCGCAGTAACTATAACTGCGTGTGTACCCATACGTTCTCTAAGCACAGTAACAATAACTGAGTGTATACCCATACCGTTTCCTAGTGCAGTAAAATTAACTGCGTGTACCCATACAGTCTCCTAGCACAGTAGCAATAACTGTGTGTACCCATATCATCTCCTAGCGCAGTAACAATAACTGTGTGTGTACCCATACCGTCTCCTAGCACAGTAACAATAACTGCGTTTGTATACGCATACCGTCTCCTAGCTCAGTATCAATAACTGTGTGTATACCCATACTGTCTCCTAGCACAGTAACAATAACTGCATTTGTATACGCATACCGTCTCCTAGCTCAGTATCAATAACTGTGTGTATACCCATACTGTCTCCTAGCACAGTAACAATAACTGCGTTTGTATACGCATACTGTCTCCTAGCACAGTAATAATAACTATGTGTATACCCATACTGTCTCCTAGCGCAGTAAAATTAACTGCGTGTGTACCCATACTGTCTCCTGGCGCAGTAACAATAACTGCATGTGTACCCATACTGTCTCCTAGCACAGTAACAGTAACTGCATGTGCACCCATACCGTCTCCTAGAGCAGTAACAATAACTGCATGTGTAACCATATTGTCTCCTAGCACAGTAACAATAACTGCATGTGTACCCATACTGTCTCCTAGCACAGTAACAATAACTGCATTTGTATACACATACCGTCTCCTAGCGCAGTAACAATAACTGCGTGTATATCCATACTGTCTCCTAACGCAGTAACAGTAACTGCGTTTGTATACGCATACTGTCTTCTAGCGCAGTAACAATAACTGTGTGTATACCCATACCGTCTCCTAACTCAGTAACAATAACTGTGTGTATACCCATACCGTCTCCTAGCGTAGTAACAATAACTGCGTGTGTACCCATATATTCTCCTAGCGCAGTAACAATAACTGTGTGTGTACCCATTTTGTCTCCGAGCGCAGTAACAATAACTGCGTGTGTACCCATACTGTCTCCTAGTGCAGTAACAATAACTGTGTGTGTACCCATACTGTCTTCTAGCGCAGTAAAATTAACTGCGTGTGTACCCATACCATCTCCTGGCGCAGTAACAATAACTGCGAGTGTACCCATACTGTCTCCTAGCACAGTAACAATAACTGTGTTTATATTTGCATACTGCCTCCTAGGGCAGTAACAATAACTGCGAGTGTACGCATACTGTCTCCTAGCGCATACTTTGACTGACATGGTGGATGAAGATCTGTCTACACATCTCCTGGTACTGAGCGATGGGTCCTCCCCGTTCAATTTCTGGGTTGGTAAATTGGACACGTGGCCAGAGCTTGCCCTCTATGCCTTGGAGGTGCTGGCCTGCCCTGCGGCAAGTCTCCTATGAAAACGTGTTCAGCACCGCAGGGGGTGTCCTCACCGAAGAGGATCCGCCTATCCCAATACATTGATGTGTCAAAATTGTTGAGTGTGCTTAGGTATACTGTAAAGTGGGTTCACTGCTACCTGCTATCAGTGATGGCTAACCTTTTAAGCTTGGTGTGTCAAAATTCGTAAAAAAAACCTAACTTAACTCGGGTGGCGTGTCACATCCAGAAATGTCCATAATTTTGTGATATTTGTAGCTCTAGTAAAAAAAAGAGTTATTGTATATTTTTGATATACGTATTTATATTATGTGTATTTCTGGCCTATCACACAGTATATGACCCCCTTTTTCTGGCTAATCACACAGTATATGACCACCTTTTCCTGGCCCATCACATAGTATATGACCCCATTTTTCTGGCCCATCACATGGTATATGACCCCCTTTTTTTGGCCCATCATACGGTATATGACTACCTTTTTCTGGCCAATCACACAGTATACGACCCCCTATTTCTGGACAATCACACAGTATATGACCCCTTTTTTCTGGCCAATCACATAGTATATAACCCCCTTTTTTTTAGCCCCCACATGGTGACCCCATTTTTTTCCCCCCACAGTATATGAACCCCTTTTTTTTACCCCCCCACACAGCATATGATCCCCCTATTTATGGCCCTCACACAGTTTATGAAAATTTTATACCTCTGACACAGTATATGACCCCTTTTTTAAAGCCCATCCACAGTATATGACCCCCTGTTATCTCCCCACCCCCACACAGAGTAGTGGCCAATAATTTTTACACACCTGTCCATGCTCCAGACCTGGGCGCCCTCCGCTGCTGCCTCCAGGGTGCGTTGTTGCCAACGCTGAAGAAGGCCGGGATGCTGTACGTAGCGTCCCGGCGTTCTTCAGCGTCATGACGTCAGTGTAGCACTGCCTAGAGGAGGCAGCGGAGGGTGGCCAGGACAGTAGCATGGACAGGTGAGTAAAAGTATTGACAGCTGCTTATTGCAATAATACGTAGCTGCCGATGCGTGCCACCCAAAATGTCTTGGCGTGTTACCTGTGACACGCGTGTCATAGGTTCGCCATCACTGTGCTAAATGGTCTTTCGCTGGTCACTCTTACCAAAACAAAGCAGCTACTTCTTTCCCCACTTTCAAATTGGAATTCCAAGAGGAATTTCAAGATGGGTAACCACTGTCCCACTGGAGGATGAATAAATGAGGTGCATACTCAAATAGGGCCATGCGCCTGCACTGATATCTATACCAGCTCATAGCAGGTGTAGATCTCAGGCATTATTTACCAAGTAAACAGGCATAAATTATCATAAATCTGACAGAGATGTGGATCTGCCCATGCCACACCTTTCATCACACCCTTTCAGGAAAGTGGCTAGTGCAGCATAAAAGCGTCATTTGCATAAATTTTGAAACCTAAATTTGTGACTTTTTTCATTACAAACGTGGTGTAGAAAGTTGATAAATGTGCCCCACTGTGTTTAAAGGGGTTATGCCACAAGAATCATTCATCCTCTATCCATAGGATAAATTGCTGATCAGTGGGAGTTCGACCACTGAACCCTACACGATCCTGGGAACGGGGGTGTTTTTCTCTCACAATGAGAATGTAGCGCTGGATGGAGAAGTGCCCTGATTTCAATGGGAGGATCAGTTATAGCTGAGTTATGCACTTCAACTATCTTTGGTGCTCCCATTCAAATGGATGTACTGTGGGTGCATCTGCATCAATTCTCAAAAAATTGTCATGAGATTACAGAGGCCAGTGATTGGCAATGAGCATGTACACATTTATGGCATGTCATCACTGCAGGACAACTCAATATGACCAGCAAGGACCACTGGAGAGATAGTACTGAAGTAGCAGAGGATATAACAGGCGAGTATTAAAAAAAAATCCTGGACAACCCATTTAAAGTGGCATTAAATATTTGTCAACCAAATGCTAGTTTGACAGATATTTCTTCAGACCCCCATACGCAAAGAAGCTCAGCTGATGGTGAGAGAGAAATAAGCCTCTGCTAGTCATCTTTTGGGCTCATCTTCTGTGAAAACAAAGGATTGGGCATGCTGAACTCCAACATGCTCAATCCTTCTTTCCCCCTGCACCTTTCAGAGGAAAGCAGATACATCTTCATACACGTTAGATGCTTGGCTAGTAAAACAAAATTGGAAGGATTTCCTAGAGCTCATCTACTGGGCACCTGAAGATTGTAGTCACATTAGAACTCAAGTAATCCGTATGCATATTGTATAACAACACAATGACTTGCCATTCTGCCATTACCTTGATTCCTTCAGGAGATTATTTTTGAAATCCCAGGCTGCACCCTGTAAAACAAGGCCCTTGAGGCAGAGCGGATACAACTCGCTGTCAGGCTTACATTCTGGAGATTCTACAATATGACATTGAAGAACAACCTGCAGTCGAAAGAAATGAACTCATTCAGGAACTTTTCATATATGTAAAAATATAGATCCTATTTTAGATACATTTAGTAGATTTCATCCCTTGATCTGTCAGCTTTAGTCTCTGTCTAATTTGACAGTCTGAATCTGAAACATACATTTGCAGTAAGGTCAGTTTTATATTGATCCAAATATTCAATTAAGATATTTTTTTATGATTGCTTTAGGTCAGAGATCTCAGAGGAAACACACACAAAGAGAGAACATACAAACTCCATGCAGATGTTGGCTTTGGATTCATTCAAACCCGGAATCCTAGTGTTGCAAGACAGCAGTACGAACCACTGAGACACCATGCTCCCAACTGTTTGTTAGGCTAATGATACAACTACAATATATGACCTATGGGAAGACAGGAAATGAAGAGCAGTTGTACTATCAAATTATGCATAGTGCCAAAATAGCTACTATGCCTAAGGCCCCATGCACACAACTGAGTGACATCCATGTGTCATCCAAGTGCATTCTGTGATGTACTTACCTCTAGGGAGGCTTTCAATGCGTTCTGTTTCAATGACACGGAGCATAAAAGGATCTGGTCTATGTTCATCGGAACAGAACGGACCATCAGACACTCCCTTGCAGTGTGCATTAGACCTTACTTTGCAATGGCTCTCTACATTATTTAACTGAGTGATCAGAATAGTTAAAGTTGGATGTCATTGATATAACTTAATAACTACTGTATTACACTATACTGATATATTTTAAGCAGGTCTCATCTAATAGGATTATGTAGCTTTTGTATTTATCTGATTTTGATTCTGGTCAGAATCTCTGCATTTATAGGGAAACTGCCAGACTGACTCAGCTCTGAGCATATTTTATGCATTTTTATTGGATGCGTGTAGTAAAAGTCAATTAATGTATGCTTTACAACTGGCTCTTTCTATCATCTTTCATTTATCTCTGGGGTATCTATATTGGCTTAAATCATGCACACTGAAGCAGAAAATATTGATCCTTTTCTTAAAACCAAAATCACCATTAATACTGCAAAGTATCTATTGGTCAGTGCATATAATAAGTTTCCCACAGTTTTTATCGATGATGTGTTATCTTTCAATTTTGGCTCTAGAAATACTACAGCATTTTTCATTTAATGCTTCCTTTCTCACTCAATCTGTCAAAAATTCCACTGCAAAAAACCAATAAGTTACTGTGCCTTTTAAATACTGTACAGTGCTGGGATGTGTGAAAAACTCACTATATAAAATCAAAATATAAAATTACGTTTTATTTTTTATAGGGAATCCATTTTTCTCCCATAATCTGTCCCCATCATGTGCAGGATAAGGTAATGACCTTTCCATTGCTGTCCCTCAGAAAAGTAAAGTTATAAAAGTATGAAAGTAAAAAATGTCATATGTAAACTAGCCTAAGTAGTCATGGTGGGCGGGGAGCAGCTACAGCCTAGTTATGTTGTTCCCTTGCTAATCACTCCTCCTGGACATGACTGACAACAGGGAAGTGAACGGTCTGTGAGGGAGATGTCAGTCTTGTCCAGGAGGTATGATTAGTAAGTGTACAGTGTGACTACCCTGGAGCTGCCCCCCTCCCACCGTGACTACTTAGAGTAATTTATATATGACTTTTTACACTTTCAAACATTTGTAACTTCACTTTGCTGCAACAAAAAGATTACAAAATAGCGGCAACTAAAAGGGAATTACTTCATCTTTCACATGATGGGCAGGTTCACTTTAAGTAGCTGTTAGTTATATATATTTAGCTGTAGTTGTACTTTGTAGGTTAACCACAACAGAGCACATATTTAATAATTTCATAATTTAATACAACACCATATTGTATGTAAGCCGCATTGGAGGGATCGCCATTGCAAGTTTTGCAATTTTTTTATGCTTTTTATTTGTAATTTCCAAATAAAATTCCAATTAAAAAATATGTATTTTGCATACTAACAGAGAAAGTTAATGAGATAAATGTTGGATGTATGGAACAAGTCAGCATTGTGCACCCCACATTATCCTGTTACGGTCACCTTAAAGGAGTCCCCCCTGTCCAATCCCTGTCAGGATAAGTGCCCAAACACTTGGGGCCTGATCGCCGGTCCTCCAGTGATCAGGAGGATGGGTGACCAAAAGTCCCCCTAAGGTCTCCTTGTGAATAGAGCGTCATTGTGCTTACGTGACTGATATTCCATTCACGGCTGCGGGTGCTGATAGAAATTACAGTCACAGCAGCCCCATAGAAGTGAAAACCTCTGGATTACTGGCCATTACCTTACAAGTGAAATGCAAAGTAACATGTGCTACTCATTACTGTAATTAAAAAACGCTCTCAGTTCTTCAGCTAGAAAAAAAAAAAACAGTGTAAACCCAGCCTATATAAGGCTTATCTGTGTGCATTTGGAATACTAAATATCTACCCCCTCATGGATTATAGGTGTGTGAGTGGATGTTATCACAGTACAGTGTATGTATATACAGTGTGTCCAAAAGTATAAAGACACCTAAATAAATGGAAAACCGTGGCTGGGAACGCCATCCTGTGTGTAGCATGTTGCTAGGATTATGTATGTGTACATATGTATCTTATACATACAGTACATATAGATATGTCACATGCACCCCTTCCCATCTGAGAAAATGACTTGCTGCCAAGGTGGCAGCTTTCAAAATGGCCACCACGTTGGACACCACCCCACACAGATTTGCCCCCTTCCCATTAGCAACATGTCACACAAGTGGACTCCGTTCGAGGAGTCCACTTGGGAACCCCCTGAATGGAAACCTATACGCATAAAAAGCGGTTTACCTGGGAAACCACACGGACCCCATAGACTATAATGGGGTCCTGTGGTTTCCGCACGAAGCAAGCAGCACTTTCCTCTCCTTATGTTTCCACATGTTTTATGCAAAAACCGAGCGGAAACCACACGGACCCCATTATAGTCTATGGGGTCCGTGTGGTTTTATGCGTATAGGTTTCCATTCGGGGGGGTTCCCAAGTGGACTCCTTGAACGGAAACCTGAACGCAGATGTGAACGGGCCCTAATAGAAGTTTACTAAATACAGTATTTCACATCAATACAAATCATCATAAAACAGGGTTACAAATATATACCTCATGCAATAAAAATTCATGATGAAGTGCAAACTCTACTTTCAGTGCCAGCAGCAACGCTTCTGGGTTAACCAGTCCTCCAAGGTTTATGGAGGTCAGTGCTTCCTTTTCACCCTTGGCAAATGGCATTAGTCCTTTCTCTAGCCACTGCTTCAGCTGTCCATGGTTTCTGTGCAGACCTGAATAACATAAAATTATCAGATAGTCACAGAAAATACAAACTCTCATGTAGTTAGAACATTACCGTAATTTTTTTTTTTTGTGGTCTGGTTGCAGTTCAGGAAAGATTTATAGTTACATTTAGCTTTTAGATGGTGAAAAGTAGATGTTAAACAATGGACACTGAATGGCTTTCCTGACCCTCGCTGCTATTCCTTTTTACAATTTTATTTTCTCTAAGACTACTGTAGTACAGTTATTTCAGACAATTTCAAACAGGAGAAATCTATATATCTTGAATACACAGCAGCTTTATTAACTTATTGGCACAGAGCTTGCCATATCTCCAATGCAATATAGTGTCCAGCCAAGTTAACAGGTTGGCATTTATATAGTCCATCTGTTTGTTTGAATTATTTTCCAAGTCTGAAAAGTGACACTAAAAGCTGACAGGGCAGACATATTAGAAAACACATAAGATGCTACTTATGTGTCAAAGTATCACATATTTTTTAGTGTACTGATTCAGTATAAGAATAGAATGCACAATTGTTGTAGCACTTTGTGTATCCTGGGTTTAAGCATTTGCTATACTCTTTAATACACTTTATTTCCAGATTATCATCCCTTAGAGAAAGGATCAAATGTTAGTAATATATTGGACACATTATATTGGACATAATTATTGGACACTGAGCCAAATTGTGCATTAACTGAATGTATTGTAATACACTAAATCTACAGTAAGTAACCTATTTTGCTATGGTTTGAAACCTTGATCTGGGCAAGCCATCAGATTGTTGAACCCAACTGCTAAACAGCTGGAACAGTAAGCAATGTGGTCACATGTGCCCAGTAGGCATTTTCACAAGCATTTAGGCATAAAGAGAAACAAATGAAAAAAACAACTGTACATAAAACATTTAATATTTCAATATACGTCATCCATGGTTAGAGTTTTTGTTTTCCACTCATATGCAAGACTGCTTTCAAAATTCTGCTAGTTGCCCTTGTAAACAGACAACTATTTTCATTTCAACTACAGTCATGGCCAAAAGTTTTGAGAATGATACAAATATTAATTTTTACAAAGTCTACTGCTTCAGTTTTTCTAATGGCAATTTGCATATACTCCAGAATGTTATAAAGAGTGATCAGCTTAACAGCAATTACTTGCAAAGTCAATATTTGCCTAGAAAATGAACTTTATCCCCCAAAACACATTTCAACATCATTGCAGCCCTGCCTTAAAAGGACCACCTAACATCGTTTCAGTGATTGCTCCATTAACACAGGTGTGGGTGTTGATGAGGACAGGGCTGGAGATCAATCTGTCATGATTAAGTAAGAATGACACCACTGGACACTTTAAAAGGAGGCTGGTGCTTGCCATCATTGTTTCTCTTCTGTTAACCATGGTTATCTCTAAAGAAACACGTGCAGTCATCATTGCACTGCACAAAAATGGCCTAACTGGGAAGAGTATTGCAGCTAGAAAGATTGCACCTTAGTCAACAATCTATCGCATCATCAAGAACTTCAAGGAGAGAGGTTCCATTGGTGCCAAAAAGGCTCCAGGGCGCCCAAGAAAGACCAGCAAGCGGCAGGACCGTCTCTTAAAAGTGTTTCAGCTGCGGGATCGGGCTACCAGCAGTGCAGAGCTTGCTGAGGAATGGCAGCAGGCAGGTGTGAGTGCATCTGCACGCACTGTGAGGCGGAGACTCTTGGAGCAAGGCCTGGTCTCAAGGAGGGCAGCAAAGAAGCCACTTCTCTCCAGAAAAAACATCAGGGACAGACTGATATTCTGCAAAAGGTACAGGGAGTGGACTGCTGAGGACTGGGGTAAAGTCATTTTCTCTGATGAATCCCCTTTTCGATTGTTTGGAACATCTGGAAAACAGCTTATTTGGAGAAGAAGAGGTGAGCGCTACCACCAGTCTTGTCTCATGCCAACTGTAAAGCATCCTGAAACCATTCATGTGTGGGGTTGCTTCTCAGCCAAGGGAATCGGCTCTCTCACAGTCTTGCCTAAAAACACAGCCATGAATAAAGAATGGTACCAGAATGTCCTCCAAGAGCAACTTCTCCCAACCGTCCAAGAGCAGTTTGGCGCTCAACAATGCCTTTTCCAGCATGATGGAGCACCTTGCCATAAAGCAAAGGTGATAACTAAATGGCTCAGGGAACAAAACATGGAGATTGTGGGTCCATGGCCTGGAAACTCCCCAGATCTTAATCCCATTGAGAACTTGTGGTCAATCATCAAGAGACGGGTGGACAAACAAAAACCAACAAATTCAGACAAAATTAAAGCATTGATTCTGCAAGAATGGACTGCTATCAGTCAGGATTTGGTCCAGAAGTTGATTGAGAGCATGCCAGGGAGAATTGCAGAGGTCCTGAAGAAGAAGGGTCAACACTGCAAATATTGACTTGCTGCATTAACTCATTCTAACTGTCAATATAAGCTTCTGTTACTCATAATATGAATGCAATTATATTTCTGTATGAGATAAAAACATCTGACAAACACACATAAAAACAGAGGGCAGCAGATCATGTGAAAATATAATATTTGTGTCATTCTCAAAACTTTTGGCCATGACTGTACAGACAGATTAAGGCAAATGTACAGTGCAATTTGAGAGTTAAATGGCTGCTCAGAACCCAAAACTGTATACTTTTTCATGCATAGTAAATCATTTTTCAGTAGGGCATGTTTATCCACGTTGCCTATTTTTCCTTAAACTGATAATTTATCAAGATTATATACATACACAATGTGGAGATAGTAATATTTTGTGTTTGTGGGGAAGTGTTTATTCTTTATGGGCAATATAAAACAGTCATTGTTAGACTTTATTCAGATGAACATGATGAAAAATAGCTGTGAAAAAGTGGCCATCAAACAGCTGCATTAAATCGATAAATTGAATTTAATGGGGCTAGTCAGAGAACTGCTTTTTGATGGTTCCATTTAATGGCCATCAAAAAATAGGGCTAGTCAGAGAACTTTAGGGATTCTAACAAAACCCATCCACACATTGCAGAAAAATACACGCAACGGAAATGCTGTGATTTCCAAAACTGTTACATTTTTGGATATCGCAGCATGTCAATTATATCTATGAATTCGCCAGCGGTTTCCCTATAGATATAATTGAAGCAGAGAGTCCGCATGGGAAAACTCTGCGGACTTTCTGTGAAAAGCGTTGCGGCAAAAACCACAATCTGTTTCTGCTGCAGTACTTTTTGGCTGCGGCCTGCTACGTTGGACCTTAGCCTTACACCTAAAATGTCCTGGACTAATAGACATAAAATGAAATTATACGTTAACATACTTTTTTTTTTCTATTGTGAAAACTCATCCAGTATGATAAGTAATTATAAGGCCAATGATTACTCTTATTATTCATCTTCCTGTCAGTAATGACATAATTACTAACAACTTAGTAGAGTAAAGCAAGATGAACAATATCTGACATGCTAAACAGGAAATAGGTCATTTAGGTATTAGATAGGAATGTGAGGTGCATGACTTGCCTTCTAGCCAGGAAATAATGTTGAGAGACGCTTGGCAGCTATGTGGGGAAAGCCATAATTTAGGGACCTCTCCTTTCTCTAAAACTTCAGCAGTGTCTCTCAGACTTTCAGGTATTGCTGTCACACCTCCCAGTAAACAATGTGATAACACCGAAACTGTGCTCTTAATATGCATAAGGTTTGTATTCATCCAGTTGCACTCCTGAAACAGAGAAGCAGAATCTGATTTTGTTAACATATTTCTTTTTATAGAAAAGTATATAACATATGTAAAAGAACAGAAAAACATAAGAAACAAAACACACATTGACCCATGTTTACTAAGGCCCATGACCAGATGTCAATCAGGCACAGGTGGAGGGGGGTGCTAAAGATGCTAGGAGTAGCATTAAAGGTGTGGATGGACATGTGTATATGTGCCCTACCAAACACTGATGGGCGGAATTTGCTGACAAACTCCCTTTAAGATTGTAAATGTGGCATAGTAATAAATTCCACCTGATATTTTAAAACACTGTTATAGTTCCAAAAATTCAGGATTACCATATTATTGTTTGACACCCTAGGCTAAAAATGACTGAACAGTATGTCACAGCTGCTGTGATGGTACATGACTTGTCAGACTAGCTTATTCATATTCCAGTATCAGAAAGTGAATGTAAAATGTTGAATAATAATACTGATCATCTATGTACAGCTTGGGTAGATGTCCAGCTGTGCTTTATTTGTGAGAAGCAGAACGTAAAGAAGAGTAACTCTGAACTAATCATTGTCACATTGTCACAATTCTTGAGATTTCCTATCTGTTCATACTGAACAAAATCCCTTCATGTACCAACATACCTTTACCAGCACTATGTTTTCAATGGTTTTTCATATCTTTTTGACATGTTTGCATCCCAGTCTGAAAGATGCATTGTTATGTTCTTTGCAGAATGTCTATTGTTAATGAGTCCTATTCCTACATAAATAGACTATACAAGGCTATTGCTCTGTGAGAGGTACCATATTTATGGTAAAGTCATGATTTGTAAACATTCATATAATAGATATAATAGTATTATTATTAGTATTTTCATAGTGCAGTATATAGCTATGTGCACAGTTATTGGAATGGTACATGTATCTTCTTAAAGGAGAAATGCAGCCTAAACAATTCTCTGAGCCTACCGCATAAGAGCTGACACAGGTGCCTTGCAATGGGTATTCAGACAGTCCGGCTGCTCGGCCAATCACAGAACCTGGCTGCTCAACTAATCCAGAGCTCCGGTTTATCGACCAGTCAGGAAAATTGATTGGCAGATAATTCAAGAAGAAGATTGTTGCAGGCAGTCTGAGTGCTTAGCTCTCTAGCTAAATGATCTCTACACTGCTGTTTGTAACAGTTATTGTTTATTACAACCTGGTGTACTATCCTAGGGATACTGGATTGCTTACATTCTTATCTGAGCTGGCTTTGATTTTGACCTTTCAATTGGAATTCCCTCCACTGCCTGAACTGTGTTTGGATCATCCTGGACTGTCTGGCAATCCATTTATCTGCCATACTGGGAAATACTTGTGCTACTGTGGGATTTTGACTTTTCTATTGGTTTCCCCCTGGCTGTGATGACTTCTGTATTGATTACCTGGTACCGTTACTTGCTACATGCTATTTACAGTTTACTGTGCAGAAGTTCAAGGGTGAAAACCTGCAGTCCCTTGGACTCTACTAACCAAAGTGGCCCTTGTCAAGTCCAAGAAAAGATCGAATAAAATCAAATGAGCTGACCATCAGATAAGCTATACAGTGAAAGTGACAAGATATGTTATGACACTATGATACCTGTTATAAAATACTGTATATCCAAGCATACGGTACATTAGCATGTTTGGCTTTCTGACAATGATCAACAGTAGGAAAAAAAAATACTTGTATACTAACTTTTTTATACTTAATTGTATACTAAAAAGTTATACACTTTTCCAGTATACTTTCTGTATCAATTCCTCAAGATTTTCTAGATCTCTGCTTGCTGTCATTCCTTCTGCTTACTTCCAGTGGATAAAAATCAGTCCAGTCATGTGATATACAGTCCAATTGATTGCCTGTGTGTTCATCACATGACCATGGACTGTTTTTTTATCCACTTGAAAACTGTGAGGAATTGACACAAAAAGTATACTGGAAAATTATATATTTTTTTAGTATACAAACAACAGCATTTATTTGCCTTAACTGGACAACCTCTTTCGACATTCAAGTATTTTACAAAAAATAACTGAAAACATAAAAATTCTCCTCTGTTACCAACACACACATAAATAAACACAATAATAGCCCAAAGAGGCCTCAAGAGAAAGTTTTAGAAACCCAGCTATAGATTACTACTAAAGGCTAAGGCCCCACACAGCAAGCTGCAGCCAAAAAGTCCTGTGGAAAAGATTTTGCTGGAAACGCATTGCATTTTTATCTGCAGCGCTTTTAACAGAAAGTTTTTCACTGCAGACTTTCTGTCGCTATTATATCTATACAGAAAACACCAGCATTTCCATAGGTATAATTGACATGATGCGATTTACAAAAATGTGACGATTTTTGAAATCGCAGCATTTCCACAGCAGATATTTTTCTACAATGTGTGGATGGGATTATCCAGAATCCTATCCACTTTGCAGGTACTGTAAAATGCAGCATTTTTGCCACAGCGTTTCCACCGCGGCCAAAAAGCATTTTCGCAACATGGGACCCGGACCTAAAGGGATAATCTGGGACATTAATATTGATGATCTATCCTTAGGTCCCCGGAATTTGCATAGCTCTGTACTGTATGTTACATGGTGGAAATGAATGGTACTGTAGATTATTCCTATTCACTTGAATAGGAGAGAGTTGCAATACTATCCATATTCATTATACAGTATATGGTAAGGAACATTAATATTAAAGACCCCGAAAACACTTAACAGCAACAGCATTACATTTGGGATTGTCAGATAGCTAAGGATAGAGAATTGAGGTTACGAGGTTTGGCGGTGTTTAAACTACCAATTTGCCTGAAAATAATTGTCAAGCTAAAGTATAACTGTCTGCTGAAATTTTGATACCCCTTGATATAATACAGTACAATATTACTAAAAATACATCCAGGTAATAATTTGCAACATTTATGATAACCATCCAATGGTGATATTCAAAATAACTTGACTGTAGATTCTCAGATTTATTAGGTTGTTCTAGACAGGCCAGATAAAGATTGGTAGATGCTGATGGGTCAACATTTAGAGGGGATTCTCTCTCCAGTGTCATATAATACTGTACATGGCAAAGCGAAACTGGCATTAGATCCAGAAAAATCTAATGTATATGGGGCCACCTAACTGTACCCCATTTCTTCTGTTGAGAAATACAAGTATCAAGCAAGTTCTACCCTAACCTGCTGTCTCTATCCCCTTTCCCTCATAGATTGTAAGCCCTTGTGGGCAGGGCTTTCTATCTCTCTATATCAGTTGGTCACTGTTAGTATTAGTATTGTTTTGTGTATTTTGTGTATTGTATGTAAACATTCAAATGTACAGCACCATGGAATAAATGGTGCTCTAAAAATAAATTATAATAATTTTGCTACCAAACAAGTTAAAGGGAGTCTGTCAGGAGGAAAATCATTATCTAATGATAGTACTTTGTAATGCTGCTTCTACACTTTCCAAAGATGTCTTTCTTATTCTGCATTGCAGCTCCATTTTCATAAAAATCAACATTTTATTCTTATGAAAAATTAGCTGAAAATGGCTTTAGGGGTATTACTAATGCAAGGGCTTTGCTCTCCACTCCAGATAACTGCCCCTAACTGCAAACCAAGGTTGATAAAGTGGAAGATGTCATTCAAGCAATGGGGGAAGGAGCTGCAGTTAGGGGCGTTTATCTAGTGCACAGAGTAAAGCCCCAGCAGGAGAAGAAACACTCCTAAAGCGTTTTTCAGCTAGTTTGCATAAGAATAGAACTGCAATGCAGAATAAGAAATAAATCTTTAGAAAGTATAGAAGCAGACCTACAAGGTACTGTCATTAGTCTGATACCAATTTTCCTGCTCCCATTTTATTTTTATTTTGGTGATTCTATTTATTGATTTTATATGCAGCATGAACTGCTGGATATTAATTTCAAATTCTGACTGTGTTTTTAACTAGTAATATCTCAGTTTCTGTGATAGTCATAGCTAGCTACTTAAATCATACTAAAGCTGAGAAAAACCGAAGATACAGTTATTTGAAGTGACCATTCCCCTTTTGGTAAATGCTTTAGCTCTACATATTCATAATACAACTGTGTACGGACTTTCCTTAATAACAGTTCAGTTAGAGGGTTGCTAAGGAGAATATTGCAGCCTGTTTTATAATACAAAGGAAGTTATAAAGCTTAATAAAGTATATTACAAAAATGGGCATCAACCCCCCCCCCCCCCCCCCCTGACACAATAGTGAAAAAAAAAAAAAAACATGAGTTACACTTTAAGCAAAGCTACAGTAGAATTGTCAGGCTGTCTTCCTTTTCCCGATAGAAATAGTAGTGTATTTAAATAAAACATCTGACCTTCCTCTAAGAAAAGAGGAATATAGTTGGAATATAGTTTTCCAACTTCTGCAGTAAGCATTTTCTTTTAGGAGTACTTAGGAAGAAAGTGGAGGAGGTGGAAGGTAGAGGCTCTCTAATCCAGCCAATGCCTTGTAAATATTCTTGATACTATTAGTATAGAGACTCAGAAAGGAGTCATTGACCGCCAACATGATGCTTTCAGGACAGACATTCAATATAGGACATTGTACATAATTTACCAATAACATGCCCAATATTTCATTAGAATACAAAGAAAGGCTCTCTAGACAAGAAAATCTATAAATTCTACAAAATGGGTTTGATGCTTTTTTCCTTTGAAATTAAAGACTGCAGAAAGTGTAACTTCTTGTACAAGCCTTCTTACATAATGTTCTTTGCTTCACTGCAGAAATGTGGGAATATTTCCCAATTAAGTGGTTAACCATAATACCACTATGGTCAATTGAAACTGCTCATCACAATAAAGACATTCAGAGAACTATGTTCTTTCTATTATGCCTGCAATCCAAAGTGCATCAGTCTGCAACTTCCCTTGTTGCCAATGATTAATAGCCCATAAGCGGGAAGAGTCCACAAAGAAAAGTGCCAAGAGAAGCAGGTGCAGAAGGCTTTATATTATCATGACTGCTACAAGCTAATTCAGCAGTGTCAGCTCTAACTGTTATATTCTGATGATAAAATATGACCAGGAATGAAATTGATGTTCTCCGCTGCCCTTAAAAGGCACACAAGCCTTCTCAATGTCAAGCAGAACACCAAGAAATGGAATAGCACCTTTTACTCACTGTAATAGTGATAATACCTGACTATTAAACTATCTCAAATGTATATGTAATACCAAAGGTAAAATTTGCCTACATTTTATATTGAATCTAAAAGGGCTTCATCAAAAGATTAAGAATAAAGGTTAGTAAAATGAAATGCATAGACATGTCATGTGCCAAGTTTTATTACCAATAAGATGGAACGATAGATAGATAGATAGATAGATAGATAGATAGATAGATAGATAGATAGATAGATATGGATAATATAATAACTTTTGTCTTCTTTTGCACTTATGAATAGCTCTGGTTTGATGCCTAGAAACATCTATTGATGAAAACATTACCCCAGAATATACTCTGAATTGACAGCTAGATAAGGGATTGTTTACACCTTTACCTGTAAAAGAGCATATCTACTTGTTTGTTCACTGGAAGCTTCATTTTGTTTGGACAATCCTTCTTTGAGAGACTGATCAATAACATCAATCTGGAAAAATACAATTCTGGTTATTTTTTGTTGTTTGTTTTTACAAAACAAAATGTACAAAGATAACGTAACATATATCTTCACTGCACTTGAGTTTACTGACACAATAATCTACCATAAACCTCCTGTTCAAATTAAACAACTTTCATGATAAAAACAGAAAATATGTCATATTGTTTAAGAAATATAAAATCAAGTAGCTATATACTTTATTGTTTAAATCTGCTCAGGTCCTCCTATTTCAGACCCCTTCTCCTGGTCCTGGCAGCTCCACCACCATGTGGGTTTTCCAAGCTATGCCAGTGTCATGATAAAGGGGTCAGTCTATCTGACTCAGTTCAATAGGTAAACCAGTTCTCTGAATCAACTGTGACAGAGAAGGATGCAAATTTAGCTATTACACTAAGGCAGACAACCAGTCCTCTTCATCACATCACTGACACAGCCTGTGTTTGAACCAACACGGATAGGGGGTCTGAAATCAAAGGTCCCAAGCGGACTTAAACAATAAAGTAAGTTCAGTGATTTTTTTTATTTCATAAACAATAAACAGTTTTTCTGTCACTGGACAACTCCTTTAATGTTCCCTTCTCTGAGCCTGCACAGTATTTGACTGGTTTGAGGAAGCAGTTTAAATTGTCCAGCTAGAATGTTGCAGCTTTAGTCATTCATTTTGGAGATGATAGAGAGCTGTGTAGGTTGCCCTCATACAATGATAAAAAAAAACTATTCCTCTCCCTCTACTCTTTCCATGTCTCTTGATTATCTGTGCATTACTTTCATAGTCAGCTAATATACTTAGAGTATTACACACTAACCAGCAAAGGCACTTCTACTGTTAAAATTCTCACATGGCAGGCCAAATGTACCCTGGGAACAATAATATGAACCAAAAGGGTTTTTATTCACTTCCATGAAATGATCAGTCAAGCAGAACACAAGTATAAAATATGGTGCAATCCATGCAACTTTTAAATAAAAAAAAAAAAATCAGATTTTTAATTGACAATCCTCTGGGTGTTTCTGCAAAAGTAAAGTAACTTGAAATATTCTCGTATGATATATAATTGTTATCATTTTAAATTTATTATAAGGTTTAGTAAAGTATGTCAACAGACCTGTATCAATGGTGGAAGTTGCTCTAACACGGTATCAATGACAATACGCAAGTCAGCCAACTGTTTCACAGAATAATATTCTTCAAAGATGTTTGATGGCAATGAACTTCTTACTGCATCATACATTGCTGACAGGTCCTGCATAAAATGTGATGAACTGAAAAGAAAAATAAAATCATCATGACTTGCTTTACTCAGCACACTTCATTCACTGGGTATATGAGACACTGAACTATACTACAAGTTGTACCATACTCGTAAATACAGAAATCCAGCAAGCAGATCAGAATGTAGGAAGCTAGCTCTATATATATTTTCTACTTTCAGCAGCATGATGAATATGACAGCCAACAAATTAAATAGAATAAAATTTCACTTTTTAATAATTTTACTTTCACGTCTGGCCCATTGTTTTATTACATAGCAACAAGAGTTACAGTCCTTTGCCAGAGTTTCAGGCAGTTTGCCAACATCTACTTTGCTGCAATAAAACATGTACAAATTAAGGCATCTCATGTGGAAAATTCATTCAGCAGCCTCAAAAGCCAAATGAATGGTAATTGCTTTGAACACAATGCGGTGGCAATCACATCAGATTGAATCATGCTTTTAAATATACATCTACATTCTGAAGAGCCAAGATAATTATGAATTATGCAAATAAACAAGACAGTTCAATGCCATAGCTGCTGGTTAGGAAGCAAAAGGGGCATGCCTGTGATGTCGCAGGGATCTGGTATTTTACTAATGATATTTACCTCAAGTGCAATTTCAGATTATATAGTGATACATATTCTGAACAGACATTCAAGAAAAATGGATCAAGATACTTGAAACAAAGTGATCTGAATCTCTCTAGGACTGCAGCTGGCAAACTTCATGCCATGAAAGTTACTTTAGCTGCAAACTAAAAGAGGCCCATTAGCCTTTATCAAACATTTTAGCCTCTTTCTGATTCTTTGTTTATGTAGGAAATTGGTATTATTGTCCTGTTCGTGACAATATATATATATATATATATATATATATATATATATATATATATATATATATATATATATATATATATATATATATATATATATACACAGTACAGACCAAAAGTTTGGACACACCTTCTCATTCCAATAGTTTTCTGTATTTTCATGACTATAAAAATTGTAGATTCACACTGAAGGCATCAAAACTATGAATTAACACATGTGGAATTATATACTTAACAAAAAAGTGTGAAACAACTGAAAATATGTCTTATATTCTAGGTTCTTCAAAGTAGGCACCTTTTGCTTTGATAACTGCTTTGCACACTCTTGGCATTCTCTTGATGAGCTTCAAGAGGTAGTCACCTGAAATGGTTTTCACTTCACAGGTGTGCCCTGTCAGGTTTAATAAGTGGGATTTCTTGCCTTATAAATGGGGTTGGGACCATCAGTTGTGTTGTTCAGAAGTCAGGTGGATACACAGCTGATAGTCCTACTGAATGGAGTGTTAGAATTTGTATTATGGCAAGAAAAAAGCAGCTAAGTAAAGAAAAACGAGTGGCCATCATTACTTTAAGAAATGAAGGGCAGTCAGTCCGAAAAATTGGGAAAACTTTGAAAGTGTCCCCAAGTGCAGTGGCCAAAACCATCAAGCGCTACAAAGAAACTGGCTTACATGAGGACCGCCCCAGGAAAGGAAGACCAAGAGTCACCTTTGCTGCGGAGGATAAGTTCATTCGAGTCACCAGCCTCAGAAATCGCAGGTTAACAGCAGCTCAGATTAGAGACCAGGTCAATGCCACACAGAGTTCTAGCAACAGACACATCTCTACAACAACTGTTAAGAGGAGACTGTGTGCAGCAGGCCTTCATGGTAAAATAGCTGCTAGGAACCCATTGCTGAGGACAGACAACAGGCAGAAGAGACTTGTTTGGGCTAAAGAACACAAGGAATGGACATTAGACCTGTGGAAATCTGTGCTTTGGCCTGATGAGTCCAAATTTGAGATCTTTGGTTCCAACCACCGTGTCTTTGTGCGACGCAGAAAAGGTGAACGAATGGACTCTACATGCCTGGTTCCCACCGTGAAGCATGGAGGAGGAGGTGTGATGGTGTGGGGGTGCTTTGCTGGTGACACTGTTGGGGATTTATTCAAAATTGAAGGAATACTGAACCAGCATGGTTACCACAGCATCTTGCAGCGGCATTCTATTCCATCCGATTTGCGTTTAGTTGGACCATCATTTATTTTTCAACAGGACATTGACCCCAAACACACCTCCAGACTGTGTAAGGGCTATTTGACCAAGAAGGAGAGTGATGGGGTGCTACGCCAGATGACCTTGCCTCCACAGTCACCAGACCTGAACCCAATCGAGATGGTTTGGGGTGAGCTGGACCGCAGAGTGAAGGCAAAAGGACCAACAAGTGCTAAGTATCTCTGGGAACTCCTTCAAGACTGTTGGAAGACCATTTCAGGTGACTACCTCTTGAAGCTCATCAAGAGAATGCCAAGAGTGTGCAAAGCAGTAATCAAAGCAAAAGGTGGCTACTTTGAAGAACCTAGAATACAAGACATATTTTCAGTTGTTTCACACTTTTTTGTTAAGTATATAATTCCACATGTGTTAATTCATAGTTTTGATGCCTTCAGTGTGAATCTACAATTTTTATAGTCATGAAAATACAGAAAACTCTTGGAATGAGAAGGTGTGTACTATATATATATATATATATATATATATATATATATATATAGTGAGAGTGTGAACCCAGAGGGCGCTACTGAGCGACCCAGAGCCAGGCTTGAAAAGGTCCTCAGCCACACCCATAGGTGGGGCCACTCCAGAGGGAGTGTGTGCAGCAGGAGAGCTACTGAGGAGACCTGCAGGGAGCAGGTGTGCGGTGGAACCAGTGGGAGACAGACAGGTGGTCTGTCCCAGGAGGACTGGGTTTCCACAAAGGACTTTTGCTTTAGCTAAGTGTGAGTCAGGCTGCTTTTTGCCCCCAGAGGCTAGTAAGGGAGCAAGCAGTGAGGTAGTGTCCTATGTGTGGCCCAGGCTGTTTGTTATTTTGTCTATGTTCCATTTTTAAGCTGAATAAAAGCCATTTACTTTGGATTAGCACCGTCTGAATGCTGCTTCTCTGGCACCCAGTACCACCTACACCGCTGTCGAGTCCAGGAGGCTGCCGCCTTTGAGGTTAAATCCCTCCAAATTGTCACAATATATATATATATTTATTTTGGATACACACGAAAACACACACACACATATATATATATATATATATATATATATATATATATATATAGGATTTCTGTATTTATATTAGATGAACACATACTTTAGTAACATTTGGTAACAGTTAAAGAGAACCTTATTATATACCGCTAGAAAGCACTGATATCCCTCCACTGTCAGAGGGCTTGGCTGTAAGTCCCGCCCTTCTGACAGTGAAGGCATATTAGTGCCAAAACTAATGGCATTGATATCTCCGGCTCCGGGGAACATACCAGAAAAGCTCAAAGTGTACTGAATTCAGCGCACTGTTAACTTTCTAGTGGTATGCAATACTGCCAATCTGCAAGGACATAAAAGGTCCTCTTTAAATCTAATTCCTGTAAGTTAAATAGTCCATCCAGTGTGGACCTGGTATAGCCATTAGGTCTAATGAATTCCATCCAGGAAGACAAAAAGAAATCTTGGCCAAGATTTATTTTTGTCTTCCTGGTTGCAATTTGTTGCAGCTGTTGTTTCTTTACTCAAGCGCACCCTGTTTGTATTTGGAGCTGTCTCAGGAGGAGGTGAAGATATGTGGATGAAGGAGGGAATTTGTGTCAAGTAGTGCCAATTTGCTGTTTTCTGCATTTTTCCTATAGCCATTAGGTCTCATGTCTTAACATGAATACCATAGCCCAGTAATGCTCATATGGCTAAATTAATTTCCTCAGGCATTCTGCAAAACCTAATTGTTCGCCTAACCAGAATAGTAGAAAATTTTATTATGTAATACCATTTTTACAGGGTGAATGATAAAAGCCATCAAGATGGCTCAGGTGTCTTCCTTGGACATTGTACAATGTAGAATATGGTATGTTACTTTGAACGTTGTTCTTTACAATAAAATGCCTATAAAAGGCATTAATTCTCTCAACCAATAAGGAAGGTATCACATAACTGAGGTACATTTCAAGAACAAGTGAAGCAGACTGCCATATTTTGCAACCCACAACCTTGGAAATAGTCAATGGAATATTGTTAAGTGATTGCAATTCCTAGACAAAATAAAGTGATACTTATGTTGATAAATCCATAGTATATTGCATATGTGCACACAACAACATTGTTGCCAATATCCGAGACTGTCCGTTACTCTTTTGCATCACATTTAAAATGTTTGTCCATTTTTTTTTTTTTAATATATATATAACTATTTCTTCCCCTGGATTTAAAAAATGGCAACCAGGACGCCAGCCATCACAGCTCATTGTCTAGACATCTAGAAGGATAAATCTTGGTAGTAAGACATTAATACTTTGCTTTCCGCCGCTTTCATGGAGCAAGACATTGCCATTTTTGGCAAGCTTGATATGCCATTTAGGAGTCTACACAATAGCTCCATAACAGGTGTGAATTCTAGAGAAGATGGGTTACAACTATAAATGACTTGCTACAAACTTGAAAAGAGAAAAAACCTAGATGTTTTTAGTAAATATATAGCATATTTTGTCTTTAGGTAACATCTGTTTGTTTGGTTAAAACCATTCACATTCTTCAGCTTCACATGAGGCGTAGATGAGGTAAGAGAATATACTTTACTGGTGTTAAATTGCACAGAATGAATCCCATACTCTCAATCTTCAAATAATAGCAAAACAAGATTTTTTTTATCAAGGTATATTCACAAGTATCTAATACACATCTTTGGTAAAATAAGTGCTGTGAGTTTCTGTTCACCTCCATGACACAGCTTTAAATTAAACATGCTGCCTTGTGTCTGCTGTGCCTATTATTGAATCCTGAAACCAATGTAATGTTCACCCAGCCATGCATCACTCAGAATGGATAAGTACAAATGGGTTTATTTCTCGAGAGATGCTAACAGCCTCCAAAATAATGTGTACAAGAAATACTCATCACTTGGATTACAGCAGGTATGCCATGATGTGTATGTTGCAAATACAATATATAGGACACAAAAAAACATATTGTGCAAAATAGATAGCATTTAAGCAAAGGGCAAGAAGATTGTACTTCTGTGTTATTCAAGCAGCAGTGTAGTATAAACAGTCATACAAAAATGATAAAATAAAAGTATTTAGTTTACTTTTTACCTTTTAAAATGTTGGCAAATATTTGAGTAGTTTTATCAATACATTTAAAGCACGTGTTTTGTCACAAGCACCATTCATATTATCCATAAGACACATGAAACGCTTCCCTGGTCCCTCATTGGTCTCTGTGCATGTGCTACCAATGGTGCTGTGTAGACACATGCAACCTCTACAGTCAATCACTGGTTACATCTGAGACATCAGTGGTGTCAGTATGTCACCGCTAAGGCTGGCAGTGAGGTTTGTTTTTCTACTTTTGTTACTTTGTACCACTGAGAGTTATTTATGGTTCCATGGTCTGACAGAAGATATGTTAAGACATAAAGTTCAGAGCTCCTGGGATACCTCCTACTCAATATCCTGACACCTACTGGCTCTTCCGAAGTTTGGGAATTAAACTGTTCATAAACCCTCCCGTAACTGATCTACATCTATTTGGGTTACGATGACCTGCAAAAAGCAGAGGGAGAAGGACACAAAGGAAAGTGGTCTACAGACACCTGCAAAGAAACATGGCACCTTTGCCTCACTTAAGAAGTATGTGGCTGCCAGGCTTAAAAAGTATGCTTGAACCACTATGGAACTCAACTCTGCCTCAGAAAATAATACCTGAGGTGCTAGGTATGTCAAAGAAGTATGGGTATGTCACCGATATAGAAATTTCCTTGACTCTCGCCATGGTCATGCAATGTGGCATCAGTTTCCCACCACTGTTCTCCACCTAGCAAACCACACTTACGATAGTGATGGAGACCCTCAAAGAAATACCAAAAATGTCTTTAAAAATGTCTTTACAGCTGTGTCTCAGTGTGGTTCGGCACTACTGAGCATGAAAGCTCATGTTGGCACGTTGTGGGAGGATGTACTCCTGATCCAGCAGGACATGAGAAAGACAAATGATCAAGGTGAAGGAAAGGTGAGTGAAATTAAAGATCACTTGCTCCCTATTAAAAGGGATCTAAAATTACTTTAAACGTTTTTTAAACAAACACCATGTATTGTAGCCTTTATAAAGGCTTTTCCAGCAGTACCTTCGTTTTTAAGATGCATCTTCGATGACCTGCTCCTCGCTCAAAATCCTGCCACTTTGGGTCGCGGCCGTGTGTACTGCGCATACTCCGTGTGCCATTTTGGATTTCCGAATGAAGGAACGTACTGTACAAGCCCAATATGCCCTTGTAGTTCTATGAGCTACTGAGCATACTGGACATGTGCAGTAAGTGAATTTCGACAGAGGAGGAGTTCAGAGGAGGAGTTCAGAGCAGCGTTCGAAAGCTAGTAACGACACTAGCATAAAGATTGGGGGAAGGCTCAACTATGAGAAGAGGATGGTGTATAACGATAGCTAGGTGGGATCCCAATGATGACACGGGCTGTGCTCTGTGGCTAAAGTATACGCCCCCTGTGCTCTCTAAGAAGGCTGCAGATAAAGAAGAAAAGTGAGTTTATGCAAAATCTATAAGCTGTATCTTAAAAACGAAGGTACTGCTGGAAAAGCCTTTATCAAGGCTACAATACATGGTGTTTATTTAAAAAACATTTTTGCCAATGATAGATTCCCTTTAAGGACACTTATCCACTATTCACAGGATAAGGGGATAAGTGTCAGATTGCTTGGGGACCGACTACCAGGACACCCAGCAATGAGGAGAAGGCTTGCGTGACCAGTGCTCGATTTTCTGCGATGGGGCTTCTAGGACCACAATCTCCGGAAGAGCCTGAAACCCCATAGCAGTGAATAATGTGCTGGTCACGCAAGGGCACTAGCTCCATTCACAAGGGGGACTTTTGATCCCCTCATCTCCTCATCACTGGGGGTCTCGTTGGTCAGGCCCCCCAGCAATCTCATATGTGGATAGGGGAAAAGTGTCCATAATGGCACAACCCCTTTAATGTGTAACATTTTATTATTTGTTATTTTTTGCTATTGTGTCAGGGGTGGTGAACATTTTTGTAATATACTTTATTAGCATATCAAATTTCTTTTTAATAGAAAACAGGCTGTAAAGTTCCCATTAGCAATGCTCTAACTAAGCATTGCCAGGGACACTCAGTCTGTACACCAGTACTCAATGCAGAATGTAGGGCAGAAGCATTTACCAAAGGGGCCGATAGTCACTTCAAATAGCTGTATCACTAGTTTTATACCAGCTAGAAAAATGGTTCTGATATCACAAGAAAGCTGAGATGCTCTAAGATTGAAGTACTACTGAAAATAAGACAGGGTCTTATATTATTTTTTTCTCCGAAAAAAAGGGCTAGGGCTTATTTTCAGGGTAGGTCTTAATTTTTTCCATGAACAACAATCACACATTTGATCGCTTTTTATTTCAATTTTTATCAGAGGTGAAACAGCGAAAAAACAGCAGTTCGGCACTTTTGTTTTTTTTTTTTTTTGCTACGGCATTCACTATAGAGGTAAAATATTTGTAGAGTGGGTGTTTTTGGACACAGGGATACCTAATGTGTTTGTGTTTCACAGTAATATTTTATTTTTATATGTATTCTAGTGAAAGTGGGAGGGGGATTGAACTTTTATTTTGTTTTTTATATTTTTTAACTTTTTTTTTTTTGCTATTAACCCCTCCTAGGGAGCTTGAACCTGCAATCATCCCATAGACTGCAATACAAGGTATTGCAGTCTATGGGAGATTATCTATATTACTAATGAGGCTGGCCAGCCCCAATAGTAATATTCCTATGACAGGCCTGGGAGCCTTCATAACACTCCCGGCTGTCAAAGGAACAGGTCGGCTCCCGTGAACTCTCCGCGCGGGAGCCGACCTGCAACGTGAATGGTACGGGGCCTGGTAGGGAACGGCCCCGGGGATAGATTCTCTGCTTTGGGGGTGTGAAAGATCCTCAGTGCGCCAACACCGTGTTGGCCCACACCTGAGTCTTCTTTCATATAAAACCACACTCACCGCCAGTGAGTGCTGGGTTCACAAGATAAATACAAGACAAGCTTTCTAAATTTTATATATTTATTAACCCCTAAATGGGTCGGTATTAACATCTAACACATGCAGTTCAGAACAGATATGCAGATATATGCAAGCATTAACAGTTACTAGTTACAAGATACAGTGCAATGAAATAAAAGGGCATAAAAGTGAAATAATTACTTTACCACGCATCTCCTTGATGTGGCTCTATAATCCAACACTCACACATGCTCTGTCATGTGTGAATAACCAGTGGAGGCTTCTCAGCATGTGGCAACAATCCAGCCTGCATGCTCTTCACAGTGATCTGTCTGTAATATCCTGTAGTCTGTCTGTAAAAACTCCTCATAGTGTTCTCTTGTAGTCCCAGCACAATCTCCTCCCACTGACCTCTTAACTCATCTTATATACCCTTTATGCCACCTCCCAGAATGAGGTCACCGGCGACAGCAAGTCTGATTGACTAACGCACTCAAGTCCAGATTCTTTGTATTGAGCTGAGACCAACTGAAAGGATACAATGTTATCAGCCATATCTGATCAACAGCCCGGACTGAACAATGCATGTTTCTTTGATCACACAGGTCTATGTATGAATTCAATGGAGCCCTGCTGGAATGGATACAAAGCCCCATTGTTACAATGTTGCTTCTACTGATAACATACAACTAGGATTATAGCTGCGCACCTTATGAGTAAAGAGATACGCTATCCAGAGACCAAAATACAGCTTTGAGTTATAGCCATATTTAAGCAGAATCATCACAGGGGGGGTCGATTTGGAGGGGGGGGTCATGGATTGGCACACACAACAGTGCCCGAGATCAGAGTGGACTCTGATCGCGGGCATTAACTGCGGGTCTCTGCTGTACAAGGAGACCCGGTATAGTAGCTATAGGGGGTGGGGACCGGCCCTAAGGACTGCGGGGGGGAAGCGTGGAGGTCACACTTAGCAATGCCCGCGGTCAGAGTCCATTCTGATCGTGGGCATTGTTGAGTGTGCCAATCCGGCGGTTGTGCTACTTTGGTGGGCAGGAGGGGGTCATGCTCAACAATGACAATGTCACGCTCAACAAGAGTAGACACTGATCACGGGCATTAACTCCAGGTCTCCGCGGAGACCCAGTATGGCAGCTACGGTAGCCTCTCTGCTGTTCTATTTTATTCATTATTGTAACTGGGGACTGGTTGGCAGTTGTTTTTTTATGTTTTTCTGTATATACTGTATTGTAGGAATAGATTCTACATGTCTGTACATTCCACAGTCACAGCTATTGATGGTCGCCCTTGCAGGACTTCTAAAAGTGGGTATTAGTTATTGCCCTTTTATTCCCAAATTGTGGAACATGTCCATCATAATATTTACTAGTGTACTGTTTTGATCTAGAGGATTGGGGTTAGTTTTAGAGAGTTGGTCCATGCCCATGTTGGTGCAATTATACTTGGCGAGCTTACAAAACACAGCACACATACTTCTGGTCCATTTCATTTTGATCCCCCAGATCCCTAACATTGTAGTATGGAATATTAGGGATCTAGGGGCTGCTAACAAGTGATATGCTGTGCTTTTCTGTCTGAGGCAGTATCAACTTGCTATAACATGCCTCTTCAAGGCACATCTTATGAAAGAGAATACAAAGTGCCTGCAGAGAGTAGGGATACAGTCGTATCATGCTACTTTTTCAACACATGAGTGTTCAGCATTTTAATTCCCAAAGCAATGCGATTCTAGCTTTTGTCCACCTTAATTGACCTGAATGGCCGTTTTGTATATATGAACTGTTTGATATATAAAATACATGTTGTCCTTGTAGCAGTGTACATTCCTTCTTCCTACAACTGTGAGGTACTCAAACGAGTGATCTCCTTTGCTTCAACTGTCCCACATCCTCCTTTGCTTTTTATTGGAGACTTCAATAACTATTTACTCCCACATATGGATAAGTATCACTCAGGTGCCATTACAGCTTTGGTAGCCCCATGGCATTATCCCGCTTATTGGTGGAGATTGGGTGGTGTGATATGTGTCAAGTGCACAATCCAGAGACAATTCTCCTGCTACTACATTTCCCACAGGTCATTATTTAAGATTGATCTAATAAGCTCCCTCCAATTGTTACCATATGTGGAATATTTTCCAGATAGCGTGTCTGACCATTCACCTTTGCTGATTCAATTCACCATGGAGGGGGCAGGTCATTTAACGAGGGACGTTGAAGATTGAATCCCCTATGGCTACAATTGGTTGACAGGTGGAATAATATGGTGATAGTCATAATTGACTTCTTTTCTGTCAATGATGGGTTCACATTCAACCCCCACGAAGGCATATGTGCAGGGTTAGAATATGGGAAATTGCATTTTCAAGTCTGAAGCAATATGGCGAAGGTGAATTGATACACCAGGGCAAGCTGGTATACTGAGATAAATAAATACTTCAGGGTGAATGTTTAGTTCAGTTCAGATTATTTGGGACTGGCATTGGAGGTTGATAGGTTAACTCTCCAGGAGGTTGGGAGGTTTAGATGGGGGTAGTTTCAATGATTGTTTGAATTTTTTGTATTTTTCTATAGGATATGATGCTCAGTCTGATATGGACTGTCTGTATTTTGACTATATGTTCTTTGTTCCTAAAAACTGTTCAATAAAAATTAAGTGAAAAAAAAGAAAGCTGAAAAATAATAGGTTTGGAAAACCTCTTTAACAAGAAATCTTGATATTCTTTAGGCACCAATACACACATATAATGTAACATACTTTGTTTGATCAGCAGATCCCTCAGATGATTTTGGCAAAAAAGATTCTTTTGTTGGCATGTGGTCAATTAACCAGCTGTAATAATGAGCAGGGTCCACATCAGCAGATGGAATAGCAATGCTTAGACCGCTGATAACAAGAAACTCTGTTAAGAAAAAAAAAAAGGAAAAAAAAAAAGCATGACTATCCCATAATAACATGTAATACTTGGTATATATGAAGCATTCACCAAACACCAGATTTTATGTAGAAGTTTATAGCAAATTATGAAGATATGAGGAGAATTTATTGTTTTTTTGCCCTTTTAGCTGTGTGCACTTTTTTTCCTGAGGTGTTTTTCATGCACTTAATTTACTAAAAGTGAACAAGATGCACAATAAATGTTGCACAAATTCACCACAAGGAAATTGTGATTCAACTGCTGTCAGATCTTTCAGGTTTTTTTACACTGCAAAAAGGCCACATAACTGATCATATGATGTGATGTTACAGTCGCAGAAAAGAAGCTACAGCACCTGTCCATGACACGCACCCCTTTCAAACAGTTGATCTGCCGGATGCCAGGAGTCAGACCCCCACTGATCTAGCATTAATGATCTACCCTAAAGAGATTAATTGTTAATAATATTAATGTCTTGGAAAACCCCTTTAAAAACTCCAATATACAAGGTTTCTAGTTTCTAGGTTGGTTTTTGCCGACCCCAGGATCAACCAGGGTTCGTAAGTATAAAAGGTTTAACTCAATGGATGGATGTCTTTTTTCCACCCACTATTCAACTGTGTAGGAACAGATCATCCATGTCAGAGAAAGAAAGTAGGACTGAATTTCTGCTACAGCAGTGCGGATCAAAGTCAGTTCCGATTTCATCTGATGACTGTAAAGAAATATAATGATAGTCTTCACAAGGACAATTTGTTATACCATAAAAGAAAGCTACAACAGACGGCTGAGTGGATAGCAGTGTTTAATTCCAGGCAGCTTTCTATTTCACAAAACTGATTTCAAAATTGATTTCTCTGTACGTGAGCAGAAATGCTGACTGACAGGATCACACAGGACCAATAAATCTGCCATGTATTTTGTTAAGTACTTACTCATTTTGAAATATATCTATATTACCAGAATAACAATGGGATGTTGCAAGGCAGGGTGCATAAATTGTGCTAATGATAACAAGACAAAACTATGCTCCTCTAAATCAATATTCCTTGTGGGACTTTAATGTAATATCAAGAAGATCAACATAAAAATACAAGCAAAACACATAAAACAGATTATCACAAGACTCTAGTATATTAGAAGAAGTAAAGACTTGCTTGAATTCTGACTAGAGCAATAATACTGTATAAACTCTTCTAACCAAAAATACAATGTTCACCACCTAAGGGCCATAACACATAAGCACTAGCACTACCTACTGACTGGAGGGAGCCAGGTCAGACTGTGTGCACAACTCTAAGCCAATGACAATTTTTAGGTTATGGGTAAGTGGGTCTTTCTTCTGCTGAAAAGAAATGTTCTATACAGCTCATACTACAGGTCTATTTGGAGGATCCATTGCACAGACCCCATAATCTTCTATGGGCCTAAAATGTATATCCATAGCCTCTACCACATGGAGGTTTTCTCTCACAGAATGATATGGATTCGTTGATTCTACAAGACAATACAGAGTTTCATGGGTTCATCATACAGTACCACCCTAAAGAGGGATTTCATATGCTGCTGTACAGGTTCTTCATTTTTCAACAGTCCTATTTTTGAACTGGCCCACTAGAGTATGGTCTATTTTCTAGGGGTTGTTTATTGGGAGTGGGCCCCCAGAATCATTTTATCTGGTTGAACCCAGGAATCTCAGTCTGAAACTGGGTGGAGGTATGATCACTGAGACCACATGATCTTCAGAATGGGGGGTGCCCCCCTCCCATTGTGCATTCACCACGGTCAAACTGAATCTAAGGGTGTCAGGTGGTGGAGGGAACTTGCACTGAAATGAATGGGAGCGCCGGAGATAGCTGAGCACTGTATTTCAGCTGTATTTCATCTCTGCCCATACCATAGAAATGGTATATGCCTACATTCAGCCCCTGTAGGCATGAAGAAAACACCCCTGTTCTCAGAATCGGTGGGAGACACAGCAGTCAGATCCCCAATGATCAGATATTTATCCTATTGCTAGAGGATAATTACTTTTTGTGGCATAGCCCCTTTAAGCTGAATACATAACACCATATACTGTACTAGCATTTTTCAGCATCTAAAAAGTACTAGGTTCCAAGCAACATTTTAAGTGTTTGAATAATGTACAGATTGCACAAGGGCCCCATGCTGAAAATTGTTTTGGGCACCTTTGAATCTTAAGTCTAAACACTATATTTATATTTTTGCTGGCAAAAATTAAAAATTTACATTATTACAAGTAGTGCTTACAATAGAATATGGACTGACTAGTAGCAGCATTTATTCTAAACTATGGGCTGATGGATCACTGCACTGTATATGGACTGACCAACTGACCAAAGTGCTAACAGAAAACTATGTATAGTACTCCACTATAACTAGCAGCCACCATTAGAGGAAGTAAATGAGATAGTTCATTGTATAACAGTATGCAGTTAAGTAATGTAGTAAGCTCACATGTGACCCTTGCAGGCAGCTACAGTGGGGAAAAAAGTATTTAGTCAGCCACCAATTGTACAAGTTCTCCAACTTAAAAATATGAGAGAGGCCTGTAATTGACATCATAGGTAGACCTCAACTATGAGAGACAAAATGAGAAAACAAATCCAGAAAATTACATTGTCTGATTCTTAAAGAATTTTATTTGCAAATTATGGTGGAAAATAAGTATTTGGTCAATAACAAAAGTTCATCTCAATACTTTGTTATATATCCTTTGTTGGAAATAACAGAGGTCAAACGTTTTCTGTAAGTCTTCACAAGGTTGGCACACACTGTTGCTGGTATGTTGGCCCATTCCTCCATGCAGATCTCCTCTAGAGCAGTGATGTTTTGGGGCTGTCGCTGGGCAACACAGACTTTCAACTCCCTCCAAAGTTTTTCTATGGGGTTGAGATCTGGAGACTGGCTAGGCCACTCCAGGACCTTGAAATGCTTCTTATGAAGCCACTCCTTCGTTGCTCTGGCGGTGTGCTTGGGATCATTGCCATGCTGAAAGACCCAGCCACGTTTAATCTTCAATGCCCTTGCTGTTGGAAGGAGATTTGCACTCAAAATATCACGATACATGGCCCCATTCATTCTTTCATGTACATGGATAAGTCGACCTGGTCCCTTTGCAGAGAAACAGCCCCAAAGCATGATGTTTCCACCCCATGCTTCACAGTAGGTATGGTGTTCTTTGGATGCAACTCAGCATTCACACTCCTCCAAACACGACGAGTTGTGTTTCTACCAAACAGTTCTACTTTGGTTTTATCTGACCATATGACATTCTCTCAATACTCTTCTGGAACATCCAAATGCTCTCTAGCATACTTCAGATGGGCCTGGATATGTACTGGCTTAAGCAGGGGGACACTTCTGGCACTGCAGGATCTAAGTCTCTGGCGGCGTAGTGTGTTACTGACGGTAGCCTTTGTGACATTAGTCCCAGCTTTCTGCAGGTCATTCACAGAACCATGTGGTTCTGGGATTTTTGCTCACCATTCTTATGATCATTTTGACCCCACGGGGTGAGATCTTGTGTGGAGCCCCTGATCGAGGGAGATTATCAGTAGTCTTGCATGTCTTCCATTTTCTAATTATTGCTCCCACAGTTGATTTCTTCACACCAAGCTGCTTGCCTATTGCAGATTTAGTCTTCCCATCCTGGTGCAGATCTACAATTTTGTTTCTGGTGTCCTTCCACAGCTCTTTGGTCTTCACCATAGTGGAGTTTGGAGTGTGACTGTTTGAGGTTGTGGACAGGTGTCTTTTATACTGATAACAATTTCAAACAGGTGCCATTACTACAGGTAATGAGTGGAGGACAGAGGAGCCTCTTAAAGAAGAAGTTACAGGTCTGTGAGAGCCAGAAATCTTGCTTGTTTGTAGGTGACCAAATACTTATTTTCCACCATAATTTGCAAATAAATTCTTAAAAAATCAGACAATGTGATTTTCTAGATATGTTTTCTCATTTTGTCTCTCATAGTTGAGGTCTACCTATGATGTCAGTTACAGGCCTCTCTCATCTTTTTAAGTGGGAGAACTTGCACAATTGGCGGCTGACTAAATAATTTTTTTCCCCACTGTATGTTAAAACTATGTCTATGCAACAGGGTTCAATACTAAAACAAAAAAATACTTTTGTAATTTCTTTGGCTAAAATATAGGAACTAAATAATTATTATTTTAGCACCCATCTGGAGCCCTGCATACAATTTTCGATACTTAAACTACTTAAATCATTAATTGAAATCATTCATTTTTTACTATAAGAAAGTACCCTGTTCATTTATTGCTACTCACATATTGTATTTAGTATTATAGGAAAATATTAGCAGTGAAGGAATTAACGTTACATGCATATGAAGCTAGTTAATTGGAAGCTGTGATATTTTATTGATTCCCATTGGTAAATTATGCTAAGCTTCCAGAAAATTAATGTCAACCTGCTAGAAGATGTGTATTGATTTTATAACACACATTTCTGAAATGTTCAGGCAAAATCTCAATTGGAATTTAATTTTCAGGTGGAACTGTTTCAAAGAGTAATGTCAATTTAGAAGCTATACAAAATATACCCTGAATTACAGATCCTTATATTTCTTGTGATCTTTCAAGGACTTAAAGACAGTCTAGACTTTTATAACAGAACAAAACATCTACCTGCTAAAATGTAAAGATCATTTGAGTTACCATTAAAGGGAACCTTTCAACAATAGAAGTGAATCACCATTACAGATTAGAAGATTGTATACCCACTGAAACAATAAAATCACTAAAGCACAAATGTAATCACCATCTCTCAAAACCAGAAAATTTTATTCCAAGTAAAATACATATGCAGCAGTCACAATCATGACTTCTAATACATTATAGGATAAAAAACAAAAAAAAAGTGGGGTGCTCCCTGGAATATCTTCAGGATCGATGAAAATGTACATATGAAAAGAATGTTACGAATGTATAGGAATGAATACAGCCAGTCCAGGTGTGTCTCAAATGTTAGTGTGTTTAACGCTATCAACTGAGCGTCTGTAGTAGCTGTATTTATAATGCACTGGTTAGAATCCGGAGATTTACACACACACACACACACATATTATATATATATACTCTATCTTCTATATAGGTTTTTTTACATTTTTTTTTTTCATTTTTTTGTATGGTGATCCTTTTAAGGGTTAATAGTTTGTAATTTGATGATTTTATGTCATTTCCTGTTTTAGAGAGTATATATTCTTGCAATGATGGCTGTAATACATGTGTACCGGAAGAAGTGGGAAGGGTCCCTCGAAACACGTACTTATGTTTTTTTTTGTTTTTTTTAGTAAACATTCTTTTTGACTATACAAGTGTGGCATCCCAGAGCTGGCTATGGCTGGGCTGAGGGTGATCTCTGTGCATTGTATTATTTCCTGTTGCTTCATAGCCTGTGTGACATAGCAGGGGGTCCTGAGTCTCACACAACACAGCGCCACCTAGTGAGCCTCACACATGCATTACACCTCCCATAGGATTGAATAGTAACCAAATGTCCAATGGGAGGACATCGCCTGGGAAAAGGGGAGGAGTCAGCTGATCACTGGGTCCCCATGGTAACACCTCTGCAGGAAGGTCCTGCGTGTGAGGAGTGAGAAGTGTGGAGTGTTAGGAGGAGGAGGTGAGGAGATAAGTGTGATGTCCTGTGAAGAAAGCAGTGAGTTTAGTGCAGGAATCTCAAGTCCTAGACAGGCCCAGGAAGGTTGGAGAGCTGACATACTCCAGCTATTCAGAAGATCCTGTCCCCTGTCTGCCTAGCCATCGCCCTGAAGGAAGTCAAGCATCATCATCTTGTCAGCATGAGACTGTGGAGAGAACATTCTGGAACACGTGCTCCATAGCCAGTATCACAGGATCCAGGGGCCAAGGCCAGACCTGTGGAATATCCTGCCACCCTGACTATTGCACCCCGAAACTCTGAGCTATCAGGACCACATAACGTGAGTGGGGAATATTATGTACTAGTATCATGGTGGGCATCCTCCTATGAGCCAAATAGGAGCCCAGACGCACCTTAGGGCTGTAACACTGAAGTATAAGGGGCTAGGAACACCTTTCATCAAGTCTACCCTGTACCTCAGGACTTTGCTGTGTCACCAGGCGTACCCCATTGTTTTGTATTGAAGAAACTGTTTAAGCATTTGTGCCTCCACACCCATGGAAGTAAAAGTTCAACTTTACAACCGTTTCTGTGTCTGACTCTGCACCGACAACATCAGGGCGCCCCAAACACCACTAGTCGGCACAGTATAGGGGAAGCGCCCCGGGGGAACAATCACCACCAACATTTGTGCAGCCCCCTCATCACCGGTACCAGTGGTGGTAACGTGGGACAGCACCAGCGCTGCGCCCTCGTGCCCAGAGACCGTGACAAGTCTGCGCTGTTTGCACCCCCGCAATCCCAACTGCAGTGTTACCTTCCATCTGGTCACCGCAAGAAAAACTGGCGTCACGAACAGGATACGGGTGTGTGCCATTTTGAGAAAGTCGCCACGAAAAGTGCGCCAAATTGTCTCCAGAGCATCGGTCTTTATTGTGGACTTTGCTAAGATCAAGTTTATTCCCTGAGAGTGCTTGCCACAAAGAGGGGGAGCCTTATACCCCTGAAGTAAGCCATAAAGACTGTCCTCTCAGTGTGTTACAGCCCTGGAAGAGTTAAAACGCCCAGGACTTGTTTGCTGCGCCACATCGCTGTGTAAGAACGCCCACAAAGGGTTAACTGTACCTTGCAAAAGTGCGGGAGATTTTTAGCACTGCCCATGAGGCCAGGAGACCCATCTGCCGCCATCTTAGGAGAGCCCAGAATGCTGAGCGCAATGCTACGCGCACCCATACAAGAAAGTGAAAGGCGAACGTGCCAGCGCCATTTCTGACTCTCCGGTGCCGCATCACCATCCCTGCTGTGCACCGCTGATCTCTGGTCCACGCTGCAGTTGCTGCAGTGAGTACTGTGCCTCCCTGTCCTTGTCTTCAGTCCTCCCACGGCCCCAGCGAGTGTTTTCCGTGTACAGTGTCCGTGGGGAGTGCCACCATTAAAGAGGGGGATCACACCGTCAGCCTGCATCACAGTGACTCTGTTAATAGCTACAGCATTCTTAAAGGGACAGCATTCCAAGTTGTAGTCTCCATTCCCTGCCAGCAAGCAGTTGAGTTTCTTAAAGAGACGGCGACCTAATTTCAGTCATTATGTGGCATCCCAGAGCTGGCTATGGCTGGGCTGAGGGTGATCTCTGTGCATTGTATTATTTCCTGTTGCTTCATAGCCTGTGTGACATAGCAGGGGGTCCTGAGTCTCACACAACACAGCGCCACCTAGTGAGCCTCACACATGCATTACACCTCCCATAGGATTGAATAGTAACCAAATGTCCAATGGGAGGACATTGCCTGGGAAAAGGGGAGGAGTCAGCTGATCACTGGGTCCCCATGGTAACACCCCTGCAGGAAGGTCCTGCGTGTGAGGAGTTAGAAGTGTGGAGTGTTAGGAGGAGGAGGTGAGGAAATAAGTGTGATGTCCTGTGAAGAAAGCAGTGAGTTTAGTGCAGGAATCTCCAGTCCTAGACAGGCCCAGGAAGGTTGGAGAGCTGACATACTCCAGCTATTCAGAAGATCCTGTCTCCTGTCTGCCTAGCCATCGCCCTGAAGGAAGTCAAGCATCATTATCTTGTCAGCATGAGACTGTGGAGAGAACATTCTGGAACACGTGCTCCATAGCAAGTATCACAGGATCCAGGGGCCAAGGCCAGACCTGTGGAATATCCTGCCACCCTGACTATTGCACCCCGAAACTCTGAGCTATCAGGACCACATAACGTGAGTGGGGAATATTATGTACTAGTATCGTGGTAGGCATCCTCCTATGAGCCAAATAGGAGCCCAGACGCACCTTAGGGCTGTAACACTGAAGTATAAGGGGCTAGGAACACCTTTCATCAAGTCTACCCTGCACCCCAGGACTTTGCTGTGTCACCAGGCGTACCCCGTTGTTTTGTATTGAAGAAACTGTTTAAGCATTTGTGCCTCCACACCCATGGAAGTAAAAGTTCAACTTTACAACCGTTTCTGTGTCTGACTCTGCACCGACAACATCAGGGCGCCCCAAACACCACCAGTCGGCACAGTATAGGGGAAGCGCCCCGGGGGAACAATCACCACCAACATTTGTGCAGCCCCCTCATCACCGGTACCAGTGGTGGTAACGTGGGACAGCACCAGCGCTGCGCCCTCGTGCCCAGAGACCGTGACAAGTCTGCGCTGTTTGCACCCCCGCAATCCCAACTGCAGCGTTACCTTCCATCTGGTCACCGCAAGAAAAACTGGCGTCACGAACAGGATACGGGTGTGTGCCATTTTGAGAAAGTCGCCACGAAAAGTGCGCCAAATTGTCTCCAGAGCATCGGTCTTTATTGTGGACTTTGCTAAGATCAAGTTTATTCCCTGAGAGTGCTTGCCACAAAGAGGGGGGAGCCCTATACCCCTGAAGTAAGCCCTAAAGACTGTCCTCTCAGTGTGTTACAGCCCTGGAAGAGTTAAAACGCCCAGGACTTGTTTGCTGCGCCACATCGCTGTGTAAGAACGCCCACAAAGGGTTAACTGTACCTTGCAAAAGTGTGGGAGATTTTTAGCACTGCCCATGCGGCCAGGAGACCCATCTGCCGCCATCTTAGGAGAGCCCAGAATGCTGAGCGCAATGCTCCAGCGCACCCATACAAGAAAGTGAAAGGCGAACGTGCCAGCGCCATTTCTGACTCTCCGGTGCCGCATCACCGTCCCTGCTGTGCACCGCTGATCTCTGGTCCACGCTGCAGTTGCTGTCAGTGAGTACTGTGCCTCCCTGTCCTTGTCTTCAGTCCTCCCATGGCCCCAGCGAGTGTTTTCCGTGTACAGTGTCCGTGGGGAGTGCCACCATTAAAGAGGGGGAGCACACCGTCAGCCTGTATCACATTGACTCTGTTAATAGCTACAACATTCTTAAAGGGACAGCATTCCAAGTTGTAGTCTCTATTCCCTGCCAGCAAGCAGTTGAGTTTCTTAAAGAGACGGCGACCTAATTTCAGTCATACCTGCAAACAACATGACTGAGCAAAGTGACATTGTGCCATCTGTTTCTAGTGATCCAGCAGTGCCCATGGCGAGCAGCCTACCATTCTCCATGCCATTTTACCCTGGCGCACCATGGCTGCCGCGCTACAAAGGGGAGGCGCATACCCTCAGGGACTTTCGTGAGAAGATGCTGTCTCTCTTCCAGTTCTATCCTCTGAATACAGAACAGCAGATACAGATCCTGCTGGGCCAGCTTGAGGGTGCTGCAGATAGGGAGGTCAAATCCTGGCCTGCCTCTGACAAAAGAACCCCTGGGCAAATTCTGGACAAACTCCAGGTGAACTTTGACGTGCGATCTGTCTCCGAGGTAAAGATGCGCTTCTTTTCCAGACGACAACTACCTGGTGAGACCCTGCGGGACTATGCTTTATCCCTCCAAGAGGCGTTCAGAGCTGTGGTGCAAGTGGATCCACGTGAAAATGTGGACTCTGATAAAATCTTGCTTGACCACTTCATAGAAGGGGCGGGTACCACATTGCTCCAGAGTCAGTTGCGAATGCTTGCTGCACAACATCCCAGCATCACATTTGCTGACTTCAAGGCCCTTGCCATCCAGGTCTTGGGACAGGAGCAGCCCCAGCCGAGCCCAGTCATCTGTGCTCCCTCACCTGGACCCTCAACAAGCATTGCTCCAGTTGTCCTGCCACTACCTCTGGGTACCTCACCTGCTGCCCAAACTGCGCAGACTACACCAGCAGACTCCAGAGATGACCTTCTGGCCCGAGTGGATCATCTGACCCGTGCCATGGAACAGATCACCGTCCGTCTAGATCGTCTGACCCAGCCGTCTTCATCGTCCAGTGATCCTTTGCGAAGTCTCAACATCTCACCTGAGTCGCCACCCAGACGTCCGTCTTCAGTGAAACCTCCGCAGAGTGAGAGGCCATACTGTACCTATTGCCATAGATATGGACACACCAGGCCTCAGTGTTTTCAGTTAAACGGGCCACCCCCGAGGCAGCGGGCCGCCCCTCGGGTGGAAAGAAGAAGGGCCCAGGTGAATCTTCAGTGCCATTGGCACGCTTCGTCTCAGCCTGCCCACACATCACAATCCGGGTGAACGGCATCCCTCTGACAGCGTTGGTGGACACTGGATCTCAGGTAACAACCCTGCGCAAGCAGGTGTTCCTTGAACATTGGGACTTAGGTGTGTTGAATAGAACACCTGACACATGGATAAATCTGTGTGCCAGCAATGGACAGCCCATACCACAGCAGGGTTATTGGGAACCCACTATCCAGATTGGGGACTTGAAACTGCCTAGACAGGGTGTAATTGTCACTGATGTAGAGGATGATAGGTTTGCAGTTGTAATATTAGGCATGAACGTTTTACGCCATTGCTTTGCAGAAGTGTTGGATGCCTTGCATGCCTCTCTCCTTACAGCTTCTCCCAGTGACCAGCAGACCATTCAGCGGGCCATTCGTGTACTCAATGCCCAGCACAAGTTCGCCAACAAACAAGGTGAAATTGGTCGAGTCCGGATCCAAGATACCCGTCCAGTAACCCTACAGCCTGGAACAGAAACTATGGTGTGGTGCCGTGCCCGTCCGGGCATAGAAAATCAGGACTACGAGGCCTTGCTACAACCCATACAGGTAGATGGCCAACCACTTGTCATGGCTGCCCGCAGCCTTGTTACAGTTTCCAATGGACGTGTTCCTGTCCGCTTAGTCAACTTGGGCGATGCTCCCGTGAACCTCCACAAGTTCCACTCTGTGGCCCTGCTACACCGGTTAGCACCAGAAGACATTCTCTCTGGTGATTCTACCGCCACACAGCGTTCCACCCAAGCTGCTGAGAACATTCAGAATGGAGCCACGAAGTCCTGGTGGGATGAATTGAACGTGGGAGACGCCAATACCCCTATAGAGCACATCAATGGGGTTCGCAATGTGGCCAAGCGTTACCAACAGGCATTCAGCAAACACCCATTGGACTTTGGTAAGACCACGACCATACAACATCGCATTCTGACTGGCGACCACCATCCAATCAAGGAGCGTCACCGTCCAATACCACCAGCGATGTACCAACCGGTGAAAAAGTTGATCCAAGAGATGCGAGATGCTGATGTCATCCGGGAGAGTAACAGCCCCTGGGCAGCCCCGCTAGTCCTTGTCAAGAAGAAAGACGGAACCCTACGATTTTGTGTGGACTATCGTAAACTCAACAACGTCACGCACAAAGACGCATACCCATTGCCGCGGATTGAGGAATCTCTAACGGCTTTGGGATCAGCTACCTGTTTCTCGACCCTGGACTTAACCAGTGGATACTGGCAAGTCCCTATGGCGCCTGAAGATCGTGAAAAGACTGCGTTTATGACCCCGATGGGACTCTTTGAATTCAATAGTATGCCATTTGGGCTATGTAATGCCCCAGCCACATTCCAACGGCTTATGGAGAGGTGCCTCGGCCATGAGAATTTCCAGAGTGTGCTACTGTACCTGGACGATGTTATTGTATTCTCCCCGGACATACCAAGAACACCTTCGTCACCTGTCCGAGGTATTCAAGGTACTTATACAGCACGGCCTAAAGTTGAAGCCCTCCAAGTGCTACCTGTTGAAACCCCAAGTTCACTACCTTGGGCATGTCGTGAGCGCACAAGGCATCCAACCTGATCCTGAAAAGATCACTGCAGTCCAGAACTGGCGAAGACCAACTACCGTCAAAGAAGTCCGAAGCTTCCTTGGATTCGCAGGTTACTACCGGCGTTTCATACCACACTTCGCCCAAGTAGCCGAGCCTCTGAACGAGTTGTTGCGCGGTTGTCCCAGAGAAAACTACAACCGAAAGCTTCCGGTAGACTGGACAGCGCGTCAAGAGGAAGCCTTTCAAGCGCTTAAAGCACTTCTGACGCAACCACCAATTCTAGCCTATCCCGACTACAGTCAGCCATTCCGCTTGTACACAGATGCAAGTCACCAAGGTTTGGGTGCAGTGTTGTCCCAGGTTCAGGACAACAAAGAGCGAGTCATCGCCTACGCCAGCAGGAGTCTGAGAGGCGCGGAGAAGAACGACCAGAACTATAGTTCTTTCAAACTCGAACTTCTGGCGCTTGTCTGGGCTGTGACAGAGAAGTTTAAAGACTACCTGGCTGCCACACCCTTTACCGTGTACACAGATAACAATCCGTTGGCGCATCTGGACACTGCTCGACTGGGAGCCCTTGAACAACGGTGGGCCTCAAGACTCGCGAATTACAAGTTCTCTGTCAAGTATCGCAGTGGCAAGTCCAACGCTAACGCTGATGCACTCTCAAGGTTGCCTGTGGGAGAAGAACCACCCCAAGAAGACATCTGGGAAGAGGTGGAGATGCCACCATTCTACAACAAGTTTGCCCAACAGGTTGCTATTGGTGTACCTGTAGAAGGAGAATCTCTGGCGAAAACAGCTGCCGAATCCCTCCAGGAGCCATCTCTGTGGAAAACGTTCCAAGAAGAGAGCAGAGTTTTAGGAGAATTGTCAGATTTCCTGCTTACAGGAAGAATACCAACCCGTGTAAAGAGAGGTCTTCATGACGTGGAATTAAAACGCCTTTGGCGACAGAGAAAGCGCCTGTTTGTCCAACGAGGCCTTCTACATAGAAACACTCTTGATCCTGTCACAGGTGAAAGGCTTCATCAGATCCTCGTACCAAGAAGAGACGCACAGATGATACTTGAGGCGTATCATGACAGATCCGGTCACTTCGGGGTACAAAAGACCGAAGCTACCATCCGTCGTCGCTTCTATTGGGTTGGGATGAGGAGTGACATTGAGAGTTGGTGCCGAGAGTGTCCCGCCTGTAGTATCACCAAGGAAGGTCGAAGAGATCAGAAGGCCCCTCTACATCCAATTAAGACTCAAAAGCCGTGTGAAATTGTTGCTCTGGACCATGTGAAGTTGGGTCCCACACGTTCCGGCTACAGCTACGCTCTGACAATGGTGGATCATTACTCCAAATTCCTTGTCATCGTGCCTGTCAGAGATCTTACAGCAAGAACTACGGCTGAGACCTTCTACGCAGAGTTTGTGCGCCATTACGGTTGTCCTGAGCATATCCTCACCGACCGTGGATCGGCGTTTGAATCCCAATTGTTCCGTGAGCTGTGTCAGTTCCAAGACTGCAAGAAGTTGCGAACCACAGCGTATCACCCTCAAGGGAATGGTATGTGCGAGAAGGCAAATCAAGTGATCATCGGCATGCTAAGAACAGCCGCAGTTACACCTGGTGTTGAGTGGCCTGAGCGTATCAAGGACTTGGCCTATATTTACAACAACACACCCCAAACATCTACGGGATACGCACCATTTTATCTAATGTTTGGAAGACAAGGTCAACTTCCTTCAGACTTAACCCTTGGTGTGAAGGTCCCAGACACCATCAATCCACTACCCATAACAGACTGGGTTGTTGAACACCGCCGACGTATGGAGGAAGCTAGAGAGATAGTTGAAACGCGCATGGATGAGGTTCGTAGGAGACAACAGGAGGATTACAACCATCACGCCCATGCAGCGCCCCTGAAAGTTGGCGACCGTGTATGGTTAAGGAATAACCATCGGAATGGGAAATTGGATCCATTCTGGGAGAAAGAACCATACAGTGTCATCTCCATACCATATCCTGAATCCGACGTGTATGAGATCTCTAAACCTGGGAGACAGCCCCAAGTAGTACACCGAAACCGTCTGAAGCTGTGCCTTAAAGAAGGACTACCCACAGAAGTGCCCCCAGCTGAGACAACGAGTACAGAGATCTTGTCATCTTCTGAAGTGAAAGAGAGACCCCCAACGTTAACTGAGCTTATGTGGGCGCCTAAACTACTACCATTTAGCTGTTATCCACCAATTGCTCTAGTGCAAGAGAACCCTTCGACAGATGATTTAATTGATTTCAGTGACTCTGTTCCTGATTCAAATCTCGTTCCACTTAGGCGTTCTGAGCGTACCACAAAAGGCATACCTCCAACACGCTATAGTGATGCCATGGCTGTCCTTGGGTAAAAGAGGTTAACTGTCTCTGCTTCTGTATATATGTTATTCCTGCTCTGATTACATTAATGTTTTTCCTGTGTGTATATACAGTATATATATAATATCTTGCCATGTAATATAGTATTTACATTTATATGCAACAATCCAAGCCATAGTGCCTGGCTCACCGAGCCAAGGAAGTTCTGTTACCCCATTGCGGTATGGACATTGGTGCTAGAGTGCCTACTCTTCCTTACAGAAAGGACTGTTTATTGTTTCTCAGAGAGACTCTCATGATAATGGACACTCACGAAATTTGCGCCAGAGAGCCTCTGGACCCATTTGCACTACTGTTGTTTCTATATGGACTGTCTGATGGTACCGCTAAAAGGTTCCATAAGTCTGAGTTTAATTATCTCTCCGTTACCCTTCAGACTTCTCATGGACATTCCAGGACTATGCCGGGAGGTCTTACCTCAAGTTTCTAAGTATTATATTTTTCTAAACTGTTAGTGACATTTGCACTTTATTCGTATTTATTAACGTTATGTTACATTTCTCACCTTCACCCCAGCCCGTCGCCGAGGTCGGCTCAGTGAAAGAGGGGGAGTATGTGGCATCCCAGAGCTGGCTATGGCTGGGCTGAGGGTGATCTCTGTGCATTGTATTATTTCCTGTTGCTTCATAGCCTGTGTGACATAGCAGGGGGTCCTGAGTCTCACACAACACAGCGCCACCTAGTGAGCCTCACACATGCATTACACCTCCCATAGGATTGAATAGTAACCAAATGTCCAATGGGAGGACATCGCCTGGGAAAAGGGGAGGAGTCAGCTGATCACTGGGTCCCCATGGTAACACCCCTGCAGGAAGGTCCTGCGTGTGAGGAGTGAGAAGTGTGGAGTGTTAGGAGGAGGAGGTGAGGAGATAAGTGTGATGTCCTGTGAAGAAAGCAGTGAGTTTAGTGCAGGAATCTCAAGTCCTAGACAGGCCCAGGAAGGTTGGAGAGCTGACATACTCCAGCTATTCAGAAGATCCTGTCCCCTGTCTGCCTAGCCATCGCCCTGAAGGAAGTCAAGCATCATCATCTTGTCAGCATGAGACTGTGGAGAGAACATTCTGGAACACGTGCTCCATAGCCAGTATCACAGGATCCAGGGGCCAAGGCCAGACCTGTGGAATATCCTGCCACCCTGACTATTGCACCCCGAAACTCTGAGCTATCAGGACCACATAACGTGAGTGGGGAATATTATGTACTAGTATCATGGTGGGCATCCTCCTATGAGCCAAATAGGAGCCCAGACGCACCTTAGGGCTGTAACACTGAAGTATAAGGGGCTAGGAACACCTTTCATCAAGTCTACCCTGTACCTCAGGACTTTGCTGTGTCACCAGGCGTACCCCATTGTTTTGTATTGAAGAAACTGTTTAAGCATTTGTGCCTCCACACCCATGGAAGTAAAAGTTCAACTTTACAACCGTTTCTGTGTCTGACTCTGCACCGACAACATCAGGGCGCCCCAAACACCACCAGTCGGCACAGTATAGGGGAAGCGCCCCAGGGGGAACAATCACCACCAACATTTGTGCAGCCCCCTCATCACCGGTACCAGTGGTGGTAACGTGGGACAGCACCAGCGCTGCGCCCTCGTGCCCAGAGACCGTGACAAGTCTGCGCTGTTTGCACCCCCGCAATCCCAACTGCAGCGTTACCTTCCATCTGGTCACCGCACAAGCAGCGCCTCATACTTACCTCATGTTTTGCAGCCCTTGCTGGCTTCATTCTATTCAACTTCTAATACAAATCATAATAAAATATCAACACAGTAATGAATCCTATTACCATACCAATAAGTCCTATTGGAATATCCTCAAGTCCACTCTGTGAGCCAACAAATTGCATATAATAAATACATTATTTCATCTCAAGTTAATATAAAAGGCAAATGGTCTTGGTTTAGGGGATCACCACCAAGTTTCGTTATAGTGGAGTCCACACTACAACAACCCACTCACAGTATATAGTGCAGCCATCAATAAGTAAATTCAATACAGACATATGATAAGTAGTTAAAAAACCTATATTAAACAAAAGTCCAAACAAATGTCCTTACTTTAAAGTGTACCTCCAGTTATAAACAACTTTTCATAGATGGATAGTGCACCTAAATATAGGAAACTTTATAATATATCTTATTGAGATGACTATTTCTATTTCTTTGTAATGTATCTTTTTAGTCTGTACTTGAACCCTACAAATTGTACAGTGCTGCGGAATATGTTGGCGCTATATAAATAAAATGTATTATTATTATCTGTCTCTTTCTCCTGCTCTCCTGCTCCTTCAATCTTCAATCTGACTGCTTGTTTATATTTTATCAGTCTCTGTATTCAGCCTCAGACATTCAACTCTATGGAGCAGGGATTGGTGGAGTGGGATTCTTCTGCTGGCTTGTTAATTGATTAATTGCCTCATTCTGTGTCCTAGCAGCCTCTTATCTACAACTTATCAGGAATAGCAGAGTGAAACAGCAGCAATTATTGGAGTATCTTTTCTACACCCTCCTCTCTTGATTGACTAATATAAAGAAAGGAACTACCTGAAAAGTGGAGAAAACATATTTCTTTAATAAGATATATTATAAAGTTTTTTTTTTTATTTTCACCTTACTATTAATTTATGAAAAGTTGTTTATAACTGGAGGTACGTTTTAATTACTCAGCTCCCGAAGCATCCTAAAGTCCTTATATTTGTATATATGCTGCTGGCATAGCAATTGTTCTAGAAAATTAGATAAATGTCACTGTGACATTTATCAAAATTAAACTGGATACTCATAAAAGTCAATGATAGTTTGCCACAAACAGGCACTTACCACCTCTATATATGTAACTTGACAAGCTGTGGCTTTCCTCTAGTACAGTGCCCAGTGACTGGTATGATGAAGACACCAACACATGTGCAGTAAAGATATCCAGGTTGCACTGAGACCAGTGTAACAACAAAATGTCACTTTTGCAGAAATCGCTGATTCCAGTCCTGATAACATTACTCTACTGATCTCCAGGGGTTGATTACTAGAGTGCAGATTATACAGTGCTGGCCAAAAGTATTGGCACCCCTGCAATTCTGTCAGATAATACTCAATTTCTTCCAGAAAATGATTGCAATCACAAATGCTTTGGTAATAATATCTTCATTTAATTTGTCTTCAATGGAAAACCACAAAAAGAATTGTCAAAAAGCCAAATTGGATATGATTCCACACCAAACATAAAAAAGGGGGTGGACAAAAGTATTGGCACCCTTTGAAAAATCAGGTGATGCTTCTCTAATTTGTGTAATTAACAGCACCTGTTACTTACCTGTGGCACATAACAGGTGGTGGCAATAACTAAATCACACTTGCAGCCAGTTGAAATGGATTAAAGTTGACTCAACCTCTGTCCTGTGTCCTTGTGTGTACCACATTGAGCATGGAAAAAAGAAAGAAGACTAAAGAACTGTCTGAGGACTTGAGAAGCAATCTCAAGGCTACAAGTCCATCTCCAAAGACCTGAATGTTCCTGTGTCTACCGTGCGCAGTGTCATCAAGAAGTTTAAAGCCCATGGCACTGTGGCTAACCTCCCTAGATGTGGATGGAAAAGAAAAATTGACGAGAGATTTCAACGAAAGATTGTGTAGTGGCTAAAGAACCTCGACTAACATCCAAACAAGTTCTAGCTGCCCTGCAGTCCGAGGGTACAACAGTGTCAACCCGTACTATCCGTCGGTGTCTGAATGAAAAGGGACTCTATGGTAGGATACCCAGGAAGACCCCACTTCTGACCCAGAGACATAAAAAAGCCAGGCTGGAGTTTGCCAAAACTTACCTGAGAAAGCCAAAAACTTTTTGGAAGAATGTTCTCTGGTCAGATGAGACAAAAGTAGAGCTTTTTGGGAAAAGGCATCAACATAGAGTTTACAGGAAAAAAAAAGAGGCCTTCAAAGAAAAGAACACAGTCCCTACAGTCAAACATGGCGGAGGTTCCCTGATGTTTTGGGGTTGCTTTGCTGCCTCTGGCACTGGACTGCTTGACCGTGTGCATGGCATTATGAAGTCTGAAGACTACCAACAAATTTTGCAGCATAATGTAGGGCCCGGTGCGAGAAAGCTGGGTCTCCCTCAGAGGTCATGGGTCTTCCAGCAGGACAATGACCCAAAACACACTTCAAAAAGCACTAGAAAATGGTTTGAGAGAAAGCACTGGATACTTCTAAAGTGGCCAGCAATGAGTCCAGACCTGAATCCCATAGAACACCTGTGGAGAGATCTCAAAATGGCAGTTTGGAGAAGGCACCCTTCAAATCTCAGGGACCTGGAGAAATTTTCCAAAAAAGAATGGTCTAAAATTCCAGCAGAGCATTGTAAGAAACTCATTGATGGTTACCGGAAGGGGTTGTTCGCAGTTATTTTGTCTAAAGGTTGTGCTCCCAAGTATTAGGCTGAGGGTGCCAATACTTTTGTCCGGCCCATTTTTGGAGTTTTGTGTAAAATGATCAATGATTTGACTTTTTTTTTCATTCTCTTTTGTGTTTTTTCATTGCAAGCAAAATAAATGAAGATATTATTACCAAAGCATTTGTGATTGCAATCATTTTCTGGAAGAAATTGAGTATTATCTGACAGAATTGCAGGAGTGCCAATACTTTTGGCCAGCACTGTATAGTTGCTACGCATGGTTGTATAGCAGTCAAAAGACTTGCATAAAGGACTTGTGCTCCAGGTATATTATGCTCAATATATATTTCCATATTGGTGACTTTATTCTCCAAATGTATTTCGGGACTACCTGGCACCTTCTGTGACTATTGTGGCCTTTCCACTCTGACCAAAACTAAACACCCAATTAGGTGATCCCCAAAACCTGGTTAGCAATTAAAGGAATTTGCCAACCTGCAAATAAAGAAATATATACAGTATATATATATAATGTAAAATGTTAAGACTTTCTGTAGTTGACATTTGTCCTTTTTTTTCACGTTTTTTTTTAAATTAATCTACAATGGTCTGTGGTATAGTGAGGATTTATAAGGCTTTTATTGTTTATCAATATTGTTATATGTATGTTGGTTGGCATAAATAATTTGCACAAGACCAAAAAGCAAGATATGCCATTTCACAACTGTTGTTTGAGAGATGGTGCAGTTGAAAAAGCCAAGGTTGAGGCTGAGTCTCTCCAGTATTGTGGCTTCTGGGTAACTAAGGTAAGAAGTTACCTCCGTAGTACAGTATTTTTCGTAGTTGAGGTAAAGGTTGCTACAAAATTAGAGAGGCTGACTAAATTGGAAAAATCATGTGGGTGTACATGGATCCATAAATGTCTGAGGATTCTGACAACCCATCCAAGGTGGGGCTGTGGATGGTCTTGCAACAATAATGAGAAGAACAGAAATGCCAAGAGAAGGATGCTTGAGTGTAAAATAATGGAATATAGTATAATGTCTTCCTTAAAAAGGACCTTTCATGTCTTTCAACATCGGCGGTGTTATATAGTGCTAGAAAACTGGCAGTGCGCTAAATTCAGCACACTGTCAACTTTGCTGGTACGTGCCCCAGTTGCAGTGATATAGGTGCCATTAGTTTCAGCACAGAAATCACTGCAGTGTAACAGGGTCCGGCTTTACAGCTCAGCATCATTGCCCCTGCCCCCCAACAGTACAAGGCGATGGAAGTGTACCATCAGGGGAGCACTCCTTGATGCCCAGCGATGACACTGAGCTGTAGGGCCAGCACCCGACAGTGCAGTGATATTGATGCCAAAATTAACGTCAACAATATCACTGCATGTGGGGCACACACCAGCAAAGTTGAATTCAGCGTTCTGTCAGCTTTCTAGTGGTATAGAACACTGCCAATGTCATATGAAAGGTCCACTTTAATGCACATTACTGCTATCTTTATTGTAAGTGACTGTGATCACTTACTTACATACCAGCCACAAGGTTGCATGATTGGGTAGATCAGTAACATGTTCTTAGTGAATAGCTAAAAGGATATGGATTTTTGATACATTGATTAAAAAACAGAAAATCTAAATCGTTTTATGTGTTTTTTATGTTTTATGTGTCTGTTCATATACAGTGGGAAAAAAAAGTATTTAGTCAGCCACCAATTGTGCAAGTTCTCCCACTTAAAAAGATGAGAGATGCCTGTAATTGACATCATAGGTAGACCTCAACTAAGAGAGACAAAATGAGAAAACATATCTAGAAAATCACATTGTCTGATTTTTTAAAGAATTTATTTGCAAATTATGGTGGAAAATAAGTATTTGGTCACCTACAAACAAGCAAGATTTCTGGCTCTCATAGACCTGTAACTTCTTCTTTATGAGGCTCCTCTGTCCTCAACTCATTACCTGTAGTAATGGCACCTGTTTTAAATTGTTATCAGTATAAAAGACACCTGCCCACAACCTCAAACAGTCACACTCCAAACACCACTATGGTGAAGACCAAAGAGATGTGGAAGGACACCAAAAACAAAATTGTAGACCTGCACCAGGCTGGGAAGACTGAATCTGCAATAGGCAAGCAGCTTGGTGTGAAGAAATCAACTGTGGGAGCAATAATTAGAAAATGGAAGACTTACAAGACCACTGATAATCTCCCTCGATCAGGGGATCCACGCAAGATCTCACCCCGTGGGGTCAAAATGATTACAAGAATGGTGAGCAAAAATCCCAGAACCACACGGGGGGACCTAGTGAATGACCTGCAGAAAGCTGGGACTAACGTAACAAAGGCTACCGTCAGTAACACACTACACCGTCAGAGACTCAGATCCTGCAGTGCCAGACGTGTCCCCCTGCTTAAGCCAGTACATATCCGGGCCCATCTGAAGTTTGCTAGAGAGCATTTGGATGTTCCAGAAGAGTACTGGGCGAATGTCATATGGTCAGATGAAACCAAAGTAGAACTGTTTGGTAGAAACACAACTCGTCGTGTTTGGAGGAGAGTGAATGCTGAGTTGCATCCAAAGAACACCATACCTACTGTGAAGCATAGGGGTGGTGACATCATGCTTTGGGGTTTTTTCTCTGCAAAGGGACCAGGACAACTGATCCGTGTACATGAAAGAATGAATAGGGCCATGTATCGTGAGATTTTGAGTGCAAAACTCCTTCCATCAGCAAGGGCATTGAAGATGAAACGTGACTGGGTCTGTCAGCATGACAATGATCCCAAGCAAACCGCCGGGCAACGAAGGAGTGGCTTCGTAAGAAGCATTTCAAGGTCCTGGAGTGGGCTAGCCAGTCTCCAGATCTCAACCCCATAGAAAACCTTTGGAGGGGAGTTGAAAGGCCGTGTTGCCCAGCAACAGCCCCAAAACATCACTGCTCTAGAAGAGATCTGCATGGAGGAATGGGCCAACATACCAGCAACAGTGTGTGCCAACCTTGTGAAGACTTACAGAAAACGTTTGACCTCTGTCATTGCCAACAAAGGATATATAACAAAGTATTGAGATCAACTTTTGTTATTGACCAAATACTTATTTTCCTCCATAATTTGCAAATAAATTCTTTAAAAATCAGACAATGTGATTTTCTGGATTTGTTTTCTCATTTTGTCTCACTTAGTTGAGGTCTACCTATGATGTCAATTACAGGCCGGCCTCATCTTTTTAAGTTGCACAATTGGTGGCTGACTAAATACTTTTTTTCCCCACTGTATACTGTATACACTTATTTATGATGTGTAATGTGTGGAATGTTTCCTCTGTGAGTATGAGTATTCTACGATTTATCACATGTTTACTGTATTGCTTACACAGTATGTGTTGTAGTGCATATCTTTTAAAACTGGAATCCTAACAATTAGCTCATGATCATATTTCTAATAACGTTTTATTTCACAGGTGTATAAAATAAAGAAGGTGGCCTCCCATTTACTCTTCCTGAAAGTTTTAGTAGGCAAGGAATTTGACTAATGCTTTGTTTATTTGTAAAAGTCAAAATTACGATTTGGCCATCCAGTGACGTAATTTATTTCTTTATTGATTGACTGATTGATTCATTCATTCATTTATTTATTGGATTATTTCACATATTCTTTGTAAGGGACCATTTAATGGTTGCTACATCATTTTATGCTCTGATAAATGTTTCCATTGTTATTTTTATTGTTTCCTATGGCCTTGTATTATACTGCTTATTAAGGCTAAGTACCCACATAGTGGGCTGCAGCAAAAAAGCAGCAGAAAAATGCGTCACGGTTTTTCCCACAGCGTTTTTCACAGAAAAGGAAACTTTTGTGGACTTTTTGCTTCCATTACACCTGTAGGGAAACCACCAGCATTTCCGTAGGTATACAGTAATTGACATGCTGTGATTTCCAAAACCGCAATGGTTATCACGATTTTGGAAATCACAGTGTTTCTGCTGCACATATTTTTATGTAATGTGTGGATGGGATTCACTAGAATACCATCCATTTTGCAGTGCCTGTAAAATGGCATGATTTTTGCCGCGGCGTTTATGCCACATGGGACCCCAGCCTAAAGGAAGTCTGTCAGCAGTGTGAAGTCTATTAAACCAACAAAACAGTTAGATAGGTTAGGCTCACCTGAATGTAATGCCCATTTTCCCATGAAAATTCATGTCTCCATTGCTAAGCTATTCATTTATTTCATGATATGCAAATGAGCAGTCTAGAGCACCGAGGACGAGCCATTGCTCTAAACTGCAATGCAGTGGTGTGACCATGAGAACACAGGGCCAAGAGGGATTTCAGTATAGTTCCCTGGCCCTGTCACTCAAAGAAGGGAGGTTGGAAGGAAGGCATATTAAAGCAGTGTGGGGTGTAGCAGTTTGGCGCAAAGGAGCTTCCCTCAGTGCTTCAAATTGCTTATTTGTATATGCCGAAACAATTGAATATCTCAGCAATGGAGGTATGAATTTTCATGGGCAAAAACGTTTTCATTCAAGTGAGCCTGATCTAACTGTGTTACTGGTTTATTAAACTTCACCCAAGTGACAGACTCCCTGCAATATGCACTATTATAAAAGCCCATAGGAAACAATAAAAAAAAAAAAAAATCAATGGAAACTGTTGACTCACATAGTAGACTGGTGTATATTCTAATAAAATCTATTACTGTATTAATATTGTATTAGTATTTATATTAGAATTCATTGCTGTGACTGTTGTATATGTATTTTGTCATTACATGGAAGCTATTACTGTAAAACTGTAATCTGTAACTGTAATCTGCAGACAGCATGTTATAAGTGAGTTACAAGTCAACAAACCTGAAAGAAGGCTGTTTACATTTGCTGGCATTATAATTTACCTTTCTCCTTTAGGTTGCATGATAGGATCTCATGCACAACAGCTTGAATATACGCTGCGTCGTCCAACGTCAGAGCAAGACAAGCATATATAGAGTTTACTTCTTCCATTGCTGCTTCAATAAAATTCTTATCACAGCTTTTCATTTTGTCATAGGTAGACAAGACTGTATTCAGGGCCTAATAGTACAAGTAAACATTTTCATAAATCTTTTGTGTCAGCGGAAATTCTATTATAATAACCAAGAAACCATCACAGTAGTGACCTAGAACTACTCTAAATGTAAATTATGTATCTCAATATCTAAAAGGCCACAAATGTACATCATACAAAGGAGTGCATATGAAATATACAAACCGTTTTCTGATGTATTCAGTTTAGCACCTTAAAATGGACTTACAGTGTCAGAAAATTGTATAAAGGAAAAAAAAAAACACACAGAGCCCCCCCCCTTTTAATATGCTCTGCTATCCAGAACAGACAACACAGTCCCTACCATTTCCAGTCCCTGCCAGATCGAAAACTGATGACAATGCAATAATCATTACTTGATTGGTGCAACAAATTACTACCAATCATTTGTGCAATAATAGCACATGACTGCTGAGACCAGTTGTTCATGTCCCATTTGTACACATATCACTGCTAAGACCAGTTATTGGTCACCGCAGTCATGTGATGAATATTGACACATAATCACTTTTAGTATTCCAAAGAGTACAATATATCTTTTTCAGTATTCCATAAAACAGTGCGACGTTTCGACCTGTTGGGCCTTCATCAGACTCTGTGTTGAACAGTGCAGAGGCATTCCAGAATGGCGGAGGTATGCTGTTTTAGTGTACTCTCAGAGCTTTTTGTGGAACACAGAAACTGACATACTACAGTCATGGCCAAAAGTTTTGAGAATGACACAAATATTATATTTTCACATGATCTGCTGCCCTCTGGTTTTTATGTGTGTTTGTCAGATGTTTTTATCACATACAGAAATATAATTGCATTCATATTATGAGTAACCGAAGCTTATATTGACAGTTAGAATGAGTTAATGCAGCAAGTCAATATTTGCAGTGTTGACCCTTCTTCTTCAGGACCTCTGCAATTCTCCCTGGCATGCTCTCAATCAACTTCTGGACCAAATCCTGACTGATAGCAGTCCATTCTTGCAGAATCAATGCTTTAATTTTGTCTGAATTTGTTGGTTTTTGTTTGTCCACCCGTCTCTTGATGATTGACCACAAGTTCTCAATGGGATTAAGATCTGGGGAGTTTCCAGGCCATGGACCCAAAATCTCTATGTTTTGTTCCCTGAGCCATTTAGTTATCACCTTTGCTTTATGGCAAGGTGCTCCATCATGCTGGAAAAGGCATTGTTGAGCGCCAAACTGCTCTTGGACGGTTGGGAGAAGTTGCTCTTGGAGGACATTCTGGTACCATTCTTTATTCATGGCTGTGTTTTTAGGCAAGACTGTGAGAGAGCCGATTCCCTTGGCTGAGAAGCAACCCCACACATGAATGGTTTCAGGATGCTTTACAGTTGGCATGAGACAAGACTGGTGGTAGCGCTCACCTCTTCTTCTCTGAATAAGCTGTTTTCCAGATGTTCCAAACAATCGAAAAGGGGATTCATCAGAGAAAATGACTTTACCCCAGTCCTCAGCAGTCCACTCCCTGTACCTTTTGCAGAATATCAGTCTGTCCCTGATGTTTTTTCTGGAGAGAAGTGGCTTCTTTGCTGCCCTCCTTGAGACCAGGCCTTGCTCCAAGAGTCTCCGCCTCACAGTGCGTGCAGATGCACTCACACCTGACTGCTGCCATTCCTCAGCAAGCTCTGCACTGCTGGTAGCCCGATCCCGCAGCTGAAACACTTTTAAGAGACGGTCCTGCCGCTTGCTGGTCTTTCTTGGGCGCCCTGGAGCCTTTTTGGCACCAATGGAATCTCTCTCCTTGAAGTTCTTGATGATGCGATAGATTGTTGACTGAGGTGCAATCTTTCTAGCTGCAATACTCTTCCCAGTTAGGCCATTTTTGTGCAGTGCAATGATGACTGCACGTGTTTCTTTAGAGATAACCATGGTTAACAGAAGAGAAACAATGATGGCAAGCACCAGCCTCCTTTTAAAGTGTCCAGTGGTGTCATTCTTACTTAATCATGACAGATTGATCTCCAGCCCTGTCCTCATCAACACCCACACCTGTGTTAATGGAGCAATCACTGAAACGATGTTAGGTGGTCCTTTTAAGGCAGGGCTGCAATGATGTTGAAATGTGTTTTGGGGGATAAAGTTCATTTTCTAGGCAAATATTGACTTTGCAAGTAATTTCTGTTAAGCTGATCACTCTTTATAACATTCTGGAGTATATGCAAATTGCCATTAGAAAAACTGAAGCAGTAGACTTTGTAAAAATTAATATTTGTATCATTCTCAAAACCTTTGGCCATGACTGTATACTTGGTGGAATACTGAAATAGATGTACTGTATTACACTTGAATCTTTGACATTAAACATATTTGCATACAACCTCCTTGGAGTGCTGAGGTTTATCTTCTACTATAGGATGGGTTGGGACCCTACCTTAAGCATCCAGACTACTAGTATCCATAGTGCAGCAAACACCTGCGTATAGCACGTGACTGCTGAGATCAGTTGGTTATGTCCCATATGTGCACACATCACTGCTGAGGCCAGTGACTGGCTGCAGAAGTCATGTGATAAAGAATGGGACATCATCACTTCCAGTTTGGCAAGGACCAGAAACAGTAGGGGCCAGGCTGTTGGTTTTAGAAGACGGAGGCATTTAAAAGGGTAGTAATATTTTTTTTTTTCTTAACACAACTTTATGCATTTAATATGTTTTATATACTTTATGATAGAGATAGATAGATAGATAGATAGATAGATAGATAGATAGATAGATAGATAGATAGTGTTGGCACCCCTGAAATTTTTCCAGAAAATGAATTATTTCTCCCAGAAAATTATTACAATTGCACATGTTTTATTATACACATGTTTATTTCCTTTGTGTGTATTGGAACAACACAAAAAAACTGAGAAAAAAGCCAAATTGGACATAATTTCGCACAAAACATCAAAATTGTTGGCACCTTTTCAAAATTGTAAATAAATAACTTTGTTTCAAGTATTTGATGCTTGTTCAAAATCACCTGTGGTAAATAACAGATGTGGGCAATATAGAAATCACACCTGAAACCAGATAAAAAGGAGAGTAGTTGACACAATCTTTGCATTGTGTGTCTGTGTGTGCCACACTAAGCATGGAGAACAGAAAGAGCAAAAGAGAACTGTCTGAGGTCTTGAGAACCAAAATTGTGGAAAAATATCAACAATCTCATGGTTACAGGTCCATCTCCAGAGATCTTGATGTTCCTTTGTCGACAGTGCACAACATAATCAAGAAGTTTACAAACCATGGCTCTGTAGCTAATCTCTCTGGACGTGGACGGAAGAGAAAAATTGATGAAAGGTTGCAACGCAGGATAGTCTGAATGGAGGATAAGTGGCCCCAATCAAGTTCCAAAGAAATTCAAGCTGTCCTGCAGGCTCAGAGTGCATCAGTGTCAGCGTGAACTATCCATCGACATTTGAATTAAATGAAATACTATGGCAGGAGACCGAGGAGGACCCCACTGCTGGCACAGAGACATAAAAAAATCTAGACTGCAGTTTCCCAAAATGTACCTGAGTAAGCCAAAATCCTTCTTGGAAAACATCTTGTGGACAGATAAGACTAGAGATGAGCGAATCAAAGCTGCAGAAGTGGAGTTTGAACCGAATTTCAGGAAATATTTGATTCGCATCGAATCCGAATTTCTTCACGCTTCGTGGTAACGAATCGCATTTAGTTCAAAATGGCTGCTGTACATGTTAGGACATGGGTCAAGGAACTCTGGGAATGCGGGATCACCCACAATGCCATGTGTGCAGCCAATCATCAGCCAGCCCTGTGATGTCACAGCCCTTTAACCCCTTCGCGAGCACCCACGGCTTGTTTGACCGCTGCATCCAAGATGTTAAACCCTCCAATCTGTTATGGAGCAGGGTGTTAGCTGTAACTGACAGCATCCAAGGGGTTCCACCATTTTGCCGCCCACCCGGGTTCTCTGCAGCCAATAAATAGCTGTTTTAGTTATGTGAATCGCTGCAATTTAATTCGGATGGAATAGAATCATATCGCAAAATTCGGCGAAGTTACATAATCAAATTTTTGAATACTTCGCTCATCTCTAGATAAGACCAAGATAGAGCTTTTTGGTAAAGCACATCATTCTGCTGTTTAATGAAAACAGTATGAGGCCTACAAAGAAAAGAACACAGTACCAACATTTAAATATGGTGAAGGTTCAATGATGTTTTGGGGCTGTTTTGCTGCCTCTGGCACTGGGTGCCTTGACTGTGTACAAGCTAGAGAAGGAAACACTGGAACCACACTCTCTTGTTGATGATAGTGGTGCAAAGCAAAAAGGGTTCTCCAACCCGTAGTCCAGAGCATGGAATATTGCTGCACACACTCTTGCGATGAGTAGAATTTTTATTTTCACATATATCAGTGACAGAAGGATATATGACATATCAAATAAATGCCATTCTAAGAATATAGGATAAGGTGAGGTCGTAGATCCAAGTAATATGACGTTTCAGTCAGAAGACCTTCATCTGGTAGGATCTATGGTTTAATGTAAATAAAATCATATTATAGGGATGATATTTTTGGAGTTTTGCATGAAATTATTTCATTTTGGACTTTTTTTTCTCTTTTTTGTGTTGTTCCAATAAACACAAAGGAAATAAACATGTATAGAAAAAAAACATTGTAATTGCAATAATTTTGAAGGAAGAAATATATAATTTTCTAGAAAAATTTCAGGGGTTCTAACACTTACCACCATGACTGTATATATATATATATATATATATATGATACAGCATGCTAAACAGTAATATAATATGATATAAGCATAACATTACCTGACGTAGCTGCACAGGACTCACGTCTAGTAAGTGTTTCAAACCAATTTTAGGATATATCCTCTGTGTTTGGAGAAATCCATGTATTAAGCAAATTGCATAGCAAAGTCTTTGTATTGTGATGGGTCTCATCTTCACTCTATTACATGTTTCTTCCTGCATCTGATCTAGGGCTGACAGGATGGCTAAGGAATTTAAAAACATATTTTCATAAAATTCACATGGTTTGTAGCTTGAAACATTTCATAAAGTGTTTTTTTTTAACTATAGAGAGAAAACAGCAATCTAGTACATCACAAGTTTATACAACAACACAACAATGATGCAATAAAAATAAAACTTTGCTTTTATTAAATATTTGCTAAAATATCTGACAGACCCCTGTCTCTAAGACCCTACGTCTTTGTCCAAATAAACTAAAGCTCAGTCATGGCTCCTATCCACAGTGGTTCGGGGCCTCCTGCCTGGATTCTAATAGGATGGTAAATGTGCTACATAAAGATGCTACCAGGGTCCTTATTTATCCCCTTCATGCTAAGTTTAACTCACCTGTAGGCCATTCGGATAAAATGAAGCAGAACTGCTGTCATGTGTCTACCATTTCAATTCCAGCGTCCAGATACATCTATGACGTCACCTGCACACAGTTACAATGCCAGCATTAGGTTAACTAGCATTGCACATGTGTCATTAACATAGTTGGTACCTTGCAATAACGGTGCGCCTGCTATGTCATTATCCCTTCCCTTCCGGGAATCTCCAAGACACACTGCACCTGTGCAGAATAATTATGCCGTTATGGCGTACGCTTGGTTGGCATAGACATTGCGCCTGCGCAGGATATTTTTTATATATCACTGCGCACGCAATGTTTGCATGGAGACTAAATGAGCGCCCCACTCTCTATATCTCTACTATTGGACGTTCAAGCATGATAACGCATTGTCACCATAGAAATACAGTGCTAAAAAGTTTACATACCCCGGCAGATTTTTTGGTTTTTTGGCCTTTTATCAGAGAATATGAATGATAACACAAAAACTTTTTCTCCACTCATGGCTAGTGGTTGGTTGAAGCCATTTATTGTCAAACTTCTGTGTTTTCTCTTTTTTAAATCATAATGACAACCAAAAACATCAAAATGACCCTGTTCAAAAGTTCACATACCCCAGTTCTTAATACCGTGTACTGCCTCCTCTAACATCAATGACATCTTGAAGTCTTTTGTGGTAGTTGTGGATGAGGCTCTTTATTTTCTCAGATGGTAAAACTGCCCATTCTTCTTGGCAAAAAGCCTCCGGTTCCTGTAAATTCCTGGGCTGTCTTGCATGTACTGCACGCTTGAGATCTCCCCAGAGTGGATCAATGATATTGAGGTCAGGAGACTGAGATGGCCACTCCAGAACCTTCACTTTCTTCTGCTGTAGCCAATGACAGGTCGACTTGGCCTTGTGTTTTGGATCGTTGTCATGTTGGAACGTCCAAGTACGTCCCATGCGCAGCTTCCTGGCTGATGAGTGCAAATTTGCCTCCAGTATTTGCTGATAACGTGTTGCATTCATCTTTCCTTCAACTTTGACCAAGTTTCCTGTGCCTTTGAAGCTCACACATCCCCACATCATCAGTGATCCATCTCCGTGCTTTACAGTAGGAATGGTGTTCCTTTCATCATAGGCCTTGTTGACACCTCTCCAAATGTAATGTTTATGGTTGTGGCCAAAAAGTTTGATTTTTGTCTCATCACTCCAAATGACCTTGGTTCCAGAAGTTTTGAGGCTTGTCTTTGTGCTGTTTGGCGTATTGAAGGTGAGATTCTTTGTGGCATTTGCGCAGTAATGGATTTCTTCTGGCAACTCAACCATGTAGCCCAAGTGCCTCCTTAGTGTGCATCTTGAAACAGCCACACTGATAGTTTTCAGACAGTCCTTTAGTTCGGCTGATGTTATGTGTGGGTTTTTCCTTGCATCCCGAATAATTTTCCAGGCAGTTGTGGCCAAAATTTTTGTTGGTCTACCTGACCGTGGTTTGGTTTTTACAGAGCCCGAGTTTCCATTTGTTAATCACAGTTTGAACACAGCTGACTGGCATTATCAATTCCTTGGATATCTTTTTGTATCTTTCCTGTTTTATATAGTTCAACTACCTATTCCCGTAGATCCGTGGACAATTCTTTTCACAAGGTTGGCACACACTGTTGCTGGTATGTTGGCCCATTCCTCCATACAGATCTCCTCTAGAGAAGTGATGTTTTGGGGCTGTCGCTGGGCAACACGGACTTTCAACAACCTCCAAAGGTATCCTATGGGGTTGAGATCTGGAGAATGGCTAGGCCACTCCAGGACCTTGAAATTCTTCTTACGAAGCCACTCCTTCGTTGTCCTGGCAGTGTGCTTGGGAGCATTGTCATGCTGAAAGACCCAGCCACGTTTCATCTTCAATGCTCTTGCTGATGGAAGGAGGTTTGCACTCAAAATCTCACGATACATGGCCCCATTCATTCTTTCATGTACATGGATCAGTCATCCTGGTCCCTTTGAGGAGAAACAACCCCAAAGCATGATGTTGCCACCCACATACTTCACAGTAGGTATGGTGTCCTTTGGATGCAACTCAGCATTCACTCTCCTCTAAACACGACGAGTTGTGTTTCTACCAAACAGTTCTACTTTGGTTTCATCTGACCATATGACATTCGCCCAGTACTCTTCTGGAACATCCAAATGCTCCCTAGCAAACTTCAGACGGGCCCAGATATGTACTGGTTTAAGCAGGGGAACATGTCTGGCACTGCAGGATCTGAGTCCCTGGTGGCGTAATGTGTTACTGAAGGTAGCCTTTGTTACGTTAGTCCCAGCTTTCTATAGGTCATTCACTAGGTTCCCTCGTGTGGTTCTGGGATTTTTGCTCACTGCTCTTGTGATCATTTTGACCCCACGGGGTGAGATCTTGCTTGGAGCCCCTGATCGAGGGAGATTTTCAGTGGTCTTGTATGTCTTCCATTTTTGAATTATTGCTCCCACAGTTGATTTCTTCACACCAAGCTGCTTGCCTATTGCAGATTCAGTCTTCCCAGCCTGCTGCAGATCTACAATTTTGTTTGTGGTGTCCTTCCACAGCTCTTTGGTCTTCACCATAGTGGAGTTTGGAGTGTGACTGTTTGAGTCTGTGGACAGGTGTCTTTTATAGTGATAACAATGTCAAACAGGTGCCATTACTACAGGTAATGAGTGGAGGACATTGGAGCCTCTTAAAGAAGTTATAGGTCTGTGAGAGCCAGAAATCTTGCTTGTTTGTAGGTGACCAAATACTTATTTTCCAAGATAATTTGCAAATAAATTCTTAAAAAATCAGACAATGTGATTTTCTAGATATGTTATCTCATTTTGTCTCTCATAGTTGAGGTCTACCTATGATGTCAATTACAGGCCTCTCTCATCTTTTTAAGTGGGAGAACTTGCACAATTGGTGGCTGACTAAATACTTTTTTTCCTCACTGTATGAACTTTTGAACAGGGTCATCTTGATGTTTTTGGTTGTCATTATGATTTAGAAAGAGAAAACACAGAAGTTTGACAATAAATGGCTTCAACCAACCACTAACCATGAGTGGATAAAAAGTTTTTGTGTTATCATTCATTTTCTCTGGAAAAAGGCCAAAAAAACAAAAAATCTGCCGGGATATGTAAACTTTTTAGCACACCTGTACATCCCTGCTCTTAAATGACAAGGCTTGCACCTTGAGACCTGTGAGATACAACTAAAAAAACAATTGGAAATGATTAAGAAACTGCAATAAGAAACAGAATTTGGTAATAAAGAATTTCAATTACACACTTGAAAAATTTCCCAGCTTCACTTAAAGGAACAGAAACATATACAATTTTCCTGTGACCTACAGGATTTTAAGGAGAATAGAGTTTATACCTCTATTAGTGAAAGATCTACATTTCGGGGAGGAGCGACAGAGGTGTCCTCCACTGATACGGATAGTTCAGATTCTGAGATTAGGGGAAATCCAACGAGAGGGAAAACAGGAGGTGGAGGGGGTGGATGAAAGAGAGTGACTAGACCACAAACCTCAGGTTTTTTAGAACAGACCTACTTACTCCACAACTGGAACATATCACAATATCTGCAACCGCATCCCAGATAATTAACTTGTCCTCCAGAGCTTTAAGCACTGGCGAAATGGGGGGTCCTGAACAGAGGGTTGACCTTTGTCCCTAGTTCTAATTTCAATCTATTTAACTGGGTAAAGGACCTCCATCTTTTCACTAGAAAATTGAAATGGAAGAAATTCTTCTATAAACAGGATGAAAAATTATGTACATTTTTGGGTATTACCAGGAATATGTTGGAGGATGTACGATTACTTGCAGATTTGAGTGATAGTGAGGGAGAAATAGAAGGGAGTGGTCCATTCACTACGCTACGAAATGTTAACATAAAACAACTTGTATTGATGCCTCTGTTAATCAGGTGACCAGAAATTTCAAAAAAATCTCAAACGAGTGTTGCTCCTTTAATTTGTCAAAAGAGGAGATGATAGCCCTACGGCAACTTAAGAGGAAAAGAGACCTGATAATAAAACCCTCCGACAAAGGGTTCAATACGGTTGTTATATATTCAACAGTATAAAACAATATGTAATAATATCCTAGGTCAAACAGATAATTATAGAATTCTCACAACAAACCCTACAGTTGAGTTTAGGGAGTGCCTTAAACAGCTGTTACAGCAAGTGAAAGCATAGAATAAGATACATAAATGAGTCTCTCCGTTAAAAGGGAGACCAATAGTCTCAGGAGTAAATAGCCTTTGTCAAAATATTGGTATATACCCGGACAAAATCTTATGTCTGTTTGTGTCTTCCAAACCATCATTTATACAAGATACATTTGACCTTTTGAGGAAGTTGGAGGACATCACAGCGGAGGAGGGGATGTTACTCTGCTCTATAGATGTAGAGGCACTCCACTCTTCAATACCACATAGAGCAGGATTGCAAGCAGTAGAATACTATCTGAGGTCCAGAGGGAATTTTCCCTCACCCACAACTTTTTCCACTTTGACAGGAAACCTCACCACCTCAAGGGCAGTGCCACGGGGAATCTATGTGCGCCTATATACAGTACAGACCAAAAGTTTGGACACACCTTCTCATTCCAAGAGTTTTCTGTATTTTCATGACTATAAAAATTGTAGATTCACACTGAAGGCATCAAAACTATGAATTAACACATGTGGAATTATATACTTAACAAAAACGTGTGAAACAACTGAAAATATGTCTTGTATTCTAGGTTCTTTAAAGTAGCCACCTTTTGCTTTGATTACTGCTTTGCACACTCTTGACATTCTCTTGATGAGCTTCAAGAGGTAGTTACCTGAAATGGTATTCCAACAGTCTTGAATGAGTTCCCAGAGATGCTTAGCACTTGTTGGCCCTTTTGCCTTCACTCTGCGGTCCAGCTCACCCCAAACCATTTCGATTGGGTTCAGGTCTGGTGGCTGTGGAGGCCAGGTCATCTGGCGTAGCACCCCATCACTCTCCTTCTTGGTCAAATAGCCCTTACACAGTCTGGAGGTGTGTTTGGGGTCATTGTCCTGTTGAAAAATAAATGATGGTCCAACTAAACGCAAACCGGATGGAATAGCATGCCGCTGCAAGATGCTGTGGTAACCATGCTGGTTCAGTATTCCTTCAATTTTGAATAAATCCCCAACAGTGTCACCAGCAAAGCACCCCCACACCATCACACCTCCTCCTCCATGCTTCACGGTGGGAACCAGGCATGTAGAGTCCATTCGTTCACCTTTTCTGCGTCGCAAAAAGACACAGTGGTTGCAACCAAAGATCTCAAATTTGGACTCATCAGACCAAAGCACAGATTTCCACAGGTCTAGTGTTCATTCCTTGTGTTCTTTAGCCCAAACAAGTCTCTTCTGTTTGTTGCCTGTCCTTAGCAGTGGTTTCCTAGCAGCTATTTTACCATGAAGGCCTGCTGCACACAGTCTCCTCTTAACAGTTGTTGTAGAGATGTGTCTGCTGCTAGAACTCTGTGTGGCATTGACCTGGTCTCTAATCTGAGCTGCTGTTAATCTGAGCTGCTGTTAACCTGCGATTTCTGAGGCTGGTGACTCGGATGAACTTATCCTCCGCAGCAGAGGTGACTCTTGGTCTTCCTTTCCTGGGTCGGTCCTCATGTGAGCCAGTTTCTTTGTAGCGCTTGATGGTTTTGGCCACTGCACTTGGGGACACTTTCAAAGTTTTCCCAATTTTTCGGACTGACTGACCTTCATTTCTTAAAGTAATGATGGCCACTCGTTTTTCTTTAATAGCTGCTTTTTTCTTGTCATAATACAAATTCTAACACTCCATTCAGTAGGACTATCAGCTGTGTATCCACCTGACTTTTGAACAACACAACTGATGGTCCCAACCCCATTTATAAGGCATGAAATCCCACTTACTAAACCTGACAGGGCACACCTGTGAAGTGAAAACCATTTCAGGTGACTACCTCTTGAAGCTCATCAAGAGAATGCCAAGAGTGTGCAAAGCAGTAATCAAAGCAAAAGGTGGCTACTTTGAAGAACCTAGAATATAAGACATATTTTCAGTTGTTTCACACTTTTTTGTTAAGTATATAATTCCACATGTGTTAATTCATAGTTTTGATGCCTTCAGTGTGAATCTACAATTTTTATAGTCATGAAAATACAGAAAACTCTTGGAATGAGAAGGTGTGTCCAAACTTTTGGTCTGTACTGTATGCGAACTTGCTTCTGGGCTGGTGAGAGCAGACAGTTATGTTTGGTGAGGGAAATGATGAATGGTTTACCAGAATGGAATTATGGATACACTACATAGATGACATGTTGGTACTGTGGAAAGGGGGCCAAAATTTGTTCAAGATGTTTGTAGACAGCTTAAATATAAATGATGTTGGATTGTCATTCACCCATGAAATTGGAGGCGACATCCTACCTTTCCTACCTAAGTATCAAAATCTTTAGGAAACCCACTACAACGAATTCCCTCCTCTGCTGGGAAAGCAACCGTCCACTTCCTCTAAAGCACAGGTGTCAAACACAAGGCCCGCGGGCCGAATCCGGCCCGCTGCCTCCTGTTATCCGGCCCGGCACTTATCTGGCCCGTAGGGCCGCGGCATTTTTTATTGTCTATGTACATTATATAATGTAAACCAGCCCAGGACAGGCCGCTTAAAAAAAAAAAAACCAAAGCTGCGCGATACCTGTCCTGGGCTGGTTTACAAGACCTCTGTATGTCAGCGCAGGCGGCGATACAATGACGTCATCACGCCGCCTACGCTGACACGCAGACAAGAAGAGGAGGCCGCGGCTGCATCAAGGCATCGGAGGTAGGTGAAGATAAGTTTTTTTTTATATATATAAATAGGCCGTTGCCTGCCGGAGTATCCCCGGCACGTAACGGCCTATTTACTTATCGATCCCCGCTGCTGGTCGTGGCCGTCCCCGCTTCCCTTTCTGCTATGGGACGCAGAAGCGGCTGCGTGCAGGAGCGGGGATGGTAAGTGAGGCCGCAGCCGGCGAACCCCATCAAATACTACTATTATTATACTCCGGGGTCTTTTCAGACCCCGGAGTATAATAATCGGAGACCCCGGGGGAGGTGATAAACATAAAAACCAGAGTTACTCACCTCTCCGGCCATCCGATGCTGCTCCCAGCCTGCTTCGGCCTTCTTTGGTGACGTCCCAGGCGTCACGTGAGCCAGGCCGACGTCATTATATCGCGACGCCGGTCTGTGCGACATTGAAGAAAGCCGAACGCAGGGAGCGCACCGGGACCTAGGTAAGTAACACTGGGTCTCCAATCATTATACTCTGGGGTCTGAAAAGACCCCAGAGTATAATAATAGTTCATGGGTGGGGGGGGTCACTATGGGGCATAATACCATGTGCAGGGGCCACTATTGACTATAATACCGTTTGCAGAGGCCACTATGGGGCATAATACCAATGCAGGGGCCACTAAGGAGCATAATACCGATTGCAGGGGCCACTATGGAGCATAATAATGTGTGCAGTGGCCACTATGGAGCATAATACAGTGTGCAGGGGCCACTATGGAGCATAATACCGTGTGCAGGGGCAACTATTGAGCATAATACCGTGTGCAGGGGCAACTATGGAGCATAATACCGTGTGCAGGGGCCGCTGTGGGGCGTAATACCGTGTGCAGAGGCAACTATAGAGCATAATACCGTTTGCAGGGGTAAACAGTATTTGTATAGTGCTTAATTTTTTATATATTCAGAAAAGGATGAGGATAGTATGTAACATGCCAATGTCTTAGGTTTTAACAATACATTATGTTCTTCCTGGTTGCCCTCAAAGGGCTGATTGTAACAGTAGTAATGTACAAATGTAACTACTGCTTAATAGCTCGCTTATCTGTTAAGGAGAAGTTACTTTTATACATGTGTAAAATAATCTTGGCCCTTCAAGGTACCCCGTGAGGCTGAAGTGGCCCCCGGAGAAAATGAGTTTGACACCCCTGCTCTAAAGAGAGGGATTCCCAAGGGGCAGTATTTTAGGGCTAAGAGAAACTGTTCCCAGAAGAACAAGTCACGAATTTGAGATTTTTAGAGAGGAGTTACCTGGACTACATAATTAGACAGGAATACCAAGAAACATGTAGGAAAGACCACTCAGCCTTGTTGGCAAGGAAAGAAAACACTGCTGAGACTGGAGAGGCAGTAAGGTTAATCACAACATTTGATAATGGAGCTAAAACAGATAGGAGAATCCTCGAACAACACTGGGGGATCCTGACGTCTGATCCCAAATGGAGAAAGACCATAGGGGAACACCGACAAATCGCATTTAGAAAGGAACCATTTCTCCCCATCCACGCAAACCACATGGCTTAAGCACCCAAATGGATCTTACAAATGTAGTGGGTGTACTGCCTGACCGTATGTTCTAACTGGTTCATCCTTTAGGGCATTGAGAACTAACACCAAATTTGAGATCAGACACTTTATATCATGTTGGACCATAGAGGTGATTTATAAAGCAACTTGTGAGTGCAATAAAGAGTATGTGGGGAAAATAAACCGTGAAATAAGAAGGAGGATAGCAGAACATTTGGGGGACATCAGAAATAAACGTGACACTCCAAATTTTGGTGAGGGGAGGCGACTGGGAGGATGTGACCCTTCAAAGTGAAACACAGTGGATGATCCGGTTGGACACTTTAACAGCACATAGCCTTAATGAACAATTGAGTTTCAACTGCTTCATTTAAATCGTGGTTATTTATGGTGTCCAAGACAATTTCTGGATAGATAAATGTACCTCTTATGCATGTTTGCCTGTGCTTGTGTTGTTGTTCCACTGTGGGATATAATGCGCAATCCTCTTTAATCACGGTTAGTAGAAATGGACATCAGAATTCTTATTTAAAACAGTTACATATATCTGTCTGTATTATATCCCTAGGTTTATGCTTAATACGTCTTTTGATTATCATTTGTGAGAATACCATAAATTATACGGTTTGGTCTGAAAAACTGACAAAGGGTTAACCTTAAGTGTCCAAGTCCCATATGGAGAATATAAGGAAATGGGATACTTTTGGGCATCACTGCAGGTGATGCACAAAAATGGCCACTTTAAACTATTAATTGTAGACCCCCTAATATGAGCCTTTTGGGTGGTTGTATGGTCAACAACTTAAATGAGCTTGTCTTTTAAGAGCAGGGCTGTATCTCTATGGTGACGATGCGCTATCACACTTGAATGTCCAATAGTAGAGATATAGAGAGTGGGAACGCTCATTTATTCTCCATGCCAACATAGCGTGCACAGTGACGTATAAAAAATATCCTGCGCAGGCACATTGTCTAAGCAAACCAAGCATGCACAGTAATGGCAGAATGATTCTGCGCAGGTGAAGAGTCTTGGATATTCCTGGATGGGATAATGACATAGCCGGCAGAGTGTCATTGAGAGGTGCCAATTATGTTAATGACACATGCGCAAAGCTGGTTAACCTAATGCCGGTGTCATAACTATGCGGAGGTGATGTCATAGACGCATGCACAGTGGATCTATCTGGACGCCAGCATTGGAATGGTAGACACATGACAGCAGGTCTCCTTTGTTTTACCCAAATGGACTACAGGTGAGTTAAACTTAGTATGAAGGTGATAAATAAGGACCCTAGAAGCATGTCTATGTAGCATATTTACCATCCTGTTAGAATCCAGGCAGGAGGCTCCCCACCACTGTGGATAGGAGCAATGACTGAGCTTTAGTTTATTGGACAAAGGTACCCTGATGAGTGGTTTTGCCGGCCACAAAATGTGGAGGTTCTAGAGGGATAGTCACTTGAGGGACAGCTTTGTGGTACTGCCCTTATAAAGGCGGCAGTCTTGTGGGGGTCAGGGTAACTTCATATAGGGGCACTACAGGGATTACCTGAATGGACCTTTTGCCCTTTTCTCTGACTCTTTGTTGATAATCTACTTATGGGTAAGATCGAATCAGTTTTTTACCTTTTTGTGCATCTATCTGAATCTTGTGTGCAGAATTACTCCTGCGATATAATCAGCTGTAATCCTGCTTGTGGATAGGACTGAATTTGTCTTAACCCATTGTGCATATGTATACTTGATGTGCATATCTATTCCCCTGACAAAACTAAGAAGGGGATTGTGGTTATTACATGTTGGGCCTGTCAGACATTTTAGTAGATATTTATTAAAAGCTAAGTTTTATTTTTATGGCACCATTGCTGGTTGTTATTGTTTTAACTATAGGCTAAGGTCTCATGTTGAGACCTTAGAAACATAGCATTTTTGCCTGCTACCAAAATGCTGTGGAAAAAAGCTGCATTTTACAGTACCAGCAAAGTTAATGAGATTCTGGGTAATCTCATCCACACATTACAGAAAAAAGGTGGGTACTACATATTGTTTGTGCATTGTACTCAATTACAACACAAAATGTAGTAAGATACTGGATTCCCTCTGGGGATGACTGAAAGTAGTGAGGTTGTTAGGTTTAAAAACTTTTAGGGGAATTTATTAAATGATTTGTAACAATTTTGTGGCGTAAAAAAGTCACATGTTGGGAGAATAATTTATGCCTTTTTACACATCTCGACACTTTTCAACATGGCCATAAAAGTGAGTGGTGCTTTTCCACAGATATATCAAATTCGAAGCCAGAAAAAGGTACATAAAGTGGTACATTTCCTTAAGGCAGGCGTAGATATAATGTTCTGACTTAAAGACAGCCCAAGATGTGCCAAATGTAAAGGTAGAAGACTCTTAAAAAAATTGGTGTATTGTACTCCACAGCACTTTGGTTTAAGTCTGGTATATGGAACACCAGTCTTAGTAAATTCCCTCCTATATCCTAAGAGTCCAGGATATAAAACATTGTAAATTGAGGGTGCAGCCCACAAAAAGATACAAAAATACAATGATTAGCAAATAATGCTGGACTGCTATTTTTACTTATTTTCACTTCAAAGAGACACTCCATTGATTTTTTTTTTACACATTATATTGTCTGAAAGACTATCCCTTCAATAGTAACAGTTATCTATTCACAGTTTCTTTTATTGTCCTGCTTTTCAGCTTCTTCAATAAATCACAAGATCCCAGTGTGACCTCTTTATTCTGGCAAGGGATACTGTGCAATAAGGAGGCCTCTCTCTGCTCCCATACTATTGAGAACTACCATGTGCCTCGGATTTATCAGAGTCCTGCCCCCCTGCCCTTACTTATCTAGTGTTAGATAGATAAGCAGCAGTTGAGCAGCTTTACAAGGACCTTCTAGGATTTTTGAGGACATCATTTTAATATTAGCAGTGCAGGCTTATTCAAAAACAGGAACTAGACATGGCTACATGAACTAAACCTGGGTGAAAGCATCAGCAATAGCAGATTTTGAATATTCTTGATGACTACCTTACATAGCTAGAAAAAAACAAAAAAACTTTAATGCCACTTTAATGTTCGTTTATATATGGAACCTGAGACACAATGCAGCTGTAACGTCTCTGTCGGTTCGGGTCTCTGCGCCACCCTCCGCTCGCACGCTGTGGCGAAGGAGGCGTGTTCAGTTTGGTTCCTTGCGTAGGTTTCTTGTTGCTCAGTCTGAACACGGTCCTAGACAATGTAATGGATTTCCAGCCACACCCGTGTTCTGAGCATTTCTCTCTGGACCACATATAGTTAATCTCAGCCTTGCCTGTGTGATTGACAGCCTGTCCACCAATCCAGAATGGGGCTTGCCCAGACTTTCTATAAACTGGTTGTCAGCCCTCACATGGTTGCTGGTTATTGCTTTTGCGTTCTGGCTATTATACCTTGCTCCTTTGTTTCCTGTTCTTCTGACCACTGGCTTACCTTTGACTTTCTCTTGGATCGTGATTTTGTACTGCTTTGCTCGTTTGTTACCAACCCTTGGCTAGCTGACCTCCTTTTGTTGTGTTTGTCCTGTCTGCGTTCTGTGTTATCACTTACTCAGTATAGGGCTCGTCTTCAGGTTGTCCTTTTACCATTTAGGGTAACTAATAGGAAGGGACAGTGGCTGGGGTGAGATTAGGGTTCACCTGCCTCTGTCCTTCCTCCCAGACCCCTGCAGTAGTAAAGGGTATTGCTACGTCTGGCAAGACCCTAACAACAGCAACTCATAAACTCTGAGATAAGATTTGGTTTGGTGAGAAGAAAGGGCAAAAAAAAAGGTCAAAATGGGAGTCTGCTGCAGTATACCATTGCCTCATATTAAAGTAGCTCTCTTTACCTGTATACAACACTCGGGGAAAAGAATCAATAAATATCACATCATTCATTGATGTTTTTGTGTTCATCTGGTTCAGCAACAAGAAATGCCAGGACACCTGTAAATGAGAGAAATTGGGGTTTATATTAATACATCTAAATACCTCAGTCACTGACTAATTTATTTTAATTTTGTTGTTTGGACACAAATAAGAGGTAAGGTCTCATTCACACTAGTGTATTTTGGTATCTGTCTTGCATCACTCTTTGCAAGTCAAAACCATGAGTGGAACCTAAAAGAAACAAATAATGGAAAGAGCTGCAGCACTTCTTTGTTTTAAAGTCACTCTTGGGCAGACTATTTGAGCCATTTATCTAATTAGTCAAATAGGATTTCCCTGGCAAAGTCAGCTGTTTGCCAGCATTGTTAAGAACTAGGCTGGCAGCTACACTCTATAAAAGGTTGTCCCTGATAAATCAAACACTTCACATGGAATTCGGTTATACTGGAAACCTTGGATATCCCTGGCATTAGTAACGCACTTCCTTTCACAGATCATATTTTTAATCCTTACCCTCACAGCTTAATTTATTATACTGTGCAGATACAGTATAATATAGAATAATTCCTAGTGTGTCATTTCTCACTTTTTACATTGGGTACTATTTCATTCATTTCATATCTGGCATAATTATACAGAAAAGAAAAAAAAAGTTCTAAGAGGAAAGATATAATTATATCTTTTCATATAACTACATTTCATAACAAAACATCACCATGAATAGTTTGAATTTGAGAAAATATAATTTAAGATATAACTCATGGGATAAATGTTTTGGAAATTGACATATTGTACTTTTATAACATTAGTATTTTATAAACAAATTGATTGTATAATGCATGGTTTTACTTTCAGATAGTATCTGGTAATATTTTTACTAATATTTTCAGTTTAATGCTAACAGCTACAGGTACAGTATATGAACACCAAAGAACTGAAGATGTAAGTATGAAAATATTCTTGTGCATAATCTTTCACAATCTTTGAAAAAATAAGCCTTTTTAAATAAAGATATAGATAGCTTTCTGTGTCATCTACTGCTCAGCCCAAAAATTCTGTACAACTAATGCAAAAGTACAAACACGCATAGCATAAAATATCCGAATCCAATGTTGAGCAAAGAAGAAAACATACTGAACCTGAGAGGAAAGTACTGCTTGCAGAACTTTCCTCTCCTCTTGCTTTGTGTGGAAACCGAGCAGAAAGCACGCGGACCCCATTATACTCTATGGGGTTTCCCAGGTAAACCGCTTTTTTATACGTATAGGTTTCCGTTCGGGGGGGTCCCCCAAGCGGACTCCCCCGAACAAAAACCCGAACGTAGATGTGAACTGGGCCTTAGATGTTCATGTAAAAACAGTGTCTCCTGAATGTGTGCAGTATGTATACTCTATAGCAGAGATCCCCAATAACCCGGCCACGGACCAATACAAGGTCGTGAATCACTTTGTACTGGTCCGACCTGGTACTTTTACTATTACAGTAAGTAGTGCCTCCACAGGTAATAGTCCACCCCACACACACACAGGTAATATTACCTGTTGGGGGCACTACTATGTCACTATTACAGTAATAGTGCCTCCCCACATTTACTAACATTACCTCTCTTTGTTGGGAGAGAGTATTACCTGTGGGGGGCACTATTACAGTTATAGTGCCCCGCAAAGTTAATAACAGTCTCCCACAAACACAGGTAATGTTATTAACTGTGAGGGGCACTATTACTGTAATAGTGCCTTAATAATGTCCCCACAGTTAAGATTACCTTTGGGAGGCACTATTACAGTAATAGTGCCCCCGGAGTGATAGCCCCCCTGCCCTACCTGTACTTTATTAAGGGAGCTCTTTTCAAATCACCCAAAATTGAGTGAGGGACCCTCCTACCCATACTTTTATTAAGGGAGCTGTCCATACCAACAATAAGTTATACATGATATGGAGAGAGATCTTAATAAAGTATAGGGAAATACAGTACAGACCAAAAGTTTGGACACACCTTCTCATTCCAAGAGTTTTCTGTATTTTCATGACTATAAAAATTGTAGATTCACACTGAAGGCATCAAAACTATGAATTAACACATGTGGAGTTATATACTTAACAAAAAAGTGTGAAACAACTGAAAATATGTCTTATATTCTAGGTTCTTCAAAGTAGCCACCTTTTGCTTTGATTACTGCTTTGCACACTCTTGGCATTCTCTTGATGAGCTTCAAGAGGTAGCCACCTGAAATGGTTTTCACTTCACAGGTGTGCCCTGTCAGGTTTAATAAGTGGGATTTCTTGCCTTATAAATGGTGTTGGGACCATCAGTTGTGTTGTTCAGAAGTCAGGTGGATACACAGCTGATAGTCCTACTGAATGAGTGTTAGAATTTGTATTATGGCAAGAAAAAAGCAGCTAAGTAAAGAAAAACGAGTGGCCATCATTACTTTAAGAAATGAAGGTCAGTCAGTCTGAAAAATTGGGAAAACTTTGAAAGTGTCCCCAAGTGCAGTGGCCAAAACCATCAAGCGCTACAAAGAAACTGGCTCACATGAGGACCGCACCAGGAAAGGAAGACCAAGAGTCACCTCTGCTGCGGAGGATAAGTTCAACCGAGTCACCAGCCTCAGAAATCGCAGGTTAACAGCAGCTCAGATTAGAGACCAGGTCAATGCCACACAGAGTTCTAGCAGCAGACACATCTCTACAACAACTGTTAAGAGGAGACTGTGTGCAGCAGGCCTTCATGGTAAAATAGCTGCTAGGAAACCACTGCTAAGGACAGGCAACAAGCAGAAGAGACTTGTTTGGGCTAAAGAACACAAGGAATGGACATTAGACCTGTGGAAATCTGTGCTTTGGTCAGATGAGTCCAAATTTGAGATCTTTGCTTCCAACCACCGTGTCTTTGTGCGACGCAGAAAAGGTGAATGAATGGACTCTACATGCCTGGTTCCCACCGTGAAGCATGGAGGAGGAGGTGTGATGGTGTGGGGGTGCTTTGCTGGTGACACTGTTGGGGATTTATTCAAAATTGAAGGAATACTGAACCAGCATGGTTACCACAGCATCTTGCAACAGCATGCTATTCCATCCGGTTTGTGTTTAGTTGGACCATCATTTATTTTTCAACAGGACAATGACCCCAAACACACCTCCAGACTGTGTAAGGGCTATTTGACCAAGAAGGAGAGTGATGGGGTGCTACGCCAGATGACCTGGCCTCCTTAGTCACCAGACCTGAATTCAATCGAGATGGTTTGGGGTGAGCTGGACCGCAGAGTGAAGGCAAAAGGGCCAACAAGTGCTAAGCATCTCTGGGAACTCCTTCAAGACTGTTGGAAGACCATTTCAGGTAACTACCTCTTGAAGTTCATCAAGAGAATGCCAAGAGTGTGCAAAGCAGTAATCAAAGCAAAAGGTGGCTACTTTGAACAACCTAGAATATAAGACATATTTTCAGTTGTTTCACACTTTTTTGTTAAGTATATAATTCCACATGTGTTAATTCATAGTTTTGATGCCTTCAGTGTGAATCTACAATTTTTATAGTCATGAAAATACAGAAAACTCTTGGAATGAGAAGGTGTGTCCAAACTTTTGGTCTGTACTGTATATAAATGTAATAATTAAATATTCACTTTATTTTGTTTTTTTCATGAGCCAAATTGTTTGGGTTTTAACGAAACCGAATAAATGGAGATTTGTTGTGGATAAACTAAAATGGCCTTCTCCACATGTATTGAACAGTGAGAATACAGAAGACACATGTCTGTGAGCCAGTGTGACGTTCTGGCTTTTCCTAACATTACCTGTCAGCTTCTAAGCCAATGGTCAGTGGCAAGTGGACACCTTACAGTGTTGATGTCATTTACAGTATATAAGGTTCTGTGGGCTGGAATAAGAGGCATTTCAGTGATTATGGAAGTAGGGGATGGATGTGTTATTCATCACTGCATGATCCAATGCAATTACTCCATTTTCTTTAGCAATGCACAGCACTTGCAGCAAAACTTGACATATAGCTAGAGAATCTTAGGAGTAGGATAATTAGAAAATAGTTTAGTCCGATTTAATCAATTACAGGCAGATTAGTGATAGAAATCATAGATAGGAGTGAGGGAGAGAATCTGTGTTGTGTCAGCAAGACTGCTGCAGTAATACAGTGCGTGGGGGGCTTCTTGAAGAATGCTAATAGGGTTTCCTTTGAGCTATGCTGAAAGTTTTTTGTTTTTTTTATCAAGTGAAACACTGTTAAATAGTATTACAATTAATATTGTGGCGAAATAGACACTTGCCTAAATTTAGCAGGATTTTTTCATGCTGACGATTTTGCTTTTGAATTGTTTTCAGGTATAGTCTGCCAAGAAAATTATAAGACTATAGATGAAGGACAGTTAACCCTTTCATTGCCAATAATCTAATTTTGTGTAAGTCTGTTTTGCAATAAAGCAGTTTGATCTGCGACTGTCCAGAGTGTTTTACATTGTTTAAACTGACAGTTTGTTACTGGGAAATCCTTTAAGAGTATTTTTTTTTTGCAAGAGTTTACTTTTTTTTTTTTTCCATTAAATACAGTGGAGAAAAAAGTATTTAGTCAGCCACCAATTGTGCAAGTTCTCCCACTTAAAAAGATGAGAGAGGCCTGTAATTGTCATCATAGGTAGATCTCAACTATGAGAGACAAAATGAGAAAACAAATCCAGAAAATCACATTGTCTGATTTTTTTAAGAATTTATTTGCAAATTATGGTGGAAAATAAGTATTTGGTCAATAACAAAAGTTCATCTCAATACTTTGTTATATATCCTTTGTTGGCAATGACAGAGGTCAAACGTTTTCTCTAAGTCTTCACAAGGTTGGCACACACTGTTGCTGGTATGTTGGTCCATTCCTCCATGCAGATCTCCTCTAGAGCAGTGATGTTTTGGGGCTGTCGCTGGGCAACACGCCCCCCCCCCCTCCAAAGGTTTTCTATGGGGTTGAGATCTGGAGACTGGCTAGGCCACTTCAGGACCTTGAAATGCTTCTTACGAAGCCAATCCTTTGTTGTCCTGGCGGTGTGCTTGGGATCATTGTCATCCTGAAAGACCCAGCCACGTTTCATCTTCAATGCCCTTGCTGATGGAAGGAGGTTTGCACTCAAAATCTCACGATACATGGCCCCATTCATTCTTTCATGTACACGGATCAGTCGTGCTGGTCCCTTTGCAGAGAAACAGCACCAAAGCATGATGTTGCCATCCCCATGCTTCACAGTAGGTATGGTGTTCTTTGGATGCAACTCAGCATTCACTCTCCTCCAAACACGACGAGTTGTGTTTCTACCAAACAGTTCTACTTTGGTTTCATCTGACCATATGACATTCTCCCAATACTCTTCTGGAACATCCAAATGCTCTCTAGCAAACTTCAGACGATATGTACTGGCTTAAGCAGGGGGACACGTCTGGCACTGCAGGATCTGAGTCTCTGGCGACATAGTGTGTTACTGACGGTAACCTTTGTTACGTTAGTCCCAGCTTTATGCAAGTCATTCACTAGGTCCCCCCGTGTGGTTCTTGTGATCATTTTGACCCCACGGGGTGAGATCTTGCGTGGAGCCCCTGATTGAGGGAGATTATCAGTGGTCTTGTATGTCTTCCATTTTCTAATTATTGCTCTCACAGTTGATTTATTCACACCAATGCTTGCCTATTGCAGATTCAGTCTTCCCAGCCTGCTGCAGATCTACAATTTTGTTTGTGGTGTCCTTCCACAGCTCTTTGGTCTTCACCATAGTGGAGTTTGGAGTGTGACTGTTTGAGGTTGTGGACAGGTGTCTTTTATACTGATAACAATTTCAAACAGGTGCCGTTACTACAGATAATGAGTGGAGGACAGAGGAGCCTCATAAAGAAGAAGTTACAGGTCTGTGAGAGCCAGAAATCTTGCTTGTTTGTAGGTGACCAAATACTTATTTTGCACCATAATTTTCAAATAAATTCTTAAAAAATCAATGTGATTTTCTAGATATGTTTTCTCATTTTGTCTCTCATAGTTGAGGTCTACCTATGATGACAATTACAGGCCTCTCATCTTTTTAAGTGGGAGAACTTGCACAATTGGTGGCTGAATAAATCCTTTTTTTTCCCCACTGTACATACAAACTGCAGTTTTAAGAGTGAAACACTGATTGTGCCTGCACCAGTCTGTAAAATCTCCATTTTTATTGAGGGCATAGGGGAGAGGGCTCCAGAAAGCAGTGGCTGTAGCGAAGTGCCGTCCAGCACGGGAGCCTGGTGCAGACTCGCAGGCAGGAAAGAGGCAAATGCCGCCGGACCAAGAGGAAAAGTGCACTGCCCGTGCTAGGGAGGAATGGCGGGCAGCCGCACAGATAGCGGGAGCCGGAGTCAGGTCTTGTGGAGGCCGGTGGACGTACGTGTCCATGTATGGGGTCCCCACAGAGGAAGGCTGGGGCCCCAAGGACTTCTTGGAGAGGAGTTTCTTTCCAATTGGGGAGGATTAGAGCCAGGTTTGTTTGACATTCAGGCAAGGTAGAACCAGAGCAGGAGATCTACATAGCCATTCATATAAGCATCCAGGCCATGCCCCCCCATTGCTTTCTAAGCTAAAGCGTAGGGCTTGGGGGCCATAATAAAGCATCACTAATCAACCAACTTAGGCTAGGTTCACACTTGCTCTGGGTCTCCACTGGGGGATCCCGCTCCCCATTCCGCTTTAAAAATGCGAAGAGAAAAGTCCTGCAAGCAGGGCGGACCCTGAGGGCAACCACTTCTTTAAGCGAATTAGGTTTCCGTTTGGGGGGGTCCCTAAGTGGACCCCCCCGAATGGAAACCTGAACACATGTGTGAACCTAGTGTATGGAACTCACAGGCACTGGCAGTACAAAGTACTGTATCACAGTTGAAATCTACAACTTCCCAGCAGTGTTGTTACTTCCATTGCTCTCCAACACTGTGTGGATGGATTTTGCTTCACTTGCATCATGCCACAGTAAGACTTGAGCTCATCTGACTGCTGGGTATGTAGCCATTTGCCAACTGCTGCTATGGGTGGGTGGGCTTCTTGAAGAATGCTAATAGGGTTTTCTTTGAGCTATGCTGAAACGTTTGCTTTTTTATCTAGTGAAACACTTCAGTAATATTACAATTAATATTGTGGAAAAGTAGACACTTGCCTAAATTTAGCTGGATTTTTGCATGCTGCTGATTTTGCTTTTGAATTGTTTTCAGGTATAGTCTGCCAAGAAAATTATAAGACTATAGAAGTAGATGTAGATTCAATGTGTTGAATCCAGCACCACTTACTTTAATTTTTCATATTAAAAAACAGTCATAAAGGATAAAGGCAGGCGGTAAGTTTTATAGTTTACACATTTCGAGGCGAAGAGTCCCTTAGTTAAAGCTATGTCATAGCTATGACAGTTAAATAATTCATTACACTAATCAATCTTTGATCCTACCAGGAAAGTTAAATTCCCTTTGTCTGTGTTCAATAGGTAATAGTGCTTTTGAAACTGTATTATTTTTGTATAATTTTGTATGTGTTTCCTCTGGTTACTCCAGTTTCCTCCTACAATTCAACAACTTACTAATAGAGGACAGTGAGCAATGAGGATATGTTGGGGGTAAATATCCATTAGAAATAATATACAAAGTGCTATATAAGCAAAAAAAATCTAAATATCTATAACAGGGCTTCTTAGTGGGTGTTCACACAAAATAATTTGATGCTGAATTTGTCAAACAGAAAATTTCTGCTACAGGAATTTGAAGCAGATTTTTTCTGCTTGACAAAAACCAATGCAGAATTTGATGCTGAATATGAAGTGGAATTTGATGCTGAATTTGAAGCGGAATTTTGAGAAGAGTGCCACTGTATTTTTCCTATTTTGCCTTTATTGGGCCGGGCCAAATTTTGTGGGCAGATTTTGACAAATTCTGCAGCGATGGAAAAGGTGTATTTTCCACCTCTAATTAATTTCAAAAGGAGTCCTGAGGCAGAATCCGCCTGGAGATCACGCAGAACACTTATTTTTTCCACTAGCTGAAAAAAATCAGCTATTGCCTTCCATTGAAATGAACTGGAGGCAGATTTCAGGCAGAATTTGAGGTGTGTGACCACCCCCTTATGTGGATGATGGTCCACACAGGGCCCAGGTGCAATTGCTACCTCAGCACCTTCTTTAGATACAACCCTATGGATGTAGTATATTGACATTGTCTTTTTCAATCATCATACACTCTTTGGGCATCTAATTGAAATTAGAAAATTCCTTATGACAGACATCATTAAAATGCAATGAACAGCAATTAAACTTCACCCACTACTAGTGATTCACATGTCTAATTAACTTCAATAAATATAGAGATTAACACAAACCATAAATAATGAATGAATAACCTGCAGAACCACATGAGCATGGTATTTCTGCATGTGAAGCTCTATTTTGTTGTTATTAAAAGATTATACTGTGTGTATTAGACTCCAATTACATGTTGAATGAAGCATTAAGAATAATGCTCTGGGTTGAGTAGGCTCTAATTGCAATTAAGTGGATTGCTTGAATCCTTCAGCAATATGAGTCCGTCTCTGGAGATTCCGGAGATAAGGTACATGGACACTTATATATTAGTTCTAAATATTAATAAAGCAAACTGTAGGCATTGCATAACTGCATACATAATACATTGCCTTTTAAAATAGCTTTGGCATAAATATGAATGGTATTCAGAAAAGCAATTAATATGAACAGGTGATTCAGAGATAATAACTTTATATGATCCGCAGTCTATCCGCAGTATGATATCAAAAGAGCTTTTACAGTGCTCTTACAATCTTTTTATCAAATGTACAGAACTAGCAAGGTTTAACTTGTCATTAAATGTGATGTTAACTACAATGTGGAACAAAATTTTAAAAGAGTCCCGCAAGTATTCCCCAAACATGTGTGTTCCTAAACTGTGCATGCACCAACCCCAGTCCCAGATTGGCAATGATGGATTACAATATAGGTGGTTTGGGCAGTCACCCAGGGCCCAAGCTTTCAAGGGGGTCCATAGCCATCCAATCTGCTTCCGGATATCACAGAAGATGCCTATGGCCACAAAGTCTCTCCTGCACTAACAGTATACACCTGGTTAGGAATTGTAGTGCGGTGTCCACAGCAGCTGCTTTTAAAAGGTTTATTCTGCAAAGTCTACTGCTGATGCTGTTATAGGGTCAGCACATATGTACAGTACAGAACTACAGTGATCATGTACTGTATTCTGTATACTGCTACTTGTTTACTCCATGAAATGGAAAATTTAATTCAATACAAGTATATATGTTAGATAGAAGGCTAGAAGTAAATATGTGAAGTAATCCTGTACCACTTACTGTTTTAAGATGTGCTAGGAAGTCCAGGGGAATAGATGCTCCCAGCTCAGAAGTAAGCCACACACAGGACTGTCTCTCCTCTTTCTGTGAAACTAAGGATTAGATGTTATGGCATTAATAAGCCATATCACTCGGTCACATATTCAGTAAACTTTTTCCTTTATAATAACCAGTGTAGCTTAACACCAATGTCATACCTGACAGCTAAAACAGCTCAAAAACATAAACATTTGGGACCTATGCAATATCTGAATAATGTATGGTAGAAACCCATGGCTTCAGGTTTGAATACCATTTTACACTTTACATCTAGATTTATTCTACTGTATATAACTGCAAATATACTATCTTGCATAAGGCTGAGTTCATACTGTTGCTGTGTTCTATTCTGTCAGAGTGCTGGTACATTTGAGGGCAAGAATAGCATTGTCTGCAGGACGGTCAAATACAATGGAACCCTGACTGAAATTTGACTAAACCCTGACTAAATCGATGAGAGCTCTCAAAATATGTTTTGATTTATTTGAAACAGAACAGGATCCATAATACTAAAATGAACTTGTTCCTATTGTAAACTAGTCCTGGATTATTGTCTGAGTACACATTTTGCAGCATTCCTTGCTTACTGTATGTAGAGTTCTTACTTTGTTATAAGTGTATTATTTACACAAGACAATGGGACAGATAAAATAATACTGTCTAAATTTTAGACAGTGCAAAATCAAACCAGGCAGTTTTAAACTGCACTAGATTTCCCAAAGTGCCAATGCTGTTTTATAATCTGGGGTACTTCTAGATTGTCTGGTCTAATTTTATGCCACTTATTATTTGGTTTAATCTCCAACCACAAATGTGCCAAAATTTTGATGCATTTTCCACAATTTTGATGCACAGGTTTGCATGTTAAGCTCCACACCCTTTTCAACAAGCCCCTGCCCACCTTTTGGACAAGCACAGAAACAGTTAGAAAGTGTCTAAAACCGGGCCCCGCGTTGCGTAAAGCACATCACTTTACAATCCCATCCACACCTTGCGAAAAAATACACTGTGGACACGCTGCGATTTCCAAAACCGTCGCAGTTTTGGAAATTGCAGCATGTCAATTATACCTATGGAAACACCGGCGGTTTCCCTATAGGTATTATTAAAGAAGAAAGTCAGCAGAAGAAACTTCTGTGGACTTTCTTTGAAAAGCACTGTGGAAAAAAACGCGGTGCGTTGGTGCCTTAGTCTAAAACACAAAAAATGAAGTGATGCAGAAGAAAACCTAAATCTATCAGACTGCAGTGCAACAGGGATTACTACATTTCAGGAGATCCTTTAAACTGTTTTAGGTGTATTTGTCAACACAGTGTTGACAGTATCCGATAGGAACATGCAGAACTGGCAATACAATTGTGTAGTGTAATACAGGCTGTAAAGGTAACCACACACTTCACTTGGCTTACAGTTATTTTTCCCAGCTACTCCATGTTAATGCAGGACAGTAAGGTTATGGTCACATGGCAGAATTTGGCACTGAATTTGAGGTGGATTCCCCCTCAAAATCAACTCCAAATTACACCTGAAACCATTCTCCATTGATATGAATGGGAAGCAAATGCTAATTTTTTCCTCTAGCTGTTTTTTTTCAGTGGCTTGAAAAGGAATGGGAAATATAAAGGAAGCTCTTAGACGTTTTCCTTTCGTTAAATCCACTCCTGACTTTGGCTCAAAAAACCGCAACAAAAATGTGCAACAAAAAAAGCTGCATTTCCACAACGTGGCGCCTCAGCCTTAAAGTGCCTTAAACTCTTAAACAGTAAAACAATTCATGTAAATGTTTAGGTGTATGCAATGTTATGTAAATGTTGTTGTAATGTAAATTTTAGCATTACATGAACAATAGCGTGATAGTTTTCTTCTGCGGACTCTCTGTTCCTATTATACATATACGGAAAACGCCAGCGTTTCCGTAGGTATAATTGACATTTTTGTAACATTTTTTGAAATTGCAGCATTTCCACTGAGGATATTTTTCTGCAATGCATGGATGGGATTAGCCAGAATCCCATGCACTTTGCAGGTACCATAAAACGCAGAAGTTTTTTCCACGGCGTTTTCACCATGGCCAAATCGCAGCATTTTCGCAACGTGACCCCGGCCTAAATGTGTTACCATACCTCGCATTTTTGCAGCATATTTGAGGCTCTTGGAGAGATTCTTCAGCATGGCTTTTGATGCCAGATGAAGATTTTCTATAATGAGCCAGCCGCTGTGATTCATTGTGTCATTTAGTGCTGCTTTCACCTCTTCCTCATTTCCATTCGTCATACTGACTGTGAACAATGGTATGCTTTTCTCCTAAGAACAAGGAAACATAATTATGTTTCGGCACAGAAAAACACAAATATTTAAGGTGCATACATATCACATGCTTTATTTCTCTATGCAATGTACTTTAAGCCAATTATTAGCAGAGTTTTTTTTTTGCTTTGTGATTAAACACAGTTGGCATAATATAAGACTAGAACCGCTTGCTTTCTCTTTTCTCTTTCAGTAAAGTAAGCTGGAAGGAAGAGTAAATGCAATGCAATTGCTAACATAATAAAAAGTAATGTGCATTTTGGACAGCTGCGAACAGCGGGAAGCTATTGGATGCCTGTTTGTAACTTCAGTGCACCTGGCTTTCCTCACCAGGGTGGTAGATTTGTGAGCATGTCCTTATCTATAAAAATTATACTCTGAATATTAGTGGATACAATAGACTTAAGAAAATATAATCAATCATAAAAGCACAGTGAAAAAACAACATGCAATCAATGTAATAAATATGCCACGCCGTGTACTGTAACATGAATGCACTCATTTTCTTTTGTGACCACAGGAAATATTGTCCTAATAGATCTGTGTGTCATGGTCACGGACAGTAGCAGTTATCGAAGTTTAGAGGACAAATGCTTAAAGAAGCATGTAGGAACAGAGGACCATAGGTTGGGTTGGTGTCAATAGTGGAGACTGTGGTACCTACTGGAGCTGCTGATAGTCCATGATGTAATACTTAGGCCTGGGGTCTGTTAAACAGTCGCTGTTGAAGTCAGATAGCCAAGGTTCACATGAATAAAACACGTCTTTCTGCTTCCTGATCAGTGCCTCTATTGCTTAGATATTAGCTTTTTTCCAGATTTTCTAACCCTTTTCCAGTTTATTCAGGAAAGGGTATGGATTGCACATCCAGTTAGTACAGAGTAGGGTCCCAACCCTTAAACAGCATCCATAACAGACTCCGTACCAACCTGTTCATTAGTATATCAGGAAAAAAAAGCTAATCTTACCAATAGAAGCACCGATCGGGAAGAAAAAAAAAGGTTTTATTCATTTTTATTCATGTGAACCCCAGATATCTGACTACTGATATCTGACTATCTGACTAGTTCAATAGTGACAGACTCCCTTGAAGAGGAACAGAGCATGGAGAATGCCCTTATAAGTTTGAACATCAGGAGCAGAAATGGATTGACGGTTGAAATGTATGCAAAGCCACAGGGTCAACAATGAATATTTTGCATGGCTCTATTCACTGTTTCTAAATATATCAATGCTATCCATTTAACTCACAGCCCATTACACAAAATTACCATGCCATAATGTCTTATTCCCTAAAGAGAAAAAAAAAAATCTGTTGTATAGCTATGCAGTAAGCAAGTGCTGTAAAATAATGTCAAGGGTTTATACAACAAATGGATAATATCCTGTACAAGTGTTTTTGTTATGTACATCTTTTCAGAAAGGATTGAAAGCGCCAAGATTAACACCGTTTCTCCTGCGTGATGTGCTTATTTCAATCAAGAGCACATTGTGTGAAGCACAAGATACTGGCACAGGATACCAAGCAAAAAAATAAATAAAACAAGACACTGCAGATTAACAGGAAGCGTCTCTTCACGCTGTTTCTCAGCAAGTTGCCATCTACAATGTATGTCTGTCTAATCTATTACTTGCCACAATGTATGAAAGAGGATTCATCATTTCAGATCATTAAAATAAATGATGTGAAATGCGATGAAATAAACTCAATTATGATCTTTCAACATCCTCAAAAAAGATCCATAATAATATTATTATGAAGAGGAACATCCTCTTATTAAGTTGTTCAACATGATGGAAGTATAAAAGAAATATACTGCAATCCATTATGAAAAACAGAAATAATGGAAGAAAGCATTGCACATTTCAACTTCCTTGGGGTATATGTTTTTTGACAATGACAGTTACTGGCAGATATACATGTAGAACAGGGGTCGGCAACCTATGGCACGCGTGCCACTCTTGGCACGCGAGGCATATTTCCCTGGCACGGCAGCGGACTCCTCACCCAGCAGTTTCGATCGGACCTAACACGTCCGAAACGAAACTGCTATTATTATACTGCGGGGTCTCTTCAGCGGAGCCCCCGGGAGTTATCAAACATAAAAAAACAGTGTTAACTCACCATTCCACGCTCCGCAGCTGCTGTGTACTCTTCAGGCGCTTCTGCCTGAAGTCAGCTGACAGGGCCTCAGGGGTCGCGTCTGCGTCTGACGTCATTACGCATAATGACGCGACGTGACCCCTGAGACTCAATGAGCGGTCGCTGACTACAGACAGAAGCGCCCGAAGATACAGTGCGGCTGCGGAGCGTGGAATGGTGAGTACATTGTTTTTTATGTTTCATCACCTCTCTTTGCCCTCCACTTATTATACTCTGTGGTGTGAAGAGACCCCACAGTATAATAATAGCTAGTGAATGTGCAGGGGCCACTATAGAGCATAATACTGTGTGCAGGGGCCGCTATGGGACAAATACTGTGTGCAGGGGCAGCTATGGGACAAATACCGTGTGCAGAGGCCGCTATGGGACAAATACCGTGTGCAGAGGCAGCTATGGGACATAATACCATGTGCAGGGATCGCTATGGGACATAATACCATGTGCAGGGACCGCTATGGGACATAATACCGTGTGCAGGGACCGCTATGGGACATAATACTGTGTGCAGAGGCCGCTATGGGACATATACCATGTTGCAGGGACCACTATGGGACATTATTCTGAATAACGGTGCGTTTTCTATATTAAGGATGTGTTTTTGCACAGAAAACTCAGGCTTTGTTTTTTTTTTTGTGCAAAAATGCACCAGTTTTACATCGAATGAAAAAGTTCCAAATATAGCTGAATCCAGATACATAGTGTGTTTTCACCATAAGACTGCCGCCATACGGTGCTCCTGGACACATTTACCACTAATTGGGGGCTGCACATGGACTTTCATTGCTTCTAATCAGAAAGTACAGGAGCGTCCCAGGAAATAGCAGTAAACGCATGTGTCCTAAAGCATCTGGTGGCAGCACTTCTGTGTTATGGTTTGTGGTATATGACTCTAGTTTAGGGGTCGTCAGACTTACAATTATTGACCGGCACTCCGAGTACCTCATCTTTGATTTTTTTATTAAAATCGGCACGCCGAACAAAAAAGGTTGCCTACCCCTGATGTAGAACATACAGACCTTCCAACGGCACTCTTGAAACATGTATAGTGAAAATAATGTCCAACAGAAATTTTAAAAAAACAAACTGGCACCCACCTGTTGAATCTATATTCAATATAGACTTCATTATGAAAAGGTAAAGTGGTTCTCGGGCTGTATGATTTGTTTTAGCACTCTTATTTATTTAAAACTAGAGGAAGGACCCGGCTTCGCACGGGTATATTTCATTTTTTGTTTGTGTAGTGACCCCATAAGAATTGGCCAGTTTTGCACTTGACATCCAGTACGGCAGTCCAGTATAGGTATAGTCTATTTATGGCTGTGTTGTTATGGAAACCTGGTAAATGAAATGTGAACTTACATTGGCTAATACACGTCATATGACTGAATATTTAAGGATCTGCGAACTGCTATTGACTCATACAGGACATAAATAGCTTGGTTGCTATGGAAACCTGGTGTAAAGCTGTGTGTATGTCAAGACTGAACCTGCGATTTTCCATTGGTCCATAAGTGTCATGTGATCATGTGCATCTCAGTTTGGATATCAGTGAAAAACCTGCGATCGGTTGTTATGGAAAACCTGGAGTAAAGCTGTGTGTATGTGACCTTGTGTAACAGTGTCATCCACAGCGCCCTGCCCCTTTAAAGCTGACCTACAGCAGTGAAGAAAAATGGCTGGGTTGTTATTGAAACCTGGAGTGCAGCTGTGTGCATGTGGCTGACAAAGCTTTGTCAGATTGGACACGGGCTTGGGTCTGCTGGGGAGTTTCAGCAGCTCGCTGTTGTCTGTAACATATCTTATCAGATTGGAGACAGGCTTGGGACTGCTGAGAGTTTTCATTAGCTCGAGCAGCAGCCATGCGTTTTGCTGCAGGGGACATGAGTAGTTTAAAAAACATTTCAATTTATAAGAATGCTGAAATCCAGTATGGCAGTCCAGTCAGTGGTGTAAATACCGGTTTTAGGACCTGGCTGGCCTCTGATGTTTTTGGTTTTTTTTTAACACCAGCAGGTAACGGGCCCTATTTACTTACCGATCCCCACTCTTGCTCACGGCCGCCTGCACTTCACCTTCTGCAGAGGCGGCTGTGAGCAGGAGCGGGGATTGGTAAGTAAGGCCTGTGGGCCGTGAACCCCACAAACACTGCTATCATTATACTCTGGGGTCTTTTCAGCAGGCTTCGGGCCTCCTTGGTGGCGTCCCAGATGTCGGTGGGCCAGTCCGACGTCATTATGCGTTGCGATACATGCCTGGCTCACGTGACATATGGTCCAACATTGAAGAAGTAGCGGGAAGTGCGCATAATACTATATGAAGGAGCCACTATGATACTGTGTGCAGGGGCCACTATGGGGCAGAATACTGTGTGCAAGGGCCACTATGGGGCCTAATAGTGTATGCAGGGTTCACTATGGGGCATAATAGTGTGTGCAGAAATGCAGTTTGTGTGCGTGGGGGGGGTTGCCGGGGGGGGGGGGGGGGGTCCCATGTCAATGTTGCCTTGGGGCCCTGCCATTGCTAGTTACGCCACTGAGTCCAGTATAGGTACAGTCTATTTATGGCTGTTTTGTTATGGAAACCTGGTAAATTAAATGTGAACTTATATTGGCTGATACACGTGATATGACTGAATATTTAAGGTTCTGTGAACTGCTATTCACTAAGGGTGGGTTCACACCTGCACTTCAGTCCGTCCGCTGCCAATCCGAGTGAAAATCTCGGCGAACGGGATTGGCATCGGATACAGACAGGTCAGCGACGCATCGGTTAAAAACCCATTCATTTGAATGGGTTTTTAAAGCAATGCAAGGGTGTCCGATTGCACCCTCTGCGCTGCGAATCCTTTTTTTTCGTCGGAAACAAAGTCGGACATGCAGGACTTCGTGTCCGAGGAAAAAAAAACATAGCTTGGTTGCTATGGAAACCTGTGTGCCTGAGGAGAGTAAGCGCCTGCGAGCTGTTATTGGCTGATAAGGGACATGTGACCGTGTGTTTGGCAGTTGGAATATGAGTGAAAGACTTGCAGGCTTGTATAGACTAATACAGGTCATTTTTTGGGAATACTGTACCTCAGGAACGGTACGTCCAAGAGAGCTGAGACCCAGTCTATAATATTCCCGGACACCTGATGTACATGTGTGCCAAATTTGGTGAGGATCGGTCCAGTCGTTTGGTCGCGCATAAAGAACAGACAGACAGACAGGAACTCATTTTTATATATATGAGAGATAAATGTACCTTCCTGATTTTAAAGGAAACACTCTCTCTCCCTACAGTGTCCAATGATATGAGCACTGTCTCCGGTAAGCAAGGCCACACAATACGAGAAATGTACTGCTGTCTTTTACACTGTACATAACATAAGTTTATGGCAAAACTGCTTTTTTCCAATAAGATAACACTATCCAAATCAAATGCAATTTGCAACATTCATATTACTATGGCAAAGATGCTTGCTGAAGCTATAAACAGTACATAGTGATGGAACAAAAAATGTGAACCAATTTTTACCTTTGCTGCATAGCAAATGGCCTCTTGGGCTTTGTATCTCATCATAGCTCCTCCAGGTGAAAGTGTGTTGGTTCTCTTAGAAGGTTCAAGAAGTAAAATACCATATGTACTTTCCTCCAATACTAGAAGCGAAACAAAATTGAAATATTTGGGTAATGTATAGCCACCACTGAGTATATGAAAAGAGCAAATAATGTTAAAGTTGAAGATAGCTGTCTTGACAAGAGCACCATTGAATATAAGGCCGGCCCAATCTGCAGATTATAATATGATTTGGAAATATTATTCACTCAGATGTAGTAAAGGGTCTTAAAAATGGAAATATGTTAGGATATCATTATCACATGCACTGTATGCCACTGTAATAACTAGCTCCCAAATATTGCATCAGGGGCAAATAGAGTGTTAGTGACAAAAGCTACATGCCATCTGCCATAATACTGTGGTACAGCAAAACCAAGAAATGACTTACTATTTTGGAAATGTTTATACCATATTATGAACACAAAAGAAACACTTTTTATTACAAAAGAAAAATATATTTGTAGGCTTTGCAACAGCAAAATGTTCCGTTTAGAAATCAGTCAACTTTTACTGTAGTTATAATGTGTGCACAAAATGTGCATACTCTAACACCCGCAACTTTTTTTTCCCAGCTCCCTGTCTCAGCAATTTTCCTGCTGTCTCTTCTTCTCACTTTCTGTATCCTTCAGTAAGCTGGTGGGCGGACTTTGACTTAATGATAAACAGAGCACTATGAAGTACCTCAGTAGATTTATACATTGCCTTTATCAAATCTAATATATATTGAGATCAAATAATATGTACAATAAATGTACATTATATTCTTGCAGGAAACTCAATGTTATCTTTGTTTTACATAGAGATAATCACAATGTCCAAGCCTTTATCAACAAACTGCAATTAGCTGACCTGATTGTACTGACCGTAAAGCAGCAAGAGAACTCAGCACCCCCCCCCAGAGAGCAGTGAGTCATGTTATTCGACCTGATAACAGATACAGAGTGGGTGCTTTGATAACAATATGTAAACAATGGGAGAAATAATTTTACATGGCAGGCAAACGAAGCAGCATTTCTAAATTAATGTATTTATTTATTTATTTAAACTCTTGAATTTACATAAGCTAGCAAGATAGATATAATCCTTGAGATGGTAATACCCCTTTAAACTTAAATATGGCAGCAATGGCAAAGTATCTGTATTTGCTTGTATATCTTTTGACAGTATTCATATACAGTGGGGAAAAAAAGTATTTAGTCAGCCACCAATTGTGTAAGTTCTCCCACTTAAAAAGATGAGAGAGGCCTGTAATTGACATCATAGGTAGACCTCAACTATGATAGACAGTATTAGAAAACATATCTAGAAAATCACATTGTCTGATTTTTTAAGAATTTATTTGCAAATTATGGTGGAAAATAAGTATTTGGTCACCTACAAACAAGCAAGATTTCTGGCGCTCACAGACCTGTAACTTCTTCTTTAAGAGGCTCCTCTGTCCTCCACTCTTTACCTGTAGTAATGGCACCTGTTTGACATTGTTATCAGTATAAAAGACACCTGTCCACAACCTCAAACAGTCACACTCCAAATTCCACTATGGTGAAGACCAAAGAGCTGTGGAAGGACACCAGAAACAAAATTGTAGACCTGCACCAGTCTGGGAAGACTGAACCTGCAATAGGCAAGCAGCTTGGTGTGAATAAATAATTAGAAAATGGAAGTCATACAAGACCACTGATAATTTCCCTTGATCAGGGGCTCCACGCAAGATCTCACCCCGTGGGGTCAAAATGATCACAAGAACGGTGAGCAAAAATCCCAGAACCACACATGGGAACCTAGTGAATGACCTGCAGAAAGCTGGGACTAACGTAACAAAGGTTACCATCAGTAACACACTACGCCGCCAGGGACTCAGATCCTGCAGTGCCAGACGTGTCCCCATGCTTGAGCCAGTACATATCCGGGCCCGTCTGAAGTTTGCTAGGGAGCATTTGGATGTTCCAGAAGAGTATGGGGAGAATGTCATATGGTCAGATGAAACCAAAGTAGAACTGTTTGGTAGAAACACAACTCGTCGTGTTTGGAGGAGAGTGAATGCTGAGTTGCATCCAAAGAACACCATACCTACTGTGAAGCATTGGGGTGGCAACATCATGCTTTTGGGCTGTTTCTCTGCAAAGGGACCAGGACGACTGATCTGTGTACATGAAAGAATGAATGGGGCAATGCATCGTGAGATTTTGAGTGAAAACCTCCTTCCATCAGCAAGGGCATTGAAGATGAAACGTGGCTGGGTCTTTCAGCATGATAATGATCCCAAGCATACCGCCAGGGCAACGAAGGAGTGACTTCGTAAGAAGCATTTCAAGGTCCTGGAGTGGCCTAGCCAGTCTCCAGATCTCAACCTCATACAAAACCTTTGGAGGGAGTTGAAAGTCCGTGTTGCCCAGCAACAGCCCCAAAACATCACTGCCCTAGAGGAGATCTGCATGGAGGAATGGGCCAACATACCAGCAACAGTGTGTGCCAACCTTGTGAAGACTTACAGAAAACGTTTGACCTCTGTCATTGCCAACAAAGGATATATAACAAAGTATTGAGATGAACTTTTGTTATTGACCAAAAACTTATTTTCCACCATAATTTGCAAATAAATTCTTTAAAAATCAGACAATGCAATTTTCTGGATTTGTTTTCTCATTTTGTCTCTCATAGTTGAGGTCTACCTATGATGACAATTACAGGTCTCTCTCATCTTTTTAAGTGGGAGAACTTGCACAATTGGTGGCTGACTAAATACTTTTTTTTCCCCCATTGTATGTATAAACAATACTGAGCAATGAAAAATGTTTAGGGGACATTTTAAATGTGAGTAGGCATAAACAGGTAAACTGTTACTATTATATATGATTTATGAAAATCCTACAATATTTATGGACTTATTTACGTTCTAAAAATAATCCTGCTACCTCTTGTGTCACCCCCTCTACCTCATAGATTGTAAGCTCTCGCGAGCAGGGTCCTCAGTCCCATTGTGTGAATTGACTATTTCTTTGTAATGTATCTTTTTGTCTGTAATTGAACCCTACAAATTGTACAGTTCTGAAGAATATGTTGGCATTATATAAATAAAATGTATTATTATTATTATTATTATTATCTAAAGTAGGCATGTTTTTAAAGTGAATTTTTGCATCATTGAAATATGTCAGCACCAGTGTTGTCTTTATGCAAGCTTCCTTTTATTTTCATGACTAGAATAGTAATAGCACAAGTATAGCTATTCTCTGAAAAGCACTAATACAGGGAGTTAACATCTTTCAAGGATCTTTGTTACTTACTTGCTATGTTATTAAGGCCTGGGCAGAAATCATGAAATTGTAGGTCACTGGACAATTCTTCAACATATCGACATAAAGCATCAGGAAAGCGGTCTGGACAAGCTGCACGAATCACCAGCAAGTAGTGAAAGTCATCCAATTGAGATCCCACGTCACCACATGCAGGAAGCTGAACAATATTTTTCTCTACAGTTTCTTTCTCACCTGGTATTTTGTACATAAAAAACTTTAAAGTAATCTTTTACTTCATTACCAAGAAAAATTTAATTGGGAGCAGAACATTTCAGTTACTGAATGGTACAACACTGGAGAAAATGAATGGATAGTAAACTGAATTCGATGTCAAACTGGGATGTATAGGGTCTACCAGTAATTCATTCTGGGGGCCCACTATTCAGCTACCTGCAAATATTACCTGACACTCTTTCGCATATTCCTTAAATGTCACCAATATAAATTTATCTTTCAGTAATAGTTTGCTGCCTGGTACTTGCCTCTAATTGTTCTGGTCTAGTGTCCTAACCCTGCAGCCCGGCTCTTGCCGCTAACCCCTCTCACCACAGCGAGTTTTAGACTTTGTGACAGAGCTCCATTTTTCAAATCTAACATGTGTCACTTTATGTGATAATAACTTTGGAATGCTTTAAACCCTTCCCATCACCGGCATTTTTCGTTTTTGACTCCCTGTCTTCCAAGAGCCACTTTTTAATTTTTTTCGTTCATAGAGTCATATGAGGGATTAATGTTTGCAGGACAAACTGTACTTTGTAATGCTACCATTTAATATTCTGTATAATGTAGTGGGAAGCTGTGATCTTCACCTGGGCTTAATTTTTACAGCGTTCACTGTGCAGCCAAAATGACATGTCAGCTGAATTCTATGGCTTGGTACTAAATATATTTCGTTTTTTTTTACTTTGCAAACTATGGAAAAAAATCAAAATTTCTTGGAATTGCCATATTCTGACACCCGCAACTTTTTTATATTTCCATATATGAGGATGCATAGGGCGTTTTTATTTGTGGGGCCAGATGTACTTTTTAAATATACCATTTTGGGGATTGTCTGTCACTTTGATCGCTTTTTTACATTTTTTTTTTATGAGAGGCGAATTGGTGAAAAAATGTCCATTTGACTAGTTTGATTTATTTTTCCACTAAGGTATTCACTGTATCGGAAAAATATTTTTATATGTTTGTAGACCGGGCGTTTTTGAACGTGGGGATGCATAGTTTGTTTATTTTTGTTTATTTATCTTTATTTGAGATCTAGGGAAAGGGGAGTGGATTTGAAATTTTATATTTTTAAAACATTTTTTTAATTTTTTACGGCCCCATCGGGGGCTTGAACCTGCAATATTTAGATAGCTTGCCTGATAGACTGCAATATTACTGAATTGCAGACTCAATCACTATATGGCTATTGAGGCTTGCCACAGGCAAGTCTTAATAGGCATATAGTAAAGACAGACCTGGGTGCCTTCACAAGATTCCCGGCTGTCATGACAACTGGACAGCTCTCGCGATCTCGCCACGTGGGAGCCATAGCGGGCCGTAAGAGTTCACACATCAGAAATTTTTCCAGAAAATGAAGTATACACATTTCCTTTGTGTGTATTGGAAAAACAAAAAAGAAAAAAAAAAGCAAATTGGACATAATTTCACACAAAACTCCAAATTTGGCACATTTTCAAATTTGTGGGTAAATAACTTTGTTTCCAGCATGTGATACTTGTTCAAACTGACCTGTGGCAAGTAACAGGTGTGGGCAATATAAAAATCACACCTGAAACCAGATAAAAAGGAGAGAAGTTGACTCAATCTTTGCATTGTGTGTCTGTGTTTGCCACACTAAGCATGGAAATCATAAAGAAGAGAAGAAAACTGTCTGAGGACTTGAGAACCAAAATTGTGGAAAAATATCAACAATCTCAAGGTTACAAGTCCATCTCCAGAGCTCTTGATGTTCCTCTGTTCATGGTGTGCAGCATAATCAAAAGTTTACAAACCATGGCACTGCAGCTAATCTCTCTCTGGACAAGGATGCAATATAAAAATGGATGAAATGTTGCAACACAGGAATGTCCAGATGGTGGATAAGCAGCCCCAATCAAATTCTAAAGAAATTCAAGCTCTCCTGCAGGCTCAGGGTGAATCAGTGTCAGCGCAAATTATCCATCGACATTTGAATGAAATGAAACGCTATGGTAGGAGACCCAGCAGGACCCCATTGCTGACACAGAGACATAAAAAAGCTAGACTGCAGTGTGTCAAAATATACGTGAGTAAGCCAAAATACTGAGAAAATGTCTTGTGGACTGATGAGACCAAGATAGAGCTTTTTGGTGAAGTATATCATTCTACTGTTTACCGAAAACAGAATGAGGTCTACAAACAAAAGAACACAGTATCAACAGTCAAATGGTGGAGGTTCAAAGATACTTTGGGGTTGTTTTGCTGCCTCTGGCACTGGGTGCCTTGATTGTGTGCAAGATATCATGAAATCTGAAGATTACCAAATGATTTTGGGTCGCAATGTAAGGCCCGATTTTTGCGTCCTAGGTCATGGGTCTTCTAGCAGGACAATGACCCCAAACATACTTCATAAACCACCCAGAAATGAATGAAAACAAAGCATTGGAGACTTTTGAAGTGGCCAGCAATGAGTCCAGATCTAAATCCCATTGAACACCTGTGGAGAGATCTTAAAATTGCTGTTGGAAGAAGGCATCCTATCAAGTCTGCAAAAGAAGAGTGGTCCTAAATTCCAGTTGAGAGGTGTAAGAAGCTTGTTGATAGTTATAGGAAGCAATTGATTTTAGGTATTTTTTTCCAAAGGGTGTGCAATCAAATCTTAAGTTGAGGGTGTCAGTAATTTTGTCTGGCCCATTTTTGGAGTTTTGCATGAAATTATATCATTTTTGGCTTCATTTTTTTCTGTTGATCCAATACACACAAAGGAAATAAACATGTGTATAACAAAACGTATAATTGCAATAATTTTCTGGGAAAAATACTTCATTTTCTGGAAAAATGTCAGGGGTACCAACACTTCCGGCCATGACTATACAGCAGTCACCTTTAGCTGATTCCCCCAGAGTCACCTTCACCACAGCAGCTCCACGGCTCCTATGTGACATACATATGCTGCGATTGCCTGGTCTAGATTTATCAGCCTGTTGCAGTGATTGCCCATGCAGAGGTGGGTTGAGACCCGGCTCGCCGATGAGTAGAGATGGCTTGCTGTCAGGGACACCAGCCATCTTTACTGGATCAGTGTGTGAATAGGCACGGTGGCCCTTACCTGCCACGTCATACTATTACGGCACTTTGCGGGAAGTCCATTTCAGGATGGAGTTAACTAGGGCATTCTTAGTTTATTGGTTATTGGGGCCCCTGCATTATGATTGAGAAGATGGGGCCGAGGAAGGATACTGGTTGTCTGACTCTACACCTAGATGTCATTTCACCCATTCATTGTGTTTAAAGTATATAAAAGTAAACTGAGTAGTTTCTTAGTATATTATACTGATGCATAGTGACATTGAAATGCTGTACAATGTACGCTGTACGAGCTGTATGAAGTACAGTGAGTACAATGTGGCATGCCAGGGGGAGCTGGGGGCCCACCTATCTCAGGGGCCCACTGGGGATTCACTTGCTCACTGAACAGAAAAAAAAAAAACAGGCGGCTGCTGCAAAAGCAAATTAAAATGATGAGCCTAAATGCAAATAATAAAAACACTGATTGACCTTTATAAATCACTAGTTAGACTGCATGGAATATTGTGTACATCAGTATATAAGAAAAATAGAGTAAAAGTAGTGTATGAGTGGCAACTTGTGTAGTTTAGGGACTTACAGTAAGAAAAAAGGAGACAATTTAGTGGAGATCTAATAATGATGTATAATTCTATCAAACATCTGACTTTTCTTCATTCTAACTAATCCAGTTTTGATAATTTTCCCTTAATTACTTGTTGGAGTATATTGTATATTGACAAAGCATTCACATAGTACACATGTGGACAAAATTGTTGGTACCCCTCATTTAATGAAAGAAAAACCCACAATGGTCACAGAAATAACTTAAAAAAGCCAGACTGGAATTTGCCAAACTACATGTTGACAAGCCACAAAACTTCTGGGAGAACGTCCCATGGATAGATGCGACAAAAATCGAAATTTTTGGCAAGTCACATCAGCTCTATGTTCACAGACGGAACAATGAAGCATATCTTGAAAAGAACACTGTCCCTACTGTGAAACATGGAGGAGGCTCTGTTATGTTTTGGGGCTTCTTTGCTGCATCTGGCACAGGGTGTCTTGAATCTGTGCAGGGTACAATGAAATTTCAAGACTATCAAGGGATTCTAGAGAGAAATGTGCTGCCCAGTGTCGGAAAGCTTGGTCTCAGTCGCAGGTCATGGGTCTTGCAACAGGATAATGACTCAAAACACAAAGCTAAAAACACCCAAGAATGGCTAAGAGGAAAACATTGGACTATTCTGAAGTGGCCTTCTATGAGCCCTGATCTAAATCCTATTGAGCATCTTTGGAATGAGCTGAAACATGCCGTCTGGAAAAGGCACCCTTCAAACCCGAGACAACTGGAGCAGTTTGCTCATGAGGAGTGGGCCAAATTATCTGTTGAGAGGTGCAGAAGTCGTTTGATTGCAGTGATTGCCTCAAAAGGTTGTGCAACAAAATATTAAGTTAAGGGAACCATCATTTCTGTCCAGGCCTGTTTCATGAGTTTTCTTTTTTTAAAATTCTGTTGAAGCATGGTTGAAAAGCAATGTCTGACTTTCATTTGTTCATTTTCATAGAATTTTTTATATATTATTACTTTTGTCAGATTCAAGTTATTTCTGTGACCATTGTGGGTTTTTCTTTCATTAAACGAGGGGTACCAACAATTTTGTCCACGTGTGTACATGAAATGATGCTACCTCCATCACTGCTGTCACAATTCTTTACCAGGCATGTGCATGACAACTTAACAGAATCAGTTTTTAGCTTAAAGAAATCACACAGTAATGGCTCACCTGCATTCCACAATTCTTTAAATAACATTTGGTAGCAATGAAATATGAGTTAGCAAGTGTGCTTCAGGACACTGCTGGCAATGACATGTACAGTATACACAATGCTAACAAGAAATATTTAATTAGTAGTTACTGCAATTCACTAAAAGGCCTTTGGCTTAACAGATCTGAAAATGTGAGAAATTATTGTAATTAGCTATACAAAGTATTTAAGCAACAGGAATCACCTGCTAGTGACAAGGTAATAATTTACAGAATAGCACAGATAGAGGGTTACTGTGCAATATGAAGTAATCTGTTCTGCTATAGATAAAGCAGAGCCATGTGCATGGATTCTGTGCAGAGGCACTCTGCTCAGTAGATTTAGGACAAGTGTATAAGCGCTGTATTATGTATTATTTTAGGGTCAATCTTACTGTGGATGCAAAATGAACATGAATACATGTTACTCTATCCAATGCAGGTATCTGTTCATTCATTTATGTATTCAAAGCGACACAGAACTTTTAAATAAAAGCTTCCATAAAAATACTGCATTAATAGCTACTTATTACTTCGTGAACAATTTCAAGGCAAATAGAAAATAATGCTAACAAATATAATTTAGTGTTAAACCAAAGTAAGAAAGATTAAATAATTTCTGTGTCAAATAATAACCATCTTACATCAACTTTTGCAGCGACAAAACATCTGTGCATGTACAGTATCTGACAAGTCAACCTATATTTACTATATGAAACCTCAATTTAATATGTAGGACAGGTCTCCACAGTGTTTAGCTAATGAATTTCTCCAGTTATGTAGAAAACAGGTGAAGCTCTACTCCACCAGTGGCACTTCCATAGGTTCCCTCACAGCATGGCTCTATTTCCTGTACATGTTCTACAGGTTGCAGTGTTAAAAAGAGTATATTTTTTTATATCTATACAGCACTACTATAGTAAGCACGCAGGCATAAATTGCATCGGATTCTTCATTCTGTTTTTTCTACAGGTCCAAATTTGCCAGCACTTCGCTCTATAAATATGGTGGCTCACAGCAGTACGGCATTCAATAAACACCATTTATAAATATGTAACATTCATTTGACTGTCACAAAAGAGAATAATAGACACTACACTTCAACCTTTATAAACAGTTGCCTATTAGTGAATAAGCATAATAACAATAGGTAAAGACAATAGATTTCATAAGTAGTTTCTCTGGTGTTTGAAGAGTTAAATGAGTTAGTGAGTAACCTGATGTTCATTTATGCCTGAAAAAGCAGGAAGACCTTCAAACTGTTTGACCCAGTCCCTCCTACATTTCCATTCTGAAGGATGCCACTTAAATATCTCCAGGGACACATGATAAATGAATCCATTAGGATTGCAAAGTGGACTGTTGAAGATACAGTAATTCAGAGTCCTAGGGCGCAACCTTTCTTTCATTGTGTTATTAATGTATGGCAGATGTGTACAGAAGATGCACTGACACACAAAGTCATTTACACATTATTAGAAATGGACCAATGTAAAATGTAAACTCGCCATATTTCCATTCCCTTTCTTGGCTGACGTTTCCTTACATAAGGGATTGTGGAATAGCTATGTATTAAACAAAATGCATGATTATTGATTTTAGTTTTGTGTCCAGATTTGTTCTTGTTCTTAAAAACACAATTGTATGTATCACATACAGTATGACAGGTTACAGAAGAGACCCTGCAGAAATGATCCCCTCTAACATTATGGTTTATTTATGAAAAGTAAAAAAGTGGACAAACAAGATTTCATTCCAGCCAAACCGACTTATATGAGCCCTTCACTTGTAAAATAATTGGACTCCAAAGGATATTACTGAAAGCAAGTACAGTATCTGTGTATGGACAAAGTGTGCATAACAATATAAAACCCTTCTGCATATCCATTCTCTCCTGTGTAGATGTATAAAGAAGCTGCAGACTAATATACTCTTGGGTATGTGGCTAAAAGTAAATAAAACCTCTTTACATGCTTATTCTGTTATGTAGTTAACACTCTAACCTGTAAAGATGATCAACATGAGACTAATGCTGCAGCAATCATTCCCAATCTATCACCATTTAGGACTATAGAAAATGATTGCCAAAGTGTAGAAAATGTCCCCTTTATCAATCTAAGTTTGGTTCAGTAGGACCACAAGAGGTCTAGATATCTATACTTCCATGTAGCTCTGATTCTTTTACTTTTTCAATACAATTTACCTGAAATTTCAGCATCTGGGTATTTGATTCTATACCATTTCTCCCACTCTGAAGGATTTTCAGCAATCTGTAACAAATAAAATATTGTTACAAAAGCCACAGAGAACAATGTAACGTGAACAGAGGTGATGGGAATTTATTCTGACGCTTCATTTAGGTGTATACTACCCATGTTTAAAGTGTAACTAAGCTTTTGAACAACTTTTGATTTTCTGGAAGCATATGGGTCATTAAAGGGATTGTCCAGGGTTAAGTTTTTTATGGCGTATCCTCTGGCTATTAATCCCCCACCAATCAGGTATTTATGGCCTATCCTGAGGGTGTAAACAAGAAGTGTAGAGTAATCTTTAATTAGGACCAGACAGTAGTATTGCCATTATTGTTAACTACCATTGTACCAATATAACTGGTAACATGCCATAGTATATACAGAAGAAATGAGGAAAGATTGTAGCAGAATATGGGATATCTTACTGTGATTGTGGTTTACTGCCACAGTGTAATTATAATGGATCACATTCCATCTATTATGCAGAAACAGTGAAGGAGAACTACAGCAGGATGTAAAACGTGAATAATGCAAAGGATTTTTACTTGTAAAACGTGCAAAATGAAGGAGACAGTGTGAAGACTGGACCAGCAGGGTTAAAGCTACCCTCCTGATGGCTCTAACAGCCAACTGAGCCATGTTTATATAGTCCACGCTCATTGGCGTAAATGAAGGGAGGAGGTTGGCACGATGATGCAGGGAAAGTCAGTCTGGAGAGGTCACTTCAAACATATATATCTCGGTCATTAAAATACTTAAAATGGGGTTTCATCAGACTCTAAAATCAGTGTTATACCTGTATTATTCCCAGAGATATCACCACTTAAAATACAGTTACAGTAGGATTAGGAGCAGCTGCATATAAATATGACAATTCTGACTGTGCTTTCAACTGGTGATATCTCTGTAAATTTTAAAGATAGAACTGCAATCTTGGTGAGAATCTCTTTTTTCATATCACACTAAAAGTACCTAAGTTTTAAGGTGCCTAAGATATAACTGTTGGAAGTAAACCCCAGTCTCAGCTTCCTTGCATTATTCAAGAACCTATACACCTGTACACCTAATGAAAGCAATGTCCAGCTCTTAATACAGAAATAAAGGAGAGTATAAAGAAGTGCAGGATTTCACAGAAAGAAACCAAAATCTGTTAACAAAATGTATCGAATATAAAATCTATTATAAAATGTATTAATGATGTAAATGCTGCCAGAAAATCAAAGCTTATTTGAAGACTTAGTTGCACTTTAACTGCCCCAGTTCTGGATTAAACACTTATATCCACCAGAGATCTATTAAATCAGACTTAAATAACCACAGGGGTCTAAAGTGCTGTAAATTCAGTTTAGAAAATGTACAAGAAGTTTGGATGCAAGGGTGCACATACTGTACCATAGAGACTATTATGGTGTCACTGGAATGTGTATATCAGCCCATGCTGACTAATCAATTTATGTTACAGGGATTATGACAGCAATGACACATATTGCCTATCTACAGAACAAAGGTTACATTGCCAGGGTTGTGACAACTTGCTTTATGTGAATACAATATTAGTACACATGTGTGTCCAGTTCTCTACCCACTGTTATGGGGCTGCTAGGACAGATGTCAGACCCAAAGAGATCTGACACTTATCCCCTATCCTTATGTTCATAGAGTGCAAATTATTTTTACAGGAAATGGTCACATTCATGATACTCTATGCAAAAAATGTTTTAGATATGCGATGCATGAATATTTGAATAAGTATAATATCCCTTCTTAATAAAACTATCAACAATTATGAAGAAAAATTTGCTGTTCGTTACCCTGTTGCACAAATGAACCAATACACTGAAGCAAAGACATTCCACATACACTGATCACAAATTGGTCTACTACTACAGGGCACTATTCGTGTAAGATAACATGGTCTAGCTGCCCCACTGTAGCCAATGGTAACACAATCAAAAACTGTCCGCCCATTGCCATAATAGGTGGATGGGGTTTCAGCCACATATGGCAGCCGACTGTGTGCTCATAACCTTACTATACTAAGCATCAGACATCTGTGTAGTCATCATCAGTGGAATCCTCCTGATTGCAATCAACAGTCTCTTTTCTTCCACTTGATGTACAATTTGTGACAAATTAGGGCTGAAAAAAAGTATCTTAAGTGGCCAAAGCTGATATATTTCATTGAGAGTTACGTTCACATCACCTTATAGTACAGTACTGTGTCTTGTAAGAAATGTTTTAAGTTTTTACATAACTGCAGAGAACAACTAGGCAGTAATGCTCCTACAGGTCCTGGCATTGTGTAAAAACTGTAATCTATTCCAGCAATGTCTGGGACATATTTTACGTGGCTCATGATAAATGATAAATATCAATAATACTATGGGCTGATAAAACACATGCAACCCTTGTGTCGAATCTGGTTTGTCTTACAGTCGAGTACATGTATGACTGGCCAATCATAAGACTTTGTTGCACGTTGTCTGTAGCTTGAATCAGTTGGGTCACGTTACTATCATTTTGTAACATCATTTTACAGTGCCTTGCGAAAGTATTCGGCCCCCTTGAACTTTTCAACCTTTTGCCACATTTCAGGCTTCAAACATAAGGATATAAAATTTTATATATATTGTGAAGTGGAACGAAATTTATTGGATATTTTAAACTTTTGTAAAAAATAAAAAACTGAAAAGTGGGGCGTGCAATATTATTCGGCCCCTTTACTTTCAGTGCAGCAAACTCACTCCAGAAGTTCAGTGAGGATCTCTGAATGATCCAATGTTGTCCTAAATGACTGATGATGATAAATATAATCCACCTGTGTGTAATCAAGTCTCCGTATGAATGCACCTGCTCTGTGATAGTCTCAGGGTTCCGTTTAAAGCACAGAGAGCATCACGAAGACCAAGGAACACACCAGGCAGGTCCATGATACTGTTGTGGAGAAGTTTAAAGCCAGATTTGGATACAAAAAGATTTCCCAAACTTTAAACATCCCAAGGAGCACTGTGCAAGCGATCATATTGAAATGGAAGGAATATGAGACCACTGCAAATCTACCAAGACCCAGCAGTCCCTCTAAACTTTCATCTCAAACAAGGAGAAGACTGATCAGAGATGCAGCCAAGAGGCCCATGATCACTCTGGATGAACTGCAGAGATCTACAGCTGAGGTGGGAGAGTCTGTCCATAGGACAACAATCAGTCGTACACTGCACAAATCTGGCCTTTCTGGAAGAGTGGCAAGAAGAAAGCCATTTCTCAAAGATATCCATAAAAAGTCTCGTTTAAAGTTTGCCACAAGCTACCTGGGAGACACACCAAACACGTGGAAGAAGGTGCCACAATGCAAAATGATATGTTTGGCGTAAAAGCAACACAGCCCATCACCCTGAACACACCATCCCCACTGTCAAACATGGTGGTGGCAGCATCATGGTTTGGGCCTGCTTTTCTTCAGCAGGGACAGGGAAGACGGTTAAAATTGATGGGAAGATGGATGGAGCCAAATGCAGGACCATTCTGGAAGAAAACCTGTTGGAGTCTCCAAAAGACCTGAGACTGGGATGGAGATTTATCTTCCAACAAGACAATGATCCCAAACATAAAGCAAAATCTACAATGGAATGGTTCACAAATAAACGTATCCAGGTGTTAGAATGACCAAGTCAAAGTCCAGACCTGAATCCAATCGAGAATCTGTGGAAAGAGCTGAAAACTGATGTTTACAAACGCTCTCCATCCAACCTCACTGAACTCGAGCTGTTTTCCAAGGAAGAATGGGCAAGAATTTCAATCTCTCGAAGTGTAAAACTGATAGAGACATACCCCAAGTGACTTGCAGCTGTAATCACAGCAAAAGGTGGCGCTACAAAGTATTAACTTAAGGGGGACGAATAATTTGGCACGCCCCACTTTTCAGTTTTTTATTTTTTACAAAAGTTTAAAATATACAATAAATTTCATTCCACTTCACGATTGTGTCCCACTTGTTCTTGATTCTTCACCAAAAAATTTAAATTTATATCCTTATGTTTGAAGCCTGAAATGTGGCAAAAGGTTGAAAAGTTCAAGGGGGCCGAATACTTATGCAAGGCACTGTATATGTATATAAACTTTTATTATATTACCTGTATAGATAACTTATTCAAGTCCACTGATATGGCAGATAAAGCCACAATTTCCTCCCATATTTCAAAAGGCAGCCATGTTGGTGGATTTGTGTTGGTACTATAGTCCACCCATATTGTTTTATTGAACGCATGTCTTCCTGCAAATATTATCGAATAAAGAATACATTATTACTTGAATTAATGCTTTATAATACTCAAGTAAAATATTGTATTAAAATTTAAATATTTCTGTGATGCTAGGTTCATGCTAGCATCGGCCTATCCGTTGTTCTGGTCCGTTGGAGGACCAGAACAACGGGTAGGCAGACCCAATTAACTATAAAGGGATCCATCAGGTATCCATTCTATGAAACTGAAACCAGTGGACGAAAAAATTGGACTTGCAGGACTTTTTCGTCGGGCGATTTTGAACACACATTGCAACTGTTTGGAGACCCCAACACAGATGCGAACGTAACCTGAGATTGTAAAACTTGACTTGATAAATTTAGTACTGCATTAAACATTGTAAACATCCTTGAATCCATGATACAACTGTGTAGATGCACTGTAGCCTTAAACATAATGCAACATTTGACAAATATGGTACAAATTACAGCAAACCTAACTTTAAAAAATTCCCCTCATGACAAATCACTCCCATTGACTTTATCAAAAGAAATTTACAAGATTAATGAAGATTAATGATTAAACTTTTTTTTTTTTTTTTTTTTTACAAAAAACTGGTAAATCTCTTAAAGAGAGCCATTTAACACCATGTACTTAAAACCAACATTCTATGCTGGTCAGTCTCTATTTATCTTTATTTCTTTACAGTGGTCAGAGTTTTGCCTTTCTGATATGGTGCTAAGAATCTGTTATATAGCCATACAGTTAAATGATACAAATTTGCCTTCCTGCAGCCATCACTTGGGGATGCTTGGGAACCTAGGAGCCTATTTTTTTTTAACCAGTTCATAATATTTTTGTGCGTATCTCAGGAGGTCCAGAATTAAAACTTAAGCCAGCCAGGGACCGGGGTAGATTTTACCTATAACTCTTGCCAGTAGTTTTCTTGATCCCTACCCTGCCCACTTTTTTCAAATTTGGCAAGTGAGGAGGCAAAAAATGTTGAAACGTGGCAATTTTTACAATAAAAAAGATATGTGCACCAAACAATGTGACTTTTTCATACCTTGTATACCAGAAACCGGTGTACAAGACATGATGAATCAGCCCACTAGTTCATTACAATTTTTAAGCTCCTAGTCTTTCCCAAGTATATAGTATATGTATAGTTTATAAGAGTTTTCTGGTTTCTCAGTATTGATAGGCCATTAATATCAGATCAGTGGGGGTCCAACACTCAGGATTCAGATGAACAATTCTTCATTATTGACATGGGGCTTTCTACCTGCACATGTCTACTTACAACCGGTTGTGCAGAGTATTACAGATTTGTCCAATTCAAGTGAATGGTACAAAGCTGTAATATACTGTACTCTCTGAACACCCCTTGTCCCATTGAAGTGAATTGGACAACTACAATACCAGTGTACAGTCATTACTAAGAAGCCCACATGCAGGTACATGAACCCATATATGGCCTGAGCACCATAGTTCCTTTCTACAACTCTACCAATCAACTGTTTGGAGTCAGACCCTAACACTGATGTGCATCAATACTATGAAACTAGAAAACCCTTTATCCTCATGTGTAAACAGGGTATTTGTATTTTTGTAACAGAGAATCATAGCTCTGACCATTATATATGATAGCTTATTAAGTTAATGGGAACACAATCTATTATGAGAGTCCTAAATATATGTAAAGCACATGCTACATGGATCTTCAAAGTGTGGAAAATTCTGTATTCCAAGTAGGTCAAAAAATATGATCTCACAAGACTTAATCAGGACTGTGTGGATGTGAAGGAACATTATGACTGCTGATCAGTACTTGGAGCAGGAAAACATACAGCATTTACTTTATTATTCATTATCAAACAGATAAGTGAATGGCACTAGTTGAAAGATGTTGCCAGGAAAAGTGGATTTTTCTGTCTTCATCTGTGATTTAATGTACAAGTAAACTTATCATACAACCTATTCAAGGAATACAAATGCAACACACTTAACATTTCAATGCTTGTTGCTGTGATATGGATTGAGCAAGACTCTTGAGAATCAGTCTGTACAGAATAATTCCATTTATTCTATTAATTGCAGTCCTGTTCTCCAGCCACTGAGTAAAACATTGCAGTTAAGAGGAACTTTATTTCTCTTATTCTGTCTACCTGTTTCTATACTATCAATGTGTATATTCATTTCCAGAATGATTGTTATTAGAATTGTCTTTTATAAAACTATACTCCCTTTAGCAGGTTATAGTAACCCTTAAGGCTGCGGAGAACTTCCAATGTGAAATGTATGTCTGTAGATATCAGTATAACATGATACAGTATATACTGAACATATAGATAGTGAAATAGATAGATAGATAGATAGATAGATAGATAGATAGATAGATAGATAGAAGTCATAAGGGTCATTAAAGGGACTCTACCACCTCCCTCAAGCATGGTCAACTCTCACCACTGTGTTACAGAGCAGATTACAGTGATAAACAACTTCTCTTAGTTATGTATATCACTATTGTAGATTTGAAGAAAAAACACATTCAAGTCTCATTCAAATGAGGCCAATAGTCCACTGGGTTTGGATCTTCAGCTCTAGCCATTCAGACTCCTAACATCTCCTGCCTGTGCCACTCCAAACAGTGGGAGATGATCCTCCCACTGCTATGACATCACCCATCCTACTTCAGCAGCAAGAGAAGTTCTCCCAGAGCTGAAGGTCCTCCCTTAGTGCCCCAACTACTTCAGCTGCATATGACTTCAAAGTTGCTTTTCTCCAAATCTACAAAAATGTAATACATAACAAAGGCATGGTGTTTATCACAGTAATGTGCTCTGTAATACAGTGAATACTGAATATTCTTGAAAGAGGCGATAGACTCCCTTTAAAGGTGTTTTTCTAGTCTTTACAGTTTCTGGAAATATGTTATTGTTTGTATAATGAAAAGTTATACAATTTCCAATATACTTTCTGTATCAATTCCTCATAGTTTTCTAGAACTTTGCTTACTGTCATTCTTTGTTTATTTCCAGTGAATAAAAATAAGCCCATGGTCATGTGATATACAGTCCATGGTCATGTGATAGAAACACAACTAATTACAGACACAGCTCAGTAATCAGAGCTCTGTCTTGTAACGAGCTGTGTACTGTAAGTATGTGAACCCAGAGGGCACTATTGAGCGACCCACGGCCAGGCCTGAAAAGGCCCTCAGCCACACCTTTGGGTGGGGAGTAACTCCAAGGGTAGTGGATACAGCGGCAGAGCTGCTGTCGAGACCTGCAGGAAGCAGGGACTGTGGAACCAGCCAAGGATAGAGAGGCGGTCTGTCCCAGGAGGGCTGAGGTCCGCAGGGGACTTTTGCTTGAGCTGGGCATTAGTCAGGCTAGATAGGGGTCAAGGAGTCAGTTAGTGCCCTAACTGTGACCCAGGCTGTTTTTGTTTTGTTATGTTCCACCTAAGCTGAATAAAAGCCATTTTGTTTTAAATTGGCACCGTCTGAACGCTGTCTCTCCGGCGCCCAGTACCACAACCACTGCTGTCGGGACCAGGAGTCTGCTGCCATTGAGTCTAATCCCCCCAAATTGTCACAGTACCTATGTGTTTATGACATGACTATGGATGTTCCATATTATAAAATTGTGTATTTTCAATATACAAACAATAACATTTATTTGGTGAAACTGGACAATCCATATAAAGCATAACTTTCGGACAACTTTTGATTTTCTGGCATTATTTGTGTCATTAATAAATTTTGCATAAAATGTTGTCCCTTGCTTCTGTATTGAGTACATTTCCTGCTTCCCACTAAATGCTAATGTGTAGGGGCTGTGTAATATGTAGAGAATGGGGGGGGGGGTCAATTCAAACAGTTATATTTTTGATATTATAAAACATACACACTTGCTGTTGGTGTCATATGAAAGAGGAGATTCAGTTTCAGTGCTATCTAAATAATTTCCAGAAATATCACTGGTTGAAAACACAGTCGGGATTGCAATTTTTGTCATAAATATTATACAGCTGCATATAAATATCCTAATCCGACTGTGTTTTCAACTAGTGATATCTCTCAAAATAATTTAGATAACACTGCAACTTTAGTGTCTCCTCTTTCATAAGACACAAAAAGCAAGTTTGTATGTTTTATAATGTCTGAGATATAACTGTTTGAAGTGACCCTCCCCCACCCTAATTTTCACTACTACACAGCCCTGTACTCCAAGCCCGTACTCCCATAACACAGTAACATTCAGTGAGAGGCAGGAAAAGTTCTCAATACCGAAGCAAGTGGAAGAGTGAAAAAAAATGCAAGATTTTACAGAAATGATCCAAAATTTGTTAAAGTATATTACAAAATGTATTAATGACACAAATACGACCAGAAAATCAAAAGCTGTCCGATAGTTTAGTTATGCTTTAAGTATATGACTACATACCAGATATTAACTGTGTAAACTGTACCTTTGCAGAAAAAAGCAAGTTCCTCCTCTGTTATGACCTTATTATTTTCCATCTGTTCTGTGCAGAGAAAAAGGAGGGCGCATGCCTGGACACTATGCTCAGGGAGCAAACTCCTGTACAAGAAATAAAATTCCACAATTAGATATGGACGGTCAAGTACAAAAACATTTGCCATTCCTCTTCTAAAAAAAGGCGCAAGGCCATGATGGGGGCACTGACGGCGTTAAGTTGTACCAATTGCGTGTCTAACAATGAATATCAAAATATTGCAAGGACCAACATTGTTTACTGCCCGCCTCACTACTGCTTGCCTTATTAGTTTTAGGCAAAAAGGACAGTATGACCATCAGGTTGGATCCAGCTCCTCAGGTTACACTGATCATATAGGAATCATCTCCAATTGAAAAAAAAAGCTATAACATTCCTTTCTTTGTAAGATAAAATCTCTTCATTTGTGATATATAAAGTACACTATTAGTATGAAAACAGCTCAGCAAGTATTTCATGCTTGAAATTGCTAAGTAGGTTGCCATTTCATCTACTGTCATATTTCATCAAAAATAGGTAGTGACTGGATCCATTTGAAACACAATAGCTGAAATAAGATTCACATTTAACATAAGAACTGAGTATATAATTGCTTATGTACCAAGAACCAATGATTGCAATAGATGGAAACTGAAAAGACATATGCAGCAAATATCAAAGACTAGGGTTGTCGAGAGATAGAAAAATAGTGACAGCCTAGAAGAAACTGAGCACTAATCAATATGTTTGATCGTATATTATACAACACTAATGGAAACATTTGAGGAAACCTGCAGAATAGACCACTAGGATCATAAGAAGATTATCAAGCAAACATTGCCCCAAAAATGAATCGCAAACTCAAGGCTACAAGCCTTTTAACATTGAAAAGTGCATCCTGAGCAAAACACAATATCAAAGAGACACAAAAAAAGACAGTAACATTTTGCTTATAAGGGGAATAGCTAAAGGCTTATGGACCTTGTCCAAAAGTTCAGCTTAGACTCCTCCATCTGCAAAACTTTCTTCACAACTGCAATCTACTGTAACTTTTAGCTGTATATTAGCAATGTTCCATCTAAGCCTTTGTATCGCTTATGGTCTAGAGCTGTGATAGCAAACCTCTGGCACGCGTGCCAGAGAGGGCATGCAGAGCCCTCTCAGTTGGCACGCGCGCCATCACCATGATTGCTCACTAACCGGGAATCGGGTCAGGATTCCTGGTTAGTGAGCGATCGCTTCTTTCAGCTGTATGTGCATATGTACATATAGATGAAAGGTGTCACTGTAGGCCGCGGTCCGCGGCTTACACTGACTGCAGAGTGTAACCTCTGCCCCGACGCAGGCGTGATGACGTCATTCATCGGCGCCTGCGAACAGAAGAAGAAGGAGGACTGGGTAAGTAACATAAACTACTGTGTGGGGGCCTACTGTGGAGCATATACTACTGTGTGGGGGACACTGAAGCATATACTACTGTATGGGGGGGACACTGAAGCATATACTACTGTATGGGGGTATACTGAAGCATTTAATACTGTGTGGGGGACACTGAAGCATATACTACTGTATGGGGGACACTGAAGCATCTAATATTGTGTGGGGGTGGGGACACTGTGAAGCATATACTACTGTGTGGGGGCCCACTGTGGAACATATAATGTGGGGGGCCCAAAGAGGAGCATATAATACCGTGCGGGGCCTCTGTGAAGCATATAATACTGTGCGGGGCCTCTGTGAAGCATATAATACTGTGCGGGGCCAATGTGAAGCATATAATACTGTGCGGGGGCCACTGTGAAGCATATAATACTGAGTGGGGGCCACTGTGGAGCGCATTGTACTGTCTGGGGGCCACTGTGGATTGCATTGTACTGTCTGGGGCCACAGTGGAGCGCATTGTACTGTCTGGGGGCCACTGTGGAGCGCATTGTACTGTGTGGGGGCCCTTCACTATTTAGATCACACAGTATCTGTTTTATAGACATGTGATATTATTACAGGCTGTAATAACATTGCACGGTCAATATAAAACAGATTCTGGTTAATTTAAGGTTAAATTTGCCGTGTTGGCACTTTGCGATAATTTAGTGGGTTTTGGGTTGCAGTTTGGGCACTCAGTCTCTAAAAGGTTCGCCATCACTGGTCTAGAGCAATGAAAGGGTCAATGTTCCTGGTAGTCTAGCAGTCAAGGAGTTAATGACAGAATCTGGTCTAGGATACTAAAGGAAATAGTGTCAGCGCACCTGGCGGTCTAGGGCAATTGTCGGTACTGGGTGGTCTAAAGTAGTGAAGGAGTTATTGTCAGAATCCCTTGTGGTCTGGAGAATAAAAAGGGTTAATGTCAGTATAGCTGGTAGTCTAGGACAGAGGACAGTATAAAGATCCTTGATGGTCTAAGGCAATAAAGGAGTTAATGTCAGTATTCCTGTTGATGTAGGACATTTACACATACATAAGTAAGTATATCAGGATATAAATGAAAAACTGCTAGGAGGTGCAGTGGGCGGATGCTGGGAGGGGCTGCTTGGAAAAGCACTGACACTCCCACAACTAGAAAGTAGAAAGCATGAAGTATTGCATGAGCTTGAAAATATGAGTAATAGTAAAATTGGTCCAAACACACATAAAGGTATTCAGTTATGTTTATTCATTCATATAACAAATATTTCCTGCCTTTAGTCGCATTTTCTTATTCCGGATATACCCCTTTAATGGTAATATTCCTAGTGGAGGCAGTGGAAGGGTTAATACTGCATATTGTACCTGGGGTTCAGCGTTTACTTCTCAGTCCAGATTTCAGCATTGTCCTGGCTGTAACTTTCTGTTTATGCCTAATCATTTAGTGGAGAGTCAGCATGCGCTGGGAAGGCAGTAGGCCCCATGGCTCATTGGCCCAGGATGCAACTGTAACCACTGCAACCCCTATAGCCACAATGTTGTTGCTAATCTTTACTAATAATTCTTGAATTCTGTCTAAGTAAGCATCATAAGATAATCTTTTGTAGAATTTTTTTTTTTTACAAACTATTATTAATATATCTTCTTTGTGATAAGGAACCTTGGCCACATTAAATTATAATACCTTTTCTGAGCTAGTCATGAATACTGCTCTTTTCAATCAACTAATGCTATTTTTCAATTTTTGTATTCTTCAGTATATTACAACAGGCAATGAAAATGTTATGTTACTGTATTTTGAACTTGGAATCCAATGTACTGTGAGGGAACGATGGTTACATCCATTTTTTAATAAATTGCGCAGTACAAAATGGTTATACATTGTCCTCAGCATTAAAGATTTTTCCATCAGTCATTGAAGAATACCTTGCTAGAACAACTAAAATATATAAATTATTTGTAATTTAATACACACAAGTAGGAGGACCCTTTACCCTTTATATGGATGCTTACTTTTCACAATATTCTCATAACAGGGTTTACAATTCTATCCAAAGTTATTTATTTTATACCACAGCTATTAAAATGTCACCATTGCACCCGATTAAGCATGAAAACGTAATTTAACCCATTGTATTTTGGGCTAAATTAACATTGTACCATTCGTGATAATTAATATCAATAAGATTTATTATTTTAATACACATTTTAAAATGAGATTCTGATATTTTCCCAGTACATGATTAATTGATGCTTTACTGTCTGTCTACTATTTACTCTAATACTATAGGCACAATTTTGGAGATGAAGTTCATTTAGAATGATTATTTTCCTCTTGAGCGCTATATAAATGAGCGTATGAAAAATGAATCTAATTTAAGTCTCACATGCATCATAAGCATAATATATGTTTGGCTTTTATAAATATAATGTGCACTTCAAAGGAATGTTAGGAAACCACATAATGTTCATTAACTAAACTTATTGTACTGGACTGCTAGAATTATGATTAAAAGCCCTAAAAGCAGACATACACTATGAAGACAGGTCTTATTATTATGCCCTCTTATGGGCATTTTAGAGATACCATTATGTAAAGGAGCTGTCCAGCGATATCAAAAGTTGTCTGGATATTTTGTTAAATGAAATTAATAAAACATACAGTACTTATGGATTGTAACTATGAACTCTACCCCGATGTCCTGATTTTAGACAATCTCTCAGGGTCTATGAAGCACATAGAGGCATACAGGGGACTTCCCTTCTCTCTCTGTGTCAGTGCTAAGCTTGCAGGTGGCTGAATGTCAGCATCAGCTCATTACCTAAGTAAGCCCTCTTCTATCTCTGCATAAGCCATAACAAATAAAGGGCTTGCTTGGTTAATGAACTTAGGCATCCAGAGACCCCCCTTTAAGCATGTTAATGACACAAATGAAGGAGGAAGCTCACTGTTTGTGATGGAACCAATGCATAACTGTAGATTCTTGAATAGGGAAAAAGGTCTGAAATCAGAACATTGGAGTAAATTTCATAAAGTATATGGTAACTTTTATTCATTTCCTTTTGTGGGAAATCCAGACAACTTTTTTATGTCAGTGATCAAATCCCACTGTCGTTCTACTTTTTGTTTTTACTATTGTGTAGAGGATGTGTTGTCAACATTTTTGTAAAGTACTTTATTAACCAATCTCTGTGTATTACCAGTATATACAGATGCAGCAGTTGCCAAAATGGAGGCATCACTTTAAATAGCTGTCTCTCTGGGTTTACACCATCGGACATATTAATAGTACTAGTAATAGTGTCAATAATGTGAGCTTTATGTGCAGTAGTTTATGCTAGTGAGAATCTCAGCTTTTATATGAAATCAAAACCACTGTTCTATGTGGTATTCAACTGGAGACAAAGCATTTTGAAGTGACCCATCCTCTTTGGTAACTGCTACATCAGTACATACTGGCAATACACAGTATGGACAGGATGGACTCTCCCTGGCAATGCTTAGTTAGAATTTCTAGGGAGAACACAGCCCTTAGAGCCTACAAAATTTAAAAAAAAAAAAAAAAAAAACTCTAAATAAATTTAAAATAATTAAACTAGTCAATTTACTCATCTTTAGACCATATGGAGACATTGGATATACATATTTGATCCAACTAACTTAGCTCAAATTTTGTTAAAGAGGTGTTCCAACTCATCATTTTATTATTTAATACTGCTGCTAAGGGGCCCATAACATAACAAACTAACAAACGATTATTCACCTGTCCCAGGGCCTCTGTTTCCAGTATGTATACCAGTTGTGCTAGGGCAGTAACATCCCATTTGTGCTAGGGGACCGCTGCAGCCAATCACAAGCTGCAGTGGTGACCTCTTCACAAATGGCATATGACTGCTATGCTGTTTGTGAAGAGGTGACCACTGAAGCCTGTGATTGGCTGCAGTGGTCACTTGGCACAAACAGCTCGGGACTTGTATATAGACTAATGGAGCTGGTGGAGCTGGAAACATGAGGCTCGGGACTGGTGAGCAATTGTTTGTTATGTCTAAGGGTCCCTCAAGCAGCCGTATTAAATAATAAAAATATGATTTGGCGAACCTCTTTAAGCAGACTAATTTCTTATGAAAATAATTCATAAGAAAGACATATCCAGACAAGAAGAAAAGTACTGAATGACATGTCTGTATATTTTGGTACAGAAATTACTCAAAACCCACAGACAAATCCACTTTGTTAATGGGAAATCCATGACAGACAAAGCATGTTGTGGATTTCAATTTCCAGTGCATGCTTTTAGATGCACACAGATTTCCCAGAACACCTTTCTCATGCATTGTACTATTTATGTAGAAACTTATTTCATACATGTCACATGTACAGCATGTTACTTCAGTAACCAACCTCACTGAATATACAGTTACAACATACTTACTCTGGCCACAATGCTATTTATACACATTACTAAAACAACTGAGCAAGATTAAAACACAAACCACACTATAGTATAAAATTAATGAAGCTAATTCTATTTCCCATACTGGATTGTTCCAATATTAGAAGGAATCCCTTACTCAGTTTTACAATACTCACTGAATTATGACTTTATACATTGCCTTGGTTAAAAAAATCCATTATTTTACTTATGCTTTGAGGAGACATGTTGAAGTCATGGGGCTCCACAAGTCTGGTGTGAGACTGACCAGTGAACATTGGTGTTCCATCTGTAAAAAACCAAAAAGTTTACTTTCACCACGGTATTTATCATCTTTTGTGTCATACACAATGCATTATTTGTACTATTATTAATTCAATTAATATATGTACATAATAAAATAATCACACACATTTATTTTCAAAACACTTGATTTTCTCAAAAAGTTTCAAGCATTTCACAGTGTTCTGCTAGAATAGTTCATACACTACTATCAAAAAAAATATCACTGAAGGACAGAAATGTGCCTAAAAATTAACCTTTATTATAAGCATTAACTCCTTCCCGTCGATGATATTTTTCGATTTTCGTTTTTGACTCCCAGCCTTCCAAAACCTGCAACTTTTTTTATTTTCATTCACAGAGCTGTATGAGGGCTTAATGTTTGCGGGACAAATATAACAACTCACGTAGTACACGCACCTATGATGCATCTGTGATGTAGAAGATGGTGATTGGGATTGTCTTTCCGGGCGCTGGACCAGTGGGTGGAGTGCTTCCTTTAAATAGCAGCTGACAGCGGCTGGCATGTTGCTCTACACCATATTCCCGCCAGCCTGTATGGCCACTTGCACAAGGGCAGAATGCCCTGCATTGAATTGAATATCTGACTCTCTATAATAGACTCCCCTCATGATTATTATTATTATTATTATTATTGTTTATTTATATAGCACCATTAATTCCATGGTGATTTACATTTGAGGATTTACATACGGTATACAAGATATACAAAACAAATACAATACTAACAGTGACCAACTGGCACAGTGGGATAGAGGGTCCTGCCCGCAAGGGATTACAATCTATGAGGGAAGAGGGATAGAGACAGAAGGTGGGGGTAGAGACTGTACAGGTGGTGGTATGGAGACAGTAATGTTATTGGAGGTTGTAGGCCTTCCTGAATAGGTGAGTCCTCAGGGCCTTCTTGAAGCTTGTGATTGTGGGGGTCACTCCTATGTGTCTTGGTAATGAGTTCCAGAGTATGGGGGATGCACGGGAGAAGTCTCTGAGACAGTTGTGTGGAGCGGATAAGAGCAGAGCGGAATAGGAGGTATTTGGAGGATCAGAGGTTACGTGTGGGCAGGTAGCGGGAGATTAGGTCGGAGATATATGGAGGGGACAGGTTGTGGATGGCTTTGTATGTCAGCGTTAGCATTTTGAACTCACTGAGCAATGGGTAGCCAGTGAAGGGATTGGCAGAGGGAAGAACGAGGGGAGAGGTGTATTAAGCGAGTAGCACAGTTTAAAGGTGGACTGGAGGGGGGTGAGATTGTTAGCTGGGAGGCCATGGAGAAGGGTGTTACAGTAGTCTAGACTGGAGATTATGAGGGCGTGGACTAGCATCTTTGTAGTTTCAGGGTTGAGGAAGGAGCGGATTCGATGGATGTTCTTGAGTTGGAGGTGGCAGGAGGTGTTGAGGGTTTGAATATGTGGCTTGAAGGATAGATCAGAGTCTAAGGTTATCCCAAGGAAGCGGACCCATGGGACTGGGGTGAGTGTGGTTCCGCTGACTTTAATAGATGGGTCAGGTAGGGGGGCCGTGCAAGGAGGGGTGAAGATTATGAACTCCGTTTTCTCCATGTTGAGTTTGAGAAAGCGGGAGGAGAGAAAGGAGGCTACAGCTGCTAGACATTCTGGGACTCTGGAGAACAGAGAGGTAATGTCCGGTCCAGAGAGATATATTTGGGTGTCATCAGCATAGCAATGGTAACGGAAACCATGGGATTCTATGAGTTGGCCAAGGCTGAGGGTGTAGATGGAGAACAGGAGGGGTCCTAGGACGGACACCTACAGAAAGAGGGCATGGCAGGGAGGTTGTGTGCAAGTGGGAGACACTGAACGTGCGGTTGGTGAGGTATGAGGAGATCAAGGAAAGGGCCAGGTCTGAGGTGGCAAGGGATGAGAGAGGGATGATTAGCTCAATAAGAAACACGTAGGGTTAGAACTAGTTAGGAAGGGAGAGACTTTAATGCGGGGATGGGTGTTATTTTCTAGCCATATTGCTAACATCAAGCAGTCTGTTGCCGGATTGTCCCTCTTTGTTAAAGCTGCAATACAAATTATAGGCAGTGAACTGTGATTATTCCGCTAGTGGTCAGAGGAGAGACTGCTACACACTAATGCACAGATGTGCAAAGAGGATATTGAGCAGGACTGGGAGAGATCACCTTATAATTATTGGTGATTACTGCACAATCCAAAAACCACTTCTGAGTCATTCATATTACATACTGCTATCAAATGTATATGCAATCCTGGAAAAAGTAAGGCTTCATTCACTTCTGCATCGGAGTCTCCATAAGAGACTCTTTCGCAGATTCTGCTTAAAATTAGGACTTTTCTCTCTGCCAGTTTCATTATAAAACCAGCGGAAACCCACCAGACCCCATTATAGTCTATGGGGTCCATGGGTAACCGTTGTTTTAGCAGGCTGGCTCTCCATCCTTCGGGTCCCACGACATATACGAAGCACACAGCACAAGTGTGAACCTAGCCTAAAACAAGCTGATTTTCCATGCATATTCTTTTATATTACACACTTCTATCCATTGGACCTTGAGAAAGAAGCTTAAACTCCTACTCTCTCCTTATCAGTAAATCTTAATATTTTCCTGATTCAGTTATCTGTTCTGTGCATTACATTTCCTACAGAATCATTTTTCCATAACAATGTCTTCTGTAAATCTATCCTGAAGTCAAAACAGCTACAAATAAAATGCTTATCAAAAATGTCTAAGAACTTTATGGAGTTACTTTTTTTACTATTCGATATAAATGCTAAAACTCAACAACATTTTCCAAGACGTATCCTGCTTTATCTGTCAGATGCTATTGTCAGTCATAAAAACATTACAGGGTTTATTTCTCAGTCATCTGTCACCCAGAGCAAACACATAAGAGGTATAGTACATTGAAGTCAAAGGAAACCAAAGCAGCTTTGAGCTAAAAAGGTGCAGCACACTGAAGAATGCTATAGGCATTGTTGGGGTCCCACCGTCTGCACCACCACCAATATTATTTTGTGGCATGTTCCTATGAGATGTCACAAGATAGAAAACATGGACACATATGTAAATTTGGGAAGAAGGAGAAATATAAATGTTTCCTTCTTTTATATTTCCCATTTCTTTTCAATGCTGTGTGTGTGAAACTACCCTTAATGCTAATAATAGTCCAGTATGACTTTTGTAACCAAGTTTCTGTAGAGCATAAAATAAAGTATATAAAGTACTTGTTCATCATAGACTGTATATTTCCTGGCAATATACTTTGCCAGAAAATAACGCCTGAATCCTGGTGCTGCAGACATACTACCAGCAAAGCTCTGCTGTATCTCTTTCTCCTCCTGTATGTTCTGTCTACATCTTAAATAATGCTAGATATTATAAAATATGTTTCTCTTTCCACTTTTAAGAATTCATATACCACATCTGCATAGTGACTTTCTTTGTAATTAACTGAAAAAAAGGAATATCATTCAATAAACTATTGTACAAGTAACTTTCTAAACTAGTCAGACTTGGAGAAAAGATAAAATATATTGGAGCTTTTGGTTTAAAGGGAATCTGTCAGGTCAATCTGGGACACTAAACCACCCACAGGTCTTTATAGACCTGGGGTTTAGTGTCCCAGATCGCCCTGTTGTAATGCAATCCTCAGGCGCATTATGAATAAAAAACCTTTATACTTACCTAGAGAAGGGTCCGATCGACGCTGTTTGGTGAGAACAGTCCGGCTTATTAATGAGATTCTTCCTTGGCACGCCTACCGGCGCCTGCGCTGTTCTTCAGTGAAGCCAAAGATGGACACCCCGGCTTCACTACGTAATTGTGGGGCATGCACACTGGAGCCGAGGTGTACTCCTCTGGCTTCATTGAAGAACTGCGCAGGCGCGGGGAGTACAGCAACAGGATGAGTATAAAGCTTTTTTATTTTTAATGCGGCCATGGATTGCATTATAACAGGGTGATTTGGGACACTAAACCCCCGGTCCATATGGACGTGTGGGGGATTTAGTGTCCCAAATTGCCCTGACAGATTCTCTTTAAACTGTTTGAGGCTGAGGCCCCACATTTTTTGAGCCAATGCCAATAATGGCTACAAAAGGAATGGGAAATATATAGGAAGTTCTTATACTTCTCTCTTCTGCTCAAGGCTTCAAAAAAATGCAGCAAAATCTGCAACAAAAAAAGCTGCATTTCCTCAACGTTGGGCCTCAGCCTGAAGGTCATTTTCCACATCTTATTTAAACCTTGATCGATAAAGCTCTAATATACTTATGTCTCTGATCTTAGACTTTTTCATTTTGTAATGTTCTAACTACTGTACAGTAGGAAAATTGGTATCAAACTAATGACAGTATCTTGTAGGGCAGATTCTACACTTTCCAAGGATGCCTTTCTTATTCTGCATTGCAGTTCCTTTTTCCTGAAAACCAGGATTTTATTCTTATGCAAATTAGCTTTAAAGGGCTTTAGGGTCGTTTCTTCTCCTGCTGGGGCTCTCTGCCCTAGATAATAGCTCCCAACTGCTGACAAAGTGTGACAAAGTAGGAGATGTCACTCAAGCAATGGGGAAAGAGTTGGGTGACAGGGGTGATTACCTGGGGCAGAGAGTGAAGCCCCAGTAGAAGAAAAAATGGCTCTTTTCAGCTAATTAGCATAAAAATAAAATCCTGATTTTTATGAAAATGGAACTGCAATGCAGAATAAGAAAGACATCTTTGGGAAGTGTAAAAGCAGCCCTACATGGTTCTGTCATTGGACTGATACCAATTTTCCTGCTGACAGGCTCCCTTTAACCCTTTCGCTGCCAGGGGTATCAGACATTTTGCTGGGATTTAGCCAGGATAATTTTCACACTTTTGAGATGTACAAATAAAGCCTAGATTACAGCATTAAAAAATCATACTAACCCCCTAAACCTATATAATTTCTGAAAATAGACACCTGCAGCATTGACAAAATGCCATTTGGTACTATATACAGTCACCTTCATGCAGTTTTGATTTAAAGTATAAGTTTTATTTAAAAAAAAAACAAAAAAACTTATACTAGTTGCAAAAAGTGTAAATCCAACAAAAAGTCATATGCACCACACCTCCTAAAAATACGAGTTCAACATGCGCAGAGTTCATTCCTATCACTTAAGTCAATACCTGCATGCACACATCTTCATAAAATCACCAGAAGTCGAAAGAACACAAAGTTTTTAGGCTAAGGCTCACGTAGCGAATCACTGAAAAAAAAAAAAAAAAAAAAAACTCTGCGGAAAAGACTGCAGCAGAAACGCATCTCGGTATTTACTGCATTGTTTTTAATAGAAAGTCCAAGGAGTATTCTTCTGCTGACTTTTTGCCCCTATTATACCTATAGGAAAACACCAGTGTTTCCATACGTATACTTGACATGCTGCTTTTCCGCTGCAGATTTTTTTCTGCAATGCGTAGATGCGATTCTGGCTATTGGAATGTAATGTAAAACACAGCATTTTTTGCTGTGACTTTTCCACCGCATTCAAAATGCTGTGTTTTCACAATGTGGAGCCCCGGCCTCAAGCTGGAAATGTTAAAAAAAAAAAAAGTATCAACCTATAAAATGTAGGGATTACACGCCGTGAAAGGCAAGTGCACCCTAATTCCTATATATTTATTAAAAGTAGGTAACCTGAGGATTGCATTTTTCTCAATGAGTTATGAATAGCCATGTCCACCTTCATGCAACTTTGTGACAAACAGAAATTATTTTTTGAAAAAATGCTTTAAAACATATATTTGCACCTAAAACTCATATTCATTCATATACAGTTGTGCTAAAAGGTTTGCCTACCCCGGAATATTTTTTAGTTTTTTGGCCTTTTTTCAGAGAATATGAATGATAACACATGGTTAGTGGTTGGTTGAAGCCAATTATTGTGTTTTCATAATGACAAACAAAAACATTAAAATTACCCTATTCAAAAGTTCACATACCCTGGTGATTTTGGCCTGATAACATGCCCAGAAGTTGACACAAAGGGGTTTGAATGGCTACTAAAGGTAACATCCTCACCTATGACCTGTTTGCTTGAAATCAGTGTGTGCATAAAAGTGAGTTTCTGGAATCCAGACAGACTGTTGCATCTTTCCTCCAGCCACTGGAACAAGGTAATTTGGAGTGATGAGACAAAAATCTAACTTTTTGGCCACAACCATAAACGTTACATTTGGAGAGGTGTCAACAAGGCCTATGATGAAAGGAACACCATGTTCACTGTGATGGATCACTGATGATGTGGGGATGTGTTAGCTTCAAAGGCACAGGAAACTTGGTCAAAGTTGAAGGAAAGATGAATGCAGCACGTTATCAGCAAATACTGGAGGCAAATTTGCACTCATCAGTCAAGAAGCTGCGCATGGGACGTACTTGGACGTTCCAACATGACAACAATCCAAAACACAAGGCCAAGTCGACCTGTCATTGGCTACAGCAGAAGAAAGTGAAGGTTCTGGAGTGGCCATCTCAGTCTCCTGACCTCAATATCATTGAGCCACTCTGGGGAGATCTCAAGCGTGCAGTACATGCAAGACAGCCCAGGAATTTACAGGAACTGGAGCCTTTTTGCCAAGAAGAATGGACTGTTTTACCATCTGAGAAAATAAAGAGCCTCATCCACAACTACCACAAAAGACTTCAAGCTGTCATTAATGTTAGAGGGGGCAATACATGGTATTAAGAGCTGGGATATGTGAACTTTTGAACAGGGTCATTTTGATGTTTTTGGTTGTCATTATGATTTAAAAAGAGAAAATACAGAAATTTGACAATAAATGGCTTCAACCAACCACTAACCATGAGTGGAGAAAAAGTTTTTGTGTTATCATTCATATTCTCTGAAAAAAGGCCAAAAAACAAAAAAATCTGCTGGGGTATGTAAACTTTTTAGCACAACTGTATTCACTCACACAACACTTATAACAATACACAATTTATATATACCACAAACATCAACAAGAGCTTGTACTCTCAAAAACACTGAAACAGAAGCCAAGCAATATTTTGCTGTCATCCACTAATAAAAAATCTATACTGCACACAGCAAACCGTCACCATGATACCACAATCTATATTTTTTGAGAGTACACAGAATACCATATATAAAATACAACTTACTTTTTCATATATACAACCACCTTCATGCAACTTTGCAGCAAGCAGAGAATACAATCAAACACTGTACACAAAATTCAAATTTGCAACTAAAGTACATGCTCAAGCAACCCAAACCCTTTCTGCAAAGAAAATGTACTTTCCAAAAAACTGTAAGATGTGGGGAATTCATACATACCACACATATTTACAGGTGTAGGTGTTAAAGAAACGCCAAAATTGCAGAAATGCGTCAACCAATTTTGTGCATGCAAATTAAATAGGGGCTTACATAAGAATATAATTATTCCACCCCTATACAAACTGTAAACCTAATGAATAATTATAATCTCTGTACCTAACTAATGTAATAACTAGGGCCGATTTCAGATTGGGGTAATATGGCCGCTTTATTGCTTACACATTTTGGACGCAACCTCTGAAGTTCCTGCAGTTCATCATTACTGCAGTTAGAGAGCCATAATTGTAGATCTGATGACCCGCTGGAAGTCCAGGTGTTTCATGTGTACTATGAGTGCAAAAAAAAAAACACCTGTTATTACGCCCATCTGAAAGATGACAAAAACAGGGTATTTTTATGGTGACAGTCAAGGGGTGAAAATGTCTCATCTGACTAATGGAACTTTTCCTGCTAATCAGAAATGTTTTATACTTTCATCTCTAGTGATAATTGTTATCGCTATTATTGTAGCATGTAATGGATATTGCTAGCGAGGTGGTCAGCATACTTTACTCTGTAAAGTTCAGGTGTGGACAAGATAGGGACAGTGTTAAATGTAAACTTTATTAATGATTTTGTTTATATGTGTTAAATGTTTGGTGCAACTTTTTTGGCACCGCGATCTGTACTCTGGTAAATGTCTGGGTCACATTGCCAATAAAAATCCTGATTATGTTCAGGGGGTATTACAAGGCCCCTCAGGCCATTGTAAACACACTGATTGTGTACAGCATAGGGACAAAATGACATATATAACAAGTAAAGACACGAGAAATACTTAAAGATACTGGCACTTTTCTTTAGTGAAGAATATTGCAAAGTTTTCTCCCTTCACTGGCATTATTGATTTATGCAAAATTAAATAAAAGTTTAATTACGGTAGGAAATATGTACCTTTTCATGTAAAAATGATTCTTAGATATGTATATGTGTACCCTCAGTGGTTAAACTGTACAATGTAATTGGATAATTTCTTTATTGCGTTTTTCATTTTCAACTCCTGCCTTCTCTGACATGCCTGCTTGTGAAGCTTCAAGGTCAGAGTTCAGCAGGCATTCCCTATGAAGCATAATCTCTATTTTACATTCTTCTCTCAAAGGGGTATTCCCATCTTCAGGATCATATTTAAATTTATAGCTTAAGCTAACTGAAGTGTTTTACCTGTTACAAAATTTTATCAATCTTGCTCCATTTGCCTGATACTGCGCTGGTTATGAGCCCTCTTGTTTACAGCTCACTTCCTAGGTTTCAGACCACCTCAGCTATGTAGCCGCAATGGTTGGACTCCCTGTTCCTGGCCACTGTGAGTGACTGATGGAGTCTTTGTCAGTCCTTCAAAGTGCAATTAGATGCAGAGTCCTGATAAGACCTAAAACAGTGCCTCTTAATCTCTGTATATACAGTGGGGAAAAAAAGTATTTAGTCAGCCACCAATTGCACAAGTTCTTCCACTTAAAAATATGAGAGAGGCCTCTAATTGACATCATAGGTAGACCTCAACTATGAGAGACAAAATGAGAAAACATATCTAGAAAATCACATTGTCTGATTTTTTAAGAATTTATTTGCAAATTATGGTGGAAAATAAGTATTTGGTCACCTACAAACAAGCAAGATTTCTGGCTCTCACAGACCTGTAACTTCTTCTTTAAGAGGCTCCTCTGTCCTCCACTCATTACCTGTAGTAATGGCACCTGTTTGAAATTGTTATCAGTATAAAAGACACCTGTCCACAACCTCAAACAGTCACACTCCAAACTCCACTATGGTGAAGACCACAGAGCTGTGGAAGGACACCAGAAACAAAATTGTAGACCTGCATCAGACTGGGAAGACTGAATCTGCAATAGGCAAGCAGCTTGGTGTGAAGAAATCAACTGTGGGAGCAATAACTAGAAAATGGAATACATACAAGACCACTGATAATCTCCCTCAATCAGGGTCTCCACGCAAGATCTCACCCTGTGGGGTCAAAATGATCGCAAGAACGGTGAGCAAAAATCCCAGAACCACACGGGGGGACCTAGAGAATGACCTGCATAAAACTGGGACTAACGTAACAAAGGCTACCATCAGTAACACACTACACCGCCAGGGACTCAGATCCTGCAGTGCCAGACGTGTCCCCCTGCTTAAGCCAGTACATATCTGAAATTTGCTAGAGAACATTTGGATGTTCCAGAAGAGTATTGGGAGAATGTCATATGGTCAGATGAAACCAAAGTAGAACTGTTTGGTAGAAACACAACTCATATTTGGAGGAAAGTGAATGCTAAGTTCCATCTAAAAAACACCATACCTATTGTGAGTGGCAACATCATGGTTTGGGGCTGTTTCTCTGCAAAGGGACCAGGACGACTGAGCCGTGTACATGAAAGAATGAATGGGGCCACGTATCATGAGATTTTGAGTGCAAACCTCTTTCCATCAACAAGGACATTGAAGATGAAACGTGGCTGGGTCTTTCAGCATGACAATGATCCCAAGCACATCACCAGGGCAACGAAGGAATGGCTTCGTAAGAAGCATTTCAAGGTCCTGGAGTGGCCTAGCCAGTCTTCAGATATCAATTCCATAGAAAACCTTTGGAGGGAGTTGAAAGTCTGTGTTGCCCAGGGACAGCCCCAAAACATCACTGCTCTAGAGGAGATCTGCATGGAGGAACGGGCCAACATACCAGTAACAGTGTGTGCCAACCTTGTGAAGACTTACAGAAAACGTTTGACCTCTGTCATTGCCAACAAAGGATATATAACAAAGTATTGAGATCAACTTTTGTTATTGACCAAATACTTATTTTCCACCATAATTTGCAAATAAATTCTTTAAAAATCAGACAATGTGATTTTCTGGATTTGTTTTCTCATTTTGTCTCTCATAGTTGAGGTCTATCTATGATACAGGCCTCGCTCATCTTTTTAAGTGGGAGAACTTGCACAATTGGTGGCTGACTAAATACTTTTTTTCCCCACTGTAAATCTAGTGTGTGCAGTGACAGTGTGCTGTTTAGAAAAATTCTCAGGATCAGCACACTGATGGGCTAAGCTGTACATCAAACATAGAATCAAAGAAGAATGACGGCAGAGAGAGACCACATGTCCCATCTAGTCTACTCTAATAGTATTAGTATTTTATCTTAGGATAGACATGTGTTTATCACAGGCCTGTTTAAATTCACTTAATGTAGATTTCCCAATCACATCTACTGGAAGTTTGTTCCCTCTTTCGGGGGAAATAATATTCCCTGACATTGCTTCTGATCTCCCCCCTAACTAAATTCAGATTGTGCACCCTTGTGTTCTTGCGTTTAGTTTTTTTTTTTTTTTTATATTATTAAAAACGCTTCCTTCTTGAACCTTATTTATAACTTTAACATATTTAAAGGTTTCAATCACCCCTCTGCCTTCTTTTTTATTATATATATGCTGATATATATGGTGATCTGTTCAGTATCTAGAGTACAGTAAGCCTAAAAGGCATGAATAACTAAAAGGCAATGTGTAACTTTTGTCACAGAGTTGTCCTCATTTAATGAGGACTGTCATCTTCTATGGTACACAAAATCGTTGCTTACAGACACCCACTGAAATCCCATGTAGTGCTTTAGATGAATGTTTCCTAACTTACAATTATAGCACAGCTAATTACCTAGTGTCATTTTATATTCATATGGTAATTAAAACAGCAAATACAGAAAGCCCATAAATCATTGATGATGTAAATCGAAGAGAAAAAAATAGACTGCATTGTGTTTGCCCAACCATAAACAAATAGCCTTATTGTCTATTGAACAAATAATCCAGAGATACAGTTAATCATTTTCACAAGACATATTGTTATTTCACTTGTAAGGAAACTGCAGGTTCAGAGATAAGGACAGAATACAAATTAAAATCTTACAGTTTAGAACTGCAGTTATATTGTTCTCCAGATCAGTTTTCTACCAGAGAAATGGATTCACGGGTAGTACTGACGGATAAGCCACTTCTTTATACTGATTGCCAGTACTAGTTTAAAGTGTACCTCTAGACAAAAATGAAAACTTGTCAGTGCTTCTGTTTCACTAGGTGCTGCTGCTGTGTCTAGTTCTTATCTTGAATGCTCAGACATCTGTTTCTTATACAGAAATTATCTAAAGATGACCATATCAAAAAGCTATTCAGGGGTGCACCTGCCATGAGGCGACTTGAGACTGTCACCTCAGGCAGTGCCTACTGTTAAAAACTCAGCATGTCATTATTCAAATACAATCAGGGGTGTTGTGGCACAGTAGTCACAATGCTCATTCCCCATGGTTCCCCCAGCCCATAGTAGTCAAGAAGCTCATTCTCCATGGTCCCCCACCCCCAGAGGAGTCAAAAATATTGTTCCCCTTGGTCCCCACAACCCAAGAGTAGTCACAAAGCTTGTTTTCCATTGTCCCCTCACCCCCACAGTAGTCACAATGCTGATTTCCCATGGTCCCCAGTCTCACAGTAGTCAAAAGTTATTTTTCTCCATGACGCCACACCCTCAGAGTAGTCACAAAGCTTGTTCCCCATGCCCCCAAAGTAGCCAAAAGCTCATTCCCCATGCTCCCCCACCATCCAAAGTAATTCTAAACTGAGATAAACAAGGCTGAGCTGATTCTTGCCTCTAGCTCTTCTTTGGCAGGTAGCATGAGGGAAGGACCTACTCCTAGCAGAAATGGCTGTCCAGCATGTGCCACGTTTGTCTGCTTGGTGAAGGCAATTTGTTTTTCTTCTTAAAGCACCAGGGCAGCGGCAGGGGTGGTCGCAAATGGCAACAAGACTGAAAAATTTACAAATTTATAGTCGCGCTTGCACCTGATCCCCATTTGGAGCCCTGATATTTGAAGCATAGCTGTTCTGCTGTAATTGTTACTCCCACAGAATTGAATGGAGAGAGCAGTACACTTATGCAAACTTTGTCCATTCATTCTCCTCCTGTATGCAGCAGCTGCCAGCCACCCCTGAAACTAAGTCACAAGAACCCCATTGTCAACATAGATGAAAGTCCAAGGTAGGGCCTGCATCTAATAGACAATTACGGCATATCCTTTGAATATGCTGGAAAATCCAAGCTGAGTATACCCCTTTAATTTAGCCAGACTAGAGTCTTTTCAAGCATGAACTCCCTATTCAAAACTGCATCTCAGTAGGGTTCAAGATGTTAAAAAGGCCACTTAATAAAATCATTGACACTGGATTTTTTAAGAGGCATTCTTTTACAGTTTTAGAGTTAATGTTGTTTAAAGACTTAAAATATACATGTGACACATATAAGTAAAAAAGATCAAATGAAAGTCAGAAATACTTCTTCACTAAGCTATAAATCTTAAAAAAGCATTTCAACAAAAACACTTTTCTATCCCCACACCCATCACCACATTGTCTGTCATTCTCCAGGCTCTCATATTCCTGTAATCCTGCTCATCTCTTGATCAAGCACCAATTTAGCATTTTTTTTACATTTCTCTTTCTTTTTGCTCTGCTATCAATCCCATGGAGCATCAGCACAGCATCACATGGACAGCTAAAGACTGTATATATCTAACTCCCAGGGGGCAGTGTAACTGTCCTTCTCTCCATATTCTCCTAAATAATCTAATTGAGTAGAAGTATACATGCCTTGTTCCAAATTTTTATGGAAATTATATCCAGTGTTGCACGACACTCATCAGTACACAAGACTTTTTCAAATTTAGTCATTATGTATGTCTGAGCCCACTGTAACCATTTCTGCTTGTGAGCATAGTTTAGGAGTGGGCGACTAGTAGGTTTATGCACAACTGCAAGCCTCTAAAGGATACTACACCTTGAGGTTTTGCTGACTCCCGAGGCACCGGCAGCTTTTAAATTCCTGTTTGCTGCTTTGTAATTGTATTTTAGCATCTGCTCTCTTAATCCAATGATTTTGGCTGTCAAAAATCTTCCTCATTATGCCTTTATCTGCACGAACCAGTCTATGCTCTGAATCATCCACAAATCTCTTCACAGTTTGCTTAAGTTTTTCTGTGCTTATATTTTCATACCTTGTCCAAGGCATTGCACTATTTGACTCTGTTGGGCATATTGCTTGAAACCTGTGGCCTGCTTAATAATGTAGAATGTTCTTTGTAAGAGAAGTCCCCATGTGGCAGAACGTAGCTAAAAATGCTGCGGAAAAAAATCCAGTGGAAACACATCACCTTTTTTTTGTGGATTTTCTTCCCTTATTACAATTATAGGGAAAACGTTTGCGTTTTTGGAAACGCAGCTTTTCTGCAGTGTTTTTTTTCCTGCAATGTGTGAATGGGATTAGCCAGAATCTCTTTACTGTAAAATGCAGCGTTTTGATCTGTGGTATTTCCGCAGTGGGAAAAATGCTGTGTTTCCGCAACGTGGGGCTTTAGCCTTAAATAGAGTTCCTTTAATTGGGTTCATCTGGCAAGGTGATTGACATTGATTTCAGTGATCAAAATAGCCCTGAGATACAAAACCATCCATGAGTTTAATTGAAAAATAAAATATTAAAACATTATGACACTGTATTCCGATTTGCATAATAAGTTGGAACACGATGTAGTTAGGGAGACTTAGCAGTGGGCTTCTTCATTATAGCTGTGTAGCAGGAACTGTCTGCTCATCAGTAGTTAGACAGAAGTTATTTTGTTTCCCCTGTAGTAAGTGCATGTGCATTAGCGCCTGTACATTTTATCAAGTCAGAGTGATAGAGTCACATGACCATACTGAAGAGAAGGATTCAGATAAAAAGGAATAACTAAAAAAAGGTAATACTGGCTGAATTCTATATACTAGGGAAATAGGTACATAATGAAAGAAAAATAATTTCTGGATTCTTTAAAAAGCCCCTTATACAAAATCACCATGATAAACGAACTTCTTGCATGCATAAAGTTTTTTCATTTTCATATCCTAAATGCATTAAAGCTACCTTCTGTACTGCCCACTGTCAGCACTGCTTTAGATGAAGATCTGCTTTTTTTTGAGACTAATAAAATAACATAAGGTCCTTGTTTCATTGCCGACACCTGGCGTTTTTGACATTCACTGTGAGTCTTAATCTTTATTTATGATCATTTCTTTTGTCAAAACTTTGTCTATAACCTCCTATATCCTAAGCACGTGTGACCCTTGGGATAACAAATGATTCAAACCTATATCCTTATCCTGTGAATAACCTACCTTCCCTTGACAAGATATTGATGACCTCTGCCGTATTTCATTCTTCTAACAACCTCATACATATCTATTCTTATAAATAAATATTCTCTACACGTCTGTGGCAGAGCCATCTCTGTACTTACTGATTGTAATCTTAGGAGTTACTTTTGATACATTATTAAAGATCTATGTAGTTTGTATTTGCTCAGAACCGAATGTCAACTAAAAGTATATTCAGAATTTAGATGACTTGCTTTCTACCTATGTGTGTTATTTTGTTAACACTGTATTGGATGTACCTGATCCTTTGATCAGTATGGTTAGGCACTGTGTAAAGTTTCCTTCTTGAGAAAGTGGGGTTTATTTCAGGGTTGGCAGTGGACAAAATTATTAATTTATGTGAACTGCAGTTAGCACATAACATTCCTATGACAACAGTGAACCATGAGGGCATAGGATGAGTTGGGATTAGATGAGCTGTCTGTGGGACAAACACAGTAAATGTTGATGTCTGGATGATCACAATTGGATATTCTATGGTGACTCACAATCTTGCCAATCTAGTAATAAACTTTCTGAGCGTTGCTAGACTTAAGAGGTTAAGAAGCAGATTTTCCACTTAATTTATCTCTATGGGCCGACTGAAGAAAATCTAAGTGTAGAATTCAGCTATCTTCAACAGTGAAACAGCAGCTTCAGTCAAATGGGGAAACTTGGGACACCCATTTTCATGATTAGTGGGCAAACAACTTATGGGGGCCCCATCAAATAGACTGGAGTATAAGAGTAGTGCATATACCAACTTCAATGTGCCTCTCTGAGAATCTGTTCAATCTCCCAGACCTGGCAAAATTATCCTGCATCCATCGGACTCTCTGTCTCGACAAATGTAAATGTCACAAAAAAGTAAAAGCGCTCACGCTGAAGCGCGTAACCCAGTGTTGGCAAGTACACACTGTTGGACTGAAGTTCCTTCGGCCCACCAAATAAAATGATTCTGGAGACCAATCCTTCAACATCTCTATAAAATAGATCATAGTATCCTTCAAATGTGTGTTTCTTTTGCTGGAACATCATTGAGATATAGCCTCAACCCAAGGGAGGATCCTCCTGAAACTCTGGTGGGCCAGTCTGACACATTTAATTCTTGGTACACCACTTCAAGCCTATGCTCACTTTCGGAACCATTTTTTAAAAAAATTACTTATTCTGTCCACGCTCCTACGCAGACCTATCTGTCTCTATGTTTACAGGCAAGAAAATGTATGTTGAAAAGGGAGTATGACTAAAGAAAGTTTGATTTTGATCTGTTATGATTGAGATTCATACAGTAAGTTGGCATAGGAGCTATATGTCAAAGTTACTTAATTCCTCCCGTAAGAAGTATCGTAACAATCCAAACTATTGGTTTCTGGATGTAGTTTTTAAACAATCCTATTACTTTTCAGTAAAATCCATAACTTTTATTTTATTATTCACTAAAAGATATAGGCAGTTCCTTTATTTTTTTCTAAGTTTTTTATATTCATTTAGTAATGCTAGATAAATAACTTCTTCCTTGAACATGATATTGCCTGTATAATAATAGAATAAGCTACAAGTTGCATAATATCTAGTAACAGACCCTATAATTAGCTGGCTCTACTATGTTACCTGAGACTGTATTTTAACAATTACTGAAAGATGCCAGCATTTGTCAAAAACATCTATTGTGTAAAGAATACCCATCATCTCCACTATAAAAAGATATCTAAAATTATTATCTACTGCAAACTGTTAAAAAGGGCTAACATTTTAAGAAAACTATAATTATGTCTTATTGTATTCTGGAGAGGCAGAAACAATGGCAGTGATTACCAAACTGTATGGCAATCAAATGAGTCTAGCCTAAAATTAAGCTAAAGCGTTAATAGTATATCAAAGGATAAAAGCAATATGTTAGATAAGCACAAAGGAAACGCTACATATGTTCAAACCTATTCATCTATTTCAGTCTCTCTAGCTGTAAGTGATGTATTGTCAATCGGTGGAAAAAGTGGGATTTTACTAATGGAACACAATCTACAGCCATTAATTTATCTCTCTCTTCTGTAAAGCACAAACATCTTCATGGTGTGCTACCGCCCCCTAGTGCAGCAGCTGAGATGAAGACCGTAAGCATCTGTACCCAACAAACAATCTGCCTCTAATGAAGGACTGAATGAACAAATGCCCTTTACTGAGGCAACAGAATTTCAGATACAGTGACCGAAACTCTTATCAGTCACATACAATATTATATTTATTGCCTTTCTATATCCGATTTGTATATTAATCATTATGCCTTGCATAGCTAGCAAAAAAAATGGACAACACATGCTGATCACATTGCTCCCACCTACCATGTGACATTTATATTACTGGTTCCTATCATATGGCAGATTGGGTTTTTGGGGATTCTTACACACCAGGCTATCACTGCTAACTCTGCAGCCCCTATAGCTAAGCCCCAGCAGGCAGTGATCATTGTAAAAATATGCAGTGATGCAGCTGCTTGGGGACAAGTGTAACTGTAAAGCTAAGGCCCCACATGGCGAGCCGTAGCCATAGAGTGCTGCAGGAAAAAGTGTGTCAGAAACACATCACAGTTTTTCCCCCAGTGCTTTCCACAGAAAGTCCGCATAATTTTCTTCTATGGCCTTTCTGCTTCTATTATACCTATACAGAAAACACCAGCATTTCCTTCGGTATAATTGACATGAGCATTTTTGAAATCTCAGCATTTGTGGTTATTAACCAGAATCCCATCCACTTTGCAGGTACTGTAAAATTGCCAAGTTTTTTACAGACAGAATCTGCCTAAAAAAAAAACGCCCCCCAACTCTCCCATTCATTTCAAAAGGAGTTAGGAGCAGATGTTTTCCTCTCAATGATTTTTCTGCTAGAGTAAAAAAGAAGCGTCATGACCTATCTTCAGGCAGATTCTGCCTTGCAAACCCCACTGAAATGAATGGGAGGCAGAAAAAAATACTTGCATTTTTTTTCTGCCTCCCATTCATTTCAATGGGGTTTGCAAGGCAGAATTCACCTGAAGATAGGCCATAACACATAATCTTTTTTAGGAAGTTTTTCAGGCAGATTCCTCCTCAAAAATTTGCCTGCAATAAATCTGTAGTACCTGTACCCAGTCCAGTATACAGGACATGGAGCGAACTGCTTCTGACTTCATCCTGTGTATATTAATATATTGAAGTATATTGTAAAATCCCTTCATTGCTCCAGGGGACAACAATCTTGATCAATAAGGCAGCATCCATGTGCAAATGACTTTGGCAACTAAAGAGTAAAATGCCATAGTCAGATAGTCTCTGACTGGGAACATTGCCATCGGTCTCTGCATGTTTAAATTCCCAACATCAACCGTATCATTAAAGTGGATGTTGAAAAGGATTTAAAGGGGTTTTCCAGGAATTTCAAATCTCTGGCAGGAGGCCAGGGAAGGTGAAAAATGATTTTAAAAAAAAAAAACAACAACAAAAAAAAAATGTTCACCTCCCCCTGGTGCTCCGGTGTCTCCTGCCAATCAGTTGCATTAGCGGTCACAGGAGAGGACACGGGACATCACTCACATACAGTGGGTACGAAAAGTATTCAGACCCCTTTAAATGTTTCAGTCTTTGTTTCATTGCAGTCCTTTACTAAAAGCAAAAAAGTTCATTTTATTTATTTCTCATTAATGTACACTCAGCACCCCATCTTGACAGAAAAAAACCAGAAATGTAGATATTTTTGCAAATTTATTAAAAAAGAAAAACAAATATGACATGGTCATAAGAATTCAGACCCTTTGCTCAGTATTGAGTAGAAGCACCCTTTTGAGCTAGTATAGCCATGAGTCTTCTTGGGAATGATGCAACAAGTTTTTCACATCTGGATTTGGAGATCCTCTGCCATTCTTCCTTGCAAATCCTCTCTAGTTCCGTCAGGTTGGATGGTGAATGTTGGTGGACAGCCATTTTCAGGTCTCTCCAGAGATGCTCAATTGGGTTGAAGTCAGGGCTCTGGGTGGGCCAGTCAAGAATGGTCACAGAGTTGTCCCAAAGCCACTCCTTTGATATTTTAGCTGTGTGCTTAGGGTCACTGTCTTGTTGGAAGGTGAACCTTCGGCCTAGTCTGAGGTCCAGAACACTCTGGAAGAGGTTTTCTTCCAGGATATCTTTGGCCGCATTCATCTTTCCTTCAATTGCAACCAGTCATCCTGTCCCTGCAGCTGAAAAACACCCCCATAACATGATGCTGCCACCACCATGTTTCACTGTTGAGATTGTATTGGGCAGGTAATGAGCAGTGCCTGGTTTTCTCCACACATACCGCTTAGAATTAACGCCAAAAAGTTCAATCTTCGTCTCATAAGACCAGAGAATCTTATTTCTCATAGTCTGGGAGTCTTTCATGTGTTTTTTGGCAAACTCTATGCGGGCTTTCATATGTCTTGCACTGAGGAGAGGCTAGGAAGAGTTCTGGTCGTCCCAAACTTCTTCCATTTAAGGATTATGGAGGCCACTGTGCTCTTAGGAACCTTGAGTGCTGCAGAAATTCTTTTGTAACCTTGGCCAGATCTGTACCTTGCCACAATTCTGTCTATGAGCTCCTTGGGCAGTTCCTTTGACCTCATTATTCTCATTTGCTCTGACATGCACTCTGAGCTATGAGGTCTTATATAGACAGGTGTGTGCCTTTCCTAATCAAGTCCAATCAGTTTAATTAAACACAGCTGGACTCCAATGAAGGACAAGAACCATCTCAAGGAGGATCAGAAGGAAATGGACAGCATGTGAGTGAAATATGAGTGTCACAGCAAAGGGTCCGAATACTTATGACCATATGATATTTCAGTTTTTCTTTTTTAATAAATTTGCAAAAATATATACATTTCTGGTGTTTTTCTGTCAAGATGGGGTGCTGAGTGTACCTTAATGAGAAATAAAATGAACTTTTTTGCTTTTAGCAAATGGCTGCAATGAAACAAAGAGAGAAAAATTTAAAGGGGTCTGAATACTTTTCCGTACACACTGTACCTCACCAGTGACCTTCCGTGTCCTTTCCTGTGACCACTGAGGCCATGATTGGCTGTATCGGTCACGTGGGGTAAGGACTTCCGCCGGAACAAGCCCCCAGGTGCTGCTGGACCAGTCCAGCGGAGGGTGACACCGGAGAACTGGGGAAGGGCGAGAAGGGATTTGTTTTTTTAATTTTTCACCATCCCCGGCCTCCTGCCAGCGATCTGGAATTCCTGGAAAACCCTTTAAGGAAAACACTGTTTTAGTACTATAACCCTATGAGAAGCTGCTGGATCTATGCTTTATTTGCTGAATATACTTAGCCACAGTAATGCACATGATTTAATCTGATATTTCATATAATCATTAGAAGATATTAGAATGAACTTCAAGTGCTAAAAAGTACACATTTAGTTGATGTTCTTAGAGGATGACTTGATCTTAACACATCCTCAGAAATGACAATCACTCTCTATATGTCTTTTTAACTATCCAGATATACCTAATGTACTAAAGTACATGGTCTGCATGGAGGAATGGGCCAACATACCAGCAACAGTGTGTGCCAACCTTGTGAAGACTTACAGAAAACGTTTGACCTCTGTCATTGCCAACAAAGGATATATAACAAAGTATTGAGATGAACTTTTGTTATTGACCAAATACTTATTTTCCACCATAATTTGCAAATAAATTCTTTAAAAATCAGACAATGTGATTTTCTGAATTTATTTTTTCATTTTGTCTCTCATAGTTGAGGTCTACCTATGATGTCAATTACAGGCCGGCCTCATCTTTTTAAGTGGAAGAACTTGCACAATTGGTGGCTGACTAAATACTTTTTTCCCCACTGTATGTTGAGTTTGTTACCTTCACTGCATGATACATCTACTTGGCTAGAAACATGATAATATCCTGATAAACAATTGGATTCCAATCGATTCTTTTATAATATCCTGTCTATTCTCAAAAATTAAAAGTGCATGTATATCAAACAATCCCTTAACAAAGAGTATACTGTATGTTAAAGGGATTTTCCAGGTGTATCAACTGATGACTTTTCCTTACCATAGGCAATCAATTGAAAATCGGTGAGGGTCTGATACCTGGGGCCCCACTGATCAGCTGTTTGAAGAGACAGGAACATTTAAAAGAGAATTGCAGCCTCTTCACACAAAACCAAGCACAGCACCGTACATTTTGCAGTGGCTCTGCTTGTTATCGCAGCTCGGCCCCATTCACTTGAATGGAACTGAGCTGCAAACAAGCTATGTCACTGATGAAAGTGATGTTACAAGGCCTATAAAGTGGTACTGGTGCTGCCGCTTCAAACAGTTAACCTGCTAGAGTCCCATGACTCCTGCTGATCTTCATTTGATAACCTATCCTAACAGATGGATAATTGATTAATAAGCCCAGAAAACCATTTGAAGCTGGGGTGAATCCCATCCACACATTGCAGAAAAATATGCGCAGCGTTGCCGCCGCAGTTTTTCCTGCAGAACTTTTTTGCTGTGACCCACTGGGTGGGGCCTTAGCCTAAAGAACTTTATTTTTGAGTACCTCCATTTGACAGCACTTTTAAATCACAACAGCGAATGAAACAGTTAACTAAAAGCTAGGTGTACAGATGCATGTTAGAGAGGGCAGGAACATTTTTTCATTATTTCTTGTCTCTCAGATATATTTGAGCAAATTGTTATGCAGAGGATTTATTGTAGAAATTTCTGTGACTGAAAAATTCCTTCTATGCATCTGAATGGGGTTGTTGCTGTTGCATATGCTTGGATTTCTACAAGTCTCATTCAGGTGAAAGGTACATCTGCAGAAATGTCTGCGCAAATGTGCTGTGTGTAAATATAACCTTATGGAAAATGTTGTGTGTAAAATAAATATGTATACTGAACTTATAATGTGCCTGGTTGTTCTTTTGTAACACAGCATAAAAAAAAAAATCACACTTTTTTTAAATCTATCCAAAACTGTGGCCAAACCTAAAGCATGGCAGAAAATGTTAAATGCATATTTAATGTTTTCCTTACATAAGTTTTTTCATACTGCATAATCCAGTTAAATTAGGAAATATGCTAGGCTTAAATTAAAGATGGTACAAGTAAACAAAGCTCTGAGCATAACAAAAAATATAGTAGTTATTACATCAAAATGTGCAGAAGAAAATAGTGTAGAATTACCCATCATTAAGGGTGTCAACAGACTAGACTCAATACCAATTATTTGTTTACGACTGTAAAAAAAAAAAAAAAAAAAAAAAAAAAAGACATTGTCCCATCTGGACCCTATTTATCTTCTATATAATGTATTCTCAAGCGGGACCAATTATATAGTCATTCTTCTCATTTACATTACATCACAGACTCTTCATGATATTCACTGAAGTACATTAATTTCATATGGAAAAGTAATCCAAACTGCTGTCCAGAATACAAATAGATACTATCTGAAATTACAATGTATTTTGTAAAAACATTCCCATAGGAGAGACGTGGTAAAGATGTGCAGCCCAACTGCCTGCGACAGGAACATTATCTTGTGTTGGTAATATGGCATGTGAATTATGTATTGATGAGACCATTTAAGGTGGTAATCTCTTTCATCCTCCAACATGTTTACAGTCAGCTCTGCGACTAATGTTCAATTAGAAACTGAATTTTATTATATAAAATGCAGCTTTAAAATATTCATGGGAGAAAGGAGGGGGAGGTGAACCTTGTCCTGAAATAACAGATTTTTTAGTTATAAAACAGCTATTTGCCAGGATTTCAAAAGCCATCTGTTTTCAAAGACTACCTTCCTGGTTGTTTACCACAGGCTGTCTTGTCTGTTTTAACAACCTCCCATGGGATTCTGTACACCTCATTATGCAAAACCACTGTATGTGTATTCACTTCCACACTTCCAGCTAATCTGCACACATAGCACCTTTTCTATTACATGCAACATCCTTGCGAGGCTGCACTTTACAGCCACTAACCATATGCAGCCTTCGCCTTTCCTCATACTGGATTTCTAAGTCAAAATGTTCTACATGGGGCTCATTTAAAATTCTCCCTTTTGCGATCCAACTCTATAAACCATAAAAACTCCTAGTACTATGAGGATGTCACGTGTTCTAGAAAACACGCCAAACCCAGATAAAACCTTTAAATAGGTCCCAGATGTTTATTGCGCATACAGAAACAATATTTAATCTCCCCATCTGTAACTTAAAACGTGTATTGTTGCGCTCTCGTCATCCACATTACTGTTGCTCTGGAATGTAGGAAGCGTGGAGTTGGTCCAATCAGCGACACATCACAGAAAAACAAGTCATAACCGCACAGATTACTAGAGTCTATCTGCGCTCTCGGTGGATGCACCTGCATGAGTTAAGAACCAGAACAAGCTATGAATACTGGGGTGAAAGGCAGGCTACACTCATTTGAAATGAAGCCATATTCATTACACGTACACAGGAGATTTCTAAAGAACACACCATACAAGCACAATCCATATCCAGCATATGAAATCACAGCCATTGGAAGAAATACAGAATGTAGTTAATCTTCTTAATCATAGCAGAACAAATACTGCACAATATTTTTTGATACTGTCGACAGTCAAGGTCATTAATACAAAGCCGACATGTTGGAATTGTATGTGTACTTTACAGTAGTAGCCAGGTCGACACTTGTTAATGTAGACCAGTTGTTGTATAGCTTATAATAATAATAATAATACATTTTATTTTATATAGCGCCAACATATTCCTCAGCACTGTACAATTTGTAGGGTTCAATTACTGACAAAAAAGATACATTACAAAGAAATAATCAATTCACACACTGGGACTGAGGGCCCCGCTCGCAAGAGCTTACAATCTATGAGCTTATCTTTTTTTCTCTCTCGCCAAACAATATGGTCGATCAAATACTTGAGCATTCTTCTTCTATTTATTTATTATTATTTAATTATTATGCTTACTTGTATAGCGCCATCATATTCTGCAGCACTTTACAGATATTGTCAGTCACTGTCCCAGATAGGGCTCACAATCTACATTCCCTATCAGTATGTCTTTGGAGTGTAATTTAGATCAGGATAAAGAAGAAAGACATTTCTTTAGTATTACAGTATGAGTGTTGTATACTTATTAAACTGCACAGATTAGCCAGAAGAAAAGTAAGATATATTTATGTTGTTATTGTAGGAAATGTAAAAGACAGAGATAGTGACACAGAAGACATATATTACTACTGTTATCCAAAAGAATTGGTGCAGTTAGAACATAAGACTTCTGCTGCTAGTCTGCGTGCTGTATTCCAAAAAATGGTCAATATTTGATCCTGGTGTTTTTTGCTACAAAAACATCATAAAAAAGTCAAGTATAGCATTATTTTGACATTTTTGGGTGCTTTTGTTACTGCAGTTTTTCTGCTCACAAAAAAACGCTAGACCCAGAACAAGCAGCATTTTGAAAAAAAATGCCATAGAAGCAAGAAATGCCAGGAAAATTTCCTACAAAATAACCTTTAACATCTGGGCACAGGGTTTCTTGGAAAAAGGACACCGAAAAATGAAGTGAGAAACAGCACTACAAATGCCTTTAAATAAAACACATGCAACCAGCCTGACAGCTATGAATGGCTGAAATGCTTCATATATGAAACTTATCTGTTCACCTGTTTCAAGAAATGCCAAGATTAGCGGCATGAATTGACCAGCTTTGAAAAACATAAACACTTGTGTTCTTCACAATAACCAAGAGTAAATGCATTTATTTCAGAGCTGGTCATCTTGTGCCATTTATCTTGGCATATCTTGTAATAAGTAAGTTCAGCTGAATAGGAAAGCATGGACCACTTCATAACAAAGTCTAGCAAATATATATGTTTGGTTAAAGCTTACCTGATTTTGCTGTGTTTTTTGAGCCAAAGCCAAGAGTGGCTATAGAAGGAATGGGTAATATATAGGAAGTACGTATACTTCTCCCTTCTGCTTAATCCACTACTGACTTTGGCTCAAAAAAATGCATCAAAATCTGCAACAAAAAAGCTTCATTTCCGCAACATGGGGCCTCAGGCTTAGGCTACATTCACATGATCGAGGTGCAAAAAGATCGTGAAAAATGTCCACTTTTCACAGTCGTCTTGCACCCGAGGGGCACCCGTTTTCATGGATCCCCCATACATTTGAGTGTATGGAGGGATCTGTGGAACAGTGAAGAAATCAGGCGATACCTTTTAGAGGCTGAGTATATTTGATAGTAAGCTTTCGAGAGTACTAGCTCTCTTTTTCAGACATACAAGAAACTGAAAATTCACACACTCTTTATACACACAAGACCTGGATCTTCAAAGGGACTTAGAATCTTTAAAGAAAATCAAAATGCAATATAAGTAGAGAAGTTATTTACAACAGGTCAGGAAATAAACAAATAAACAATGTGACATGAAACTGGTATGAATATTAAGTCCAAATTGCAGAGTTTGAAATTTTTGTATTAGCTTATATTACCATTCCTTTCTCTCCCTCTGCGTCTTAAAATGTCCCATTAAAACCACAACCCGCAAATCTTCAATAGAGTGGTCTTCTCTTGAGAAATGTGCAGCCACTAGGAGATCTGTTCTGTTGTTATTAATGTGAATCTGTGTGAGTTCATGCGCTGACTAAGTCTCTGCCCTGTTTCCCCCACATAGAGGCCTGTGATGGGACATTGCACACACATTATGAGATACACCTCATTGGAAGACCTGCAGGAAAATGTCCCCCCTAATTCTGTGCACCTGTTGTGACTGTGGGACAGGTACACTGTCAGCGGCGTGGATGTTCCTGCAGGTTTTGCACCTGTTTTGCAAGCAAAGTGAGGTGCTATTTTCAGTTGGGGCCTTCAGGGCACTCCGGACAATAATATGCCGCAGGCTTGGTGGTTATCGAAAGGAGGGATCTGTGAAAATGGACAAAAATAGAACATGACCTATATTTTGACAGTCCATTAAAACAGACTGTCAAAATAATGGTCATGTGAATATCCCCCTTTCAGTTGCCTTGAATTTAATGCTGTCTTGTGACATCCATTAAAAAAACAGACGTGACGGCCCTTATTCACTGTTGTGTGACTCATGGCAAAAAACTGGTGTGAGTTTTAATAAATCAGTCAGGCCAAGACCCCAATCCCCTGCCCTGCACTTCCTACATTCAGAGAATGTGGTGGGTGAGGCGCGGATTGGGGCTTGTGGCGCACGTTTGGTGCAAGAAAGGGTCTTGCGACAAATGTGCACCTCAATATCATCCTTGCATAGAGGGAATGATGAATTCTCTCAAATGCGTTTTCACTACGTTTTTTCCTGCAGCATTTTTTTTTTGCTGCATTTCGCTACATGGGCCTTTAGCCTCAATCTTTAGACAACACCCTTTAGGATAAGGTTACAAATAGCAAAAATGGGACACTAAGCAGCTTTTTCCACAGCAAAAATCATCAGCACATTGCAAAAGTTGAAATCCGTGGGCAAAATCAGCTGCAATAATTGACATGCTGTGGGTTTAAAACTCACAGTACAAGTCAATTATGTAAATGGGCTTTGTTTAAATCTCATCCACTATCTTCTAACAGTAAATAGCCATGGGCGGTAACCATCAACAAGTTCACTTATGTCCCCGACACAAGGTTGCAATAATGCAGTTTGCTCTGCAAAAATTTCCTGCTTCTACAAAGATATGTAAAAAAAGGTTTTGATGCATGTATTTTCTATCCAACAGCATTAGATGAAAAAACATGTGCAGGCTTGGGCTAATTGTACACTGTCTACACACTGCATTTCCGTAAGAAGAGGGTCACCGCAAAAAACATATACTTTTATATTTTTTTTTACAATGGGTTTCTATGAGCAATAAATGCCATCATCAGGCATATATGTCTTCAGGATATATGCTTGGCGGTAGGTTCAAACGCAGTACATCCAGAGCCAAGATTTGTTATATATTCCCATTCTAAGATTCACCCCTAACCCGTGGTTTTCCCGGATAGCACACTGACCCATTCATTTGTATGGGCCAGTACACATGACCGTGAATGACAGGGTCACATGTGCGAGCCGACAGTCCAGGCTGCAAAATATAGAACAGGTCCTATTCCTGTGCAACCGGCCAAACTTAGATAAGACATGCATCAAATACTGTACCAAACTGCACAATTTTTTTTTTCCAAACACTTATTAGAAACGACTGGATCCCAAATAAATATTACATCTGTAAAATATATTAACATGTTGTTTAGCTTAAGTCATATACAGTGGGGAAAAAAAGTATTTAGTCAGCCACCAATTGTGGAAGTTCTCCCACTTAAAAAGATGAGAAAGGCCTATAATTGACGTCATAGGTAGACCTCAACTATGAGAGACAAAATGACAAAACATATCTAGAAAATCACATTGTCTGATTTTTTAAGAATTTATTTGCAAATTATGGTGGAAAATAAGTATTTGGTCACCTACAAACAAGCAAGATTTCTGGCTCTCACAGACCTGTAACTTCTTCTTTAAGAGGCTCCTCTGTCCTCCACTCATTACCTGTAGTAATGGCACCTGTTTGAAATTGTTATCAGTATAAAAGACACCTGTCCACAACCTCAAACAGTCACACTCCAAACTCCACTATGGTGAAGACCAAAGAGCTGTGGAAGGACACCAGAAACAAAATTGTAGACCTGCACCAGGCTGGGAAGACTGAATCTGCAATAGGCAAGCTGCTTGGTGTGAAGAAATCAACTGTGGGAGCAATAATTAGAAAATGGAAGACATACAAGACCACTGATAATCTCTCTCGATCAGGGGCTCCACACAAGATCTCACCCCGTGGGGTCAAAATGATCACAAGAACGGTGAGCAAAAATCCCAGAACCACACGGGGGGACCTAGTGAATGACCTGCAGAAAGCTGGGACTAATGTAACAAAGGCTACCGTCAGTAACACACTACGCCGTCAGGGACTCAGATTCTGCAGTGCCAGACGTGTCCCCCTGCTTAAGCCAGTACATATCTGGGCCCATCTGAAGTTTGCTAGAGAGCATTTGGATGTTCCAGAAGAGTATTGGGAGAATGTCATATGGTCAGATGAAACCAAAGTAGAACTGTTTGGTAGAAACACAACTCGTCGTGTTTGGAGGAAAGTGAATGCTGAGTTGCATCCAAAGAACACCATACCTACTATGAAGCATGGGGTGGCAACATCATGCTTTGGGGCTGTTTCTCTGCAAAGGGACCAGGACGACTGATCCGTGTACATGAAAGAATGAATGGGGCCATGTATCGTGAGATTTTGATTGCAAACCTCCTTCCATCAGCAAAGGCAATGAAGATGAAACGTGGCTGGGTCTTTCAGCATGACAATGATCCCAAGCACACCGCCAGGGCAACGAAGGAGTGGCTTCCTAAGAAGCATTTCAAGGTCCTGGAGTGGCCTAGCCAGTTTTCAGATCTCAACCCCATAGAAAACCTTTGGAGGGAGTTGAAAGTCCATGTTGCCTAGCGACAGCCCCAAAACATCATTGCTCTAGAGGAGATCTGCATGGAGGAATGGGCCAACATACCAGCAACAGTGTGTGCCAACCTTGTGAAGACTTACAGAAAACATTTGACCTCTATCATTGCCAACAAAGGATATATAACAAAGTATTGAGATGAACTTTTGTTATTGACCAAATACTTATTTTCCACCATAATTTACAAATAAATTCTCTAAAAATCAGACAATGTGATTTTCTGGATTCATTTTCTCATTTTGTCTCTCATAGTTGAGGTCTACCTATGATGACAATTACAGGCCTCTCTCATCTTTTTAAGTGGGAGAACTTGCACAATTGGTGGCTGACTAAATACTTTTTTTTCCCCACTGTAGTGTAGGCACATAATAAAGCAGTGAAATAGAACAAATAAAATAGAGATTTTGCATTGGAGTTCAGGAACTAATTAGTTAAAGTTGATTATTTTCCTAAAGCTGAAGGTTTCTAGTAAATTGTCCAAGCTTGGAGTGGTGGTCACGGTCCATCTGATATATGGATATAAAAATCTAATGGACACATGTCTGCACATTGCCAGCCTTTATTATTTGCCAGAGCAGCTTTGTTCAGTCAAAGCCCTAGCATTTTCTCGGCTAGCTTATTCCTAAACACTGGGTAGCGTGTCTCCAGGGCAAATACAATGGCTCATTACAAGGAATTGAGAAGTGGTCAGCAGCTGCACACAATTAACTCAGCTTGAGCCTGGTCTTCAAGCGGCATTTTCTACCATGTCTATAATTATATCCAAGATGTTCCTTTGAGTGACTGTATATCAGAAGTCATTCTCTGTTTAAACACTCTATGTATTGAATCTCCTAGATAATTATTTATTTGGATGTAGTAGCTATGATGTAAAATGTGCCAATTTCTGCTCTGTGCTTTGGTGCTGAGTCAAAGATTAAAACTGTAGCTCCCTCAGAAAGATATCCTTAAATCATTTAAGCCATATGATACATGTATAATAGACATTAGCAATGAATACTACAGTACAAATAGTCTTCTTGAAGCGAATTGCAGCAAAAAAACCCAGCGGAAACACATCACAGTTTTTCTGCATAGTTTTTCATTGCATTTTGAAAGAGTTTTCCTCTGCGGACTTTCTGCCCTTATTCTACCTATACAGAAAACATCATCATTTCCATAGGTATAATTGACATGCTACAAATTTCAAAAACACAGGCGTTTTTAAAAACACAGCTTTTCCACTGCAGATTTTTTCTACAATGTGTGAATGGGATTAGCCAGAATCCCATTCACTTTGCAGGTACTGTAAAATGCAGTGTTTTTGCAATGTGGGGCTTCAGCCTAAAGCCTCACTAATTGTATGGATAAAAGCTAACTTTACCAAGGTGGCTTCAAAATGGAAAAATAATGTCCTCAACTTTTGGAATTCAATGGACAAGGTGGCTCAGTAGCTTGAACTGCTGCCTTGAAGTTTGTATGTTCTGCTTGTGTTTAGGTGGACATCCTCTGGGTCCAGATTACATGCTCATAGATTAACTGACTTTCTAAAAAATTGGATTCAGTGTGTTCTTGCAATAGTAAAATTATATGTAGTCACCATTGGGGGCAGAGACTAATGTGTAAGATTAGAACCTCTGTACTGCCCTGTACGATAAATCATCAGTAAGGCTATAGGGTGGTCCTATGGATTAAACTAAAAAACTCAAAGTTGAAGGAAAGAGTTGAAGGAAAGAAAAATATAATTTCCTTAAATGTGACTTATCCCTCATTTTATATTGTATGTGGAACCAGCCATGAATGATCAGTTTTGCTCCTATTTTCATACAGTACATGTCTTTTCTTTTTGATCCCTGTTTTGGATAAAAAAAGAAGATGCAAGGCAAAAGTAGTGCAACCACATTGAAGCTAGCTCCATACCCATAAACATATTAAAGGGAATCCTCTGCAGACTTTCTTCCCCAGTTATACCTATATGGAAAACTCCAGCGTTTCCATATAGGTATAATTGACATGCTGCCACTTACAAAAATGCAGAAAAAAATGCTGTGTTTTACAGTACCTGCAAAGCGGATGGGATTCTGGCTAATCCCATCCACACATTGCATAAAAAAATCAGCAACGGAAAAACTGCTTTTTGAAAAATGCTTGTGTTTTTGAAAAGTGCAGCATGTCAATTATACCTACGGAAACGTTGGCATTTTCCATATAAGTATAATAGGGGAAGAAAGTCCGCAGAGGAAAACTCTGTGGACTTTCTGTGAAAAATGCTGCAGAAAAAACAGTGATGCATTTCCGCCACTGTTTTTGCTGCAGCGTTTATTTGCTGCGGCCCGCTAAGTGGGGTTTTAGCCTTAAGCAGCATTGTAATATAGGAAAACAAATGTACTGTACACTACTGCATTAGTAATCTACTCAACTGTGCTACAAAATATTTACCTCCAGTATCCTTTACATCTTCACTGTGAGTTTCAAAGTCCCAACTATCCGTTTCATGATCCCTCAAATCTGGGGTTCCCAATGGATTATCTTCCTTAAACATGTCACTCTTCATTTAAGTTCATAGAATTCAGAGAAAGAGAGAGTAATTCATTGTACCTGCACTCAAAGTGTGAATATTATACGTTTAAAGGGGTTGTCATCTTTAAAGAAAAAAAAAAAAGTTATACAATTTTCCAATATACTTTTTCTATCAATTATTCAAGGTGGATAAAAATTAAGACGATAGTCATGTAATATACGGTCCCTGGTGATGTGATGTACACACAGGTGCACAGGTCATTATAGTCACAGCACAGTAGTCAGACAACTGCATGATAATGTTGTTGGTTCACTGAACATTGTTTGGAATGATTAAGAGTATTGCAGAGTATCGGTGGAGAAATAGGTCTGGCATGAAGGACTTTTTAATCTACAAGTTCAGTTTAAAAATGACAAACATCCGACAGACCCCCATTATAGTCAAAGTTGTCCAGCGGGCTCCGTGTGTAACCACTGTTTCAGCGGTCTGCCTCTCCGTTGTTCAGGTCCCCCAACGGACCCGAACAATGGAGATGCAATGCTAGTGTGAACTTAGCGTAACAAGCACATAAAGATGATATGTTTGCATGTCAACCTACCGCTGGCCATGTAGTGTTTTTTAAATGTTATTCATAGTGCTGCATTTTTTTTTATTAGTAAAGTGTGCCCTTGCTCACAAAATGAATTATGGTGAGTTCCCACAAAAGAGATTTTTCAATCCCACGTTCCAAGGGAAAAATCCTCTGACTAAGATATGAAAAGCTTTTTCTTGGAACATCTTTTTAAATAAAAAGGCAATCACTAGAATTGCTGGGCACAGAATAAGCCAGTGTTCCGTAGGTATAATCAATAATTCTGCTGTGCTGCAAAAGGGAATATAGATTGTAGTGGCGTGTTAGCGTGGAGAAGTTATTGCACAGGTAACACAAGAATCCTCTAGCGTCTCACGACATGCAATTTAACTCCATCTTATGCTCTTAAGGTTCCATCATTGTCAATGGGTGACATTTTCCACATGTACCTGATCTGTACACATCACAAATGCATTGCAGAAGACAATGAGCGGTGTACTCCATGTAAATCCAGTATGCAAAAGGAATGACAAAGAAATCTCCATCTGAGTGTGCACATAATGGCCAGGACGTCTGAGCATCAGAGGCGCTATCATATTTCTAATTTGCAACAGAAATCGATAACTTAGGACCTGTCACCAAAGTGACAGCATTATAAAGCAAAAAAATACAGTGGCAAAGTTTGATAGCCTACATGCATCCAAAGGTGCCAAGGGATTGTCTGAGATGGACACAAAATGGTGCAAAAACAGGTAAAAGTATAAAAAACAAAACAAGCATTACTTACCTGTTAAATACCCTGCCGCTCCAGTGCTCCTCATCTGTGTTTATTAACCTGGCTGCCCCGATAACGTCCCATGGACACATAACTACTGTAGCCAATTACTGGCCTCAGCAGTACACGGTACATATACATATATGTGTTACTTTTTAATACTAATGACAGTGAAGACATAGGCCCAGATTTACTATTGTGGTTATTACTACTGTAGACACTGGAGTAAACGTGGCATAACTTTGGTACAATATGGTGCATATAGCTTAGGCTAAAAATTTTCAACTTGCTAGACTTAAATTTCTGCCTCAAAGTAAGCCAACTAAAAGATGGTATGAACTTACACTAGACAGTATATAGATACACCAGATTTAGCATCGAGCATCAGTCACAGAGATAAATCTGTTGTATTTTCAGATTGCCTATCTAAGTTTGCAATGTCCAAGGCCTCCTTCACAGGGCCATGTTCAGTGTATGGGTCAGTGAACACAGCACGAATGACTCACGGATTGGTATCCATGTGTCATCCATGCTTTTCACTAACCCATGCATTGAAGTGAATGGAAAGAGCTGCAAATACAGACAGATACAGGACCTGTTCCATATTTATTTTGTGGCTATTCACTACGGCCTGGACACGCAGATGCAAATTTTACTTTGATCCACAATTGTGGATCTGCAATTGCGGATGAAAAGTACGGTTGTGTGAAGGAGGCCTAACTGTTACTAAATCTGGGCCATAGTCTTCATAGTAATCAACTGCACAGTTTATTAAAAGCCAACATATTTCTTAATGCTACATGTACAGAATGAGACTTCAAAAGTCCATATTCCTCACAGGGCTGAGTTAATTCCTCTATTCAGTCATGTGCATATGAGGGCCATTTCTATCGAACTGCCCGCAACTTGTATTATATCTTAGACAATCAATTAATACTGAGAACTTTTTTATTTTTCTTTTCAACTGATAAAATGTACAGTGTCACTGTTAGGCTATGTTCACATGATGGAATATGGAGAGGAATTTGAGGTGGTCTTCCTTCTCAGATTCCTCTCCAAATTACAGCCCTGTGGATCCCAAAAGAGAGCTTTGGCTTTCCACCATGGATTTGCTTTCTGATAAAGCCCCAGACACAAAGGGGCTAATAAGTCTGAGCCTCGTGCAGCAGATTCTGTGGATAAATCAGCCACAATATCTGCATGAACATCAAACAGAGCACTTTTTTTCAGCATCCTAAAAAAAGAAGCATCTATTACTGTCCCCCATTTAAAACAATGGGAGGCAGATTCTAGCTGGAATTTGGAGCTGATTTTGAAGTTGAATCCGCTTCAAAATCAGTTGCAAATTCCACTGTGTGAACTTATCCTTATTGTGTTGGTGCAGTATCCAAATTAACAATATTGGCTGCATTGATTCTCTTATATGATTTTAAGCCGATATGCCACCTGGCAGTCATATCATCCGATCAAAAATTATTCTGATATTCTTAGTGCTACTTGTGGCCAGGCTTATCTGCATGGGGAGTCACATGCAGGGAGTTGATTATTTTGGGCCCCAGGCCTCTGGTTTAAAGACAGTCTACCACCTCCCCCAAACATGTTCAGCTGCCAGCACGGTGTTATGTCACTTTAGTAGATTTGGAGAAAGAAAACTTTGACATATTATGCAAATGAGGCAGTTGGTTCACTGGGAGCCGGTCTTCAGCTCCTGAAGCATTGCTCTTCCTGCTTAAGTAGGATGGCTGATGTCATAGCAGTGGGAGGACCAACTCTTACTGCACAGGGTGGCACAGGCAGGAGATGGTAGGTGTCTGAGTGGCAAGAGCATGCTCCAAGGAACAACAGGTCCACCTCCAGTGCATCAACTGCCCTATTTGAATATGACTTCAGGCTAAAGCCCCACATTACGAAATACTTGCAAGGTGAATGATATTCTGGCTAATCCCATCCTCACACGGCAGAAAAAAAATCCGCTGTGGAAAAGCTGCGTTTTCATAAACACCCGCGTTTTTGAAAATCACAGCATGTCAATTATACCAGCGGAAATGCGGGTGGTTTCCCTATAGGTTTAATTAGGAAAGAAAATCAGCTGAGAAAAACACAATGAAAAACATTAGTTTCTGCAGCGCTTTTTAGCCGTGTTTCATGTTTCATTTTAGGTGGGGCCTTAGCCTCAAAGTTGTTTTTCTCCAAATCTATAAAGGTGACATATGTAAAAAAAAATAATAATAAATAAAAATAAAAAAAAAGGCATGGTGTTTAATAATGTAATGTTCTCTGTGACATAGTGGTGTCGGTTGAATATTCTTGGGGGATGTAGTAGATTACCTTTAAAACTGTGATCAGTGATTTTCTTTAGCCATGCTTATATTTCTCTTAATAAATTGCCCTTTTCCTCACATAACAGCTGTAAAAGCATACAGGCTTGTCTTAACTTTGTAATATTGCATTCCTCATAAACTATTTTACCTCACACTGATGTAAAAAGTATATAAAGCATACCTGTAGAAAATCTTTACTTGTTTCCATAGTTGAGTCAAATAGTTTCAGGAAAAAAATCTAAGGTAAAGCAATATTCATCAGCAAGAGACCGCAGAGACTTCAAAATGGAATAAAATAGAGCTCCTCTCCTTGCTAAGGGGTACAGTTCATCTCGTTTTTGCAGCAAGTCATTTTGACATGATTTAGCCCTTTCAAGTTCTTCTGAAATCTTAAAAAAAACACAGTAGTCAACATAAGAAGATAAGATTTTTTTTTCTCACATGCAGCACCACTTTTTTCCAAAGTGTATTTCTGGCTTCAACAACAGACACAGTCTATAGACAAGAGTGGCACTGTCTCTGAAGCAAACACAATAAATATCAATCTATGACTTGACCATAACCATCTAACAGTTTTCCCTCTCTCTTGCTCAGGCTTGGAGCAAAGTAGCTAACAGTTTTGCCTGAGTGGGAGACAAGCAGGGAAAGTACAGAGGGGGCCATTACTATAACTGCTCTAACTCCGCAGCCAGAGGGGCTAGAGCTACAATTCTTGACTTTAAATTAGACCAAGATCATATCTGCATCCGCAGTAGATCCCAAGTTATCACTTGTTGACTTTGAGCTGCATATACTTGCAGCTCTCATTTCAGCCAGTGTGCAGAGAAACACATGCAACTGGTTGTGTGCAGGAGAGGAGAAAGGATTTCTCATTCTCCTGTCTGTGACTTCAGATGACCCAGGGAAGGGGGTACCCTAGACTTGTGTTCATGATATCATTCCCTGTCATTATCAATCAGAGTATACTTGTCATTTAACACCTTAGATGCTGTGATAAATGCTAACTGCGGCACCTAAGTGGTTTACAGAAAAAAAAAAGAAAAAAATAGACATTTTCTCCTTTGTTAATGAAAAAAAACAAAAAACACACAAATGGTATCACCATATTCTCAACATTTCTCCCATTGAATGAAATTAGTACATTATTTTACATGATAAATGCCATAAACCTTAAAATTCAGGTGGCACAATGGAAGTTTTTTTTTCATCTCAATAAAAATAATCAAAAAGTCTTATGTACCCATAAAATACAAGATCTCATAAAGCTACACTGAAATAAAATATAAAAAGTTATGAAAGCTGGAATACAGAAAGGGAAAAAATGTAACCGACTCTCACCGTGGTTCGGTCCAACGGCACCCTGGGGCTTGTCCCAGCAGAAGTCCTCACTGCACATCACCTCTGAGGCCAATCAGTTGCCTCAGTTCCCTAAGAAAAGGAACCACAACGTCACTCACATACGTCACCTGTGACGTCCGGTGTCCATTCCTTAGGCCGCTGAGGCAAGGAACAAGCCCCAGGTCACCGTTGGACCAGACCGAGGTGGGAGACAGTGGAGCACTAGGGACGGGTGTGTTTGATTTTTTTTTTTTTTTCACCTTCTCCGACCTCCTTGCAGAAAACTGTAATTCCTGGACAACCCCTTTAAGGTTAAAATTTGTTAACGCTAAAACATTAAAATCATGTAAGGCACCAAAGTTATGTGCCAGTCATATTTACTTGAGCCATGAATTCAAAATCTGCAATTAAAAGAGTGCCATTTTTGGGAATGTTCTTGTTATTTTAATGTGACTGTTAGGAGGTTAAAAGGATTTTCTTGTGGGTACACAATTTTTACAAGAGGCTCAGAATGGGTCAATAAAATAAATTAAGTAATACACTGCACTGATCCCAGTGACACTTGCACTTCAATGGTGCCCAGGGTACCTGCTTGGTCTCTACTTCCCAGTCCCTCTTGTCACACAGAGGAACTGAGGTGAGTATTGCTTCTTATTTCTTTATCCGTTTGGAGTTGTCTCTATAACACTTTTATCTGACAAGAAACTCCTTTAATACTTTTTTTGTACATTACACATGCATATATGTATTACACTTTTTGTATATGGCTTACTTTTTTCCCTCTCCTTTAAAAGTGCAATGATATTGACATAATCGGTGACACTGTTTAATTCCGAAGAAAGTAAACATTCTCTGCTTTTATGTTCCAGTTTTTTTAAACTTTTCTGGTATTTCAGAATAATATTTCCAATTTCCTGAATAAAACAAAAAAGGAATATAGATTTATAATGATTTCTGCAACTACCCCTATAATTTTAAATTTTATACCTGAAATTGAGTGCACTAATTGTACTGGGTGAGAATGGACTCTTAGAATAGACTGTCAATATTACAAATATGGGGTTCTCTCAACAATAAGGCCTTATTCACGCAACAGTGAAAAATGGTCGTCACATGGCTGTTTTGAGAAAGCATTAATTTCAATGTGTATTCACATGTCCTTTTTTTTGACTGACCATTTTTCACACCTGTGAAAAAACTGACAAGCTTTAGCACTGTCTGTTTTCACTGACACACGAACCCAATAGAAAATCAATGGATCAGTTTTTAACTGATGTAAAATGGATTGACGTCAATGTGACATCTGTTACAAACAGATCAGTGGGTTCTCAAAAAAGAAAGATCAATGAAATGTATTTGTTTTTTTCATTGACTGTTAAAAATTGATGTGGGACAGAACGGATGCAAAACAGCTGATTAAAACGGACATGCACATCCATTTTTAACAGATGATAGATACTTCAAAAACGTCACTGTGAATGAGGCCTAAGGGTAGGGCATTTAATTTAAAGAAATGGATAAATCCTATAGGCTAAGGCCACATGTAGCGGGCCACAGCTAAAAAGTGCTGCAGATAAAACCACGGCAGAAACGCATCACGTTTTTTTTTCCCACAGCGCTTTTCTGCTTCTATTATACCTATAGGGAAACAACCAGCGTTTCCGTAGGTATAAGTGAAATGCTGTGATTTCCAAAACCGCGCTTATTTTTCTGAAATGTGTGGATGGGATTTGCTAGAATCCCATCCACTTTGCAGTGGCTGAAAGACGCTGCAGTATTTGACGCGGCATTTCCGCGCCATGTGACGACCAAACCGCAGCGTTTACGCCACATGGGGCCCCTGGCCTTAATTGCATTAAATACATTAATTAAATTACAAATTAAATATTCCACTAAAAACTAAAGGAACTGTTATCAGATCCATGTTTTGTGTATGAACCTCATATTAAAGTTATTTTCTAGTTTGCTGGCCATAAGACTTAAAGGATTTTTCCAGTTACAGACAAATATTGAGAGACAAATGTTATTGTTTGTATAATGCTAAGTTATACAATTTTCCAATATTCTTTCTGTATTATTTCCTCACGGTTTTCTAGATCTCTGCTTGCTGTCATTCATTTTGCTTACTTCCAGTGGATAAAAATCAGTCCATGGTCACGTAATGGACAGTCCATGGTCATGTGATGGATACACAGGTGCACAGCTTGTTACAGTCACAGCACAGTAATAAAACATTTGTCTTGTAAAGAACAGTGCACTAGGGTGTGCATCCCATGATTGTAAACTGATTTTATCTACATAATAAATGGCAGAAAGCAGAGATCAAGAAAACTTTGAGAAATTGATACGGCAAATATATTGGAAAATTGTGTAACTTTTCATTATGCAAGCAAAAACATTTGTCTCTCAATATTTGTCTGAAACTAGACAAACCCTTTAAAGCCATAAATTCGATATATTTACATTTAAAACCATGTTAGGATTATTGCAGACTGATAGGATCCATTTTCATTTGATTTAAAGCTTGTCTCTCAGTTCACTTTCCGGTATAAGCACAATGAAAAAAAAATGGTTTTTTTCTCATCGCGCAGCTATCCAAAACTCAGTGGGGGAGATTTATCAAACAAAAGATGTCAGAATTCTGGCATAATTTACATCTAACATGACTTGCACCACATGAAGTATTATGAAGTATTTTAGTGGGTATGGACTAAGTTGTGCCACATCATGCGCCTAAAATGCTCCAAATTTTGGTGTATTTTTCTGGAATAAATCAATTTAAAGGCGGTGTAAAGTTAGACTAGACAGTCTACAATAGATTTATCAAACAGCATTAGAAACTTTGCTAACTCTGACGAGGTTTAAGTCTGCATTTTCTAACTTTTAGGCCGGGGCCCCACATAGTGTAAATTGCAAAAACCACAGCATTTTACAGTACCTGCAAAGTGGATGGGATTCTGGATAATCCCATCCACACATTACAGAAAAATATCAGCAGCGGACATGCTACGATTTTAAAAAACCTTTGCGTATTTGTAAATCGCAGCATGTCACTTATACCTACGTAAACACTGGCATTTTCCGTATAAGTATAATTGAAGCAGAAAGTCCGAGGAGCAAAACACTGGACTTTCTGTGAAAAACGTTGCAGGAAAAAAACACGATAAGTTTCCGCCGCGTTTTTTCCCACATCGCTTTTGGATGTGGCTCACTTCGTGGGACCTTAACTTTAGACAGTGTTTGTAAATCAGTCCCAATATTTTAAGAACAAGGCATATGTCTATTGTCACTGGCAACTTACACCAAAGTGGCTGCACAGTTTAGGCTGGAGTTTTGCAAATGCTCTTCTGATTAGGAGCTCAAGCAAGCTTCCTTTAGAGAAACTATAATTTATAATAGTTGCTCCTGAATGCATGTCGGTGTTGAGATGGGGCTCCAGTTCACAGGCAACTAAGTAAAGCTTGACGTCATCAGCACAGAGAAGTCTATGCCCATTAAAAGAGATTATTGAGGAAGACCCTAAAAGAGGAGACATAAATTATTAATAGCTTTCATTCATGCTGCAGGAGTTCCTACATATTTTAGCTCTTTACACTGTAAACATTATAGACCGTTAAATAGCAATGTCCATTACTGAATATATAAATGTTATTGTTAAAAATCCTTCTTTATTAATTTTCCACAATACATTTTTCCTATACAGCATGGTGTACCCTTTAACAACCCCTCTAATACCCCACAGAACAGGAGGAGAGAAGTACAGTGCATGTAGTTCAGGCAGAGAGCAGTCCAGTACATGTAACACATAGAGCATTTGTTACAGGTAGATAGCAATGCAGTACACATAGCACAGGAAGAGGGCAACGTAGTACATTTAACACAGTGTGAGTATGTAACCAGAGGGCGCTATTAAGCGACCCAGGCCCAGGCCAGAAAAGGCTCTCAGCCACACCTCTGGGTGGGGCGCGTAACTCCTGAAGGCTGGAGTATCCTGCAGGAAGCAGGAAATGGTGGACCCAGCAAAAGGCAGACAGGGCGGTCTGTCCCCAGAGGGCTGGGGTCCAGAGAGGATTTACAGAGACTAAGTCAAGCTTCTTATTGCCCCAGAGGCTAGTTAGGGGCTCAAGGAGTCAGTTAGTGCCCTAACTGTGGCCTAGGTTTTTTTTGTTTTGTTATGTTGCACTAAGCTGAATAAAAAGGCCATTTTTGTTTTAAATTGGCACCGTCTAAACGCTGTCTTTCCAGCGCCCAGTACTACGAACCAATGCTGTCGGGACCAGGAGTCTGCCGCCACTTGAGACTAATCCCCCCAAGTTGTCACAACAGATAGATACAATACTGTGCATATATCTGGTTACATTATTGCAGAGAGGTGGTTTTAGACTAGTAGTTCCCAAACTGTAGCTTGCAATCTCTTGGAGGGACGAGTGAAGACTGCCGGGGAAGTCACCAGCCATGAGTAGTAATTATGCTGTGCAGCGCTGTACTACAGTCCCGATATGGCTGCTGATAAAGTTTGCACAGCCTTCAGTGTTGGGTCCAGGGGAGGTGAGTAAAAATAACAAACACTTCTCCTGGATGTCTGGAAGCCTGTGACTGGGACTCCTCAGTCACATAGGGCACTTTGACGTAATATTAGGTCAATGCATCATAGACCTGAAGAGGATGCAGGATGACTGCAGGATGCTGCCAGATTTCAAGGGGATGCCCAGGAGAGGTGAGGCAAGGTGAGGTTTGTTAATTTTCCTCACCTCCCCGGGCCTCCATTTATTATTCTCTGGCGTCTGAGGAGACCCCAGAGTACATTAGTTCACCGTAACGAACCAACGGGGGGCAGTGGAGGCAGCGAACCTCACAAATATTTGTCGAAACATATTTCGTAGGGTTCGTCCATCTCTACTAGTGAAGCAGCCTGAGGCATTATACTGTGAGAGGCCACTGTAAAGCATTATACTGTGGGGGGCTAATGTAGAGCATTGTACTGTGGGGGAGGGAGCAGATTATGCTGTATGGAGCTACTGTGGAACATTATACTGTGTGGGGCCACTGTGCAGTATTGTACTGTGTGGGGCCACTGTGGAACATTATACTTGAAGGGGGTTTTAGAAGCATTTTATACTGTTTGGGCCCCTCTAGAGAATTATATTGTGTGGGGATACTGTGGAGCATTATACTCTGTGGGGCAACTGTGGAGCATTATTCTGTGTGGAGACACTCTGAGGGCATTATACTGTGTGGGGCTACTGTGGAAAATTATACTGTGTGTGGATGCTCTGGCCATTATACTTTGGGGGCCACTGTGGAGCATTATACAGTGTAGGACCACTATGGAGCGTTTATAATGTGTGGAGACCCTCTGCAGCATTATACTGTGGAAGTCACTGTGGAGCATTTTATACCGTGTGGGGCATTAAATTGTGTGGGGATCAATGGGGAACAATATATATGCTGTGTGGGGGTCATAAGAAAGCACTAATTCTCATCTTTTCTAAACAACCAATCATTGCATGCAATTCTTAAAGAGGTTTTCCCATCTCAGACATCTAGTAGATATGATTTAAATGTGTTATAGATCTCTTGAATGGAAGCTGACCTGCAGTAACGACACCCAGTCACTGCACAATGTATGGAGCCGTCTGGTTGCGACTCAGTCCACTTTTAGTTCTGGCATTGCAAGCTTCTGATACTAGCTGATCAGCCTCTTAGAGATCTCATATTGATGACCTATCATATGGATAGCTCATTGATATCAAAAGCCTGGAAAATCCCTTTAAGTTCACTCTACATTTTGTAAAGCCACTTATATGTCACCCAAAGATTCCCAAGTGTTCACAATAATATAAGTTATTTCTTTTTTTCTAGTAAAAGTTATCATTAGTAGAGAAATATACAGGGGACAATACTCATTAGAAGGGATGTAGATGTGGACTGTTATGTTTGGTACAAATTATGACTGAAGATATCATTTTAAACCCATTAAGTTACTAAGAACATGCAACGTCCAGTACATTGCAAACTGCAGTAAAACATTATTTCAAGTAAAGCTGTTTTGGCATGTTAAAGAAGAATGTCTGAAAAGTAGAAAAGCATATTAGGCCATCAAATTCTAATCATCGCAATGAAGATGATACAGCTATCCACTGGTTTTTACTTCCTAAATATCTGTTCTTTTACATTACCTTGCCAAAAATTTCTAGAAAACTGTAGGAACCACGAGGAGTCATTGTTGTCACTAAATAGTTTAGCTTTTATCATAGTGTCAGGATGCAGAAAATATACTGCATTTATCAGATACCTTACTTACTTAGTAATGAAAACATTTGAAATTATATTTAAAGCGATTGTCCAATCACTTAACATTTAAAACACACTAAGAATACTTTACACTAATAAAATAAATAATGCTCACTACCAACTCCCTGTTGCTCCCACCAGTCTCCATACTTGTCAGCCACTTTCAACATGGAAATGTGACCACTAAGCCAAACAGTGACTGCAGTGGTGACCTGCTACATTACACTGTGCCTTCAGAGGGGAAAATGTATATTGTATTTTAGCGCAAAGGGAATGTAAATTGATTGGTTCCCAATGGCTTCAATGAAAAATCTAGTTTTGCTCCCATCTGCCTTTTAGTATGTGTTTTTAATAGTTGTTTCGTCCTGTTCTTATTTCAGATACTAGATATAATGTTGTATTAGGTGCATGGTGTGAATGTATGGTTGTCCATGCTAATTTGTCCATCTTCTTCAAGCTTTATATTGAAGAGAAGTAGATCTTCCTGACTTTGTGAAATATTAGTTTCTCTTTAAAATATTTTTTTCATACTGTAACTCACAAAATCTACAATACATATACATGCATACATACATACAATACAGGGTAGATTAAGACGACCATGGGTCCTGGACAGCATGAAGATTGTGGGACCCCACAAGTGTAAATTTTTCAGAACCTTTTAAATGGGCTGATTGTCAGCTGAATGATCATTCATAGGAATGCTTATTCTCACTCAATTCCCAATATTTGGTTTATGCATTGCACATGCAATGTGTAGAACATGCATCAGGCATGCTCCCAAACCAAGAGATCAGATGAATGTGGCTGAAAGCAATTTTATTTTTAATGACAAAAGGGTACAGGATGGCAACCTCACTGTGAAAGAGCAGCAGGCTCCCTTGCTATGGTGGAAGCAAACACGCACAGCCCACACTATGATGCTGGGGCCACATGTGCCATGAGGTAAGGTGAGCATCTTGCCTCAGTCAGCAGATGACAGAGTCCCTAAGGGGTTGGCATTGGCAATCAGGTCAGGTGCAAATAGTGAGAGCCGCTATCTGTATGATTTTCCTCGCTTCCCCCAGAGTGTTAGGGGTGCCTTTGTGCACCCCCTCCCTCCTAAAACTATATTATAATTACTAATGTGGTGCTCAGTACCTTTTCTGGCACACAAGATGTGTGCATCTTCCATTCTGCTCCTGGGTCCCTGCAGTACCACTGAGTAGGATCCGGAAGCAGAATAGAAAATGTACACATCCTGTGTGCCAGAAAATAGTTCAGAGAAGACTAAATAGTATGTGGGGGAGGGAGGCTAGTACCTCTGGGGGCACTATTAGGCCACTACTACAATATCAGTGACCCAAACGGTAATAACATTACTTATGTGGGGGGCATTATTACAGTAATAGTGTCTTCCCCAACAGGTAATAGCATTACTTATGTGGGGGGAACTATTACCTGTAGGGGCGCTATTAGGGCACTATTACAGTAGTAGCGCCCCTCCATATGTAAAAGTCACTCCACATAGTTTATAGTGCCCCCTCCACAGATAATAGTCCCCCACATATGTTATAGTGCACCTATTACCTGTGGTGGCACTATTTTCCAATGTAGGGGAGACTAATTAATTTGGGGGGACCTATTACTTGTGGGGGAACTACTAGGGCCCATTCACATGGCAGCAGGTGACGAGGAATTAAGGCAGTCTTCTGCCTCAGATTCCTCTCCATTTTTCAATTTTCTGGCTTCCCTCCTTTCACTTGCTGATTAGCCTCAGATGAATGAGACTAATAAGCGGAGTGGCTTACACTGCAGGTTCTGCTGCTGATCAGTGGATCGGGGAACTTTTAAAATTTTTGCCTTGGACAGCAGATAAGCTAGAATTGGCTCTGATGCTGCCCATTGCTTATGGGAAGACTATTTGCAGCCATGCATGTATTTACACGGACATGTATAATTCTACTGCCGCCAGAGGCCACTCCTAAGTGGTATACACTTGTTGGTAAGAGATTTGGATGGACATGGGCCGCCCAGGTGCCTTGGGCATGGGGTGACTGCCTAAAAATGCCATATTATTATCTGCTACTGTGTACACACCACATTGTTGTCTGCATTGATAAAGCATTTATATATTTCAGGCATTGAATTCACTGCTTTTAATTACTGTAACTATACTGTCACTGTATTTAATGATATAATTATTCTTTTAATACCATTGGAATTACTTTTTTTATTTTTTAAGCTTTTCTTTCCAAATATCACTTTACATAATTAGAATGATATTAGAGTTAAGGAGAGAGAGAAAAAAAAACAAGTGCAGAACATATACTGCACACTTCTATGAAATTAACTTTTTTCCATACTTTATTTGCCCACTGCACTTTGAATATTTATTTTATGCTATTTTAAGCATCCATTGATATTGGCCATTACAATTTGAAATATAAACTTACCTTGCTGACTGCTTTTATCATTAGCTGCATAGCAGTGGTCAATGAGAGGTATCATTAAGTCATCCCATCTGCTGCTGTAGTTGCTTAAAATCAGTGGGCCACCAGACGAAATTGTCTTCTCAATCGGGCTTTCTTGCCTAATGACAAATAAAGATGCAACTTGGAAAATAAAAATATAGTACAAGTTGCAGAAGGTCTTATAATTCAATTCAAAAGTACATATTCTATTAACTGTATTTTTATAAATGACCCTGGGTGTACTGAAGCCCTATAAAACCTAATGCTTGATATATGGCAAAATAATTGTAAAAAAAAATATTATTTTCATGCCATATCCACTGTGTATGCCATTAAACAAAAATTAGTAGAGACCCATTTGCTGAGACTCCACTAATTCGAAGAACAATATGCCTGTTTCCTGTCCACAGCCATACTCATCACTTTAATGAAAAAAAGAGTGACTTCACTTGACTTCCAGGTACAGACATGTTTTGAAACAATAGACCCTCTCAACTCCACCATCTATTTGATTTTTATGGCTCATCATGTGGACATGCTTAAAGGGAATTTGTGTGAAAACCCCTTTAGGTTAAGGCACCAGCCAAAAAACGCTGCGGAAAAGACCGTGGTGGAAACGCATTGCGTTTTTTTCCGCAGAGTTTTTTTACAGAGTTTTCATCTGCGGACTTTCTATTCCTATTATACCTATACAGAAAATTTCAATGTTTCCGTAAGTATAATTGACATGCTTTAATTTTCAAAAACGCAAACGTTTTTGAAATCGCAGCTTTTCTGCTACAGATTTTTTTCAGCAATGTATGGATGGGATTAGCCAGAATACCATCCACTTTGCAAGTACTGCATAACGCTGCATTTTCACAATGTGGGGCCCCAGCCTTAAAATGAATCATATTTGTGTATTAATGTCTTCAGTTTACAAGGTTAAAAAGAAACCTCAACAGAACATTCGTTTTTCCATTGCTGCTGTGTAATAAGAAATCCATTTTCCCCAGGGAGATTTGCTCTAATAATGAAACTGAAAACACTGCATGTATTGCTATTTCTCAATTTTTCTTCAATCAAATGACCTCATCGTACCGAGCATGAAGATTTATGAAAGAGAATGGCTTTGCTGGGGATGTCCCAAAGATTTCTTCAACATACTTCTCTCCATTGAAACATGGATCTATCAATATAACTGGACGCTGCCAAGAAAAGTAAAGTATAGCCGCATTCTCCATCTGCTGAGGAGTCCAGTCTGCTAGAGAAAAATATATTTGTATTGAGCTGAGGTCCAATAACAATTTTTCTGCCCATGCTCTGGCTCAGAAGCAAGGTCACCACCTGTCCAATAACAAGGTGAGCCAAACACAATAATGATATGCAGACGTCTAATTGAATTAAATTCGTACCACAGAACAGAAATAAGTATTACTATTTATACACACATCTCTTCAGTGACAATAAAACAGAAGTAGCAGTAAAATAATAATCATAATACAAATAACTATAACAACAATTTATAAACTCAGGACAGTTAAAAAATTATTTTAAGTTTTACAAAAAAAAATAACCATTATTCATCATTCATATCTTTTTCATTGGGCTATCAATTTTGCTGTTTATTGCTATAAAATACATTAGACCTCATGTAAGAGGTAGAGGAAAATAATTCAATCTGTGCATACAACATAGTTTCTATATAAAGCATAGAACAAAAGTTTACAACAATGTATGACAACCTAATCTTCTAATATTCAAAAATGTCAGAAATAAGCAGTAGAGTTATCATTTCCCTAAAATAATGATCATTTAGACAAAAACAGTGCTTGTGAAATAGCATAGAATACAACTTGTAAAACATAATTTTGTAAAGCTACTGCAATGCTTAGGTACTAGTTTGCAAGTAACAACTTACTGTAAAGGCAGCTTTACTAAGATAATTTACCTTTTGTTGACCATTTTTGAATGTCATCGACTTGCACAATTCTCATTAGCAGAGCCTTTATAAAGTCCATATACAGCTCATCTGTAATGATGGGTGAACACTGACGGTGCAAAGAAAGATTTGAAGATATGACATCTTGGTATGAATGACTGCTAACATTCTCCATAGTTATATTATGTTTTCCTGTAGAACAAAGCTAATATTACTTTTGAGATCAGGTGAAAATTTTGTAACATAAAAAGACATAATAAGGTAATGAAAAATGAAAAATTTAGTTTTGAATTTCAAGAGCCAAACAAATATATTAGTAATACACATTGGGATTGCATTTCCATTTTTTTCTCTTTGTCAGCTAAGAGCCATAACCTTTTTGTTTATCTATCAACGTAGCCATAGGGCTTGCCTTTTGCAGGAAAAATTGTACTTTCTAATGGCACCATTTAATATTCCATATTATGTACTGGAAAGATGGAAGAAAAATTCAGAATAGGAAGGAATTAAAAAAAAACAAAACCAAGAAACAGTTGTGACGTTTAATTATGGGTTTGTTTTCATGGCATGCACTGTGCGATAAAAATGACAAAAGTTTATTCTGGAGGTCAGTGTAACATAAATTTATATATTCTGAAACCTGCAACTTTTCTCACTCAAATTCTGACACTTGAAACTATATTTTATATTTCTGTGTACAGAACTGTATAAGGTTGAGGTCAAATGTTGCAGAAAAAAATAAAAAGAGGGGCCTCTAAAGAAACGGGAAATACAAAGGAAATACTTATACTTCCCCCTTCTTCTAACTCCATTCCTAACTTTGCCTTAAAAAAACCTAGCATAATCTGCAATTAAAGCGCATCTTTTCGCAACATATGGCAACAGTCTAAAATGTCATTCATTGCAAGACAAATTGTATTGATGCCAATTTGGGGTATATCTAACATTCTGATCACTTTTTATTGAATTTTCTGAGGGAAGGCAAAGCTGCAAAAAAATTGTCAGTTCAGGCTTTTGAGGATTTTTTTTTTTTGTTACGGTGTTTACTATATGGGATAAATATTTTTTTAATAGCATGGCCATTTTTAGCCATGGGGGTTACCTTATGTATTTATTTTTATTTTTGTTTATTTTTATATATGATCTAGGAAAAGAGTACATTTGTCTATTTTTTCTATTTAAAAAAATGTACAAAATGTTTTAACTCCCCCCCCCCCCCAGGAGGCTTCAACATGCCATCATTAGACTGCTTAGACCATAGACTGCAATACTACATATTCCAGTCTATGCAGTGCCGTAAGTATCGGGGTAGGAGCTGCTACCCGGGACCTGGAGTAACCCCAGCAGATAACGGGCCCTATTAACTTACCGATACCCACTCCTGCTTATGGCCGCCTCCGCTTCCCCTTCTGCGTCCCATATTATGTCGCTGGGGCCCACTGGTAAGTAACACTTCTTTTTATGTTTGTCACCTCCCCTGGGCCTCCGATCATTATACTTGTATAATAATAGTTCGAGGGACATAATACTGTGTGCGGGGGCCACTGTGGGATGTAATACTGTGTGGAGGGGCCGCTAAAGGACATTATACTGTCTGGAGGCCACTTTGGAAATTATAGTGTGTGCAAATGGGGCATTATACTGTGTAGGGGCCAGGAAAGGGGGGTGCTATGCCGTGGAGGGGCCAAGTCAAAAGTTTGCTGGGAGGTCCACTCTTTCCTAGTTGAGACCCTGAGTCTATGATAAAATCGCTATTACTTTTCAGCCCTATCACCAGCAGCTCTCAATAGTAATATAGCATTAGCAGGCCTGGAAGACTTCAGAAGGCTCCTGGTTGCCATGGCAACAGAACAAAAACTATAGCCCCAATGTACCTCTGTTTACCTCCAGCTTTACAGTGGGTACGGAAAGTATTCAGACCCCTTTAAATTTTCACTCTTTGTTTCATTGCAGCCATTTGCTAAATGCAAAAAAGTTCATTTTATTTCTCATTAATGTACACTCAGCACCCCATCTTTACAGAAAAAAAAACAGAAAAAAACAGAAATGTAGATATTTTTGCAAATTTATTAAAAAAGAAAAACTGAAATATCACATGGTCAGAAGTATTCAGACCCTTTGCTCAGTATTGAGTAGAAGCACCCTTTTGAGCTAGTACAGCGATGAGTCTTCTTGGGAATGATGCAACAAGTTTTTCACATCTGGATTTGGGGATCCTCTGCCATTCTTCCTTGCAGATCCTCTCCAGTTCCGTCAGGTTGGATGGTGAACGTTGGTGGACAGCCATTTTCAGGTCTCTCCAGAGATGCTCAATTGAGTTGAGGTCAGGGCTGTGGCTGGGTCAGTCAAGAATGGTCACAGAGTTGTTCCGAAGCCTCTCCTTTGTTATTTTAGCTGTGTAATTGTCTTGTTGGAAGGTGAACCTTCGATCCAGTCTGAGGTCCAGAGCACTCTGGAAGAGGTTTTCTTCCAGGATATCTTTGTACTTGGCCGCATTCATCTTTCCTTCAATTGCAACCGGTCATCCTGTCCCTGCAGCTGAAAAACACCCCCATAGCATGATGTTGCCACCACCATGTTTCACTGTTGGGATTGTATTGGGCAGGTGATGAGCAGTGCCTGGTTTTCTCCACACATACCGCTTAGAATTAACACCAAAAAGTTCAATCTTCATCTCATCAGACCAGATAATCTTATTTCTCATAGTCTGGGAGTCCTTCATGTGTTTTTTTGGCAAACTCTATGCGGGCTTTCATATGTCTTGCACTGAGGAGAGGCTTCCTTCGGGCAACTCTGCCATAAAGCCCCGACGGGTGGAGGGCTGCAGTGATAGTTGACTTTGTAGAACTTTCTCCCATCTCCCTACTGCATCTCTAGAGCTCAACCACAGTGATCTTTGGGTTCTTCTTTACCCCTCCGGGCTCTTCTCCCAGGGTTGCTCAGTTTGGCTGGAAAGGTCTAGAAAGAGTTCTGGTCGTCCCAAACTTCTTCCATTTAAGGATTATGGAGGCCACTGTGCTCTTAGGAACCTTGAGTGCTGCAGAAATTCTTTTGTAACCTTGGCCAGATCTGTGCCTTGCCACAATTCTGTCTCTGAGCTCCTTGGGCAGTTCCTTTTGACCTCATGATTCTCATTTGCTCTGACATGCACTGTGAGCTGTGAGGTCTTATATAGACAGTTGTGTGCCTTTCCTAATCAAGTCCAATCAGTTTAATTAAACACAGCTGGACTCCAATGAAGGAGTAGAACCATCTCAAGGAGGATCAGAAGGAAATGGACAGCATGTGAGTTAAATATAAGTGTCACAGCAAAGGGTCTGAATACTTATGACCATGTGATATCTCAGTTTTTATTTTTTAATAAATTTGCAAAAATAGCTACATTTCTGGGGGTTTTTTCTGTCAAGATGGGGTGCTGAGTGTACATTAATGAGAAATAAAATAAACTTTTTTGCTTTTAGCAAATGGCTGCAATGAAACAAAGAGTGAAAAATTTAAAGGGGTCTACTTTCTGTACCCACTGTATATAAAGACATATAGGGTCTGTTTTACTGTTTTTGATAGACACCTTATAAATCTGATCAGAGGTGTAACTTGACGTTCATGAGTGCTAAAGCAAACTCCATAGCAGTTCCCTAACATGTGTCATTTTTAATATTGGCAGTTAACTATATGGCAGATGATCTTATAAACCCCTTCATGCAAAAGGATACAAGCGCTATTGCTGCCTCCACGCCCTATAACTCACCGAATTTGTGACATGTTCATTCAGAAAATGTATGAAAAAAATATGGAATTTCAAGAAACTGCATATGTTAGTACTCAGTGCAGTCTTCTGCACCTAATTAAGTCTATTTTATGTAGCTGTAACTATAATGCTCTGTAATGGAGGGAAAGTAAATGCAAATGAGAATGAATGAAAGAGTTACTAACATACAAATTAGGATATTGCATCTCCTTTTGCCACAAATCTTCTTTATATGCTACATGTATTTTAGTCATAATTGTAACACAGTTACAAAAGCAATGTTATATCTATTAAATCACTTTAACCCCCTGACAGTTTTGAATGTATCCTGCTCAAGGTTTGAGCAAAGTACACTAACGTTTACCATGAGCAGAAGATGTTCAGTGAACAGTCACTTCACATTGCTCTAACTCCGGAGCCACAAGGGGTAGAGTTGCAACCTGGGTCTTTCCTGTAGCCTACCTAGATTTTGAGATATCAGTATTTAAAGTGGACCTACATATACTTGTAGCTTTCACTTCAACCAGTGTGCGGGAGAACATGTGCAGCTGACAGTGTGCAATGAGAGGAAGGATTTTTTAATTCTCCTGTTCCTGTCACTTCAGATGACCCCAGCAGAGGGGGAACCATGAACTTTTGTTCATTAAATCACCCCCCCCATTTTCAATCTGAAAGCATATTTGCCATTCAACCCCTTACAAGTTGCAGTCAATGCTGACCGCAGAAACAAGTAGAAACAACGAAAAACAAATTAAAAAACACACAATTGTAACAGGTGTAACAGCCCCTAAAATAAAATTCCTTCCCAACTCTAATCTGGTAATTAGTGTAAAACCCCAGATCAACTTGTCCTTAACAAAATCTAGAACCCATAAACTGTAATATTTTTCTGTTCGAGAAAGACATTCAGGCCCTCTTTAAACTTGCTCAATGAATCCACCATCACCACTTCCTGGGGCAGTGAGTTCCATAGCCTCGCTGTTTTTAAAATAAAGAATCCACATCTATGTTGCTGGTGAAACTTTCTCTCCTCCAGACGTAGAGGATGTCCCCTTGTTACTGTCACTAGTTTTGTGCTAGCAATATTTAACTGAGCCATAAATGTAACTGTTAGGGCGGTTAAAGAGAACCTAATCTTGGGGACTCTAAACTATCCGCAAGTTGTTATGCAGCTGGGGGTTTAATGTCCCAAATCTGCCCATACTGTTTCTTCAGCATTGTACTGTAATAACATACTGTATACAGTGGGGAAAAATTTAGATGCTGTGTCCTGATAAGAACTAAAACAGTGCCTCTTAATCTCTGTATATACAGTGGGGAAAAAAGTATTTAGTCAGCCACCAATTGCACAAGTTCTCCCACTTAAAAAGATGAGGCCGGCCTGTAATTGACATCATAGGTAGACCTCAACTATGAGAGACAAAATGAGAAAACAAATCCAGAAAATCACATTGTCTGATTTTTAAAGAATTTATTTGCAAATTATGGTGGAAAATAAGTATTTGGTCAATAACAAAAGTTCATCTCAATACTTTGTTATATATCCTTTGTTGGCAATGAAAGAGGTCAAACGTCTTCCGTAAGTCTTCACAAGGATGGCACACACTGTTGCTGGTATGTTGGCCCGTTCCTCCATGCAGATCTCCTCTAGAGTAGTGATGTTTTTGGGCTGTCGCTGGGCAACACGGACTTTCAACTCCCTCCAAAGGTTTTCTATGGGGTTGAGATCTGGAGACTGGCTAGGCCACTCCAGGACCTTGAAATGCGTCTTACGAAGCCACTCCTTCGTTGCCCTGGTGGTGTGCTTGGTATCATTGTCATGCAGAAAGACCCAGCCACGTTTCATCTTCAATGCCCTTGCTCATGGAAGAAGGTTTGCACTCAAAATCTCATGATACATGGCCCCATTCATTCTTTCATGTACACGGATCAGTCGTCCTGGTCCCTTTGCAGAGAAACAGCCCCAAAGCATGATGTTACCACCCCCATGCTTCACAGTAGGTATGGTGTTCTTTGGATGCAACTCAGCATTTACTCTCCTCCAAACATGACGAGTTGTGTTTGGTTTCATCTGACCATATGACATTCTCCCAGTACTCTTCTGGAACATCCAAATGCTCTCCAGCAAACTTCAGACGGGCCCGGATATGTACTGGCTTAAGCAGGGAGACATGTCTGGCACTGCAGGATCTGAGTCCCTGGCGGCGTAGTGTGTCACTGACGGTAGCCTTTGTTACGTTAGTCCCAGCTTTCTGCAGGTCATTCACTAGGTCCCTCTGTGGTTCTGGGATTTTTGCTCACCGTTCTTGTGATCATTTTGACCCCACGGGGTGAGATCTTACGTGGAGCCCCTGATCGAGGGAGATTATCAGTGGTCTTGTATGTCTTCCATTTTCTAATTATTGCTCCCACAGTTGATTTCTTCACACCAAGCTGCTTGTCTATTGCAGATTCAGTCTTCCCAGCCTGGTGCAGATCTACAATTTTGTTTCTGTTGTCCTTCCACAGCTCTGTGGTCTTCACCATAGTGGAGTTTGGAGTGTGACTGTTTGAGGTTGTGAACAGGCGTCTTTTATACTGATAATGTCAAACAGGAGCCATTACTACAGGTAATGAGTGGAGGACAGAGGAGCCTCTTAAAGAAGAAGTTACAGGTCTGTGAGAGCCAGAAATCTTGCTTGTTAGTAGGTGACCAAATACTTATTTTCCACCATAATTTGCAAATAAATTCTTAAAAAATCAGACAATGTGATTTTTTAGGGAGCGTTCGCACTACCGTTGGTGTCCGACAGTAGTGTCCGTGGCTATTGTCCGTTACAAGATTTTAGCTACGGACACTAGTTGAACCGTCAGAAATTCGTTAAAATTTCCATTCATTTCAATGGGTTTTTATATTGTGTCCGTTAGTATCCGTTAGTGTCCGTTAGTGTCCGTTTACACCAAATCCATCAGAAGTCCGTTATTTTTTCACGGACAAAAAATCCTACATGCAGGACTTTTTGTCCGTTTGAAAAAACGGATTCTTGACGGACAGCAAGTGTCCGTTATTTTTCTAACATTGAAGTCTATGGGTAATGGACTTATAACGGACAATAACTGATAGCCATCAGTTACTGTCCGTTATTTTATGTCCGTTTACTTTCCCTGCGCATGCTCAGAAAGGAGAAACAAACAAAAAAAAAAAAAAAAACTAGCAGTGTTAGAGGACATTTCGTGTCCTCAGGCACATGCGGTTTTACATACCGCTAGAAAGCCGACAGCGCGCTGAATTCAGCGCACTGCCAGCTTTCCTGGTATGTGCCCCGGGGCTGGAGATATCGGCGGTGTAATGTTTTACTGTTAGAAGGGCGCTGCGAGGAACTCCCTCCCCGACACTTCTCTTTGTTCAGCGACTTGTACTGAGGGGGCGTTCCTCACAGCTTGAGCGTCATCGCTGGGCTGTGAGGAACGCCCCCTCTCTCTGTTCTCGTCTATAGCCGGGTACTGTCAGAGGAATGCCCTCCCTGCCACTTCTGTTCCTTCATAGCGCTGTATGAGGGGGCGTTCCTCACAGCTGAGCGTCATCACTGGCCTGTAAGGAACGCCCCCTCTCTCTGTACTGGTCTATAGCCCTGTACTGTCAGAGGGGGCGTTCCTTACTGCCCGGCGATGACGCTGAGCTGTGAGGAACGCCCCCTCAGTACAGCGCTATGGACGAATGAGAAGTGTCAGGGAGAGAGTTCCTCACAGCGCCCTTCAAACAGTAAGTAAAGTAAAACATGCCGATATCTCCAGCCCCGGGGCACATACCGGGAAAGCCGGCAGTGAGCTGAATTCAGCGCGCTGTCGGCTTTCTAGCGGTATGTGACATTAAAAAACGGACACTACCTGATGCTCATCAGTTAGGGTCCGTTATGATAGGTGTCCGTTTATTTTTTTTTAACGGACACCTTCATAACGGACTCCAACGGTAGTGTGAACCCTGCCTAAGATATGTTTTCTCATTTTGTCTCTCATAGTTGAGGTCTACCTATGATGTCAATTATAGGCCTCTCTCATCTTTGTAAGTGGGAGAACTTGCATAATTGGTGGTTGACTAAATACTTTTTTTTCCTCACTGTAAATACTGAAGATAAATTAAAGTCTCATCTTCAGCAGCATCAGGAAGATGCAGCTCAGGATTTTAAGATGGAACACAACATACCTTCAACGTTTTGTTGTTCATCATTAGGACTGCATTTCAGACTGTCCACTGGAGAACCACAGGTGAACATAACAGAAAACTCAACCACGCGACCTACATAACAATGTACAACAGTAAAATTGTTAAGAGACAATGAGTTAAATATGTCAGGATCACAAAAAGTTTTCAAGTTGTACCCAGAAGGAAGCCATTAGTTTTATGGTTAACTGTTCTATGTACTATAATGACATCTTCCATTCGTGAAATAACTGCAGTTACCATCCCGAGTGAGGCTACAGACTGGTCACATCATGGTCATTTGTTTCATTCATAGGAATTATGTATTATGTATTTAAGTATTTGTGAAGAATAATCAAACTAAAGAATATAAAGGACCCCCAGTTTTAAAATAAATAATCATAACCTTTATGTGTGTAGTGTGTCTGGACATTAAAAGATTAGATTTCTACTGTAAATATTAAGGCATATTTATTATGCCTTATTTGCCAGTTTTCTGGCATTTAAGGAATAAAAAGACTCAATTTTTTGTGCAAATCAGTGCTTTGCGAAAAAAAATTGCGACTTCTTTTGCATAGCGATGGAGGGCAGGGGACAGGGCCATCAGCCCTGCTAGATTTAACATCATTTACTCCAGAAATTTATAAGCTGGCGTACATTATCCCACAAGTGCACAGTCCGGGAGAGGGTACACCTCATTTATGAGGAGGCATGCATGTCATCATATATGAGGAGTACCCTCCACCGGCTCCGGAGCTATGAAGACTGGCACGAGTAATGGCAGTCTTCATAAATCTGCCCCAATATGTCTATTATGCTGTTCGCTACTGACTATTTCTGTTCCTGACACATCTCCTCCTCTTTGGGTTGGACAGAGCCGACTGTGCATGTTCTGTCAGCCATTTTGTGGTCGTTTTGTGTAAGAGACCACTGCAAAATGGCGATGGAACATGCGCAGTCGGCTGTTCCATCGGCCATTTTGCGTTGGTCTCGTGTAAGAAGAGGAGTGAAGAGGAGGAGACGCGTCAGGAACAGAAGACAGAGGCGGCGCTGGAATCGATGACAAAAATGAAGAAAAAAAAGAAAAATTCAAAAACGGCGGCGTGGACCTGCCTTTCTAAAGGCTATTCCTATGTGCTTTTAGTTTAAAAACGTTTTTTTAATGATAAAATCCCTTTAATACAGATCATTGTATATGATATACCGTATAACATGAATTATTAATTATTAATATGAGTATTAAGATAAATTAGGACAAGCACTTGCTAATGTACAAATGTGAAAGCTACAAAATAATGAAAAAGTGCAATTACAAACGTTACCAATATTAGCCCTATTCTGCAATATGTAGATTTAAAAAGAATTTTATGGCTTCCAGTTTTTATTCTAGCATACAACGTATATTTAACTAGATTTATGTTACCTTTATCTGGATCAATCGAGTCTATCATTAACAGAAAACCTCTCTCTTTCACAGCCATGGGCCACTCCACTGTTAGCATGAGCTGTCGAAAGTGGTGCTCATAAGTACCAAGGTACGTCACTAATCCTGCTGCCATGGCTGTACTTCCAGGGATCCCACTGAGCCTTTCTGGAAGGGAGCTTACAATAGCAGCGTATTTCTTCTTCTGCTCGTCAAGAAGCTTCAAATAGATTAAAGATATTATAGCCAGTTAAATGGAGTTGTCAAGTTATATGTCACTTCCATAGGATCGTGCTTAGGGTGGGTTATCTAAAGGGTTGAGATTCTTACAGGCTGCTTCTATGTTGTTATTTTCTTAGCCTTAGAACATCACTCATCTCCAGCTTGCAAATCTGCATGCAGTAAACTAAAAGCAACAGTACACCATTCTTGTTAACGCATCTTATAGTTGTGCATTTGCAATGCTCTTCCTTCATATTTTATATGAAATATCTTACCTCTACAGTATATTAATAATACCTGTAATTGATCAGCATCATACAGATACCAGTTACCAAGTAAAATAAATAAGCAATTCTGATTATGCAAGGACAATTTTATCACAGAAAAGTGAAACAATCAATGACTTCTGCCATGGTATGGTTTTTCGAGGAACGCCATTTGTAAATCCTCAACTACCCCCTTTCCAATTTGATGGTCCACAACGTCCCTCTCTTATTTAGGTGTCAAAATCACCGGGTATTTAGCGTGCTTACACAAGGCCAATGTCAAACCATACATTTCAGCCTTGAAAGCAATGCTGCGGGCCTGGAAACACCTTTTATTGTCTTACGTGAGTAGAGCTCACCTTGTCATAATTTCCACACCTTTATACCTTTTCCACTCTTTACCCATCTATCTTTGCCCAAGAGATAAAAAAACAAATTATCTATATTGATGGTTTATCTGGGAGAGGATACCATATCACATCTTTCAACAGCCCAGGTTAAATGGGGGCTTAAATTTGCTTAAACTAATGTTCACACTTATAACATAGTGGCTCTGGTGAGGGCAGCAATGGATTGGTGACCAGAGATTTATCCCCCACGTGGCCCTAGCTAACTTTTTGCACCTCCAACATCACCAAATTCCTGATGTGTGTAGAGCTAACCCACTCTCAAAGGGAACCTGTTACCGTGAAAATGCTGTGTAACCTGCAAGCAGCATGTTATAGAGCAGGAGGAGCTGAGCGGATTGATATATAGTTTTGTGGGAAAAGATTAAGTATAACTTGTCATTTATTAATTTAGTGGGTGGTCCTAACAGTGATTAATAGCTGTCTCTGTAGGCACAGTCACTGTTAGGACTCACTGGACTCAATTATTCCTCCCAAGTATAGCAAGAACAGAGAAATAAATGAATAAATAACAAGTTAGACTGAATATGTTGCTCACAAAACTATATGTCAATCTGCTTAGCTCCTCCTGCTCTATACCATTGTTCCTGCAGATTTTCATGGTGACTGGTTCCTTTTAATAACTACATGGTGAGCATGGCAGAAAATGAGAAACATCAAGGCTCTTCACCATAACTACTCCTTAATCCTGACCTTGACAGACAATCCTGACTTCCATTTGGGTCTCTTGCACTTCGATTTCTATTAGTGGTACAGAGGAGGAATCCTGAATAAATGCCATCTTCTGGATCTGACTTCTAGGAGTCCATATACTCCAAATTACTTTATATGGTTTTGGCCACAGAACCATTCTCCATAAATTGTCTCACCCTTCAATCCCCATCCCCCTTCAAGCTGGAAATACTGTCTTTGTTGCTGAAGATAGATATGGTGGAGGTATCAGACAAAAAGGAAACACATGTGAGGCGCTTTTTTGAAAGCTGGGAGAACTTTATTGCAATACTGCCCACACACATACAAAGATCTATCAATGAATACTTTGAGTTAACTATGTGTTTCCAAGCGCAGATACTACTGGGGATCTGTCAATAGTGTAGCAGGGTTAGTCTACTGGAACAATAGAAAAAATATTTTATTTTTTACCTAGTTTCCTACTGTTTTTGAGCTTTTGGAGGTTTGGGTGTTTATATCTTGCCATTTCCCCAATCCTCTATTTACACTTCCCCCTATGTTTTGTATAGGATCATCATTCGGTAGACCATTATATTAAGAGTCTGCTGCCACCGATGGACATGTAAACTTTAGCTGGCAAGTATATTCTACATTGCAATGATATTGCTGTGCCTTCTATTTGTTATATTCTTGACTGTCTATAATGGATCATGACTATTCCTACTCTCCTTCTGTCCTCTTTTCTTTGTTTCCTTGAAAATAAAAATAAAAACATTGAATTATATCATGTAAATCATCTGCCCATGTTTGGTCACCTTGGAAAAGCTACACATCTTGTAGTGCAGTTGTACTGATACATTTTTAAACCATTTGCAGGATCATGCATATCATATAAGATAAAGAATAGTTGATAGATCTGTATATACTATATGTTTACCTTTATAACTGAGATACTGGGCAGCTTGTCAGGTGATCCCATTGGGCTAATGAGCCAAGAGGGTTGCCCAGTTCTGTACATGACTTGACCTCTATCTCCACCCCGTCAATGCCAAACTACAATACCCCTTTAAAGCAGTCAACTTCTCCACACCTTTATCTCTGACCTGTCTGGTAAGTTCCTTGGTCTTCATGATGCTGTTTGTTCACTAGTGTTCTCTAACAAACCACTGAGGCCTTCACAGAACAGGTGTATTTATACTGAGACTAAATTACACACAGCTGGACTCTATTAACTAATTAAGTGACTTCTGAAGGCAATTGTGCACACTGGATTTTATTTAGGGGTATCAGAGTACAGGGGGCTGAATACTTTTGAACATCACACTTTTCAGATTTTTATTTGATTAAAATTTTGAAAACCATGTATTTTCATTCCATTTCACAATTATGTGCTACTTTGTGTTGCTCTATCACTTTTTTTCTATCACTATCACATTTAAGTTTATAGTTGTAAGGTGACAAAATGTGAAAAAGTTCAAGGGGTATGAATACTTTTGCAAAGCACTATAATTTGGGTCTTCATCTAAGAAATGAATATTGAGAAGAAAACAGACAGGAAACAAAGATTGCTTGACAAAACTAACCCTTATTGCCATATTAACCATACCATTCTAAAGACATGTACTATATATCTGGGGAACTTTTTAAGAAATTATTGAAAAGCTGAAATATCAACGTACTCTGCTACTCTGTTCAGTTCTGTTTTTTTTTTTTTTTTTTTCTTTTTAGAAATTTATACTGTAGTTATTTTATGGATATTATTTTGTTTTAAATATCATAAGTTGAAAGATATATTTCATTACCAGAGTGAGTTGTACCCTGTAGAAATTTTTTCCTATATTCATCAGTTCATATGAAACACACCTGAGTTATTTTTGCTGCGTGATCCAACCTTTGGGCTATTTCAGTAGTTCGCTGTTGTTGCTTGTTTTTATGCATGGTTGCTTCCTCAAAACCTTTCTCCAGGTCAGCCAATCTTAAAAGAAGAATTTTCTTTCTCTGTTGTAAAGTTGTCATTTTCTGTTCTGCTTCTCTTAGAGCAATAGTCATTTCCGACACCTTATTTTGTAAAGGTATTACCTACAATATATAAAATATTGTGATTGGTTAAGAGAAAATGCATAACTATTGCTAAATGTAATACAAGTACTGATGATAATAGACAACACTAAATGAAGTAAATAGTCTTACTAAAAACAAATATGAAATAGTAATTTTAGGGATCATATCCCTCCCTTTTCCCTGACCTACTTGTAACAGGACATGTTTTTTTGTTTTTTTTTTAACAAAATAACACTGTGTTATTGATGTGATATGACAGGGTTAATTTCTGACTGATCAATCTGTATGCATTTCTTGTTGTCCATCTATAGGATAATGTCTGTTACTGATCACTCTGTATTTCTGCATACCATTCTGTTATTGATCAGTTGCTAAACATTCCTTCAAATTCCTGTGCCATAAATGGTCAAGCTATGAGTTGACCACACATATTCATCCAGGAAGCCCCTCACCTCCCTTCAAAGGTACTATAAAACTTCATGGTCTATTGTGATAGTCGGTCTCAGTTGGGACCATGACTAGGTGCCCACCATCCTTTGGATGTCATCAAACGAGATAGGATTATGATATGTGACATATATATTTTATTATACTCTAGTGAGTTTATAGTCATTCTTTGACCATCTTTGAGTTAATCTGTTATGAAATCCTGTTTGCCTATACATCCCGCTTTGCACATCTTAGTAATATCAGCACAGCACAATGTAGCTGAATCAGCAGGAGCTGTCAGGAGAGCAAAGCGGGAGTGTGGACAGGGAAAGTTTATCATGCCAACATCTGTTGCTTTAAGCAATATGAATGGCATTATGAAGCGTAGTGGTTGTGGTCATTACTAACACAAGATCCAAGATTTGGTACTCTAAGTGGAGCAGCATTACATAGTATATATAGTTAGCCTTGTTAAAAAAGACTAATGTCAATCAAGTGCAACCAAGGGATAGGAAAGGGCATGACTGAAGGGACGAGTGAAGGAAATAACCATAAAACATTTCCATAAGCAACAATGCTATTTTGCAGTAAAAAAGGAACTAAGCAAATTTTTTGAAGCTTTTAGCTGTGACCAACTCCTGGCATAGGCTATTCCAGTCTTTACAGGAAAGAAGCCTTACCGTCTTTGGAGATTAAACCTTTTCTCTCCAGACAAAGGGAATGTCCCTTGTCTTTTAAGGGAACAGCTTTTCCCCATATTTCTTGTATGGGCCATTTATATATTTATAAAGGTTTATCATATTTCCACTTAAATGACTCTTCTCAAGACTAAACAAATTTTTTAATCTCTCCTCATAAAAGAGGTCCTCCATGCCCCTTATTGATTCTGTGGCCTTTTGTTGTACCTTTTTCAACTCTAATATGGGGCTGCACCAATGGTCTATAAAGAAGTAATATTATATCCAGGCTTGGACTGGTCCTGTGCCTTTGTTTAATAGGCAGTAGAGGTCTGGTAATGGTCCCTATTAACTTACCTATCCTCACTACTGCTTATTGCAGTCTTCACCCTCCTGGGGCCCCCCGTGATGTGCGGTGCACAGGGCTCATTGAAGGCTGAAGAGGAGGCTGCAAGCAGGGATTGGTAAGTGATGCAGCCAGTTCTCCCAGGTCCAAGCTATACGGTTGTTAAAAATATAACCAGATAGTAGAACCAAGGAGAATTGGTGCCCCACCCTGGTTCTGCTACTGGTTCTACCTGTGGCTTCCCGCTCTACCACTCCCCGACTTGTAGGCCACAAGCCACATTGAGTCCGTGGTCTACAAGCTGCATATGAAAAGGGGTAAGTATCAATACTTACCTGTCTGCTCTCCAGCCCCTCCCACTCCGTCCTGCTTCGGGCGCACAAGATGTCATAACAGTGCGCCTGAAGCAAGAAGGAGCAGGACCGGGAAGCAGACAGGTAAGTAATAACCTAATACTATAAGGGAACCAGTGAAGGGGCCACTGTATGGCCTATACATTTGCTTTGCAATTCTTAAAGGCTACAGCTGACCCTTCAAATTTATATTTTTGAAATGTCTGTTTTATGTTGTTTATCGCCCCTTTTAACAGTAGATGTAAGCCATGGGGGAGGGGGTTCATTTATTGCATTGTTCTCTATAGGTATTACAGTTTGCTGTACGCTTACTCAAATTTTCATCTCTTAACTCCTGTATCACTATCTGACAATAGCTGCCCCTAGTCTATATCCTGAAGAGTGGCCCTTAAGGATATGTCCACACAGCTGAACTTGGAACTGAATTTAAGGTAGCTTTCGCCTCAAAATCAGCTTCAATTTTCATCTGAAATCTGCCTCCCATTCATTTCAGTGGGAGGCAGATGCTGATTTTTTCCTCTAGCTGATTTTTTAGGTGGTTTCTGCCTAATAACTCTCATTGAAGTGAATGGGAAGAAGAAGTATACTGTCTGGCCAATGTGGAATTTGCAAATTCTGCAGCAGCATTTGGTCAAGTGGAAAAATTCTGATTCAAATTTCTGAGGCTAAGGCCTCAGAACAGACTGCAGAGAAAATGCATCACGTTTTTTTCTGCATCATTTTTCACAGAAAGGCCACAGAGTTTTCCTTTGTGGACTTTTTGCTTCTATTATACCTATATAGAAAACGCCAATGTTTCCGTAGGTATAATAGACATGCTGTGATTTACAAAAATGTGTGTGCAATGTATGGATGGGATCACATCTACTTTACATGTAATGTAAAATGCAGCGTTTTTTGCAGCTGCGTTTCTGTCAAGGCCAAAAAGCTGCGGTTTCAAATGAATTTTTCAGCTTGTGAAAATTCAGTTGTGTGAACAAACCCTAACCCAGGAAAACTGGCCTTTTTAATACTGAACGACTTTGCCCTCATAACCATTGTTAGTTTTTTATAATTTAGGTGGATTCTGATTAGATTATGGTCGCAATTACCAACATTTTCACAAATAGTTACATTACAAAAAAGTCCTGCACTGTTAGGATGAGTTCACATCTGCATCGGAGTCTCCTTTGCTGGACTTTTTTCTCTGCCAACATTCGGCAGTCTTTGCGTCAGTCTCCATGTGTAACCACTGTTATAGCAGTCTGGCTCTCTGTCGTTTGGGTCCCCTGATGGACCCAAATGATGGAGAGCCTGGCGCTAGTGTGAACTTAACATAAGAAACAAACACATCCAGCAGAGCATCCCATCTAGTTGGATCTTCTAAAATTGGACCATAAAATTAACCTGGAATAATTTGAGAAATTGTCTATCTTTTGCAGGCGATGCACAACCATGACCTCAGTCAGTATCCAGGTAGTTAAAATTTTCCAGCAAGACCACCAAAAGCAACCTTACATCTGTCCGGAAGAAGCAGTAACTAAGTAAGTACAACTTCAGGAGTAGGAAGTGTTTTTGTCTCAGGGAAAGAGCTGCATTTTTATATTCTTCATGAAACATCATCTTTATATCTTAAAAAGTTTACCACCAGTTGTATGGAAAACTAAAAAAATAAAAATGTGTCTGCTATATGTTGTACAATATGATAAATTTCAGCTACAACTTGCTTTTACAAATCTTTATTAGTGTTAACTTTCTCAAATGCTTCAAGCCAGGTGATATATGGGTCCTTGCAGTAAAACCTTGAGAAATGACCAGAGAGTAAAGTCAAATACCTACTCAGAGACTGCTTTAATAGCTGTTTAATCAGCTGCAATAATTACAGTATATATCTGAGTGCCAATTCTATTTGACAGTTGCTAGAAACACAGGTTTATCTAATGTGTGGCAGCAACAGTGGTAAATGGTCATTGCACTGATTGAATTACAGGAAAAAAAGAGTTAAAAGCAAGTTGTATACACAAGTGCTACCGCTGAAGTGAGGATGCTGGATGCAATATCCTTTATATTTGTCAACTGTCAGGGGCATTAAGCAAATCATTTTGCAGATCATTCATGCTTACATCCACATGACACACAACATTTCTTTTGTTCTAATTCCGAGTAAATAAGTGCAGTCTCTTTCAATCTCAATTAACTGGCGGGAGATTTATTTAGGTAGCTGACAGGAACTATTTGGGGGATTAATGATCACTGATTTATGAATATTGAGCAGCATTTCAATAACCTAGGCAGAATAATCACGTATATCTCAAGCCAGCTTTCTGAACCATTATACTCTCCAGCAATCACTCAAAGTAAGTTAAATGATTCTGATTTATAACCTTAACCTACAGGGCCCAGCACATTTGCTCTATCAGTGTGTAAATTCTACAAATGCAATTCTCGCCACCTCTAGAGAACCAATTTAAGTCAACATTATGCATGAGCTGAGCATGCCGGAATTCTCCTCTCTCTTATTTAACTCATTAAATTTGCACTGAACATCTTGCAATTAAAATTTCACACATATTTCTTCTTATGATTGACACTTGGCCTTGGTAAAAATGAGTTTAAATTGGTTTCTTTGAACACATGAAGGAACTGAGATAGATTCAGGAATGTGTTTCTTCTTAGATAATGTATATTAGTTCTTTGAACCTGATGACTTTCTAATAGATATCGTAGAGTGAGATTTACAAACCATTTAAAGTTAATGTCTGTGAAATATTTAAGTAATACAGGGGAGAGCAAAGCTTTCACTAGCTTTTCTATAACAAAAAGATGCAAATGTACAGTGCTACAGAATAGGTTGACATCACTAAAAATACAACAGAATTTCAAATAAAATACTAAATCATAAAAAAAAATTATTCTTGAACAAACGGGTATTAGTTATATTTATTTATTTATATGTTATAAATCAATTTAATGGTTTACTTCTTGAAGAGGTATAAGTAACCAGCACCATGTAAGATCAGTCATCCATAAAGGGAAATCACCAATTTTGCTTTCTAGAAATAGCACCACTCTGGTCTATTGTTTCTGGAATCGCAGGCCATCCCATTTCTCTTTACTAAGTTAAAATAGCCCGGTGACATGAGTCATGGTGATTATGGAAAAAAAGTGGATGCTGTGTGTTCTAATCCTTGAAAATCCTTTAAGGGTAAGGCCCTACATAGCGGGCTCAAGTGAAAAAGGGCTGCGGAAAAAAAACCCGCGGAAATGTATTGCAGTGTTTCCCATAGTGTTTTTCACAGAGTTTTCCTCTGTGACTTTCTGCTTCAATTATACCTATAGGCAAACCACCAGCGTTTCCTAGGTATAATTGACATGCTGTGATTTCCATAAACGCAACAGTTTTAGAACGCGCATATTTTTCTGCAATTTGTGGATGGGATTTGCTGGACTTTGCTTTGAACTCAGCAATCCTCAGACATCAGTCAATGGCAAATAGGTAGGCACACAGACAAGCATGATACAATGCCATTATGTGAGTTTTAAGGCCCCACGCACCTAAGAAAAAGGTTGTTTGAACCCAGCAAATTCAGCAGAACCAACCAACAATTTTATGTGTATGGGGACCTTCTGACTATCCCCCAACAGATGAAGTTGGGGAAAGGAAGAAATAAGCATGAGATCCCCTGGGTAATAAGCTGTCACTTCTGGCAGCGGCTTACTCCCCTCTATGTATTTAAAACACATGCATGCTTGGCTGAGCCAAGTGTTCACATGCATGTGAGAACCAAGAGAAACAGATCTCGATACAACCAACCAAGTGACTGTATTTCAACTTCTGTACAGTCTTTAACAACTCCATGTAAATGTTTCATGCAATGCACACAAGAGCTTAAAGGGAAAATTGAGCTTTAAAAAACTTATGGCCTATCTTTAAGAAAGCACAGAAATTTTAGATCAGTAGAAGTCTGACTGCTGGGATCCAAACAGATCAGCTGTTTCCCAGCGTGTGCAACTCACAGTATTTTTTAAATGCCAGCGCTATGCTTTTAGTAGCGGCAATTATGGGTACTGCTGTGGTGTCCCATAGACATAAAAGGGACACAGCTGGAGTATCCCTACTTGCTTTTACTAAAGCTATGGCGAGTGAGCACCACAGCACCCAGTATCAAAACAATCCTGAGAGCTGTGCAGTTGGGGAAACAATTGCGCTGTGGGGGGTCTCGATAGTCAGACCCCCGTCAATCTAAAATTATTAAAAGATTAATTCTGAGCCTCTATCTTCCTAACAGCCTTCTTAAAAGGCCTGTTTTTCATCAACTGCCAAAGACCTGAAGAGAACTAAAAGTGTTTACTACTCCTGTCTTCTAAAGCTTTTTCTAAACAGTGCTCATTGAATACTTTATGGAAATGACAATACATAGTATCCTGTTAATGTGATTATGTGAAAGATCATCCTGTGATTACTGATGAGCCATATTGTAATGGTGTCTGTTCCCTGATACTTCATGGTGCCAAGCACATACACTTCCTGCTGCTGGGTCTGTCCACAGGGCAAGCGCATGTTCCCTTCCCGCTACTTAAAGAACTAGTGAACATGCTAGTAAACCTTTCACTGCCTATATCTGTCAGTCTGCAGATATAAAACTAACCTTCTCCTGCCACACTCTGTCCGAGCAGTTGGATTCCTAGTTTGCTAGAATCCTGCTAATGTGTTTCTGTGTACTGCTTGATTTTCTGTGTTTGACCTTGGCTTGTTCCCCGATTTTGTCCCTGCCTGCTGCCATTATCATCTATTTTTTACAAGAAAAAGAAGCAAAAAAAAGGCAGCCCTCACCATTCATGAATAAGATTACTTTATTCAGGCAATAACTTCCAGCATGGTAACACCATGAGATGAGGGAAGAACAAACAGGCATTATCTATTTGTTGCTGTCTGCAGCCTGTTTCTGACATCTAAACCTGGGCTGCCAGCCCAGGCCTCTTGGATGTTTGCTCTCTCTACATGAACTCTACCAGCTATGACTACACGCTTGTCTTCTGATCTTGAATGTACACTGCCAGCCCTGACCTTGGCTAGTATTAAGTCTATGCTTCTGTCTGAATCCTTGGAGTTTTGCACCTGGTCAGCTCCACTGCAAGGAGAACATCAGGCTGCTACCTCTTGGAGTGATTCCAGTGTTGGTGAAGTCCAGATCCCCATATGGAGTGACAATGCCCTTAGGAGAAGCCCAAAGCCAAACTAGTTTGGTGACACAGTGGGTTCACAACCGGCTGGTTGTTAAACTAATATTTACAGATTGGATTTTGTTGGTTATTCTGTACTTCCAGCACCTCCACAATATTTAACCTCCTTCCTTTATCTGATGATAGTGGAATGTGCTTAATGTGATCAATGGTTGAAGTCTTACAGATATAATTTACATTGTGCCATAATTCCAGTTTTCACATTATAGTAAAAATGTATCTCTTCTGACTGACTTACATTAGTTAAACATTGTTTTATATGTTGCCCTTCTCCTTGGACGCACAATGTTTATCTCTTAACATTAGAGTTATTTATTTGCTATAAGTAAAATAAAAATTACCTTAAAAGTAAGAATCCTGTAATACTGCACTGCACCTTGGAGCCATCTCAAAAGACTTCCTGCTACTGCATTACCAGCTGCCTTCTTCTCCATGTTCTCTGGTGTAAATTGAACTTTCTTTGTGTTTGTTTCAAGGAGCTCCAATGTAGACGAAGATAACTAAAGATTACAATTGCTAGGTTCTTTAATATTTCATACAAAATGCAGTAAATAATCAAAATGGATTAATAATAAAAGACAAAAAATGTTTCACCTTGGAAAAGTGGAAAGTTGACAGCTCATTTAGGAAGCGATCTATATTGGCCATCTGCCTCTTAGCTCCCTTTGCCCATGTCAGATCAGCATTAGGTGACTTCAGAATTATAATAATAGATGCCATTAGCTCTTCAATGTCCACATCTGGCTTCTGCATTGAGCGCAGTTCTCCTGTAAGTATAATAACAGTATCCAAAGATATTTTTACTATTTATTTGTCTTTTTTTCTTTGAAGTAGCTTTGCTGAAGATCTCTTATAGCGGTTGTGATATAGATATTGGAACAAAACTGTTGCTTACCTAAAGCTATTATGTCTATATTTTGCACTACCTCCTTAATGTTCTCTATTATAGCTGAACATTTATATTCTGCTTTCTCTAGTGCAACTTGATACTCTGGGAGCAGTGATCTGAGCTTCTTAATCTTCTCTAACTGTCGATGGACAACATGGATCTTCTGTTCCACCACAGCTTTGTCCTGAGCAATCTGGTGTAATATTTTTAATGTTCCTTCATTGTGCTGCTCAAGTACATTTTTTTCATATATAAGGTCATCAGTCAGTTTTTCGTGTGTTTCAAGCTTTTTATCAATGCATCTGAGAGATTCCATAGCCACCTCATGCTCATTTTTTATTAAAGCATGCTGATTTAGTAAAAGGACCCTGAAACACTGAACAAATTTCTCAAAATTTGCATTAGTTATATTTCCATAAGTTTGACCAGTTGACTTGGCATGCTCAGTGACAGAAAGGTGCATGGATGATAAGAGATAACACACATTTTCAATTTCCTGTGTCTTCAAAATGTCCAAATCTTGAAGGTGATAGCTTGCATGTTCTACCAGGTCTCCCCTTAAAGACAAATAGGACACGTTTGGATACATTTATTGCAGACTTTAAAAATAAACAAACTGTAATCTGGTAATGGAAGCTCTTGAAGACACTCTGACTTTGGCTCAGGTGGTCATTGTATATCAACAGAAAAATGTTTATGATTATCAAGGGCGTAGCTATAGGAGGTTCATAGGTAACAAGTACACCCAGGTCATGCTATCTGAGGAGATCCAAAGATCCCTCTATCACAGAAGAAGACACTAGTAGTATAAATGGCACATGGTAATAGGGGAACAGTAACAGATTTTAGAATGGGCCCATAATTTTAAGGCTGTGCCTCTTATGATTATTATAGGTTGCAAACTCAATTACTGTACTGTATATAGCTTGCCTTGGCTACTAAGTGATGGAATTTTTATGCCATTAAGTGGACACATGTGAAATGGGTGATTTACCAGAAAAAAACAAGTTAGAAAGCTTAGCTGGCTGGAGTATAGAGGATAATTCTGCCGAGATGTATACACAGCTGTAAAGACAAGATAAATTGTGCTATAATAAGCATCAATCTCAAGAGTCAGGCTAGGGTGTGAGCTACCCAATACATGTCATACAGTATGAAGTTCCGCACAGAAAACAAAACTTGATTTATTACACTCTCACAAACAAGAAGCTTGTACAACTAATTAAGTAAGCCTATCCTAGCTCAATGAAATATGTTTCAGTATCATTGCTATGCCAGTCAATCATGTGACCTGACCAACTATTTTCCTTATTAATTATGGAGAAGATTGGCAAGTAACCAGGGTAACGCAGCTGCAGTCTGTACTGTGAATTTAATCTTATTGCCTTCCCTATGGACTAAGTCTAGTCGATGGGTTTTGGAAGAGACAAACTTTATTGAGAATGTTATGTGTATGTTTTCATTTCCCTTTAGCTATTAAATAAAATAAAAGCTTATGCCTGAACACTTGTTTTTTTGTGTGTGTGCGTTTAGATAAACAGAAAAATCTTGAGAGACCTGGAGCAAAATTTCTGTTTGCTTAGGCATTATCGCAGTTGATGAATTTTATCTTATATGACATTTCTTTTCTCTATATTTAGATGACTTTGAAGCAAATAATTTCTGTATAACAGCATTTTTTGTTCCCTTCTTGACAGGCAACCAGGGTCAAATTGGCCCGCCGGGGAAACGGTGAATCCCCTGGTAGGCCCTGTGTCTTTAGTAGGCCCTACCGGACCCCCACTGCTATTTTTAATAGACAGTGGAGGTCTGGTAATGGGCAGCATAAGGATCATGTCACCTGGGTGCAACTGCGAACGGAGTGGTACATGGCCCTCTGGAGATGGCTGGGCCCCGTGATAGTGATCGGGAAAGCCTAGTTCCATGACCACTATACATATTAATGGAAAGGGGTCCGGCATTGTGATGTCTGTGCATGCTGGGTCCCTTTCTAATAGTAGCCGACCTAGGGGAGGTGATTAAATATAACAAATACTTTTACTCCCCTCTTCTGGGACTCCGACGGCTCCCAGCATCTTCTTCAGGCTCTTCCAGCCAGTGACTGAGGTCCAGTGTAATGACGTCAGCAAGCCCCATGTGATCGCTGAGGCCCAAATCACTGGCCCCAGCAGTGACGTTTGGGGCATGAGACCTCAGTCACTGGCTGGAAGAGCGAAGAGGATGCTGAAGACAGCCAGATGGAATGAGGATGCCCAGGAAAGGTGAGGTAACGTGAGTATAAGTGTTTGTTATTTTCCATCACCTCCCCTGGGCCTCAGATTATTATACTCTGAGGTCTGAGGCAACCCCAGTGCGTAATAATAGCACGAAAACTAATTGGAGTGCCAATTTCATGAATATTTGTCGAATTTCGTGGGGTTCACCTGAATCGGCTTAAGGGGGACCCTTGGGAGCATTTTATACTGTTTGGGGCCACTGTGGTGCATATTATACCGTGTGGGGGCCACTGTGGAGCATATTGTACTGTTTGGGGGGGGCCACTGTACAGCATACTATACTGTGTGAGGGCCATTGTGAATTATATTATTCTGTGGGGGTCACTGTGGAGCAAATTATACTGTGTGGGGGCCACTGTGGATCATATTATACTGTGTGGGGGCCACTGTGGAGCATATTATAATGTGTGGGGGCCACTGTGCAGCATATTATAATGTGTGGGGGCCACTGTGCAGCATATTGTACTGTGTGGGGGCCACTGTGGATTATATTATACTGTGTGGGGGGGTCACTGTGGAGCAAATTATACTGTGTGGGGGCCACTGTGGCTCATATAATACTGTGTAGGAGCCACTGTGCAGCATATTATATTGTGTGGGGGTCGCTGTGGAGCATATTGTACTGTGTGGGGGTCACTGTGGAGCATTATACTGTTTGGGAGCTGCCATGGAGCATATTATACTGTGTGGGGGCAACAATGAAGCATATTACACGGTGTGGGGCCCCTTCATTATTTACATCACACCCCATCTACTTTATAGCAGCTGTGCACTGTAAATAACATCTCACAGTCACTATAAAACAGATCTGTGCAATGTAAAGGGGTGAGGGTGTTCGCAAAAGTACCACGGTCCCTTCAAACAGTTGATCAGCAGGGGCACTGGGTGTTAGACCCCCATTGATCTCTTAGACTGTTAGGACCCTGCATATCAGATGTTTACCAAAACATGCAGCTCCCGGTATTGTTTACATGCCGGATGCTGCACTACTCACTCACCATATTCTTATTCTTGATAACCACAGTTGTGGGTACTATAGTTGTATAGGCCATGTTAATGTTAATAATTCCAGGAGCCACACTGCTCGCTTGCCATACATAGTGTAGAGGTAGGTTTAGGTGTGCAGTGGTGCATAATGTATGGCGGGTGAGCAGCTTGGCATTGTAATTACCTGTAGCGGCGCTGTGTCAGTACAGCTGATCTACAGGGGTCTTGGCGGTGGGCCAAGACATTCCAGTCCAACACTGCAATCAATTAATAATTAACCATGTCAAAAAAATAAATATGCACCTATGTCTGTAAGTCTGTGTGTAGCTTCTGCTCTGGGGTCAGAAGGATCAGAGAGGAGTGTTGTTCTTTTTTGTGGAGACTTTATGGCTTATGTGCAAAAAATCTACAAATATTGGATGCACCCCAATAATATTCAAGTGGTGCCCACTATATAATTTCAGTAATCTATAATATGACACTTATCCAATTATTTATAAAAACATTTAGTACTTTTAGTACTACTATATTAATAAATTAGGGTCTCATTCCTGACTTTGCTATGAGGCCAAATGAGTTACTCCTGCTTATGAAAAAGTTGCAGGTATAGCATGTCAGCTTCACTTTTAGGCTAAGGTCCCACGTAGCAAGCCAGGGCCAAAAAGCTCTGCGGGAAAAAATGCAGCAGAAAAAATTGCAGCGCTTTTCACAGAAAGTCCGCAGAGTTTTTCACTGTGGACTTTCTACTTCAACTATACCTATACCTACACCAATGTTTCCGTAGGTATAACTGACATGCTGTGATTTACAAAAACGTGATGGCTTTTGAAATCGCAACATGTACACTGTGGATATTTTTTGCAATGTGTGGATGGGATTAGCCAGAATCCCATCCATTTTGCAGGTACTTTAAAATGCTGCGGTTTTTGCCATGGCAAATTCGTGGCATTTATGCTACGTGGGGACCCAGCCTTAGAAACATTATTAGAACAGGTGGGGGCTGTGCTTTTTAAATCCTACCAAACACTAGACAGAAGAGACACGAACATTACAGTCTCACTGCACTACATGGAATATTTCTCACTACAGCCTTTCAGTCAGAAAATTAAGGGGTATCTCAGAGGTCAAAGACTTCCTAAAGATGACATGCTCCAATTTCTACTAAATCTTTTTGGGGATTGGGGAGAATTATGTGCGGAGATGCCTTAGGAGAATATATTGTTGAGATAAGTGACGGGATCTGAATTTATAAAGGAAAGAAAAGGCATAGAATATCTCGTCTTCTGTTATTAGGCCGGGCAGCACCTTCACCTGATCAGAGTTCTATATAGGCATCTCCACTGAGTCTAATTACCTCCAAGTGGTACACACACTCCTCATACATTCTATTGTAATATACCTCCAAGGCTGAGTGGATGCCCTGTATTCACTAAATGTCTCATGGGAGTCATTTAGTGTCTAGTAAGTCTCCATCTTTAATAATTATGCCTGGTAAATTCTATACTCTCTTTAGCCTGAACCAGGGAAGGCTAAACCTGTGTATTTATTCTACTCTCATTGACTTCAAAAGGAGCTATGTCAATTCTACGCCACATTTAGCCATGGTTCATATTATTAGGCCTCATTGTATGATTACCTAAGTCTTCTACATGTAATACAACTGCTTTGTGTCACAATATTCAGTCAGATTTGAAAATTCTTCCACTGGTGCAATTACATTCTTAGAACACTGTTTTTCTGGTCGTGCCAATATTTAAGACCCAGCACCACAGGGTCATTTACACTCAGGATTAATGATATAAGCAGTGATACAAAATAAAATAACATCTGATAGCTTCTAATGTGTACTTACCGTAACCATTTTGGAACATAATAAACACATAATGCATTAAAAAGTGATGAAAATTCAGTACACCATTTATAAAATGTAGAGCCTGTATCACTCCGAACGATAATCCAACGAATGTTTAGCTGCACAGACTGCAAAAAGAGATTCCAAGCATTTTCTTTGGAGTATGTCAGTCCAGCATTAGTTATCTGAAAAAAACATTTGATGAAAACATTTCAGCTTAGGGTAAAATATCAAATCTTTATTCTACGGCAGTTCCACTGACTAAGACATACAGTACAGACCAAAGGTTTGGACACACCTTCTCATTCCAAGAGTTTTCTGTATTTTCATGACTATAAAAATTGTAGATTCACACTAAAGGCATCACAACTATGAATTAACACATGTGGAAGTATATACTTAACAAAAAAGTGTGAAACAATTGAAAATATTTCTTATATTCTAGGTTCTTCAAAGTAGCCACCTTTTGCTTTGATTACTGCTTTGCACACTCTTGGCATTCTCTTGATGAGCTTCAAGAGGTAGTCACCTGAAATGGTCTTCCAACAGTCTTGAAGGAGTTCCCAGAGATGCTTAGCACTTGTTGGCCCTTTTGCCTTCACTCTGCGGTCCAGCTCACCCTAAACCATCTCGATTGGGTTCAGGTCTGGTGACTGTGGAGGCCAGGTCATCTGGCGTAGCACCCCATCACTCTCCTTCTTGGTCAAATAGCCCTTACACAGTCTGGAGGTGTGTTTGGGGTCATTGTCCTGTTGAAAAATAAATGATGGTCCAACTAACTAAACGCAAACCGGATGGAATAGCATGCCGCTGCAAGATGCTGTGGTAACCATGCTGGTTCAGTATTCCTTCAATTTTGAATAAATCCCCAACAATGTCACCAGCAAAGCACCCCCACACCATCACACCTCCTCCTCCATGCTTCACGGTGGGAACCAGGCATGTAGAGTCCATTCGTTCACCTTTTCTGCGTCGCACAAAGACACGGTGGTTGGAACCAAAGATCTCAAATTTGGACTCATCAGACCAAAGCACAGATTTCCACAGGTCTAATGTCCATTCCTTGTGTTCTTTAGTCCAAACAAGTCTCTTCTGCTTGTTGCCTGTCCTTAGCAGCGGTTTCCTAGCAGCTATTTTACCATGAAGGCCTGCTGCACACAGTCTCCTCTTAACAGTTGTTGTAGAGATGTGTCTGCTGCTAGAACTCTGTGTGGCATTGACCTGGTCTCTAATCTGAGCTGCTGTTAACCTGCGATTTCTGAGTCTGGTGACTTGGATGAACTTATCCTCCGCAGCAGAGGTGACTCTCGGTCTTCCTTTCCTGGGGCGGTCCTCATGTGAGCCAGTTTCTTTGTAGGGCATGATGGTTTTGGCCACTGCACTTGGGGACACTTTCAAAGTTTTCCCAATTTTTCGCACTGACTGACCTTCATTTCTTAAAGTAATGATGGCCACTCGTTTTTCTGTACTTAGCTGCTTTTTTCTTGCCATAATACAAATTCTAACACTCCATTCAGTAGGACTATCAGCTGTGTATCCACCTGACTTCTGAACAACACAACTGATGGTCCCAACCCCATTTATAAGGCAAGAAATCCCACTTATTAAACCTGACAGGGCACACCTGTGAAGTGAAAACCATTTCAGGTGACTACCTCTTGAAGCTCATCAAGAGAATGCCAAGAGTGTGCAAAGCAGTAATCAAAGCAAAAGGTGCCTACTTTGAAGAACCTAGAATATAAGACATATTTTCAGTTGTTTCACACTTTTTTGTTAAGTATATAATTCCACGTGTTAATTCATAGTTTTGATGCCTTCAGTGTGAATCTACAATTTTTATAGTCATGAAAATACAGAAAACTCTTGGAATGAGAAGATGTGTCCAAACTTTTGGTCTGTACTGTAGAATATGAGTCAACATTATGCTTTTAAAGCTATGAATCCATATAAGCCAGTAACAGCTTTCATTTTACAAAAGTATCCTGAAGAATCGTGAGAAAGGAACACTAGCACAATACATTCTACTTGTTTATTATATACCCCTCCTTTTCCATATAAAAATTAAAGCATACATTTCTGTATGCAATTTAAAAGATTCCACATGATATAGCCAAAAGTATGTCAAGTTTCAATATGTCAAATAAAGTTTGTTTCTTGAGGAGCTTGTGTTGACTTTTTTAACCTAAAAAAGAAACAAAAAATTGACAAGGGTTCACATAAGGCTATAAATAAGTAAATGTACATATACAGAGGTCCTTCAAGCTAAGACGGCCTCAGGTTATACTATTATTGCGACTTACATGACTTTTACTGGGCCATTGTAACTATAGTATATTCAACTTACAATGCCACTGGCAGTGATGATCAGCAGTACATGCGACTGGATGGAAGAGCTAACCAGTGTACATTTCACTGGGAAAAACATTTGTGAATCAGTGCATTACACTGAAGGAGTGTGGAGTCTACTACAAAGATGCATTACTGAGCTGTATCCACTGATTAGTCTTGAAGTGTGATGGAGCCAGGATGAACTGCTCCTCTGGACGCCATTGAAAGCAAGTGGATTATTTTTACTGCTTTACTGGGTGTGTGTGCATGTGTGTGCGTGTGTGTGTGTGTGTGTGCGTGCATGCTATGCAGGACTCTGTGAAGATGAATCTGTTCACTACATAGAAAAATAATTATTTCATTATTTTCTCTTATTTTTGCATAATATGTTTTACTTGATTTACAATATTTTATAATGGTGATCTCAAAAACATATTAATATTGTAACTTTACGGGGAGCTTTATATATAAATATGTAAAAATCCACTGTTCCTTTTGTGATGATGAGAACCCCAGTTATGGATTTCCAGTCAGATATTTGTCTTTCATGTCTTATCACTTGGTCATAATAACCCTTCTGGCTCCAGGAATGTGGTATTTCTACTCTGTGCCAAGACCCTTTGTTGTTCTGTCCCTGGCTCAATTAGCATACCCTTGGTACACTCATTATCTCCACAGGGGTATCCTGCAGAGATGTGGTTGGGAGAGACTTGAGCAAACAATCCCCAGCCAACCTGAATCCAGCCACAGAACAAAGGGAATATGGTTTTATGGAAATATTTCCCCAGCAGAACTGCCTATCGTCGCACCAATAAATTCCTCGGGTGTGCCAGGCAGAGACGAATGATTCAAATCCAGACATGTTACCATTGAGCGCAGGGAAAAATGTCCAGACACTGATCTCCTTACCCAAAGGGGATTGGGATGTTATTCTTGGTGTCTACACGATGGGGATCTTGCCACGAACCCCATCATACCCCTTGCTTTACTCTACGGTCATCAGGCAAGGAAATATGACAAATCATAGTTATTGGGATTTCAGGATGGAGGGCAGGACTTACACTTCTAGTGACATTGTTGGAATAATGTTTATTATTGCCTGTATTGCAACAACTACTGTTTATACGTTTATAACTACATAAGCTTCTGTCTCTAGGCATAGTGTTAAGTTGTTAATAAAGCTCTGTTAAAAGGGTGGGGGCTAGAGTAACAAAACCAGGAAGTTCCTCTCTGGGTTTTTTTTTTTTTGCAGCTACAGCATAGAGCAGAGCACATGGAGCTCACAGACAAGCAGCTGAGATCATAGTTACAGAATACAGTGTATTATTCTTGTTCCTCAATAAATATCTGTTTATTGTTGAACGCCTGGACAGTCAAAGATTAATCCGCTGCCAACAGACATCACTCAGGGAGGAGACTGGGAGAGTTATATGGTCTCCCCTGAGAGACAAAGAGAGTTCTATCCTGGGAAACTGTAAAGATACATGCTCTGTAACTTTCTTAAGGAAGTGTCCTGAGGCCTAACACATGGAGGCTCAGAGAACCCGATCACAAATTTCTTCTGGGTAATACTTTTCTCCTTTAATCCCATCTTATTTTCTGTACTGTATTTTGCTTTTATCTGTATTTGCTTGATAATCCATTGATGTGTAGTTCTGTATATGTTAGTGGCTAGTACCGACCCACTCTGGTTATTAAATATATAAAATTTATAAAGCTTGTTTCATATTATCTTATGAACCCAGTCCACTCACGGCGTGTGAGTGGGAGGTAAAGAAGGTCGATCGCAGGTGTGCCAAGTGGCTTGGCAAGGAAATATCCTTCACACCTTTGTTTTACACAAGGTGGCATTAAAAGGACATTTGAGAACTGGAATAAAGTGTTGTTTAACTTCTTGTAAAATGTTTTTTTCTTTTTAAAATGGATTGGGTAGCAGTCTCCTTGCCCCACATTGCCAAAACGCAGTGTTTTGGCCATGGAGGAAACACTATGGCAAAAACACTAGGTTTTACAGTGCCTGCAAAGTGGATGGGATTCTGGTTAATCCCAAATAATATTTAATAAAAACAGTTTTTTTTGTCTTTCTAACTTCACCTGCGTCCTTGTTACTAAACACACATACAATTCTGAATCCAAAATCCTAATCCCAAATGATATGGGTGATTAAAGAGGCAATATATGTTCTGCGAATGTCATAGAACACTTAAAAATTGTGTATGTTTTATGTAAATCCAAGAGAGAGACATAAGACATCTCCTTCATCCAGCATTGGGATAATGTTAAGGCAAGACATCATGGAGTAGCTACAGTCCTGTCTAAATAACTTTATAAAATCTGAGCAGCATCTGCTCAAAACGCTTCTTCAGAAAACGCTACATTTTTATGTTGCTGCTAGCAATATGAAATGTATGATATTGTAAGGTAACTTTTTAATGAGGGAATCTGTAAAACATTTCTAATACCTGTGACACTGACAGCTATAGTTTGCTATCTGAAGACAAATTATGGCATTGCGAATAACAAGTTTCACAGATATGCATCATTTTAAAACATGATGGCTTGGAGGACTTTGAGATTAAAAGCAAATGTCCAACAGTGAACACCGTTTCATTTTCAGGCTTGAAAATCTGTGATGATTAATTTAATAATATATGCCTATACTGTAGATGTTAGAGCTACATTTCTCTGACACAGAGCTATAAATCCTCTGCTTCTCTTCACACTGTTATACAGTTAAGTGATAAATTTAGGGCCTACAAAAGAGAGTTTAGTTACTTACTGCCTATGGATTTACTCTTGATTTCATGGAAGCTGTATAAAATAGTCTTAAAGTGTAACTACATTTTTGGATAAAAAAAAACAAATACACAATGCTATAATGCCACTCTATCTACTAACATTAATTTATGTTACTTTTTACAGTTGTGCTAAAAAGTTTACATACCCCGGCAGATTTTTTTGTTTTTTTGGCCTTTTTTTCAGAGGATATGAATGATAACACAAAAACTTTTTCTCCACTCATGGTTAGTGGTTGGTTGAAGCCAATTATTGTCAAACTTCTGTGTTTTCTCTTTTTAAATCATAATGACAACCAAAAACATTAAAATTACCCTATTCAAAAGTTCACATACCCTGGTGATTGTGGCCTGATAACATGCCCAGAAGTTGACACAAAGGGGTTTGAATGGCTACTAAAGGTAACATCCTGACCTGTGACCTGTTTGCTTGTAATTAGTGTGTGTGCATAAAAGCTGAGTGAGTTTCTGGGATCCAGACAGACTGCTGCATCTTTCCTCCAGCCACAGACGTTTCTGGATTGTGAGTCATGGGGAAAGCAAAAGAATTGTCCACGGATCTACGGGAATAGGTAGTTGAACTATATAAAACAGGAAAGATACAAAAAGATATCCAAGGAATTGATAATGCCAGTGAGCAGTGTTTAAACTGTGATTAACAAATGGAAACTCAGGGGCTCTGTAAAAACCAAACAACGGTCAGGTAGACCAACCAAAATTTCAGCCACAACTGCCTGGAAAATTGTTCAGGATGCAAAGAAAAACCCATACATAACATCAGCTGAAATACAGGACTCTCTGAAAACTATCGGTGTGGCTGTTTCAAGATGCACAATAAGGAGGCACTTGAAGAAAAATGGGCTGCATGGTTGAGTTGCCAGAAGAAACCCATTACTGCGCAAATGCCACAAAGAATCTCGCCTTCGATATGTCAAACAGCACTGAGACAAGCCTCAAAACTTCTGGAACAAGGTCATTTGGAGTGATGAGACAAAAATCGAACTTTTTGGCCACAACCATAAACGTTACATATGGAGAGGTGTCAACAAGGCCTATGATGAAAGGAACACCATTCCTACTGTAAAGCACGGAGGTGGATCACTGATGATGTGGGGATGTGTGAGCTTCAAAGGTACAGGAAACTTGGTCAAAGTTGAAGGAAAGATGAATGCAGCACGTTATCAGAAAATACTGGAGGCAAATTTGCACTCATCAGCCAGGAAGCTGCGCATGGGACGTACTTGGACGTTCCAACATGACAACGATCCAAAACACGAGGCCAAGTCGACCTGTCATTGGCTACAGCAGAAGAAAGTGAAGGTTCTGGAGTGGCCATCTCAGTCTCCTGACCTCAATATCATTCAGCCACTCTGGGGAGATCTCAAGCGTGCAGTACATGCAAGACAGCCCAGGAATTTACAGGAACTGGAGACTTTTTGACAAGAAGAATGGGCAGTTTTACCATCTGAGAAAATAAAAAGCCTCATCCATAACTACCACAAAAGACTTCAAGCTGTCATTGATGTTAGAGGGGGCAATACACGGTATTAAGAACTGGGGTATGTGAACTTTTGAACAGGGTCATTTTGTTATAATTTAAAAAGAGAAAACACAGAAGTTTGACAATAAATGGCTTCATCCAACCACTAACCATGAATGGAGAAAAAGTTTTTGTGTTATCATTCATATTCTCTGAAAAAAGGCCAAAAAAACTAAGAATCTGCTGGGGTATGTAAACTTTTTAGCACAACTGTATATATACAGAAAACGGCCATTTTTGAAAGTTTTTGTTCTTTTCAACGGTCCACATCTTTTCTTTCTGACTTCCTGCTTAAAAGTTTTCTGAGTTTTGGTTTACAAAGTCTGATTGTTTCCAATACTGTATGTATGATTTCTTTCTGCCCATACATGCAAGCTATGGTAGTACGGGCCACTTTGGACAGAAGGACTGTCATGCATTTGTTGTCTCACTGTCCAGGACAGTGGGTCCGGGACAGTGAGAAGCGATATAGTGATGTCACTTACATCGTGTCTATTGTTTCTTGAAGACTCCGGACCAGAGAGGAGTGAACGGGGGAACGGGGAATGGGGAGTATTAAGGTTTGTTTTTTTCTTTGATACATATAGTGGGGGGCATGAAATTGTGGGGGCAACCTGGGGGGGCATCTTTAGGGGGACATGAAACTGGGGGGAGCATGATACTGAGGGGGCAACCTGGGGGTTGGGAGGAAATGATACTGTGGGGGCAACCTGGGGTGGACGTGACACTGTGGGGGCAACTTGAGGGAGACACCTGACACTGTGGGGGCAACCAGAGGAGTGGAGGGAAATAAATCTGTGTGGGTAACCTGGAGGGACACATGAAAATGTGGAGGCAACCTGGAAGGGGACATTGTGAGGGGCATTATATTGTATAGGGCCACTAGAGAGACATTATACTGCGTGAAAACCACTAAGAGGCGTTATACTATATGGGGGTCATTGTGGAGACATTATAATTTGTGCAGGTCAGATATTTATAAATGGTGATGGCGGGCCCACTTATGAAACCTTTGCACAGTGCCCACCAATGTGTTAAAACGGTCCTGATTATACCTATAGGGAAACCGGCAGGTGTGTCCAAAATGCGGCGTTTACGCCAAATGTGGCTCTGGCCTTACAGTGTTTTCAACACACAATCATGCTGTCTACTCACTCATTCCTGCCATGCCCCTTTGTGTGCTGCTCTATCTATGCTGTCTTCTCATTCACTCTTCATATACTCTATTATGCCCCTCTCTGTGCTGCCTGATCCATGCAGTCTCTTTACTCAACCCTGACATACTCGGTCATGCCTTTCTGTGTGCTATCCAATCAATGGATAAGCACCAGGTGCCCTGTCTCAGTAACATGAACTAGGTAGGCACCTCCTACCCATACTCAAGGATAGTTCTATCCATACACAGAGGACACAAACTGTGTGTGGATTTCTCTTGGCAACAAAAAGTAGGGAACATATAGCAGAGCTGGAAGAAGCTGTTCATTTGTATTTTTCATCTGGAAGGATGCAAAATCAGGTACTCAAACACATTACAATTTTTAACACGACCAACAATGCTGCTGAGAAATGAAAAAAAAAATGTAAAGGTTAGTTACGCTTTAAATAATCTCCCATAAAGCTGGCCATACACATCAGAGTGACTGTGCCCAAACAGAGAAACGGAACCAACTGGTCATATAGACAGTTTAAAAAATTACCAGATTTTCTTGTCCAAGTTCACACTGTCTAACTGTCAGACAGTATCAGCAAGGATATGTTCACCCGACTGAGTTTGGAGTTGAATTTGACGCGGAATCTGTTTCAAAATCAGCTCCAAATTCCTCCTGAAATCTTCCTCCCATGGAAAGGAAAGAGAGGTAGATTTCAGGTGAAATTTGGAGCAAATTTTTTCCTCTAGCTGATTTTTTCAGCTAACAGAAGAAATATGGGTCATGCTTGATCTTAAGGTGGATTCCCCCAAAAAATTTTGCCCGGCTGGTGCAGAATTTGTTAATTTCACAGGGGATTCTGCAGCAAATTCCATTTCCAAATTTTTTTTGCTTGTACAAATTATGCCATGTGAACACAACCTTCATTTGCCCAAATGGATTTTGTGATGGATCTCAAGAGTGGTATATACATTTATTATATTTATTTTGGATGGACCATACCTCACTTCTCATAGCACTGGTTATTGTTGCCTGTTGTTCTAGTGTAAAAAGATGGGATACAGATCCAAATACGACAAATTCTGTCAGATAAACTAGTGCTGTAGGGTCTATTTGTTCTTCTGTGAGAAGTAGGAGTATCTTCTTGCCCTGGAAATATTAATAATTTGGATATAAATATTAGACCACACAAAACTTTCTACATTAGGGTATGTTCAGATGTTAAGGCTAAGGTGCAGCTTAAACCACATTGAAAACAGTCATGCAGTTTTGAATGTGGTTGCAAAACTATGTATTTTACCTGTAAAAGATGAAACTGAATAAAAAAAACTGCAGGAAATCACGTGGCGTTTTACAGAAAAATATGCACAATGGACACGCTGCAATTTCCAATAGCGGTGCAGTTTTGGAAATCTCAGCATGTCAATCATACCTAGGGAAACGCTAGCAGTTTCCCTATAGGTATAATGGAAGCAGAAAGTCAGCAGAAGAAACCTTTGTGGACTTTCTGTGAAAAGCACTGCGAGAAAAACCCCGATGCGTTGCCGCCACGGTTTCTAACTAAGGAAAGGGAGCTCTTTGCTACACATGTAAATGGCAGAACTATCACTTTTTTCCACTATACGCGAGGTTCACACTAGTGTTTGGATATCCATTCTTTGATTCCGCATATTTTAAGCGGAATGGTGGATGGAGTCTCCGAACGATAGTGTGAACCGACCGTTATTCAATGTATTTATGTAAGTCAAGGGGTAACAGTATTAATAACTTAAAGGGATTTTTCATCAGCCTTTTATAGATGGAGCTGCATATATCCCTTTAATTATCATAGATTCTAGGAATATTCCACAGTTGAGTTGCCAATGTCTATAGTTATTAGGCAATACCAAGAAAACCAAAATTCAAGGAACTGATACAAAAAGTATATTGTAAAATTGTATACATTTTCATTATGCAAACAATAACATTTATTTGTTGAAACCCTTTTAAGGGTGGGTTCACACTTGCGCTTGAGTCTGTCCGCTGCCAATCTGAGTGAAACTCTCGGGAAACTGGATAGGCCCGCATTGCTTAAAAACTCATTCATTTGAATGGGTTTTTAAAGCAATGCGCGGGTGTCCGATTGCACCCTCTGCGCTGCGAATCCAGTTTTTCCCTCGGAAACAAAGTCGAACATGCAGGACTTTGTATCCGACGAAAAAAACGGCTTCGCGGCGCAGAGGGTGCAATCGGACACCCACGCATTGCTTTGAAAACCCATTCAAATGAATGGGTTTTTAAGCAATGCGTCGCTAGCCTGTCGCTATCCAGTGCCTATCCAGTTTCCCGAGATTTTCACTTGGATTGGCAGCGGACGGACTCAAGCGCAAGTGTGAACCCACCCTTACTCTACACAACAACAAAATAATAACATTTCTCTGCCCATATACAGTAGTTTTCTATCTAGTTAAGGCGGCGTTTACACTACTGTTGCTAATGTCCATCGATGTCTTCCGTCATAGGATGACAGCAACGGACATTAAACTGTTGCAGAGAACGGTCACAGACTGATTCTGTGTCCATTCTCATTGACACTATTGTTAACAACATGATGGAAGCTAGCTTTTACTTTTGTAACGGAAGATAAAGTCTTTCATGCAGGACTGATAGCAATGGTAACATGAACGCCCCTAACTGATTACTGATCAATGACTTTCATCTCTAAAGTGTATCTTACCTTTAATCCAGCCTTCATGTAACAATCAACAAGTTGAGATTTGAACGCTTTGCTTCTCTGTTCCTCATCCTCCATTTTAGTGTGTGATCTAAGATGGACTGTATTGAATCCTGACAGGTGTCCTGCAAGTCGGGCAAGTGCAGAGCTATACCGTGGACAGCCCTCTCCGCAAAGTATTGTATGGGCACTTTCATGGGAATTCCAAAGATTACGAGCAATACGGCACAGAAGATTAATTGCACACTACAAACAATTAAAATAATTAATTCATATGACGCAATCTTCACCACATGATAAAGAACAATCAAAACACCAATAGTTCTTCCATGTTTATTTGCTTTAGATTTAGGTTGTGCATAAGTTCTGTGCATTACAAATAAAAAATCAACAGAGTCTGTTATATCTGTTAATAAAAAGCAAAACTACCTACTAGACAAAAGGAAAGTGAAGTCCCTCTTTACATAATACTGGCTCATTTAAAGAGGGCCTTTCACCACCTCTAACAAGTCCAGCTCTTTTCAATGAATTAACAGGGCCTGCTCCGCTCATCCTGCCACCATTCCAGAGCAATCAATGCTATTTGTTTTGGTGCCTCTGTATTGTCAGAAGGGTGGTTTCAGGCAGGAGCAGAAAAGGGGTGTGATTTTGAGTTCTGACACTGGCTGCTTCTGATTGGAGCTCTGAATCCCATTGCCTGCCTGACACTGCCCTTCTGACATTACAGAGTTTAAATAGTACGCCAGGCACCAAAACTAACTGCGCTTAGCCTCCAATGGTGAGGGCTAGAGAAAACATTCCAACTGTGCTGGAATCAGTGGAGCAGTTCTTATTAACAGATGCTAAGAACTTGACTTGAGGTTGAGAAAGCTCCTCTTTAAGAACAATACATACATTTAAAGGGAATTTTAACATTAGCATGTTAGAAAGCAGGATGAGCTGAGCAGCTTGATACATAGTTTTGTGGGATAAGTTCTAATATAACTTATCATTTATTCCTTTAACTCCTTTCTTGCACCTTGACATAACTGTATGTCCAAGTGACAAGGTAGTTTGTCATTATTATGGGGGACTTCAATTTCCTGGAAATAAATCAGAGGCAAAAACCTGCAGGTCCAATAGAGATAATTGTCTTTTATTACTAGGAAAAAAAAACTATTACTTTTAACAGCTAGTATAGGACCCAACAAGAGGTGAGGAACTTTTAGAACTAATTTTATCAAAACGGATCTCACAGATTGTCAAAGGTGTAGGTCGAGTGTCATTTAGATAATAGTGAGCACAACATAATAAGGTTTTATGTAGAGGGTGTACAAAAATACTAAACATTAGGAAGGCCTATTTTCACCAGCTAAGGCCCCACGTGGCGTACCGCATAAAAAAAAAAAAAGCTCGCTAGGACTGAGCCAGCAGAAAATGTTGAAATATTGTGTCAATACAAACATCTAAAGTAATTTCACAGAAGATTTTACTAGAAGAGGGTACTTTTTATTATTCCCTAACAGGTTATCGACCATCTTGCCTACTGGCAGAGAAGAAAGCGCTGCCTTAAGACAGTTTTATTAGTACAGTGTGCAGATTCCATCTGTCCATCTGAAGAAATGAATATTAAAAATGGCACAATATAGAAAATGTCTTGAAGTAACAGACATAACAGAGATCCTGTGGCTCAGATATAAATCTATAGGAAGGCACAGCGTTATCAAATACGGATATAAAAGAGCATGCATCAATAGCGCCATTTTTAATGATTAATAGACAGGAACAGCAAATCCTTCTGAAATTAGCCTGTTCTTTCCAACAAGTTAATTCATTTAACAAAGGATTTTTGTAACAGAAATAGATCAATATGTCTTTTGCTCAAGTTCGGTGTTCTGTTCAGTGAGCGCACAATGATCTCCTTAATAATTTATGAACCAGGCTTTGAATGACAGCTGAACAAGTCACAGCAACCAACCTGATAAAATGTGATGCTCAATCTGGGATTCACTTTGTTGTATTCTCTCAGCGCTTCTGTTAACAGCTGCTTCACATGGACTAAATCAAACGTTTGCTGGTACCCATCTAGGACATGATTGGCGCTGCTGGCCTTCTCACTCCGCTTCAACAAATTTGTGTCCTGTTGTCTGGCTACAGTAGTGATCAGCCCACCTTCATCCTCCATAATGTTACTGAATAGGGGCTGCTGATTACTTAGGATGATCTGTACCTGAAAGACATTGTAATAAAAAATTTAGCAAAGGATATACTCTCATGATATACAGTATTTAATTTTGTTCTGCATTTTTTTAAGCTATTTAATTAAATAAATAAATTATTTTAACTGAACTGAGATCTGGTAAATGACGGACAACATGATGGAAACCCAACAGACATCACTGATTTGACCTGAATGACCCCCGCAGATCAGTTGCTTCAGGACAGCGCAGCTCTCAGTACTGTTTCCATTCTAGGAGCCATGCTGCTCACTTGCCGTACAATGGGTAGACGCAGCGGCTTTAGGAACTGCAGCATTGCCCTATGGACTTCAATGGGACAGTGAAGCAGTACCTAAAGTACACTTTGTACAGCGAGTGAGCAGCGTGGCTCCCAGCATGTAAAAATTACCAGAAGCCGTGCTGGTCCAGAATCCTGATCTGCAGGAGACCTGAATATCAGATCCTCATAGATCTAATATTGACAACATATGCTAAGGATAGGCCATAAATATTACAAAATGGATAACCCCTTTAAAATGCTGGATTTGTTTCTAATATCCATTATAAAACTACTGAAGATATTAAAGCATTAAAACACTCAAGGTGCTCATACCTGGGAATCACCAAATTAATGACACAATGAAATACATTGCTTATTTTATCTATTTATTTGTCTCCTGGAACCAATATATCATTATGTAGGCACAAAACAAGTCAAATATATTGCTAAACCTAAGATTGCTGATCATTTCTGTCAAAACTTCCTCCCCAGCTAAAGGTTCCTATACAAATTCACTACACAAGTTTATATGCAGTGGCTTGCAAATGTATTCATACCCCTTGAACTTTTTCATATTTTGTCACCTTATAACCACAAACTTAAATGTATTTTATTGAGATTTTAAGTGATAGAGCAACACAAAGTAGCAGAAAATTGTGAAGTGGAACGAAAATGATACATGGTTTTCAAAATTTTGATCAAATAAAAATCTGAAAAGTGTGACTTGCAAAAGTATTCAACCCCCTGTACTCTGATACCCCTAAATAAAATCCAGTGCGCACAATTGCCTTCAGAAGTCATTTAATTAGTTAACAGAGTCCAGCTGTGTGTAATTTAGTCTCTGTATAAATACACCTGTTCTGTGAAGGCCTCAGTGGTGTGTTAGAGAACACTAGTGAACAAACAGCAACATGAAGACCAAGGAACTCACCAGACAGGTCAGAGATAAAGTTGTGGAGAAGTTTAAAGCAGGGTTATAAAAACATATCCCAAGCTTTGAGCATCCCAAGGAGCACTGTTCAATCCATCATCCAAAAAATGGAAAAGTTATTCTACAACTTTAAACCTACCAATGTTAGGAGTAGAGCTGAAACCCCAGGGATTGCTGCTCTGAGTGTACCAACTTCCCTCTAATGTTTTTCTTATTTGGTGTGTTCCCCTTTAAGGCTTTTCTCCTGTTGATTTCTGGCCCTTTAAAAGGCCATGTCTGTTTGAACCTGGTTGCTGGCTATTAGTTGTTGTCCTGTTAGTTTGGTTTAGTCTCTGCACCTGGCTCTTGTGTTTCTGACCCCTGACTTTGTTGTTTTGCTTGACTCCAGTTTGCTGACTGGGCTCTTACAGTGCTGGCCAAAAGTATTGGAACCCCTGCAATTCTGTCAGATAATACTCAATTTCTTCCAGAAAATGATTGCAATCACAAATGCTTTGGTAATAATATCTTCATTTATTTTGCTTGTAATGAAAAAACACAAAAGAGAATGAAAAAAAAGTCAAATCATTGATCATTTTACACAAAACTCCAAAAATGGGAAGGACAAAAGTATTGGCACCCTCAGCCTAATACTTGGTAGCACAACTTTTAGACAAAATAACTGTGAACAACCGCTTCCGGTAACCATCAATGAGTTTCTTACAATGATCTGCTGGAATTTTAGACCATTCTTCTTTGCCAAATTTCTCCAGGTCCCTGAGATTTGAAGGGTGCCTTCTCCAAACTGCCATTTAGAGATCTCTCCACAGGTGTTCTATGGGATTCAGGTCTGGACTCATTGCTGGCCACTTTAGAAGTCTCCAGTGCTTTCTCTCAAACCATTTTCTAGTGCTTTTTGAAGTGTGTTTTGGGTCATTGTCCTGCTGGAAGACCCATGACCTCTGAGGGAGACCCAGCTTTCTCACACTGGGCCCTACATTATGCTGCAAAATTTGTTGGTAGTCTTCAGACTTCATAATGCCATGCACACGGTCAAGCAGTCCAGTACCAGAGGCAGCAAAGCAACCCCAAAACATCAGGGAACCTCTGCCATGTTTGACTGTAGGGACCGTGTTCTTTTCTTTGAAGGCCTCTTTTTTTTTCCTGTAAACTCTATGTTGATGCCTTTTCCCAAAAAGGACTCCCCTACTTCTCCCCCACACCACCCAAAAACACCCCACCAAAAATTTTTGCCCCCCCCCCGTATTTTTTGACCCCCCCCCCCCCCCCTTTTTTTTCCCCCGGGGCCGGAGGGGGGTCCTCATGGGTATCCCACCATAGAGTCCCTTTTCATTCAGACGCCAACGGATAGTACGGGTTGACACTGTTGTACCCTCGGACTACAGGGCAGCTAGAACTTGTTTGGATGTTAGTCGAGGTTCTTTAGCCACCATCCACACAATCTTTCGTTGAAATCTCTCGTCAATTTTTCTTTTCCGTCCACATCTAGGGAGGTTAGCCACAGTGCCATGGGCTTTAAATTTCTTGATGACACTGCGCACAGTAGACACAGGAACATTCAGGTCTTTGGAGATGGACTTGTAGCCTTGAGATTGCTCATGCTTCCTCACAATTTTGCTTCTCAAGTCCTCAGACAGTTCTTTGGTCTTCTTTCTTTTCTCCATGCTCAATGTGGTACACACAAGGGCACAGGACAGAGGTTGAGTTAACTTTAATCCATTTCAACTGGCTGCAAGTGTGATTTAGTTATTGCCACCACCTGTTATGTGCCACAGGTAAGTAACAGGTGCTGTTAATTACACAAATTAGAGAACCATCACATGATTTTTCAAAGGGTGCCAATACTTTTGTACACCCCCTTTTTATGTTTGGTGTGGAATTATATCCAATTTGGCTTTTTGACAATTCTTTTTGTGGTTTTCCATTGAAGACAAATTAAATGAAGATATTATTACCAAAGCATTTGTGATTGCAATCATTTTCTGGAAGAAATTGAGTATTATCTGACAGAATTGCAGGGGTGCCAATACTTTTGGCCAGCACTGTATGCGTCTGTTGAGTTCTGACCATCAGGGCCGCTTTAACCATAGGGCCAACGGTGCACTTGCACCGGTCCCTATGGTACGGGTGCCATGTTGGGTATACCTCCCAACCGTCCGGGATTCCGGGTCCTGCCCCCTAGCGGGAGGTATGTCCCGGTATCAGATCATCTGTGTCCTTTCCGGACGCAGATGAGTTAAATACAATGATGAAGCAGGAGACATCCACAGAGAGCTCCTACTTCACCGCTCTGTTTGAAGCACATCCCGGTGTGCTCCAATCCCTGAGAGCTGTAGGCACGATGTGATGACGTCACTCACATCGCACCTGTAGCTCCCTGAACAGTCCAGGAGAAGAGACAGCAGGGGAGCGAGGAGAGGTAAGTATCAGTGTTTTATTATGTTAACCTGGAGGCAAATGAAGGGGGGACATCAAACTGGCAGCAAATGAAGGGGGGGGGGGGCTCAAACTGGCTGCAGATGAAGGGGGGGCATCAAACTTGGGGCAGATAAAGGGGGGACATTAAACTGGGGGCAGATGGAGGAGGGCATTAAACTGGGGGAAGATGGAGGAGGGCATTAAACTAGGGGGGCAGATTAAGGGTGACATTAAACTGGGGGAAGATGGAGAGGGGCATCAAACTGGGTGCAGATGAAGGGGGGACATTAAACTAGAGGGAGATGAAGAGGAACATTAAACTGGGGGGGTAGATGGAGTGTGACATTAAACTGGGGGCAGCTGAAGGGGGACATTAAACTGGGAGCAAGTTGGAAAGGGAAATTAAACTGGGGGCAACTGGAAGAGGACATTAAACCATGGGGGTAGCTGGAGGCGGACAAGTCTGCCTCTAGTTGCCCCCAGTATAATGTCCCCCTCCAACTACCCCCACGGTTTAATGTCCCCCTCCAGCTGCCCCAGTTTAATGCCCCCTCTAGTTTCCCCCAGTTGAAACTGGGGCACCAGGAGAGGGGACTTCATACCGTGGGGCAATTGATGGGGAACATTATAATGTGGGGGCATACAATGTTAGGGTGACCGTAGGAGGATTATACTGTCTGGGGGCACATAGAAAAATGGATGAGAATGGGTGGAGTAAACGTAGAAGTGGGTGGAGCTAAATTTGCTGCAGCACGCATAACCTAATCACAGGGGTATTTTATGTGATATCCCTCTGAACATAACATAATCAGGAAGATATTGGCGCTGTGACCCAGATATTTACCATTGTTTATGTTGCAGCGCCAAAAGAGTTGCACCAAACACTTACACAACACATGCACAAAGTCACCAATAAAGTTTACATTTTTTGACTGTCCCTGCCCTGTCCATACCAGATCTTTCTAGAGCAAAATATGCCGACCGCCTCTCTAGTGATATCCGTTACACGCTAAAATAATAGCAGTAGCAATTATCACTAGAGATGAAGGAATAAAACATTTCTGACAGGCGGAAAAGTTCCATCAGTCAGATAATACATTTTCAACCATTGAAGGTCACCATATAAAATCTAAGTTTTTGGCAGCTTTCAGATGGGTATAATAGCTGTGGTGATGGGGGGAGGGGCCCACTTATGAAACTTTTGCACTGGACCCACCAATGTGTTAAAACGGCCCTGATGACCATTGCTCCTCTCCTGGACCTGTCTTTGCCTTATGCTCCCTACCTCGCTGCCATCTTGCTGCCGACCGGAGAGACGATTACTCCATTTGTATTCCCGTTAGAACTTCACTGCATCTCTGCTGCTGACCAGATAGATGACCACTTTGCTTCCTTGCTGCTTTGAGCCTTGCAACTCTTGCAGCTGTTCCGCAGCAATGGAAGTCGCCGTGTCCTTGTCTGTTGGGAAAGCTTGGACGCCTATATAGACGAACTCTTCTATCATCTGTCAGGTCCTACATTCCTGTGGTGAGTAGTCTTAGATTCTCGGACTGCTGCTACATGTGGCGGAAAATGCTATGTGTGGCGGAAAAGTAACACTACTGATCACCCTGAACACACCATCCCCACTGTGACACATGGTGGTGGCAGCATCATGCTGTAGAGAGGCTTTTCTTCAGCAGGGACAGAGAATGGAGCTAAATACAGGGCAATCCTGGAAGAAAACCTGTTGGAGGCTGCAAAAGACTTGAGACTGGGAAGGAGATTCACCTTCCAGCAAGACAATGACCCTAAAAGAATGGCCCAGTCAAAATCCAGACCTAAATTCAACTGAGCATCTGTGGCAAGACATGCAAAGTGCTGTTCACAGACGCTCTCCATCCAATCTGGCTGAGCTTGAGCTATTTTGCAAAGAAGAATGTGCAAAAATCTCAGTCTCTAGATGCGCAAATCTGGTATAGACATACCCCAAAAGACTTGCAGCTGTAATTGCAGTGAAAGGTGGCTCTACAAAGTATTGATATAGGGGGGCTGAATACTTTTGCACATCACACTTTTCAGATTTTTATTTGATTAAAATTTTGAAAACCATGTATCATTTTCCTTCCATTTCACAATTATCTGCTACTTTGTGTGGGTCTATCACTTAAAATCTCAAGAAAATACATTTAAGTTTGTGGTTGCAAGGTGACAAAATGTGAAAAAGTTCAAGGGGTATGAATACTTTTACAAGCCACTGTATATCTTAAAATGCTTTCCCAAAAAGAAATAATGACATTGCTTTACCTCCTCTTCGTTCATAAAAACTTTCTGTACTGCTATAGTCAGCTCCTGAACATATCTTCCATAATCCACTGCACTAGACATCCTGTGGCCATACACCCAGTCACATTCATGTCTCCAAAGTCTTAGGAGCTTTTCAAGGGTAGTCCTTCCATCCAGAGACAGACAGATATTCCTGTAAAATAAACATGTGATTTTGTGTATTTCTCATTCAGATAATTTACTATACATCACTATATTCCAAGTCTTCAATTTTGAGGAAAGGAACATTACAGTTTAAAATTATTTCAATAGCAATACAAATAGAGAACAAAGAAAGATGGGAGAATATATATGATTATAGAGTATACCTTTTATGAAGCCTAAAACACAGATGAAGTCTAGACTGGTGCACTAATGATGCAATTACTTGGGTGCTGAGAACACCCCAGTAAACTCCATGTACAAACAAACATACATAAGAGAGATTTATTAAAGATAGTGCAAAGGAAACATGGAGTAATTGCTTTAAGTAACCAAAATGATCACTCCTTTCAACTTTCAGTGGCATTTTGAATAAAAAAAGATATCAACTTAATCTTTTGCCATAGGCAACTACTCTACTTTTCCTTTACATAGTTTTGATAAATATCCCCCACAATTACTCATAAATAAACTCATTCACAGACTGAAAGTTAAGCCTAGGTATAATTAATTGGACTTGCAACAACATGCACTATGGGGCTGATTTATCCTGGCTTGTGTGCCAGAAAACTGGTATACAAGGCATTAAAAAAGTCAGACTTTTTGTGGAAAAACTGCACCTTTTTAGTTTTGCTACTGCACCCTGCATTCCTTAAAGGGGCATGGTGGGAGGGTTGAATTAGCCCATCATATTTTTCTGGCATAAATGATGTCCTACAGCTACACCAGCAAGTAGCTGGCATAGATTTCTGTTTAGGCACATGGGGGTAGATTTTTCATACCCCCTGTATCAGCAGAGCAAATTCCGTTGTGACACCGGTCTTCAGAAATCAACCCCTATAACTTTCCCTTGTTCTTGTTCATCTTTTGTACAATAAAAGATATAAACACTTTATAGAAAAACAAAAATCATTTTTATGTTCATCATGAGCACAAGTAAAACATGATGTATTTTCATAATGACTGAAAAAAGTACATCAGGAAGTCTATTCCTAGTTAAAACAATGAAAATATACATGAGCTCATCATTCTTGCACAAAAAAGGGCTGAGTGCTCAGCAATGAAACAAGGACACTTGGACAGACCTAAACTAACAAGGGCAGAAACTGCATGTTCATCTCAAAATCCTAGTGATTGATCATTGCACTGAAATACAGAGGAGAATAGGAAAGACAAGCTCAAGTCAGCCTTTTCTAGTAATTGTCACATATAGCCATGGGACTGACTTTTTCACTTATACTGAGGCTGGCATCTCTTACCTTTATGTACCACAGTGTACCATGACATGCCATCACTGAGCACTTCTTAAACAGTTTTACAAGCAGCACAAAGAGCTGACACAGCAATAACTGTTCACAGAAGTGAACTAATGATCCTTTCAAATGAGTCCAACCCACATATAACATCTTTTCCTCTCTATTACCTGAATATTTTTGCAAGGTCTCGTAGTGTAAATATGTAGTGACAGCGCTGAGATGTCCCCAAGAACACAGTCCTGAGTCTTTCCTGTAGTTCTATTGAAACTTTAGTGATATCTATAATTAATTCCTGGAGGTGTTCAGTAGACATAGCACCTGTACTGCCAGCCTGAAATCACAGAAAAATGGGTCAATGCCAGCCCTGACAAGGATGCAAATCAATGGCTACTTCCAACAATTAGAACCTGTTTTAAGAACTGGAGAAATGCTAATAAACACAATGCTGATAAGAGGATTATGGCAATTAGTGATTTGACTAGTGGCATAATAAAAATGACTTCCTGATGATAAAAATAAAACAATTGAGTCAAACCACAAAAGGACACTGGCAGCCATGAGATTTCTCTTTAACACTAGAAGTCCCAGAGAGGGGTCATTTAACATTTCTACCTTTGGAACCCAGAGACGGGTCGAATGACCTGAAGGATTTTATCTAACATCCTATAATCACCGTCTTTTGTTCTGTAATTAAGGCCATTACTGTCACACCACAGGAGGTTGTTGTTTTCCATTGAGTTTAGCCATTTAGTTTCTAGTTAGTTCTATTCAGTTTATTGTATTTGATAATATAAAGACTATAGATATTGTATTTAGTTTAATTTGAGCAAAAAAGCACTGAAACAATTAATCATTTTTTATATATTTTAAATAGAATTAGAAATTTTAGAGCAAGGTACAGCTGTGAGTAATGACCAGAAGCATTTGTCTAAGGCAGGGGTAGGCAACTTTTTTGTTCGGCGTTCCGATTTTAATAAAAAAATCAAAGATGAGGTACTCGGAGTGCCGGTCAATAATTGTAAGTCTGACGACCCCTAAACTAAAGTCATATACCACAAACCATAACACAGAAGTGCTGCCACCAGATGCTTTAGGACACATGCGTTTACTGCTATTTCCTGGGACACTCCTGTACTTTCTGATTAGAAGCAATGAAAGTCCATGTGCAGCCCCCAATTAGTGGTAAATTGATTGTGTCCAGGAGCCCCGTATGGCGGCATCCTTATGGTGAATACACACTATGTATCTGGATGCAGCTATATTTGGAACTTTTTCATTCAATGTAAAACTGGTGCATTTTTGCACAAAAAAAAACAAAGCCGGAGTTTTCTGTGCAAAAACACATCCTTAATATAGAAAACACACCGTTATACAGAATAATGTCCCATAGTGGTCTCTGCACATGGTATTATGTCCCATAGCGGCCCCTTCAACATGGTATATGTCCCATAGCTGCCTCTGCACACGGCATTTGTCCCATAGCTGCCTCTGCACACAGTATTTGTCCCATAGCAGTCCCTGCACACAGTATTTGTCCCATAGCGGCCCCTGCACACAGCAATATGTCCCATAACGGCCCCTACACAGCTTATATGTCCCATAGCAGACCCTGCACACGGTATATGTCCCATAGCGGCCCCTGCACATGGTATTATGCTCTATAGTGGCCCCTGCACACGGTATTATGTCCCATAGCAGCCTCTGCACACGGTATTTGTCCCATAGCGGCCCCTGCACACGGTATTATGTCCCATAGCGGCCCCTACACACAGTATTTGTCCCATAGCTGCCCCTGCACACAGTATTTGTCCCATAGCGGCCCCTGCACACGGTATTATGCTCCATAGTGGCCCCTGCACATGGTATATGTCCCATAGTGGCCCCTGCACACGGTATTATGCTCTATAGTGGCCCCTGCACACGGTATTATGTCCCATAGCGGCCTCTGCACACGGTATTTGTCCCATAGCGGCCCCTGCACACGGTATTATGTCCCATAGCGGCCCCTACACACGGTATTTGTCCCATAGCTGCCCCTGCACACAGTATTTGTCCCATAGCGGCCCCTGCACACTGTATATGTCCCATAGCGGCCCCTGCACATGGTATTATGCTCTATAGTGGCCCCTGCACACGGTATATATCCCATAGCGGTCCCTGCACACGGTATTATGTCCCATAGTGGCCCCTGCACACGGTATTATGCTCCATAGTGGCCCCTGCACATGGTATTATGCTCTATAGTGGCCCCTGCACACGGTATATGTCCCATAGTGGCCCCTGCACACGGTATATGTCCCATAGTGGTCCCTGCACACGGTATTATGCTCTATAGTGGCCCCTGCACACGGTATATGTCCCATAGTGGCCCCTGCACACGGTATATGTCCCATAGTGGCCCCTGCACATGGTATATGTCCCATAGTGGCCCCTGCACACGGTATATGTCCCATAGTGGCCCCTGCACGCGGTATATGTCCCATAGTGGCCCCTGCACACGGTATATGTCCCATAGTGGCCCCTGCACACGGTATTATGCTCTATAGTGGCCCCTGCACACGGTATTATGCTTCATAGTGGCCCCTGCACACGGTATATGTCCCATAGTGGTCCCTGCACACGGTATTATGCTCTATAGTGGCCCCTGCACACGGTATTATGCTCCATAGTGGCCCCTGCACACGGTATATGTCCCATAGTGGCCCCTGCACACGGTATATATCCCATAGCGGTCCCTGCACACGGTATTATGTCCCATAGTGGCCCCTGCACACGGTATTATGCTCCATAGTGGCCCCTGCACATGGTATATGTCCCATAGTGGTCCCTGCACACGGTATTATGCTCTATAGTGGCCCCTGCACACGGTATATGTCCCATAGTGGCCCCTGCACACGGTATATGTCCCATAGTGGCCCCTGCACACGGTATATGTCCCATAGTGGCCCCTGCACACGGTATATGTCCCATAGTGGCCCCTGCACACGGTATATGTCCCATAGTGGCCCCTGCACACGGTATTATGCTCTATAGTGGCCCCTGCACACGGTATTATGCTTCATAGTGGCCCCTGCACACGGTATATGTCCCATAGTGGTCCCTGCACACGGTATTATGCTCTATAGTGGCCCCTGCACACGGTATTATGCTCCATAGTGACCCCTGCACACGGTATATGTCCCATAGTGGCCCCTGCACACGGTATATATCCCATAGCGGTCCCTGCACACGGTATTATATCCCATAGTGGCCCCTGCACACGGTATTATGCTCCATAGTGGCCCCTGCACATGGTATATGTCCCATAGTGGTCCCTGCACACGGTATTATGCTCTATATTGGCCCCTGCACACGGTATATGTCCCATAGTGGCCCCTGCACACGGTATTATGCTCCATAGTGGCCCCTGCACATGGTATATGTCCCATAGTGGTCCCTGCACACGGTATTATGCTCTATAGTGGCCCCTGCACACGGTATATGTCCCATAGTGGCCCCTGCACACGGTATATGTCCCATAGTGGCCCCTGCACACGGTATATGTCCCATAGTGGCCCCTGCACACGGTATATGTCCCATAGTGGCCCCTGCACACGGTATATGTCCCATAGTGGCCCCTGCACACGGTATTATGCTCTATAGTGGCCCCTGCACACGGTATTATGCTTCATAGTGGCCCCTGCACACGGTATATGTCCCATAGTGGTCCCTGCACACGGTATTATGCTCTATAGTGGCCCCTGCACACGGTATTATGCTCCATAGTGGCCCCTGCACACGGTATATGTCCCATAGTGGCCCCTGCACACGGTATATATCCCATAGCGGTCCCTGCACACGGTATTATATCCCATAGTGGCCCCTGCACACGGTATTATGCTCCATAGTGGCCCCTGCACATGGTATATGTCCCATAGTGGTCCCTGCACACGGTATTATGCTCTATAGTGGCCCCTGCACACGGTATATGTCCCATAGTGGCCCCTGCACACGGTATATGTCCCATAGTGGCCCCTGCACATGGTATATGTCCCATAGTGGCCCCTGCACACGGTATATGTCCCATAGTGGCCCCTGCAGGCGGTATATGTCCCATAGTGGCCCCTGCACACGGTATATGTCCCATAGTGGTCCCTGCACACGGTATTATGCTTCATAGTGGCCCCTGCACACGGTATATGTCCCATAGTGGTCCCTGCACACGGTATTATGCTCTATAGTGGCCCCTGCACACGGTATTATGCTCCATAGTGGCCCCTGCACATGGTATATGTCCCATAGTGGCCCCTGCACACGGTATATATCCCATAGCGGTCCCTGCACACGGTATTATGTCCCATAGTGGCCCCTGCACACGGTATTATGCTCCATAGTGGCCCCTGCACATGGTATATGTCCCATAGTGGTCCCTGCACACGGTATTATGCTCTATAGTGGCCCCTGCACACGGTATATGTCCCATAGTGGCCCCTGCACACGGTATATGTCCCATAGTGGCCCCTGCACACGGTATATGTCCCATAGTGGCCCCTGCACACGGTATATGTCCCATAGTGGCCCCTGCACACGGTATATGTCCCAAAGTGGCCCCTGCACACGGTATTATGCTCTATAGTGGCCCCTGCACACGGTATTATGCTTCATAGTGGCCCCTGCACACGGTATATGTCCCATAGTGGTCCCTGCACACGGTATTATGCTCTATAGTGGCCCCTGCACACGGTATTATGCTCCATAGTGGCCCCTGCACACGGTATATGTCCCATAGTGGCCCCTGCACACAGTATATATCCCATAGCGGTCCCTGCACACGGTATTATATCCCATAGTGGCCCCTGCACACGGTATTATGCTCCATAGTGGCCCCTGCACATGGTATATGTCCCATAGTGGTCCCTGCACACGGTATTATGCTCTATAGTGGCCCCTGCACACGGTATATGTCCCATAGTGGCCCCTGCACATGGTATATGTCCCATAGTGGCCCCTGCACATGGTATATGTCCCATAGTGGCCCCTGCACACGGTATATGTCCCATAGTGGCCCCTGCACACGGTATATGTCCCATAGTGGCCCCTGCACACGGTATATGTCCCATAGTGGCCCCTGCACACAGTATATGTCCCATAGTGGTCCCTGCACACGGTATTATGCTCTATAGTGGCCCCTGCAGGCAGAAGCGCCCGAAGAGTACAGAGCGGCTGCGGAGCGTGGAATAGTGAGTACATTGTTTTTTATGTTTGATCATCTCCCCGGGGGCTCCGCTTATTATACTCGGGGGTCTGAAGAGACCCCACAGTATAATAATAGCAGTTTCGTTTCGGCCGTGTTTGGTCCGATCGAAACTGCTGGGTGAGGAGTCCGCTGCCATGCCAGGGGAATAAGCCTCGTGTGCCAAGAGTGGCATGCGTGCCATAGGTTGCCGACCCCTGGTCTAAGGCCTCAAGCACACTAGCGAAAAAAAATTGCGCGAAAATCGCATCGCAATGCGATGCAATTTTTTTCTGCGATTTGCCAATGTATTTCAATGGCACCAAGCACACCTGCAATTTTTTTTTCGTGCGATTTTTTTTCATAGGTGCGATTTTCCTGCGATTTTTTTTTTTTTGTGCGATTTTTTTCGTGCGAAAAAATCCCAGAGGAGTGATCTATATGACCAATGGGACAGATCACAAAAATATCGCAAGTAGCTGTGATTTTTTTTGCGATTTTTTTTTTTTTTCTGCACCCATTGACTTGACTCTAAATATACAAAAATGTAAATATACAAAAGAACAACTGTTATTTGTTTCTATGCTTTTTATTTTTGTTATGAAAATAATAAAAAAAATACAAGGAATAAAATAATTCCACACATATTTACAATAGGCTGCTGTGGGGGGCTGCGTGTGTGTGTGTGAGTGGCATGTCCTTCTTGTGTGACTAGCATTTCAGCACTCACTCAGCAGTCTGTCTGCACTGTCGGAACATACCTGGCACTGCCTGGGTATGTCCCTGGTACATTTGCCACACGTGTATTTGTAGCAGTAAACACATCTCTCAGTTGCACAATTGTTCGTGCATCGATGGTTGACCTGACACTTCGCCCTTTTGCCAGGGCTGGGTGTGGAAGGTTGTTGCCGAAGGAGTTTCTCCTTGCGTGCCTTCTTTTCAGTCACATGAGAGCCACCTAACTCTTTTGCAAGCTCAACCAGGAAGTCCACCCGTCTCTCCTGCACCCCAGTGCATGCCTGATAAAGAACATGAGCATTCAGTGCTGCCATGTCAATCATGTTGTAGAACACGGCGACTGGCCATCTCCGTGTTCCTGCACGCACGCTGTACTCCCGCACCATTTGGTCCATTACATCCACACCGCACTTTGTGTGGTTGTATTGTGTGACCGTGTTTGGCTTCCTTTTGTTGGTATCCTTAGTCTCAACCACGCTGTGCATGCTGCTGAGAATGTAGACGGCCTTCTTTCGTTTGGGTGCATACACTGTCAGTGTGGCACCAGTGGTTGAAAACACCTGAGTGGTGAATTCAGTGCGGTCCATCTGTCTAGCGGATTGAGGAATTTCCTGGCGACTCTTGTTGACTGTGCCGAGGATAGTGGTTTTCCGGCTAAGCAGTCATTGTGCAAGTGACAATGATGTAAAGAAATTGTTCGTGGTTACAGTTCTGTCCTTGTCCATGAATGATTCCATCAGCCGCATCACTACAGTTTCGGACAGTCTCTCCCCGCTGGGACGACTGGGGTCCTTGCCAAGATATGGGAGGACATTACAGATGTACTTTGATTTCAAGTCGCAGACTACTTTGAGAAGCAGTCACATCCCCCACAGCACAAAAGGCTGCATGCAAATTTGCTAAGGTGTTAGCAAATATTCCCAGCACAACAATGCAGCTGGGGGGTGAGCAGACACTCAGGAGCAGCTTACATTCTTTTGTTTACACTCTCTTACAAGACCTGAGGTGGATCAACACAATTCCCCCCTGCAGATTCCTCAGACAATGGCCACATTTACAAATGAAAGGAAATGCTAATTGGAGCCATCAGAGTTGTCAGTTTGGACTAAGGGTCATTTGACCCTCTTTCAGGACTTCAAGGGGGAGCTCCAAATTTCTGGGACTTCTAGTGTTAATTGTCTCTGCTTGATGTATAGATATTAAATTGTTTCTTTTAAAGCGTGCTTGGATTGTGGTTAATCCTAAATGTGTCACTAAATTTTACAGCCACTTGTGAAGCGCTGCAATTATTTCATTATGACAGGCCATTAACTAATAACTGGTACGCTACAAGCTTACAATGAACAGACAATTAGCTGAGCGTCGGTGACACTGTTCATTTTCCTTAACATTCCACTAATAAAGAAGAGGAGACAGGTACCTTGTGTTCTGTCACTCTTGGCACAAAGTGAGCATTCAGTATGCTGCTGAATATCCCAAGCTGTTCACTTTGACTAAAAGAATGAAACATAAGACAAATTAATCCACCACTGTCTTCACATCTCTAATATATCTAAATTGTATTTAATAATACAATATGCTGAACAATCAACTTAATGAATATATAACCAGAATTGTCAATAGTCATGGATTAGCGATGCTGCTACTGATAGAGGATATGGGGTAGATTTATTAAAAAACAACTCCAGTGAAAATACCCTTTTCCATCACTGCCCCCATCTGTACATTAAAGAAGACTAACATCACACTCATAAAAAGCTGCAACATGATATCTTATCATAGAAAAAAGACACAGTGGCACACTGTAGTTAATATGTTAAGTGTAATGTTACATTTTTCTACATTTGTATATTGCACTTATTTCCTTGCAGTTCAAGTTCCTGTCTGCTCTGATCAGACAAGCATGCTTTTTAACCCATTATTCTTCAGTGTCACATGGGTAGCTAGAGACAGCACTATCCCTGCATGTGAGGGGGAAGTGTAAGAGTTTGAGTGGAGAGCATGCATGCCCCCTTCCTGGGAGTTCATGGAGTTTCTTCAAGACATTCTGTTGTGACCTTTGAAGAGCACAGAAAGACATATAATGTGCAGCAGGTCACAATGAGATCAATTGACCTCACTAAAGGGAATGATACCATGAATTTTAAGGGTTCCCTTTAAGAATGTTGCTTCATACCCCAGTTTTAAACTGAAGTTTGTCAGACTAAAGTTCCCCAAATTTATTAGGACGTGAAAATTAAATCTACATCCACCTACAACAAACAGATCTATGATAACTTACAGGAATCCCATTGGTTAGTGGTTTTCTATGACAATATTCATTTATGTGGCGAAATGGAACTATTTAATAGGAATTTCTCCAATTTGCTCACCTCTATAAATAATATATCAATACAAATTATACTAGACATTTCTATAATATTTCATTATAAAGTTAAAAAGTAATTATTTGAAATTCAGGATTTGTCAATCCAGACATAGCCAAATACATGTACTATCTTCAGGAGATGTATTATATAGTGATTAGATAAAAGAAACCAACAACGTATAATACATTAAAGGAGGCTTACCAGAAGAAAGTTATAAAAAGTCTAAGGTATACAGTACATGTAAGGGAAGGTCTCATGTATTTAATTTTAATTTCAATTAGATGTGTGGAAGAGAAATTATTTGTTATTTTAACCACCTTCACAATCTCTAGGAGGCATGATTCTGTGCTCTGAGATTGTCCAATCAGAAGTGGACAGTGCCAGACCTCTGAGTCACACCCAATTGTCTGATCGAGTAGAGAGCTTAATTATCATATCAGGCGCCAAAACTAACTGGACTGATTATTCAGAACTGGTGGGGTCTACGGAAAAAATTCCAACTACACCAGAATCTTAAGAGTGGGGTCTATTGAAGAAGGCAAGGACTGGAGTTAAAAGAGGGGGTGAAATATCCTCTTTCATGTTGTAGCTGTTTTTTTTAAACTCGGTTTACTGAGCACAAAGCCTGTATAGTACATAGAGGCATTTTAATAGCATTTCTATCGTTCTTTAGAGGTTAAAACACTACACATCGCTAATCCATCTGATTGTCCATGATGGAGCCACATTAATTAAAGTCAAACAGCTGTGATAACAACTCCTCTATTTAGGAGTGATAAGAGTCAGCTTCTCTGGGCAAGCATTAGTCAGGGAGTTCCTCTTTGATAAGGGAAGCTTTTAGTTCCTTTATCATCACTTTGATCAGCAAAATTTAACTATTTATGGTGATCACAGTGAAGTGAAAGTAACTTATGAATCACATTTTGCTACCAGAAGCTGCTCTCCCTACCAGCCCCTCCCTTCATCTTCTTCCCAGAGCTCTGCTCTGCCATCAGGGAGCCTCTGGGGTGATAACAAAAACAGTTTATAGTCCTCTCTCCTATGCTAAATACTGGTCAATATAAAAAGGCACTATGAAGCCATAGTGAATATAAAACCATGTATCATCTAATTTTTTGTTAAATGTTTAATATGTTTATATGCAATAATATATGTAGATATAAAAACAATTCTGTTTTAGATAAAATAAGCAAAATTTACATTTGCTGATATTTTATAAAATTTTTCTACTTCTTGAAAAAAACCTTGTGTCCTGAAAAAATCATGGTAAAATAGTCACTAAAAGATTTTGGTGCGTAAAGCAATACATACCAAAAGTGCTAAATTTGACCTGAGCATTGGGGCATCAATGACCCTTGGTCCTGAAAGGGTTAAACAGGTTGTTCATATTTCATAGATCATATTTTTATTATTTAAGAGTGCTGCTACAGGAACCATAAGGGTAAGTTCAAATGGTAGAAAATGAAGAGGACTTCCTCTACATTTTTCACCACTGCCTTTTTCCCAGGGGCTACTTGCGATGGGATGCCGATGCATTGGTATTCAGTCGCAGCTTTTCGCTGCTGATTTGGCCCAGATGAATAATAATGGGATGACTCTGATACCATATGCAAAGCTGACATCAGAGCTACAGAAAACAAGAACTGTTAGTCTATTGTGAATAGTTTGTGCTAGGAGCCTGTTTAAAAAGTAAAATAATTTTTTTTAATGTAAGAAGTGAAAAAAATACCACAAAAAATATGTTTATAATACAAAACTGATTTCAATAATATGTCATTTTCTGATTGCACAAACTCTTTAAAATGCATAAACCTTGCAGTTATGTTACAACATAGTCACTTGATCACCTGCACTAATGAGAGATTATGATGTAACAAATTATATTCTGATTTGTGAAATGCAGAGTTGTCATCGCTATCTATTTAAATACGTACGCGTAGGGCGGCCTTTACTAATCTGTCTTAACCTGTGGTTTGCTGATGTCAGATGTACAACAGATATTAAAAGGCTAATGGTGGCTCAGTGGTTAGACTGGAGTCCTAGGTTCAAAACCAGCCAAGGACAACATCTGCAAGGAGTTTGTATTTTCTCCCCATGTTTGCGTGGGTTTCCTCTGGATACTCAGGTTTCCTCTCACACTCCAAAAACATACTGATAGACAGGCCCGGCATTGGGGGGGGCAGGCAGACTGGGCAAATGCCCAGAGCCCCTGTCCTCAAAGTGGCTCCCAGGATCCGGAAGATCAAGTTTTCAGTCTGATGACTCGAATCTGGGGAGCTCCACAGCTGTGCACGCTGATACTGTTTCAGCCTGTGACAGAGCAGGGAGCTGAAAAGTCCCTGTTCTGCCATAGACTGACAGTAACGCACGGGACGTCACAGTGCATGTGGCATGATGACGTCACTGCATTGCACCACCTGTGCCAGAGTTCGGCTGCTTCGCTCATCGTGGGATCGCGGTAAGGTAGGTAAAAGATTAATTGTTTCCTGGAAAGGTGATCTGATAAGTGGGGCTGTAATAAGGGGCAACCTATTATTTATAAGTGAGAGACACTGATATAAGGGGGGGAAACTATTATTTATAAGTGGGGATAATTATTTATAGTGGAGGAACTATTAAATATAAGGAGGGTATTATAATAGATGAATTATTATATATAGGGGGGCTATTGTATGTAATTGTTCCCCCTTAAATGGTCCTCTTCTACATTATAGTTCCTCCCTTATAAATAACAGCACCTTTATAAATAAGAGTTCCCCTATAATATAATAATATATAATATTAGTATCCCCCTTATTATAATAGCCCCCTTACAGACCTGCTCATCGTTATTGGCACCCATGAAGTTTAAGTAAATAATGTGGAATATCTCCTGAAAAAAATGAATCAAGTGAAACAGCATTTTTGTTTCGAGTGCTCGTGTTAAATACAAAAGAGCAAATGATAAACAATTAAAAAAAAAAAAAAAACAAGGGAGGGAAAAATAGAAAAACCTAAAGCTTGATGTGACACTGGTATTGGCACCCTTTACATTTAATATATGTGGAAACACATTTTGACTAACCTGTGTTAAAACACAAATGAGAATCACCTGTGATAAATTGTCGGTGCCATGTGACATGAATTAGCCAATGAATGATGACTTAAGTCTTTAAAAAAGCCACATGATAGGCCCTGTTCCTTTGTCACAATGGTGAAGACAAAAAGACAAAGGAGCTGTCTGAGTACATGAGAACTGCTATTATTAGCAAACACAAGACTTCCAAAGGGTATAAGGTCATCTCCAAAGACATTGGTATCCCAGTTTCAACAGTGCGCAATGTTATTAAGAAGTTTGCCAAGCATGGAACCATCAAGAACCTCCCTGGACGTGGGGGAAAGAGGAAAATTGTCAAGAGATGTCTTCGAAGGTTGGTGTGAATGGTGGAAAAAACACCAAGCCAAACATCCAAAGACCTGAAGACCAACTTGGAACAGTCTGGGGTCATGGTTTCAACAAGTACCATACGCTGCACACTAAACCAAGCAGAGCTTTATGGGCAAAGGCAAAGGATGCAACCATTACTGAAGAAAAGACATAAAAAAGAACGACTGATCTTTGCCAAAGAGTACCTTGACAAACCACAATCCTTCTGGGAAAATATTCTGTGGACAGATGAAACAAAAATCGAGCTTTTTGGCAATGCAAAGCAACAGTTTGTTTACAGACGGTGTAATGAAGCTTATAAGGAAAAGAACACCTTACCAACAGTTAAGCATGGTGGAGGGTCCATAATGCTGTGGGGTTGCTTTGCTGTGTCTGATACTGGAGGCCTTGACCGTATCATGAAATCAGAGAATTATCAAGAGATTTTAGAGCGAAATGTCCTACCCAGTGTAAGAAAACTTGGTTTGAGTCGAAGATCATGGGTCCTCCAGCAACACAATGACCCATAGCACACATCCAAAAATACACAGAAATGGTTGAAAAATTTAAAATGGACTGTTGTAAAATGGTCAGCAATGAGTGCTGACCTCAATCCCATTGAAAATCTTTGGGGTGATCTGAAATCTGCCATGGGGAAAAAGAACCCTGCAAACATTCAAGAGCTTGAACAAACTGCAAAGGAAGAGTGGGAGAAAATTCCAGATGAGAAGTACAAGAAGCTTATAGATGGCTACGAGAAATGTTTGGAGGCTGTCAACAATGCCAAAGGGTGCGCAACCAAGTATTACTTAGGGGGTGCCTTTATTGCTGCACAAGCTGTTTATTCTGTTTCTTCTTTGAAATTACAACATGTAAGTTGAAAAACAATATTTTATTGTTGTATTACTTTGGACGACTAATTAAAAAACCTGAGGATATAACTTTGGTACATTTCCATTTATTTGTGAAGATATTGTACAGTCTATGAAAAAAAATGAAGGGGTGCCAATAATGGTGAGCATCACTGTATAAATAATAGTTCAATAATAATATATAATTCTCCCCCTTATATTAGCCTTCTTATATTAGTTCCTCTCTCATATTACCCCCATATATATATATAACAGTCTCCTCATTATAAAAGCCCCCATTACAAATAATAGTTCCCCCCTTATAATAGTCTTCCTTATAAGGGGAAACTATTATACATTAAGGGGGAAATTATTATAAATAAGAGATGAACTATTATTTATAAGGGGTGCTATTACAATGGGGAGACTGTTATATATAAGGGGAACTATTATATCTAAGGGGGCTATTATAAGAGAGAAATTAATATAAGGGGGACTATTATAAGGGGGGAGACTTATAATATATCTATATATTATATAGATATATGGGAGCTATCATAAGGGGAAACTATTATATATATATTATACAGTCATATGAAAAAGTTTGGGCACCCCTATTAATCTTAATCATTTTTAGTTCTAAATATTTGGGTGTTTGCAACAGCCATTTCAATTTGATATATCTAATAACTGATGGACACAGTAATATTTCAGGATTGAAATGAGGTTTATTGTACTAACAGAAAATGTGCAATATGCATTAAACCAAAATTTGACCGGTGCAAAAATTTGGGTACCCTTATCATTTTATTGATTTTAATACTCCTAACTACTTTTTACTGACTTACTGAAGCACAAAATTGGTTTTGTAACCTCACTGAGCTTTGAACTTCATAGCCAGGTGTATCCAATCATGAGAAAAGGTATTTAAGGTGGCCAATTGCAAGTTGTTCTCCTATTTGAATCTCCTCTGAAGAGTGGCATCATGGGCTCCTCAAAACAACTCTCAAATAATCTGAAAACAAAGATTGTTCAACATAGTTGTTCAGGGGAAGGATGCAAAAAGTTTTCTCAGAGATTTAACCTGTCAGTTTCCACTGTGAGGAACATAGTAAGGTAATGGAAGACCACAGGGACAGTTCTTGTTAAGCCCAGAAGTGGCAGGCCAAGAAAAATATCAGAAAGGCAGAGAAGAAGAATGGTGAGAACAGTCAAGGACAATCCACAGACCACCTCCAAAGAGCTGCAGCATCATCTTGCTGCAGATGGTGTCACTGTGCATCGGTCAACAATACAGCACACTTTGCACAAGGAGAAGCTGTATGGGAGAGTGACGTGAAAGAAGCCGTTTCTGAAAGCACGCCACAAACAGAGTCGCCTGAGGTATGCAAAAGCACATTTGGACAAGCCAGCTTCATTTTGGAAGAAGGTCCTGTGGACTGATGAAACAAAGATTGAGTTGTTTGGTCATACAAAAAGGCGTTATGCATGGCGTCAAAAAAACACAGCATTCCAAGAAAAACACTTGCTACCCACTGTAAAATTTGGTGGAGGTTCCATCATGCTTTGGGGCTGTGTGGCCAATGCCGGCACCTGGAATCTTGTTAAAGTTGAGGGTCACATGGATTCAACTCAGTATCAGCAGATTCTTGAGAATAATGTACAAGAATCAGTGACGAATTTGAAGTTACGCCGGGGATGGATATTTCAGCAAGACAATGATCCAAAACACAGCTCCAAATCTACTCAGGCATTCATGCAGAGGAACAATTACAATGTTCTGGAATGGCCATCCCAGTCCCCAGACCTGAATATCATTGAACATCTGTGGGATAATTTGAAGCAGGCTGTCCATGCTCGGCGACCATCAAACTTAACTGAACTGGAATTGTTTTGTAAAGAGGAATGGTCAAAAATACCTTCATCCAGGATCCAGGAACTGATTAAAAGCTACATGAAGCGACTAGAGGCTGTTATTTTTGCAAAAGGAGGATCTACTAAATATTAATGTCACTTTTCTGTTGAGGTGCCCATACTTTTGCACCGGTCAAATTTTGGTTTAATGCATATTGCACATTTTCTGTTAGTACAATAAACCTCATTTCAATCCTGAAATATTACTGTGTCCATCAGTTATTAGATATATCAAATTGAAATGGCTGTTGCAAACACCCAAATATTTAGAACTAAAAATGATTAAGATTAATAGGGGTGCCCAAACTTTTTCATATGACTGTATATAAAAGGGGCTATTATTATATATTATTATATATAAGGCAGCTATTATAAGGGGAGGAGCTTTTATTTATAAAAGGGAAACTTTATAATGGGGTTATTGTTAAAGGGGCTATTATTTATAGGGGGGACCATTTATAAGGGAGCACTGATATTTATGAGGGGGGGCTATTATTTATAAGGGGGTGTTACTGGTAAGAGGATTCTTATTTTTTCAGAGGGTTTACTTATAAGGGGGATTTTACTGATAATGGAAACTATTATTTATGAGAGGGCTATTATTAATAAGGGGGAACTATTTATTTTAAGTGATAGACCAACACAAAGTAGCACAAATTTTTATTTGATTAAAATTTAGAAAACCGTGTATCATTTTCGTTTCACTTCACAATTATGTGTTACTTTGTATTGGTAAAAGCTCAATAAAATACATTTAAGTTTGTGGTTGTAAGATGGCAAAATGTGAAAAAGTTTAAGGGGTATGAATACTTTTGCAAGGCACTATATAAGGGAGCAATATTATTTATATTGGGGCTATTACTGATAAGGGAACTATTTAAAAGCAGGGACTATTAGTTATAAGGAGGCACTATAAAAACTGATGAGGGAGTGCAAAAATCTATTAGGTGTTACCAGGGTGGTCATTTCAATTGTGTGTGGGCAAAAGGGGGTTTGTTATTTAGCAAAATAAATAAAAGGCTCAAGTCGCTTAATAATTGTGACACATCTCAGCTGTTCATTTGCCAGAAGTGAAGTCTACTCCAACTAGGAGCTGGTGTAGACTTCAGGTATGATTTATGCCAATTTTCTAAAATTCTAACAAACGTGCCAGGCCACTTAAGACTCTGTCCTCTCTGTGATGTTTTTGATATGGCAGTGCAACTCTTTGAAGCTTGCCCTGTGTACATGGTATATAAAACGTGCCCCATGGTCTCTGAGCTCCTGACAGAAAAAGTTTTTAAAAACATGTATATAACAAATTTTTGGTAGGTCTCCTTTAATTACATTGAGCACTAGATCTGTTTGACATATCCATTAATATTGCATTTATGAAACACAATAGTACTGAAATTCCAAACCTTGGGTATTTGCAGTGAAAAGAAGTGAAATGCCTGAGAAGACGTCTTTGCTCTGGAGAACTGTCAGTTTTTGCTGTATTCCATGTTGCCAGGTATATTATGCCCTCTATAGTCTTCCATTTCAATGTGGTAGGATCAAATATTCTTTTTTGGTCAAGCAGCTGCCGTACAAACTCACATGCTGGCTGATAACCAGGCTCACTTACCTATAAAGACACATTGAAAAACAAAAGTACCTCTTAACATGCCTTCCCTATACCTGTTCTTATTTTACAAACTTTATTGATTATATAGTACGATGCATATATACCACGCAGTACTACAAGTAGAATCATCTAAAACATAGCTACCTATCATTTAATTTATGTCTACTCTACTCATGTACTGTACACTGTGTTCCAAATTATTATGCAAAAAGTGTTTAGGAGTGATAATGTAAGAATTTTTTTGTTTGTCAGTTAAACTCATTGATGGTGATGTGTGTCAGGGCTCTTTATATCACTGAAAGCAATTGCAGACACCTGTGCTATATAGTTTGGCAGGTGTGTCCAATTAAAGGCAAGACTACTTAAGAAGGCTGTCCCACATTATTAAGCAGCCTACATTTTCAGCCAAAATGGGAAAGAAAAAGGATGTGTCGGCTGCTGAGAAGCAACAAATTGTGGAGTGTTTAGGTCAAGGCATGACTACAATCAACATTGCCAAGACACTTCATCGTGATCATCGCACAAGAAGTATGTAGCTGATTCACAGCACACAGGTGTGCGTGCTGATAAGGGAAAATCACACTTATTAAACCTGACAGGGCACACCTGTGAAGTGAAAACCATTTCAGGTGACTACCTCTTGAAGCTCATCAAGAGAATGCCAAGAGTGTGCAAAGCAGTAATCAAAGCAAAAGGTGGCTACTTTGAAGAACCTAGAATATAAGACATATTTTCAGTTGTTTTACACTTTTTTGTAAATTATATAATTCCACATGTGTTAATTCATAGTTTTGATGCCTTCAGTGTGAATGTACAATTTTTATAGTCATGAAAATACAGAAAACTCTTGGTATGAGAAGGTGTGCCCAAACTTTTGGTCTGTACTGTATATTTAAATGTCCATTTTCTCCCAAAAACCAAGAAATGGTGACTTGTGCTCCTTTGGTTCATTTTGTGGATTAAACACACCCATTAAAGTCTGTGGGCCCACGAAAATCACCAACTGCACCTAAATGACATCTGTTTGCGGTTTGTTCATGAATCCATGGCACTGAAATTGTTAGAAAACAAATGGAAAGAAACAGCACTAAGACTGAAGGCGCACAAAGTTTTTTTGGTGCAGATTTTTTGCAGTGTTCTGAGCCAAAGCAAGGAGTGAATTCTGCAAGAAGTACTTACTATATATTTCCCATTGTCAGCACAATTTGCACCATAAAAGCACCAAAAACTCAAAGTGTGTCTTCAACCTAACACATGTTCTAAACTTGGACACTTGCAAATGGAAAACAGGAATGCCAAACAGTTGTATTTGCATCCACAAAAAAGCCATATACAGATGTAGCAGAGTTAACTTGAACTTCTGCAATTGGTTAAACTCCTGCGGAATGATAAGACAACAAAAACCAATGAAAAGTCATTGAAAAATGTTTTCCCAATTACTTTTTATTGGTTTTTGTTGTCTTCTGTGTTAAAATATCAAGCTGTAGCAGTTTAACCACTTACAGAAGTTCAGGTTATTTCTACTACATCTGTACATGTGACTAAGCCCTTAAACAGTGTGAGCACTCGAACTGCTAACACTCTGTTACATATTACCAATATGGCCCTTTTGGATCACTGGCTTAGGGGAAAACAAGGTGCTCACTCAGTTTAAACCTATGTTGTATTACAGGTATATTAGCAAAAACCTAGAATTTCTAAAGTGCTTTTTGAAAATTTTACAGATGTCGAGCTGCAGCCAAAAAGCACTGGAAAAAGACCACGGCAGAAACGCATAATGTTTTTTTCCTGCAGTGCTTTTCATCCCGGGGCCCTACATTGCGTAAACGTGGCGATTTTGCCGCAGAGTTTGACAGTACCTGTAAAGTGGATGGGATTCTGGCTAATCCTATCCACACCTTGGAGAAAAAAGAATCTGCAGAGTAAATGCTGCGATTTCAAAAACCATTGCATTTTGGTAAATAGCAGCATGTCAATTATACCTACGGAAACACTGGTATAATTGAAGCAGGAAGTCCACAGAGTAAAACTCTATGGACTTTCTGTGAAAAGCGCTGCAGGTCACTATGAGGGGCCTTAGCCTCACAGAAAGTCTGCATAGTTTTTCTCTGCAGACTTTCTGTCCCTATTATACCTATACAAAACAAGCCAGAGTTTCCGTAGGTATAATTGACATGCTGCGTTTTACAAAAATGCAACGGTTTTTGAAATTGCACCATTTCCACTGTGGATTAGCTTGAATCCCATTCACTTTGCAAGTACTGAATTTCCCCATTGTTGGACTATTAAAGGACTATTATTATTAAGTACTGTAATACACAGTATTTTTTGTCGCAGTGTTTCCTTTCTGTGAAATGCTACATTTTTTCACTCTTTTCCTTGTTTCTGTGTTGAGAGCTGTTTCTGCCTCTCACTGAATGTTAATATGTATGGGAGTAGGGGTCTGTGTAACATGTAGAGAAAATGAGGGTACGGGGGTCACTTCAAACAGTTATATCTCGAACATTATAAAGTACAAACTTAATTTTGGTGTCAAATGAAAGAGGAGATTCTCTTTTTTATATAACACTAGTGCTAAGTGCAGTGCTATTGAAAATGTCCAGAGATATCACCGGTTAAAACACAGTCTGGATTAGGAAATTTATGTTCAGCTGTATAAAATATATATAATATAAAAATCCCAATCCCAACTCTGTTTTCAACCAGTGATATCTCTGGAAATAATTTAGATAGCACTATAACCTCCTCTTTCATATGACATGAATAGCAAGTTTGTACGTTTTATAATGTCTGAGATATAACTTTTGAAGTGACCCTCCCCCACCCTCATTTTCTCGGTACACAGTAACATTCAATGAGAAGCAAAAACAACGCTCAATACAAAAGCAAGGGAAAGAATGAAAAAATGCAGGATTTCACAGAAAGGAGACAAAACATGTTAATAAAGTATAAATCAACAGTTGTCCGAAAGTTTAATTATGCTTTAAGTTTGAATTATATACTTTATTGTCTAATTCCACATACACTGCACATTGGGATCAATGCATTTTCAAAGATATAAATACACTAGTTTTACGGGGTGACATTCAAGCTAAGCCTCCAAACATTCACAATGAATACATTCCAATGCACTTAGCCTTAAGTCACCGCTTGTACATCTGCTCTGCACAATGTTTAACCTTGCAAGCACCACATTTATAAAATGTGCTTTTGATTTGCCACAGCAAGACAGGTCTTCCAAACTAATTTACAATAATAGGCTGCCTAGTCTAGTCTCCTGAGTATAAAGTAATCACCTTAGCAAGGTTGAGGTCATCAAGCAAACATAACAATTTCTTGTTTCCTGCTGGTATATGCAATGTGCCATGTCGCCATTCTAATCGGTCTTTTAAACATCCCCATAGTCTCCGAGGATCCGTAGAACTAGAAAATAAATATGCAAAGTACAAGAATATGTACTGTCTGCAATTACAACAATGCCTAATAAGCCAGCAATTATCAGCAGTCTATCATTCCTGAAAGTACATTTGCATGATTTACAGACTTTTCTGGATCATGCTAAATTGAACTTACAAGTTTTTTTTTCTCAGATCTCACTAGGGAAGCATTAACGTTTCAGTGGTACAAAAATGATAAATATTTTTTAAGAAGTGCAATTTCTATTCATATTCAAAGCATGTCTGATCAAACCTACATTGCTGTAAGATGATATTTAAAGGGGTTGTTTGCTTTTTGGCAATCTCTTTTTCCTGATCATTTAGAGTCCTGCTACTGGAATCCAGAGAACCTTACATCAAGTGCTTAATTCCCCTGCAGCGCCACCACACGGAAAATGATGGAATATACTATGACCCTTAAAATGAATGTGCTGTCTTAAAAGTCAATATCTAGTTTGAATAATTTATAGGAGATCTGAACAAGATACTTAACTTTAAGACTAGGGCTACATGATGATTTTGACTACTACACTTGTTCCACAGGCAAAGATCATAGTCGAGCACAGCCTTGTTGTTAGTGAAAGTGAATGCAGTCGAATTGCCACAGCTGTGACATAATTGTTGCAAAAAATCCAAACTTGATAGATTTTTTGCAACCATTGTGTCACGGTCACAGCAATATTCACTTCTATTATACCTATATGGAAAACGCAAGCATTTGTGTATGTATAATTGACATGATGCGATTTGCAAAAACGCAAATGATTTGTAAAATCTCAGAATTTCCACTGCAGATTTTTTTTTTGCAATGTGTGGATGAGATTAGCCAGAATCCCATGCACTTTGCAGTTAATGTAAAACCAGGGCTGTGGAGTCGGTACGCCAAAGCCCCGACTCCGACTCCGACTCCTCAATTTCCCCTGACTCCGACTCCAACTCCACCAAAATAGGCACCGACTCCGACTCCACGACTCCGACTCCACAGCCCTGGCACTGCTAAACCTTATAGGTTCACTCAGAACTCAGTCCCATCATTATATGAGGAATAGAACAGACCTTTACAGGACATTTCATCATTTTCAACATTTCATCATTTTCCCAAATTCTTATGAAAATATATTCAGCACATACTGCATTGTACTACTAACTGTACCAATTTATTATATATTTTGGGAGTCGGAGTCGGTCCATTTTATACCGACTCCGACTCCACCAAAATAGGCACCGACTCCGACTCCACGACTCCGACTCCACAGCCCTGTGTAAAACAATGCGTTTTTTTTTGTCACAACAATTTTGCTGCAGCCAAAACGTTGCATATGGGCAACCGGCCTTAATCTTTTTTATTTTTATTTTTTTTTAACTTGGTAGAAGAACAAAGATGGTTACTTATTAGAAACCAGTAGAAACCTGACAAAACAGAATGGAGAGAGGTTGAGCCTCCATATGTAGGATAAAAATTTGATGTTTTCTTTCCAGCTAGTACATGGCAAAGTATCTTGAACACAAAGATTAAACCACGCTTGTTTAAAAAATGACATCTTTTGGTTTTGGCCACAGTAAATGTTCTACCTGTATTTTGACTTTACACAAAGTAAACAAGCTGAAAAACGTAAAGTCTTGTGTATATTACTACCTTTGTTCTAAAAGCATATAATTATTCTTAACAAAATAATCAAAGTACAAGTTGAATGTACAGTCATGGCCATAAGTGTTGGCACCCCTGAAATTTTTCCAGGAAATAAAGAATTTCTCCCAGAATATTATTGCAATTACACGTTTTTTATACATCTGATTTTTTCTTTTGTGTGTAATGTAACAACACAAAAAAAAACAAAAAAACACAAAAATCCAAAAATTGGCCGGACATAATTGTTGGCACATTTGCAAAACTGTAGGTAAATAACTTTGTTTCACGCATGTGATGCTCATTCAAACTCACATATGGCAAGTAACAGGTGTGGGCAATATAAAAATCACACCTGAAGCCAGATAAAAAGGAGAGAAGTTGACTCAATCTTTGTATTTTGTGTCTGTGTGTGACACACTAAGCATGGAGAACATAAAGAGGAGAAGAGAACTGTCTGAGGACTTGAGAACCAAAATTATGAAAAAAAAAATATCAACAATCTCAAGATTACAAGTCCATCTCCAGAGATCTTGATGTTCCTTTGTCCACGGTGCACAACATAATCAAGAAGTTTACAAACCATGGCACTGTAGCTAATCTCCCTGGATGTGGATGGAGGAGAAAAATTGATGAAAGGTTGCAACGCAGGACAGTCTGGAAGGTGGATAAGTAGCCCCAATCAAGTTCCAAAGAAATTCAAGCTGTCCTGCTGGCTCAGGGTGCATCATTGTCAGCGTGAACTATCCGTCGACATTTGAATGAAATTAAATGCTATGGCAGGAGACCTAGGAGGACCCCACTGCTGACACAGAGACATAAAAAAAGCCAGACTGCAGTTTGCCAAAATGTACATGAGTAAGCCATAACCTTCTGGGAAAGCGTCTTGTGGACAGATGAGTCCACATCATTCTAAATGTCGGAAAAAAGGATAGGGAAAGGATTGGGAAAAGTTTGAGACGCATTGCTTAAAAACCCATTCAGTTCTATGGGTTTTTAAAGCAATGCTCTGGTGTCCGATTGCACCCTCTTCGCCATGAAGCCGGTTATTTTCGTTGGACACAAAGTCCTGCATGTCCGACTTTGTTTCCAACGAAAAAAAACGGCTTTGCGGTGCAGAGGGTGAAATCGGACACCCACGCATTGCTTTAAAAACCCATAGTAGTATAATGTTGTACCGTGTTAGCCATTGAAAGTAGTGGAAGAGTGAAGAAATCAGGCGATACCTTTTAGAGGCTAACTGAGTATATTTATAAGTAAGCTTTCAGAAGCACAAGCTTCCTTCATCAGACATGTCTGATGAAGGAAGCTTGTGCTTCTGAAAGCTTATTTAAAAACCCATAGCAGTGAATGGGTTTTTAAGCAATGCATCTCAAATCTTTCCCAATCCTTTCCCTGTCCTTTTTTCTGACATTTAGGTCGGATTTGTGGCGGACGGACTCCGGGCGCAAGTGTGAACCCACCCTTACCAAAAATGGAATGAGGCCTACAAAGAAAAAAAAACACAGTACCAACAGTCAAATAATGTTGGATGCTTTGACTGTGTGAAATGCATCATGAAATCTGAAGATTATCAAAGAATTTTGGGTCACATTGTTGGGCCCAGTGTCAGAACCATGGACCATGACCCCAAATATACTTCAAAAAGCATCTAGAAATGGATGGAAACAAAGCGCTGGAGAGTTCTGAAGTGGCCAGCAATCCGGATCTAAAGTCCCATTGAACACCTGTGAAGAAATCTTAAAATTGCTGTTGGGAGAAGGCAACATTCAAATATGAGAGACCTGGAAGAGTTACCAAAAGAAGAGTGGTCCAAAATTGTAGTTGAGAGGTGTAAGAAGCTTGTTAATGGTTATATGAAGCGATTGATTTCAGTTATTTATTTCCAAAGGGTATGCAATCAAATATTAGGTTGAGGATGCCAGTAATTTTGTCCGGCCCATTTTTGCAGTTTTGTGTGAAATTATATCATTTTTGGCTTTTTTTTTCTCTGTTTGTTTCACTGGTGATGCTGCACCCCCTTACAGGTTCACCTGAGACATGACACAGAAGAGGACACATCATATTACATGCTGTTCTGCTCATTATTTGTTACATTATAACCAGTTGAGCACATAATCCAGAACAATACAACATGTTATCATTATTCCTATGCATTAATCATCTGTTATGAATAGCATAATCTGGCAGACATTTTAGTATTGTACTACATTGCTCCCTGGAATTAAACATAAACGCACACAAAAGAGAAGGATATTGCATCCCTTTCTGATCTCCTAGATCAAGCTGTGTGATTTTAGACACATATCAAAGATCTTATATTCATTTTTAAAGTGTCCTGTTTTACCTGTTAATAGCAATTCTTAAGTAAGACATCTCTGCAACGTCACCCAAACATAGACAATTAAGTAGTTTCTGGCTGAGAGTGGATTTTCCACATCCTGCATCTCCAGCAAACAGAACAGGGCAACCCGATGTTATTAACAAGCCTGAAAGGTATAAGATTTGCTGCAAAGAAAAGAACTTTGTCTTAATTTATAACATTGAGAAAACTAGTTTTATCTAGATTGTCATTTGTTATGTTGATACTGATGTTATATACAAATTATTAAAGTAAGTGAGACATAAGATGAAATGCACAATGATTAAGTAAATGTGCCAGGATTTGCATATGACTGTGTTACATCACTGCTATGTATGGAGCAGTAAGTGGTTCTCCATCGAGGTGCCTGGGCCCTCTACTGTACCTCTGTAAGCCTATGATTTAATACAAAAGAATACAGAGATTTTATTCAGGGTAATAGTTTTATTTATACTGCTCTTCAGATTCAGCCTGTACAGGAACAAATGTATGACTCCGTAATAAGGAGCAGTACAGCCTCATGTACTGCTGTACAGGTTCCATGTATGAGACCTTATTTCTCTGTAACCTAGGGAAAGGTGCAAAGCTGCAGACAATCATCAGATCTAAATGGATTTCAGTAGAAAATCCACAACAAAATTAACCTTTTCTTTGCAAAATTTCCCCACTACTTTTTAATATATATGTTACATTAATGCAGTGTTTCACTTGAGTTTTAATGTAATTGTCCTAGGTTTTTCTACTTTAACAAACTGTAACACAGTTGAAAGCATAGAATATAAATTTTAAACCAACACTTAGCGGTGTTTTCATTCTAATTGCAGCATAAAAAATAAGAACACCATAAAATTTTACCTCACTGTGCACTGTGGGAACAAACGCCTCGGAGGCCACACTTTGCCCATGACTAACGGAGCAAGAGGAAAGTGTGTCATGCCATCTGACAAAATGTCTCGTATCAGTGTCAATGTGATAGTCCCAGACCTGCAGCAAAATTGAATACGGATTGTCAGCAACAAACGTTCGATTGGGATTAAATATTTATGCTCCTGAGTAGTGATGACAGGTCCTGACACTTATTCGCAGGCACATCATTTCAACATGATCACTCCTTGCCAAAAGAAAACCAGTGCCAAGTTGTATTGTCTCTCCTAGAAGATGATGCTTGTCTGCTAGGAAAGGTGGCCTGTTAACTCTTACAGTGATTCATCCTTCAATGCACACATACACTACATATATGTGCACACACTCACCTTATCATATAACAAGTGTCATACATAAACAGCGTCATATATAAATGTGTAAAGAGAGGTTGAGGTTGAAGGTGTTTAAGTCACTTTAAGTTATAATTATATAAATGATAAATGTTACAGTTAAGGTTATGTACACATTCGCATATGCGAATCATAAAAGACCCATTAACACAAAAACCTATTTTATCTGTTGCTCTTATAGGCCAAAAGCTTGAAGTTGCACTACAGAGATATTCTAATGACATCTACATTTTTGTTTTCTGTCATGAAGATCTTTAGCAACAAAATGAAGATAAGAAAAATTAGTAGCACAGCTCCGAGTCATCTATGATATCTACAGTACTGAACAGAAATAATAATATATTGTACACTAAAGAGTTCCTAGTATGTATGACATTCTTTAAGTAGGCTACATGTAAAACACTTATATAGCTTTCAATTTACTTCGCCTTCTGCAGGAAATGTTGCATGGGTCCTGAATGTATGTCTCCACCAGTTGCTAAATAAAGTTCTTTCATTAGAATCCAACCATCCTCCAAAAGACCATATGCAGGAGAATATGAAATACTTCTTTGTATCTTCAGTCAACATATTGGGAACTTGCTGTGCCAAAGCCTATGATATAAGAAATGTATTCAAGCATAAAGACAATTATATTATATAATAAACCTTAATATTTGTATCCAGCGAGAGGGTAAAGATCAGATACATATATTGTAGATCATATTTACAAGGATGAGAGCGGTCCTAGTACCTGGAACCACCTACTTCAGTTGTTCATAAGAAGCTAAATTACAAATGAAACAATCATTTCTGTTGCCAGTAAGGGAGCGCAATACATATTCTTTTGCTATTGTGCCGGGAAAGGAGGGGTAGTGAATATTTTTGCAATATACTTTATTAATCCATCTAACTTCATTTTTAATAGAAAAGAGGCTGTAAGATTCTCCTTAGGAACCATCTAACTGAGCTGTTACTAGGAAAAGTCTGTGCACAGTTGTATTATGAATGTGCAGAGCAGAAGCATTTACCAAAGGTAGGATAGTCACTTCAGATGGCTTTATCTCTGGTTTTATACCACCTGGAAAAATGGTACTGTTATCACAAGAAATCTGACATCTCACAAGAAACAGAGATATCAATAATTAAATTAAAGTGAGGAATTTGAACTTAATATCCAGCAGTTCATGTTGTATATAAAATCTGTAATTCTTTTATAGCTACTTCTTGGCAGCATATGAAAGCTGGGACTCTCAGAACCATTTTTATAGGTGGTATAAAACTGAAGATGCAGCCATTTGAAGTGACCATCCCCCCTTTGGTAAATTCTTCAGCTCTACATTCTGCACTCAGTATGTGTTTAGTTAGAGCATTACTAATGAAAACTTTAAAGCCTGTTTTCTATTAAAAGGAAGTTTGATAGAATAATAAAATGTATTATAAAAATGTTGACTACTCACCTCCACTTTAAGTTCCACTGGAATCTGCTATGCAGCAAGCTCCCCTCAGGGACAATTCTAGTTTACCTGCTTTCTAAGGCAAAGATTACAATTGACCCCCCCCCCCCCTACATAGAATGCTCCCTCTACTGGAAAAAAATAAGTATCCTGCTTGATCTTCCTGTGGATTCTGCCACTGATCATCCACAGAACTCACAGCACAAGCCTTTCCACGGATTAGCTCCATTCATCTGAGACTAATCAGCGAGTGAAAGGAGGGGAGACAAGGGCGCCAGAAAATGGAGAGGAATCTGAGGCACAAGTCTGCCTTAATTCCTCTTCATATTCCACCATGTGAACAGACCTTAATAGTACCCCCACAAGTAATAGGTCCCCCCACATTGATTAATAATGCCCTCATAGGCAATAAGACAACTATATCCTATGTGGGACGACTATTACGTGTCGGGTGCACTATTACTATTATAGTGCTCTAATAACACCCCCCTTAGGTAATAGTTGCCTCCACAGGTGATAGTCCCAACATAAGTAATGCTATTACCACTACTACTGTAGTAGTACTCTACTAGCACCCCCATATGTAATAGCTTCCCCACAGGTAATAACCTCCCCACATAAGTAATGCTATTTTCTGTGGGGGAGCACTATTACTGTAATGTTACCCTAATAGTAATCCCCCCCAAAGGTAATAATCTCCCCCCTACACAAGTAACGCTATTACAGGAGAGGGGACACAATTAATGTAATAGTGTCCCTCCACAGGTAATAGTCTCCTTCCCAACATAAGCACTGATATTAACTGTGGGGAGGGGGGGAACTATTACAATAATAGTCGCCCCCAAATATATAATAGTTGTGGCTCAGGTGCAGACAGTGGTGCAGCTTGGCACTCACTATCTGCATCTGACCTGCTTGCCGCCACCCCCTCTGGCATACTCATCTCGCCTCATGGCAAATGCAGCCCTGGCACCCCTTACTAGTGACTGCAGTTTAGCAGTCCATTGATCACATGGCTCTGCTGCAGCTCATAACCATTGGAACAGCACTATGGGACAGTGTTAGATATTTTTAAGTGGAATAACATAGAAAAACACAAAAAAATTCTCCAGAATTATTTAAAAAATAATAAAAGTGTTTACTAAAACAAACATGTCAGGAACAGTGACAGATTTTTTTTTAAATGAAAGTGTCACTAGAAAATAACTGTTAAGCATAATAGAGTATTTTTTCCCATGATATTATCTATATTAAAAAAAATCCGGGGGGGCTGAGCCTAGCCGCGATACGACATGGTCGCCTAATCTCAGAGCTCCCAGCCTGAGTCTCACCAAGCGACGATTACAGCGACAAGCCCATGGAGTGAACTGCTACAACTCATACAGGAACGAGAGCTTACCTTCTGGAGATGCCCAGGAAGCGCAAATCGGCGGTGAAGCCGCAAAAACTCCTGGACTTCTTCTTCCCCCATGGAGGGGGAGAGGAGCAAGATGGCGACGACCCGCATGCAGCTACAACATCTAGGGCCTCGACTCCTCCGAGGGACCCTCCGGCAGAGACACTCACGCTCTCCGCGCAGCGGAGAGCACTGTCGGCCCCATCCCTGCAACAGCTGATTGACCGTGCGGACTCGGGACCGCCTGAATCTCCCCTCCCGGCGGGCCGGGGGTGGGCGCGCAATTTGGGCCTACACAAAATGGCGCCACGGGGCCTAACGCTGCACCCAGCCTGGGGACGCAGCAATCGCCCACTGCGAGCACAGCGAAGCAGAAGCCAAGGCTCCAGAGCGCTGATCAGCAAGGAGAGGAGGTAAGCGACACCATACAACAAACACCTCCATCTGATTTCTTGGTAGATGTACCGGCAACAGAAAATCTGTTAACTGAGGCCTCTATGAAAAATATGCTTATGGCCTTTTGTAAGTCATTAAAGACAGACATGTCTCTTATGGTGAAACCGCTAGATAGAGATCTTCAAGAGTTAAAAAGCCGTACGGTACATGTTGAATCTAAAATGGCGGAATTTGCTGCATCGCATAATGCGCTTATAGATGCACACTACGACGTGGAAAGGGATGTGTCCTTCCTTAAAGCTAAGATAGCCGATTTAGAAGACCGTTCCAGAAGAAATAATTTAAAATTTAGAGGGATCCCAGAATCAATACCTCCAAAAGATTTAACCGTTTTCCTCCAGATATAAGATCGTTACTACCGAATCTCACGAAAATGGACTTAACTATTGACAGAGCTCATAGAGTTCCGAGACCCTCACATTTAGATGAAACGATACCCAGGGATGTTCTAGCAAAGATCCATTTTTACCGCACAAAAGAGCTGGTTCTGCTGACTTCACGGAAGACAGACCGCCTGCCTGAACCATATCACATGATCTCCATTTATTCAGATCTCTCAGCCACGACACTACAAATCAGGAGACAATTCATCCCTTTTACTACAGCATTACGTCAGCATCACATTTTGTATAAGTGGGGATTCCCGGTCCGTGTGATCGTCTCCCGCAATAACCTCGTACATGTCATCAAGACTCTGGAGGAAGGGAAAAAATTGCTAAATGCATGGAATATTCCGATGGTTGATCCTCCAATCAAAAACCCACCTGGTCCAGTATCAGATGGCTGGCGCCAGGCGAAAACCCAAAGACGTCCACTTAGAGGGCTACAAAGCTAGAGACTCACTTATCCTGGATTCCATATGTTCGCTGCTGTTGAACTTATCCCCCCAAGATCACGACAGCTGCTGGTCTGCTGTACTATGTTTGTCTCTCTTCTCTTTTTTTTCTTCTTGATACAGCTCAGATGGATAGTCCATCGGTTCTGTTATTTCTACGGTTTGTTTCCTTTCTGGTTTTGGCACACAGGGCGAAATGAATACAAATGGTGGAAACAACTCCGCCTCCTGCAAACAGGGATATCCTTTGGTATGGGCAAGTGTGGTAAGACTCTTACTGCATTCCTAATTGTGTATTATGGTGCTTAAAATTATGTCTATGAATGTCAGAGGATTGAACTCTCCTCAAAAGAGGGCCAATTTATGGTGCGAGGCACGGGATCAAGGCTGTGACATTCTTGCAGTACAAGAGACCCACCTCTTGAAGGCAGATGCCTCTCGCATTCAACACCCAGCATATCCAAATGTATTCCATGCTCACCATTCTTCAAAACGTAGAGGAACATTGATTGGAATTAGGGATTTGGTAGCGTTTCAATTAGTGTCACAATATGCAGACCCGGGAGGGCGATTTATAATATTGATTTGTATTCTTAATAGTGTTACATATACGCTGGTATCAGCCTATGCCCCCAATAGGAAACAGGTGGCATTCTTGGGGAGATTGGTAAAGGCGGTGGAAAAGAGGAAGCAGGGATGTTTAATATTGATGGGGGACTTTAATATGGCTCCGGACCCGGTGGTGGACACCACTTCTGGTGGGTCGACACGCCACCCTTCTCTTTCGCAAGCGCTATGGCGCCATGAACTATTTGACGCATGGCGTATCCTCCATAATACAGAGAGAGATTATACTTATTTCTCTCCTGCACATAATAGCTACTCACGGATAGATTTATTTCTACTCGAACAATCCGGCCTCCCTATGATTATGCAATCTGATATCTCAGTAATCACATGGTCAGATCATGCAGCCATAACCTTGACCTTAGCAGAAAAATATGAATGTCCAAGAGCATTCATATGGCGGTGCAACGAATTTTTAATGTCACAACCGAAATTAAAAGCAACTTTAGAGACTGATCTGAGGGAATTTTTTCTGGTTAATACCCCATCTGCCCCTAGCCCTGATATACTGTGGAACTCTCACAAGGCCTTTATTAGAGGGACGTTCATTCACTTAGGACATATAGAAAAGAAAAATAGATTAGCAGAAATAGATAGACTGCTTCACCAAATAAAAACTATTGATGACAGCAATAAAAAGTCCCCCTCTCCATCAAATGCAGCAAAACTGATGACATTACGCCATCAACTGACAGCATGCTTATTGCATAAATATGAGAAAAATCTAAAACGGACCAAAGCTACATATTACTCTCAGTCCAATAAAGCAGGTAAACTCCTAGCCTCCAAACTTAAACAAAAGCATGCGAAATCCAGAATTCAATTCCTTCACAGTAAGGATGGTACATATAAAATATATGACCCAAGGGGCATAGCTGACGCCTTTAGATCATTTTACGAAGGTCTTTACAATATAGCGGAAGACACAGTGGTAGCTCCCCCAACGAGCCGCGACATTGAGCGTTTCCTTAAGGTTGCCCAGTTGCCCAGGCTCACTGAGTCACAACTGGACTCTTTGAATACACCCATTACCTCAAAGGAGTTGTTGTTAGTTATTAAATCGCTGCCATCTCATAAATCGCCGGGCCCTGATGGCCTTACTAATGAATACTACAAACGATTTTTCCAAATCCTGAAAGACCCACTGCTGTCCTTCCTGGCGGCTGCGATTGATTCTGGCACCATCCCAAAAGAAAACCAAGAGGCCTTAGTAGTTACGCTGCCAAAACCGGGAAAATTGGCCACTAACCCCCAGAACTTTCGACCTATCTCTTTACTAAACTCCGACCTGAAAATTTATGCCAAATTAATAGCAAACAGGCTGGCAGCCTGTCTTCCGAGCTTGATGACCAGGTGGGATTTGTTAAGGGGAGGCAATCTTATGATAATACCAGACGCATTTTGAACCATATACAGCACATTGATTGTAAGAAGATGGAGGCGGTGATCCTTGCATTGGACGCTGAGAAGGCGTTTGATCGTATTTGCTGGTCGTATGCCTTCTCGGTGCTCAGAAATATGGGGTTCTCTGGAGCTATTTTGAGAGCGATAGAGGCGTTATACTCTGCACCATCTGCGAGAGTGTTTACCAATGGAGTAGTATCGGACCCTTTTGTGATAACAAATGGGACCAGACAGGGATGCCCCCTGTTGCCCCTGATATTTGTCCTTTCCATGGAACCATTGGCTCAGGCACTCAGACTAGATACGGAAATAGTGGGCATTGATATTAGGAATAGAACTCACCTTATATCGCTCTACGCTGACGATATTATTCTTACCCTGTCTAAACCACAAACATCTATTCCTCGCCTAATGGCCACTATTACTGAGTTTGGGCAATTATCGTTTTACAAATTGAATATGGCTAAATAACAAGCGCTACCTTTGAATGTCCCTCCTTCTTTGCTTCATCACATGAAGTCGAATTATGACTTCGATTGGAGGAAGGACAATGTCTAGTACCTGGGAACGCAGATGACACCATGCCTAGGGACCCTTTACAGAAGTAACTATACACCAATGTTAAAATTACTGCAAGAGGAGCCAGAGCGAATGTCAAAAACAGATACCTCTTGGATAGGCTGAGTAGCGGCCTTCAAAATGTTACTGCTACCTAGACTTCTGTATTTGTTTCGCACGCTCCCGATATCCATTCCTGTTTCCTTCTTTGAAACAGCACAAAGGGTGATCTCAAAGTATATATGGAATGGGAAAAGACCGAGAATCAACAAAAGCTTCCTATTTAAACAAAAGGAGGCAGGAGGGCTGGGAGTTCCGATGATAAGAAACTATTACATAGCCTCGCTGGTCACTCAGTGCGCTAGGTGGAAATCAATGGATACCTCGGTACCATGGTTACACATAGAGCAGGCATTTATAGCTCCTTTAAAACTGGAAGATGCGCTGTGGTTACCCTTTTGGAACATTTCAGCTCCTGGATCCTTCTCCCCGGTCATGATAGCCTCACTGGCGGCGTGGCAGCTGATGCACAGGAAAGCCAACCCTATGAAACATTTTCATATTTCTGAAATGCCTTTGTCCCTACTAGCATGGGCAACCGACGATTTGGGAACCTTGGACTGGGAATCGAGGGGGATAACACATATTTCTCAATTATATTCCGACACTAAACAACCTATATTGTTTGCTGACCTTAGACAGACATACGGAATCCCTAATGGCGACTTCCTTAAATATTTTCGAATATGGCACTTTGTGTCTAAACATCCTGTGTCGCTTTTGCCCCATAGTGGCGCACTATTCACCTGGCTGTCGACCAAAGTGAGAGGGTTGAGATTCCTGTATGACAAAATGGACGACCTATCGACCTTTACTAGATCTACCCCATTTCGTTGCTGGGAGAGAGATTTAGAAACAGCAATTACCCTAGAGGAGTGGCAGCAGGCAATGAAGCTGATCCATCTATCCTTAAAGTGTAGTACACATTTAGAGACGGCCATGAAAATAGTATTACGATGGTATAGGACCCCAACTATGCTACAGTTAGCATATCCCTCCGAATCAGGGAATTGCTGGAGGGGATGTGGAGGTATAGGAACCCTTCTCCATATTTTGGGGAATTGCCCCATAATTCAAGGATACTGGGAAAGGGTCTTTGAGATGCTCTCGGAGCTATTTGACTTCCGACTCCTATACACCGCTAAAATGGCTATTCTGATAATCGGAATTCCCAGTGCACTGAGGACATACAAAAAACTTATCTGCAAAATTTTGACTATAGCCAAATTGTTGTTGGTGCAGAGATGGAGGACAGTAGCCCCTCCACCCATGTCGGATCTCTTAATGGCCATAAATAACACACACACATATGAAAGAGTAATCGTATTGGGAAATGACTCCTTCCATAGCTTTGAGAAAATCTGGGAAGCATGGAATTACTCTCGATTCGCTCTAAGAGAAAAGCAGGTTAATACAGGAAATTCGGGGGGGGGGGGAAGCAGTGAAGCAGTGATTGAGTGGATGGGAGTCAAACCTGCCAACTGAAGAGTAAATGGAGCAGTGGGAGAGTAGAAATATGGAATGTAAAATATGAGTGTCAGTGTATACACACAAACAAAGCCTTACAACCAAGGGAAGGTCGGAATTGAGGAACATATTCTAGGTACGATTCATAATAGCCCGTTGACTGTGCCTGAAAGTTATTGTTATAGTTCTGGTTTACTATGTTAGTGCTTGCATACCTGTCTTATTGGTGTATGACCTTCAGATGTGTCTTGGAAGGACAGTATGATATTATCTTGCATATTATGTGATACTGCATACCAATGTACATTGCACTGTATGTTAACACTGTTCTGTACCTTTATTCTTTGAAAATTTGAATAAAAAATTATTGAAACTAAAAAAAATCCTGTAGTTGTGAATCTGGCTACTAAAATAGATAATATGCTGAGACTTCCTGTTTTCTGTAGGATACAGTGGGTACGGAAAGTATTCAGACCCCTTTAAATTTTTCACTCTTTGTTTCATTGCAGCCATTTGCTAAAAGCAAAAAAGTTCATTTTATTTCTCATTAATGTACATTCAGCACCCCATCTTGACAAAAAAGACAAAAACGAAATGTAGATATTTTTGCAAATTTATTAAAAAAGAAAAACTGAAATATCACATGGTCATAAGTATTCAGACCCTTTGCTCAGTATTGAGTAGAAGCACCCTTTTGAGCTAGTACAGCCATGAGTCTTCTTGGGAATGATGCTACAAGTTTTTCACATCTGGATTTGGGGATCCTCTGCCATTCTTCCTTGCAGATCTGCTCCAGTTCTGTCAGGTTGGATGGTGAATTTTGGTGGACAGCCATTTTCAGGTCTCTCCAGAGATGCTCAATTGGGTTGAGGTCAGGGCTCTGGCTGGGCCAGTCAAGAATGGTCACAGAGTTGTTCCGAAGCCACTCCTTTGTTATTTTAGCTGTGTGCTTAGGGTCATTGTCTTGTTGGAAGGTGAACCTTCGGCCCAGTCTGAGGTCCAGAGCACTCTGGAAGAGGTTTTCTTCCAGGATATCTCTGTACTTGGCCGCATTCATCTTTCCTTCAATTGCAACCAGTCGTCCTGTCCCTGCACCTGAATAACACCCCCATAGCATGATGCTGCCACCACCATGTTTCACTGTTGGGATTGTATTGGGCAGGTGATGAGCAGTGCCTGTTTTCTTCACAAATACCGCTTAGAATTAATGCCAAAAATTTCAATCTTCATTTCATCAGACCACAGAATCTTATTTCTCATAGTCTGGGAGTTCTTCATGTGTTTTTTGGCAAACTCTATGCGGGCTTTCATATGTCTTGCAATGAGGAGAGGCTTCCTTCGGGCCACTCTGCCATAAAGCCCCGACTGGTGGAGGGCTGCAGTGATAGTTGACTTTGTGGAACTTTCTCCCATCTCCCTACTGCATATCTGGAGCTCAGCCACAGTGATCTTTGGGTTCTTCTTTACCTCTCTCACCAAGGCTCTTCTCCCGCAATTGCTCAGTTTGGCTGGATGGCCTGGTCTAGGAAGAGTTCTGGTCATCCCAAACTTCCTCCATTTAAGGATTATGGAGGCCACTATGCTCATAGGAACCTTGAGTGATGCAGAAATTCTTTTGTAACTTTGGCCAGATCTGTGCCTTGCCACAATTCTGTCTCTGAGCTCCTTGGGCAGTTCCTTTGACCTCATGATTCTCATTTGCTCTGACATGCACTGTGAGCTGTGAGGTCTTAGATAGACAGGTGTGTGCCTTTCCTAATCAAGTCCAATCAGTTTAATTAAACACAGCTGGACTCCAATGAATGAGTAGAACCATCTCAAGGAGGATCAGAAGGAAATGGACAGCATGTGAGTTAAATATGAGTGTCACAGCAAAGGGTCTGAATACTTATGACCATGTGATATCTCAGTTTTTATTTTTTTAATAAATTTGCAAAAATATCTACATTTCTGTTTTTTTTTTTCTGTCAAGATGGGGTGCTGAGTGTACATTAATGAGAAATAAAATGAACTTTTTTGCTTTTAGCAAATGGCTGCAATGAAACAAATGGTCCCCATGAAATAGGAAGTTACAGATTTTAGAATAGATTTGGAATTGCAAGGTTTTTAATCATTTTTGAAATATAGATAAAAATGTGGAAAATTAAAAACATCACCAAAAAAAAAGTAAAAATGTTTAAGGCTAGGTTCACACCTGCGCCTGTTTTACATTCGGGGTTTCTGTCCCCAAATCCGCTTAAAAAATGTGGTGAGAAAAGACTCTTCTCTCCGCATTTTTCGGGGCGGAAACCCGGCAAACCCCATTACAGAGTCTATGTGGTCCACGGGTTTCCGCGGGTAAGCACTTTTTAAGTGGATTAGGTTTTCGTTCTTCGGGTCCCCAAGTGGACCTGAAGAACGGAAACCCAGGCACAAAACCAGGAGTGCAGGACTTTATAAATTCCCCCCATTGTGCTTAGAGGAACACTCCTTTCTGAACAGAGTTTTAGGCTAAGGCCCCACATTGCAGAAACGCAGCTTTTTGTTGCAGTTTTTGCTGTGGTTTTTGAGCCAAAGCTAAGAGTGGCTACAAAAGCAATGGGCAATATATAGAAAGCTTCTTATATTTCTACCTTCTGCTCAATCCACTCCTGGCTTTGTCTCAAAAAAACGCAGCAAAATCTGCAATAGCAAAAGCTGCTTTTTCACAACGTGGGGCCTCAGCCTTAGAGTTCTTTACTACTCCCCTAGAAAATCATAACTTCATGAGAATCGGTATACTGCATCCATAATCAATGCAATATTATGTAAAATATTTAGGACATATTTTTAGCCATTATCTAAATTATTCAGTATTCAGCAATATCAAATACATTGCATTGTACTTGCTTAAAACTATGAATTTTACTGATTACCATACTTGCAATACCATACAAAAGAAATAGAGCTTTTATAGTGAAAGATAGTACTAATATTAAGACTGCCTGAGTATGAGTTGTTGCTCTTGGCCTAAGAAGATGTAGTGGTAGGAAATCTTATGTCATTTGTTGAATCATTTTTCTCACATTTATGAGGAGTACATTAATTGGCAGCTAAATGAACCATCTGCACAATGAAGAACAAAGACAGCATGCTAATATGGAAAGGAATTCACAGTAGAACAAAGGTACTGCCTCAGGATTTGTGTTATATTACCTTGTGCAGTGAAAAATAGATGTTAAAACATACCAGACACTCCTTTTTTAGTATACATTCTGCATTTATGAATTACTTTGAACTGCAGAAGCACGATCCTTCATAACTTAAATGGTTACTTTACAATAAAAGAGACATCTTAAATTTGTGATACAAGAAAACTATACCAATATGTTCCATACTGGCTTAAAGCCTACCTAAGCTTTTAAACCTTTATTTTTATTTCATAAATTGTGAAATAGTGCAGGCAATAACAGTAAACGTAGTAGTTTCTTCACTTATTTCCCTTTGTATGGATTTGGTCTGGGGCAGAAGTCTGTTCACCTTTAAGCAGCAGGCAACAGACATCTATGGAGAGGGGAGGTAGGAGTTGAAGGGTATCTTTTGGAAACAAAGAAGCCAGAGAGATAAGGAGACCCCTTTGCACTCACTATACAATGGCAGTTTTATTATTGATCATCCAGCTCTGTTGTGAGAGTAATAGCTCTCTAGATGCTATATACTATCTCATGTCTCTCTGCTCCATTGTTTCTTTTCCCCCTTCCCTCTCCATATACTCCATTGGAAACTGACCTGTCAGTGTACACACTTCTCTGTGTACAGACAGAACCAGTGAATGCAAAGCATTCAAGAGGAAAAAAAAAATTAAATAAACAGGCACTTTTCTTTAATAAAGTATATTGCTAAGTTTGTTACCTTTGCTGCAGTATTGAAGTAAAAAAAAAAGTTTTAAAGGTTCAGGTACGCCTTTAATTAGGGCTGAAATTCATTTTGTTTTAGAAATGTAATGCACCAGACGAACAGTCTTAGTATGTTAAGAGACCTTAGTAGTAATTTTCCTAATGTTGAAAATTTGTTTCACTTTAATCCATTTTTTCTATACACAAATACATATATATATGATATATATACATAAGGAATACCTCAGATATCCTACAGAATGTTTGCAGCACACTTGTTTCACAAAGAAAAACATCTCTTTGTGTCCTAATTCTTTCATTTTCAAGTTGGTAAAATATTTTCTGATCTCGAAGAAACTGCAAGCTGGGCTCTAAAACGTAAAAGAAAAAATAATGATAATATATATTCCTCCATCATATTGTAAATTATTTATGATGTTAGTTTATTAAATTTGCCTACAAACAGGGAATTTTACAAAATAAAAAATAACAAGTATTCATCTTTTAAATTCCCCCACCTCTCTAGTTCCACCAGTCTGGACCCCTGTCCAGCAGCAGTGCGAACACTGAATATGTAACATGTCAAATGAGACCACTGATTGGTTGCAGTGGTCACATGAATGATTTGATAAAATCTCACATAATCCCTTTAAAACTTTTAGTGACTGTAAACTTCTAAATCATTACATAAGACGAGTATTCACATTTGATACCTTACCTGATACCATGTTTCTATGCTTGGTCTGATATAGTCTGTGGCTACAATATTCTCAGACATGAAGTGCAATGTCTTCACACCATACTGATCAATGCACATCTAAAAACTAAAACGTTCTGCATGGCCTGACAGAACCACAGATTGAAACCTACTGACATACAGTATGTAATTGGCTAGTTTGGGAGGGGTTTTTTTGCCATAGAAAGCTGTATTTACATTGTCAGTGCCCAAATTTACAATTGAAAATAACTTATTATGAATTTACTAAACAATATCTCATCAAAATCCATGCATTGCACAAAGATCAGGTTGTCAATATGATGAACAGCCCACAATGTCTTCTGTAATGTAAGCTAAATTGCCTGAGTCATGAGCAATGATAGTGTAATTCTACAGAAAATTGGAAATCAATTCCTGTCATTGCAGCAGAAAACTCCTTTATCAGTGTTCCAGTTCACCAATGTAATGCAGCTAGAGAGAGGTTTGAGATGGCAATCTCACCAATTGTACTCAATAAACGGAAATCATGTTTTAGTTACAGCCCAGGGGAAGATTCTGATCCAATACATTTTTCTTGGATTAGGTTGCTCCTTTTTTAACAACACTGAAAAATAAAGAATTGTCTAAATTGGCACTCTGTACTCAGGCGGAATGGGCAGATCTTCAAAGGGTCATCACAAAACCAAATAACTTTTGGTGACAATGGGAAAATGTGTTAAAGTAGCAGAATATTATAACAACTCTATTATTTTGATGAACTGCTGTAATGGAGACCCAAAAAGCCAAAAACATATTATTTATTGCAATTCAATGATAGAAGCAGTTACAGCTTGGTTGTGATAAGCTCTTTCCTTTTACATTAATAAAAGGAGAGATATTTGCCACTTCTGGATGCATTGCGATACAATATACAAGCAACATAAATTTATTATAGATTCTTAGTGTCAGGGCTAATTTATTTGCACATAACTAAAAATCCCTTTATTCCCATGACATACCCAATTCATTGATATGAGTTTTTAATACTTCTAGCCAAATACTAGGGGGAGCTTAAAGGGATTTTCTGGGTTTTAAGGATTTTTTTTAAATATATTCATGACCTATCCTTAGAAAAGGTAATCAATATCAGATATAGGGGTCTAACACCTGAATGGTAGCTGAGCTGCAGTACTTAGGCATGGCCATTACAAAGTGTAAAGAGCATTCTGCTTCTATCTCTGTACACTATATAGTTCTGGCTGCTGAGAACAGATGACTGGTGCGGGTGGCGGGTGTTGAACCTTCACTGATGTCATAACTATGACCTATCCTAAGGGTTGGTCATCAATATAAGAAAAAATATACAAAACACAAAAATACATATTTATAGAGCTCTAACTGAACAAAATAAAATTTGTAAGTGTCCAAGCAAAATATCAAAAATATTTCAAGAAATGAAAACTTTTTCAAGGGATTCTATCATTAAAAAAACACGTTTTAAACAAAGAGAACATAAAGGCGATTCATCTCTTACCTTTATCTTGAAGGTCTGCGCTGCCGTTTTTGAATTTTTATTCATTCTTCATTGTGCTGAGAATGCACTGTGTTCTGTGTAGAGTGTAGCCATCCAATCCAGCACCGCCTTTCTTCTGCTGAGTCAGCCATTCACCTCCTCTTCACTCCTCTTTTTACAGGAGACCACTGCAAAATGGCCGACAGAACAGCCGACTGCGCATGTCCGTCGGCCATTTTGTGGTGGTCTCCTGTAAGAAGAGGAGGAGAATGGCCGGAGCAGAAGAAAGGTGGCACTGGATTGGATGACAACGCTCTGCTCAGAGCACAGTGGTAACGCCCCCTGTGCATTCTCAGGACAATGAAGAAAGTAATAAAAATTAAAAAACGGCAGCACGGACCTTCAAGATAAAGGTAAGAGATGAGTCGCCTTTATAAAGGCTATTCCTACGTGCTCTTAGTTTAAAACTTTTTTATGATAGAATCCCTTTAACACTAAAGTATGTAACTTGACTTCTAAAATATCTTCACTAAGTGTTAATATATATCATACCACAGCTTCATATACAAGATTTTCCTACAGATTTAATAATTTTTAGACAGTGCCGATTTATTATGACCAGCATTTTGTGTGCTGGTCTTAGTCCATTTATTTTAAAAGGCTCCACGCTGTTAATAATTCTGGTGCATCTTGGGAGGTCTTGTTCACCAGAGTTGAAATCAACGTAGTAGATTTTAGATATACTGTAACCTGTAAATGTCTTGGGCTGAAGCATACTTGCCCTGATTTGCTTTGATCCCAGCGCCACTTTTTACAACAGTGGCAACCATAGTAGGAAATGTGAAAAACTTGCAACTTTTTTGCATGCAAATATGGCATGCTTCAAAAATTGCGACTTTTGTCAGGCCTTGTATGCCAGAAGACTAACATACAAGGCTCATTAAATTGATTCCTTAGAATAGACAGTCTGTAGGTGCACCTACAGACCATCTAGCATAAGCTTTTACACGTATTAGTTGGCTTATTTTGCAACAGAACTTTGTGGCAACATTTGGGGGTTGAGTCTTAAGGCTGGGGCCCCACCTGGCAAAAACCGCAGTGTTTTAAAGTCCCTGCGAAGTGGACTTTTTGGGAAATAGTAGTAAGTCAATTATACCTATGGAAACGCCAGGGGTTTCTCTATAGGTATAATTGACGGAGAAAATCCGCAGAGGAAAACTCTGTGAAAAGTGCTGCGGGAAAACTGTGATGCTTTTCTGCCGCGGTTTTTCTCGCAGCACATTTTCGCTGCAGATCGCTTCGTGGGGCCTTAACTAGAGATGAGCGAATTGAAGCTGACAAAGTGGAATTCGTTCCGAATTTCAGGAAATCTTCGATTTGCATCGAATCCGGAATTCCTCATGCTTCGTGGTATGAAATCGCATTTTAAACTAAGGACACATCAGAATAGCCTTTAGAAAGGCTATACTACTCCTACCTTTACCGTTGCATCACGCCCCCTGCGATGTCCTGGTCCTCCTAGCTCATGTAGGAAAAGAATAAAGATGTCCGCCGGGCATGCGCAGAGCCGCTCATGTAGGAATAGAAAAAAAGGTGGCCGCTGGGCATGCCCATAAGCCATCTTTTTTCCATTCCTACACGAGTGGCTCTGCTCATGCCCGGCGGCCATATTTTTTCTAGTCCTACACGAGCGGCTCTGCGCATGCCCGGCGGCCATCTTCATTCTTTTCCTATATGAGCTAGGAGTACAAGGACATTGCAGGGGGCATGATGCAACGGCAAAGGTAGGAGTAGAATAGCCTTTCTAAAGGCTATTCCGACATGTCCTTAGTTTAAAATGCATATCCTCAGGCTCTCTGCAGCCAGGAAAATAGCTGTTTTTTTTTAACTTGTTTTGCCGCAAATTAATGCACTATAATGGATACCCTGGAAGTTCAAAGAAGTAGTACAGGGGACACCTACATGCTTTATTAGCATACAAAGAATGGGCCGTTTGGTGGCTTATTGTGCAAGTGAAAGTGAGTTAGGAGATAATGATCTTTTTACTCCTAAGCCTGTGACAGTGACAATGGGACATCTTCTACGTCAAGAGAAAAGAACATTTCACCAGCATCATAGATGGAGATTCTTTACTGTAAGAGAAGTAAGGCTATGGAACTCACTGCCACAGGATGTTGTGATGGTGGATTCATTGCAAAAGTTCAAGAGGAGCTTGGATACCTTTCTTGAAAGGAAAAATATTACAGGTTACTGGTTTTTGATTTCTGGTAAAGACAAGTTGATCCAGGGTTTTATATAGATTGCTGGATTTGCAGTCAGGAAGGAATTTTTTCCCCTAACATGGCAATTGGCATCAGCCTTATAAGGTTTTTATGGCTTCCTCCGGATCAACACTGTAGGTGAAGGTAGGACTTGATGGACCGTCCTAATTCAATGTCATCTACTATGTTACTATAATAATTACATCATTGGAATCTGTGTCTCTACAGATATCCATACATTATAGTAGATTAAGGCTGTTTTTATGGTGACAAATTCCCTTTAAATCATTGCAAATGCTGTTCTGATCACATAATGTCATTAGATAGAAAGTTCTATCTATGAATACAGTTTATAATCACCTTTTTGGGTGTGATGATTGGTGGTGTTATATACAGTTAGAAAGCTGTCAACTTTGCCAGTATGTGTCCTCCGGTTTCAGCACCAATATCACTGTACCTGCAGAGGGGCTGGCCTCAGAGCTCAGCTGGGTGGTGAGGAACGTGTACACTTGTACTGTACTTGTAGCCTTGTACTGTCAGAGGGTGGCATTACACACAGCCCAGAGATGACGCTTAGCTGTGAGGCCAGCCCCTCTGACACTGCAGTAATATCTATGCCAAAACTATCAGCATTGATATGTATGCAACAAGGGCATATACCAGCAAAGTTGGTAGTGCACTGAATTCAGTGAACTGTCAGCTTTCGAGCAGTATATAACACCACCAATGTCAGAGGACATGAAAGTTCCTGTTTAAGTTCTTTTAAATGTAACTCATGCTTTATCCATCTAGTCATCTATCTCACCAAGAGGAAGTGGCCTATTCTGACCTATATTGAAATGTGTGCAGCCTGCAAGTGAATAAAACTAAGGTTCACATCTGCGTTCTGTGAACGTTTGAGGATTCCATCCCCCATTCTGCTTGAAAAATGCGGAACAAGCAGAAATTTTCTCTCTGCATTTTTCGGGTAGAAACGGGGTGGACCCCATTATAGTCTATGGGGTCCGTGGGTTTCAGCGGGTAACTGATTTTTAAGCAGATAGGGTTTCCGTTTTTCGGGTCCCCAAGTGGACCTGATAAACGGATACTCGAACTCTAGTGTGAACCTAGTGTAACAAACAGAATAGATCACTATTTTTTACATTTCAGATCAGAAACTTAAACTTGGAGGTAATATAACCTTAGAGGATCTAAATATGGAATTTGCTTAGTCTATTAGCACTTGGTTCAATCTTTATGAAATTCTGGATAAGGACTAAGGAATATTTTTATCACTGAACCCCCTTACAATTCTTCACACAAGTATATGATGTACACCGTTATGATTTTAGAAGATAAAAGTTAGGCAAACTAATGACTGGATACTGTAAATATTTGCAACAGGAGAATAAAATGAATTACCTAAGTATGTCTCAGTGAGTTGGAGTAAGAGCAACTGACGATCTTCTTCATGGGTTTTTATCCACTTTTTTAGAGGTAATTTCCAATCCATATCATCACTTGTCATAGACAGGATACCCACACAGCACAAAACTGAAGGGCTGACATTAGCTAATGTTTCAAGCTAAAATTAAATTAAAAGGACATGGTAGTAATGGTACTGATTTTGCAGAGTCTCAGTTATGCATTTTTCATGTGACCACAGTGCCACCCTCTGTTCAGTCTAAAATTCAAGCGTTCAAATTACTGTGCTTTATTTTACAGTTTCTAAGACAAGTACCAAATATAAATACAGTAAGTACAGTATCAAAACAATATCTTTAAGATCAGAGCTGCACTGTGACTTTTTGTAGCGTTACTGACTGATTTTAACTATTGAGTGACAGCTGCAGCGCACAAGATAACTCAATGTATTTATTTGAACTACAGCAGCAAAATCAATTTGTAGTGCTACAAAAAGTCAGTGTAGTGCTGACTTTAATCTTACTATATATCTGTGCATGAAAATAGTTGGAATTGAACCAAGTAAGGCCGGTTACATGGTCAAATGTCGGCCAGAAAAACTTGGGCTAACTTTACTGACCTAAACGCAGCTCAGTTAAACTAAACTCAAGAGTGTCATTTAGGCTCATCTAAATTAGGTCTGGTCTGGTAAATCCATGTGAAACCTACCTAAGGCTGCATTGAAGCTGATAACGTTAACAATTTAAAAAATATATATTCAACAATATTAATAACTGTCATTATTATATTAGATAAAGAAAAAAAAAGAAAAAAAAATGTATTTACCTCCCAGAAAATTAAAAGTGAGTTGGAGATCCGTATCCGTTCATTGTTTGCGGAGACAAAAAATTCTGACAAAACAGAGTAAAAGTTTGTCAATGTGTCTCAAATACTTCACATTTCACTTGTACAGTAGACTTAGGTTTGTTCATTTGTTTGTATGGCTCATTGTTTGATGAAACTCTCTGTAAAAACTTCTGTTGTCCTCAACATTTTTTACAATCAAATGACAGACCATACGCTGGCCATCTAATGTCATCTATAGTGTATGCTGACCTCTCAAATCTACAAGTGTGATTAAATTGAGTGTGCATGTGTATAGGGAAAGAGAGACAGTCACCAGACCATTGAGCATTTGGTTGACAGTCTTCTAATGTCTATGGCCAGCATTAGGGTAAGGAAACAAATATTTAGGTTTTTGCTATTGCAGTTATTAAAACTATGTGTGGAGGTTGAGAAAATATAAAGGCATGACTGCTCAGGTGGGAACAAGTTAACAAGCAATAATTAATAAATGTAATGGACAACACCATGTGGTGGGCACTGTGGCAGCACCCTTAGGCCAGGGCCCCACCTGATTGCTGAAAAGCAGCATTTTGGCTGCGGCGGACACACAGTGGAAAAAATGCTGCATTTTGTAGTACTTGCAAAGTGGATTGGATTCTGGCTAATTCCATTCACACATTGCAGAAAAAATCTACAGCAGAAAAGCTGCGTTTTCAAAAATACTTGCAGCATGTCAATTATACCTACGAAAATGCTGGCGTCTTCCGTTTAGGTATAATAGGGGCAGAATGTTCACAGAGGAAATCGTTGCGGACTTTTTTGTAAAAATCACAGTGGAAAAAATGTGATGTGTTTTTTTCCACAGCATTTTTTTGCTGCATCTTGCTACATGGGGCCTTAGCCTTACAGAGCTGACTAGTCATATATTCAACTAATATGAATTTATGGATTGTAAAGAGCGTATGTCAGTTTGTAGAGATTTGTACTCAATTTGACATTTAATTAAAATCACTGAAATAAAAAAAGTTGTTACATAATTACACGTAAAAAGTCCAGGAAAGGTGGAGGCAGTTTGTAGAAACACTGTATATGTGAGATGTGCATACACAAAGAATAAAAAAAAAGGTAGCAAGATGTAATTATCTTGTAATCTGCCAGTTTTACTGACCACAGTATAATTATAAAGTGCTGTAGAGAAAGATAATGAATTGCTATAATTAGACCTAGTTTTGTATTAAACATATTAATTACCACAAACCATTCTGGCACATAAACAACACATAAGATTAACACTGGAAGATTAAAGGGTTTATTGCTGAACCTGATATGCAAATTACTTACAACTAGATAAATACATGTGGAATTTTTGCATCTGCAATTCAAGCAAATATCAGGGTAGCTAATCCAAGAGAATATTGTCATTGTTTTAATAAAATTTCACTTCCCAACATGATAAACCTTTAAATCCCAACATCGTAAGGATGTATAATTTGCGGTGGCTCAATCTAAACTGGTACTATGGACCTTATGCACAAGGAGGTGCATGGACAGCCCTTATTCACATGGTAGTGAATAATGGCTATGCAATGGCCATCACGTGGCAATTATAGAACTATAGATTTTTATTTTTAACTTTTTAGGTCTAATCGCTCTGTTTTCAGAGTATGTCGACCATAGGTTCCCATAAAAAAACACACACATTTCTGCAAACTGTACATTTTTGTTTTTTTGCAGGTTGCCCCTGTTTAACACAGCACACAAATCTGATACAGATCTCTAAATGCATTGAATAGACTCTAAGTTATATCACAACATTCTAGCTGTTAGCAGTTACAATTGTAGGTAACTTAGATGCTAAATGCAGCCAGTTTAAATGCTATTCATAGGGGTGAATGAAGACAATCAGAATTTATTCAAACTCTATTAAAAATTAAGAAATTAATCAACACAGAATGTTGGGCCTAAAAATAGGGTTTCCTCTAAACCTTTGAAAAGGAATGGGTTAAAATAACATACTGATTAGAGTCAATGAGCCGAATGACAGCTCTGGTTGTCTGTAGGGGTTGCAATTTTTAATGTTATCATTTCAAGAGCACAATTCATTACATGACTTACTGTACCTTCTCCACAGAATAAACTCTGAATAATTTCCATTTCAGGGCCATTTACCTGGAGGAATATGATATAACTCATTAACTCTCTTAAACTACTGTAAAGGTGAATGCCAATTTATATCTTATTATTCGTAAAGGGACGCACATTTAGAGTTAGATACTAACAGTGTGGCAATCGAATGTGCATGAAACTCCACTCGCACGTGGGGTAGTGACCAATGGCCACATAATATAGCCAATAAAAGAGATGTGTTATGCTGTACTCACACTTCGTATTTTGCGGACATGTGATGTCTAATTTCTACAAACAGCATCTCACCCTGCTAATTTGTGGATATTGTGCCTGCTTCCACTTTTTTTTTGAACACCCATGGTCCGAAAAAACCTCAATGTCTTAATGAAGATATTGAAATGAATGGATAGGTATGCCTTCTGCAAAAAATGCAGACATCACACATCAAATGTGGAAGCGGATGTGTGAGTATATCCTTACTTTCTAAATTGTGCAGCCAGTGATCAACACTTGCAAGTATGGTTTACTCCATTTGCAGTTGCAGCAATAGTAGAAGACAACAATATTGTCTTCTTCCCAAGACAAAGCTACACCTGTTCATGGGTTGTGTCTGACATTGCAACTCAGCTCAAGTCAAGTGAATAAGATAGGGACAATAAGTACAATAACACAAAACCTGTGACGCTTCATCTGGAAGAACGCATCCATGTTTTTTACATGGTTTAACTATTATTTATATCAGCTACTTTATCTATATAATGGGTATTTCCAAATCCAAATAAATCTTGCCATGATACAAAATATTTTTTTTTGCTTGTTTTCTATTTCAAGATACTAACACTTCTTTTACAAATATCAATATGAACTTTAGCAAATATACTACCCAACAAAGTAATGTGGAACTTAAAGAGGACCTTTTATGTCTTCATGAATATGCGGTTTTAGATACCATTAGAAAGCCAACAATGCGCTGAATTCAGTACACTGTCAGCTTTCCCAGTATGTGCCCTGGTGGTGGAGATACTAGTGCTGTTAATTTCGGCACCAATATCTCCCCACTGTCAGAAGGCCATTTCTCACAGCCTAGCGTCATCACTGGGCTGTGAGGAACGCCCCCCCCCCCCTGACAGTACCCTAACACAGTCTTGTACTGTCAGAGGGGGTGTCCCTTACCACACAATGATGATGTTAGGCTGTGAGGAACGGCCTTCTGACAGTGGGGAGATATTGGTGCCAAAATTAACAGCACTAATATCTCCATACCGGAAAAGCCGACAGTGTGCTAAATTCAGAGCACTGTCGGCTTTCATGCATATAAAACCACATATGCATGAGGACATGAAAGGTCCTCTTTAAAATACACCAAATAAATATCTACAAATATGACATGAATGACACTACACTTGCAGTTTCCTGAAAGTAAGATAAACCAGCCTAACACCTCATTCAGTCACACACTTTATTATCACCTACTAGAGGTAAAACAACATTAGTAACATGACATGTTAGGTGTTATCTTCACCTCTCCATCCAAGTGTAGAATGTTCATTTGCTTATCAGTTATTACACAAGGCTTACAGTAGGTTCTTAGCAATTGTGGTAACAACCCATCATTCCACCTGAAAGATAAAAAATTGTGTTTTTTAGGTTTAACGGTTTAATTATTTTTATTAACAGTATCATTATTTATTATGCAGCAATTGTGGTTTCTTGTTTTCACCACAGTACAAAGGTGTTTGCTTAATGTACTTTTGCACTATATATTAATTGGAGTATTTATTAGGGGACGACTTTTAGAAATAAACTGACTATTTTAAATAAATGTAATAATTACAGAAGCACTAAACCCTGAAAACCAAGAGTAAAAACAAAAATATGCATCATGAAGTTCATCTTTAGTTGTGTCTGCAGGATTAACTGCTCAACTGCAGCTCCGAGCAGTATAGCAGAAATCTTGCAGAAATACTGTAGATTGGGCAGACAGTGCTTCCTTCCTCTGTGCAGTGCCATTACCAGTTGGCATGTTATCATAGGACATTTGGGAGAGGCAGGGGTTATCATGGAGGGGTAGGATTATCTCCCATTCAGCATAATGCTGTAACAGAGCACCACTGAGTATAATGGCGTGCAGCTCCAGATCAAGAATTACATCACGGAGATGGGAGGATTACATGTGTACAAATAACCCAGCTTTACCCAGATTCTTAAAAGGCAAAACTAGCTAGCTATGTCATAACTTAGAAAGAGGTTTATATATCTAGATTTTACTTCAGCAGCAGTCTGTATTTCAGCACTGACTGATATGTTACCAGCTTTCTTGGGACCCTGAAAGATACATCTCTATTACAACAGCACCTCATATATTACCAATTTTTCAAAAAGTATGCAGCCTAAACCCTGCCCTCTCCTCCTAAACTTCCTGGCTCATGTGCAGTAGAATTAGAGGGGGGAAAGGCAGGGGGTAAAACACGGCTGCTCCCATAGAAAAGAATATATTGCTTTTCTAATTTATTTTTCATGCTTTGTAATTATAATATAAAACAAAAAAGAGCAAGAAAGATATGGACATGATGCATCATAAAAGAAATTATTGATTTTATTTTAATTGTTTGGATTTTGGGTTAAGTGCTCCTTAAAGGGTTTTTCCGGGCAAAAAAAATATTTTTAAAAAAGGACTGTTAGTGCTATCAATGGGTAAATAAGTGTACCCAAATACCTTTAGCAGTGTTTTGAGTGATTTCTGGCTTTCTATGCGACCTCCTGGTATCCTATGCATTTGTTTACATGGGTAACTTCCTGCTGTCTTAGCCTACAACTTCCATGATGCATTGCAGTTCAGTCAGATCTCCCGCTTCACTTCCTCCCTCACAGCCACCCCTCCCTGTTTTCCTAGCTAGCCCGCGGACTACTAGCCCTACCTACCTAGCTAACTAACTCAGTCCCCCAACCACCTCCCTATCCCATCACACTTACCTGTCTTCTCGTCCTGGAGATGACTTTCATCAGTGCCGCTGTTCCCCCACCTGGGAGCTGGAGCCTGCACAATAGAGCGCCGACAGAAGCGAAGAGAAGCACGCATGCGCAATAGAACGCTGCTTCTCTTAGCTTCTGCCGACGTTCTATTGCGCAGGTGCCGGATCCCTTGTGAAGGGAGCGATGCTCAGCAGAAGAAGAAGACGTGAGCATTGGTAAGTATGATGGGGACGGGGGGGAGAGAGAGAGAGGAGTACTGGTGACCTCCCGTCTCCGGACACAGCAAAAGGGAACGTCATCAGAAAATCAGAAAATGTGCCTGGGGTGCCCCAGGCATATGGGTAAATATACATTTTTTTAAAAGGGAGTAAATTAAAAGTTAGGCGGGTGGAGCGTGTTTAGCTTAGTGTTAAAGTTTTAGATTATGCCGGACAACCCCTTTAAAGAGATTTTTTTTTTTTTTTTTTTTTTTAAGAGGCCTATTTTTAGCCTAGGCATAATTAATCTAAGGTCCCATACATCTATAAATATTTCACTACACTCATAACTAAAATTATCTAATACTATCAAGTACAATATGCTTACTAAATAGTGAGTTTAGCACCCTGGACAGCACAACTCAATTACCATGTTACAATAAAAATTTCCCAACTCTTACAACATCGCCAGTTATTTTATTTTATTCCAAGTTACTTATGTTTGAACCATTTGAAACTTGTTACCAGTGTAACTAGTCAAGATTTAGCCATAATAGATACTATATGGCCCTTTCAGACAGTTGTATGAACTGCATAGTTATTCAGCTAAATTGGTTTGGAATCAACGCTTATGTCACAAGAACTCTGTACTAGCTCACTCATCTGTTTTATGACTATATCACAATCCTTATTAATTTAAAAATGTTATAAAATGTTTATCCAGATACTGAAAAGAAGTCACCAGCCCTGTTAATAATCATAGAAACACAAGTAGGATGTTTTTTGGAAACAAAATATCAACACTAAGGGAAAAAAATATTTATCCTGTAATAAATAAAAATTTCTTGTGCAGCCCAATTAATAATACTTACCCATTGCATTTATTTACGAACCCCAATAAGTGGCCAGACTGAAGAGCGTTGGTGTATACAGTATCTGTCTTAACAATCTTCCCTTGCATAGAGAGTGTTTCCATGAACATTTTGATACATGCAGTCTTCCCACAGCCAGCGGGCCCTATCACTGCCATCTGGGCAAAAAAAAAAAACATAATTGTGAGCCATATTTTCCTTTCTTTAGTCTTTATATCATGCATCCGTAATGCTGTGTACAATGGGCATTGATGTATCTATAGTGTGATAATAAACTGACAAGCATGGTGCAGGGTGTGCATTGGCATTTAACTTAAAATTAAAGGGGTTACATATTACAGGTTGTCCAAGAAGAGATGTAACTCTGAAAAATTGGTAGCTTTTGTTTCAGTCACTTCAGCATGCCACTGTTTATAAGGCTTTGTTAGCTCAGAGATGGCTATAACATGTCTGCTGCAAATGCTCATGTTATGCCAGGCATCTGCACTTCATGGATATGTAGCCTGCAGCAAGCACAATCATCCCAATAACTTTGATGATGCATTCAAATTAGTCATTATGAGCTACATCTGTACTTACTGTTTGGTATTTTGGTGCCAGCTGAACCAGATGGGAAACTTTGGATACAAATGTGTTACTGGGAAAAATATGACATTTTTCTGCAGCTTTTATTATGGCACTCGGGATGTTGGTTTCTTCTGTACATTCAGATGAGGGAACCTGCTGTCCAGGACCATATTTTCGAGCAATGACTGCAGGGATCAGACCATCTGGAGCCAAAGACATAACAGATTTAGTAGTAGAAAATAGTTTATACTGCTGTACACTAAAAAAGCTAATTTACAGGAAAGAGCCTCTGCTTTATTATATGCGCATTTACTGTAAGTATATTAATTGTTACAGTTATGAAAAGCCATATGGTGCTAAAATATAGAACAGCTTCATACAAATTTGTGAAAACCAGCTTAAATGTATAAAAAAAGTTATGCATAACAAAGTTGAAACAATAAAAATACATATTTAGTAAATCAAGAATAGTTGTATGAGATGTTTAATTAAATTTTGCTACATGAAACACATGAAAACTCTAATGTTACACCCATTTTATTCAATGTTACACCCATTTCTCCCAGAAAATTATTGCAGTTACACATGTTTTGTTATATACATGCTTATTTCCTTTGTTTGTATTGAAACATTCCATAAAACTGAGAAAAAAGGCAAATTGGACATAATTTCACGCAAAAATCCAAAAATGGGTCAGACAAAATTGTTGGCACCTATTCAAAATTGTGGGTAAATAACTTTGTTTCAAGTATGTGATGCTCGTTCAAACTGACCTGTGGCAAGTAACAGGTGTGGACAATATAAAAATCACACCTGAAACCAGATAAAAAGGAGAGAAGTTGACTCAATCTTTGCATTATGTGTCTCTGTGTGTCACACTAAGCATGGAGAACAGAAAGAGGAGAAGAGAACTGTCTGAGGACCTGAGAACCAAAATTGTGGAAAAATATCAACAATCTGAAGGCTACAAGTCCATCTCCGGAGATCTTGATGTTCCTTTGTCCACAGTGCACAACATAATCAAAAAGTTTACAACCCATGGCACTGTAGCTAATCTCCCTGGATGTGGACGGAAGAGAAAAATTAATGAAAGGTTTCAACACAGGATAGTCCAGATGGTGGATAGGCAGCCCCAATCAAGTTCCAAAGAAATTCAAGCTGTCTTGCAGGCAGGGCCATTTTAACACACTGGTGGGCCCAGTGCATAAGTTTCATAAGTGGGCTCCCCCCATCACCACCATTTAGACATACCTGACCTGCGGTCCATCACACAGTCAAATACCACTGCAGTGGCTCCATATAAAGCCCATCACACATTAACCTATACCCCCCAGTCGCCTTTCAGACATTAACCTGTCCCCCCAATGGCCCCCAAGACATTATAATATATTATAATGCCCCCCTTCAGTTGCCCCACAGTTTCTTGTCTCCCTCCATTTGCCCACAGATCTTATTGTCCACCTCCAATTGCCCCCATAGTTTCTTGCCCCTCTCAATATATATTGTCCCCTCTAGTTGTCCCCACAGTCATCCAGAGGACACAGATACAATACAATGGTATCCCAATGGGGCCACCAATACAATGGTGTCCCAATGGGGCACCCGCTGCAAGTGCACTATTGGCCCCATAGTTAAAACGGCCCTGTTTGCAAGCTCAGGGTGCATCAGTGTCAGCGCAAACTATCCGTTGACATTTGAATTAAATGGCAGGAGACCCAGGAGGACCCCTGATTGATTTCAGTTATTTTTTCAAAAGGGTGTGCAACCAAATATTAAGTTCGGGTGCCAGTAATTTTGTCCGACAAATTTTTGGAGTTTTGTGTGACATTTTTTTTTCTCTGTCTTTTGTGTTGTTCCAATACACAGAAAGGAAATAAGCATGTGTACAGTAATACCTCGTACATTCGCGAGGTTAGGTTACAGAGCGGGTCGCGGATCGCAAGGAATCGCGAATGTTTGGTACAAGCGCTTAGAAGCGCTTACAATGCCGATTTCTAATGTTTAACCCCTAAATATCAATAAACTTTACCCTACAGTACTGTACAGTATACTAAAGTATACTGTACAGTACTGTATATTAATACATTCATTCATTTTTCTTATACACTCACAGTAAAATGAAACTAATTACCGGGTACGTAACGAACAGGACGCTACTACCCAATAGCGAAGGTGTTTTTTTTAATTAAATTTCACAGATCTGAGAAAAAAAGAGCAAAATCTATATATGTCAGTTGCCAAAAAAATATCGCGAATCTGTGAATTCGCAAATTCGGAAACGCGAGTGTACGAGGTATTACTGTATAACAAAAAATGTGTAATGGCAATAATTTTCTGGGAGAAATACTTCATTTTCTGGAAAAATTTCAGGGGTGACAAGACTTACCACCGTACTTGATCACCTTGATCGTACTTGATCGTACTTACACCGTACAGGTTGAATGACTTCATTCAACCTGTACTTTGGTTAAGAATAATTATATGCTTTTAGAACAAAGGTAGTAATATACACAATACTTTATGTTTTTTAGCTTGCTTACTTTGTGTAAAGTCAAAATACAGGTAGAAAATTTACTGTGGCCAAAACCAAAAGATGCCAACACTTACGGCTATATACTGTATATATATATGCTGTAAGTTGGCAAGTGTTCTGTATGTGTATACTGTTAATGCGAGATATAAATAAATAAATAAATATATATGTTGTGAGTGTGTGCACAGTACGGACTAATTCTCTAGTCCTGTATGCTGGGTCTATCTATATATGTATTTGTAGAAAGGACCAGAACCAATAATAAGTCCCAACGTGCCCGTGGCCACATGAATTGCCAATCCAAAGTTCAAATATTTTACAGGAAGGTCACAGCACCACAGAAGCTTCCATTCCATTTCTTAATTAGATCAAAGCAGGTACATCAACCTGTGTTGATCCAATAAAGAAAAAGCCTTTTTCACCTGACTCTGTGGTGCAGTGCCCTTCTAATACTATATATATATATATATATATATATATATATATAACACACACACACACACTACATAGTACCACTTTGTGGCATTCTCAGTATCTGTGTATATATTAAAAATGCTACTACAGTATTACTTCTCTGGTCAAATCTGCCCTTATTCTGTATGTATGTATGAATATATATAGTGCTCAGCATAAATGAGTGCAACCTCAAATTTTGACAAAACTGAGATTCATAGAAAATTTGTTTAACTCATAACATGAAAATAAGGTTAATCATATAACTTAGATTATAAAATCTTCAGTTTGTAATTAGTTGATGCAAAATTAATACACTCCACATCAAAAACTACTACATCTAGTATTTTGTGACATCAGTGATTTTGGAAAAGTGCGCAATAACCAAGGGCACGGAGTGATGGTAGCATTTTCTCTTTCAATATAGAGCAGTTCATCCATGTATTCCTGATACCATCAATGAAATAAAGTTCCCTGACACCAGCAGTACTCATGCATCCCCACATAAGGACACTGCCACCACCATGTTTCACTATAAGCACCATCCATTTTTCTTTGCACTACTCTCTTCAGCATTGTTTTGAAGCTATCAGTTGCAAAAATATTTTTCTTGGTCTCATCACTCCAGATTATAGAGTCCTCAGTAGTATTCATCTTCTGCAGCATGAGTCCTGGCAAATTGTAGGCGAGATTTTTAGTGCATGGACTTTAGGAAAGGCTTCCTTTATTAATGTCATCCATGCATGCCATTCCACTGCACTATACACTTTATTGCACCACAGGAAAAACTCACTCATTTTTGTATCACACTGGCTACAGCATTCTGACTGATAAGTAAATCTCATCTTCTTATAGCAATAGCTCCCAACCGTCCTGCATCTGGCAGGACCGCCCCGATTTTACACTGCTGTCCCGCGGTCCCGCATAGCTTACAGTTTGTCCCGTTATTCTCCTGAAGTGTTTTGCTATTAACAAACTTTATTAGGGTAGGGTAAAGGCTAAATGGTAGATGATAAATCCTAGCGGCTAAAGGCCCTTTGATGACGTCATGACCATGTGATCAGACTCGTGTGGGCGGAGCTATTTTGGATACTTCGGGACAGACTATGATGTTATACAGAAAGCTGCTGGGAACGAGAGTGATTGAAGAGAAAGCATGTGTGAGCAAGAGGGAGGAACTGGGGGCAGATGTAGGGGGCAGTTAAACTGAAGGCAGATGTAGGGGGCAATTAAACTGGTGACAGATGAAGGGGGCATTAAGCTGGTGACAGATGAAGGGGGACATTAAGATGGTGGCAGATAAAGGGTGACATTAAACTGGGGGTAGCTGGAGGAGGACATTAAACCATGAGGGGTAGCTGGAGGGGGACATTAAACTATGGGGCAGCTGGAAGGTGAAATTAAACAGTGAGGGTAGCTGGAGGGAGACATGTCTGCCTCTAGTTGCCCCCAGTTTAATGTCCCCCTCCAACTACCCCCACTGTTTAATGTCACCCTCCAGCTGCCCCATAGCTTAATGTCACCCTCCAGCTGCCCCAGTTTAATGTCCCCCTCTAGTTTCCGCCAGTTTAAACTGTGACACAAGGAGAGGGACTTAATGCTGTGGGGCAATTGGAGGGGAACATTATAATGTGGGGGCATATAATGTTAGGGTGACTGTAGGAGCATTATATTGTGTGGGGGCACATGGAAAAATAGATGAGAATGGGCGGAGTCAACATAGAAGTGGGTGGAGCTAAATTTGCCACGGCGCGCATAGCACGCCACATATTTTGTTCCTCTTTCTGTCCTTTGAAAGTTGGGAGGTATGTTATAGCCTTCATCTTTCTTGTGTAAAGAAATAATTCTTTTGTCATTCCTCTCCGGTGCCATTTCTAACACTATGAAATTGGAAGGTTTTCATTGCTAAGTAAGGCACTTTTAGGCCAGGGCCCTACGTGGCATTAACGCCGCAATTCCCATGCCCACTTTGCGGTAAAAACCGCACTGCGGACACGCGTCAATTTCCAAAACTGGCACGGTCTTGGAAATCGCAGCATGTCAATTACACCTACGGAAACACTGGTGGTTTTCCCACAGGTATAATTGAAACAGAAAGTCCGCACAGGAAACCTCTGCGAACTTTCTGTCTAAAGCGCTGCAGGAAAAACCGCAATGCGTTCCCACCGCAGTTTTTCCCGCAGCGCTTTTTTGCTGCGGGACGCCATGTGGGGCCTTAGCCTTAAAGTCAACTGTCTGCCGTACACCCGTTTAATGAAGAATTAGACTCAATTGTGGTTGAATTCTTGTTCATTAGAATTTTGTAAATTTTGAATTTTGTCTAAACTTCAGTTTTGCTCCTAAGACCTTCCCTGAGGTGTACTCGTTTTTACTACATGGTCTTGAATTAATTTGTTAGGAAATTGTGTGAGCAAATTAATAAATCTTGTTTCCCATCAATGGCCCATATTTGTAGGAGTATTTTGTAGTATGCTATCCCATAGAAAATATTGATTCTGAAATGAAAAAAAGGTTATCTGAAAAAATTATTAACCCCTTACAATATTTAATTTATTTGAACAGAAAGAAATATGTAGAAAAAAAAAATCTGTAGACCCAACTTACCTGCTTTGTTATTAAACATAGCAGTGTTACATGAGTCATTCAGGAAATTCAGGGTGTTCGGCCATTCCGCACTTATAAATGACCTTAAAGCACTTGCTTCATCATTAGATAACTGTGTTAACCAGCAATTCTGTATTGCAGTGGCCACTGCTCTATCCTCAAGTGTCTGTTTCCAGTTATCTTGAATATTTTCTAATTCTTTCCCTGTAATAAAACCAAATTCTCACTATTAGGTCAAAATATATTCTCAGAAAATGCTCGTGTCACTACATTTATTAGGCAGAATACATTAAACTAGGTAAAATAGAACTAGTGTAAAGAAAAGTGTTTTTTGCTGTATGTGTTACAAAGCTGGGAGGGTCACTACAGCGCAACTAATGTATTTACTGTAAATGTATGCCAGGAAGCTGACTCAAATTATAGCTGATACTTAAGACAGCTTCTAGCTGGCATGAATTTCAGATTTTGGAGCAAAGACATTCTGATATATGCATCTCTGTAAATTTGATGCATTTGACTACAGCGCAGCCAATGATTAACCCCTTTACGACACAGCCAAAAAACACCTTGAGGCTGAGGCCCCATGTAGCGGAAATTCAGCTTTTTTTTGTTGCAGATTTTGCTGCGGTTTCTTGAGTCAAAGCCAAGAATGGCTACAAAAGGAATGGAAAATATATAGGAAGTTCTTATACTTCTCCCTTCTACTGAATCCACTCCTGGGTTTGGTTAAAAAAACACATCAAAATCTGCAACAAAAAAAGCTGCGTTTTTGCAACATGGAACCTTAGCCTAAAGGGGTTTCCAGGCTAAAATTTTAATTTTTAATTAGGCTGGGGAGGTGAAAAAAATAAAAAGAAAACATACTCGCCTGTCCCCGATGCTCTGGTGTCCTCCCAGTCCAATCCTACAGCTCCGTTGTTGCCTTCCAGCGGAAGTCCCTGCTGCACATTACTGCTTAGGCCAATCAGTGGCCTCAGTAGAAGGGATCTGGGACATCACAGCCAGGGAGGAATTCTACTGCAAGAAGACAGCCAAGCAGCAGGACCGGACCGAGCTGGGATGATACTGAAGCACTGGAGACAGGTATGTTTTTTTTAATTTTTTTCACCTCCCCAGCCTAATTAAAAAATAATATTTCAGCCTATACAACCTCTTTAAGGACACGGCTCCATTTTCCAAGACTGACATGTATCACTTTATGTTGCAATATCTTTGAAATGCTTTAACTTACCCAAGTGATTTTGAGATACATGATAAATATTGGTCAATATATTTGCACTGATTTATAAAAAAAAAAAAGGACATTTGATTGAAATGTGGAAAAATTAGCAATTTTCAAAATGTTCTAAATGTTTGAATGTTCGCTTTTCAGACACTCTTACCACATATATACACATAACTCCCAACCATCCCAGGTTCAGTGGGACAGTCCCGTTGTCTCAGTTGGTTGGAGGTATGTCCCGGCTTCAACACGACGCAGATGAGTAAAATACAATGGTGAAGCAGGAGCTGTAGGTGCAATGTGATGACGTCACTCACTTCACACCTGCAGCTCCCTGAAGCCTCCGGGAGCAGAGACTGCTGACAGGGCAGCAGAGGAGCGAGGAGAGGTAAGTATTCGTGCTTTTTATGTTAAACTGTGGGGGTACATTAAACTGGGGGCAGCAGGAGGGGGACATTAAACTGGGGGCAGCTTGAGGGGGACATTACACTGGGGGCAACTGGGGGAGGACATTAAACTGTGGAGGTCGCTGGACAGGGACATTAAGCTGGGGGCAGCTAGAGGGGATATAAAACTGGGGGAAGCTGGAGGGAGACATTAAACTGTGGGAAGCTGGAGGAGGATATTAAACCATGGGAGTAGCTGGAGGGGGACATTAAACTGAGGCAGCTGGAGGGTAACATTAAACTGTAGGTGCACGAGGAGTATTTTATACTGTGGGGGCAATTGGAAGGGAACATTATAATGTGGGGGCATATAATGTTAGGGTGACTGTGGGCGCATTATACTGTGTGGGGGCACAGAGAGAAATGTATGGAAATGGGCGGAGTCAATCCATATGTACATACATTAATAAATGTTATCTACCATATCTCTGCTTTATATTGGCATCGTCTTTTAATTTATTCTGGACATTATAAAGCTTACAACTCTAACAGCCATTTTCAAAACTGCAAAGTTTGTTAACCCTTTAAGCATTTCATGGGAATTAAAACAATATGGAGATGAAATTTAGACATGTCATTTTTTCCAATAATACGTTCATTAAAATTTACACATTCATAAGAAGTCAAAAGGAGAAAATGCATCTATCAATTTGTTACGCAATTACTCCCGAGCACGGAAATACCCCACATGTGGATGTAAACTGAGGAATTTCCCAGTTTACATCCACACAGCACCAAAGGGCAGGAGCACCACTAGGCGTTTGAAAAGCAGAATTTGCTGGAATACTTTCAGGTGCCATGTCTCATTTGCAGAGCCTCTACTAGTACAGTAGAATTCCCCCCAAAAGTGACCCCATTTTGGAAACTACACCGCTCAAGGAATTTATCAAGGGGTATAGTGAGAATTTTGACCCCACGGCTGTTTCACACATTTTATTAACATAGGGATGTGAAAATGAAAAATTACTAAATTTATTCCCAAATTTTTCATTATCACTAGGAATTAAAGGAGAAAAATCACCCCACAGTTTGTTACAAAATTACTCCTGAACACAGCAATACCCCATATGTGGTCGAAAACTGTTGTATGGGTACATGGTGAAGCTCGGAATGGAAAAATTACTATATGGCTTTTGGAGGGCAGATTTTGCTGGAATAGTTTTCAGGTGCCATGTCGCATTTGCAGAGTCCCTAAAGTACAAGTACAATGGAAACCCCCAAAAAGTAGTGCCATTTTGGAAACTACATCCATCACAGAATTTATTAAGGGTTATTATTATCATTTTGAGGCCAAGTGTGCTTCCCAAAAAATAATGCACAAAGTGAAAATTTACATTTTTAAAGAAATATGTAAAATCCCAATGTGTTGTGCCCACTTTGTTTCAACAGACATGCACTAAAACTTTTTAGTGGGTTATCCTGGGTACAAAAAAGTTGTATATGTGCACGTAAACTACTGTTTGGCCACACAACAGGGCTCAGAAGGGAAGGAGCACTGTGCTTTAAATCTTTTGGAGTATAGATTTAGAGGGACTGGTCTTTGGACACCATATAGTTTTTGCAGAGCTCCTTAGGTAGAATTCCCAAAGGAATGACCCCATTTAGTAGGAGACATTTTAAGGTCTCTACAAAGATGACATGGTGTCCAAAACCCAAACAAACAAACTAAATCTGCGCTCCAAAAGTACATAGTGCTCTTTCACATCTGCGCCCTGCTGTGTGCCCACATGTATGACAGTGTTGTACCCAGGATAACATACTTAACAATGTCAAATGTGGGTATAAACTGCTGTTTGGGCACAGATGGGCACAAAAGGGAAGGGGATATTTGTTTTTTGTACATCATGCCACTTTTGCAGAGTCCCTGAATTACCAGTATAGTGGAATCTGCTAAGACATGACCCCATTTTGCAAACGACACCCCTCAATGGATTTATCAAGTATTGTAGTGAGCATTTTTAACCCTTGAATGTTGCAAAAATTCAGTTTCCAAAATGAATTTGCAGTGAAAATAGCAATTTTTCCAAAGGTACGCCATCTCAGTGCCCAATATGTTGCACCCTCCTTGTGTCAGCAGAAAAACATACTCCAAAAACTGTTAAGCAGTTATCCCAGGCACAGCAGCCGTTGGAGCATTCGCTCTGGTACAAGCTGGGCACAATGAAATTACCTATGTCATGTGTCAAGGGATTCCACTTTACTGGCATTTCAAGGGCTCTGCAAAAGTGGCATGACGTTCAAAAACCAAACTGTCTAAATCTGTGCTCCAAAAACCAAACAGCAGTCACGAGATGGCAGTGGGGGGGGGGTTGTCAATCAAGTAAGGGCAACCCAATAGATGCCGTGGTCATGATTGATCATGGCATCTAAGGGGTTAACACCTGCGCTTGGAGCTCAGCTCTGGCCATGGGTGTTACAGGTGGGAGTCAGCTGACATCCGCTCCTGATGTCACCCAATGAGCTTCTGAGTGGGTGACATCACCTTGTCATAATAGTACGTCTTGGTGTGTTAAGGCACACATTCCCATGACATATTACTATGACATGGTGTGTGGAAGGGGTTAAGCTTGGCAGTAGTGTAACAATCACGGTTGCAGGTAGTGTGACCAAGCCCCACAGCATCATGACAGTAGTCAAGAAAGTCTGCTGTCTCCTTTGTAAAGATAATACATGACTGGCACTTATCTCTGCTGCCTGTGTCGAAGTCAATGTAGTGCACTCTCCAGGCATTGAGTTACAAGGTTGCTGTTACAAGGTAGACAGCAATCAGGTTATCGGTCTTTTCATGACCGTTGTCATGAAGTTGTAGTAGGGACCCCTCAGTGGATAACCCCTTTAAGGAGTTGTCTAGTTCAATGCTATTGTTCCATGATATCCTCAGAATAAATCATGAAAAAGAGATCAGTGGGAGTCCAACACTTGGAACCCCTGCTGATCAGCTAGTTGAAGGGACCGCGGCTCTTGACCCCATCACTATTTACATTGCACACTGTATGCTTTATAGTGGCTGTGTGATGTAATTACAGCCTCATCTTATAGAGGTGAACAGGCTGTAATTACACTACATGATCATTATAAAACAGACAGTGTACAATGTAAATAGTGAAGAGATCATGGCGCTCGTAAAAGCGCTGCATTTCCTTCTAACAGCTGATCAGCAGGGATCCTGGATGTTGGATGAATACTGATCTCCTACTGATGACCGATCCTGCAGATAGGTCATCAATACCAAGGACCAGGAATAATTCTTTAAAGAGAACCTTTCACCACCTAAAACAAGTCCAGCTCTTTACATCAATGAATAGGTGCTTTATAATCTAAGCTGGTCGCTCGTTGAATCATTGGAGGCGACCAGGTTACTATTTCATACCAGAAATCCCCTCATGTTTCCTAGTGACTACAGGATGAAACACATAGGGATCAATAAGGTGATAACAGGGTACAGGATTGGTACAGCCCTTGTTATGTTGGGATTCATATGAGGTTAACTAGGGTACCATATAGGGCAAAAAAAGGGACTTGCCACTTTTAGCTGAATACTGGACTGATCTGACTTATGGTTGTGCCACTACAATCTTACCATGTACCCAAAGGGAACAAGGGTAATGCCAGTCATGAAGCTGTCACACTGGTCTAAAACCTTACCATAGCCCACCTGCCCCAGAGTTTAGGCTTCATTTCCCGCATTCCTTAAATTTATGCTATATCTGCCTTTAATCCCACTTTTTAGAAATTTTGTATTTAGATCCATATGCATTAACCACATACATGGAATAGGGGTCTTGATCAACCTAGCTTATTTACACTATTCTCTGCCCATCCCCCATATCATCTACCCCAGGTCTGTTCTAGGGACTACAGCAATGGCATTACAGCTTTGTATACCAAGACTGGGTAGAAGAGACGTTTGTGTCACCCTCCCTGTGTATGCCACTGTCCCTTAATCTCACTACTGTATTACAGGGGCCCACAAAAATAAATAGCCTGTATGGGACCCTGATATTCCTGATGGCAGTCCTGGGAGCTAAGTAATTAAAGATAAACATGATCTTGCATTACTAAACCTAAAGTGTTTAAAGGAGTTATCCAACTCACCAAAAGTGATAATCTAGCCTTAAGATATGCCATCAAAAACTTTTACAGTGCCTTGCGAAAGTATTTGGCCCCCTTGAACTTTTCAACCTTTTGCCACATTTCAGGACTACAAACATAAGGATATAAAATTTAAATTTTTTAGTGAAGAAACAACAACAAGTGGGACACAATCATGAAGTGGAATGAAATTTATTGGATATTTTAAACTTTTGTAAAAAATAAAAAACTGAAAAGTGGGGCGTGCCAAATTATTCGGCCCCCTTAAGTTAATACTTTGTAGCACCACCTTTTGCTGCGATTACAGCTGCAAGTCGCTTGGGGTATGTCTCTATCAGTTTTGCACATTGAGAGACTGAAATTCTTGCCCATTCTTCCTTGGAAAACAGCTCGAGCTCAGTGAGGTTGGATGGAGAGCCTTTGTGAACAGCAGTTTTCAGCTCTTTCCACAGATTCTTGATTGGATTCAGGTCTGGACTTTGACTTGGCCATTCTAACACCTGGATACCTTTATTTGTGAACCATTCCATTGTAGATTTTGCTTTATGTTTGGGATCATTGTCTTGTTGGAAGATAAATCTCCGTCCCAGTCTCAGGTCTTTTGCAGACTCCAACAGGTTTTCTTCCAGAATGGTCCTGTATTTGGCTCCATCCATCTTCCCATCAATTTTAACCATCTTCCCTGTCCCTTCTGAAGAAAAGCAGGCCCAAACCATGATGCTGCCACCACCATGTTTGACAGTGGGGATGGTGTGTTCAGGGTGACGAGCTGTGTTGCTTTTACGCCAAACATATCGTTTTGCATTGTGGGCAAAAAGTTCGATTTTGGTTTCATCTGACCAGAGCACCTTCTTCCACATGTTTGGTGTGTCTTCCAGATGGCTTGTGGCAAACTTTAAACGAGCCTTTTTATTGATATCTTTGAGAAATGGCTTTCTTCTTGCCACTCTTCCATAAAGGCCAGATTTGTGCAGTGTACGACTGATTGTTGTCCTATGGACAGACTCTCCCACCTCAGCTGTAGATCTCTGCAGTTCATCCAGAGTGATCATGGGCCTCTTGGCTGCATCTCTGATCAGTCTTCTCCTTGTTTGAGATGAAAATTTAGAGGGACGGCCGGGTCTTGGCAGATTTGCAGTGGTCTGATACTCCTTCCATTTCAATATGATCGCTTGCACAATGCTCCTTGGGATGTTTAAAGTTTAGGAAATCTTTTTGTATCCAAATCCGGCTTTAAACTTCTCCACAACAGTATCACGGACCTGCCTGGTGTGTTCCTTGGTCTTCATGATGCTCTCTGCGCTTTAAACGGAACCCTGAGACTATCACAGAGCAGGTGCATTTATACGGAGACTTGATTACACACAGGTGGATTATATTTATCATCATCAGTCATTTAGGACAACATTGGATCATTCAGAGATCCTCACTGAACTTCTGGAGTGAGTTTGCTGCACTGAAAGTAAAGGGGCCGAATAATTTGGCACGCCCCACTTTTTAGTTTTTTATATTTTACAAAAGTTTAAAATAACCAATAAATTTCGTTCCACTTCACAATTGTGTCCCACTTGTTGTTGATTCTTCACCAAAAAAAATTTAAATTTTATATCCTTATGTTTGAAGCCTGAAATGTGGCAAAAGGTTGAAAAGTTCAAGGGGGCCGAATACTTTCGCAAAGCACTGTACATCTGTTCATCATGAGTGCTGATCAGCAGATCAAAGGGGCTGCATCCACTTTAGTATCCTCCAGACACAGCTTTGACATTCGGATAGGTCATCAATATCAGATCAACAGGGTCATACACCTGGCAACCCTGCCGATCAGCTGTTCTCACCAGCCGCTATATGGAGAACAGTGCCGGAAACAAAATAGGTCAGTTTTCCATATAGTGGTTGTGTAGTTCAGTTCTCCTTCACTTGTATAAGAGCTTAGCTGCAGTAACTTAGCTGGGCCACTAGAAAAAGGACAGAGCTTTCTTCTGACAGCTTTGTTCTCTGAGTAGTGGTGGCAGAAAACAGATGATCAGTGAGGGTCCTAGTGTCGAACCCCTGCCAATCTGATATTGCTGACCTATCCTAATAGGATAGGCCTTCAATATCATTTGTCCATTAAAAAACCTACACTGGCTGATCATGTGATCAGAAGACTAACCTACTGACCAACTTAACTTCTTGTACAGAACACCAACACACCAAAGCGTAAATACATTAAACTCTTCCAGTACAAAGATACAGTAAGACCCTTGTCACTCATTTTGATGAGATGATTGAAGGGGCCCCCTTTTAGTAATGGCTATGTGAATACGTTATATGGATTCCTGCTACCTATAACATGTAACAGTGGCTTCTGTTACTCATAGCGATTCATGTTTACACACGGTATACATTTTTACATTGATAAAACTTTACTAAAGTCTTTACTTTCATAAAACTTCAATATTCATAACAGTTCACTGAAGTATATTACATTCAAGTATGGTCTCTCAACCTGCAACTCTAAAACTAGGCAGACATAAAAATAACTATCTAAAATAATATTAACGACTGATAACTGCATTATCTTATCTAATTATAGCGCCATCAGTAGTCCTTCTTCTAAATTCAGAAAAGTCTGAAGGCATAGTAGACTCAATCAAAATACATAGAATATTATTCACTAGCAGGAGAAAATCTACAAAATCAATGACATTTTTACCATGAAAAAAGAAGTGTAAATGAAAACTCACTTGGGAAACTAAATATTGTGCAGAATAGTTACAATGAATGATTATGCCAATAATACAGTTTAGGATTGAACATCACCTTCATCATATTCCATTGAATATCTGATTCATCTAGTGAGCCAATATCCGATAATATTTGATTAAGTTGCCCTTCTTGTTTTGCAGTAATGTGATTTACTTAATGTCCTCAGTGTCTCAACATTAGAATTGTAATTCAACACACACATTTTCTCCATCTAATTTCTGGATCACAAAGAAATTGGTCAGATTTCAAAATGTCAGTGTCTGGTTAGCAATTCAGATGCAAGCAGAAGTAATTACGGCTTTTCATATTCTGGCATGCTGCACTGCATCAAAGCTGACACAAATTCTGGGTTCCCTAATACCAGAGTGAGAAAATTAGTGTCCAAAATGATATGGAAATATACTGCTCAGAGATTAATAACTGCTCTTCCAGAAAGAAAGATGGTCCTTTCAGTATGTCTATTAAAGTGTGTGAAAGAATAGAGAACATAGCCGTGATGCCATGTCTCCTGGAGGCAGCCAGCTCTACATTATTACCCGCAAGCTGTAATCACTTCTGTCACTTGCATTCTGATGTATAGAAAGAAAGGTGCATAACTTGTGCACCACTCCAATATGCCATCTTTTTGAGAAAACACTATAGTTATCCTGTATTGAAGTCTTGAGTGTTGGTTATTTATATATTGCCTCAGAGAAATTGATGTCATACATTTAGCAGCTCAAACCTTTTAGGGAATATTCATCCAAGGTGAAAAGAAAATTCCAATGATTTTGCAGTAATATTGTAAATGAATGGCATATACTGCAAGAAGGCAAAACCTGCCTAATTTGAACACAAGTAATGATTGTGCCATTGCTGAGTTGGTATGTGCCTGTCCTTTGCCTTAGGGCCATTTCACATGACTATGATGAAGTCAAAAAATATGGTCAATATCTCGACCATATTACCCAACCACAACTTGTATAAACAGAAGTTACAGCATTATACTGTTTTATGACCCTCAGACACTGGAGTAACTATAGAGGTCGCAGTGGTCACAGCTGTGACTGGGCCCAGAAGTCAAGGGGACCCATAGGTCATCCTCAACTGGAAAGTGTTCTCCTTTCTGACTTTATTTGACGGCTGGCAGTCTGTGCATCATACATATACGACCTCTGCTTTCTGGTGAGCTGGAATGAGAAAATTTATGATACACAAAATTAACCCTTTCATGGCAAAAGTATTAGTTCATCATTAGTTAGTCAAGGAGGGATTCTGTGGCAGAGATTGTGTTAAATATGCGAGAATGATGGGAAACCATGAATGCGCACTGACAGGGGAGGGGAATGATGGGAAACCCTGCATGCACAGACATGCTGTGAACAAGTCTTCATTGTAGTTTGGGCCCAGATAGAGAAGGAAAGGAAAATGCAAATGCTGCTAAAATCTACAGATGAGACATAGCTGCCCACCTGAGGATTCACCTGTTCACCTATGGGCCAGTTAATAAAAGCCTTGGAAAACAGATGGGGGTTATGGGAGTAATTTGTTAGTGAGTGCAGACTGTGAAAAAAGGAAATCAGAGTATTTTGTGAGAAAGAGAGGGGGCATATGGAGTAGTCTGTGAGAGAGGCGGGAGCAGTCTGTGAGAGATAGATAGAGAGATAAACAGCAGTTTTTCTGAAAGGTCAGACCATGGGTAGCAGTCTGTGTGGGAGAAGTGATGTCTGTCCATTAAGTCCTTTGAGACTTCCTACTACAGATAAAACACTGACACCTACAGGAATAAATAACCCATAGTATACCAGATTTACAAAATTAACACCTTATATGCCCAAAACCTCCAGGGATAATAATACTAATCCAATCACTAACCTGTGATACTAACATTAACCCTATCACTGCTGTAGACTACCAGAGATGCAGACATTAATGTTGCAGAACCCAGTAATGTAACCATAACTAAGTAGCTAACCATGGCAAATTATTTGTCTCCACAAAGCAATATTTTATTTTTTTATTCCATTCTGGAAATAGTATCCATACAATAGTTTGGAGTTATGGAAATTTATGATCGTGATTCTATTGATCATTACCACATCACAGACCCTACCAATACTATCTGTAATAAAAGTATGGGGTCACAGTCTACCCCACCGCATATCGCATCTTGAGACAATTTCCTCATTTTGAAATTTATATTTAAAGAGGACCTTTCACCACCTCCACTAATTCAAGCATCTGTGAATAGATGGCTGCTCCACTGATTCCAGCACAGTTGGAATTATTTCTCTAGCTCCCCACCATTCCCAAACAAAAAGCGCAGTTAGTTTTGATTTCTAACGTGCTATTTAAGCTGTAATGTCAGAAGGGCAGTGTCAGACAGGGGTGTGTGATTAAGAGCTCCAATCAGAGGCAGCCAATCTACTGTCTCTACGCCGATTTTTGTTGGTTTTTGCAACAGAGTCTACAATAAGACTACGATGCAGATGTGAACCTAGCCTAACACTGCCCACCTCACAGTAGAGAGACAAACTAGCATATCAGGCACCAAAACTAACAGCACTTATTGCTCAGGAATGGTGGGGGCTAGAGAAAAGATTCCAACTGTTCCAGAATCACTGGAACAACAGCTATTAATTGATGTAAAGAGCTCGACATGTTGGAGGTGGTGAAAGATCCTCTTTGATTATTTTCAAACATTATATTATTCATTATTTTACACTATTAGATTATATTTAATGAAATATATTTAATTACATCAAGTCACTGATCTATGCTTGTTTAGTTCTTCCTGCTAAGACAATAAACACAGATACATCAATACAAACAAGAAATTATGCTTAGCTGTAAGGAAAAGTGTTTTGTAACTCATTGGAGGCAAAGAATGATTCATCCGAGCAAGAAGTTATGTAGCAACATGTCATCCGCTGAGATATACCTCTGCTTTAACAAGAGAAAAGTCAACGGTCAAAGCGGAGTATAAATATATGTCACATAATATCCTTAAAGCTTTTTGATGTAGTCTCTAGGAAATGTGCCATGAGATATAAACACCAATTTATGTTTACTTCAAACAGCTAGAAAAGGAGCCAATGCTAGTATTTCTTTTTCTGGCGTATATATTACAGAGATACAAGTTTATATCTGCAAATCATCCTGCAGTCGTACAGCACTTATTCCTATACAATAAAAATCACAAATCCTCTATTGGTATCATTTACTTTCAATGGTCTCTGCTTGACCTGTTAGTACAAACTACAATTATTTTATCAATAGTATGGTATTAGAGTCAAAGTAACTCTGATAATAATTAAAGGCTTCTAATGGTGTATATGGAGTGTGATATGAGGGCATCATGTTACAGAGAAGGAGAAGCAGAGCAGATAGATATATAGTTTCAATAGTTTTAATATAACTTGTATTTTATTCATTTAAATTCCTGCTTTTTCTGACTTTGGAGTCCAGCAGTCAGGTCACTCAATGATCGATAGCCTTCCCTTTATTAGTGTTCTTACAGAGTTAGCTGTCAATCATTGAATAGGACCATCCATTGGACTCCTAAGCAGGGATACAAATGAATAAATGATACGTTATATCTTTTCCCACAAAACTATATATCAATCTGCACAATGCCCACAGATGAGACTGCATATACAACATGGTAGGTTCCCTCTAAGCTCCTCTCTCAAGAATCCCACTAATCAGCAGTTCTGCAAACCCATGCAATATTTTTACAGGCACACTGATATGTACATCACTAAATGTGAGTGTAATACTGAAACTTATACCCATTTATGTCTGCAAATGCCTTTGCATTTAGTATGAGTAGGAGTGACTTTGGAAGAATTACATACTGCAAAGAAGTAGAATACTTAAAAATGCTGATACTATATTTTTCAAGTAAAGTACCCAAGCCTACATTACATTAAAGGGGTTGTCCAAACATCACATTTTTACATGGTACAAATCCTTGTATATATTAAACAGCAGACTTAATGTGAATTCATTAACTTATGCTTCCTTTGCTAATTGATAACTGCACAGCTTAGAAATCCTTCACCCATCAGATGGTAAAATGGGAGGTGAAACACTTTAGAACACATGACCACCTTCTACATGTCCCAAGCACACCCTGCTCACTGCTCTTTGTCTCTGCTGAGGGCTTCTTAACGTAGGTAATCCATAACCCTAACCCTAGCACAAGAACAACAATGGCTGTTATATTTATATTATGTTTATTAAAGAAAATAATGATCATTGGTGGTTCCACTGATCAATCTACAGTTTAGTGGCTGTACTGCTGAGCCACACATGCTCACCTTGTGAAGTGAGAAAGAGTAGAACTGCTATGCCAATTTAGGGTGGGTTCACACCTGCGTTCCAGTCCGTGCATTGCCAATCCGAGTGAAAATCTCGGCGAACGGGATTGGCATCGGATACAGACCAGTCAGCGACGCATTGGTTAAAAACCCATTCATTTGAATGGGTTTTTAAAGCAATGCGAGGGTGTCCGATTGCACCCTCTGCGCTGCGAATCCTTTTTTTTCGTCGGAAACAAAGTCGGACAGGCAGGACTTCGTTTCCGACGAAAAAAAACGGCTTTGCAGCGCAGAGGGTGCAATCAAACACCCTTGCATTGCTTTAAAAACCCATTCAAATGAATGGGTTTTTAACCAATGCGTCGCTGACCGGTCTGTATCCGATGCCAATCCCGTTCGCCGAGATTTTCACTCGGATTGGCAATGGACGGACTGAAGCGCAGGTGTGAACCCACCCTTAGCAGTGAATATCTGTGCATGCTTGGGGTTGGCCACTTTCAGACCAATATTGTGATACAAATCTTGTTGGTTGCATAATAAAAAGATATACAATTTTCAAATATACTTTCACTATCAATGCCTCCAAGTTTTTTATATCTCCACTTGCTGTCACTCATTCTGCTTACTCCCACTGGATAAAATTCAGTCCATGGTCATGTGATGGACACATAGGTGCACAACTCATTATAGTCACAGCACAGTAATCACAATAATAACAGCAAGCAGAGATCTAGAAATCCGTGAGGAATTGATGTAGAAAATATATTGGAAAATTATACAACTTTTTATTATATAAACAATAACATTTTTCTCTGAATATTGGTCTTAAAGTGGACAACCCCTTTAATAAGTAGTGAGGTCTTTTTTGGAAAATTATTTGTATTTGCAAGTATATATCCCTATAAATGACAATGCCAAATTCAGAACTTGGAGAGGCGAAATTAATCCTGAATTAGCTGGGTTGCACACGACCGTGTGCTAGCTGCTGGCTGTGAATGACGTGATGTCATCCCTGTGCCACCCGTGCACTGGACGTGCTCCCGCGGCCCCATTCATTCAATGAATAGGAGCCGTGGAAGCACAGCCACAAAATCGGACAGGAATAGGACCTGTTTCATATTTTGCGGTCCGGACTGTCGGCCCGCACACGGGACTGTGTAATTCATGGTCATGTGCACAGGCCCACAGAAATGAATAGGACAGTGTTTTTTCCGGGAAAAACCCAGACAGCCCACTGACCTTGCACATGGTCGTCTGCAAGGGGCTTTAAACCTAAATAATTAAACGGGCATTAGCCTCACTAGTACCCCATCCCTGTTTAGCTAGACCCCTAAAATGATTCCATTTAAAAACAAATTAATGAAAGGAGACAGAAAATGAAAATAGGTCAATAGGTTACATTTGAAAACAACTTAATGCCCCCTATTGTGTGTAGTAAAGATGTCCTTCACTGTGCACTGTGGTGTTTACAGTATTGTTTAGGGGTCTTTTAGGGTGTGACTGGATTATTTGCAAATACTATTGATTTTGCAAATGGGTGAATTAGGCATGAATGTGATTTTGAGAATACCAATTTATAAAGTAATGAGAAATTATATGCTCTCAGAATTACATATAATCCATGGCCCTTCTATTTGCCTTAAAGGGTTGGTCAAATGAAGACAACCCTTGTCTCATATGTCTTATTAGAGCATTTCCTGTTCAGGAACCTCTTTATAAACTAGAATAAGGAGCTGTTCTATGAAAGTAACCCATGTTCTGGTGGATCCAAGGCATCCATGTATTAACTAAATTGCTTCTGTTTAAATATTGCATTTCCACTATTGCAGCTACTAAAGTTGATATACCTTGCTTGCAGTGACTTCACTTTAATGAGTGTCTACTGTCTATTTGCCTTAAAGGGCTTATCAAACAAAGCCATTAACAGAGAGAGTCTGCTCACATATAGAGAGACCCAGAAAGATGCCCGAGTGTCCCTAGATGTCACCTACAACCCACAGCTGGAAATCCTATGAAGGATTGCCAAGGAGCTCCAACCTGTGCTACATAGGGACAACAGACTCAAGGACGTATTTCCAGTCCCCCCTCTCCTTTCCTTTCGACAACCACCAAACCTGAGGCGTACTATTGTCTGGAGTGCCCTGAAGGCCCCAACTGAAAATGGCACCTCACCTTGCCTACAAAAAAGGTGCATGACCTGCAAGCACATCCACACCACTGACAGTGTACCTGTCCCACAGTCATAACAGGTGCACAGAATTAGGGGGACATTTTCCTGCAGGTCTTCCAATGTGGTGTACCTCATAATGTGTATGCAATGTCCCACCACAGGCCTCTATGTGGGGGAAACAGAGCAGAGACTTAGTCAGCGAATGAACTCACATAGATCCAATATTAATAACAGCAGAACAGATCTCCCAGTGGCTGCACATTTCTCCGGAGAAAACCACTCTATTGAAGATTTGTGGGTTGTGGTTTTAATGGGACATTTTAAGATGCAGGAGGAGAGGAAACAATGGGAGTACAATTTTATGCAAAAATTTAAAACTCTGCAATTTGGACTTAATATTCATGCCAGCTTCATGTCACACTATGCATGAACTGTGAGGGTCACAAATCACCTCCTGATAGCAAACAGATAACAGATCCCTCTGTCACGCACCACAACTTTCCAGATTGTTTTTGACCGGTTGTAAATAACTTCTCTACTTAGATTGCATTTTGTTTTTGTTTTTTTTAAGGACTCTAAAATCCTTTGAAGAACATGTGTATAGAGTATAAATAATCTGTGAATTTTCAGTTCTTGTATAACACCATGTCTGAAGAAGAGAGCTAGTCTCTTGAAAGCTTACTTATCAAATATACTCAGTTAGCCTCTAAAAGGTATCGCCTGATTTCTTCACTCTTCCACTACTTTCAATGGCTAACATGGTACAACATTATACTAATTCCTGACAATGACAGAGACTCATAATGTTATTCCCTTGCCACCTCTGACTCTCCCCTGTGACTTACACTGCAGCTCTGCTTGTTCAGATTGACTTGTGTGTATAAACACAAACCTGCTGATGTACCTTTACCAAAAACATCCATAGCAAAAGTTTTCAGTAGAGATGAGCAAATTTTTCAAAAGTTTAATTCTGCAGTTCAATTTTAAATTTCCCAAAAAATTTGCTTAAATCCGAATTAATTCGCGGTCAACATCGCTAAAAAACACCTATTTCCTGGCTTCAGAGAGCCTTTATAGTGGTGTAGAACACTGTGGCTTGCAGTAACACGCATAGGGATCCTACTGTGGTAGTGAAACAATACTGTGAGTCAGTATGACACGCACATGACAGGCATTGCTCTTAGAACCACTGTACACTTCACTTATTTGGCCAGTTACGGGGCCAAAACTGACCAACTAACTCAAGTGTGAACTCAGCCTTACAGGTCCATGTTAGTGCCAGGTAGAAAGAACCGTGCAGAGGTCCAAGATCCCACTGTAGCATTAAAGAGCGCACTCCTTTTACCCCCTTGTCTGCCAATTCCACATAGATGTCTACAGAGTGGCAAGGCAACACAGTGTGGAGTTGGCAGCAGCATGAGGAGGCCATACAGTGACCCAGCGGCAGCAGCATGAGGAGGCCATATAGTGACCCAGTGGCAGCAGCATGAGGAGGACATACAGTGACCCAGTGGCAGCAGCATGAGGACATATAGTGACCCAGCAGTGGCATAAATAGGAGGGCATACAGTGACCCAGTAGCAGTGGCATGAGGAGTACACAGAATGACCCAGTGGCAGCGGCATGAGGAGGCTATAGAGTGACCCAGTGGCAGCGGCATGAGGACGGCATACAGTGACCCAGTGGCAGTGGCATGAGGAAGACATAGTGAACCAAGGGCAGCGGCATGAGGAGGGCATACAGTGATCTGGTGGCAGCAACAGGAGGAGGGCATACAGTGACCCAGTGGCAGCGGCATGAGGAGGGCATACAGTGACCCAGTGGCAGCGGCATGAGAAGCCCATAGAGTGACCCAGTGGAAGCAGCATGAGGAGGATATACAGTGACCCAGTTCCTCCCCTGTGTGACTTTGTTCGACCAGGCAAACGAGGTGTAGAACAGCGTGACACCGCTGTGCCCTGCACAAGTGGTATGCTGGAGGAGCACTGTGAATTGTCCCTGCAGTGGAGGCTGAGGAAACAGTGGAGAATGAGGTGGACATTGTTGCAGGACCAACGGCTTGAGAATGTGGAGGTGGAAGCGGCGTCACCTGTCCAAGATGCTGCTATGTCTGGGCAGGCACCACATTAACCCAGTGGGCCGTAAGTGACATACATTGTCCTTGACTGTAGTTACAGCTCCTAACGACGGCGCTGCCATGCACTTTGGCAGACACTGACAGGCTCATGGACTGGCCCACCTTCTCTTCTAAATATTTGTGCATGGCTGGTACTGCCTTCTTGGCAAAGAAATGACGGCTTGGGACTCTCCACCTCGGCTCAGCACTATCCATCAGTTCTCTGAAAGGTGCAGAGTCCACCAAGTGGAAAGGGAGTGACTGCAGAACCAGCAACTTGGACAGGAGCAAGTTCAGCTTCTGCACTTTTGGATGGTTGCATGCATACTGTTGTCTCTTAGATATAGATTCTGTGATCGATTGCTGATTTAATGACTGACTAGAAGGAGGAGCAGGAGCATAACGACCAGCAGATGATGGGAAGGACACACAGTTTCCTTCAGCTGAGGTGGTGGAGCCTTGAATGCCTGAAATGGGGTGCATGCCACTGGGTGCTGCAGCAGTTGCTGTGGCAGGCTGGACCACCACATTGGAGCCACGGCTCTCCCAGGCCACTTTATGGTGACGCTGCATATATTGACGCAGGGCTGTGGTGCCAACATTGGCACCCTGGCCGTGCTTCACCTTCTGCCCAAAGATTGAACATATGGCCATGTTCACCTCCCCCGGTGGCTTTACAAAAAACTGCCACACTGGCGAGTAGGTGATTTTACCCCCAACACTGCCCAATAACTGCTACCGCCACTGCCTCCATGAACTCCTGCACCACTGCTTTCCGGGTAGGTAGGCTGCTGCGAGGCGGGTGGTCTACCCTGGGCATGTTAAGCTCCAGACCTCACACTGCAGCCACCTTGCTGACTCCCCCGGTGTGTCACACGCAAGCTGCAACCCTCTTCTCCTGATGACGATGAAGCCCCTTCATCACCCGGCTCCCAATTACGATCAGCTACATCATCATCCACTACTGTCTGCAGGTCATTGATGTCTTCCTCAACACCAGATCCCACGCCACTCTCCTCATCACTACTTGCCCGCCTACCGGAGGAAGCGGCGGATGTCTCCTCTAGATCTTGGCTGAGCAGTAGCTGCTGACTGTCCTCTAGTACCTCCTCCTTACTGTACAGTGGATCTGAGCCCACAGCATAGAGTACTTCTCTAGCTGAGGGAACAGAAAAGGACAGAGGCAGGTTGAGGACAGGTTAGGGCACAGGGCCTTCTGTTAGGCCATGCCAACTAAGGGTTGTGTCTGACGAACCCACCGATTCTTGCCTGGGGGTCAACAGAGTCAACCAGTCTACAACCGTTGGGTTGCTGGTCAAGACACGACCGCTACTTGACACTGGGAGCTCAGGCCTCTGTAACTGACCCCTGTTGCCATGCCCCTTTACTCTTCTGCGACCCATGCCTGCCCAGAAACATTTAGGCCTATGACCCTCCCCTGTGCATGGCCTCTCGTTCCCTGTCTGACATACTGTTTGAAGAAAAAACGTAATTGCAAAGGAAATAAATACAGGGCAAAAGCCTGTAATTTTCTACTTTGAAGAGAATGGCAAATATGCCCCTTATTTCTTTCCCCACTAATGAACACCTATAAAAAAAAGCATGATAAAGGCAGACATTTGTGGCTAAGAATTATTGATTTTTGACAATATTGTATTGAGAAATGGCCTGTAACTTTATACTGGGAACAAAATGGCGAATATGTTCCTTATGTGTTTCCACACTAATAAACACCTGTAAATAAGTGATAATAACCGCTAAGAATTATTGAATTATTGACAATACTGTATTGATAAATGGCCAGAAACTTTATACTGGGAACAAAATGGAAGAACAGTGAATAAGCCCCTTATAATAAACGCCTTGAAAAAGGCGTTTTTTACAGATACGTGCAGATATTAGTGGATGATAATTCACTGTTTTTTGCTGTACTGCACTGCAAAAGGCTTGTTGTGTTCCACCTTGAAGACATAGGTAAAAGTAATGAGCAGCAGTATAACAGCAGTGAGTGCTGCAATGTGTATTAAAATTCTTGCTGCAAATGAGCCTGCAACCACCCCAAATTCTTCTCTCAATTCCTCCCTATCCTTTCTCTACAGTTCTAAGGTTCTTTCCCTGAACTTCTATCTGTTTTCTAAGTCTTACCCTAGCTCCTGCTGACGTCTGTCCCTACAGTAAGAGCGATGTGAAATGACTGTACCTAAAATGGCCGAGGGTTTTTATAGGGCTGTGACATCACCGGTCCGGCTGGCTGCTGATTAGCTGCATGCTTGGCATTGTGGGTGATCCCGCGTTCCCAGAGTCCCTTGCCCTTTGTCCTAACATGTACAGCGGCCATTTAATAAAAAAATGCGATTCGATGCATCGAAGCGTGGGGAAATCCGGAATCAAGGCGAATCGAAGATTTCCTGAAATTCGGATCGAATTCCACTTCTGCAGCTTCGATTTGCTCATCTCTAGTTTACAGCAAACAGGAAAATATTTCTCCAAAAAATGTTTAATATCTAGATTTATATTACCATTTTAACATTCATTCTTTGCATATATCTGATTATTAATAGCACATTATATAATCCATCCTATATTACAAGCACAATACTATTTTACGAACAGAATACATATTAGATATCAAAGCAGCAACATTATTTTGGAAATCTATTTTATGGTTTAATTAATTTTCTGTTTTCCAGATTACAGAAAATCAGGCTAGATTACTGCATGTTAAAACAAAAAAATATGTAAATCATCAATTACCTTGGCTCTCCATGTGGCATTTATACAGATATTTGAGAGTCTGGCTAGCCTCATTTAGGAGATTGTTGAGCTCTTGCACTGAGAAGCCAATTTTTTTTCCTTAAAATAAATGTGCAAAGGGAAAAAACAATGATTAAATATTTCAATAAATTGTAAAAAAAAACAGACTATATAACAAGCTGGAAATATAGTTTACACTTTGCAGTACCTACCGTTTACAGATGACACAAATTCCATCAAATCTGCATTATATAACTTTGGAAAAGAATCCATTATGACACAGAGTTTTTGAGCCAAATATGCAACATTTGAAAATCCTGTAAGGCAGCAAGAAGAGATCATACACATCAGTGACATTGAATGCATTTCATTTTTCAGTTCAATAATTGCCTGCCACTTAGGTGATCACTTTACTCTCCAAAAGATTATGGAATTTTATCATGGTCACCACTAGATGATGTACTCTTGAACTACACAATAACCACCCAACACTTATTCTGAGACAGTTTTATTAGTTCAGCAATGCCAAATCATTTGCAGTGACCCTAAACTATCATGTGCCATTTTTAATACTAGTGATATTTTATGTAACAGAGAGAATTTTGAGCCCCCACAGACCCTAGTCCCTGAATTATGTTGCTTTCCCTGCATATCCTACATGCATTTGCATATGGTAAGCCTGACATTAAAAGGCTTTCTGATTTTACAATATGGTGGTCTATCCCGAAGCCAATTCTCAATATCTCTGAAACTATCAATTTGAAGGGGACATGGTACTCAAACAAGACCTGAAGCCTCTTTGTTGCTTACACTTCTCCACTTAATAGCAGTTGTGTGGGTACTACATTTTTGACTCATTCAAATGAATGAAATAAAGCTGCAAAACCCAGACACAGTCACTTATAAGTGAATCATAGGCTGCATAAGTCATAAGTCGAGAATCATAAGTTGCAGCATATACTTTTATTTTACAAAAGAGTATACAGAAAAGTTAGCAATCAAATAACTCAGTTTTTGATTAGTAGATTTAAGCCTTCCTGACTCTTGACATATACACTGACAAGCAAAAGAGTAATAATGTTTTGAACTTTTGACTTTCAGGCTCCATATCTCACCATCCACTACAGCTTCGAACGTGAGACTACCATGATTTTATATACAATCATCTTGGCTATCTCACACATAAATTTGACTTGACTATGATTAGTTATGTGGATTCATGTAACTGCATTGTTACGGTTTTGCTCCTGGTGGTGGAAATCTTTTTCTTCTTGTATACTACAAATTACAACCTGTTCTCAGATTCCCTAATAGCTCAGTGTGTTATTAGGTTGATTCCCAAGCGAAAGGTCACTAGTTCAAATTGAGAATCAGCCATGAAGAAGGTTTCACAAAAACAAAAAAAATAGTAGTACACTAAAATGTAATTTTTATTGGTCGGCATAAAAGTGTCCAACATGTGAACAGTAGACTCAATGGCGCGGTCAGTAATAAAAACAGAATGACCGTACAACAAACTCACATCCGTCTGAAGCACATATGGTCATTATAGCATCAACTGACCACATATAAAATTACAGATGGCTATACGGGATAGTAGAGTTGACCCAGAATATAAATGAGATTCCAGAAGCCAAATATTTCCAAGTTGCTTCCCTATGGTTAGGATGACTGTAGGAGCATTGTTTCATGTAGCCCCTCTTGAAGGGTAACAGTGGCAAATATGGAGCCTCCCAAATGTTCTTTATTCCCCTTTAAATATCCATAGACCATCACCAACCCAGTAGGATCAATAGTATATATTCCACCACAATCCAAATCAAGAGACAGGGAGGGATGTTCAATGGAAGGGAATAAACTGGCCACACATACGCTGGCTAATAAGCAAGTAAAAGACCAGCCTGATAGGTCCTAACTAGCTCCTAGCTTGAGAGCTTACTTTACACTCTCATAAAGAACTACCTAGCACACATACATCCAGCCTAATGCAGATCCCACAAGACCACTAACATATTAGTACACTATCCGAGCTGTCATCACGGTTGGCCAGGTGATATGTTGCTGCTATCTAAAACATCATACTAAAACTAAAAAAAATCCACAAAATTGGTATTGCCACATCGATAACAACCCCAACTATAAAGTTACATTATTTTTGTCACATTATTTAATCCACGATGTGAAAATCATAAAAAATAAAAACAATGTCAGAATTGCTGTTTTTGCTTATGCCACATCTTTAGACTAAGGCCCCGCGTGGTGGAAGCGCCATGGAAAACATCGCGGTGTTTTACAGTCAGAGCAAAATGGATGGGATTCTAGTGAATCCCATGCCCACTTTGCAGAAAAAAACGCGCTGCGGACACACGGCGATTTCCAAAACCGGCACGGTTTTGGAAATCGCAGCATGTCAATTATACCTACGGAAACAGAAAGTCCACAGAGGAAAACTTTCTGTCTAAGCGCTGCGTGAAGAACCGTGATGCGATCCCGCCACGGTTTCTCCTGCAGCGCTTTTTTTGCTGCAGGACGCCACGTCGGGCCTTAGCCGTAAAGTGTTTTTCTTTATAGTTCAAAAGTAGTAAAACATAAAAAATATACATTTAGTATTGTCATAATCACACTGATCTGCAGAATTAAATTAAATGAGTTATCCAGTTTGTAATATTGTTGGCCTATCCTTGGGACAGGCCATCAATATTAGATCTGTGAGGGTCCGACACCTGGAACCTCTGCAGATAATTTTCTCCATCACAGCATGGCTCCTGGTAATGTTTACATGCCTGGAGCCGCACTGCTCACTCACTTCATAGAATTCAATGGGGCAACATTGGATTAACTAAAGTCAACACTGCAGGGTGGCTCCCAGCATGTAAACATTATCAGGAGCCGCCCTGTCCCAGAGCAACTGCTCTGCGGGGTTCCCCGAGGTGTATAAGCCATCAATATTACAAACTGGATAACACCTATAACATGTCAGTTATACTGGATGTTGAAAACTGTGTAAAAATTGTAGAATTTTAGTTTTTTCCATTTCCTCTCTGAAAAAGTTTACAAAAACTTTAGCTTATAATGGTGCCACTGAAAAATACAGCTATGAATAAAGTAAAGCATTATGGCTTTTAGATGGCAGAGATTGAAAATTTGAAAAAAGGTGAATCATCCTAAAGGTCAATACTGCCTGTGATAATAAGGGGTTAAAGTTAAATTTATTATTAAGAGATAATATCCTATTAGGACATCACAAAAGAAGAAAGAGCCACCCTTTACAAGTCGTCTTTTAATTACATGGACAACCATTTAAATGAATGGCTGATTTGTAATACTACATTTGCAGTCACTGAAGGGAATACCTAGGTGGCAGACATTTCCTCCGTTGGAAAAATCTAAAAATCTCAGTTATTCTACATTTACTACTTTTACATCTGTGTATTCATTATTAATGTATATACAATTACAACAATTTAGAAAGCACAAGCAAAACTTGTTTTATTTTTTTTCCTTGTGTAGTTACATTTTGTTCATAGATACAAACATGTTTGGATGTCAGAGGAATAAAAACAAACATCCCTCTGAAATTCGTCTGAATCATGTTCTATAAACAACATCAATTGAAGCAAAAGGCCAAATTATAATAATTACCCATCTTTGTAGACTAATTATTTTTTCTCATGCTGGCCAAGTACATAGCAGGATTGCTAATAGAGATTTGAAGATTTATGAATTTGTGCCAAAATGAGTTTCCTGTCATCGGAAGATACCAGAAAAAACTGGTCGATCTTTCTAAAACTTATTCTCTCCACACATTTTGTGCAGAAGAGAATTCCAAGCACTGATAAGGTCATTTCAAGTCTTTAAATGCTTTACAATATATAATAATGGATGTAGTTATCTGTGAAACACTGGTGATAGATCTACATAATTAAAATTCACCAACATTTAGTGGAATGCACTAGGGAGTCTGATACTGTGCAAATAATGCCCTAATGATGATTTGCAGTTATATGTAAGACATATTCATATATTTTTTTATTCCTAAAACAAAGCTGTTGTATTTTCAGCTAAATGAATGTAATACTTCATATTAATAACTGTAAACATTTATTAACTAACATACATAATGTACCAGTATATATATGACTGAGGGACACTCTTACTCGTAATTGTTTCTCTTCTTCAGGAATATACATAAAAATACTGTAAATCTAACTATGATATCATTGCATTTTTTGGAAGGAATTTAAGGCTGAGGCCCCACGTTGCGGATATACAGCTTTTTTCTTGCAAATTTTGCTGCGGTTTTTGAGCCAAAGCCAAGAATGGAAAATATATAGAAAGTAGTTATACTTATACCTTTGGCTCTATCCATACCTGGCTTTGGCTTAAAAACTTGGGACCTTAGCCTAAAGCAGTAAGTATCCAGCTATCTGATTGAAATTGGCTATGTATCCTTTCATTGTCCCACCAGTAACAGCTTTGGAGACAGGGTTCCAAAGGATCCAGCTAGCCAGTTGAGGACTGAGAAATTATGTCTCATGTCACGCCAACAAAATAGTAAGAACACATAAGGAACTAGTGATATGCAATTTAAGCCAAACTGCTATTGTGGTCTCGTCTGTTTCCCATATATACAATCATGGCCTTATGTGTTGGCACCCCTAAAATTCTTCCAAAAAAATGAAGCATTTCTCCCAGAAAATTATTGCAATTACACATGTTTTGTTATACACATTTATTTCCTTTGTGTGTATTGGAACAACAAAAAAAAAACTGAGAAAAAAAGCCAAAAATGATATTTTCACTCAAAATCAAAAATAGGCTGGAAAAAATTACTGGCACCCTCAACATAATATTTGGTTGCACACCCTTTGTAAAAATTAAGTGAAATAAATCCCTTCTTATAACCATCAACAAGCTTCTTAAACCTCTCATCTAGAATTTTGGACCCCTCTTCTTTTGCAAACTGCTCCAGGTCTCTCATATTTGAAGGGTGACTTCTCCCAACAGCAAAGTTAAGATCTCTCCATAGGTGTTCAAAGGGATTTAATTCCGTAACTCATTGCAGGCCACTTCCGAGTTCTTCAGCGCTTTGTTTCCATCCATTTTTGGATGCTTTTTGAAGTATATTTGGGGTAATTGTCCAGCTGGAAGACCCATGACCTAGGATGCAAACCCAGCTTTCTGACACTGGACCCTACATTGAGAACCCAAATCCTTTGGTAATCTTCAGGTTTCATTATGCCTTGCACACAGTCAAGTCACCCAGTGCCAGAGACAGCAAAACGACCCCAAAACATCTTTGAACCTACACCATATTTGACTGTTGTAGCTGTGTTCTTTTTTTGTAGGCCTCAAGCTCTATATTGGTCTCATCTGTCCACATGACGTTTTTCCAGAAGGATTTTGGCTTACTCACGCACATTTTGGCAAACTGCAGTCTAGCAGTGGTGTCTTCCTGGGTCTTCTGCCATAGAATTTCATTTCATTCAAATGTCGATGGATAGTTTGCCCTGACTGATGCACCCTGAGCCTGCAGAACAGCTTGAATTTCTTAGTAACTTGATTGGGATTGCTTATCCTCCATCTGGACTATCCTGTGTTTCAGCCTTTCATCAATTTTTCTATTCCATCCACATCCAGGGAGATTAGCTACAGTGACATGGGTTGTAAACTTCTTGATTATGTTGTGCACCGTGGACAAAGGAACATCAAGATCTCTGGGGATGGACCTGTAGCCTTCAGATTGTTGATATTTTTTCACAATTTTGGTTCTCAGGTCCTCAGACAGTTCTCTTCTCCTCTTTCTGTTCTCCATGCTTAGTGTGGCACACACAGACACGCAAGGCAAAGATTGAGTTAACTTCTCCCTCTAATTTTTATACTGCCCATATTGTGTGTGTGTGTGTGTTTAGTAATGTGCAAAAGTTTTAGGCAGATGTAGAAAAATCACTGCAACGTAAGAATGCTTTCAAAACTAGAATTATTTTTATAGTTTATTTTAACAAAAAGCAAAGTGATAGAACAAAAAGAAATTTAAATTACATCAATATTTGGTGTGACCACCTTTTGCTTTCTAAATAGCATCAACTCATGCGCGCAGTTCTTGATGGCAGGAAGACTTTTCCAAACAGCTTGGAGAACTAACCACAGATCTTCAACGAATGTAGGCTTGCTCAAATCCCCCTGTCTTGTCATGTAATCCCAGACAGACTTGATAATGTTGAGATCAGGGTTCGACCCATATCATTACCTTCAAGACTCCAAAGGGTGGTCACACCAAATATTGATTTAATTTTGCAAATCGAGAAAAATAAAGTATTAACCCCTCTACTTTGGATGTTATTCTTACTTTGCAGAATTTTTTTCATTCCTGCTTAAAACTTTTTCCCAGTACTGTGTGTGTGTGTATGTGTATATATATATATATATATATATATATATATATGTATTTACATACAGTACAGACCAAAAGTTTGGACACACCTTCTCATTCCAAGAGTTTTCTGTATTTTCATGACTATAAAAATTGTAGATTCACACTGAAGGCATCAAAACTATGAATTAACACATGTGGAATTATATACTTAACAAAAAAGTGTGAAACAACTGAAAATATGTTTTATATTCTAGGTTCTTCAAAGTAGCCACCTTTTGCTTTGATTACTGCTTTGCACACTCTTGGCATTCTCTTGAGGAGCTTCAAGAGGCAGTCACCTGAAATGGTTTTCACTTCACAGGTGTGCCCTGTCAGGTTTAATAAGTGGGATTTCTTGCCTTATAAATGGGGTTGGGACCATCAGTTGTATTATTCAGAAGTCAGGTGGATACACAGCTGATAGTCCTACTGAATGGAGTGTTAGAATTTGTATTATGGCAAGAAAAAAGCAGCTAAGTAAAGAAAAACGAGTGGCCATCATTACTTTAAGAAATGAAGGTCAGTCAGTCCGAAAAATTGGTAAAACTTTGAAAGTGTCCCCAAGCGCAGTGGCCAAAACCATCAAGCTCTACAAAGAAACTGGCTCACATGAGGACCGCCCCAGGAAAGGAAGACCAAGAGTCACCTCTGCTGCGGAGGATAAGTTCATCCGAGTCACCAGCCTCAGAAATCGCAGGTTAACAGCAGCTCAGATTAGAGACCAGGTCAATGCCACACAGAGTTCTAGCAGCAGACACATCTCTACAACAACTGTTAAGAGGAGACTGTGTGCAGCAGGCCTTCATGGTAAAATAGCTGCTAGGAAACCACTGCTAAGGACAGGCAACAAGCAGAAGAGACTTGTTTGGGCTAAAGAACACAAGGAATGGACATTAGACCTGTGGAAATCTGTGCTTTGGTCTGATGAGTCCAAATTTGAGATCTTTGGTTCCAACCACCGTGTCTTTGTGCGACACAGAAAAGGTGAACGAATGGACTCTACATACCTGGTTCCCACTGTGAAGCATGGAGGAGGAGGTGTGATGGTGTGGGGGTGCTTTGCTGGTGACACTGTTGGGAATTTATTCAAAATTGAAGGAATACTGAACCAGCATGGTTACCACAGCATCTTGCAGCGGCATGCTCTTCCATCCGGTTTGTGTTTAGTTGGACCATCATTTATTTTTCAACAGGACAATGACCCCAAACACACCTCCAGACTGTGTAAGGGCTATTTGACCAAGAAGGAGAGTGATGGGGTGCTACGCCAGATGACCTGGCCTCAACAGTCACCAGACCTGAACCCAATCGAGATGGTTTTGGTTGAACTGGACCACAGAGTGAAGGCAAAAGGGCCAACAAGTGCTAAGCATCTCTGGGAACTCCTTCAAGACTGTTGGAAGACCATTTCAGGTAACTACCTCTTGAAGTTCATCAAGAGAATGCCAAGAGTGTGCAAAGCAGTAATCAAAGCAAAAGGTGGCTACTTTGAACAACCTAGAATATAAGACATATTTTCAGTTGTTTCACACTTTTTTGTTAAGTAAATAATTCCACATGTGTTAATTCATAGTTTTGATGCCTTCAGTGTGAATCTACAATTTTTATAGTCATGAAAATACAGAAAACTCTTGGAATGAGAAGGTGTGTCCAAACTTTTGGTCTGTACTGTATATTATAAAACATATATCTAAATGTCCGAAATAAAGACTGCACAAGTAAAAGCAAGGGTGCCAAGCCTTTGGGTATAAGCACTAACTAAAATAGGTATTTCCAAAAACTAGGCAGCATTCCAGAAGATTAGGTGAAAAAAATGAGGTTAGTTTATTGCCTCATATCGCAACGTTTCAGCTCATAAATTATGAGCCTTTCTCAAGCCTTTACATACATATAGTGCCTTGCGAAAGTAATCGGCCCCCTTGAACTTTTCAACCTTTTGCCACATTTCAGGCTTCAAACATAAGGATATAAAATTTTAATTTTTTTGGTGAAGAATCAACAAGTGGGACACAATCGTGAAGTGGAACAAAATTTATTGAATATTTTAAACTTGTAAAAAATAAAAAACTGAAAAGTGGGGCGTGCTAAATTATTCGGCCCTCCTAAATTAATACTTTGTAGCGCCACCTTTTGTTGCAATTACAGCTGCAAGTCGCTTGGGGTATGTCTCTATCAGTTTTGCACATCGAGAGACTGAAATTCTTGCCCATTCTTCCTTGGAAAACAGCTCGAGCTCAGTGAGGTTGAATGGAGAGCGTTTGTGAACAGCAGTTTTCAGCTCTTTCCACAGATTCTCGATTGGATTCAGGTCTGGACTTTGACTTGGCCATTCTAACACCTGGATACGTTTATTTGTGAACCATTCCATTGTAGATTTTGCTTTATGTTTGGGATCATTGTCTTGTTGGAAGATAAATCTCCGTCCCAGTCTCAGGTCTTTTGCAGACCCCAACAGGTTTTCTTCCAGAATGGTCCTGTATTTGGCTCCATCTATCTTCCCATCAATTTTGACCATCTTCCCTGTCCCTGCTGAAGAAAAGCAGGCCCAAACCATGATGCTACCACCACCATGTTTGACAGTGGGGATGGTGTGTTCAGGGTGATGAGCTCTGTTACTTTTACGCCAAACATATCGTTTTGCATTGTGGCCAAAATGTTCAATTTTGGTTTCATCTGACCAGAGCACCTTCTTCCACATGTTTGGTGTGTCTCCCAGGTGGCCTGTGGCAAACTTTAAACGAGACTTTTTATGGATATCTTTGAGAAATGGCTTTCTTCTTGCCACTCTTCCATAAAGGCCAGATTTGTGCAGTGTACGACTGATTGTTGTCCTATGGACAGACTCTCCCACCTCAGCTGTAGATCTCTGCAGTTCATCCAGAGTGATCATGGGCCTCTTGGCTGCATCTCTGATCAGTCTTCTCCTTGTTTGAGATGAAAGTTTAGAGGGACGGTCGGGTCTTGGTAGATTTGCAGTGGTCTGATACTCCTTCCATTTCAATATGATCACTTGCACAGTGCTCCTTGGGATGTTTCAAGTTTGGGAAATCTTTTTGTATCCAAATCCAGCTTTAAACCTCTCCACAACAGTATCACGGACCTGCCTGGTGTGTTCCTTGGTCTTCATGATGCTCTCTGCACTTTAAACAGAACCCTGAGACTATCACAGAGCAGGTGCATTTATACGGAGACTTGATTACACACAGGTGGATTATATTTATCATCATCAGTCATTTAGGACAACATTGGATCATTCAGAGATCCTCATTGAACTTCTGGAGTGAGTTTTCTGCACTGAAAGTAAAGGGGCCGAATAATATTGCACGCCCCACTTTTCAGTTTTTTATTTTTTACAAAAGCTTAAAATAACCAATAAATTTCGTTCCACTTCACAATTGTGTCCCACTTGCTGTTTATTCTTCACCAAAAAATTAAAATGTTATATCCTTATGTTTGAAGCCTGAAATGTGGCAAAAGGTTGAAAAGTTCAAGGGGGCCGAATACTTTCGCAAGGCACTGTGTATATATATATATATATATATATATATATATACACTCATATGTGTACATATATGTGTATATATCTCTTGGCAGTTTCACGGCATAATAATAATGATAACTTTATTTATATATGCGCCAACGTATTCTGCAGCACTTAACAAATCAGAAGGTACATGAATAGACAGTATTTGACATAACTATGTGACAAATAGTGACAAACATATCAAACAATAGGAGTGAGGACTCTGCTTGCAAGAGCTTTCAATCTATGAGGAAATAGGGAGACACAAGAGGTCAGAGGGCTTGTTTAGTACAATGGTCCAGCCATCTTTTAATAAATAAGGTCATATAACTGAAATGGCATGAGCCTGTCTCCAGCCAGTATCTGTAAATATACACATACTAAGTGCATGGAGTGCAGAGTAACTTCTAGATGGAGGGGTCAGGTTCTGAGGAACAGAGTAGGCAAAATAGCTTAAGATAAGAAATGTTAGCTTAGTGTGCAGAGGTGTACAGTAGAACAATGTGATCAGGTCACACGTGATTTTAGGGCATTTTTGAAGCTGCTGTAGTTGGGTATTAATCTGATTGTCTGGGGAGTTCCAGAGCACCAGCACAGCTCGAGAAAAGTCTTGGAGCCGGGAGTGGGAGGTTCAGATAACAGAGGATACAAGTCTAAGGTCACTGGCAGAATGGAGAGGAAAGTTTGGGTGGTAGACAGTGACGAGGGAAGAAATGTAGGGAGGTACAGCACTATGGAGGGAGAGTGTGAAAATTGTATATTCTATTTTGTGGTGGATGGGCAACCAGTGGAGCGACTGGCACAAAGTAGATGCATCTGTGTACCGGTTTGACAGAAAGATGAGTCTGGGGCTGCATTCAGGACAGATTGTAGTGGGGAGAGTTTACTAAGAGGAAGCCCAATTAGAAGAGAATTGCAATAGTAAAGACGAGAGAGAAATAGAGTGACCATGATGGGTTTTGATGTGTCCACAGTGAGAAAAGGGCAGGTGACAAGAGCGTGCAAGTGTCTGAATATGTGGGTTGAAGATTCACGTCAAATACAACCCCGAGACAGTGGGCGTAATGCCACGGTTTGATAGTAAGACCACAGACATTGAGATATCAGGGTTAGGTTGGTTAGTAGATGCTGGGAACACAAGAGATTCAGTTTTTGAAAAATTCAGTTTCACATAAAGGGAAGACATGATGTTAGAGACAGCAGAGAGACAGTCACTGGTGTTCTGTAGTAGAGCAGGGGTGATATCACAGGATGAGGTATATAGTTGAGTGTCATCAGAATAAAGATGGTCTTGAAAGCCAAATCTGCTGATGGTTTGTCCAATAGGGGTTGTGTATAGAGAGAAGAGGCGGGGGCCTCGGACCAAGTCAAGCCAGTAGGGCGAGAAGAAGAAAGGATCTGGGAGACTTCTTCTGTTACTGGGTCAAAGAATGAGGAGCAAGGGAGGATAGGGAACTGATACTGCTTGGAAATTGCATTATTTCCTGAAAGAGTATGTCGACTCTGTCTTTAAAGTACATGGCCATTTCTTGAGCACTGAGGTCTGTGACAGGTACCTGTACCATTTGCTTAAGGAGGGAGTGAAAGGCATAAAAGAATCGTTTAGGGTTATTGGAGAGACAAGAGATGAGAGCAGTGAAGTAGGCTTGTTTGGCAAGGTGAAGGGCAGAGATACAGGCGTTGAGCATAAATTTGAAGTGGTTAGGGATAGATATTAATGTAATTTCCTTCCTATGCCAGAGTTGTGCTGGTTATTATACCGAGCCTATTCTTTAATACCTGGGGGGTGTCTCTGGTTTTTATACACAGCTTGTATTCTTTTATACAAGAGAAATGTCTCTGTTTTTTTATGCAGAGGTTGTTTCTTCAAACAGCAGGATACTTTTGTGCCAGAAGTGTGTCTCTGCTCTGAGTTTTTACGTGTTATTGGTCCCTCAACAGAAGGGGTTCTTTGGTTTCAATTTTAGGTCTATAGGTGTTCTGGATGTACCGCTTATTAACATTAACTTTGCGGTACATATTTTTGTTTCAGACTGGTCTCTGTGTTACTTACCACACTCTGGTTAAAATGTGCAGTCTGCATCTGACATAGTTCCACCTCGTCTAACTTCTGGGTCTTAGGTATGCTAGCTTGTCTGGAACATGTGCAGGTCAGGATGGTTCCAATTAGCGCTTGTGCCTCAGCACTGTCTTGTTAATGCAGATTCTGGATGTGATCAGGGCTGGCGTTAGGGAGGGGCAGACTGGACAATGACTCAGGGCCCTGTCAGGAGTCAGGCCCAGCCACATCAATAACGATGACAATAGAAGCCTGTCCAGGGGAGGTCTGTAAAAATAGCAAACATTTTTACTCACCTCTCCTGGGTGTCCAGTGATCTAGCATTATCTTCTGGTGATTTCTGGCCTGTAGCTGACGTCACGTTATGGACATGAATGCTGGAGCCTTTGATTGTGTTATGGGGAGCCTTTTATACTACGTGGGGCATAATACATTGTGTGGGGCTGCTGGGGAGCATATTATACTGTGTGGGGCCACTGTGGACCATTATATTGTGTTGGGGCTCTGGGGAGCATATTATACTGTGAGCGTTACCATGTGAGGCCACTATTGGCGGCTCAGAGGATTATTTTATACTGTGTGGGGCCACTGTGTAGCATTATATACCATGTGGGGCTGCTGTGGGGGGGCTCAGGGTAGCATTTTATACTGTGGAGGGCACTGTGGAGCATTATATACCATGTGGAGTATTATACTGTGGGAGGGGGGTGAACATTCCTGTGTGCTATGTCTGCTCCCTCACTATAATCTTGCACATACGTGTAGTGCTCCGTGGCCGTGTCATTTCCTATAGTGCTCCATCGCCGTGTTTCCCCTTATAAAGTGTCAGACTGAAGGGCCTAGGGCCCACCAGAAGAACTTGCTATTAGCCTAAACCATGACTCCTTCACTGAAATCTTACATATGTGCTGACTATTTGGTGTTACTGAGTATGTTCTCTACATCGTCATCCCCATCTTCATATGGCCGTGTCATTTCCCTAGGCCCTTCAGTCTGACTCTGTATGGGAAATGACACAGCCATGAAGCACTACACGTATGTCCAAGATTATAGTGAGGGAGCTGTGTGCATGAACCAGCAATGGAGGCCTGTACAGTACATTAGGGGATGACGATGCAGGGAACATACATGCAAAATGTGTTTAAAAAACAGTACCTATTTAACCCAATTTTTTTTTACACCAAACCATCTTAGCTTACATAAGTCAGGTCCTATTACATAGTAAATCCAAGCATGTTTTTGTATGCTACACCTTTGAAAAACAGTTGAATCATTTTAATGTTAAGCCCAATGATGGCGCTGAGCTGTGAGGCTGGTCCCTCTGACAGTGAAGTGATATTGGTAGCAAAACTAACAGCATCGGGGCAGATATCACTGTGTATGGTCAGCTTTGCTACTGTATATAACACTCACAATCTTAGAGGACATGAAAGGCCCTCTTTAGGCTAAGGCCCCATGTAGAGCGCCGCAGCAAAAAAACGCTGCGGAAAAGACCGCTGTGGAAACCCATTGTGTTTTTTCGCAATGGTTTTTTCACAGAAAAACTATATATTATACCTATATGGAAAATGGCAGCATTTACGTAGGTATAACTGACATGCTGTGATTTTCAAAAATGTACCTTTTCTGCTGCGGATTTTTTCCTGCAATGTGTGGATGTGATTAGCCAGAATAATATCCACTTTGCCGGTACTGTAAATGCAGCATTTTCAAAATGTAGGGCCCGAGTTTAAGAAGCTTCTTTACCACTACATCCTTGTCAGGTTGATGTATATAAGGTACTATATGCTGATGTTATGGGTATAGCTAGCTTTCAATACAGTAAAAACAAAAGCTTGCTGAGTGTTGTCACATCATCCCCTGGCTTGAATTGTTTTTCTCAATAAATACATTAAAGATACATTTATAAATTCTGTTGGCTTAATGTACTACCATCCATCTGCTATGATGACTTATACAGCCTGTTGTCTGTTTCAGACTGCCAAATGTAGTTCTTTTTGTTACTTCTGTCTCATGCAATTGCCAAGAATGAATTTCAATTAAAATATCTGAAACACCTTTTTAGCTGTAAGTCCAAGAACTACATAAAGTCTGTTCTTCCATTTGCCAACAATTCAGAACAAGTTACATGCAATTTATCTCAAGTAAATGCAGCACCATCCTTTCTATACTTTAAATACTCAAAGTTTTGTAAAATATAATCATAATAATAATAATAATAACCTGACATTCAATATGAGGAATATTTAAAATATACCTTATGTCTAAAGCCTTTGATTTATATAAAGCAGGTACAATCAATTTTTATAGAAAGTGTATTCAACTCAGGATATTGTCATGTTCTTCACATATCTAAAATTCAGTTCTGGTAGCAAATAAGTTTTAAATACCTTTCAGAATGAGCTTAGCTTCAAGAATGAACATGACAGGAAATTCACCAACACCAATCATTCTAAAGCATTTCAGAAGGTTATCAGGTAGCTTATATGAATTAGAGGAACTGTTTGTAGATGAAGTTGCCCAGGGAGACCTACATTTATATCAAACAGAATAGAACAAAATGTGTATATTATCATCATCATTATTACTATCATATAGTATTTTCACTGATTATGCATTATGCAATAATATAATAAGATGTGAGAGTGCACTGCTTGACACAATGCTTACCACAATACTTATTACAATGTTATGGTCAGCAAACAGCCAAATAACAATCCATTCCTGAGAAAGAGGTTATACAATGTAAGTCTTGCTATATATTATTATTATTATTATTATTATTGTTTATTTATATAGCACCATTAATTCCATGGTGCTTTACATTTGAGGTTTTACATATGGTACATAAGATATACAAAACAGATAATGGTTTACATATGGTACACAAGATATACAAAACAGATAATACTAACAGTGACCAACTGGGACAGTGGGATAGAGGGCCCTGCCCGCAAGGGCTTACAATCTATAACATTAGCTACTAGAAGGCCTCAAAGGTTAAGAGATTATAAGGATGTTGACTAGTATTCTGAGTAAATGAACTGCTTTTAGTTATGAGTGAAAAGATCAGAATTACCTGTTGCTTATATTTTAATATAACCACATTAAATTGAATTTCATACTTAGCACTAAGCATACTAAGTAAACACAAATGTAATCTATACAACATAAAGGTTTTCACTGGGAAAAGACACCTTGTATCTGCAAAGTAGTAAGCATTTGCTTAAACTACAAAAAGCAATTAAAGAATGTGTCTTCTTTTCCCTAATGAATAAATATGGTTGCTCTTGCTAAGCGATACTTGGATTGAGTATGAAAAAATATTCTGGGATCACAATATTGATGACCTACTCAAGAGAAGATAAGGCATTTCTGGGGCCACAAGCAAAGGTATGTCTGGAAGTCCCCCAATACTGCTCCCTTAGTGCCCCCACACACAGTATAATTCCCCCTTACATACTCCATACAGTATAATGTCACCTTGGTGACCCAATACACAATATATTGCCTTCTTAGTGTCCCCACACAGTATACTTCCCTCTTAGTGCCCCCACATTCAGTATAATTCCCCCACAGTGCCCACAAAGTCTAATATCCCTTTAGTGTCCCCATATGCAGTATACTGCCTCCTTAGTGGTTCACAAATATGCTGTTAACATCAGCTGTAGGACCTAGTGCTGCCATCATGTATTGACTTCAGGAACTGCTGCATGTTACATCCAGACACTGAAATTGGCAGGACTGGTCTCTGGGAACCCATGCAGCTGAGCGCTTTGGACTCTTCATTGTGTGTCAACAAGCTTGCCATCTACTTAATAGCAACAGTGCAGGGAACTTTCAATTTTGTCAGAATCATGTCTAAAATAGTTTGATTATCATGTGTTTCATACCTTTTCATGATTGCAATGAATGCACCTGCTGGGTTTAAAGGAACTTCCTCCATCTGTAAAGTGACCGCTTCTTTCCCAAAATGTTTTGCTGACTGAATCTGTGTAAGAAACTGTGCTAGCAACATCATGCTCGGTTGAGATAGCAGTTCAATCCTATTCATGCAAACCCAAGCTCCTGAAAGAAAACAAAATTTACCAAATGTTACACATAAAATCACCTTAGTTCTTATTCCTCTAGACTGTCTTTGTACTGTATCTATTTGATATTTTTAGTGCTTGGACTAGAGCAAATAGGAATGGATGTCACAAAAACACCAACTACAATTGGAACCAAACATAATAAAGAGGGATTTGATCCTCCCACAAACTTTATTGGAGGTGGTGATCAGCACCTTAACCTGCAGGTGTAAAATTATTAATAGTCCACATGATTTTCCATGAGAATCCAGCATACGAAAACCAGGGTAGTTATATAAAACTTAGCTTTTAATTTACACTAGGTTCACATCTGTGTTCGGGTTTCCGTTCGGGGGGTCCGCTTGGAGACCCCCCAAATGGAAACCTAATCCGCGAAAGCCCCAGACCCCAGCTACTATAGAAAAGGGCGAAAAATGCAGAGAGAAAAGCGCTGCTTGTAGCACTTTTCGCTCCGCATTTTTCAAGCAGAGAGAAAAAAAACAATCAAAAAATTAAATACAAAAAAACAATACAAATTACATAAGAATGATATACCACATAGACTAAACAATCATAAAAATAAGAAGCAAAACCAATGACTGGTTATATTATACAAAAACAAAAATGACTTGGTAGAATCCCAAAAGTAATATAATTCATGATAACATTTCCAATCCCACATGTGATGATTGTTTATTGATGATTGTAATTAAAAGCTAAGTTTTATATAACGTCCCTGGTTTTCGTATGCTGGATTCTCGTGGAAAATCACTTGGAATATTTGGCTCGCCTTTAACAGAAAGTTTTAAGTATCCTTGCAACAAACTTAGTCAGGAACAAATCCACAGCTATTGAATCTCCATGGATTACGTGAATGGGCTGTTAACATATGCTACATTCTAAGCCATATATGGAAAATTATTAAGGCCAACTTTTCATGTGGTAGTCTTAAAAGGAAGTGTGCTTTAGTACAATGCACCAAAACTCATGGGCTGTATTAATGCCAGACACAGTTTTGTTTCTCTTTTTTTTTTTTTGCTTAACCCCTTTGCGACTACAGATGTAATAGTACGTCATGGCCGCCTAGTCCTTAACGCAAATGGATGTACTATTACGTCCGCGGGCAGCATCGGGAGCGGGTGTTAACTGTAAATGTCGGCTAACACCCACTCCATTAACCCCCGGTCAGAACTGAGCTCCGATCGAGAGCTTTAACCCCTTGACCGCGGCATCCAAGGAGTTCCGACATGTAACTGACCCCATCGGCTCCCCCTGCAGCGAAATTGGGGAGTGCTGTTATGCATTTTCTGCAGCCCGGGATCTGGACAGTGACCCCGGGCAGCTAGGAGCCCCTAATACCTGGTTGATCCTGCCAAGATGGGAGGAAGTCAGCCTATACATCTGGAATCTCCTGAAATGTGACCACATTTTGGAAACTACACCCTTGAAGGGATTTATCAGGGGGTACAGTAAGCATTTTTAACCCCCAAGTGTTGCATTAATTTATTTTCCAGAAATTAATACGCAGCTGATGGTAAAAGGTGAAAATGGCAATTTTTCCAGGAATATCTGATTTCAGTGCGTAATATGTTGTGCCCTGCTTGTATCAGAGACGAATGCTCCAAAAGCTGTTCTGCCTGGAAAACCTGCTTGAGGCTAAGGCACCACATAGTGGTGCGGAAACTCATCACGTTTTTTTTCCGCAGCGCTTTTCACAGAAAGTGTTTCTGCTTTAATTATACCAATAGGGAAACCACCAGCATTTCCATAGGTATAATTGACATGCTGCGATTTCCAAAACCGTAGTGTTATTGGAAATGCAGCATGTCAATTATACCTACGGAAACCTTGGCGGTTTCCCTATAGGTTATAATTGAAGAGGAAACAGTTTCTGTGATGATGAGAGACCCCAGTTATGTATTTTTCTTTGACTTGTATTGTTACTTATTCATATTAGTCTTATATACCTTTAGGAATGTTGTGTTTATGCTGTGTTTACATTGGTGGTCAATTCGCTTCAGTGGGTTTATGTATATACAAGGGGAGATTGCCCTTTTCTATCTCCAAACAGTTTTATTACCCCTGGACAAACAGATGTCAAAGGAGGGAGAGAGGGCTAATGACTCTGAGTTCAACCTCAGACACACATCTTTCCCACAGCCAGGAAAACATCCTTTTTTCTCAAGATCCTGCAGTGAGGGAAGAGGAGGGGGGCTACTTGGAAGGGAGATGTGGCTGGACACTGGCTTAAGTGAGACTGAGACCTACTTTTTTTGTCACATCTGTGGAAGCAGCTAAGAGAGCTAGGTGTGTCTACATTACTACAGAAAATAGGCCAAGCTTCCTGGAACCATAGACTTTTAAATATTCTTCTACTTTATTCCTTTCCTATTTTATAGCTGTTTGTATTGTGTGTCATTTTTTATATCTTTATATCTGTAGCACTGAACCATCTTGGTATTAAAGTGTTAACTTTAAGGCTATTTTGTGTATGCTCTATGAACCCATTACCTTTTTGAAGTGTATATGTGCGCAAGGTGTCTGCTGGACCTTGGATCAGCAGTGGTGGCGGCGGCGAGTATTTGGGTGCATGGACTGTGTTGGGGTGCGACTTACACTTAATTTGCAGCCTGAGTGAAGGGTGAGTGCGAGATTGAGTGAATAGAGTTGAGTCAACCCCTGATAGCCACACCCGCGTCACATGCTAGGAAGGCCCGTACGTGACACTTTGCAATGTGTGGATGGGATTCACGAGTCTGTAAAACGCTGTGGCATTTATTCTTTGTGGGGTCCTGGCCTAACAGTTTTTGGAGAGTGTCTCTGCTGACTCAAGCTGGGCACAACATATCGGGTACTGAAATGGCGTATCTCTGGAAAAATTGTAATTTTCACTTTTCATTATCAGCTGCACATTCATTTCTGGAAATTAAATTACTGCAACGCTCAAAGGTTAAAATTGCTTGCTACACCATTTGATAAATCCCTTCAGTGGTGTAGTTTTCAAAATGGGGTCACATCTTTGTGGACTCCACTTTACTGGCAATTCAGGGGCTCTGCAAAAGTGGCATGATGTCCAAAAACCAAACTGTGCTCCAAACACCAAAATAGCACTCCTTCCCTTTTGTGCCCGGCTGTGCCCAAACAGCAGTTTATTCCCACATATGACATTAAGTACATTATCCTGGGTACAACAGTGTCATACATATGGGCAGAAACTGCTGTTTGGGCACACATCAGGGCGCAGATGTGAAGGAGCACTATGTGCTTTTGGAGTGAAAATTTTGATTTTTTTGTTTTTGGACGCCAAGTCACATTTGCAGAGACTCTAAAATTGCCCCTACCAAATGGGGTCACTTTTTGGGGAATTACAATTTAATGGCACCTCAAGGGCTCTACAAAAACAACATTGTATCCAGAAAATCCCTCTAAATCAGAACTCCAAAAGCTAAAATGCGCAGTATTCCTTCCCTCTAGAGCCCTGCTGTGTGCCCAAGCAACAGTTTACACCCACATATACAACTTTTTTTGTACCCGGTACAGCCCACTTAATAGTTTTAGGAGAGCGTGTCTCTGATGACACAAAGTGGGCGCAACATGTTGAGCACTGAAATGGCATACGTCTTTAAAAATTCTTCACTTTGTACATTAATTTTTGGGTAGCATTCTTAGGGTCAAAATGATAATATTCCTTGAGAAATTCCTTGGGGGGTTTAGTTTCTAAAATGGGGTCACTTTTTGGGGATTTCCATTCTATTGGTACTCTGGGGCTCTGCAAATATGACATGGCACCTGAAAGGTATTCCAGTGAAATCTGCCCTCCAAAAGCCAAATAGGGCTCTTTCCATTCTGAGCCCAGCCATGTACCCATACACAGGGAGGGGTAGTGAGCTTGAAAATGAAACGTCACAGCTGTGGTCAATGACCTGAAGATAAATAAGGTACTTACTTTAAACAGGATATATATTTTGTATTGATTCATCCTGTTATTTTCCAACATTTTTTAAAAACTAGATAACCCCTTTAACAAATTTATCTGAAACTTGTTGGCCTTACCTACTCTTGCTAAGCCCCACTTACTTTTCCTCAACACTTTTAAAATGAGCACTCACCAGTTCTCTTAATGTCAACCTTCAAAATCATATCAAAAGGCACAGGTAGCTTGGAGTAGGGCTGGGCGATTTTGCCAAAAAATAGAATCTCGATTTTTTTTTCAACCATAGGAACGATTTTTTATTTTAATCTTGATTTTCTTATTTTGGAAAAATGCATAAATTCTGACTCCCTTAACTTTTTTGCTTGTGACAGTGTACGGAGCTATGTAAGGTGTCTTTTTTTGACTCAATATGTAGTTTTAATTCATACCATTTTGGAGAATGTTCGTTGTTTTGATCTCCATTTTATTTTATCTTTGTGAGGCAAACCTGCAATACAATGGAGTTTTGGCTATTTTTTTATTTTTTTTCCTGCTATGGTTTTTTTTTCTCCTATAAAAATAGATGATAAATTGCTGATTAGTGGGGGTCCGACTACAGAGACCACCACTGATGTTGGGAACAGGGATAGTTTTATCCACACTGTAAATATAGCTGCAGTGATCGCTTGTGCACTCCTGTTGACATTCATTTTGATGGAAACACTGGAGAGCTATTTCCATTCCCTTTGAAATGAATGGCAATGGGAGTGCACCAGCATTACTGCCGAATCTCCACTGTGCAGTACTACAGAGACCTGGCATTTGTGGCACTTGTTTTGCCTGTGTACGAGTGCTATATTGAAAGACCCACCATAGGGGGTGGGGGAGTAATCTGATTAATCGCCAAGCCCGTAACTGTTGTTTCATAATTTTTTTTTGCACTTTGTATAATGTCTATCTCTAAGTAGTACTACATTTAAACATTAATTCAGTTTTCAGATCAATATTGATAATAAAGTCAATTCTAAGTTCAACATAGATAAAAAAACAAATACTAAAACACATCCCAATAGAAGCCTAGAGATTACAGGTTTCTGGTACCCCTGAGTTATCAGGAATTGTATACTGCTCTTACAATTTGTGGATGCCTTCACCACATATCTAAAAGATACTATGCAAAATAAGAGATAGAAGACTTCTCAAAAGTAATTTACTATATCAGCTATGTCTGAAAACTTTAATACATGGGCATATATTTGGGACACTTTCCTCTTTCAGCACCTCACTTGCCACTTTTTACAAAAGTGGGCAGAGCAGGGCAGAGACCATGGCAGGTTGGGGTGGGGACACCTGTCAAATTTGTTAAAACTCACTCCAGAAGAGCCAGAGCCTCTTAATAATTCTGGTACATCTCAGGCAAGCAGGGTAATGGAATAAGACTGGTGTACAAAAAAAACAGTGTTAATAAATTGTGTACCATTTCTTCAGCTTTCACTATAAAACTGCATAGGGAGATGTAGTTATTATTGTAAGCAATGGAGACAATTTACTAGGGAGGGTCCACCTAAATTTCAGACCTAAAGCAGGTGTACAATGTTGCATCGCATTCTAGACCATTTCCTCCAAGTAGCTCAACATGAAATAGGCGTGTCTTAAGATACCATATTAAGCACCCCAATTGTGTCAAGATTTTGACATCAAATTTCTGCTCAAAGTACAATAGAGGTACTGTAAAAGTACACTAATATGGCATATTTATAGACTGCTTAGTCTAAATTTAAACAGTCTAACTATTAGTAAATGTGGGCCAGTATGCACAGTCATTTACATTGTTACATTGTCGTGACACTGTATGGCTACGTTCACATCTGCACCAGAGTCTCTATAGGACTTTTTCCTCCGCCGGTTTCAATTTTAAATCAATGGACATCCGACAAACCCTTAATATACACAAGTGAACAAAATTGTTGGTACCCCTCGTTTAATGAAAGGAAAAACCCACAATGGTCACAGAAGTAACTTGAATTTGACGAAAGTAATAATATATAAAAATTCAATGAAAATGAACAAATGAAAGTCAGACATTGCTTTCCAACCAGGCTTCAACAGAATTTTTAAAAAAGAAAACTCATGAAACAGGCCTGGACAGAAATGATGGTACCCCTGAAAATAATGTGACCAAAGGGACATGTTAAATCAAGGTATGTCCACTAATTGGCATCACAGGTGTCTACAATCTTGTAATCAGTCAGTGGGCCTGTATATAGGGCTACAGATACTCACTGTGCTGTTTGGTGACATGGTGAGTACCACACTCATCATGGACCAGAGGAAGTGAAGGAAAGAGTTGTCTCAGGAACTTAGAAAGAAAATTATAGACAAGCATGTTATAGGTAAAGGTTATAAGACCATCTCCAAGCAGCTTAATGTTCCCGTGTCTACAGTTGCACATATTATTCAGAAATTTAAGATCCATGGGACTGTGGCTAAGCTCCCTGGACGTGGCCACAGGAGGAAAATTGATGACAAATCAAAGAGAGGGATAATACGAATGGTAACAAAAGAGCCCAGAAAAACTTCTAAAGAGATTAAAGGTGAACGTCAAGCTCAAGGAACATCAGTGTCAGATCGCACCATCCGTCGTTGTTTGAGCCAAAGTGGACTTCATAGGATACAACCAACGAGGACACCTTTGTTGAAAACAAATCATAAAAAAAGCCAGACTGGAATTTGCCAAACTACATGTTGACAAGCCACAACACTTCTGGGAGAATGTCCTATGGACAGATGAGACAAAAATCAAAATTTCTGGCAAGGCACATCAGCTCTATGTTCACAGACGGAAAAATGAAGCATATCTTGAAAAGAACACTGTCCCTACTGTGAAACATGGAGGAGGCTCTGTTATGTTCTGGGGCTGCTTTGCTGCATCTGTTACAGGGTGTCTTGAATCTGTGCAGGGTACAATGAAATCTCAAGACTATCAAGGGATTCTAGAGAGAAATGTGCTGCCCAGTGTCAGAAAGCTTGGTCTCAGTCGCAGGTCATGGGTCTTGCAACAGGATAATGACCCAAAACACACAGCTAAAAACACCTAAGAATGGCTAAGAGGAAAACATTGGACTATTCTGAAGTGGCCTTCTATGAGCCCTGAGTTTTCTTTTTTTTTTTAAAATTCTGTTGAAGCAAGGTTGAAAAGCAATGTCTGACTTTCATTTGTTCATTTTCATAGAATTTGTATATATTACTAGCAGAAGGACCCGGCTTCGCACGGGTATATTTCATTTTTTGTTTGTGTAGTGACCCCATAAGAATTGGCCAGTTTTGCACTTCACATCCAGTATGGCAGTCCAGTATATGTACAGTCTATTTATGGCTGTGTTGCTATGGAAACCTGGTAAATGAAATGTGAACTTATATTGGCTGATGCACGTTATATGACTGAATATTTAAGAACCTGCAAACTGATATTGACTCATACAAGTCATAAATAGCTTGATTGCTATGGAAACCTGGTGTAAAGCTGTGTGTATGTCAAGACTGAAGAACCTGCGATTTTACATTGTTCCATAAGCGTCATGTGATCATGTGTATCTCAGTTTGGATATCAGTGAAAGACCTGCGATCGGTTGTTATGGAAAACCTGTAGTAAAGCTGTGCGTATGTGACCTTGTGTAACAGTGTTATCCACAGTGCCCTGCCCCTTTAAAGCTGACCTACAGCAGTGAAGAAAAATGGCTGGGTTGTTATGGAAACATGGAGTGCAGCAGTGTGCAAGTGGCTGACAATGCCTTGTCAGATTGGAGACGGGCTTGGGTCTGCTGAGAGTTTTCATTAGCTCGAGCAGCAGCCATGCGTTTTGCTGCAGGGGGCATGAGTAGTTTAAAAATGTTTCAATTTATAAGAATGCTGAAATCTAGTATGGCAGTCCAGCCAGTGGCGTAAATACCGGGGTAGCAGTGGTAGCGGATGTCACAGGGCCCGGGACATTAGGGGTCCCGGTGGGCCCCTGATGTTTTTTTTTTTTTTTTTTTTTTAATAGGCCATTACCTGCGGGCCGTGAACCCCACAAAACACTGCTATCATTATACTCTGGGGTATTTTCAGCAGGCTTCGGGCCTCCTTGGTGACGTCACAGACGTTGGCGGGCCAGTCCGACGTCATTATGCATTGCGATGCATGCTTGGCTCACGTGACATCTGTTCCAACATTGAAGAGGTAGCGGTGAGTACACATAATACCGTATGAAGGGGCCACTATGATACTGTGTGCAGGGGCCACTATGAGGCCTAATAGTGTGTGCAGGGGGCACTATGGGGCAGAATACTGTGTGCAGGAATGCAGTTTGTGCGGGGGGGGGGACGGTTGCCGGGGGGGGTCCCATGTCAAATTTTCGCCTTGGGGCCCAGCCATTCCTAGATTCCTAGTTACGCCACTGAGTCCAGTATAGGTACAGTCTATTTATGGCTGTGTTGTTATGGAAACCTGGTAAATTAAATGTGAACTTATATTGGCTGATACACGTGATATGACTGAATATTTAAGGACCTGCGAGCTGCTATTGACTAATACAGGTCATAAATAGCTTGGTTGCTATGCAAACCTGTGTGCCTGAGGAGAGTAAGCGCCTGCGAGCTCTTATTGGCTGATAAGGGACATGTGACGGTGTGTATGGCAGTTGGAATATGAGTGAAAGACTTGCAGGCTTGTATTAGCTAATGTTGGTAATTTTTTGGGTATACTGTATCTCAGGAACGATACGTCCAAAAGAGCTGAGACCCAGTCTATAATATTCCCGCACACCTGATGTACATGTGTGCCAAATTTGGTGAGGATCGGTCCAGTCGTTTGGTCGCACATAAAGAACAGACAGAAACTAATTTTTATATATAAAAGAGATTGCTTTTGTCAGATTCAAGTTATTTCTGTGACCATTTTGGGTTTTTCTTTCATTAAACGAGGGGTACCAACAATTTTGTCTGTCCACGTGTGTAGTCAATGGGGTCTGCCGGGCTCCGTGTGTAAACGCTATTTTAGCGGTCCGCCTCTCCATTGTTCTGGTCCTCCGACAGACCAGAGCAACGGAGAGGCAGTGCTAATGTGAACCTAGCATAAGCCATATGTATTCTAATGTATCAAATAAAAAAAAGGCAATAAAAAGGTATCAGCAGCACTGTGAAAACTCTGACAATAGGTTAGGTCATTTTGGAATAAAAAAATGACCTTTTATATTTTCTTCTGAATTTATTTGCTTTCTTATGTAAAATACATGAATCAGTTTAGCTAAAATACTAAAATTTGGTAACTACAAAACATTTAAGATTTAATTGCTAGGCGCTAAATTATTTTAAAGAAATCTCAGCTTCTAATATTTCCTGGTAAAAATGTAATAAAGCTTCACAGCCTCAGCTCAATTACTCCTACTGGCCATCAAAGCCATTTTTAAATTGCCATCTGCTTTCCTTGTGTGCCTCCATGATAATCAGATATGCACTGTACACAATTAGCATGACATAGCCCCATGTTCAATCTAAAATGTTATTTTATTAAGAAAAGATTTCATCTGCACTCTCGCCCCACAGCTGCCAACATGTCCACAAGACTTATTTGTACTTCTGTAGCAGCTAATTGAAATTGTATTACTATAATGGAAAGGATTCCCTTTAACAGTAAATCACTGTAGCAGGAGAATTTACAAATTAGCCCGTGGACACGGCCCTAGCTGGAAATACGTCCTACATAGAATAATGTAATCTTTCATATTAACAACCACAGGACTGTTACAAAAGATTTAGTGCTACAGACACTTAGTTTTTCAAACCATTTATTTTTGTCCAGCAAACTGTTAGGGCTAAGGCCCCACGTAGCATCCCGCAGCAAAAAAACGCTGTGGGAAAAACTGCAGCGGCAACACATCGCGGTTCTTCCTACGGTGCTTTTTACAGAGAGTCTGCAGAGGTTTCCTCTGCAGACTTTCTGCTTCAATTATACCTATAGGGGAACCGCTGGCGTTTCCGTAGGTAAAATTGACATGCTGCAATTGCCAAAACAGCAACGGTGGAATCCCATCCACTTTGCTGTAACTGTTTACACCACGTGGGGCCCTGGCCTTAATGTATAAATGCTATTGCATAAAAATGTTGCCCTTGATAAGACCTTTCCAGTCATATTGGCTTAAGCAAAAACCTTTCTGATAATACAGTGAAGGAAATACAGAGGGGAAAAAAGTATTTAGTCAGCTACCAATTGTGCAAGTTCTCCCACTTAAAAAGATGAGAGAGGCCTGTAACTGACATCATAGGTAGACCTCAACTATGAGAGACAAAATGAGAAAATAAATCCAGAAAATCACATTGTCTGATTTTTTAAGAATTTATTTGCATCAAATATCCTATTTTTGTATAAATAAATGCAAAAAATATTGATCAAAGTTTACTAACAACATGAAGTACGAAAAACAATCTCAGAATCACTTGAGTAAGTTATAGTGTTATTGCCACATAAAGGGACATACGTTTTGAAAAATGGGGCTGTGTCCTTAAGGCTAAGTCCCATGTTGCGTAAACACAGTGTTTTTGTCTGCTGTGGAAACACAACGGAGAAAAATGCTTCTATTTAGAGTACCAGCAAAATAAATGAGATTTCTTTAATCTTATCCATACATTGCGGAAAAAAGAGCTGTGGAAAAGCTGCGTTTTCAAAAACATGCATTTTTTTTAAAAACTAAGCATATTAATTTAATCAGCGAAACTGCTAAATTTTCCCTATATACTTAATAGGGAAAATAAAAATGCTGAGAAAAATGCAGCATAAATACTGCAGAAAAAAACACAGTCGTACCAGAAAATATTGTCAAAACATGGACCATTAATTCTTAACCTGTTTCCTGCGTGAAGGGAGAAGTATACACACGTGGACAAAATTGTTCGTACCCCTCGTTTAATGAAAAAAAAAAACCATAATGGTCACAGAAATAACTTGAATCTGACAGACTGGAATTTGCCAAACTACATGTTAACAAGCCACAGAGCTTCTGGAAGAATGTTATAGACAGATGAGACAAAAATCAAAATTTTTGGAAAGGCACATCAGCTGTATGTTCACAGATGGAAAAATGAAGCATATCTTGAAAAGAACACTGTCCCTACTGTGAAACATTGAGGAGGCTCTGTTATGTTCTGGGGCTGCTTTGCTGTATCTGGTACAGGGTGTCTTGAATCTGTGCAGGGTACAATGAACTCTCAAGACTATCAAGGGATTCTAGAGAGAAATGTGCTGCCCAGTGTCAGAAATCTTGGTCTCAGTCGCAGGTCAAGGGACTTGCAACAGGATAATGACCCAAAACACACAGCTAAAAACACCCGAGAATGGCTAAGAGGAAAACATTGGACTATTCTGAAGTGGCCTTCTATGAGCCCTGACCTAAATCCTATTGAGCATCTTTGGAAGGAGCTGAAACATGCCGTCTAGAAAAGGCATCCATCAAACCTGAGACAACTGGAGCAGTTTGCTCATGAGGAGTGGGCCAAAATACCTGTTGAGAGGTGCAGAAGTCTCATTAACAGTTACAGGAATCGTTTGATTGCAGTGATTGCCTCAAAAGGTTGTGCAACAAAATATTAAGTTAAGGGTACCATCATTTCTGTCCAGGTCTGTTTCATGAGTTTTCTTTTTTAAAAAATTCTGTTGAAGCATGGTTGAAAAGCAATGTCTGACTTTCATTTGTTCATTTTCATAAATTTTTATATATTATTACTTTTGTCAGATTCAAGTTAATTCTGTGACCATTGTAGGTTTTTCTTTCATTAAACGAGGGGTACCAACAATTTTGTCCATGTGTGTATATATTTGCCATTCCTCTTGTACAGCACCTTGCAAAAGTATTCATACCCCTTGAACTTTTTCACAGTTTGTCACCTTACAACCACAAATTTAAATGTATTTTCTAGAGATTTTAAGTAATAGACCAACACAAAGTAGCAGATAATTTTGAAGTGGAAGGAAAATTATACATGGTTTTCAAAATTTTAATTAAATAAAAATCTGAAAAGTGTGACATGCAAAAGTATTCAGTACCCCTATATCAATACTTTATAAAGCCACTTTTCGCTGCAATTACAGCTGCAAGTCTTTTGGGGTATGTCTCCAGCAGCTTTGCGCATATAGAAACTGAGATTTTTGCCCATTCTTATTTGCAAAATAGCTCAAGCTCAGTCAGATTGGATGGAGAGCATCTGTGAACACCAATTTGTATGTCTTGCCACAGATGATCAATGGGATTTAGGTCTGGACTTTGACTGGGCCATTCTTACACATGAATATTCTTTGATCTAAACCATTCCATTGTAGCTCTGGCTGTATGTTTAAGGCTCATTGTCTTGCTGGAAGGTGAATCTCCTTCCCAGCCTCAAGTCTTTTGTAGTCTCCAACAGGTTTTCTTCTGGGACTGCCCTGTATTTAGATCCATCCATCTTCCCATCAGAGATGCTGAATAAAAGCATCCCCACAGTATGATTCTGCCACCACCATGTTTACAGTGGGGATAGTGTGTTCAGGGTGATGAGCAGTGTTACTTTTCCGTCACACATAGCACTTTACATTTAGGTCAAAAAGTTCAACTTTTGTCTCATCTGACCAGAGCTCCTTCTTCCACGTTTGTTGTGTCCCCTATATGGCTTGTGGTAGCCTACAAACGGCACTTCTTATGTCTTTCTTTCAACAATGGTTTTCTTCTTGCCACTCTTCCCTAAAGGCCAGATTTGTGGAGTGCACGACTTATAGTTGCTCTGTGGACAGATTCTCCCACCTGAGCTGTGGATTTCTGCAGCTCCTCCAGAGTGACCATGGGTCTCTTGACTGCTTCTCTAACCAGTGCTCTCCTTGCTCAATCTGTCAGTTTAGGTGGACGCCCATGTCTTGGTAGGTTTGCAGTTGTAGAATACGTTTTCCATTTTTGGATGACAGATTGAACAGTGCTCCTTGGGGATGCTCAAAGCTTGGGATATGTTTTTATAACCTAACCCTGCTGTAAACTTCTCCACACCTTTATCTCTGACCTGTCTGGTGAGTTCCTTGGTCTTCATGATGCTGTTTGTTCACTAGTGTTCTCTAACAAAACACTGAGGCCTTCACAGAACAGGTGTATTTATGCTGAGACTAAATTACACACAGCTGGACTCTATTAACTAATTAAGTGACTTCTGAAGGCAATTGATTGCACTGGATTTTATTTAGGGTTTTATTTCAGAGTACAGGGGGCTGAATACTTTTTCACGTCACATTTTTCAGATTTGTATTTTATTGAAATTTTGAAAATCGTGTAACATTTTCCTTTCACTTCACAATCATGTGCTACTTTGTGTTGGTCTATCACTTAAAATCTCAATAAAATACATTTAAGTTTGTGGTTGTAAGGTGACAAAATGTGAAAAAGTTCAAGGGGTAGGAATACTTGTGCAAGCCACAGTAGCCATTCTTGGCTTTGGATCAAAAAACTGCAGCAAAATCTACAACAAAAAATAGCTTCGTTTCCGCAACATGGGGCCTTAGCCTAAAAATCTGTTCAGAAAGGTGTGTTCCTATTAGCACAATGGGGGGAATTTATCAAACCCTGCACTTCAGGGTTTGCAATGCAACTTTAAAAGGGTTGCAAATTTGTTGCACAGTTGAGCTAAAAAAGTTGTAAAGAGAAAAACTGGTACCTGAGGAGGCTAGTCCTTTGCAGATGTCTTTCAAAATGTTCTGATCTGAATTACTTGTGCAATGAAAGCTGTACATAGGTTTTCCAAGTGCAAAGGATAATTCTTGGATAGTAGATTTTTTCCCACAGGCCTAAGATAGAGAAAGCTAAAAATAAATTTAAAAAGAAAAACATTTCCCATTTTCATGTTGCCAAATCTATGCTTGCTTCAGAAAACGCACTTAAATCTCATTTACTTTCAATCAACCATGGCTATTCTACGTGCTTTAGTTGCACACTAAGAGATTAGATACTGTACTAACTCAGCATGCAATACCCAGTGCGAAACCGGTGCCTATGGTGAAGGAAGTATCCTTTTCCATAAGGATGATTCCCAACTATAGACCACATTTCTCTAAGGCAGGGTTCACACTACCTTTGGAGTCCGTTATGAAGGTGTCCATTAAAAAAAAAAAACCGGACACCTATCATAACGGACACTAACTGATGTTAATGTGTCCGTTTTTTTACAGTAACTGATCCAATTAATGGTTCAGTTAAAAAAACGGACACATTAGCATCAGTTAGGCAGGGTTCACACTACCGTTGATGTCCGTTCTGATAGTGTCCGTTAAAAAAAGAAAAACAAAAGAAAAACAGACACCTATCATAACAGACATTAACGGACACTAACTGATGTTAATGTGTCCGTTTTTTTAACTGATCCAATTAATTCTTTTTTGTTTTTTTTTCTGCTTTCTGAGCATGCGCAGGAAAAAAATGGACATAAAATAACGGACAGTAACTGATGGCTATCAGTTACTGTCCGTTATAAGTCCGTTACCCATAGACTTCAATGTTAAAAAAATAACGGACACTTGCTGTCCGTCAAGAATCCGTTTTTTTCAAACGGACAAAAAGTCCTGCATGTAGGATTTTTTTGTCCGCGAAAAAAAAACAGACTACTGACAGATTTGGTGTAAACGGACACAAATGGACACAATATAAAAACCCACTGAAATTAATGGAAATTTTAACGGATTTCTGACGGTTCAGCTAGTGTCCGATGCTAAAATCTTGTAACGGACAATAGCAACGGACAGTATTGATGGTCACCAACGGTAGTGTGAACGCCCCCTAAGTGTTCAAATTTTAAGCTACATTAACAGAGGCTCCCTTAAACAAAAGCATGGAACAAGTAACATTTGGTTAACATTTGGTTTGTAACTGCACCCAAGAACAATTTTGTTTATTTTGAGAGCAATCACAATTGCCTCTAATAGTGTTTACCACTTGACACCAATTTTCACATACTGTGCAAAAAAATAGAAGAAGAAAACTAATAAGAAGAACTAGTTTATGAAAAGTAGTAAAAAAAAAAAACATTTTCAGTAAATCCTACCTGTGGTCCTACACACATGACATCAGTTCCAGCAGATATTGTACCCATAACACTTAGAAAGATTCGTTCAGTTAGTGGTGTGATGAACATATGTTCAGCTGACCCTTGGTACTCAAAACCATAGTCAATATTAGAATCTCCAATCTGTATGTAAAAGAAACAAGTAGAAAATCAGAAAAAAAAATATATAAGGCACATTTACCAGCTAATTTGCTGCAATCTATAGTAACAGTATTGTGAATGACATATAAACAAATCTGATGCACATTATGCAAATAATGCCCATAGATCAACCCCTTCCTGCACCAGGCCTTTTTCGATTTTCGTTTTTGACTCCTCATCTTCCAAACCACATAACTTTTCTATTTTTTTTTTTTTCGTTCACAGAGCCATATGAGGGCTTAATGTTTGTGGGACAAATTGTTCTTCATATTGGTATAATTTAATATTCCGTATAATGTACTGAAAAGCTGGATAAAAATTGAGAATAGGAATTTAAATGGAATGGAATTAGAGATAAAGTGCATTTGTGCGACTTTCTTACAGGCTTCATTTTTATGGTGTTCACTGTGCTGCGAAAATGACATGTCACCTGTATTCTATCGGTGTGTACAATTTCAGGGATACCAAATTAATATACATTTATCTATGTTTTAACCCCTTTACATTTCTGTGTACAGGGATGCATAGGGAGTCTTTTTTTGCAGAGCCAGGAGTACTTTTAAGTTATACCATTTTGGGGAATGTCTATTGCTTTAATCACTTTTTATTCTAATTTTTATCAGAAGTGAAAAGGCAAAAAAACCATAGTTCAGCATTCGCCATACGGGCATTTTAAGACACAGGAATAGCTAATGTGTATGTGTTTCACAGTATTTTTTTACTTTTATATGTGTAGGGAAAGGGGGTGATTCAAATTTTTACTTTTTTAAATTATTATTATTATTTTTTTTATACTGTATTCATTAGACCCTTGAATCCCAGGGGATCTGATCACTATTGCAATGCATTACAATGCTAGTGTATTGCAAAATACCACTACTTCCATTACAGTCTGCATAGTGCAGCCTGTAATAGAAGAAATAGGGAGACAATCCTGGGAGCCTTCAATAGGCTCCCAGCTGTCATAGCAATGGATCGATGGCCCCAGTTCTTGTTCCCAGAACCGGTGATCTTCCCAAAAATGGAGACGCTGGGGGCCTTAATGCCCACAATATACATCAGAGACCGGGCGACTGCTCAGCTCCTGAGCAGCCGCTATTTTTACACACATGGACAAAATTGTTGGTACCCCTCGTTTAATGAAAGAAAAACCCACAATGGTCACAGAAATAACTTGAATCTGACAAAAGTAATTTGCCAAACAACATGTTGACAAGCCACAAAGCTTCTGGGAGAATGTCCTATGGACAGATGAGACAAAAATCTAAATTTTTGGAAAGGCTCATCAGCTCTATGTTCACAGATGAAAAATGAAGCATATCTTGAAAAGAACACTGTTCCTACTGTGAAACATGGAGGAGGCTCTGTTATGTTCTGGGGTTGCTTTGCTGCATCTGGCACAGGGTTGAATCTGTGCAGGGTACAATGAAATCCCAAGACTATCAAGGGATCCTAGAGAGAAATGTGCTGCCCAGTGTCAGAAAGCTTGGTCTCAGTCGCAGGTCATGGGTCTTGCAACAGGATAATGACCCAAAATACACAACTAAAAACACCCAAGATTGGCTAAGAGGAAAACATTGGACTATTCTGAAGTGGCCTTCTATGAGCCCTGACCTAAATCCTATTGAGCATCTTTGGAAGGAGCTGAAACATGCCGTCTGGAAAAGGCACCCTTCAAACCTGAGACAACTGGAGCAGTTTGCTCATGAGGAGTGGGCCAAAATACCTGTTGAGAGGTGCAGAAGTCTCATTGACAGTTACAGGAATTGTTTGATTGCAGTGATTGCCTCAAAAGGTTGTGCAACAAAATATTAAGTTAAGGGTACCATCATTTCTGTCCAGGCCTGTTTCATGAGTTTTCTTTTTTTAAAAATTCTGTTGCAGCATGGTTGAAAAGCAATGTCTGACTTTCATTTGTTCATTTTCATAGAATTTTTATACATTATTACTTTTGTCAGATTCAAGTTATTTCTGTGACCACTGTGGGTATTTCTGTCATTAAATGAAGGGTACCAACAATTTTGTCCACGTGTGTAAATACCCAACATTCGCCATAATAGTACGACAAATGTCTGGAAGGGGTTAAAGCATCCTGCTATGAATCTGTTGCATGTCAATTATTGTTGCAGGTCTTACCTGCAGCTTTCAACCTTTGCAATGCATGTTAAAACCTGAACATGTAAAATGCAAGCTGAGGAAAGAAGGTATATTCAGTTTTTTAAATGCAGTACTGAACCCAGTCAAAAAGGGTATAAGGGTAAAAGGACAGACAGTAAAACTACATGCACACATGAAAAAACAGATGTGAAAAAGGATGAAACGTCATTTGTTTTCCTTTTATAATCCAAGACACTCATCCATTTTTTAACAGTTCAATAGAGATATTGAAAAGGAGGGGAGATAATGGGCAACCCTGGTGTGTCCTCATACTCAGCGGGAACGAAGGGATAGGAAACCTGGGGTATATATACTTGCACTCAGGGCCTTATACAGTGGGGAAAAAAAGTATTTAGTCAGCCAGCAATTGTGCTAGTTCTCCCACTTAAAAAGAAGAAAGAGGCCTGTAATTGACATCATAGGTAGACCTCAACTATGAGAGACAAAATGAGAAAACAAATCCAGAAAATCACAAAAGGTTTTCTATGGGGTTGAGATCTGGAGTCTGCCTAGGCCACTCCAGGACCTTCAAATGCTTCTTACAAAGCCACTACTTTGTTGCCCTGGCGGTGTGCTTGGGATCATTGTCATGCTGAAAGACCCAGCCACATTTCATCTTCAGTGCCCTTGCTGATAGAAGGAGGTTTGCACTCAAAATCTCAGGATACATGACCCCATTCATTCTTTCATGTAAACGGATCAGTCGTCCTGGTCCCTTTGCAGAGAAACAGCCCCAAAGCATGATGTTGCCACCCCCATGCTTCACAGTAGGTATGGTGTTCTTTGGATGCAACTCAGCATTCATTCTCCTACAAACACGACGAGTTGTGTTTCTACCAAACAGTTCTACTTTGGTTTCATCTGACCATATGACATTCTCCCAATATTCTTCTGGAACATCCAAATGCTCTCTAGCAAACTTCAGACGGGTCCAGATATGTACTGGATTAAGCAGGGGGACACGTCTGGCACTGCAGGATCTGAGTCCCTTGCGGCGTAGTGTGTTACTAACGGTAGCCTTTGTTACGTTAGTCCCAGCTTTCTGCAGGTCATTCACTAGGTCCCCCCTTGTGGTTCTGGGATTTTTGCTCACCGTTCTTGTGATCATTTTGACCCCACGGGGTGAGACCTTGCGAGGAGCCCCTGATCGAGGGAGATTATCAGTGGTCTTGTATGTCTTTCATTTTCTAATTATTGCTCCCACAGTTGATTTCTTCACACCAAGCTGCTTGCCTATCGCAGATTCAGTCTTCCCAGCCTGGTGCAGGTCTACAATTTTGTTTCTGGTGTCCTTCCACAGCTCTTTGGTCTTCACCATAGTGGTGTTTGGAGTGTGACTGTTTGAGGTTGTGGACAGGTGTCTTTTATACTGATAACAATTTCAAACAGTAGCCATAACTACAGGTAATGAGTGGAGGACAGAGGAGCCTCTTAAGAAGTTACAGGTCTGTGAGAGCCAGAAATCTTGCTTGTTTGTAGGTGACCAAATACTTATTTTCCACCATAATTTGCAAATGAATTCTTAAAAAATCAATCAATGTGATTTTTTGGATTTGTTTTCTCATTTTGTCTCTCATAGTTGAGGTCTACCTATGATGTCAATTACAGGCCTCTCTCATCTTTTTAAGTGGGAGAACTTGCACAATTGGTGGCTGACTAAATACTTTTTTCCCCACTGTATATGCCAAGCAGTCAAGTTGACGACCCACTTTGTTCCCAAAGCAAAAAAGCATCGCTTTTTGGTATGAAAGTGTAATACTTTCTTGTCTAGTCAGCCATACCTCATATTTTTGTTTTTCAGATGTCCATCGAAACTTGCTTGCCTCAGATGGGTCGGTTTGAAAATTAGTATATGCCTGAGAAAGCGGGGCACTAAGGGTCTGCAATTTATCTCTAGTCAGCTTCTTCTGACTTGAAAACATAAGATATCAATTTTTCCCCATGACCACTTTAATCGTGTCCCAATACATTTGGGGAGAGTCAGCATGCCCATGGCTTCGGCATCATATTTGAGCCACCAGTTTCGAAGGATCTGGAAGGATTCATCTCTAGCTAAGAAAGTGAGGAATCTCCACAGAAACTCCAACCCCCTAGGCTGATGGTCTCTAAGCTGTAATATAACTGGGGAGTGGTCAGATATTTACATGTGACCAATTATGTACTCAATGACTCTATTCCCCAGTAAAGGCGAGATCAACAAATAATCAAGCCTAGACCAAGAAACATGGGCATGCAAGTACTGTGTAAACTCCCGCCCCTCTGGATTTATAGGTCTCCAAGGATAATATAATGTGAACACCTGCACAGTATTTTGCAATACAGTCTCCAGGCCATAGGCGATGTACCCATGGGGCTGCGTGTATCCTCGGTCCCATTTTTCCTTGTGTTGGTGACCCATAAACACTTACCACCCAGAGACACTGCATTCTAAAGAAATTACTTTCGGTCAGGTGTGCCTCCTGCAGGAGTGTCTTATCTGCTTTCAATAGCTTTAGTTGCCTCAGAATCATCATTCGCTTTTAAGGGGAGCCAAGTCCCTTAACATTCTAAGTCACAATATGGATAATCTACAGGCCAACATAACAGTGCGTCCGAACCTGGGTCCCATGGGAGAGAAATAAAACTCCATTATATAACATTTGGAAAACATTAACAAAAACTGACATGCATAAACTGCATTATCACCATGATGCAGAGCCAAAACATCCCTGCAAGCCTCACCACCGTCCTCAAGTAGACACAGAAAATTGAGAAGAATATCTCATTCTCCATTTTTTTGGCGGAGTCTTGGCTTCTTCCCAGGGTGGAGAGCTGCAAGGCCAGATAGATGCAGTGTCTTATGCCAGTCCATGATGAGGGGAAGCAAACGATGCCATAGAGACAGACAATGGAGGTAGTTCCAGCGCTTCAGACGCCTCCTTTGGAGTAGAGAATGTTTGTGTAGAGCCATGTCTATAAAAGATCTTCAGTGTAGCTGTATATAGTAAGGCAAACTTCGTATGGAGCAGATATGGGAGAACTGCTTTCTTATTTCTGCAGAGTAGGCAGCAAAATTAGCAGACATACACCTTTAATAGTTAGTCCAGCAGTATTGTTCTTGTAAACTTTGAGGATCTCAGCCATAAATGAGTAATCCAGGTAGTGGACTATAGTAGGTAGTGGCCGATCTCTCGACGAGAGTTTAGACGAGGTTGGGTCATTGGTGTGGGACGGTTGCAAGTCAGGTCACAGATGGTGGGCTCACTCCACCTTGCAGCTGCGATCTAGCCTTAAGGCTGCTAGGATCTCATATCCCCCAAAGCACTTACGGTCTTTCTGGAGCACAGATTCTAAAATGTCCAGTATTCGGAGGTTATTGCAGTGGGACCTGTTTTCTAAGTCCTCTACTCGCTCCCACAAAATCAAATTTTCTTTAGGCAGTACCTGTAACTTAGAGGAGGATGTGTCCCCTGCCTGCTCCAGAAATCTAACTCTCAAGCTGTTCTCCATGTTGTACAACCTCCTGCTTTATCTGTTGCAAGGTGTCTGTCACTGTAGCAGTCAGGGTGATATGAAAATATGGAGATAGTAATAAAGGCCTCCAAGGCCAGCTTTTTATAGATAAGATGAGAATCCACTGCAATACGATTCCTGACAATTATATCAAGCAGCTCCCCATCCGATCTTTTAGACAAAACACTTTTAAGACCCTGCATCTGCTGTACTATCATGGTGGATGTCGGGAAGAGGTTAAAGGGAGTCTGTGAGCAAGAAAATCGTAATCAAAGTAATGCCAGTACCTTGTTGTGCTGTTTACACACTTTCCATATATAGCTTTGTTATTCAGCATTGCAACCCCATTATTAAGAAAAGTTCTGTTTTATTCATATGCAAATTAGGTGAAAAGGGTTTTGGGGCATTTCTTATCTTCCCCGGCTTCAATCCATCTGTGCTGTAGATTACCTCCCCTAACTGCCACCGACCTCTTGCAAGGGAGAGCTATTAATGAAAGGATGGTGAGTTTAGTTAGGTGGCAGATGATCTACAGCACATATTGAAACCTGGAAAAGATCAGAATTTCCCCAAGAGCCCTTTTTCACCTAACTTGCTTATGAATAAAAACTATTTACTCTATAAGGGAGATGCAATGTTGAATAACAAAGATATATTTGGAAAGGATGTAAAGAGCACTACAAGATACTATAATGCTTATGATAGAATCCCTTTAAAATGTATTTGTTTAAATCTTTGCTCATTTTGGGATAAGGCATCCAGAGGGCGGTCACACAGTGATTGAACACCTTTCCTGTATGAGTGGTTATATAGAAATAGCTATCAAATATTTCATAATAGCTATCATAATAGCTTCACCCCATGTGGCTACTTCCCAATAGACCAGAAAATCCAGAAATCCGTCTTTATCTGACCACAGTCTGACCTTCACACGGGCCCAGGTGAGGAAGGAGATGGAAAAGATCAAGGTGAGGAAAGCAGCAGGGCCAGATGACATCAGTGCAAGGATAATTAAGACTTGTGGGGACCAGCTGTATGGTATAATTACATATATGTTTAATATGAGCCTGAGGCAGGAAATAGTCCCTGAATTATGGAAATCTTCTTGTGTGGTACCAGTTCCAAAGAAACCTCACCCTATGGACCTCAATGACTACAGACCTGTAGCACTGACATCCCACTTGATGAAGATCTTAGAGAGATTGGTTCTCACACATCTCCGCCCTCTAGTGAGCCCCGCTATGGACTCTCTCCAGTTTGCTTATTGGCCGGGAATTGGGGTAGATGATGCCATCATCCACCTTCTGCACAGGGCTCTGTCTCACCTGGAGAAACCAGGGAACATGGTGAGAATAATGTTCTTTGATTTCTACAGTGCTTTTAACACCATACAGCCGGGGTTACTGAGGGACAAGCTGGACCTTGCTAGAGTGGACCACCACCTCTCCAACTGGATCCTAGACTACATCACAAATCGACCTCAATACGTGAGAGCCCAAGACTGTGTGTCAGATACCGTGATCTGTAATACGGGGGCACCCCAGGGTACGGTTCTCACCCCTTTCCTCTTCACACTGTACACTGCAGATTTTAGGTGCAACTCATCTTGCTGCTACCTACAGAAGTATTCTGACGACTCTGCAATAGTAGGTCTCATCACAGATGATGATGACAGGGAGTACAGAGAACTGAACCGGGATTTTGTGGACTGGTGCCAGCGGAACCACCTGAAGATTAATGCAGGGAAGACCAAGGAGATGGTGGTGGACTTCCATAGATGCAGATGCCCTCCTAAACCAGTGGACATCCAGGGGACGGGCATCAAGATTGTGAACACCTATAAGTACCTGGGTTTGCTCCTTAATAATAAGCTGGACTGGGCAGATCACATGGAGGTCCTGTACAGGAAGGGCCACAGCAGGCTCTACCTGCTTACGAGGCTGAGAGCCTTTGGAATCCGGGGGGCACTTCTTAGGACTTTCTTCAACTCGGTAGTGGCATCAGCCATCTTCTTTGGAGTGCCCTGCTGGGGGAGCAGTATATCAACCAGGGACAGAAATAAACTTGACAAGCTCTGTCTTGGGGAGCTCACTGGACCCAGTGCAGGTGGTGGGTGACAGAAGGATACTGTCCGTGGTGAGCTCTATGCGGGAGAATAACTGCCATCCCATGCATGAGACCGTGATAGCGCTGGGCAGTACTGTCAGTGACAGACTGCTCCACCCTAAATGTGAGAAGGAGCGCTATCGGAAGTCTTTCCTCCCCACCGCAGTTAGGCTGTACAACCAACACCGACCTAAGCGGAGATCAATACACACAGAGAACTGAAATATCTTTCTGCCTGTTAAATCCCCCCCCCCCCCTTTGCTACTTCCTATCTGTCTGTCTACTGTCAATGTAATGCCTCTTACCTTGGAATATTCCTGTACATGTTGTATTTGTATTTGTATCTGCTTATCTTTGCTGCTATAACACACTGAATTTCCCCATTGTGGGACTATTAAAGGACTATTATTATTATTAATATTATAACTCAGGTTTAAATTACTAAATTATTTCTATAAAATCATTTACTACAAAACATATCTGCTCAGCAGAGCTTTCTTTAAAACATGATTCCTACAGATTGGACTCCATTTTTAATATGGTCGATTCCCTTTACAGTGCCTTGCGAAAGTATTCGGCCCCCTTGAACTTTTCAACCTTTTGCCACATTTCAGGCTTCAAACATAAGGATATAAAATTTTAAATTTTTGGTGAAGAATCAACAACAAGTGGGACACAATTGTGAAGTGGAACAAAATGTATTGGTTATTTTAAACTTTTGTAAAAAATAAAAAACTGAAAAGTGGGGCGTGCAATATTATTCGGTCCCTTTACTTTCAGTGCAGCAAACTCACTCCAGAAGTTCAGTGAGGATCTCTGAATGATCCAATGTTGTCCTAAATGACTGATGATGATAAATATAATCCACCTGTGTGTAATCAAGTCTCCATATAAATGCACCTGCTCTGTGATAGTCTCAGGGTTCTGTTTAAAGTGCAGAGAGCATCATGAAGACCAAGGAACACACCAGGCAGGTCTGTGATACTGTTGTGGAGAAGATTAAAGCCGGATTTGGATACAAAAAGATTTCCCAAACTTTAAACATCCCAAGGAGCACTGTGCAAGCGATCATATTGAAATGGAAGGAGTATCAGACGACGGCAAATCTACCAAGACCCGGCCGTCCCTCTAAACTTTCATCTCAAACAAGGAGAAGACTGATCAGAGATGCAGCCAAGAGGCCCATGATCACTCTGGATGAACTGCAGAGATCTACAGCTGAGGTGGGAGAGTCTGTCCATAGGACAACAATCAGTCGTACACTGCACAAATCTGGCCTTTATGGAAGAGTGGCAAGAAGTCGAAATCGAACTTTTTGGCCACAATGCAAAACGATATGTTTGGCGTAAAAGCAACACCGCTCATCACCCTGAACACACCATCCCCACTGTCAAACATGGTGGTGGCAGCATCATGGTTTGGGCTTGCTTTTCTTCAGCAGGGACAGGGAAGATGGTTAAAATTGATGGGAAGATGGATGGAGCCAAATACAGGACCATTCTGGAAGAAAACCTGTTGGAGTCTGCAAAAGACCTGAGACTGGGATGGAGATTATATTCCAACAAGACAATGATCCCAAACATAAAGCAAAATCTACAATGGAATGGTTCACAAATAAAGGTATCCAGGTGTTAGAATGGCCAAGTCAAAGTCCAGACCTGAATCCAATCGAGAATCTGTGGAAAGAGCTGAAAACTGCTATTCACAAACGCTCTCCATCCAACCTCACTGAGCTCGAGCTGTTTTCCAAGGAAGAATGGGCAAGAATTTCAGTCTCTCGATGTGTAAAACTGATAGAGACATACCTCAAGCAACTTGCAGCTGTAATCGCAGCAAAAGGTGGCGCTACAAAGTATTAACTTAAGGGGACCGAATAATTTGGCACGCCCCACTTTTCAGCTTTTTATTTTTTACAAAAGTTTAAAATATCCAATAAATTTCATTCCACTTCACGATTGTGTCCCACTTGTTGTTGATTCTTCGACAAAAAAATTAAAATTTTATATCCTTATGTTTGAAGCCTGAAATGTGGCAAAAGGTTGAAAAGTTCAAGGGGGCTGAATACTTTCGCAAGGCACTGTAACTCCTCTTTACTGCTCTCACTGACAGCCATTTACTGAGAGACCATCCTTCTCACTGTGCACAGATTGTTTTGAATCTACTGTACTGTATGTCTGTACATTGTTAAACATTCTCAAATGACCTGGGGCAAGTTTATTATTAATATTATTAATATTGGCTTAAAGAGAACCTTTCACCACCACCAACAAGTCCACCTCTTTACATCATTAAATAGGTGTTGCTCCAGTGAATCCGGCACAGTTGGAATTTATTTTCTAGCTCCCACAGTTCCCAATGCTGTTAGCTTTGGTACCTGACATGCTATTTAGGCTCTCTACTGTCAGAAGGGCGGTGTCAGGTAGGAGCAGACAGGGGCGTGATTCTGATCTCTGACACTGACTGCCTCTTAATCACGCCCCCCCCCCCACCGTGTGATAATACCCTTATGACATTACAGAGGTTTTATGGTCTAAACCTTGTGGAGCTTTGCTGAACATGTGCCAAATAAATCACTGAGGCAAATGATGTAATAGTACATCCTGAGTCGCATGACGGCGGGTGCCAGCTATATAATACAGCCAGGACTCACCACTAACAGCAGCGATTGGTGCCTGCACCGATCGCGGCTGTTAACCCTTTAGATGTCACGGTCAAACGGGACCGCAGCGTCTAAATTGCGCAGGCGCCATGGGCGCCGCCATTTTTCCCCAATCGCCGCCCTCCAGAACGTTATCAGAGGGCGGCGATCGGTTGCCATGACAGACGGGAGCCTTTTGAAGGCTCCCAGGCCTGTCATTACATTAGATCTATGCCTCTGGCATCGTCTAATAGAAGTAAAGGCATTTTGCTATTCACTGCGATACAGTAGTATCGCAGTGAGTAGTATGAGCGATCAGACACCCTAGGTTTCAAGGTCCCTAGGGGGTCTGATCATACAAGTAAAAGTAGAAAAAAAAAAGTTTTTAAAAGTATACAAAAAATAAAAAAAAACACAAAAGTTCAAATCACCTCCCTTTCCCTAGATCAGATATAAAAGTAAATAAACAAAAGTAAACATAAACACATTAGGTATCCCCGCGTTCCAAAATGCCCGAACTATTAAAATATTAAAATATTTATCCCATACGGTGAACGGCGTAGCGGCGAAAAAAAATCAAAATGGCCAAATAAAGTTTTTTTCAACACTTTGCCTCCTATAAAAAATTGAATAAAAATTGATTAAACCATCAGATCTTTCCCCAAATGGTATCAATAAAAATATTATGTTGTCCCACATAAAAAGACACCATACCCAGCTCCATACATGTAAATATGAAAAAGTTACAGGTGTCACAATATGGTGACACAAAATTTTTTTTCAATTTTGCAAAGTTTTTAATTTTTTAAAAGGTATCAAAACATTACAAATACTATATAAATTTGGTATCGCCGTGTTTGTACTGACCTGAAGAATACAGGTAACATGTCATTTTTACCACACAGTGAACGCTGTAAAAATTAAACTCATATGAAATTGGCACAAATGCAGTTTTTCTCCAATTGCACCTCATTCTGAATTTTTTTCCAGCTTGCCAGTACATTGCACAGCATATTTAATGGTGCCATTACAAAGTACAATTTGTTTCACAAACAATAAGCCATTGTGTGACTCTGTGAACTGAGAAATGAAAAAGTTATGGCTCTTGAAATGTGGGGAGGGAAAAACGAAAATGCAAAAACGAAAAATTGCCGGGTCTTTAAGGGGTTAAAAGATTTAGTGAAACTTAGCATATTTCTCTTCTATACCCCACATTTAGACTTTACTTTAGACTAGTATTTTTCACCAAAAAAGGGGACACACCATTAATAAATTTAATGCATTTTAAGACTCAACAAAGTCCCGCATTCCCTCTCAACTTGTTTAAAAATTGGCTGCCTAAAACAGTTGTTAAATATTTTTGAAGCTTTTGTAGCATATATTCTGTTGCAGCAAAGACTCACTTACCTTCACAATTATATCCTTTGTGTTATCATCATGTTTATAGCACAGCGTCAGTCTTTGTTTCCATACAGATGCTGATTCTGACTGCATTTTTTTCATAACATCACGCTACAATTACAGAGAGAAAATATCACAGTAGTAATATAATTTCAGAGCAATGGTAGTTGTTCTACAATATTCTAAACACACCTGAAAATCACCTATGAGAAAGTCTGAGCCACCTGACCACATTCTACTATGACCACCCAGGATCTTGGTAACATTCAAATATATTGTATAGATTGTTCTTATATGAATATAAACCGCTTATATTTTCTGTCAGTAAGGTCCTCTATTTCACAACGCAATTAAGCAAGCAATATTTTTCTATATTTTAATAAATGTTTTTATTAACTGCTTATGGACCGCCCGTTGACTTTATACATCCAGGCTGTCCACACTTAACACTGCAAGGACACACACACATATATACACACGTCGACAAAATTGTTGGTACCCCTCGTTTAATGAAAGAAAAACCCACAATGGTCACAGAAATAACTTGAATCTGACAGACTGGAATTTGCCAAACTACATGTTGACAAGCCACAAAGCTTCTGGGAGAATGTCCTATGGACAGATGAGACAAAAATCGAAATTTTTGGCAAGGCACATCAGCTTCTCTCATAAATCTTCTTTCATCAACCTTGGCCAGCTTTCTGTCTAATGGTCCCATGTTTCCATGACGACCTTTTTCTCTTTGAGCAATCAAGAAGTCACGGACTTCCTGAAGTTTTATAAGTTTCATGGCATTAGCATGAGCGACATCAAACAAATCTTCAAGTTTATTAACGAATTCCTTCTCCTTGGATTCTTGGGTTTTGGTTCGTCGTTTAGCATTCTTTTTGAGACTCTTCCATTGACCAAACAGACTCTTCACCTTACTAATTACGTGATATTGTTGCCTTGTCTGGATTCTCGCTTTTTCCCAGAACCAAAGTACTTCATTGGCTGTGACGACAGCACTGGTACACAGTGTCGGACTGGGATGTCTAGGGCCCACCAGTGGAATTGTTTCTAGGGGCCCACCATCAGGACCCCTGCAGATCAGTGGTACCAAGACAGGGTGGCTAAAGGTAATAACGTGCCAGAAGCCATGCTGCTCACCCACTATACCATGTGCACCACTGCTACCTACCTACTGCTACACCTTGTATGGCAAGTGAACAGCGTGGCTCCAAGAATTGTTACCTTTACCTGTAGCCGCACTGTCCTGGAAAAGCTGATCTGCAGAGGTCCTGGCTGTTGTATCATCGCAGATGTAATATTGATGGCCTATCCTAAGGACAGGCCATCAATATTAGAAAGATGGATAAATCCTTTAAAGAGGATGTTCAGGAATTGGAGCAACCCATGTGGCTGGCGGGAGGTGTAAAGAAAAAAATAAGTAAATTAAAAACCATACTCACCTGTCCCCAGTGCTCCGTTGTCTGCTGCCAGTGTCCATTCAGTCTCATGCTGGCGACTCCTTGCTGGGAGTCCTGCACCTCATGTGATCGCTAAGACCAATTAAGTACAGGATTTCCAGAAATGAGGCGCCGACATGAGACCGAACAGACACAGGCAGGGGACAACTGGGTGCTAGGGACAGGTGAGTATCCATTTTTTAAAAATGTTCTTATTTTTACACCTCCCTGGCGGCCGCCACAGTGGTCGCTCCAGTTTATGGACAACCTCTTTTAAGGGGTTGTCTGGGCCAAATTTTTCTATGGTCACTTCACTGGTCCCCCCACATAGTGACCTCTTCACTGGTCCCCCATACTGTATGGGGAACAGTGATGGGGTCATTATATTGTGTGGGAGAAGTGATGTGGGCTAACATCCTGTGGGGGGGACATTAAACTGTGTGATGCATATTAAAGTAGTTGTCCAGGGTTAATCTTTTTTATGGCCTATGCTCAGAATAGGCCATAAATACCTGATCGGTAGGGTGCTGACACACGGCCCCATCAGCTGTTCGGAGTCACTTCCGAAGCCCGTTCTGTACACAACACAGGGCCGGAAGCAGAAAGCTCCATCCACTGTATAGCAGCCCGGCGCCTTCACTGCAGCTCAGCTACTACTAACTTCAATAAGTGCTGAGATACAGTGAAGGTGCCAGAGCCCCTATACAGTGGACAGAGCTTTCTGCTTCTGGCCCTGTATTGTGTACAGAATGGGCATCAGAAGTGGCTCCGTACAACTAATCTGTCCGGGGTCAGCCCCCTACAGATCAGGTATCTATGGCCTATCCTGAGGATAAACCATAACAAATTATGCCTGGACAACCCCTTTAATATACCCCCCAGGGCCCCCCTAATGCGCCACACTTTAAAGAGGTTGTCCAGTATAATTTTTTTCTTTTTTTAATTAGTCCGGAGGAGGTGAATCCCCCCTACCCCCCCCCAAAAACAAAACAAAAAAAAACATACTAAACATACTCACCTGTCTCCGGTGCGCCGGTGTCCTCCCAGCATGGTCCGGTCCTGCAGCTCCGCTGTCTTCTTTTTGCCGGAAGTCCTCACTGGCTGTGACATCCCAGGTCCCTTCTCTTAGGCCGCTGATTGGCCTCAGGGGTCACGTGACGTCACAGGTAGTCATGTGCAGGTGGAACTTCAGCTGGAAGAAAACAACAGAACTGCAGGACCGAACTGCTCTGGGAGACACTGGGGACAGGAATGAAAGTTTAGGGGGTTTTTTTGTTTTGTTTTTTTCACCTGCTCCGGCGTAACTAAAAGAAAATGAAAGAGCCACTGTATGGAGTATAAGCTCCACAGTGGCCCCCACCCAGTATTATATGCGCCCAATAGCCTCCCTCCGCTTCAGTGCTATTACTATACTCTGGGGTCTCCTCAGACCCCAGCGTATAATAATCGGAGACCCAGGGAAGGTAATTAATAATAACAAACACTCATACTCACCTTGCCTTACCTTTCCTTGGCATCCTCGCTCCATCCTGCCGTCTTCAGCGTCTTCAGGCCCTTTTCCAACATCGCTGCTGAGGCCTGTGATTGGGCCTCAGCGGTCACGTGGGGGCGCACTGACGTCATTACGCGGCCGTGCCCCATGTGACCGCTGGGGCCTAATCACAGGCCTCAGTCACATGACGGAAGAGCGCCAGAGAGGACCCTGTGCCCAGGAGAGGTGAGAATATCCATTTATTATTTTCAGTCACCTCTCCTGGGTGCCCTGCCCTGCCATCTATTGGAAAGGGGCCTGCAATATGCCAGGGCCCCTTTCCAATAACAGTATGTATAGCGGTCAGGGAACCAGGATTTCCCCGACTGCTATCATAGTGGTCCAGGGCCCCGGCCATCTCCAGCTGGCTGCGGGTTCCGTACCCTGCCGAGCCCGGTCGCGGTTGCACCCCCTGTGACTGCGATCATTACGCCACTGTTCAGGATCCCGATCGGGCCCCTGACCAATGCATCTGCATTGGTAACATGAGGACTAATAGTCGGGGCCCACCAGTGGATTCACCGGTTCCCTGGTGGGCCAGTCCGACCCTGCTGGTACATGTTGGTTGCGATTCTGTACAGTGCAGGAAATAAAACCGGGCTAATACCTGCCGATTTGATAGCAGCTTACAACCGGTAATACTGTCTGCTGTCCCTCCAATTAACCACATTCCTCTTGCGTTGCAATTCGAAGACGCCATTTTTTCTGACAATGGTGACTAAACTTGTGGGCGGCCTAAATATCAGCCATAAACCAACATTTCAATAAATTTTGATACGTTGCTACAAATCACCCTAATGTCGCTCATCAAAACTTGCAAATTACTATTATAAATTAAAGTAAGTGAATTTCAGGCAAAAATTTTAATAAACAGTAAAAGACACATAGTGGGAGTGATGTAGGCTGCTGCGTAAACGTTTAGAGATTAGTGTTAGTTGTTCTCTTAATGTGTATAGTCAAATAAGGCAGATGTGTTGCAGAAATTCTTACAACTGAAAAATCTATTACATATTCATGAATATTTTTTTTTGCAACATGTGCATAGATTACAGCAGCCCTATTTTGACAAATAGAACAGTTTCAGAAATTTCTACAATAAATCTGCCATGTGAAATTATACCAGACAGCCGTTAAGACTAGACAGGCAGGATACATGTACTGCATAAATTCCTGTAAAATCAATCAACACATTTGATAAGTTCATATTTCATATCTCCTGACCAGTGATGAATGTATTTCAATACTTAATCATTTTTTTTGACACATAGTACTTCGTGTTAGCGGTAAATTTTCCACGTTTTGTATTTAATTATGAAAAAATAGGAAATTTGGTAAAAATTTTGAAAAATATCTAATATTCAAAGTATGAAATGATCTGCTTTTCACAAGATAATCATACCACCCAAATTAGTTCATAAATCTAATTTGCCATACCTCTGCTTTATGTTGGCATCAAACTTTAAATAGCCTTTAACTTTTTTCAGACATTATAAAGATCACAAGTCAAGCAATTTTGCAAATTTTCAAGAACATTTCTGAAACAGATTTTTCAAGGGACTAATTCAGTTCTGAAGGGGTTTTGAAAGGCTTGTGTATTAGACACCCCCATAAATCACCCAATTTTCAAAACTGCACCCCTTAAATACGTCAAAACAGCATATAGGAAGTTTTTTTTTTTTTTTTTGATTGAACAAAAAGCATATAGGAAGTTTGTTAACCCTTTAATCCTGTTAACCTATCTTCAGCCTAAGGCCTCATGCACACAACCGTGTGCACAGTCAGTGTGCTAGCCATGATATATTTATTACAGTTTGATTTAACAAATACAGATGTGGCAAAGGTTAACTCGAATCTGCTAAGTAGCACGATAGGGACAAGAATCTCTCACATTGAGGAGAGCACCAGTGAAGGTGTGTAGAGTTTGAATTGCCTTTTGCCCTCTACTTAGCATCTACATATCACAAGGCATTATGGGAAAGGAGCTGGGAGCTCATACGCCCTCTGTTGGATGTAACAGATCCTCAATTTGCTTTTGACTCACCGAGTCTTGAGACAGCAAATGGGATTTTAGCCAAGCCAATTTCACTTACCTGCATACACTTATCTGTTTGCAGATAAGTGAAATTGGCTTGGCTAAAATCCCATTTGCTGTCTCAAGACTCGGTGAGTCAAAAGCAAATTGAGGATCTGTTACATCCAACAGAGGGCGTATGAGCTCCCAGCTCCTTTCCCATAATGCCTTGTGATAAGTAGCACGATAACTCACAACAAAAACCATTGAAAGCCATTAAAAAGTCAAGTTTGTGGCAACTGCTTATAACTTGTTAAAGGGAACCTGTCAGGTGTTTTTGTCTGCACTATATATATATATGAGTTTCTGTCTGTCCTTTATATGCTCTCTAGGATGTACCATTCCTGAGATACAGTATTCCCAAAAAATGACCTGCATTAGCCAATAGACGCCACTCATATTCCAACTGCCATACACATGGTCACATGTCCCTTATCAGCCAATAGAAGCTCGTAGGCGCTTAGTCTCCACATGCACACAGCTTTACTCCAGGTTTCCATAACAACTCAGCCATTTGTCTTCACTGCTGTAGGTCAGCTTTAAAGGTGCAGGGCGCTGTGGATAATACTCTTACACAAGGTCACATACACACAGTTTTACTCCAGGTTTCCAAAACAACCCAGCCATTTTTCTTCACTGCTGTAGGTCAGCTTTAAAGGGGCAGGGCGCTGTGGATGAGTAGATGACACTGTTACACAAGATCACATACAAACAGCTTTACTCCAGTTTCCATAACAACCGATTGCAGGTTTTTCACTGATAACCAAACGGAGATACACATGATCACATGACGCTTATGGAACAATGGAAACTTGCAAGACTCTTCAGTCTTGACATACACACAGCTTTACACCAGGTTTCCATAGCAACCAAGCTACTTTTGACCTCTATTAGTCAATAGCAGTTCGCAGGTCCTTAAATATTCAGTCGTATGTTGTGTATCAGCCAATATAACTTTACATTTAATTTACCAGGTTTCCATAACAACACAGCCATAAATAGACTGTACCTATACTGGACTGCCATACTGGATGTCAGCATTTTTATAAATTGAAATGTATTTAAACTACACACAAACAATATACAAAATAGACCAGTGCCAATTCTTATGGGGCCACTACACAAACAAAAAATTAAATATACCTGTAACATCCTTGACCATCCGGGCTTTGGCGCCATCCTCCGGCCTCATGCTGCGGCGCAGGAGGCATGTCCAGCTGTGATTCCTTCCTTTGGGTTCTTCTGGTATTGTCTGGACACTGTCCTATTCCCTCACCTCCTTAATTGATTTTCCACCATGCCCTTCTCCTTCACCTTGCTCTCCCCCTGCTCCACTAAGAGTTAACTTTAGTCCTCCTTTGTGATTGACAGCCTATCCTCCTATCAAGTCTGGGGTGGGTTCTTTCTCCCTATTTATTGTTTGCTCACTTTCCCATTGGCGCCTGCTATTGCATTTCGCTTACTGGCTATACTCCTTGTTCCTTGTTACCTGCTCTTCTGTTTTTCTGACCACTGGCTTACCTTTGACTATTCTCTTGGATTTTGATTCTGTACTGCATTGCTCGATTGTTACCGACTCCTTGGCTAGCTGACCTCCCTTTGTTGTTGTGCGTCTTGTCTGCGTTCTGTGTTATCACTTATTATAAGGAGGGATTGTTGACCAGTTGCTGGCTGTCACCTAGGACAGATCGGGCAAGTTAGCCAGGGACAGTGGGGGTATTCAGCTTAGGGTCCACTGTCTTGTTGTGCCCCTCCCCTCTAAGTTCTCCAGCAGCTACTGGGGAATCGCTCCTCTAGTGATTCCCTTACAGCTCCTCTAATAGTTAATTTTAGCCTTACCTGTGTGATTGACAGCCTTTTGTCCTATCAAGTCTGAGGTGGGGTTCTTCCTTCCTATTTATAGTTTGCTCACATTCACATTAGCGCTTGCTATTGCCTTGTGCGTACTGGCTATTACTCTTGCTGTTTTGCTACCTGTATTCTTATTCCTGACTTCTGGCTTTGACTTTGACTATTCTCTTGGATTTTGATTCTGTACTGCATTGCTCAACTGTTACTGACCCCTTGGCTAGCTGACCTCCCTTTTGTTGTTGTTTGTCCTATCTGTGTTTTGTGTTGTCACTTATATTAAGAAGGGACCGTCGACCAGTTGCTGGCTGTCGCCTAGGACAGATCAGGCAAGTAGCCAGGGACAGTGGGGGGTTTCGGCTTAGGGTTCACTGTCCTGTTGTGCCCCTGCCCCCCAGGGTTCACCAGCAGCTACTGGGGAATCGCTCCGCAAGCAATTATAATTATATATTATTATATATATTTCTGTTAATAATAATAGTAAAAGGTTTTAGACCTGATTTCAACTTTCTAGGGCAGTAATATTTAATAGGTGGGCCACAGTCCAAACCACGACTGCAATCATCTCCTGGCCATTTCTTTATGACTGTGATCGGAAAAAACACCCTTTTCTTGATTGCTGTGCCCTAAGCACAGTATACCATTACCATAATGGCAGCAGAGATTGATAATCATCCCTGCTGCCTTCACTGCACATGTGGGGGCGCTGGGGGGTACACTGAGGACACCAGTAGCTCATAACATGTGGAGGCAACTAATGGGGCATTATACTGTGTATGGCACACTAATGTCCCATTAGAGCCCTCACACAGTTTAAAGATCTTTAGTGCCTCACACAATATGTTACGTTTATGCCCTGTACACAGTATAATGCCATTTTAGTGCCTCCCCACACAGTAACATGCCCCCCACATAGTATAATCCCTTAATAGGCCTCGGCCTTGGCCAACTCATAGAATCTCATGGTTTTCAATACCACTGCTATGCTGATGACACTCAAATATATCTCCATGGACCAGACATCACCGCTCTGCTGTCCAGAGGTCCAGGGTGTATTGCAGCCGTAGCCTCCTTTCTCTCCTCCCACTTTCTCAAACTCAACATGGAGAAAACAGAGTTCATCATCTTCACCCAACCTCACACGGCCCCTCTACCTGACCCATCTATCATCATTAATGGAACCACACTCACCCCAGTGCCATGGGACTCTGACCTAGCCTTCAGGCCCCATATTCAAACCCTCAACACCTCCTGCTGCCTCCAACTCAAGAAGATCCATCGAATCTGCTCCTTTCTCACCCCTGAAACTACAAAGATGCTAGTCTATGCCCTCATAATCTCCCACTTAGACTATAGTAACACCCTTCTCCATGGCTTCCCAGCGAATACTCTCGCCCCCCCCTCCAGTCCACCTTAAACTGCGCTGCTCGCTTAATACAACTCTCCACTAATTCTTCATCGGCTGCTCCCCTCTGCCAATCCCTTCACTGGCTACCCATTGCCCAGCGAATAGAGTTCAAAATACTAACGCTGACATACAAAGCCATCCACAACCTGTCCCCTCCATATATCTCTGACCTAATCTCCCGCTACCTGCCCACACGTAACCTCCGATCCTCCAAAGACCTCCTACTCCGCTCTGTTCTTATCCGCTCTTTACAACTGTGCTTTCTCCCATGCATCTCCCATACTCTGGAACTCACTCCCACGACACATAAGACTGTCTCCACAATCACAAGCTTCAAGAAGGCCCTGAAGACTCACCTTTTCAGGAAGGCCTACAACCCCCAATAACACTACTGCCACCACACCACCATCTGTACAGCCTCTACCCTCACCTACTGTCTCTACCCCTCTTTCCTCACAGACTGTAAGCCCTTGTGGGCAGGGCCCTCTATGCCACTGTGCCAGTTGGTCATTGTTAGTATTGTATTTGTTTTGTATATTTTGTGTACCATATGTAAACCCTCAAATGTACAGCACCATGGAATTAATGGTGCTATATAAATAAATAATAATAATAATAGTGCCTTCTGACATGGTATAGACACCCCCGGAGCCATTAGCAAAGGGGGACATGACTTTGGGATGGGGGAACCAATAACTCCTGCAGTTTCATCTTTGTGCAGTAGTTGTGTGGATTTATACAGGCTGATTCAGACTTAAGAGTATATGTGTGTATATTCAGCTTTAGGAGTATATAGTGGCTAGTGTGTTACTGTAGGGAGGAAGGGGTTTAGGAATAGATGTAACGTCCCGTCTCATTCATCTCTTTCTCTCACCACAAGGACTGAAGGAAACATTTCCCTCCCACCCACCCTCTTTTAATCACTATTTTACAATTGCTTTTTTCACATTTATCTGTATAATGTATGTATTATTGTATCATTTCTTTGTTTGATACCTTAATTGTGTTTCTGGCCATATATACAATTCTAAGATTACTTTTATGAGTTAAAGTTGGCATTATCCTTCTAAGCCCAAGGGAAGGGCAATCCTCCAGCCATGGTTCCCTAGAGGTTTCCTCCACAGGGGTTTTTTCCTCTCCTGAGTGCTGTAGGATGACTCTTCGTGAGTCGAGGGTTTGCCATGTTTAGTCCATATTTCATAGTATTTGCCTGAACATTTAGTTTTAAGTTATTTGTTGATGGTATTGCCAATAAGTGTGGAAATGAACTGAAATAATATTAAGAAAAAAATATATATCTATAAAGGGAGTCAGTTGTATGTAATAAAGTGTTACATGTCACATGGTCCATTAGTAAACTGTCAAAGCTTTACTTTTGCAGTTGCAAAAGTTGCAGGCGAGTTATTGTGGACTTATTTTAACTAATAGAGGAGGTTAAATCTCATGGTGGTGAACAGGCTGAGCTTTGGAAATGGCCAGCCTGAAGGATGTCGTAATAGTAACGTCATCCAGGGGCGGGCATAGTGGTTAAGCACAGGGCTGTTGGTGCCCTTAAAGTGTACTGGCTCTGCTAGAATTGCAAGCTGGAGCGTGCCGCCCCCTTTATTGCTGTCTGGCCGGCTGCTGTTTGTCAGACAGCTGGGGATCTCACAGTATTCGTGAATCCCAATGGTCTAGCACTTTACCTGACTCCTTCTGTGATTATTTTAGTTCTGTGATTTAAATAAAGCTTTGGCCATTTTCACACCCAAAATAAAGTGTTTTGTGTGCTTATTCCAAAGTCAATGTTTACTGTAGTTTGGGTGGTTTTAGGAAGGAGTGAGGGTCCATCCCATATCCAAAAGTCAAGTGTCTTGGCAGTGCTGCAAATACAGTATAATGCAATGTTGGTGTCCCTTCTCTAAGTAGTGTCATAGACCCCTCTACTACATTTAACCACCAGGGAAAGTTGAATTGAAATGAGATTCCAAACCTGGGGTACATATTATAGTCTGACACATCTTCACCCATGAAAAATACAATGAGTACTGGACATGTTCAGCTACCATTCAACCCAGACTTTCAGTTTATGGCGGATCTCTGTCTTTTACTGATAGTAGTTAAGTACCCCAACTTTAGGGTTTACTGTACTTCACATATTCACTAAAGGAAATATATCACAACAGGCTTCCACATCAAAGACAATCCTCCATATCACATCACATGACCTATATTAGACAACAGAAGCTTGCAGGTCCTTTATTCTTAGCCTCACTGATTTATATACATATAGATATATATACAGCACTTGCTCACTGTTGTTCTTTGCTGTCAGGCATTATTAGAGGATTGTATATATACATATATACAACACTCACTTACTGCGCTCTTACACCAGTAGAAAATCAGCAGCAAGAAAATGATAATAAGAAACCTTCTCAATCCCAGTATAGGTCAGTCCTTTTTTCCTATCTAGACGTATCCCCTATCAACAGGTTAGGAGATAAGTGTCTGATTGGTAGAAGATCACATGGACACCACTAAATTCACTTACTAAAAGGCTGTCGGAAATCACCTCCCTGGCAGTCCAATAGAGGGCAATGCAGTGTTGGTCAGACATGCACAGAGAGAATACAGGAGAATCTTTGACTGGGTCCCACAAAATGTTATTATTTTCTGTAAATACTACATATATGATAAAATATGATACAGTGGTAAAAGGGTATAAGGAATGAACTGTATGAAAATTACCTGATATAATAATAGTAGGGTATGATTAGTGAGGTTCAATACATCCCTTGCAGACAATGAAGGTTTGAAAGCTACCACATCATCTTCTTCTCTGTCAAGGTTAATGTCTCCAACTACGAGAAGTTCACAAAAAGATAATTACTAAGTATATGTATCCTTTTGCATATGATAGTTAAAGGGGTTCTCCAGGGAGGCTTTCAGTACTTACTTCCACCACATTCTACGGTGAATGAACCACAGGTTACTGGGATGGTTCTGATCCTGATCCTGGTTCACATGATCAGAACGAGCACCCAGCCCCAAAATTGTTTTGTTTCCTCCCTCCTCTTCTGTATTCACTACTAGTTATCTTTGCCACGGGGGCAAGATAGCCCGGGGGAAGTAAGTAATGAAAGCCCCCCTGGAGAACCCCCTTAAAGTATACCTTCAATTATAAAACAATTTTTCATAAATAAATAGTTGCTATAACAAACTTTGTAATAAATTTCATTGGAGAAAAATATTTCTTGCCCCATTTAGTTCGAACACAAAAGTCTATGAAGAAGGGGAATGGGGAGGAGGAGGCTGCTGGAAAAGACTGACATGCTGCTACTACATTCTGCTTCACTTGAAAAGTGAGATAGCTCTCTTGGTACTACTATACTTACTCGGTAAAGTGGCAGGGAGTTATCTTACTGAGGCAATAAATCACTTACTAACTGGCAAATCCCATAGATTTCTGTGTGTGAGGCCGAGTATGGATGCCGGATACATTGGGATATCTATCAGAGTGAAGGAGCCAAGTTAAGAGCAAGAAGACCTTGTTTTCTGCCATTAGCTCTCCACCACTTGACTCAAAACAAGTAATTTACATACTGAAAAAAAAAGTGACTTATGCAGATGGTAGCATTGAAGCAGTGATATGAACACAGAAGGGGTGAACACATGAGATGAACTCTGAAGTAATTACTGAGGTTTGGGGTGGTGAAATGAATTTGTAAGTTCTCTTTAATGTTCTTACCAGAAAACTAAATGTCACTAATGCAGGTAGATTATAAAATGTTTTGGACCTTTTCTAATGATGTCTGTACACAATTAGGTGATTAGGCACAGACTGTACCAAAAGAGAGTATACAACCAGTAATCTACTGCTAAGAAACTGAGCACAGAAGGGGGGCTATATAGGCTTTGGCTAGAAAGCAAATATCCAGTTCTAAAGTGCTCTGTTAAAGCATTATTGATCTCTAAGCAACAATGAATGTGCAGTGCAAACAGGTTACATGGGTTTCTAAAGAAAATCATGGTGGATCAATAGCTTTTTGCCCTTACTTATCAATCATACCTGTTTATAAAAACAGAAGTATAGTGGCCATTATTTTGATAAAGCAATCAATATTTCCACTCCTGCACAATGTAGATTACAGCAGTTCTAAATAATCTAGACACCACAAAAACAAAGAGGGCTCCACCTATATTTTGGGAGCAATGATTTTGCACATTTTAAATGTCATTCATTACTTCCCAGCATGCCCCACAAGATAAAATCAATAACTGCTGTCTTATGATTACCTTATCATAGTCATTCTCATACAGATCTAAATATTATAATTATCTCTATAGTTTATGCGTTTGACCTAGTAAGTGACTTCCATAAGGTATAATTTATGCACATGTGCTAAGGCTTTACAAGCTGACTGCTTTCTTTTCAGATTATTCTGTAGTGTTACTCATTTCAAGCCGTTTTTTTTTATCAAGTACTCTTTCTGGGAAATGGCTGGATCACAAAAATTCCAGTGTATTTTAACACAAATGCACAATGGCACTTGCTAATGTTAAAAATGAACATTCAGACCATTTTGAAAGCCTGATATAGATATCCAGCTCTCCAAGGATCTTGGAGCAGATCAATGGACGCCAACCAAGATCATTAAGTATGACTTACCTTGCCCATTTCCTTTCCTCTCTGTCTTTGAGGTTCTTTCAGAAGGCAGCTGAATGTCTTTCTGGGGAATTTCATTTAATATCTTGGCAGCATGCTCAATTCCTTCTGTCAGAATCTTAAGGCAGGCCTATAAATAAAAGGTAGAATATTTTATTGCTAGAGTCAGCAAAATGATTTTGTTCAATGAGCTCCTAACTCAAAGCACTTTATTATTATTATTATGATTACCTCATTGGCAGCTCGTGAATTCTAAGTGTGTAATGTTCTCCACATGTCTGCAGCACCACCAGCACATAATCAGTCTTTGTTACTTCTAGAACATAGACACGCCATGACCTGTAGCCACTATGGTCATCAGCCCACTCATATAGTAAATCAATGAACTGACTTTTTATGAAAGACCATTCATATAATCTAATACTGTTAGAAACATACTATATGTAGCAAACCAGACTAGAAATGTAGTTTCCCTTTTCATAAAACAGCAGCTTAATGGAAAGATTTCAGTTCAGGGGCATACCCATTTTGGAGGCTGGTCGCATTTGTTTTATGGGCCCCTGAAGTGGGGGGTGCTTCTTTTTCATTTGTGTTTCAAGATTTACTGCACTATGCATTGGGGAAGAGTCATGGAAGCTGTCAAAAGTCTCAGCTTACCTTTTCCTGGAGTAGTGTATTTGTAAATATCTTGTTGACAGATGTCACTACATATAACTAAATCAAGTTGTGGCTTTCTACACTCAGCTTCTAATGATTTATTCTGTATCATCATCTATCACTTTAAATTTCTTAACTAGTCAGCTCTGGATTCCGAGGACTATAAAAAAAAAAAAAAAAAAAGTAAAAAACACTTTTAGGCTGAGGCCCCACGTTTCGGAAACGCAGCTTTTTTTGTTGCAGATTTTGTTGCGTTTTTTTGTGCCACAGTCAGAAGTGAACTGAGCAAAAGGGAGATGTATAAGATCTTCCTATAAATTTACCATTCCTTTTGTAGCCATTGTTAACTTTGGCTCAAAAAAAAAAAAATCTGCAACATAAAAAGCTGCGTTTCCGCAACGTGGGGCCTTAGACTTATTTCTTCCCTTATTAAAAATATAGGGAAAATGCTTGCGTTTCCGCAGGTAAAATTGACAAGCTGCATTTTTCAAAAATGCATGTGTTTTTGAAACCGCAGCTTTCCTGCAGCATTTTTTTCTGCAATGTGTGGATGGGATTAACCAGAATTTCATTCATTTGGCTGGCACTCTAAAACGCAACATTTTTTTTCTGCTGTGTTTCTGCAGCAGGCAAAAATGCTGTGTTGCCACACGGACCTGAACAGCGGACGGACCAAACTGTAAAAACAGCAGTTACAGACAGAGCCCGGACACCATTGACTATTATGGGGTTTGTCAGGTGTCTGTCGTTTTTAAACTGAAACTGGATGAGGAAAAAGTCCTGCATGAACGTAGACTTAGTCATATTTCATAAAGCATAAGATTCTGGATCTCCTATATTATGGTCACTTGGGCTTTTCTCAGGTATTTGTTTGCAACTATATAGTTATTCCTGGCAGCATGGCAACCCACTATCAGCAATGGATGGGGGGGGGAAGACTGCTCCTTATTGTACATACCCTCTGGCAGAGAGACAAAAGTAAACTGTATTTCAACTATATTTTGATTATTAGAAACTGATAGGAAACCATGTATGAAGGCTTATACAGTCATAGAACAGACTGCCCAGCAAGACCCTGCACATATTTTAACTTTTTATGAAAACTCAGATACCCTTTAGGGGGGACCCCAGGTGGCGTAAGAGCCACGGAAAAAAAAACGCAGCATTTTATAGTCACTGTGTACTGGATAGGATTCTAGCAGCATGTCAATTATCCCTCTCATTTAACTCAAAAAGAGTTAAAGGAGAAAAGCACAATATGGTTCACTACACAATTTCTCCTGAACACGGCAATACCCCATATGTGGTTGTAAACGGCTATATGGGTACATGCAGGGACTCAGAACAAAAGGAGTGCCTTTTGGCTTTTGTAGAGGCTATAAAGTACCAGCACAATGGAAACCTCCCAAAAGTGACCCCATTTTGGAAACTGCATCCCATGAGCAATTTATCCACAGGTGTGTAAGCATTTTTACCCCATAAGTGTTGCATTAATTTTTTTCCAGAAATGATTGCGCAGTTGATGGTGAAAAGTCAACTGTGCATTTATTCCTGGATAATAAGTTAATGCAACATTTAAAGTGTAACTCCCATTTTTTTTTCTCTATTGTGTCAGGGGGTGTTTGGAGAGCATTTTGCGATATACTTTATAATCCTATCTAACTTCCTTTTGAAAATATAACAGGCTATAACATCCTCCTTAGCAACCCTCTGACTCTAGGTTCACACTACCGTTCGGGTTTCCGTTCTTCAGGTCCGCTTGGGGACCCGAAAAACGAAAACCCTATCCTCTTAAAAAGTTACCCGCGGAAACCTGTGGATCCCATAGACTAAAATGGGGTCCGATGGGTTTCCACCCGAAATTACAGGACTTTTCTCTCCACATATTTTAAGCAGAATGGGGAACGGAGTCCCCGAACGCTAGTGTCAACCCTCCCTTAGTTGTTACTAAGGAAAGTCCATACACATTTGTATGGAAGCATTTCCATAAGGGGGTGAAGCATTTACCAAAGGGGGTGATGGACACTTCAAATGGCTGTATCTTCACATTTATACCACCTAGAAAAATGGTTGTTTGAGGATTGACTAACTATAAGAGAACCTGAGATACCCCTTGGTAAAAACACAGTCGGGAATATGAACTTAATATCCAGAAGTTCATGCTAGATATAAAATCACATTCCCAACTGTGTTTTTAACTAGTGATATCGCTAATTCTTTTACAGCTAGTACTTCATGAATATAAGCTTTCTTATGACGCCAAACCCATTTTTCTAGGTGGTATAAAACCTAAGATAGAGCCATTTGAATTGATTTGAAGCTATCATCCCCCTTTGGTAAATGCTTCAGCACTATGTACTGCATTGAGTACATGTGTACAGACAGAGTTTCCCTAGCATTGCTTAGTTAGAGCATTGCTAATGGGAACTTTACAGCTTTTTTTCTATTAGAAGGAAGCTTGATAGATTAATAAAGTATATTACAAAAAATGTTCATAAACCCACCATTACCACCGCCCCACACAATAGCAAATAAATAAATAAATAAAATACATAATAGTTAAAGAGGACCTTTCAGCACCTTCAAAAAGTCCAGCTAATTTACACCAATTAATAGCAGCTGCTTCACTGATTCCAGCTCAGTTGGAATTTTTTTCTAGCAACCACCATTCACAAGCAATCAAGATTTCTAGTTTTGGTACCTGATATGCTATTTAGGATCTGTACTGTCAGAAGGAAAGTGTCAGGCAGGAGAGCAGCAAGGGGTGTGATTATGAGCTGCCTTTGATTGAAGCTCTGACACCGCCCTTCTGACATTACAGAGCTTAAATAGCACATCAGCCACCAAAACTGACTGTGCTTGTTGCTCAGGAATGGTGGGGGCTAGAGAAAAAAAGCTGCCTTTGATTGAAGCTCTGCCTGTAGGACTTTTCTCTCAGCTGCTTTCAGTTTTGAAACAGTGGAAATCCCGTGGACAAACAGCAGATCCCATTATAATCACTTGGGTACACCGGTTTCAGTGGGTAACTGCTGTTTTAGTGGTCCGGCTCTCTGTTGTTCAGATTCCCGGGTGGATCCAAGCAACGGAGACCATGGCACTAGTGTGAACCTAGTGTAAATCCACTACACTCAAAAACGCCAAAACGTGCGGCCCTGTAATGTCCCCAAACAGCAGTTTATATCCACATATACAACTTTTTTGAAGTGCATGTCTCTGTTGACACAGTGGTTACAATGTATAGGGCAATAAAATGGCATATTTCTTTAAAAATTCAAATTTTCACTTTGCACATTAATTTTTGGGAAGCATTTGTGGGCTCAAAATGCTCACTAATACCCCTTTATAAAATCCTTGAGGGTGTGTAGTTTCTAAAATGGGGTCATATTTTGGGGGGCATCCTTTTAATGTTACAAGAGCCTATGTAATTGCCCGCCAATGCAGTGTAAATTACAACATTAGGCCTCAAATGCAAAAGACTTGGGCTGCATGCATACCTCCCAACTTTCAAAGGATAGAAAGAGGGACAGAATGTGTGGCGCGAGATGTGTGCCGTGGCAAATTTAGCTCCACCCACTTCTACGTTGACTCCACACATTCTCATCCATTTTTCTATGTGTCCCTACACAGTATAATGCTCCTACAGTAACCCTAACATTATATGCCCCCACATTATAATGTTCCCCTCCAACTGCCCCACAGTATGAAGTCCCTCTCCTGTTGTCCCAGTTTAAATTGGGGGAAACTAGAGGGGGACATTAAACTGGGGCATCTGGAGGGGGACATTAAACCGTGGGGGTACTTGGATGGGGACATTAAACTGGGGGCTGCTGGAGAGGGACATTAAACTGGGGCAGCTGGAAATTGGACATTAAACCATGGGGTCTGCTGGAGGGAGACATTAAACTGGGGGCAACTAGAGGCAGACATGCCCCCCTCCAGCTCCCCATGGTTTAATGTCCTCCTCCACTTGCCCCCAGTTTAATGTCCCCTTCCAATTTACCCCCACTTTAATGTCCCTGTCCAGCGACCGCCACTGTTTAATGTAACCCTCCATCTGCACCCATTTTAATACCCCCCTCTATTTGCCCCCAGTTTAATGTCCCCTTCATCTGCCCCCAGTTTAATGTCCCCCTTCATCTGCCCCCAGTTTAATGTCCCCCGTCATCTCTCCCCAGTTTAATGTCCCCCCTTCGTCTGCCCCCAGTTTAATGTCCCCCATTTGTCTGCCCCCAGTTTAATGTTCCCCCTTCGTCTGCCTCCAGTTTAATGTCCCCAGGCTCACAAAGAGGCAATGGGCGTGAAGAGTGTGGACACGTAGTCCTCTAACCTAATTAAACAAATATAAAAAGACATGCCCCCTTTCCTCACGTCAGCCGCCTCTGCTCTAGCACTGGACAGCAAGAGGAGGGGTCAGCATGGTAAGCGCTCAATGTGCCTACCCATAACAACCATCGGCATCCCAAGCATTATGGATATTTAAAGATAAAGCCTGACCTCCTTCCTATACAAGAATGCTCCCAAGGAGAGAGATAATTGGTGTTCAAAACTGGTGCCACAATGGAGCTATAATAAAGCCCCGGGCACACACATATTACTCATAGCAAAAGAGCACTCCATCATTAATAGATAAAAAAAAAAAATCACAATTCGTATTTATGACAGGTAAGAGCAAGGAAACTCGAGCTTATAGGTCACAGATTTGCAAAAATGTATACACTATGTTAACCTATATGAGTATAGGGTGGCTACATCCACTTGAGGACCCAAAATGGAAAAAAATAACAATAGATCCCACAAGGGGTAGATATATCCTCTCTGAGATCCAAAGTTGCCAAAAACAAGCATAGAGCTGAACTGAACAAGGGAAACATATTTTTACACCTATCCTTAAAGAAGAGAACAGATTTTGTAAAATGCTGGTTGCTGTATGGAGGACAATAGATCAGAATCCCCAATAATAAAGAGCCCTGATGGGGGAATAGACCAACAATAAAGGGGACCTGACCTCATAGAAATGCAGTAAGATTCCAGATATACTAATCTATGGGCCAGATACCGGGATATATGAAGTAAAGGAGGCCATCAAATGAAACAGCTAAACTGAAACTGTTCATTTAAACCCTTGGTAGCAACCGAATCCAGGTGAAAAAAGGCACGCTGAAGAATGGCTCGATCTCAATCACCATCTTGTCAGTTTTGTCACACCCAATCAATACTCATAAACCTAACAGATGTCAGTCTGTCATCATGCATTAAATTAATGTGATGGCCTAGAGAGGTATTCACGACATTGATGATGTCATTCAGGTGTTCAACCACCCTTCTCCTAAATTCCCGCTTTGTTTTGCCCCCTTAATCCAGGGTACAGTCGCAGACTGTCCTATACAGGGGCATCTCAATAAATTAGAATATCTTTGAAACGTTTATTTCTTTCAGTAATTAAATTTAAAAAAGTGACCTCCTATATTTTCTAGACTCTTTACACACAGAGTGTTCTATTTCAAGTGTTTTATTTCTGTAAATGTTGATTATGGATGAAATTAATGAAAACGCAAATCTAAGAAAATTAGAATATTGTAAAAAAGTTCAGTATTGTAAATTCAGTGTGTCACCTGCCAAGGTTTCCTAAGCCTTTAAATGGTCCCTCAGTCTGGTTCAGTAGGACACACAATCATGGGAGACTACTGATTATGAATTGTATTACTGAATTACTGAAATGAATGAACGTTTCAAATATATTCTAATTTATTGAGATGCAGCTATAGATCATGCCTAGGGTTCTACAATTTATGAAATCTGAAGTATTGCATTAATCTATTTTCCAGGATTTTTCAGCACAAACCTTTCATTTCTTGAGGAATGCAGTTTCCAAAACAGGGTCACGTGTCAGGGGATTCCAAATTACTAGCATTTAGAATAGATTGTAGAGGGCAGAGTTTAGTAAGGGGAAGACCGATTAGTAAGGCGAGAGTGAATCAGGGCAACAATAAGTGTCTTTAATGTATCTCTCATAAGGAAATGGCGTATTCTGGAGATGTTTTTGAGGTGGAGATGACATGAGTGTGCGAGTGATTGGATATGGGGGGGTGAAGGAAAGTTATGAGTCAAACACAACCCCGAGGCAGTGAGCATACTGCCTAGGAGTTATGGTAGGCCGGAGACTTCAATGGAGATATCAGGGACAGATCTATTAGATGGTGGAAACAGCAGTAATTCAGTTTCAGATAGAGTGAAGACATGATGTTTGAGACATCAGAGAGACAGTTACTGGTGTTCCGTATTAGTGCAGGGGTGATGTCACGGGATGATGTATATAATTGGCTGTCATCAGCATAAAGATGGTACCGGAAGCCAAATCTGGTGATGGTTTGTCCAATGGGGGCTGTGTAGAGAGAGAAGAGCAGGGGGCCTAGGACCAAGCCCTGAGGAACACCAACGGCTAGGGGAAGAGGGGAAGAAACAGAGCCCGCAAATAATACACTGAAAGTGTGGTCTGAGAGATAAGAGGAGAACCAGGAGAGCGCGGTATACGTGAGGCCGACAGAGCGGAGTATAGTGAAGGAGGAGTTGATGGTCAACAGAGATCCAGAAGAATAAGAAGAGAGAAGTCACCATTGGATTTAGCCATCAGGAGATCGTTGGAGACTTTTGTAAGGGCTGTTTCAGTAGAGTGAGGAAGCAGGATTGTAAGGGGTCCAAAAGAGAATTAGCAGAGAGATAGTGGATCAAATGAGAATAGACCAAGCGTTCCAAGATTTTGGAGATGAAGGTGAGGTTAGAGACAGGTCGATAGTTAGCAGCACAGGACGGGTCAAGGGAGGATTTCTTCAATAGTGGGGTTATGACAGCATGTTTGAAAGAGGATGGGAAAATTCCAGAAGAGAGAGAGAGATTAAATATTTTAGTAAGGTAAGTCGTGACAGCAGGCGACAGAGATTGGAGGAGGTATGAGGGGAAAGGGTCACTACTGCAGGTCGTAGGGCGGGAAGAAGAAAGTAGCTGAGATACTTCCTCTTCTGTAACAGAGTCAAAAGATGAGAATGAACAGTCTGAAGTGCGGTTGGTGAGGGGATCAATGCCACCTGGGGATTGGGCAGTTATTTCCTGATGGATCTTATCAATCTTATCATGGAAATAAGTGGCCAGGTTATCTGCACTAAGGTCTGTGAATGGTGCCTGCACCTTGGGAGTGAGTAAGGAGTGAAAAGTTTCAAAGAGTCTTTTAGGGTTACAGGAGAGAGAAGAGATGAGAGCGGTGAAATAGACTTATTTGACAAGGTGAAGGGCAGAGCTGTAGGTTTTAAGCATAAATTTGAAGTAGAGGAAGTCTGCAGGTGTATGTGATTTTTTCCACAGACGTTCAGCACACCTAGAACAACGCTGAAGAAAATGTATCTTTGGCGTGTGCCAGGGTTGCTGCCTCCTGCGTCGAACTTTTCGAGTGGAGGGGAGAGCCGCCTCATCCAGTGCACTTTTCAGGGTTTTATTATAGTGACTGGTGGCCAGATTGGGGCAGGAGATTGAGGAGATGGGGGACAGAGAAGACTGTAGAGTGTTTGAGAGGTGCTGGGTGTTAATAGCACGTAATTTCCTATATGTATGATGAGTAGGTGTGTCCTGTGAAAGAGAGAAAGCACTGATGGTGAGAGACAGACGGTTATGATCAGAGAGGGGCAGAGAAGAGTTAGTAAATTTAGAAACTGTGAGTCGATGGAAGACAAGATCAAGCGTTTTGCCGTCTACATGTTTGGCAGAAGAGGAAAGTTGTGAAAGACCAAAAGAAGTGGTTATTGACAGAAACTTTGAGGCAGCTATTTTTTATGACACTCACCTTGTGGGTTAACTAATATTTTAGTTTTGTAGAATTAGTTGTTATGGAAGTGGAGATACCAAATGTATATTGTTTTATATTTTTTTTTTTACAGTATTATATTATATATGGGAAAAAAGACATTTTAGGGAAGTTATTTATTTATTTTTTTTAATACTAAAAGATGGCACTTTGATTCTAAGAAGAGATTCAACAAGTATTTTTACTTAATAAAGTTTAGGTCTACTCTAATGGAAAATAATAAACCTTGATGATTTCCTATTTACACCAGAAGGATGCAGCAATGAATGCACTTAGAGCAAATGTCACATATAGCAATCCAAAGTAAAAAAGTTTCCACTGGCTTCATATATAGATACCTTTAGCGCTGTAAAACCCATAGTAACAGGGCTAAATGAAGCACACATATGAAATGTGTTCATTCAGTCCCAACAGATGCACTATATTCAACCTATTTATCTTGCTTTATGCTGCAGTTAAAATCCGCCCCTCTCATGCTGGGTTTCACCACCTCAATCCCCTAAAAACGGATTTTGCCACAGTTGCCTCTCTGATGTGGCAATAACATGCCTTGTCACAGGTTTGTCCTCTCCTCTTTCAATATTGCTAATGTGATCTCTTATGCATCTGTGGAACTCCCTTATCGTCATACCTACATCAAATAGATCACACTGGTAGTACAATAGTTAACAAAGTGACGCTTTAGGCAAACCTGCCCAGTAGATGAACTTTTAAAGGATTTGCTCTGATGAACTGACATACAGGCCTTACAGGAACCACATCAGTAAGTACCCATAGGTTTTTTAGAAAGCCATGTCCCTGAATCATTCAAGGATGCAAGATGACTATGCAGTATCTTATCCTGAATGTTTCATCCCCTATGGTAGGTGATCGATTGTGTCCTCCTCCCAAGAGACCCAATATCAGGATCTATCTGTGGGATGTCCCATTGCTTGACATCTCATACCTCTTCATATTTCAATCAGCCGGTGTCTAGGATTAATAAGGTCCACTTTATCAGCCGCTAACGAATGCTGATAGGCCTCTTTCAAAATTTCCTTGAGAAGTCCTCTCCTCATAAAGCAAACCCGAAGGTCTCCTGCCATAATTCAAAAATCCACAATAGTGGAGAAGTTTTGTTGAGCCCTAAAGTACTGCTCTTTGAGAATTCCTCAGCGCAACAGCTTTGGATGCCAACTGTTCCACATCACAGGATATTTTTTGTTGACAGCTTTCTGAATATATTTGTACAGCACCACCTGTGCTGTGCTGGATGGGTCCAGAAATGTGATGGATCTTTCTTGGATTTTGGATATAAAAAATAGACCCAACTGGTTCTTATTCAGGATTCCTACAAACTCTTCAAACCTAATTCGATTGTGTCCAGGTAAAGAACACATCATCGATAAACCTTAACCTAAAGGCTATTAATCATAACCACTCTTCCAACTCCTCACAGAAAATTGTACACAGAGGCTGCCCATCGCCACTCCCCTGAGCTGGTGGAAGTACTTGCAAACAAAAGTAAAGTAATTGTGTTTCAGGATGTAGTGAAACTGCTTGACCACGAACTGATTGTGTAGCTGACAATGGGTATGTCTTTTTAATAGAAATAACTCAATTTGCAAACCTAGGTCATGTGGTATTGAACTATAGAGCGCCTCTACCTCGAGACTCGCCAACCAAGGTCCAAGCTCCCCATACACCCAAACCAAGTATTGGACATCCATTGTGTCATGCACAATAGAGGGTAGCTGACATGTAAGGCCTCAAGATAATATCTACATACTGGCTGGCGTTTTGGCTGGAGTTATGCTGTTAATGCAAGACACGATTGGACATCATTTCAAGGGGGTAGTTCCCTTAAGGATTTTAGGTAAAGAATAGAACATTGCGATCTGAGAATTGTATAATAACATAAAGGCAAACTCCTTTTTTGTCAATTACTTTACTTCACAGAGCATCATACAAAATCTTGGTGAAGGTGACTTTGTAGGAGGCTGTCGGATCAGAGGGCAGGATCGCATAGCAAAGTCTATCATTAAGGATAAAGTAACACATCTCAACACATTGGGCATGATCCAACCACGCAATACTACTGCCTTTATCCGACAGTTTGATAACTGTTGATGAATCTTCCTCCAACAGTTTTAAGACTTCCATTTCTGCTGCTGTTGTGTTATACCTAGCATCACTCTGCCTCAATAGTGAATAGTGTATTAAACACTTAACACTGCAGAGAACATGACTAACTGATTGTTATATGGCATGTTATAATAGGCATGGCATATCTACACTCCTTGCTGACAGTATAAGGCTAGGTTCACACTTGCGTCGAGTCTGTCCGTTAAACACGAACACCTGCGCACCCCATAGACTACAATGAGGTATGACGGGTATCCGTCGGGTTTTCGCCGTTTTAATACTGAAACCGGCGGAGAGATAAGTCCTCCGTGCAGGACTTTTCTCTCCTCCGATTATCAGCGGATTCTGCTGCGAAGTCTCCTACGGAGACTCAGACGCAGATGTGAACCTAGCCTAAGCTTCCTGTGATCTGCTGGTTGCTATTATCAGCATATGTGGGGCAAAGTAATTTTCAGGCACCAACATTCTGTAATGACTATTTTTGTGGCCTGTGTAGGACTTAAGGAATTTTAATATACAATAATAAAGTTATTTATTTTTTAATTATTTGTCTTGTATTTCAGTTTGTGACAAATAGCGATAATTGGCACATTGACAAACGGAAGGCATTGCACAATCATCCCACACCACTAAATACTACCCCCTTCCATATGCCACAGATTGGAGCTAAGTGGTTGAATATTTGATTATAGGGTCTCTTGCTACTTCCTCGCTTTGCATAATCTTATGACTTGTCCTTCATGGAGTTGTAATTTCAATATTGAGATGTGTATAATATAGAGGCTTTACCTAAGTGCTAGTCTGAAAATGTTTGTAAGGGAATTGCCAGTTGAGCAATTCTCCAGTGCTGCTGCAAAAACCTGAGAGGAAGGAAATACAGAGACAGTGAGCCCTAAAGTTGACCCAGACCCTGTCCCTACCTACTTGTCTCACTGTCCTAATGACAGGAACAACTTGGAGCCGGTCCCTACTCTGAATAAGTGACAACACAGAACGCAGACAGGACGCACAAACAACAGCTAGCCAAGGGGTCGGTAACAATCGAGCAATGCAGTACAGAATCAAAATCCAAGAGAACAGTCAAAGGAAAGCCAGTGGTCAGAAAATCAGAAGAGCATGTAACAAGGAACAAGGAGTATAGCCAGTAAGCGAAATGCAATAGCAGGCGCCAATGGGAAAGTGAGCAAACAATAAATAGGGGAGAAAGAACCCGCCCCAGACTTGATAGGAGGACAGGCTGTCAATCACAAAGGTAGGACTAAAGTTAACTCTTAGTGGAACAGGGCGAGAGCAAGGTGAAGGAGAAGGGCGTGGTGGAAAATCAATTAAGGAGGTGAGGGAATAGGACAGTGTTCAGACAATACAAGAAAAACCCGGGCACGCCTCCTGCGCCGCAGCGTGCGCCCGGAGGACGGCGCTAAAGCCCGGACAGGCAAGGACGTTACAGTACCCCCCACTTTTACGAGGGGCCTCTGGACCCTCGCCAGATGGACCAAGTTTCGAAGGATTCTGGCAATGAAAGAGATTAATTAAACGTGGCGCATGTAGGTCCCTACCAGAAACCCACATTCGGTCTTCCGGGGCATAACCCTTCCAGTGCACGAGGTACTGAACAGCATTCTGCACCCGACGGGAATCCAGAATTTTTTCTACTTCATATTCTAGTTCCCCTTGGACCACCACCGGCGCAGGTGGACTGGAAGATGTAAGGACAAGGGAGATATACTTCTTCAAAAGCGACTTGTGGAAGACGTTGTGGATACGAAAAGAACTTGGAAGTTGTAATTTAAAAGATACTGGGTTTATGAGTTCAGAAATGACATAGGGCCCAATGTAACGTGGTGCAAATTTCCCCGAAGGAACTCTAAGACGCAGATTCCTAGTGGACAGCCAGACTTGATCTCCCACTCTGTATTCAGGGCCAGGTAAGCGTCTTTTATTTGCCTGCCGTTTTTGATATTCTTGAGCTTTAACCAGGCTCAGACGAGCCTGGGCCCAGACTGTGCACAGTCACTGATAAGTCTGTTCGGCAGTGGGATTAACAGACTCGGTGCTACGGAGAGAGGAGTACCTGGGGTTAAAACCATAGTTGCAATAAAACGGAGACATTTTAGTGGTGACGTTAACCCTGTTGTTTGTTGCAAATTCTGCTAGAGGAAGAAAGGTTCTCCATTTTTCTTGAGCATCAGACACAAAACACCTTAAGTACTGTTCCAAAGTTTGGTTGAATCTCTCTGTCTGGCCATTGGTCTCAGGGTGGAACGCGGAAGAGAAAGACAGAGAGACCCCCAGACGACCACAAAATTCCTTCCAGAATCTAGAGACAAATTGTACACCCTGATCAGATACAATATTTTCCGGTACACCGTGCAAGCGGAGTATGTGATTAATAAAGAACGAGGCTAGACGAGGAGCACTAGGAATTTTCTTTAGGGGTACAAAATGACACATTTTGGAGAATCTATCCACAACAACCCAAATCACAGTCTTCCCTTGGGAACAAGGCAAATCAGTAATGAAGTCCATTGACAAATGGGACCATGGTCTCTTAGGTATAGGAAGGGGATGAAGAAGGCCCTCGGGTAATCTCCTAGGAGTCTTCATCTTAGCACATGTCTCACAGGCAGCAACAAATTCACATACGTCTCGAGAACAGGACGGCCACCAGTAAGAGCGGGAGAGAAGAACAATGAATTTCCTCCAAAACACGAAGACGAAGATTTGGAGGTACAAATACTTTCCCAGTGGGAGTATTACTGGGAGCAAGATCTTGTGAATTAACCACTAAAGTAGCAAGATCAGGAGTAATAATGGCGAGAACCACTCCGGGAGACAAGATTTTGTCTGGGACATCCTTAGGGGCACCGCTGGACCAAAACTGCGAGATAGGGCATCAGCCCGTACATTTTTAGAGCCTGGACAATAAGTCACCACAAAATTAAAACGTGTGAAGAATAGCGCCCAGTGGGCCTGCCTAGGAGACAGTCGCTTAGCGCTATCCAGATATAGTAGGTTCTTATGATCGGTGAATACTGTGATCTGGTGTTTGGCCCCCTCGAGGAAATGTCTCCACTCCTCGAATGCCCATTTAATGGCTAGGAGTTCTCGATTACCAACATCATAGTTGCGCTGCGTAGGAGAGAATTTCCTCGAGAAGAAAGCTACAGGTTGCAAACACGTAACATTTTCAGAGCCCTGAGACAACACGGCACCAACCCCCACTTCAGAGGCATCAACCTCAATAATAAATGGGCGATCATAGTCTGGTGGTACTAATACAGGAGCCTCAACAAAACATTTCTTGAGATGTACAAAAGCCTGTTCAGCTTCCGGAGTCCATTTGGTCACATTGGCACCTTTCTTTGTGAGATACGTCAATGGCTTCACTATAGAAGAGAAGTTCTTAATAAATTTTCGATAAGGAACAAGGAGTATAGCCAGTAAGCGAAATGCAATAGCAGGCGCCAATGGGAAAGTGAGCAAACAATAAATAGGGAGAAAGAACCCGCCCCAGACTTGATAGGAGGACAGGCTGTCAATCACAAAGGCAGGACAAAGTTAACTCTTAGTGGAGCAGGGGGAGAGCAAGGTGAAGGAGAAGGGCGTGGTGGAAAATCAATTAAGGAGGTGAGGGAATAGGACAGTGTTCAGACAATACAAGAAAAACCCAAGGAAAGAATTACAACGTGCGCCCGGAGGACGGCGCCAAAGCCCGGACAGGCAAGGACGTTACAATGTTACTAACAACTCTGCATTTTATTCTTGTGGGGATGATTATTGCAAAGGTTCTAGAGTTTCTTTTACTTTTACGGTATTCATTTATAATACATCCCAAAAGAGATTTTCCAGCAAAGCCGTAGAAGGGAAATATTAATCTCACATATTGGTTAGCTATGGTTAATAGATTTCAAGCATTGTTACTGTAATGTGGTGAAACTGCACTATTTTGTTTAAATGAATTACTGGAAAAATAATTAAAACAGTAAGTAGCTGTACAAGGAGGCTTCTATGTGACCCATTTGTCATCTATGAGTGGTTGTATAAAAAAGGCAGATTATATGTAAGTCTATATTTAATAAACACTAACATGATGATTATAATATAATTATAATGATCTATTACACTTGACCAGACTGCCTGAAATGAATTTTTAGCAGAGTTCTGAACTATTTGGTGTATTTAGGTTAAAATCTACTCTTGAACAATATTTCACAGACAGCTCTTTTCTCTTCAAAATCTACAACAAAGCACTACTCTGGAGAAGCAAAAAGAATGCTGCCTTGTAACTAATAAAAACATCAATGAAAGGAATATATAAGTATAAATTTATATTCTAAAATATTAGATGACCACTAACAATACCTGTACAGTGCCTTTGCTAAGGTCTTTGTATCCATTATATTCTTGGCAGAACTTTATCTGAGTATAGAGATATGCCACATCACTCAGTGTATTGAGCACCCAGTGCTTGGATTCTTGGCACTCATCACCTCCAGATTTTATGGACAGACTTTCTTCTTTTGGAGATGCACTCATGCCTGAAAATAATAAAATAATTGTAACTGAAGATCAAGAAAGTACTTGATGTCTGATGTCAATGATTGTTACACAAAAATTATATTTCAGAACAATATGACTCTACAACCACACTTGAAATAAAACAAATATTACATCCACTCTATGTAACGTCAAGCTGATCAGTGAACCTGCTCCAACCTTTTTAAATGCTTCTTTATAGAACACTGAATAGATTTATGTCCGTCATTGTCTAGTGACTGTCATGGAGCTCCACTTGATTAGGATGTAAAGTCAAAAGAAAACACATAGGTGTGTGCCTATACACACGTGGACAAAATTGTTGGTACCCCTCGTTTAATGAAAGAAAAAGCCACAATGGTCACAGAAAAAACTTGAATCTGACAAAAGTAATTTGCCAAACTACATGTTCTGGGTGAATGTCCTATGGACAGATGAGACAAAAATCTAAATTTTTGGCAAGGAATATCAGCTCTATGTTTACAGACGGAAAAATGAAGCATATTTTGAAAAGACCACTGTCCCTACTGTGAAACATGGAGGAGGCTCTGTTATGTTCTGGGGCTGCTTTGCTGCATCTGTTACAGGGTGTCTTGAATCTGTGCAGGGTACAATGAAATCTCAAGACTATCAAGGGATTCTAGAGAGAAATGTGCTGCCCAGTGTCAGAAATCTTGGTCTCAGTCGTAGGTCATGGGTCTTGCAACAGGATAATGACCCAAAACACACAGCTAAAAACACCCAAGAATGGCTAAGAGGAAAACATTGGACTATTCTGAAGTGGCCTTCTATGAGCCCTGACCTAAATCCTATTGAGCATCTTTGGAAGGAGCTGAAACATGCCATCTGGAAAAGGCACCCTTCAAACCTGAGACAACTGGAGCAGTTTGCTCATGAGGAGTGGGCCAAAATACCTGCTGAGAGGTGCAGAAGTCTCATTGACAGTTACAGGAATCGTTTGATTGCAGTGATTGCCTCAAAAGGTTATGCAACAAAATATTAAGTTAAGGGTTCCATCATTTCTGTCCAGGCCTGTTTCATGAGTTTTCTTTTTTTAAAAATTCTGTTGAAGCATGGTTGAAAAGCAATGTCTGACTTTCATTTGTTCATTTTCATATAATTTTTTAGATATTATTACTTTTGTCAGATTCAAGTCATTTCTGTGACCATTGTGGGTTTTTCTTTCATTAAACGAGGGGTACCAACAATTTTGTCCACGTGTGTACATATACTTGTCAACTCTTCTGAAACAACTGGGAGGCTCCCGGAGAACTGACAGACTCCTGGAATAATTTTATATTTTATGTGTGTGACACCAGGATGCTATGTTGTTAGACGCAGTCCTGTAATCCCACACTGCACTCACATTTAGGGGGTGGAGTGGCAGGACACAAGGGGGGTTCCAACACAAAGAAAGGTTTGTCTATGCCACAATCTCCTCCTACCTCTGGACAGCAGTCCTGAAATGCTGGAAAGTATGCATTACTCTGCAAGCTGGCATGACATTTTCTAATCAGTCATAATTTACAGAAAAGTCAATAGAAAGTTTTGGTTGACATGCAAGAGGCAATATATACTGCTTGAAACCTCTGAATATTACTTTATATTAACTACTGCATACTTCTCTTTTCCGCTGTAGTGTCTTCTTCGGAAACAGATTTGTTTATCACCACCCACCGGGCCCCAGCACTGTGTATCTCTTTTCTCCTTGTTATAACTACATTTGAGTTCTCCATTGCTGCCCACAGGTGATGTTGAAGAGATTCTTTTATGCTGTTTACAAGCTGTGGAAGCCAACTCTCCACAGGGCCGCTACATTCAAGAGGCTGCAATAACACAGAAAGCAGGTTACCAGCTAGGCACTGGTCAGGAGTGTTTCTAAGCATCTCCACACGTTGTCTGTAATCATACTCACATCTCCTTTGATCAACACAACGTTATCTTATATAAGTGATGTCTTTAATAAAATATCTACATCACAGAGAGAAGCAAGCAAATGATCTGAATACAAAGCTGCTATTTAAAAAAAAGGTTCTCTGGGAATTTCTCTAACATACAGCAGACAACAGGCAATGGAAGAGTTATTTGTACTGTAAATTGGTGCTTTATTATAACAAACCTTGTCAATAGGGCTCAAGACTGCAGCATGACCTCAGGGTTTTCTAATGGTAGCCCTAGTCTACATTACTTCAAGAGAACCGCTCAGTTTTTTTTTGTCACAAAACCACCACCACCATCACATTATGCAACTCTTTGATAACTTTTAGGTAAAGGGGTTGCGCAAGACCCAGGCATAATGGATACTGATAGGTCATCATTAACAGATCAGTGGGGGTTTGACACCCAAACCCTGCATTGATCAACTGGTTCGAGTGCCAAGGTATACAGCCGGAAGCAGCTCTGCTTCTATTCAAGTAAATGGAAGTAGAGTTGCAGTTCCCTGGCACAAACAATACAGTGTACGTCTCTATACATTGTATACTTCTGGCTCCATAGACTGTAGTGGTGGCACTGTGGAAACGCAGATCTGCGCCCATTCACTTGAATAGCAGAAGTGCTTTTGGATGTATATCTTGTATATGGCTTCCGGTATTCAAATCAGCTGATCAGTGCAGGGTTCAGGTGTTGGAGCCACACCGATCTGATACTGATGACTTATTCTTTGGATAGGTCATTAGCAATCATTGTGCCTGGGTCTCATACAACCCTTTTAAGCTGGCTGATAAAGAACAGTGTACAAAAAGAAGGTTATTTCCAAGCAAATTACAGTATTATAGGGTGTAGACAGGCAGAGGGGAAATTGGTAGATGGCAGGTACCTACCACTGAGGTGGCTGATATCTACAAGGTGACTGGCTGCAGTATGGGATTTGAGAGTTATTGTAGACCCAAGCCTATACTCCAGGTCTTGCCGGGTGACCCAGGTGCATCCATAAATGCTGAGGTTGCCCAAGGGGAGGGGGGTGAGGTGTGGCCATCTCTTGCACGAGAAAGCTGTTGAACACACTGCCCTGTGTGTCTGGATGAGAAAGCCCAAAATCACCTGGTGTATTGGTGAGAAAACTCTGGGGAATTATTTTCTTTGTATCCTGAATTAAGGACAATTTATGTTACTGACTTTGTACCCTCATGCTGAAGCAAGCTGTTTGATTTATGAACTGATGGACTGTATGAACTGCTACTAATAAAACTATAACTGTGAACTGGTACCTACGCCTCCATGTGCCTGACTTACCCAGTAACTAGCCTACCCTGAGGATCCTGTGTTTACAAGGGGTATTATAACTACCCCTGATTAGTCATCCAGACACATCCAAATAAAGACAAAAATGTGTATTTATTATGTCACACAAGGGGCACAAATAAGTCACACACACAATTAAAAATAATTAAAAAATACATTAAGATAGGGGACAACTATAATATCAGAAGTCCACCTAATAGGTAGAGAAACTGCAGCATCCTCCATCTCCTCTCTCTCCTTAAAGAGGATATCCAGCTTCCAAAAATTATCTGCAAATACTCACTGCTCCCTTGTGCAGCCTTTTCTTGACTTTATTTTACTCTAGACTCCTTGTATCACTGTTATTTACATGCAGTGAATCTGTGAAGACCCTACAATTCCCATGATACATCTGCCTGTCCTCCCTCTCTGCGATTGCTGCTCACAGGCAGGAGAGGGGGGGGGGGGGTCAGCTTGCAAACGAAAAATCACAACATCATGTGACCTCGGATGTGGGTGTGATTTATTACCTGTGATTTCATTGCAAGGGAGAGTGGAGATGGGAGCGGTATACAGAGAGTGAGAGCAGGCAGTTGAATCATGGGAAATGTAGTTTGTTCACATATTCACTGCACGTAAATAACAGTGATACAAGGAGTTTCAAGTAAAATAAAGACAAAAAAGGATGCACAAAGGAATAGTGAGAACACTTTTGGAAGCTGGATAACTCCTTTAAGCTTTTCCTTGTGTCTTCGGTTACTATAAGGCTATATTCACGTAGAGTTTTTGTAGGCTGAAAAATTCTGCTACAGGAATTATGAAATTTTTTTATATGATTTTTTTACATGATGCGGTTTTTGATGCATTTTTTGCTCCAGCACACTGTATGGACCTGGAAACTTCACTTTGAAAAACCACTAGCAGTTTTTGATGTGTTTTTTGCAAAAGCGTTTTTTTTCCGCCTCCCATTGATTTTAATGGGTTTTTCAAGGTGGAATCTGCCTCAAGATAGGTCATGTTGGTTTTATTTCCTCTTGCTAAGGAAAAAATCTACCACTGAGGCAGATTTTGAGGTGGCTTCTGCCTCAAAATCCTCCTGCAAAAAACTTTGTGTGAACATACCCTTACTGAAGTTGAGCTTTTTACTGACTGTATAAGTCTCTGAACATTTACCTGCAGAAAAAGGGAAAGATGAACTACATGTTCCTGAAAGGTACAGTAGCTTTTCCCTAATCAGAAATATTACAATTTTTATGTATTTGGATGTGCTTCTGATTTAGTCCAAAAAGAAAAATTCAAGTTGGCTGTAGCCAACCCGGGTAGGGGGGGGGGAGAGTTAAAGATCATTGCATACTGTTTTATTATATGATATGTAGTAAACTTCCACCAGCGATATCTGTAACCATTGTAGAATTTTTTTTTGCTAGTGTGACTATCTAAATTCCTTTTTATTATAAAACAGGCTGTAACATTCTCCTTAGCAACCCCCTAACTGAGCTGTTGCTAAAGAAAGTCCAAACACAGTTATATTGTAAATATGCAGAGCTGAAGCATTTACCAAAGGGGGATGGCCCCCTCAAATGATTGTATCTTCAGTTTGAGACCACCAAGAAAAATGCTTCTGGTATAAGATGAGATTCATATGATGCCAAGCTATAACACAAACTGAGATATTACTAATTAAAAACACAATCGGGAATGTATATTTATATGCAGCATGAACTGCTGCATATTAAGTTGAATTCCTGACTGTGTTTTTAACTAATAATATCTCAGATTCTGTTATAGCTAGTTCTTAAATCTTGGCATCACATGAAAGCTGAGAACATCATATTTCTCATGATACCAGAAGGTGGTATAAAACCAAAGATACAGCCATTTGAAGGGACCACCCATCCTTTGGTAAATGCTTCTTCTCTATGTACTATATTGAGTACATGTGCAGGGACAGCCTGTTTTCTATTAAAAGGAAGTTTGATAGATTAATAAAGTATATTACAAAAATGTTCACCCCCCCCCCCCCCCAACAGGGAATTTGAAACTTTGTAACAGACAAATGGAACATCACATTCACTGATCATGGAAACACTGAAACATGAATTCAATGATATATGTTTGCACAATGAAGGGTTTTATAACAAATATTGATGCCAACACTGCATGAGTGACGACATAATTTGTCAAAACCAAGCTTAAGGCTGATGTAGCAAAACACAGCTGTGCATTGCGATTTTTTTCCACAGCATTTTTCTTTTTCTTTTTACTTCCCCTATTGAATATATAGGGAAAATGCTTGTTATTCCACTGATAAAATTAATATGAAAATTAAATTGTAAACGCAGCTTTTCTACAGCTTTTTTCCACAATGTGTGGATGAGATTAAACAAAATCTCATTCACTTGGCTGGTACTTTATAAACGCAGTGTTTTTTTCTGCTGCATTTCCACAACAACCAAAAACATAATATCTACACAACGTGGAGCTTTAGCCTAACAAAGTTTTCCTATTTATTTTATTTTGCTTACTTGTATGGCACCAACATATTCTCCAGAGCTTTTACAGACATTGTAAGTCACTGTCCCATATAGGGTTCACAATCCTCATGCAGATGTTGTCGATGGTCGGATTTGAACATGGGACTCGAAGTGCTGTAGAGATATAGTGCTAACCACTGAGCCACTGTGCTGCCTACATCAGGAACCTATCTTAGGATTTTAGCTGTCCACTTGTCTCCTCTCCCCTTCAATTCCTGGTTTTAAACTCAGTCTAGCAGCCTGCTGGTACTTGTTGTACCCAGAACAGTCCGTTCATAAAAGTGGTCTGTAACATATGCAACCAGCTGTAAACACTGAGTAGGAATATTTACCTGTATCTGGCAAACAGAGCAAAATAGTTAAAGCAATGTATCGAGTAAAATACTTCAGATAGCTTAACCCCTCTACTGATTGCAATGAGCAGGATTCGTTCAGATAGAAAAGGCTTTTACAGTTTTGGACATCTTCAGCTTATCCATCAGTTTAATTGCAGGCAGATCTGGTAATTAGTAGCAGATGTGTTTCCCTGTAACAGCACCTTTTTCAGTCCGGTCTATGCCCAGGTAGGTCCGTGTCTACTCACCTTGTGTAAGGGAATTAACAGTTCTTCTCCCTCTATCCCTAAAGATTGTCTATATTTTTCACTGTGCTGTCTTATCTTTCCTGTGCAGGAGAGGTAAGGGTTAACTGTCCACATTCTCTGTAGCTACTCACCACCATTAAATGATAGAATGACCTGAAATAAATATTTATGTCTCTTTGCCTGTCTTTAACTTCTTCCTCCCTCTCTGAGCAGTATACCTGTTGATAGGAATCCTCCAAAAAGTTGGAAAGGTCCCTAACTCTTCAGATGATGTGGTCAATGTTGACCATGGCATCTGAGTGATTTTGCAATGATAATATTCAAATATGTAGAGCAGTCAAACAGTATTAACAAAACATTTAAAAAGTCAAAAGATCCCCTTACAAAATATTTTATTATTCAAAGAAATAAATTAAAGAATTATATATAATTGTTATATAATTGATTCATATCAAAATACAACTTGGAACGCACAATACAAGGTTTCATACAGCTACACTAAAAACTAAAATGTCACTAAGGGGTTAAAGTGCATTTGAGGCACCTGAGTTATCTGCCAAGTATATTTATTTAATAAAAATGTGACATTTTCAGGAAGGTTTTTGCAATTTTTAGACTAGGGCCCCACATAGCGGGCCACAGCGAAAAAGCGCTGTGGGAAAAAACGTCATGGAAACACATCACGTTTTTTCCCGCAGTGCTTTGCATAGAAAGTCCGCAGAGTTTTCCACTGCGGACTTTCTGCTTCAATTAAACCTATAGGGAAACTGCCAGCGCTTCCATAGGTATAATTGACATGCTGTGATATCCAAAAACACAGCAGTTTTGGAAATTGCAGCATTTCCTCTGCGGGTATTTTTCTGCAATGTGTGAATGGGATTTGCTAGAATCCCATTCACTTTGCAGGGACTGTAAAATGCCACGTTTTTTGTCGCGGCGTTTCCGCGGCGGCCAAACCGCAGCATTTGCGCCATTGTGGTTTTGGAAATCATAGCATGTCAATTATACCCACAGAAACACCGGCGGTTTCCCTATAGGTTTAATTGAAACCTCTGCAGACTTTCTGTGAAAAGTGCTGCGGGAAAAACTGCGATGCGTTGCCACCACAGTTTTCCTGGCAGTGTTTTTTTGCTGGGGTCTTAGCTTGAATATGATCCTTGAGATGGAACACCCTTTTAATTAAATAAAAATAGTCAAACATAGCACCCAGCAAATAAATAATGTATGCCAAGGTGCAATGATATGATTCCAGGAAGCATAGGCTGTTTTTATTTCATGTGACTCATGTTAGCTAGCAATGTACATATCAAATTGTATAACAGAAACAGCTTTACTATTGTTTTTTTTAACCACAGTGATATTCTCTTACAATCATACTTAAAACATGCAGAAAATGTTTGTGTTTCTGACCTTGGTGAGATATAGCTCCTCTTCTAAAAAACTTCTTACTCCCAAAATCTGGTGTCTATCTTCTTTAGAGTTTGTTTGATAAATTAGACCTTGAACATGCTTGAATATCTTCACAATATACTCACTTATAACATTCAGATCATATCCTGTTATAAATAGAGAAAAAATAATCTACACTAGGTAAATATGTTCAAATGTATAATAGTTCTTTATATATCTTTACATATGTGTTATTAGTAGACTCTATTAACAGTGGCATTATGGTTATTTTTCTTTGCCCCTGGTGAGCAGAAAAGTACTCACTTTAATACTTTAATAGAATAAGGGGTCTACCACCATGAAATCTATATCCACACTTACAGAAAAATCATGCCGGACCAAAATCAACCTTAAAATGCATACATTTTCATTAAACTATTCTCATTGTATGTTACCTCATTGTTGTTATAGTCATGCATCCTGTGACCAAGCATTTCCACCCATTTTGTTTGAATTCAAATATATACATTTGTCAAAATTCATTTTGGCCATGCATAATTTTTTTTGGAGGTAATGTGTTTCTCTACCCATTATAAATCAGTGGGATCCATCTGAATCAGTATTATATATTAAAAGAACAACATTTTCTAACTTTAAAACACAAGTATTTTGGGTTGGCTAGCTACCCTTCTGCCCGATTTTAAAATGTCAAAAAGTCAAATTAATTCAGCCAAAATCACAGTTTTCATAAGTGAATAGTGCATTTGAATATAAGAAACTTTGTAATGTATCTTATTAAAGAGATCTATTTCCTTCACCGCTTATTAAGCTGTTTGTCTGCTCCTTCAATCTAACTGCTTGTTTACATTATATTCGTTTCATACATAGAGATGTATGCAGATGGGAAAGGTGGAGTAGGAGGTTGTTACCGAATGGTTAATTGATCTATTGCCTCCTTCTGTGCACTGGTAGTCTCTTATCTACAACCTAGCAGTGTTAAAAGCACATAGAATATTAAAATGTAACAACAGCAATTATTAGAGTAATATTTGTATATTATTAATATGTATATTATATATAATTTGTATTTTTGACTAATATGTAGAAAATAACTCTGCCTGAAAGGTGAAGAAGAAAATTCTGTTACTAAGATACATTACAAAGTTTAATACATTAGCCTGTACTATTCAGTTATGAAAAGTTATTTAAAAATGGATGTAGACTTTAAAACTAAAATTGCACTCCTCCCCTCATTTGTGTCATTTGAACAGTCACCTACAGTCAGTGTCAGACTGACACTCATTCACAAACTCCTAAGATATAAATTACAAATTTATTTTTATATAAATATAAAAAAAAAAATTATTTTTCAGTACTAACTTGCTGCCTAGCCCTTGCCTCTGATTGTTTCTGTTTTGGGGTACTGTCAGTAACCTGCTGCCTGGCTGTTGCCTTAAACTAGGGCTTTTTTAGCTCTGTGAGCCAGAAATATGTGCTTCCACAGCAGCAGATGCTGCAGGATAACTGGTTATTAGGGTCCCTGCACTGTGATTGGGAAGATTAGGCCTAGGGAGGAAGGATACTACTGGTTGGCGTGACGCTGCACCTAGATATCATTTCAGCCACCTTCTGTGTCTATGGAGTACAGTGAGTGCCCTGTGCCAGGATGAGCTGTAGACCCACCTTGGGAATGGCCCGTTCACCTGTTGACCAGTCTGAACCTGCCTACTATACTCTCACTTCATCCCACCCCTTAATGAATGATTAGCCTTATGGACTAATATTAAATATTAATAGTGATTGCAGATTCATCTGACTACCCAAAATAGCAAATAGTAAAAGATTAATAGAGTAGTTTAAATTAAAATAAATATCTCAATGAAAAACACATGCTTTGTATAGCACCATTCCAACAGCAAAACACCATATGATTACTCATCGTTCATTACATTAGAAAGATGGAATAGTAATTGACAGAATTCCATTGTTGATAATCATATTAGATTGAAAGATAGGGTATTGTGACTGACAGATCACCACTGTGAACAAGCTGAGGCATTCTGTTGCCCCGCTGACACCATCAGCTGTTGTTTGTGCATATGCAGGGTTTGATGTTGGGATCCAACAGAAAAAGCTAGCGGGAATTACTGTGAATGCTGAGGAGGGAACATCCTGAATTCCAAATTAACATATGTAACTCCAGAGTGACCTGAGATGCCTCTGATGCTTTATTTATGTTCAAGCTTGAGAACGAGACAGAATTAAATGTTGGGAAAGCTCATAGAAAGAATAAAATATGTGCAGTTTGATGAAGATCATGCTGCTCGGAAAACAATAAACCACTGATATTGGATCACAGACAGATTGGCTTTATTGTCAGTTAAAATTTAGAAGCACCTGGCGGCTTGAGATATAAAGGCTTCTCACACTGTAAGAAGAAATATCATTCCATCCAGAATAAGCAGAGATTAGACAGCAAGAAACTACTGTCTAAAAATTATATTTTACTGAACCTGTAATAGACAGAACCCAATGAAGCAGGAAAGTAGCATTAGTTGATGGCAGATACTACTATATATAAAACAGTCAGCGATATCACTGCTGTGTGGACTTGAAGGGCGCAAACTGAAAATTTACATAATTCATCAGTACAGATTTAGTGACAAGAGATATTAAATAAATCTAAATAATCTAAATCTAATAAATCTGAATATACAATTCTGAATAATTATGTTGGACTATGCAGGAAACAGAAATTACTAAAAAAATGAGCATGGGTTAACAGATTTTCTATGAAATTGGTTCTGGATATGTGGATATGATGCACTTGTGTTGACATGAACAGGATAATGACACATGAATGATAATAAAACAGATTAAACTACTATAAATGAGATGTATACATACCGTAACACATAATGCGGAGTGTCTCTTCCAAGGATAAGAAAAAGAATCTTGGAAAAAGTTGTCTCTTCTGTTCCAGGTGAAGTCTGACAGCTCGTTGACAGCGTTCAAGTTTATAGTTCAGAATCTCTAGCAAAGACTGCAACCCTGGCATAAAAAAATATAATTTTATTATCTTGAAGAGGCATTTCTACATCAAAGAGGTTGTCCAGTTCTTGTGTGCTTTATCTCTATAGTAACTATTGTTTCTTCCATCGCCATTTTCCAAGACCCATAACTTCATTATTTTTTGTTAACATAATTGTGTGAGGACTTACAGGAGCATCTCAATAAATTAGAATATCTTTGAAACGTTTATTTCTTTCAGTAATTAAATTTAAAAAAGTGACCTCCTATATTTTATATATATTTTCTAGACTCTTTACACACAGAGTGTTCTATTTCAAGTGTTTTATTTCTGTAAATGTTGATTATGGATGAAATTAATGAAAACGCAAATCTAAGAAAATTAGAATATTGTAAAAAAGTTCAGTATTGTAAATTCAGTGTGTCACCTGCCAAGGTTTCCTAAGCCTTTAAATGGTCCCTCAGTCTGGTTCAGTAGGACACACAATCATGGGAGACTACTGATTATGAATTGTATTACTGAATTACTGAAATGAATGAACGGTTCAAATATATTCTAATTTATTGAGATGCACCTGTATTTTTTGTTGGAAGACCTGACGTTTTTATTGCTGCAATTTTGGGGAACGTAAGGCTTTTTGATTACTTTTTGGAATGCTTTTTTGGTGGCCGACAGACAAAAAATTCCAATTCTGGTATAATTTTGAAGGCTGACAGCTAACACCCTGCTCCATAACCGATTGGATGCTGCAGTCAAACATGACCGTGGCATCCAAGGGGTTCCGCCATTTTGCCACCCACCTGCCAACCCCGGCTCTCTGCAGCCAATAAATAGCTGTTTTTATAACGCGATTCGCCTCAATTTAATTCGGATCGAATAGAATTGTATCGGAAAATTCGGTGAAGTTGCTGAATTGAATTTTTGAATACTTCACTCATCTCTAGTGATAGTTATGGGTGCTGCTGCAGTATCTCAGATACTTGGGATACAGATTTAGTACCCAAAACTGCAGTTATCAAGAATACGGTGAGTGAGCAGCGCAGTGCCCGACATGTAAACAATACTGGGCATACCTTCCAACTTTCAAAGAACAGAAAGAGGGATGGAATGTGCGGCGTTGCACGCTGTGGCAAATTTAGCCCCATCTACTTCTACTTTGACTCCCCCATTCCCATCTATTTCTCTTTGTGACCCCACACAGTATAATGCCCCTACAGTCAACCTAACATGATATGCCCCCACATTATAATGTCATCCTCCTGGTGCCTCTACAGTTTACTGTCCCCCTCCATCTACCCCAGTTTAATGTCTCCCTCCAGCTGCTCCCAGTTTAATGTCCCCCTCCAACTGTCCCCACAGTTTATTGTCCCCCTCATCTGGCCCTCCAGTTTAATTTTCCCCTCCATCTGCCCCCCCCCCAGTTTAATGTCCCCCTAATCTGCTCGAACAGTTTAATATCTTCCTCCATCTGGCCCCAGAGTCTAATGTCCCCTCAACTTACCCCCCAGTTTAATGTCCCACTCATCTGGCCCCCACAGTTTAATGTCCCACTCATCTGGCCCCCACAGTTTAATGTCCCCCTCATCTGGCCCCCCAGTTTAATGTCCCCCTCATCTGGTCCCCCAGTTTAATGTCCCCCTCATCTGCTCGAACAGTTTAATATCTTCCTCCATCTGGCCCCACATTCTAATGTCCCCCTCATCTGGCCCCCCCCAGTTTAATGCCCCCCTCATTTGCCACCACAGTTTAATGTCTTCCTTCTGGTAACAAACAAACATAAAAAAAACAGTGATAATGACCTCTCCTCGCTCCCCTGCTGCTTTCTCAGTAGTCTCTTCTCCCGGAATCTTGAGTGAATATGAGTGAAGTCATCACATCGCACATACTTCTCCCGGAGCACACAGGGGGCACAGTGGTGAGGCAGGAGCTGTCTGTGGACGGCTCCTGCTTTACCATTGTATTCCACTCATCTGCTTCCTCCGGACGCAGATCAGTTGAAACTTAGACATACCTTCCGCCGACCGATACAGCGTGATAGGACCCCTTGCAATTGCAATCGTTACGCCACTGTCTGGAAGTGAAGGAAGCTGGCTTCAGATTGGGGCAGCTGAAGCTAGCTTCCTTTACTTCCGGCTGCAGTGTGTGATCATAAAAGTATGATTTTTACAAGAATGAAGCAGCGCTCCTGAATAAGAAATACATTATAAACTGTGTTGACAGCCCTACAAGGTACTGTGATTAGTTTATATCTTAATTTTGTGCTTTACCATTAAGGGTAAGGCCCTCGTTGCAGAAAAGCTGCTTTTTTGTTGCAGATTTTGCTGTGTTTTTTTGCCAAATCCAGGAGATGATTGAGCAGAAGGGAGAAGTATAAGTACTTTCTTTATCTTTCACATTCCTTCTGTAGCCACTTCTGGGTTTGGCTAAAAAAAATGCAGCAAAATCTGCAACAAAAAAGCTGCTTTTCTGCAACATGAGGCCTTAGTCTAACGGTGTTTGTTTGTTTTTTAAACTTTATTTCACAATTTTTTAATACAAATTTTTTTGTGAGGCTATACAATGTGGAAAAGCTTTTTAAGTCAGACCAAGACCAAGTGGCTTCAAAATTAATGGGAAATTTAAAGGAAGCACTTACACAAGTGGACAAAATTGTTGGTACCCTTGTTTAATGAAAGAAAAACCCACAATGGTCACAGAAATAACTTGAATCTGACAAAAGTAATAATATATAAAAATTCTATGAAAATGAACAAATGAAAGTCAGACATTGCTTTTCAACCATGCTTCAACAGAATTTTTTTAAAAAAGAAAACTCATGAAACAGGCCTGGACAGAAATGATGGTACCCTTAATTTAATATTTTGTTGCACAACTTTTTGAGGCAATCACTGCAATCAAACAATTCCTGTAACTGTCAACGAGACTTCTGCACCTCTCAACAGGTATTTTGGCCCACTCCTCATGAGCAAACTGCTTCAGTTGTCTCGGGTTTGAAGGGTGCCTTTTCCAGATGGCACGTTTCAGCTCCTTCCAAAGATGTTCAATAGGATTTAGGTCAGGGCTCATAGAAGGCCACTTCAGAATAGTCCAATGTTTTCCTCTTAGCCATTCTTGGGTGTTTTTAGCTGTGTGTTTTGGGTCATTATCCTGTTGCAAGACCCTTGACCTGTGACTGAGACCAAGATTTCTGACACTGGGCAGCACATTTCTCTCTCTAGAATCCCTTGATAGTCTTGAGATTTCATTGTACCCTGCACAGATTCAAGACACCCTGTGCCAGATGCAGCAAAGCAGCCCCAGAACATAACAGAGCCTCCTCCATGTTTCACAGTAGGGACAGTGTTCTTTTCAAGATATGCTTCATTTTTCCATCTGTGAACATACAGCTGATGTGCCTTGCCAAAAATTTAGATTTTTGTCTCATCTGTCCATAGGACATTCTCCCAGAAGCTCTGTGGCTTGTTAACATGTAGTTTGGCAAATTCCAGTCTGTCAGATTCAAGTTATTTCTGTGACCATTGTGGGTTTTTCTTTCATTAAACGAGGGGTACCAACAATTTTGTCCACGTGTGTATACTTCTCCCTTCACGCAGGAAACAGGTTAAGAATTAATGGTCCATGTTTTGACAATATTTTCTGGTACGACTGTGTTTTTTTCTGCAGTGTTTACGCTGCATTTTTCTCAGCATTTTTATTTTCCCTATTAAGTATATAGGGAAAATTTAGCAATTTTGCAGATTAAATTAACATGCTGAGTTTTTAAAAAAAATGCATGTTTTTGAAAACGCAGCTTTTCCGCAGCTCTTTTTTTCCGCAATGTGTGGATAAGATTAAAGAAATCTCATTTATTTTGCTGGTACTCTAAAAAAGAAGCATTTTTCTCCGTTGTGTTTCCACAGCAGACAAAAACACTGTGTTTACGCAACATGGGACTTAGCCTTAAGGACACAGCCCCATTTTTCAAATGTGTGTCCCTATATGTGGCAATAACACTATAACTTACTCAAGTGATTCTGAGATTGTTTTTCATACTTCATGTTGTTAGTAAACTTTGATCAATATTTTTTGCATTTATTTATACAAAAATAGGAAATTTGATGGAAAGTTTCTCATTTTTCAAAATGTGAACAGAATCTAGTAATAATGTTGGGGCATCAGAGAATGATAACCGTGCTAATCTGCAAGATGTCTGTGAGTAACTCTGGAAATCAGTATGTCATCAAGAAAAGGAGGGTATCACCAAGATAGAGTCGACCCTTACGGATGCCAAATTTGAAAGACAATTAAATCGGGTACATATACAATGTTCTTAAAGTAACAGAGAAATCAGGAGAATTGAACAAGTCAGACGAGGAGGGGAGAATCCGGAAAGAGGAGGGGAGAATCCGGAAAGAGGAGGGAAGAATCTGGAAAGGGGAGGGGGGAAAATCCTGTCCGGTGATCCCCATTTGTTTAGGGACCACATTAGTTCTGAAGGGCATGTTAAAGTCCTCTATATTAGTAACCTCCATAAATCACCCCAATTGCAAAACTTCACCCCTCAAATAATTTAAAACAGCATCTGAGAGCTTTGTTAACACTATGGAGGTGAAATTTAGTCATTTCATTTTTTTTCAATAATACGTCCTTTGGCCCTAAAATTTACACATTCACAAGGGTTTATAGGAGAAAATGAAAAAAGCACAGCTGACTTTTTACTACTAAATGCACATTAATTTCTGGGAAAATCAATTAATGCAACACTTGTGGGATAAAAATGATTAGTACACCCCTAGATAAATTCATTGAGTTGTTCAGTTTCCAAAATGGGGTCTAAATCTTTGCTCCAAAAATCAAATAGCATTGCTTTCCTTCTTCAGCATATTACACCACATGCATGGTTAAGTGGGTTATCCCGGGTACAACAATGTAATATATGTGGGAACAAACTGCTGTTTGGGCAAACAGCAGGATGCAGAAGCGAAGAAGCATTGTTTGACTTATAGTGCACAGATTTAGATGTGGATTTTTGTGGATGCCATTTCATGTTTCAAAACCCCTGAGGTGCCAGTAAAGTGGAATCCCCCAGAAAGTGACCCCATTTTGAATACTGCACCCCTCAAAGAAATTATCAAGGGGTGTAGTGAACATTATTTTTTCAAATCTGAATGCACAACAGATGGTAAAAAATGAATATGTAAGCAGTGCGGTGTATGTAGAGTACACCAAATTCCCCGCTATTTTTGCAGTAGCTCCTATGATTGGGTGGTGAGAGTGGGGTAGTCACTTCTGTTGTCTTTTCCCTCATAATCTCTCAACCTGGGGTGTATCCTGATGTATGCTCGCACAACTCACACATTTCCCTTCCTTCCGCAGCCAGTTTTACCCTAAAGATGTGGCAATTTTTGTTTTTTTGTTTTTTTATGTCACATTGCACAAGCCGTAATTTTTTTTTATATTTCTGCTAAGGTAGCCATTGGTGACTTAAACGTCATACCTATTACTCTGGATTTTCTAATAAACTTACTCAAAGCACAAGTTGAATGCCAGATTTTTCTTTAAAGGGGTTGTGCGATATGCACAGTTATTCTCTATCTAAAGATCCGCCAGTGATCAGGAGGAGGGGGGAAAGCCAGTGCACTTGTGTGACCAGCGCTTCATTCACTTCTATGGAGCCTCGGGCATTGCCGGAGACTACAGTCCCGGCAACACCACAGAAGTGAATAGAGCTCCGGTCATGCAATTGCAATGGTGGCTTTCAGGAGACTTTCAGTCCCCCATCTTTCTGATCACTGGGGGAGCCAGCGTTCGGAGACCCAGCAATCAATCACTTATTCCCAGTCCTGTATCCTTAATGATAAAAACACTTTAAACCTTAAAATAAGTCACGGATATGGTGACTCAATACACTCACCTCTCCGTGTGCAATTCTGCAATATGTTTGGATTGTCCTCAACAGATTTCATTAGCTGACAAAAATGATGATGCACATCTGCAAACAAATTGGCTTCTCTTGACATGGCTACACGGAATGCTAATGTAGAGAACACCTGTGCAAAGTTAAAAAAAAAAAAAAAAGAATAAAAAACACTGGGACCTATTTAATAAGACTTCATCTAGTGATCTTAATCCACCAGTATGTTGGGTCAAGATGTGCCAGAACTATTAAAAGGCTGCAACCTTTAAATAATTTTGCTGCACCATGGAAACTTCCAGTGCACGATAAATTAAATCTATGCCAATCAGTGACTGGAGTAGATTATTGGTTTACCTCATGTCAGTTTCTTGTCCTGGCCCACCTAGATTCCTGCCTCAATGTGCCTACTTTTTTGAAAACTTTCAAGTGGGGCACAAAACAGTATAAGCTGCAATATTTGCACAAAAACATTTGCATGTGCAAACTATGGTTTTTCAGGTCTTGTATGTCAGAAAACTGGTGTCCAAGGCACTATACATAGCTTCAAGAGTCCAACATATGGTTTCGTTGATTATGATTAATCTGTTTTCCCTTAGTCCTAACAGCAGCACAATATGGGGTATTTCTGCCCCTGTGTGCTGGTAGGACAGGCGGAATTTTTAATTAACAATTTATGCATGACTAAGGTACCCTATAAGAGGGCAAAAGAGACCTCACCCTTGAGTTATAAAGAAAATAATCCTATCTTAGGGAGGGAAGCTTGTGTTGCTGTTAGGACTAAGGGAATACAGATTAACATCATAATCAACAATTCCCTTATGTCCTACAGCAGCACAATATGGGGATGTAGCAAATAAAATCCCTTAGGGAGGGTTTCCTTGCTCTACAGTACTTTGGACTGACTGTCCAAAGGCAGTCGCCTCCGAACTCTGGATATTTAGCCGGTAGTGTTTTACAAAGGTCTGCTGAGATGACCAAGAAGCAGCTGCACAAATCTGATCAAGAGGTACAGCACGAAACTCAGCCCAAGAGGTCGACACAGCCCTAGTTGAGTGGGCTGTAAAGAATTCAGGCAGTGTTAACCCCTGAGCACAAAAAGAAGTTTAAATGCTTCCTTGAACCACCTAGATAAGGTAGGCTTGGATGCTCTGAGACCTTTGTCTCTACCATATATATTAACCAGGAGATTCTTGGATTTCCTAAAGGGTCGTGTACGTATAAGGTAGATCTGAAGACACCTTACAACATCCAGAGTGTGAAGCTTTTTCCTCCTTCTCAGAGGATGGAGTTAGAAAAAACACTGGTAAGGAGACAAACCGGTTGAAGTTGGCATGAGAAGGCACCTCAAGTTGAGGAGGACATTTATAAAAAGATAACAAGTCAGACCAGACTGTTAGACATAAATATTAAATAATATAGAAATAATACCTTTGGAGATCCAAACAAAGGTTATGCAAGAATCCAATCAAGTAAAGAGAAATGCAGCAAGAACAGTAATCCATAAGGAGTACAGAGGCCTTACTCAAAATAGATAAGCCCTCTTTTGCAGAGAACTGAGGACTTTTATAGGAGGGGAGGAGGAAGGGGCAAAGGTGCACCGTAAAAACCCCTCCCCCCCACAAAACTTGCTGTAAACTCAACCCTGAACGCAGAGTTCCATAGGTGTACAGTTGGGCAGCTAGAGAAGAGCTAAAGAAAGCTCACACCCGAAAAGGAGGAAGAAATACACTGGTAGCGTAATTTCGCGCTACCGGAAGTAGGCAGCAACCAGGTCCGTCCAGAAACCAGTCCCCGGGAAAACGGAACACAAATGAAGGTTCCAGAGCGCGAAGTGACGACGTCACTTCTCTACGCCGCGGACCTAGCACTATCATTAAGTGAAAACGCTCCAAAACAGGGCCTACAAGAGGCCTGAACTACAGGACCTGGAACATACAGCTAAAACCACTGTAAGTATTAAAAAATCAACCTAAAGTGAAGGTTGAAGCTTGAATAGGCAGACAAAGATAAAGCTGCCTAAAGTAAAAACTCTCCTTCCACAGAAGCGTTCTAGTGGAAGAAAAAAGAGGAAAAAAGAAGACTTCCAAATGGTAAGTACAAAACTTTAAGAAATAACAAAAAAGACCACCGTCCACTTGTCCCAGCACACAGGACAGGAAAAAACACAAGGGGGAGGTCTCTTTTGCCCTCTTATAGGGTACCTTAGTCAAGCATAAATTATTTTAATTAAAAATTCAGTCCTGTCCTACCAGCACACAGGGGCAGAAATACCCCATATTGTGCTGCTGTAGGACGTAAGGGAATCTAACTTTCTTGTATTCTGGGAACTTTTGCAACAGCCACTGACCACAAACATACATAGTAGGGGGACAGGTGTAGTATATAATATTGTCCTGATTTTGTAAAAGTACTTTAGATTTTCATTAATATTTCCTCTATACTCTGGAACTTGCTACAATACATAAGGATGTCTCCCACAATCACTATCTTCAGGAGGACCCTGAAGACTCATCTCTTCAGGAAAACCTACAATCTTCAATAACCCTGCTGCTACCACACCACCACCTGAACAGCTTCTACTCTCACTTACTCTCTCTATTCCACTTCCATTGCAAGCAGGGCCCTCTGTCTAACTATACCAGTTAGTCACTATGTTAGCATTGTACTTGTTTTGCATATATTTGTGTTTTGTATGTAAACCCTCAAATGTACAGCACAATGGAATTAATAAAAAATATATATAATAATAAAAGACAAACCTCTTCCATTTGTGTCCATTTTGTCTGCACAGACAGCCAAAGGTGAACAGTTGCCTCAATGACTTGCAACTTCTTCTGCCATTTTGTCACATCATCAATGAAAGATCCAGCTTCTGCATAGGGTTCTATGCTTCTCAACAATAACTGGTGATGTTCCAGTTCTTCGAATATAGAGTCTGTATTATTCATGAGCAGAACTTCATCAAACCCCTAATGATACATATATATATATATGATACATTTATATAAATATATATACACATACATAGTCACACACACACATATACACACACACACAACCAAATATATATACAGTGGGGGGAAAAAGTACTTAGTCAGCCACCAATTGTGAAAGTTCTCCCACTTAAAAAGATTAGAGAGGCCTGTAACTGACATCATAGATAGACCTCAACTATGAGAGACAAAATGAGAAAACAAATCCAGAAAATCACATTGTCTGATTTTTAAAGAATTTACTTTTCAAATTATGGTGGAAAATAAGTATTTGGTCAATAACAAAAGTTCATCTCAATACTTTGTTATATATCCTTTGTTGGCAATGACAGAGGTCAAACGTTTTCTGTAAGTCTTCACAAGGTTGACACACACTGTTGCTGGTATGTTGGCCCATTCCTCCATGCAGATCTCCTCTAGAGCAGTGATGTTTTGGGGCTGTCGCTGGGCAACACGGACTTTCAACTCCCTCCAAAGGTTTTCTATGGGGTTGAGATCTGGAGACTGGCTAGGCCACTCCAGGACCTTGAAATGCTTCTTACGAAGCCACTCCTTCATTGCCCTGGCAGTGTGCTTGGGATCATTGTCATGCTGAAAGACCCAGCCACGTTTCATCTTCAATGCCCTTGCTGATGGAAGGAGGTTTGCACTCAAAATCTCACGATACATGGCCCCATTTATTCTTTCATGTACATGGATCAGTCTTCCTGGTCCCTTTGCAGAGAAACAGCCCTAAAGCATGATGTTGCCACCCCCATGATTCACAGTAGGTATGGTGTTCTTTGGATGCAACTCAGCATTCACTATCCTCCAAACACGATGAGTTGTGTTTCTACCAAACAGTTCTACTTTGGTTTCATCTGACCATATGACATTCTCCCAATACTCTTCTGGAACATCTAAATGCTCTCTAGCAAACTTCAGACAGGCCCGGATATGTACTAGCTTTAGCAGGGGGGACACGTCTGGCACTGCAGGATCTGAGTCCCTGGCGGCGTAATGTGTTACTGACGGTAGCCTTTGTTACGTTAGTCCCAGCTTTCTGCAGGTCATTCACTAGGTCCTCCCGTGTGGTTCTGGGATTTTTGCTCACTATTCTTGTGATCATCTTGACCCCACAAAATGAGATCTTTGCGTGGAGCCCCTGATCGAGGGAGATTATCAGTAGTCTTGTAGGTCTTCAATTTTCTAATTATTGCTCCCACAGTTGATTTCTTCACACCAAGCTGCTTGCCTATTTGTAACGTCTCTGCCTGTTCGGGTCTCGGCGCCACCCTCCGCTCGCACGCTGTGGCGAAGGAGGCGTGTTCAGTTTGGTTCTTTGTGTAGGTTTCTTGTTGCTCAGTCTGAACATGGTCCTAGACAATTTAATGGATTTCCGGCCACACCCGTGTTCTGAGCATTTCTCACTGGACTTCATGGAGTTAATCTCTTCCTGGCCTGTGTGATTGACAGCCTGTGTACCTATCAGTTCTGGGGCTGGTCCCAGACTTTCTATAAACAGGTTGTCAGCCCTCACATGGTCGCCGGTTATTGCTCTGACTTTGCCTGCTCTCTTTGTGCCCTTGATATTTACTGTACTATTTCTCTGACCTCTGGCTTTCCTTTTGACTATTCTCTTGGATTGTGATTTTGTTCAGCATTGCTCGTTTGTTACCGATCCCTTGGCTTCCTGACCTCTCTTTTTGTCGTTTGTTTTGTTTTGTCTTGTCCTGTTCTGTGTGTCACTTACCCAGTATAGGGCTTGTCTTCAGGTTGTCCTTTTACCGTTTAGGGTAACTGAGGCAATAGGAAGGGACAGTGGCTGGGGTGAGATTAGGGCTCACTTGTCTCTGTCCTTCCTCCCAGACCCCTGCAGTGTGTCAGGGTATTGCTACGTTTGGCAAGACCCTAACACTATTGCAGATTCAGTCTTCTCAGCCTGGTACAGGTCTACAATTTTGTTTCTGGTGTCCTTCCACAGCTCTTTGGTCTTCACCATAGTGGAGTTTGGAGTGTGACTGTTTGAGGTTGTGGACAGGTGTCTTTTATACTGTTAACAATTTCAAACAAGTGCCATTACTACAGGTAATGAGTGGAGGACAGAGGAGCCGCTTAAAGAAGAAGTTACAGGTCTGTGAGAGCCAGAAATCTTGCTTATTTGTAGGAGACCAAATACTTATTTTCCACCATAATTTGCAAATCAATTCTTTAAAAATCAGACAATGTGATTTTCTAGATATGTTTTCTCATTTTGTCTCTCATAGTTGAGGTCTACCTATGATGTCAATTACAGGCCTCTCTCATCTTTTTAAGTGGGAGAACTTGCACAATTGGTGGCTGACTAAATACTTTTTTTCCCCACTATAATATATATATATAATGTCTCTAGTTATGTATTGCATGTTCTTAATATATACAGTGGTTTGCAAAAGTATTCACACCACCTGAACTTTTTCTCATTTTCTCACCTTACAACCAAAAACTTAAATGTATTTTATTGAGATTTTAAGTGATAGATCAACACAAAGTAGCACATAATTGTGAAGTGGAATGAAAATGATACATGTTATTTAAAATTTTAATCAAATAAAAATCTAAAAAATATGACGTGCAAAAGTATTATTTTCTCACCTTACAACCAAAAACTTAAATGTATTTTATTGAGATTTTAAGTGATAGATCAACACAAAGTAGCACATAATTGTGAAGTGGAATGAAAATGATACATGTTATTTAAAATTTTAATCAAATAAAAATCTAAAAAATATGACGTGCAAAAGTATTATTTTCTCACCTTACAACCAAAAACTTAAATGTATTTTATTGAGATTTTAAGTGATAGATCAACACAAAGTAGCACATAATTGTGAAGTGGAATGAAAATGATACATGTTATTTAAAATTTTAATCAAATAAAAATCTAAAAAATATGACGTGCAAAAGTATTATTTTCTCACCTTACAACCAAAAACTTAAATGTATTTTATTGAGATTTTAAGTGATAGATCAACACAAAGTAGCACATAATTGTGAAGTGGAATGAAAATGATACATGTTATTTAAAATTTTAATCAAATAAAAATCTAAAAAATATGACGTGCAAAAGTATTATTTTCTCACCTTACAACCAAAAACTTAAATGTATTTTATTGAGATTTTAAGTGATAGATCAACACAAAGTAGCACATAATTGTGAAGTGGAATGAAAATGATACATGTTTTTTAAAATTTTAATCAAATAAAAATCTAAAAAATATTGACGTGCAAAAGTATTCAGCCCCCTGTACTCTGATACCCCTAAATAAAATCCAGTGCACACAATTGCCTTCAGAATCCAGCTGTGTGTAATTTAGTCTCAGTATAAATACACCTGTTCTGTGATGGCCTGTGGTTTGTTAGAGAACACTAGTGAACATATGAGAGGCAAGCAAATACACCACACTTGCCCATGTTTGACAACCTATATATACTGAATGAGTACCCTGGAGTTTGTCATGAGCTGTACAGTTGTATATAGTTGCATATTGTATGCTGATTACATTATAATGTATGGACTAATGCCCGCAGTATTGCCCTTTGGTCACAAGATGCCACTGTTCCTCACTATTGTTCCTCCACAGACTTTGTTAGAGATTTGTTGGTAGGAGGAAGTGCTTCACAGGAAGCTTTGATGTGGCTATTTTAGTTGGTTAGTCTCCAAGCATCTGTGAAAGGCAGAGATGCTGGGATAGGATCTGTCGCCATCAGAGCTAGAGAACGTTATGCCAGAACCAAGAGCAGTGCTGGGTGAACAGAGACGACCTCTTCTACACTCCTCACCTTAGATGGGAGAAGATCACGCAGGAGAGCACCACTGGGGAGCTACAAAAGCGGGCCTTGTGAGGAGCTGCATCGGGAACTGCAACTGAACGTATGACAGTCCAGAGGCAGTGCCGCTCGCAGTGGAGGAGAACCCGCATCAACAGCAGCTATTTCAGCCAGAAAGGTCCACCACCCGGGTCGGTAAGCCTGAGGTCAGGTCCGCCACGTGGCGGTGGTCTACAACGTTCATGCAACAATAGCTAGCTTTGGCGCCAAAGTATAGGATTAGGGTGTTAGCATCTTCTATTGACACTCAGTTCAGCCTGTTGCTATTAGTTAAAGACAGCATCTGCAGTTAATTATTTGCATTAAGGACTCTGGATTCTTCACCATTTCCTGTTGCAACCTAACCTCAGAGGATCCTGTGCATTTCTGAGATATTACCAAGTCCATCAAATTGCCTGTTTCCACGTGCTCAGGACTGGATACTGATATTCACTAGGAGGGGACAGGGAGGTCTGGGTTTACAGTTTCCTATAAGTCTGTTAGCCCCCGTGTTGCATGACCAGTAAGCCGGTTTTCATACAAAACACTTCCTTCTTTATCAGTGGTATTAATAGATAATTGAGGCAGCTGTCTTAGACGGGCCCGTTGGTAGGCAAACTATAGTGAAGTAGTTTGGACATATAGAGCCTACCAGGTTATGCATCATAGGGGTCTCAGCTATCCAGTTGAGTGTGTGTGAAATTCTGTATGGTTCTTTTACCATGGCCTTAGTAAAATTAAGTTTTTAGCTGAACTGGTATTGAGTCGTCCTTCTCGTCTGTGACTTCGCTGTATTCTGAGGAGCCCACCCCTGTCACGGCTTACAAACAAACAGCATCATGAAGACCACGGAACTCACCAAACAGGTCAGAGATAACGTGGAGAAGTTTAAAGCAGGGTTAGGTTATAAAAACATATCCCAAGCTTTTAGCATCCAAGCAGCACTGTTCAATCCATCATCAAAAAATATAAAAAATATTCTACAACTGCAAACCTACCAAGACATAGCCGTCCACCTAAACTGACAGATCGAGCAAGGAGAGCACTGGTCAGAGAAGCAGCCAAGAGGCCCATGGTCACTCTCGAGGAGCTGCAGAAATCCACATTTCAGGTGGGAGACTCTGTCCACAGGACAACTATAAGTCGTACTCTCCAAAAATCTGACCTTTATGGAAGAGTGGCAAGAAGAAAACCATTGTTGAAAGAAAGACATAAGAAGTGCCATTTGCAGTTTGCCACAAGCCATATAGGGGTCACAACAAATATGTGGAAGAAGTGTTCTGGTCTTTTGAACTTTTCGGCCTAAATGCAAAGAGCTATGTGTGGCGGAAAAGTAACACTGCACATCGCCCTGAACACACCATCCACACTGTGAAACATGATGGCGGCAGCATCATGCTGTGGGGATGCTTTTCTTCAGCAGGGACAGGGAAGCTGATCAGAGTTGATGGGAAGATGGATGGAGCTAAATACAGGGCAATCCTGGAAGAAAACCTGTTGGTGGCTGCAGAAGACTTGAGACTGGGAAGGAGACCCTAAACATACAGCCAGAGCTACAGTGGAATGGTTTGGATCAAAGAATATTCATGTGTTAGAATGTCCCAATCAAAGTCCAGGCCTAAATCCCATTGAGCATCTGTGGCAAGACATGAAAATTGCTGTTCACAGACGCTCTCCATCCAATCTGGCTGAGCTTGAGTTATTCTGCAAAGAAGAATGGGCAAAAATCTCAGTTTCTAGATGCACAAAGCTGGTAGAGACATTCCCCAAAAGACTTGCAGCTGTAATTGCAACAAAAGATGGCTCTACAAAGTATTGATACAGAGGGGCTGAATACATTTGCACGTCACACTATCCAGATTTTTATTTGATTAAAATTTTGAACACCATGTACCATTTTCCTTCCACTTCACAATCATATTCTACTTTGTGTTGGTCTATCACTTAAAATCTCAATAAAATACATTTAAGTTTGTGGTTGTAAGGTGACAAAATGTTAAAAAGTTCAATGGGGTATGAATACTTTTGCAAGACACTGTATTAAAACATCAATTATTTTGAAAAAAATATTTATATAGATGTGTATAGGGCACATTAAAACAACAAATCATATTATTATCTAAAGTAGCAAATAAACAGCAGTAATTGGCCAGTAATTAAATGCAGCTGAAGTGATAGCACCGGCATCCGGGGACTGGATGCAGCTATAGCCACACAAGGTTCAATGTATCACCAAGCTAAGGCAATATAACAAGGATAAATTATTTGCTTTGGTGGCCTATATTCATTTTCTAAGGCAGGGTTCACACTACCATTGAAGTCCGTTATGAAGGTGTTCGTTAAAAAAACCCAAAACGGACACCTATCATAATGGACAATAACTGATGTTAATGTGTCCGTTTTTTTAACTGATCCAATTTATGGTTCAGTTAAAAAAACGGACACATTAGCATCAGTTAGTGTCAGTTAGCATCAGTTAGTGTCCGTTTTTTAACACTGTCCGTTATTTTTGTTTGTTTGTTTCTCCTTACTGAGCATGCGCAGGAAAAAAACGGACATAAAATAATGGACAGTAACTGATGGCTATCAGTTACTGTCCGTTATAAGTCTGTTACCCATAGACTTCACTGTTAAAAAAATAACGGACACTTGCTGTCCGTCAAGAGTCCGTTATTTTCAAACTGGACAAAAAGTCCTGCATGTAGGATTTTTTGTCCGCGAAAAAAACGAACTTCTGACGGATTTGGTGTAAACGGACACTAACGGAGACCATATAAAAACCCATTGAAATGAATGGAAATTTTAACGGATTTCTGATGGTTCAGCTAGCGTCCGATGCTAAAATCTTGTAACGGACAATAGCAACAGACACTACTGACGGTCACCAACGGTAGTGTGAACGCCCCCTAAAAGGCAAATAAAGAAATAGAAATCATTAAAACAAATCAAAACTATATATGTGATCCACATAGTATAAAGTACACAGTACACAATTCATTTTGTTGATTGTTGTGAACTGGCACATTAACAACAGTGTTCAAGCATGTATTCACACATAGCAATTGTATGATTAAAAGCATCAGAAAAACCATGGGCAGTTTACTTGTATAGTGCCCACATATTCCGTAGCGCTTTACAGACATTGTCAATCACTCTCCCATATACGGCTCATAATCTACATTCACTACACACTTGTTTAACATGTTTCCTCAGTAAAAATCGCAACCCTAATTTAAAGCCGGCAAAATCACATTTTTTATGATGCGATTAAAATTGCTCCTCAACTTTCACTGTCTAAAAGTACCCTAAGGCTGACGCTACATCTTGCAAAAAAAATGCTGCGTTTAACAGTCCCCGAAAAAAAAATGAGATTCCAATTAATTTCATCCACACATTGCAAAAAAATGCTGTTGAAAACAAAGTGTTTTAAAAAAAACCACATGCCTTTTTGAAAATGTAGTATGTTAGTTTTACCTTCAAAATCACTGCGTTTTTACCATATACTTATATGGGGGAGGTAAAAATGCAAAGCACAGCGAGAAAACACTGAAAAATGCAAGTGTTTCTTCTGCGTTTTTTTCTGCTGAGTTTTCGCTGCATTTTTTTCCTACAATGTTTTTTAGGTGCATTTTTTTTGTATTGCTGTAGTCTAAAATGGTTATAAAGGTTACTGGTTTAAATAATGAATTGTTTCTCAGTTAGTTTGGGAATGTGTAATAAACTATGTAAATATCATACTGTGTAGTTCTGTAGTTCTAAAATGGGTCTAGTTATAATTTTTAATTCATTGGATTTTGGATCAATGTGTTAGGAAGTCTGGCTGAATTGAGTGTGACTCCTGTCTATTGTAATTGCAATGGTCGAGAAGTCATGTTTCATAACCATCCATGTACAGGAGCGTGGTTGGTGGACACAAAGCTATAATATTGAGCAGGGGGATGATGCCACTTCCAAACCATGCCAAATTAAGTATCTGTTGGAGGAGGTAACCTCAATCTTCATGTTTGGTATGCATGAACTGGTAAAAACGTTTCGTAACTCTTGCTGGTCATATCATACCTACGGTACATGTGGTACCCACTGAAAGTTATGGCATATTCCCAAAATATGTTATATCTCTCTGGACTTGGCAAATGCCATTAGTCCACCCAGCCACAAGTGAGAGTTTGCAGAAAGGTTGGCTGGTGTTAGGGGTCCTTCAAAAAGAGAAGATGTACAGTACATGAGCTCAGTGCCAAATATTTGAAGATCCAGCAAGCCTGCAGATCTGTCCAAGAATTCCTGCTGAGTTCCCAGCCAGGCTTGAAATAGGTCTCTTTTATTTTATTCCTTTTTTATTTTAAATTGTTTGCTTGTATATGTCTTTTCTCTTTCAGTAAGCACTGTACTTTTTTGTGTATATTAAATCTAAAATGTAATAAGGATATCCTTGGCTATAAACATTCCCACAATTCCGTAAAGAGTAAATATTGCTTAGGCTTGTTACCTTTTTGTTTTATATTGGGATCCCAGAGGGCGCAGGTGTGCAAGGTCTTTGTATATCTGTGTTTTTTCTACCATAAAGTGGTGGGTGGTGGCAACTATTTATGCAATTGTAGGGGTCGCTTCACTGCTTTTTAGCCTAGTGGAATAGGTGAATGTGGAATGTGGGCCCCCAGAATGAATTTTACTGGTGGGCCCCAGGCACCCCAGTCTGACACTGCTCTATAGGCAGTAGCCTAAGAGAAACCCACCAACAGAATAAAAGTTGACCTTAAAACAATGGAAAATACAAAAGAATGAGCAAATTCATCTACTGGTCTTCCATACCTCTATATGTTTCAGAGACTCATATAAGGACAACGTGCTTCCTCTGCCTGCCTTTTTGGAATGGTGAAAGCCAAAGTCAGATGGCTTACTAAGTCTGCGGCTGCCTTTTCCGGTTGTCAAATTCCTGCTTATGTCTCCTTTGGTGTAGTGGCTGCCAGAAACAGAACTGGCAAGTTCCTGGAATAGTTCATAGCTATACTTTAGATCATGTAAACATGTAAAATCAAAACCATACAAGAATGAAAGTGGAAAATTAATTATAAGAATGTGGTTTCTACATAGTACAGTACAGATTTGTTTCAATAATACTTGCCATGAGTATGTGCTTAATGCTATTTCATTTACTGCATTTGAACTGTTTGGAGATATGCCCATGCACAAGATTTATATACTATTATAAAATAATGAACAGTATAAAAACCTCTGAACCATGAAAGTGTCCCCCACCATTGGGTTCTAGCAAGGGCATACTGTAGTTATAAGGGAATGCATCCAGCCCCTGTTATTTCAGGGGCTTATATTCTTATACTTGGGTAGGTGGGGGCCCTGTCAGATATATTGCATTAGGGCCCCAGCTTCAAGCAACTCCCTTTGACGAGACACAGGGCACAAATTATTTCATTCATTTGCAAACTGTTTAATTTGCTGATAATTACATTTGGTAAAACCATTTAAAACCTTAGGCTTGTACCATACCTTATAGAAAATAAGCTTTAATTCATTTACTCCTTAAACCAAGTTTGGCAATATGCACAATTTCATGACTCTCCTTTCGTCACATACCTCACTTTCAGCTCTGGGTGATATGACTCTGCTGTGAGGACTGAGATCAAATATTCTGCTCAGCCAGACCTCTTCACAGTTTTTCAAGGAGCTTTCAACTGATACATCTCTTACTGCTTTCTGTACTGTCGTCCTTACATCTTCGGTGTGTTCTAATATAATACAAGGTGAAATGAAAGTGGATTGTGTTACCCTTATTAATGGTAATGTAAAAATGTAGACAGCTATGAACAAAATTAGATGTGCCCAATTATTAAAATGCTTTATGTAGAATTCCAGAGTGACACTGCTTAAAATGTCTTTTGTGATATGTGCCTCTGGTTGTGTATATATATTTTTGTAGGCGTTTTTATGTATTTTGTGTTTGCATCTTCCGCTATTGTGTTTCCTTTTTGTTTTGTCCCACTGTTAACTACCCCTTTACCTTCCTATGGCTTGATACAACCCTTGCCAATCACTGGCTGCTGGGCGGGGTTTGGAGAATTTTGGTCTCTGGAAAACCGTTAGTTCAGTGAGTGTTGGCAGTGTGACAACTGTGCTCTCATCAGCCCCTGAGGGTGAGGTGTATATAGCTGCCCAATACTGCTAAAAGACAGCCCAAAGACAGGGAGGATTTTGTTGCCCATCTACCAGACAATGTGCCTAGGAGGGATACAGGAGTCCTGCTTCCCAAGAAGCTGTATACCAGGACCCATCTAACAGACAGGTATTTGAGCCCAAGGGACTTCCTCACATTCTTCCCCCAGAAACATATATAGGGTAAGGCGAACTGTAGTATTTATATGGAGTGCAGTAAAAGGCACATCATCACCACCACAAGTCTGGGCATTCCTCATCGCAAGCCTGAGTGTATCTAACAACTTGGAGACTACTACCACCATCAGGAAGCTGTACCAGTTCACTGTTGAGAGTTACCTGATTATCACAATAAAGTTCACTTTGATTCAACTGCACCACTGCCTCCTGAGTCATTCCTATGCTTACCATCAAGGCCCTTCCGAACACCATCACACAGCTCAGGATGAGAGAGGACCCCTCTCCAACTGGAAAAGCCCTGGGGGAACAACTACCACCACTATCAGGAAGCACACACTGTCACTGTCCGATCTGGGAAGTCAGCTGGAGGAGTTTGGTTGAGTGTACTCGGCCTAACCTGTGACATCACCACCGTCAATCCCATCCTCCGGTTCTCTCCATTTGGGTTGCGGAACTTACATTGTGTTATAAATTTAGCGCAGCTTTGGATGCTACTATTGTATCACTGGCACTCTGTGCTTGTCTGTGCTGTGCTTGTACTACATTTCCCAGCAGACCTAGCTGCCTGGCTACCTCTGTGCTTGCTCCTATTTCTTAGTGTGCTCATCAACTAAACTCCATTCTGCTAATCCCTGTCTGCCTGTGTGTATATAAATGTGCTTCTCTAGCCACACCCTGGATGAACATTGTGTTCAGTTGTCTGTTTCAGTTGTTTAGAAGCATGAAATCCTTCTGTCTGTATGTCTGAGTTCTGTTTCTGTTTGATGCTAGTTATGTCTGTAATTACACTGATGAGCAAAAGGGTAACAATATTTTGAACTTTTGACTTTCAGGCTCCATATCTCACCATCCACTACAGCTTGGAACGTGAGACTATCATCTTGGTTATTTCATACATAAATTTGACTTGCAGCTATTTAGCATATGAATAGTTATGCAGATTCTTGTCATATAACTGCATTAGATGTGTTGTGACTGACACTTTGCACCATAGTCCCTGACCTGTCTGTTCAACTGCTACCAACACCGGGACCAATTCAGGAAGTAGCATCCTGGCAAATTCCCCACAGTGAAGTCTGGATTCCAGTATGGACATGACCCAAAGTCAAACTGGTTTGGTAGCACAGTGGGTCCACAGTCTGCTGTCCATTACAATTGTCTAATTGTATAGCACTTTTTGGTTGACTTACTTTAGACCAGATTTTCTGCACTAAGATTTTGACAGAAGCTACACTTTTTAAGCCATTCCTGCTTTTCCCTTGTCCACTCCTCTCACATCTAGGCCAGGCTGCAAAAAGTGACTAAAACTCAAACTGAATCTGGTGCAAATCTTATATGTCAGTTTGTTTGGGGAAAATTGAGCCAGAATTCTTGCACATTTAGCTTAGTAAATTTGTCCCATGGTGCTAATATTTCAGCACTTCAATATCCAGCTATATGTACAGTAGAATAATATAATTATAATCTGGGGAAGTATAAATTATAAAGAGAACTGTATGAATTATTTTTTTGGGAGTTTCTTTACAAATTACACTTTGTGGATTAATACATTCCAACAAAGGATTAAGCCCATACCATACCATACCATACCGTAACATAATAATTCATATTGTTCCCTACACTAAATGGCATCAAGACACAAAATTAAAATAACATTGATGGAAGGTATTCAGCTGTATGAATGAGGAGGAAGATATATAGTGGGTACGGAAAGTATTCAGACCCCTTTAAATTTTTCACTCTTTGTTTCATTGCAGCTATTTGCTAAAAGTAAAAAAAAGTTCATTTTATTTCTCATTAATGTACACTCAGCACCCCATCTTGACAGAAAAAAAAAACAGAAATGTAAATATTTTTTCAAATTTATTAAAACAGAAAAACTGAAATATCACATGGTCATAAGTAGTCAGACCCTTTGCTGTGATACTCATATTTAACTCACATGCTGTCCATTTCCTTCTGATCCTCCTTGAGATGGTTCTACTCCTTCTTTGGAGTCCAGCTGTGTTTAATTAAACTGAATGGACTTGATTAGGAAAGGCACACACCTGTCTATATAAGACCTCACAGCTCACAGTGCATGTCAGAGAAAATGAGAATCATGAGGTCAAAGGAACTGCCCAAGGAGCTCAGAGACAGAATTGTGGCAAGGCACAGATCTAGCCAAGGTTACAAAAGAATTTCTGCAGCACTCAAGGCTCCTAAGAGCACAGTGGCCTCCATAATCCTTAAATGGAAGAAGTTGGGACGACCAGAACTCTTCCTAGACCTCGCCGTCCAGCCAAACTGAGCAATCGTGGGAGAAGAGCCTTGGTGAGAGAGGTAAAGAAGAACCCAAAGATCACTGTGACTGAGCTCCACAGATGCAGTAGGGAGATGGGAGAAAAATTCCACAATCAAACTATCACTGCAGCCCTCCACCAGTCGAGGCTTTGTGGCAGAGCGACCGAAGGAAGCCTCTCCTCAGTGCAAGACATATGAAAGCCCGCATAGAGTTTGCCAAAAAACACATGAAGGACTCCCAGACTATGAGAAATAAGATTCTCTGGTCTGATGAGATGAAGATTTAACTTTTTGGCGTTAATTCTAAGCGGTATGTGTGGAGAAAACCAGGCACTGCTCATCACCTGCCCAATACAATCCCGACAGTGAAACATGGTGGTGGCAGCATCATGCTATGGGAGTGTTTTTCAGCTGCAGGGACAGGACGACTGGTTGCAATTGAAGGAAAGATGAATGCGGCCAAGTACAGAGATACCCTGGAAGAAAACCTCTTCCAGAGTGCTCTGGGCCGAATGTTCACTTTCCAACAAGACAATGACCCTAAGCACACAGAAAAATAACAAAGGAGTGGCTTCAGAACAACTCTGTAACCATTCTTGACTGGCCCAGCCAGAGCCCTGACCTCAACCCAATTGAGCATCTCTGGAGAGACATGAAAATGGCTGTCCACCAACGTTCACCATCCAAACTGACAGAACTGGAGAGGATCTGCAAGGAAGAATGGCAGAGGATCCCCAAATCCAGATGTGAAAAACTTGTAGCATCATTCCCAAGAAGACTCATGGCTGTACTAGCTCAAAAGGGTGCTTCTACTAAATACTGAGCAAAGGGTCTGAATACTTATGACTATGTGATATTTCAGTTTTTCTTTTTTAATAAATTTGCAAAAATATATACATTTCTGTTTTTTTCTGTCAAGATGGGGTGCTGAGTGTACATTAATGAGAAATAAAATGAACTTTTTTGCTTTTAGCAAATGGCTGCAATGAAACAAAGAGTGAAAAATTTAAAGGGGTCTGAATACTTTCCGTACCCACTGTATTTCATATACTTGCACTCACTTGCTAAGTCTCACTACTTTAATACAACATGCCAGATTCCTTATCATCCAACCTCTCACCATTTTAATAAAAATAATTATTTGGATAACATACTTTGTAAGTCCATAGCAAGTAAATCACCCAATGTCATTGCCTCCAGGCTATCTGCAGTAACGTGAAGCATTCCACCTGTCTGGCGGACAAGTTGGTTCCAGTGTCTTGTCCTCATTGCAGGATTACTGAGGTCTTCTATTAATGGCAAGGTCATCTAGAATAATAAAGTTGTATTTTGTTTATGTACACTACAGACTGAATCACGATCTTAAATGGTCACTAACAGTTTAGACAACTTAGTTTAATTTAATAGGGTATTTCATTCTGGATCAAATGACGTTCACCCTACAGGAAAAATATTTTTTATAAGTTTGTAGACCGGACATTTTCGGACACAGGGATATTTAATGTATATTTGTTTCAGAGTAATATTCTACTTTTATATGTATTCCAGGGAAAGGGGGTGATTTAGAGCTTTTTTTTTTTTTTTTTTTTTTTTTTTTTTACTATTTTATTAGCCCCCCCTAGTGGGCTTGAACGTACAATCATTTGATTGCAAGTCCCATAGACTGCAATACAGGTGTACTGCAGTCTATGGGAGATTCTGTACATTATTATTGAGGCTGGTCATAGACCAGCCGAAATAGCAATATTACTATGACAGGCCTGGGAGCCTTCATAAAGCTCCCAGCTGTCACAGGAACAGAGCAGCTCCCGCGACTGCGCCACGCGGGAGCCGTCCTGCAACAAGAAACAAGAGCAGCTTTACTACCTTTAGGAGGCTCAGAGGTAGTAATGCCCGCAATGCTGTTACGGCAGGAACTATTATTTATTAGTCATAAGGGGGGGCATTTCTAAGGAGGAGCTAGTGGAAGAGTGAAGAAATCAGGCCATAAATTTTAGAGGCTGAGTATATTTGATGTTAAGCTTTTGAGAGTACTAGCTCTCTTCTTCAGACATTATGAATTTTCAGTTTATTTGATAACACCAACTTTTTATACACAAAAGACATGGACCTTCAAAGGATCTTAGAATCTTTAAAAGTAACAAAATGCAATATAAGTAGAGAAGTTATTTACAACAGGTCAGGAAATAAACAATCTGGAAACTTGTGGGGTGTGATGGAGGGATCAGTAATTCTTGCTGTTATTTGTTTGCTATCAGGTGGTGATTTGTGACCCTCACAGTTCATACGTAGTGTGACATGAAACTGGCATGAATATTAAGTCCAAATTGCAAAGTTTGAAATTTTTGCATTAACTTATATTCCCATTCCTTTCTCTCCCTCTGCGTCTTAAAATGTCCCATTAAAACTACAACCTGCAAATCTTTAATAGAGTGGTCTTCTCCGGAGAAATGTGCGGCCACTGGGAGATCTGTTCTGCTGTTATTAATGGTGAATCTGTGTGAGTTCATGCACTGACTGAGTCTCTGCCCTGTTTCCCCCACATAGAGGCCTGTGGTGGGACATTGCACACACATTATGAGATACACCACATTGGAAGACCTGCAGGAAAATGACCCCCTAATTCTGTGCACCTGTTGTGACTGTGGGACAGGTAAACAGATAACAGCAAGAATTACTGATCCCTCCGTCATGCCCCACAAGTTTCCAGATTGTTTATTTTCTGACCTGTTGTAAATAACTTATCCTACTTATATTACACTTTGTTACTTTTAAAGACTCTAAGATCCTTTGAAGGTCCATGTCTTTTGTCTATAAAAAGTCTTTGAATTTTCAGCTTCTTGTATAACACCATATCTGAAGAAGAGAGCTAGTACTCTCGAAAGCTTACTATCAACTATACTCAGCTAACCTCTAAAAGGTATCACCTGATTTCTTCACTCTACCACTACTTTCTATGGCTAACATGGTACAACATTATACTACTAAGGAGGAGCTATTAATAATAAGCCTGTGGGAACTATTATTTATAAGTGTGGGAATTTATATGGAAGAACTATTAATAATAAGGCTGGGGGAACTATTATAAGGGGGTGATTTATAAGGCGGGCGGAACTATTAATAAGAAGGTTGGGGTAACTATTAATTATAAGAGGGGGCAATTTATAAGGAGGAATTATTATAAATAACCCCGCCTTATAAATAATAGTTTCCTCAGCTTTATTATTAATAGTTCCTCCTCATAAATAACCCCCCTTATAAATAAGGAGGAACTATTATTAATAGGGCTGGGATAACTATTATTTGGAAAAGGGGGCTATTTATAAAGAAGAACTACAGTCATGGCCGTAAGTGTGAAATTTTTCCAGAAAATGAAGTATTTCTCCCAGAAAATAAATTGCAATTACACATTTTGTTATACACATGTTTATTTCCTTTGTGTGTATTGGAACAACACAAAAAGACTACCTCTTGAAGCTCATCAAGAGAATGCCAAGAGTGTGCAAAGCAGTAATCAAAGCAAAAGGTGGCTACTTTGAAGAACCTAGAATATAAGACATATTTTCAGTTGTTTCACACTTTTTTGTTAAGTATATAATTCTACATGTATTAATTCATAGTTTTGATGCCTTCAGTGTGAATCTACAATTTTTATAGTCATGAAAATACAGAAAACTCTTGGAATGAGAAGGCGTGTCCAAACTTTTGGTCTCTACTGTACTTCAAAAAGCACCCAGAAATGGATGGAAAAAAGCACTGAAGAGTACTGAAGTGGCCATTAATGAGTCCAGATATACAGTGGGGAAAAAAAAGTATTTAGTCAGCCACCAATTGTGCAAGTTCTCCCACTTAAAAAGATGAGAGAGGCCTGTAATTGACATCATAGGTAGACCTCAACTATGAGAGGCAAAATGAGAAAACATATCTAAAAAATCACATTGTCTGATTTTTTAAGAATTTATTTGCAAATTATGGTGGAAAATAAGTATTTGGTCACCTACAAACAAGCAAGATTTCTGGCTCTCACAGACCAGTAACTTCTTCTTTAAGAGGCTCCTCTGTCCTCCCCTCATTACCTATAGTAATGGCACCTGTTTGAAATTGTTATCAGTATAAAAGACACCTGTCCACAACCTCAAACAGTCACACTCCAAACTCCACTATAGTGAAGACCAAAGAGCTGTGGAAGGACACCAGAAACAAAATTGTAGACCTGTACCAGGCTGGGAAGACTGAATCTGCAATAGGCAAGCAGCTTGGTGTGAAGAAATCAACTGTGGGAGCAATAATTAGAAAATGGAAGACATACAACTGATAATCTCCCTCGATCAGGGGCTCCACGCAAGAGCTCATCCCCTGGGGTCAAAATGATCACAAGAACGATGAGCAAAAATCCCAGAACCACACCGGGGGACTTAGAGAATGACCTGCAGAAAGTTGGGAGTAACGTAACAAAGACTACCGCCATTAACACACTACGCCGCCAGGGACTCAGATCCTGCAGTGCCAGACGTGTCCCCCTGCTTAAGCCAGTACATATCCGGGCCCGTCTGAAGTTTGCTAGAGAGCATTTGGATGTTCCAGAAGAGTATTGGGAGAATGCCATATGGTCAGATGAAACCAAAGTAGAACAGTTTGGTAGAAACACAACTTGTCATGTTTGGAGGAGAGTGAATGCTGAGTTGCATCCAAAGAACACCATGACATGTGCCATTACTACAGGTAATGAGTGGAGGACAGAGGAGCCTCTTAAAGAAGAAGTTACAGGTCTGTGAGAGCCAGTAATCTTGCTTGTTTGTAGGTGACCAAATACTTATTTTTCACCATAATTTGCAAATAAATTCCTAAAAAATCAGAAAATGTGATTTTCTAGATATGTTTTCTCATTTTGCCTTTCATAGTTGAGGTCTACCTATGATGTCAATTACAGGCCTCTCTCATCTTTTTAAGTGGGAGAACTTGCACAATTGGTGGCTGACTAAATACTTTTTTTTCCCCACTATATATATACGTACGTGGACAAAATTGTTGGTAACCCTCGTTTAATGAAAGAAAAACCCACAATGGTCACAGAAATAACTTGAATCTGACAAAAGTAATAATATATAAAAATTCTATGAAAATGAATAAATGAAAGTCAGACATTGCTTTTCAACCATGCTTCAACAGAATTTTTAAAAAAAGAAAACTCATGAAAAAGGCCTGGACAGAAATGATGGTACCCTTAACTTAAATATTTTGTTGCACATCCTTTTGAGGCAATCACTGCAATCAAACGATTCCTGTAACTGTCAATGAGACTTCTGCACCTTTCAACAGGTATTTTGGTCCACTCCTCATGAGCAAACTGTTCCAGTTGTCTCGGGTTTGAAGGGTGCCTTTTCTAGACGGCATATTTTAGCTCCTTCCAAAGATGCTCAATAGGATTTAGGTCAGGGCTCATAGAAGGCCACTTCATAATAGTCCAATGTTTTCCTCTTAGCCATTCTTGGATGTTTTTAGCTGTGTGATTTGGGTCATTATCCTGTTGCAAGACCCATGACCTGCGGCTGTGACTAAGCTTTCTGACATTGGGCAGCACATTTCTCTCTAGAATCCCTTGATAGTCTTGAGATTTCATTGTACCCTGCACAGATTCAAGACACCCTGTGCCAGATGCAGCAAAGCAGCTCCAGAACATAAAAGAGCCTCCTCAATGTTTCACAGTAGGGACAGTGTTCTTTACAAGATATGCTTCATTTTTCCGTCTGTGAACCTAGAGCTGATGTGCCTTGCCAAAAATTTTGATTTTTGTCTCATCTGTCCAGAGGACATTCCCCCAGAAGCTTTGTGGCTTGTGGCTCATATAATTTATATTATTACTTTAGTGAGATTGAAGTTATTTCTATGACCATTGTGGGTTTTTCTTTCATTAAACGAGGGGTACCAACAATTTTGTCCACGTGTGTATATATACAGTGGGGAAAAAAAGTATTTAGTCAGCCACCAATTGTGCAAGTTCTCCCACTTAAAAAGATGAGAGAGGCCTGTAATTGACATCATAAGTAGACCTCAACTATGAGAGACAAAATGAGAAAACAAATCCAGAAAATCACATTGTCTGATTTTTTAAGAATTTATTTGCAAATTATGGAGGAAAATAAGTATTTGGTCAATAACAAAAGTTCATCTCAATACTTTGTTATATATCCTTTGTTGGCAATGACAGAGGTCAAATGTTTTCTGTAAGTCTTCACAAGGTTGGCACACACTGTTGCTGGTATGTTGGCCCATTCCTCCATGCAGATCTCCTCTAGAGCAGTGATGTTTTGGGGCTGTCGCTGGGCAACACAGACTTTCAACTCCTTCCAAAGGTTTTCTATGGGGTTGAGATCTGGAGACTGGATAGGCCACTCCAGGACCTTGAAATGCTTCTTATGAAGCCACTCCTTCGTTGCCCTGGTGGTGTGCTTGGGATCATTGTCATGCTGAAAGACCCAGCCACGTTTCATCTTCAATGGCCTTGCTGATGGAAGGAGGTTTGCACTCAAAATCTCACTATACATGGCCCCATTCATTCTTTCATGTACACAGATCAGTCGTCCAGGTCCCTTTGCAGAGAAACATCCCCAAAGCATGATGTTGCCACTCCCATACTTCACAGTAGGTATGGTGTTCTTTGGATGCAACTCAGCATTCACTCTCCTCCAAACACGACGAGTTGTGTTTCTACTTTGGTTTCATCTGACCATAAGGCATTCTCCCAATATTCTTCTGGAACATCCAAATGCTCTCTAGCAAACTTCAGACGGGCCCGGATATGTACTGGCTTAAGCAGGGGGACACGTCTGGCACTGCAGCATCTGAGTCCCTGGTGGCGTAGTGTTACTGACGGTAGTCTTTGTTACGTTAGTCCCAGCTTTCTGCAGGTCATTCACTAGGTCCCCCGGTGTGGTTCTGGGATTTTTGTCACCATTCTTATGATCATTTTGAGCCCACGGGGTGAGATCTTGCGTGGAGCCCCTGATCAAGGGAGATTATCAGTGGTCTTGTATGTCTTCCATTTTCTAATTATTGCTCCCGCAGTTAATTTCTTCACACCAAGCTGCTTGCCTATTGCAGATTCAGTCTTCCCAGCCTGGTGCAGGTCTACAATTTTGTTTCTGGTGTCCTTCCACATCTCTTTGGTCTTCACCATAGTGGAGTTTGGAGTGAGACTGTTTGAGGTTGTGGACAGGTGTCTTTTATATTGATAACAATTTCAAACAGGTGCCATTACTACAGGTAATGAGTGGAGGACAGAGGAGCCTCTTAAAGAAGAAGTTACAGGTCTGTGAGAACCAGAAATCTTGCTTGTTTGTAGGTGACCAATTACTTATTTTCCACCATAATTTGCAAATAAATTCTTAAAAAATCAGACAATGTGATTTTCTAGATATGTTTTCTCATTTTGTCTCTCATATTTGAGGTCTACCTATGATGTCAATTACAGGCCTCTCTCATCTTTTTAAGTGGGAGGACTTGCACAATTGGTGGCTGACTAAATACTTTTTTTTTCCCACTGTATATATATATATATATATATATTATTTTTTTTTTTCTTAACAAATCTTTTTTTGCTCCTCTGATCTTTTAAGACCCTACCGAGGAAGTGCAGCACTGCCTTACGAATTGACTCATTATAATAGTGTTATTGGTTTATTAGCATTTAGGGTCCTGCTTTTAATTTTGCCCAGGGCTATGCTTTTTCTAAAACTGACTTTGTCTAAAACTGGCCCTGTCTATATTGTACACACCCCCTGCCTCAGGGAGAAAAGTATTAAGTGCTACAGCTATAATGTGGCTATTAGCCGCAGAAAAACTGCTAGGAAACCATGTATGAAGGTTTATACAGCCAGAGAACAGATTGCCGAGCATAACACTGTAGATATTTCAACTTTTGATGAAAACTCAGGTGCCTTTAAGCGCTGCTATGCTAATGATTTTTTTTGTTCTACCCTGTCATATGAGAACATTGAAAAAAAAAAGTGTATTCCATCATGTGATGAACATTAAGTCACAGAACGGACCCAATTGGTTAGAACAGGGATCCATTAGGTTTTACTTATTGTGTTCACCTTTTTAATGGAAAAATGGTGCAAAATACTGTATTGCATTATTATGTCTAGCACATTGTATTTTTGAAAGAGTTTGTGACAGATATGAACACAGCCTTACAATAAACATTTCTTTCACTATTTTATTCTTTTAAAAAAACTAGAAGTGTTTCACTGAGGAGCTACTGTAGCACAAGTACTGTTGATAAGGATCTCATTCATACACTTTCTTATTAATAACATTAAGGTGACATGCACATATGTGTGTGTCGCTGGACCATGATTGAACGGCATGGACGGCACATGGATGAACATCCAAATGGACAGGAATAGGACCTGTCCTGAGTTTTGCTCCCAGCACCACACATAGGACCTTGAAATGAACGGTCGTGTGTATGGGGCTATAGAAATGAATGCTTCAGTGTGCTAACTGTGAAAAACATGTGTAGCCCTATTTGGGGGGGGTATGAGTATTATCCCTCCCGCAACAGACTCTGGCGCTGACCTGTGTGTATAATGGGACCTGAAGCCTTCGCTGAAGGGAAGAGTGGGAACATATATGAAATATATCAGTGCCTCCACCCAGGATAGAGCCTCTGTATTACAGGGAGGATCTCTTCCTGGGACTTACCCATGAAATACAGTTAGTAGCCTTAACAAGGATCACTGTACTAATCTCACAGTCTGAAGAATACATACAGATACCACATAAGGTTATAACAGTAGCTTTATAAGAATCAACAGGGTAATAATACATACATACAATATACTCAGAACACAGCAATACTACAACAACCAGCAAGTCCTCAACCGTCTTAGGTTATATACCCGGGTATATATATAGATATATAGCAAGAGTCCAGTGCACAATACCTCCAGGCAACAGAAGAGATGCAGGGGCCCCTGTGGATGACTGTGGATCCTCGGATTCTTCCAGGAGATGACAGACAGCCGATCAGGAGATGATGATGATGATGGTGAGATTCTTCACAGGCAGCAAACAGGGCGACGGTGACGGCAGTAGATGCAGGCCTGACTACCCTAACACTGAGTCCTTAACCTGCCAGCTAAACTACTAGTGCCACCGGGCCTCTAACTAGCTAGTTGGCCTTCGGAAGCCTAACCTATCACTGCCCTGAACTGTATATATATATGGATCCCTAACTACGGTTACTAGCTAGGTCCTGTGAGTATATAGGGGGTAACACATACCTAACTATATACTGTGAAGTAAAGAGGAACAAGTGGCTCTTAGACTCCCCCAGACATAACATGTCTGTCTCAGCAGCTCTGCTCACATCTCTCCCCCCAGCAGCTCTGCCTCACATGTGTCTGACTTACTGTATTTACAAAACAAAACTTGCACTAAATGCCTGGGGTCTCTGAAGCCAAACTGCAGGGGCAAAGAAGCCAGATACATTATATACTAGTAGAAATGGCAGTTCCCTACACTCTCCCTCTGGTGAAATCTTTACGTCACGTCAAAGACATACAAAGTCATAGTATACAGTCAACATTACCAATGACAATATCAATATGGTTGCTTTTGCATTTACAGAGTCACAACAGGTTAATAGGTATACATGCCAGCAGGAGCGAAAATTGGTAACATATTGACCAAAGTGGACACTGCACCCACCCAAGCATGGTATAAATGAGGCTGAGTAGTAAATCTGGGGTCCCCCAAACTATCATATGTCAGCATAGGTGGAGGGTGTCTAATTCTCTCTCCTCTCCGTACCTCTCTCTGAGGTAAACTAGCATGTCCAGGCCCTAAACTAGGGTTGTCTGCCATGGGAGGGGATGGTGCTGGTGGCGTAGGAGAGCTAGATCCCTGCTCATCTGTAGACACAGATCTAGGTACGAATTCTGGAGTTTGAGGGTTCATAGGTCTCCCTGAAGGAGAAGATACTGGTGATCTAGGAACTTCAGGAGCCACAGTCCAATCACTCTCAGGAGTTTCAGGAAGGTCAGGTGGAATATCGGCTAAGGACTGTGGAGAATCGCAGGCCGAGCCATCAGTGGAGATATCCATACCATCAATCTGAGGTACAGGCAACAAATGATTTCTATGCCAAGTCCTGATCCTCCCGTCCCGTCCTTTTATCTTGTAGACTGGTATTCCAGGCAACCGATCTACCACTGTAAAGAGTTCACTCCGCCATCGATCAGCCAGCTTATGTTTTGCAGATGCTCCCAAATTCCGTAGCAGAACATGGTCCCCAGGGTTCAATTCTCGGTATCTTACTCGAAGATCAAATCTCCTTTTATTTCCTTCATTCACTTTGGCCGCATTTTCCTCAGCCAGCTGATAAGCACTCTTAAGCGTTTCTTTCAAACGTGCCACGTATCGGTAATGATCTCGATGACTGATACCATCGGTAGAGACTCCCAACAAGATGTCAATAGGTAGCCTAGGCTCTCTTCCAAACATCAGAAAGTATGGTGAATATCCTGTGCTCTCGTGCCTTGTACTATTATAGGCATGCACCATAGCCTCCACTTTTCGACTCCAGGATCGCTTATCCTCAATTCGTAAGGTACCAAGCATATCAAGTAAAGTCCTGTTAAATCTTTCAGGAAGGGCATCTCCCTCTGGATGGTAAGGCGTCGTCCGACTTTTGCGGATGTTCAACAACTGAAGTAACTCTTTGATCAGGTTACTCTCAAAATCCCGGCCTTGATCAGAATGCAACCGGTGTGGTAAGCCATAATGGATAAAATACTTTTCCCAAAGCACTCTTGCAACAGTGACTGCTTTTTGATCCTTAGTCGGAAAGGCTTGAGCATATCGTGTGAAGTGATCAGTCACCACCAATACATTTCCAAATCCTCTGGAGTCGTTGTCAATACAAAGGAAGTCTATGCAGACAAGATCCATGGGGCCCGAACTCTTCAAGTGTCCCATGAAGGCCGCTCGAACCGGGACAGTCTTCCTCTGCAAACATCTGCGACAGCACCTACACAGACGAGTCACGGTATCTCTCATTTTGGGCCAGTAGAATCGGTCTTGTATTAGGCCATAAGTCTTCTCAGGTCCCAAATGACCATGATAATCATGCAGACTTCGGAAAATCATCTTCTGAAAGCAGCTTGGAATAACTAGTTGGCGCCTTCCAGGGTGATCATGATACAGCACCACACGATAAAGTAGGCCATTGTCTATTTCAAACTTCTCCCAATCTCGTAGAAGTTGACTGCATTCAGAGGGTAGGGATGTCTTTAACATTTCTCTGTCTTGAGAACTCACTGCTTGATAAAGAGGTCCAATTAAAGGATCAGTCTTTTGACTCCAGATCATTCGCTTTGAAGATATAGAACAACTCTCAAAGGATCCTAAAGCGGCAGGGTAGGCAAACATGTCTGGTACAGCTTCGGGACCTCCCCCAATAGAGTCAATAAGCCGAGTTTCAGAAAAGGCTACTCGGTCTTCAACTACAGCAGCCATGGCACACAAAGCTCCTACTCCAGGACTTGGCACTTCTTCCCATTCATCCACTACTTCCGGACTAGGTAATCCAGGCCGTCTTGATAGAGCATCTGCCCCAATGTTCTTAGGCCCCGATTTATACTTGAGTGTGAATTGGTAGTTGGATAAAGCTGCCAACCAGCGATGTCCTGTAGCATCGAGCTTAGCGGTTGACAAAACGTATGTCAGTGGATTGTTGTCTGTTCTTACTTCAAACGTGGCTCCGTATAAATAGTCATGTAATTTATCAACAATGGCCCACTTGAGCGCCAAAAACTCCAATTTATGTACTGGATAATTTTTCTCGCTGGGAGAAAGACTTCGACTTATGAAAGCTATGGGCCGTAACCCGGCCGGGTATTCTTGGTGCAGCACGCCACCTAATCCTTCAAAGCTGGCATCTACATGTAGCACATATGGCTTCTGTGCATCAGCATAAGCCAGAACGGGAGCTTCTGTCAATTTCTTCTTCAACAACTTAAATGCTTCTTCACAATCCGCAGTCCACCTATCGCCAAAAAGGCTTTTGGAAGACCCTTTCTTCTTTCCCGGATCTCCTGCATCACTCTTCAACAGGTCGAGGAGGGCTCGAGCAATTTTTGAATATCCTTCCACAAATCGTCGATAGAATCCACAAAACCCCAAGAAAGATTGCAACTCCGTAATATTTTGCGGTCGGGGCCAATTCACCACAGCTTCAATCTTACCAGGATCGGTAGCAACTCCTTCAGCAGAAACAATATGACCTACATAAGTGACCGAAGATCTACAAAATTTGCATTTGTCAGCCGACAACTTCAGCCCCTCTTCTTTTAAGCGATGGAGTACTCTCATGAGTCGTTCTTCATGTTCTTCCAGCGTCTTTCCAAACACAATAATGTCATCAAGATATACAAGGCATTCCCGGGGCACTAAATCACCTAACACTCTTTCCATCAACCTTTGGAACGTTGCTGGCGCACCTTTTGTACCTTGCAGCATACGAGTGAACTGAAAGAAACCCAAGGGGCATATGAAGGCTGTCTTTTCCTGATCCTCAGGTGCCATTGGGACTTGATAGTATCCCGATCTTAGGTCCAGCACTGTGAACCAACAGTTTCCATTCAGAGCTTCCAGAGCTTCTTCAATTCTCGGCAGTGTATACTGATCAGGTAAGGTTCTCCGGTTCAGAATTCTGTAATCCACACATAGGCGAATTGCTCCAGATTTTTTCTTACCACCACAATAGGTGAGGCATAGGGGCTCTTACTGTCCACAATGATCCCCTGACCTTTCATTTGCTGTAGAGTCTGTCTTAACTCATCAACATCCTTTGGAGCAACTCTCCGTGGTCGCTCCCGGAAGGGAGTAGAATCGGTCAATCGGAAAGTGTGTTGAGCACTTTTAGCACAACCTACATCCATATCATCCATGGAGAACACTTCCGATAATTCAGACAACTTCTGTGTCAGTCGCTGATTCCAGGCCTCTGGTAAATGTGGATCACTCAAGTCAAGATTGAGATTAGGGATTGCATCTCGGATTTGAATCCTGCACACTTCAGCGTATGGATTTACTCCAAGCACAGGGTAGCAGTGGGCCACATTCTGGTATGGTCCAATTACAATCGGATGCGGTGAACAGTTCCTCACTGTCACACAGGTAGATAACTCCACTTTATTTCTCCAGTCCTTTCTCTCTGGGATCACCATCCAGCCATTCTGGTTAATCATTTCTTCAGGGGTTTCCATAAGGACATAACTCCCCCCTTCAAGCAAATCGGGAGCAATGCTGGAGGCTACTCTCAGAACTCTCTCCCCGCCGGCAGGAACTTCCACGGTTCTCTCACCGATATGATATACCATTCCATGTCGATAGCCAGTAGACAGGGCATCACAGAGTTCTCTAAGATCAGAAGATATATTCACCGGCTGAGCTGCAGGGTTCCAATCTCTTCCAAGAAACTTCTGAAAAGCATAATGCACTGCGGGACAATTAGTGCCAAGTATCACAGGAGCTGCACAAGAATCCCCTGTATCAGGACAGACAAGAGCCATAATCTTCATGGGAGCGACACTCTGATCTTCTAATTCAGGGACAGCTATAACTACTTGTAGGCTGCCATCTACAGGATATGATCCTGAATTAAGCCCCCACAATTTCATTTGTCCTGTAGACTGAAGAGGTATATCCCTCAGATACTTTTGGTAGAACGAGCGATAAATCAGGGTCACTTGAGATCCTGTATCAAACAGGGCAGGAGCGGCATGACCATTGACAGTGACTTTGACAACGGACCTAGAGCCCGCGATAGCGCCTCTGGTATTTACTCGGCCCGCCTTCCTTTGGTGTCTTTGATTCTGAATAGAGAAGACAGCACTGTGTCCCAATCCCTCACTGTCCTCCGTACACTGTCTGGCAGTATGGCCCGTCTGACCACATTTATAACAGGTTCTAGCATCCTTCCTCCGTTGAGTGGCAGTGGGTGGAGTGGCGGACTGTCTAAGTTCTGACCGCTCCGCTGGTTTGTCCTTGTTTGAATTAGGAACAACATCTTCTTTAGAGATGCTTTTCGCTTTCTTAGGGGTACTAAAACTAATGTCAGCTTCTTGTTTCTTCACTAACTTCATTAGTCAGGAAATGGAAGGACTCTATCAGATAGTAAGACCTTGAGTACTTGAGCAAGAGGATGATGAGGTTGTAACCCTCTCACCAACTGACTGGTTCTCATAGCGTCTACCTCTGAAGTAGATATAGCTGCGTGGTACACCAGACGTGAAAGAAGTAGCTGTAAACGGTTAATAAAAGTAGAGACATTTTCCCCTTCTTTTTGACGAACCATTCGGTAATCAGCAACCATCTGGGCAAGGTCATAGTATGGCTCAAAGTGATCAGACAGTACTTGTATATAGTCCAATGCACTCACTCCTTCATGAGAGTCTCTGTACAAGCGGATCAATTCTGCAGCAGGAGACCGCAAACTTTCACTGATACGCTGCCGCTTGCCTTCTTCAGAGCAAGACCATTCCTTCAGGCATTGGAGAGTATGTTCTTTCCATATCTCAAAGTTTTCCTCCCCTTGTGGTACTGGGACATTACCAGAGAATACTTTTAGTTTCTTGTAGTGAGTGGCCTGCAGGCCCTGAGCTAACATTTCAGTCAGCCTGGCTAAAGTGCTAATAGCACTGTCACTAGAGGAACTGCTAGCGACGGCCATACTGGGGGGGTAACTGGCTGAGCGGGGGTTCTTCCTTTACCTGAACCAGGGGAGGAACAGGCGGTCGGTAATCCCATGTAGTAGCTAGTGGGAGGTTCCCCTCTGAGCTATATCGCTTCTCCATATCAATGACTATTCCCACTTCTAAATCTCAGCAGTGCCTCCAAATGTAGCCCTATTTGGGGGGGGTATGAGTATTATCCCTCCCGCAACAGACTCTGGCGCTGACCTGTGTGTATAATGGGACCTGAAGCCTTCGCTGAAGGGAAGAGTGGGAACATATATGAAATATATCAGTGCCTCCACCCAGGATAGAGCCTCTGTATTACAGGGAGGATCTCTTCCTGGGACTTACCCATGAAATACAGTTAGTAGCCTTAACAAGGATCACTGTACTAATCTCACAGTCTGAAGAATACATACAGATACCACATAAGGTTATAACAGTAGCTTTATAAGAATCAACAGGGTAATAATACATACATACAATATACTCAGAACACAGCAATACTACAACAACCAGCAAGTCCTCAACCGTCTTAGGTTATATACCCGGGTATATATATAGATATATAGCAAGAGTCCAGTGCACAATACCTCCAGGCAACAGAAGAGATGCAGGGGCCCCTGTGGATGACTGTGGATCCTCGGATTCTTCCAGGAGATGACAGACAGCCGATCAGGAGATGATGATGATGATGGTGAGATTCTTCACAGGCAGCAAACAGGGCGACGGTGACGGCAGTAGATGCAGGCCTGACTACCCTAACACTGAGTCCTTAACCTGCCAGCTAAACTACTAGTGCCACCGGGCCTCTAACTAGCTAGTTGGCCTTCGGAAGCCTAACCTATCACTGCCCTGAACTGTATATATA